>CM073571.1:10476533-12876533 GCA_037074715.1 Magnolia kwangsiensis
AATTCTCGTTCATAATGAGTTTTCATTTTTAAGGTTGGTAGGGAGATGGAATTACTGACTTTCTAAAGAAATTTTTGTAAAAGAACCCTTGAAATGCAAGGAGCGTACCAATGCAGTTATAGTGATAAAACCTCTTTTAAATTGTTGAAAAACCCTTACTTGATCTTTTATTCTTTTCTTTAGAATTATTTAAGTGCATGTTATGGTGGAGACGGAGAACTAGCCGATTGCTCTCTCTCTCTCTCTCTCTCTCTCTCTCTCTCTCTCAAAATGGGAAGAAAACTAGCCTTTAACTATGTAAAGAAATTGTCCCCAATTCTTTAAAAAAAACAAAAAAAAAAACATATAGTCTATGCTGGTTAAATGAGACCGCCCTAAGCATCCTAATTTCACCCATTAACCAATAGTACGATCAATCATGAGTAAGCCTAGATTAGCTTTGACATTACTAAAATGGAGATTTCCATATCAACAAGCTCAAAACCCAACTGTAACCAATAAGCAAGATAATGCTGGGGCATTTTCATACTGGGCTCAAGTGGGGTGGCCAGTGGGATGCATGGGCACTCTCGAGGTGGGCAGCCTGTGTGAGGTGAGCCCCACCCATGTGAGGCGGAACCCATGTGAAGTGGGGCCCACCAGAGGGGTTCGGCCGAGGACCTAACCCACAGGATATGAGGCCTGAGCTATGAGATGAAGGGATTGATTTGCCACACTCTATCAATTCGAGCATTCAAAGCAAGTGGTCAATTGTCCTATATCAAAGTGGTATCAAAGCGAGAAGTCCAGTGTTCAAGACTACTCAGCGGGGGTGATTAATGCAAGGGCAGGGTTCGGCCGAGAACCTAACCCATGGGATGTTAAGCCTCCATGTAAAAGTAAAACATGTGGACAGTGATCAATATAGACATTTCCTTAGGCACATCATTGATTTAAGCACATGAAGTACTTGCAATGTTTCATACCAAATCTCTGCAAAACATGGTGCTATTATAGCAAACTTCTACAAATAGGATGGACTATGGAGAGCCATGCTTTCATTAATGGGATGGAAAATAACTTACAGGGTCAATGCCGATTCTGCAACCTGGTGCCAAAACATCATTAAGCCATTCACTAGTTGTAGGAACTCCAATATTCCCAGCTCGCATAAGAATCCAGTTGCTATTTAATTGTTTCTCTGCCTAATAATTATACAGAGTATTAAACCAAAGGATACACTAGAGGATGAAAGAACATAAGCTTTATTTATTACAATCGAGAGCTCTTTCAACTAACTAAAAGAACATTCAAATCTAATAGCATCCATGTGAAAGTTAAGTTTGTTGATACCTGAAGGAAATAACGACCATCGGTCCAAAGGGCTGCTTTGTCCTTCGTAACCACCGCAGTGCCAGCACTACCGGTGAACCCCGTTATATAAGCCCTCCGCATGAAACACTCGGCAATATACTCGCTCTGGAGAAAAAGAAAAAGAAAAAAAGGTAGAACAATATATGACTATTAGATGCAATAATACATGGTGATATAGTATCCACTTAAATGTAAATTCAGAAATACAAATCTGTCCTAATGCATCAAAATGTGAACAGTGGCCTCTATACCAAAGGATTCCCAGGGTTTGAAAATACAGATAATTGACGTCATTGGATCTTTCATCGATGAGGTACTCCCTCATAATCTGCATGACTGCAGATTCATTAAGGGTCCAAATCAAGGAAACATGGGCCCTACTTGTATGGTCTAGGACCAACAGGAAACTATTCAGGTACTGATGCATCAGAGGCGTATAATTCCTCTTTAAACAAACTCATGCTAAAAACTTACCAATGACAATTACCTGATTGGTAATGGAAAAGACAAACACAAATGAAATAACTTTCACACACTCACAGTTATCCTGTGGCCCACATCTTTGTGTGGCATAAACAGGTTTGCCATTCTGACAAGTAGGGCCCATAGCTTGGTCATCCAGACTGTTCGTCTGTAGTGGCCCACAGCGGCATGCCCCCAAAAATCTCTCAGACTGGAAGATCTCTAGTGGCCAATATCAGGGCTGTGAAAATGGACCATTTTGTATCTCTTCTTACTGTTTATCTTTAGGCTAAAAATCGAAAGGTTAAGATTGCCATATCGAGGATGATACAGAGGGTAGTCCATCCACATTGAGACAAAATAGGCCAATGGTCTAGATTACCGGATAGTGTCCAAATGCATCATAATTGCAAACTCGTGCATATTGTGCAAGACATCGATTGGTAACATATCCTATAATTCCTCGAATATATTGTACTCGTAGAATATACACTAACTCTACGACGGCTGCACATGGCCCACCTTGGCATGTGTATGACATCTAATTATCTAAACCATCCAGCAGGGTTTCCCACTGTCAAAGCTGGGATGCACTAAAAGTCAGGCCGATCCAACCATCATGTGGGCCACCACACATTCGGAGGTTTTTGCGTGGTTAACAATTGTTAGCAACAGTATGGCCCACCTAATGATTGGATAAGATCACATCATCATGGAGGGCCTCACCTACTGAGCAGGTTGGATGCATAGAAATGACATAACATGCCCCACACATGCAACAGTGTATAAGGAGGTGGCTATTTCATATGAACAGGCAGGTGAATAATTTTTCCAAGCATTTGAATAACTTGTAGGATAATCTCATTTTACAAGGCTTCATTGCGCCACCAAATATCCTGAAATTTTGCACTAGTCAGATTGAATAACCATGAAATATCATCATCAAATGCACCCCCCCCCCCCCCCCCCCCCCCCCCCCTGCCCAAAAAAAAAAAAAAAAAAAAAAAGCATATGAAATTCTACCTAGACATTCCAAGAAAGGAAATGATTCGATGAACTACGGTGCAAATATCCTGAAATTTTGCACTAGTCAGATTGAATAACCATGAAATATCATCAAATGCACCCTCAGGACCCCCCCCCCCCCCCCCCAGACATTCCAAGAAAGGAAATGATTCGATGAACTACGGTGCAAATATCCTGAAATTTTGCACTAGTCAGATTGAATAACCATCAAATTTCATCAAATGCACCCTCAGGACACCCCCCCCCAAAAAAAAAAAAAAAAGCATATGAAATTCTACCTAGACAGTCCAAGAAAGGAAACGATTCGATGGACTACGGTGCAAACGTCTTAACAGAAGCATTTGTGGGATGACTGTCATGCGTCAATGGCATCCACTCTGACCATCAGAAGCATCACCCCTTCTCTAGGTATGGGCACAAACATCACACCGATGCTTGACTCGGGTGGGCCACATAACAAGGAACAATGAAAAAGGGGATGCCAAACATTGATTGCAAATGGGGCCTACCCGAGTGCCAAAACTGCCGGGTGGCCGAGGGATCCCTTCATCTGGGGCAAATGCTTCAGGTGAATGGGACGTGGTTTGGCTGGTGACCCCAACACCAGCCAGCTAGCTGGTGTCAAAGCTCTGTGGGCCCCACCATGATGCCTGTGTTTTATCCACGCCGTCCAACCATTTTGCCAGCTCATTTTAGGGCATGTGGACCACACCACTGGAAACAGTGGCGATTGAACGCTTACTGTTGAAAACTTCTTGGGGGCCACCGAAGTTTTGGATCAAATTGATATTTCTGTTTTCCATTCATCCAGGTTTGTGTGAGTTTATCAACAGGTTGGATGACAAATAAACATCACTGAGAGCCCTAGGAAGATTTCAACATATACACAGTATGTCGGTGCTGTGTTCTACACTACGCAATCTGAGTCCGTGAAAACGTTTGCACGGAATTATTTTTCTAGAGAGAGAAAAAATTCGACGGTCGAGATGTCGAACCTGATGTGCGTCTTCCGAAGGGATGATGTAGGCGTCGATTCCGATCCCGGGCCTGGAGAAGAGCTCGCGGAGGGCGCTGAGCTTCTCGTCGGGTTTTGGGTCGGGGCGCTTCTTCCGCATATCCGACGAGGGTCGGGCGGTAATCGAGGCGCGGGTTCGGATCAAAGGGAGAGGGAGAATTCGAGATCGTCTGTGAATTGCATTGAAATTCCCGAAGATTGGAATCGAGAGAGATAGGAAACGTAAGCAGCGAGCAGCTCCAAAGGGAAGAAAAGGAGATGAAGAAGAAGAAGAAGATCGAGAGATGCTGCGAACGAAAGAAACAGACGCAGCAGCTGCTGCTACCGATTCCATTTCGGGTCCGAGAGTCTGAGAAACGGAAATATGAGATAAGATGTCTCGCCTATGTCAGCGGACAGTAATCTGGAGCAGAGTTATTCGATACTCTGGCAGAGTATGAAATTTGATACGCAGGCACTAAAAAACCTATATAAGTTGTATATATTAACAAGAAAACTAAACCTAAACTTTGGAACCCACTGTCTCTAAGTCATGGTCCCAAAATATGATTAGTCGAGTGATTCTATCCTCTAATTTTTGGCACTTGATTGATAAATTAGGACAACAGGATATTTTCATTTTGCAACCTGTTGATTTTAAAATCTTGATCACCCTCTGCCAAGCCGTGTGTGCTCGGAGGGAACCCTGGTCCTGCACAAAACAGTAGACAAAGGAGATCCTGGCTAAAACAGGGGACCCTCCGATGCCAAAGTTAGGCTAGGGAACTAGGTCTAAGTAGTGTAGAGTGGAGTGAGGACGTCAAATGTTGCGTACCAGTCCCTGTAGTAATGATCTGTATTTATACTTGAAGGTCGCCTTGAACGTGTCCGTTAATCTCAGCACGGGCATTACCACTGTGCGAAGGTTACACGTGCACATCATCAGCAGTTATCCAGAGATCGTGCACTGAGCATTACTCCTGTCGTGCGCTACTAGGTTGTCCATTAATGCCATCATTGACCAGGTTTCCATCCGAGCCGACCTCATAGCTCGGATCTTACTTAATAACCCGAGCCTACAGATAAGTAGATCGTAGACACGCTAAGTAGAGAGGATCGGGTCGGAGGTAGACTGAACGAGCGTGCGGTGGTTTCTTCTGTTTTCCAAGCTATCATGACAGCTCTTACAAAAGAACTCAAAGGCGGATCGGCTCGGACGTGTTGCTACCACTCTGAGGTCCTGCTTGTAAGATGTGTGAAGACTTCTTCCCAGTCTTAGGTCGGTGTCATTACTCTACAAGAGCTCTCAGGTCGGACACTCACCTCGGATCGAATGCTCATCAGTCTGAGGCCTTGCTCATTAGTGCCAAAGTTAACCTCAATGCGGCTCGGTTCAGATTTGCATATAACAGAAGCCCCCTACTCTCTGAGTTCGAGCATAGACTTGGAGAGTAATAGAATCGGGGAAGCGAACCGAGGTTTGGGGAAGCGATCTGTCACTCTCCCTATAATGATAAGCTTGATCGAAGAGTTGTCATAATGATTTCGAGACCCATGCACTGTGTATGATGGTAGCCATTTCGTATGCTCAAGCCACTGGGCATCGTACACGTGGCCAAAGGTGTTGAGACATTTTGGCTGAGTGAATCGGGAGATGCACGTGGATTTTGAAAGGCGGAGAGGCGTCGACATATTGAATGCTGACTGCACACAGGTCGGAGCAACGTTTAGTTGTGTGCATCACAAGTCGCCACGTGTACAGTTAGGCTTGGATCTGAGCCGTTTCGGCTTCGGAGACAGTTTTCTATCATGATTGAAGGCGGCTGGCTCAAGCTATAAAAGTCTCAAAGTTCTTCCATTTAGCCTCTCCTACATTCCAATTTCTTTGAAATTTCCTTACCTCTGCTTTCCTTCCTGAGACATCTTGTTGCCGGAAAAAGGTTTTGCTAGTTAGAAAAGGGTTTTTGTCCATCGGAAAGAGAATTCTGCTCAGAGAAGTCTACCGAAAAAAAAGGATTTTCGCCTGGAGAAATTTGCCCAAAGCTTTGTGAGTCTTCTGCTGCTCCACTACTATTTCCTTTCACTATTTCGAACAATTCAAATGAGGTCCACGAAGTTGAGAACGGGTTGGAGCTCGAGAGCACAAACTCCGAGCGAAGGGCCTCAGAGGATCCTCTCGAGGCCATCCCACTCTATCCTCCTCCTAAGAAGAGCACCGGAGCAAAGTCCAAGGGCCGAGCTAAGGGGACAGGGAGGGTACCTCGGGATCCTGCTGGGAGGGCATTGGCCAGGCTCTCAGGAGGCCAGTTTGAAGATGAGGTTTCAGGGGGCTCAGTTCTTATTGAGTCTCAGATGGCTCAACTCCGCGCCGAGTACTAGATCATGGACTCGGTGCACATTAGGGCCCCCTCTGCCCTTGATGCACCTGGAGACCCATCCGACGAGGAGGTAATGGTCTTCGTCCGCGCCCTCCAGTGTGGGCTTCAATTCCCTCTCCATCCCTTTATGCGCGTGTCGATGGCGCGGCTAAGGTCGGCTTCAGGCCAGCTCATCCCGAATGCATGGTGCATCCTGGTGTAATCCTTCATCATCTGGCGGAAGCTGAAGAGCCATGGGCTGTCGCCGGACGAGTTCTTAGCAATGTACCAGGCCAAGCACGACTCAGTTGAGCCGTGCTAGTACTACTTCTCGGCGAGGGCTTAGTATACTACCAGGCCAAGCACGACTCAGTTGAGCCGTGCTAGTACTACTTCTCGGTGAGGGCTTAGTATACCCTGGGCCTCGTTGCCAAGCTTCTTTCTTCCAACAAAGACTGGAAGGGGAAATGGTTCTAGGCCTCGGGAGAGTGGGAGGCTTCAGCATCCGAGCTCAGACACCTCCAGGTCCGAGTACCCACCAAGTTTGCCACCTCAGGTAAACTTAAACTTTCCTATTTTCTTTGCTTGTTCGTTATTCTAACCTTTGTTTCTTGTTTATGCTCTGTAAATTATTTAAGAGGCTCGTCAAAACTGTCATCCTCCCTCCGAGCTCAGACAGCTAGGGCTCAGCTACTTAAAGAGGAGAACCGTATCTAGCGCACTCTCATTAGCACGAACAAACTTGCTTCGTCTGGTTTTTGTAGACTTACTCCTTTCCCCGCCGCCTTATATAAATCTCACGACTTCACCTTTCATGCTTGATTTTTCTGAGTAGAAGCTGTGTAAGACCCGTATCCTAATCCGTACTGTTCCGTTGTTTCCCGCGATCCTTCTCGTCAAATTTCGACAATCCGTGACCTATAGTTGACGTTGCGCACGACCGTAAGTCGTATCCTATTCATTTGAGCCGGCTTAATCCGAGACTTGTATCGTTGCGACCGCACCGTCGCCGCGGTTCCAACGACGCAACTCACGCACCGATCCGATACCCAGACGATGAGATGCGGACCCGCGTTCGGTTCGAGAAAAAATACCGCACGTTGCAAATCCCAAGAGAATCTTTACGAAGTGTCAAATCAATCTCATCAATCAATCACCCATCAATCACTTTATGTCAAGTACAAGCACCCATGCTCCCTTTCTCCACAAGTCAAGCAACCACCTAAGTCAACTAACTTCTCACTTCACCCATTACTCACTTCACCCATCACTCACCTCACCCATCACTCACCTCACATCACTCCATCACTCTTACAACTCTCTCTCTCTCTCTCATTTTTCAACACTCCAACTCCAAGCAAGGAAGAGAGAGCTCACGTCCAAGCTCTCTTCCATGAGAAAGAAGTGATTTTAGTGGCCCACTTTCCACTCCCAAATCTCTCATCCTAGCCATCTATTTCCCATCTCCACCATCAAAGTGAAGCTTTAGGAGACCGGCTATCCAACGGACTAAGAAGATCAAGTGGTGGGTGTTTCTTTAGACTACCTTTTTATGTTTTTAAGATGGGCTAAGTGAGGCCAACCGATCAATGGTTTGGATCTCACTTGGGACCCTAAGATGTGGCCAATGGCTCATCTTGATCATCAAGATCATTCCATGATGGGGCCATTCTCCATGGACTCCATCATGATGTTTACTTTCCTTGTATTGAGGAGGTCATCTAGACCGTCCATTTCTAGTGGAGTGGGATTTCCACCGTTGATCTTTTGTTGATGGTCCATATGCAAGGGGACCTTTGATGTATGATTGGATGATTGAAACGGAGGGCCCATAGTGCCGGGGTCCCTCCATCACGCGTGTCTCACTCTATCTCTCTCTCCCTCTCTTTCCATTTATTCCCTTGTGTGTGATGAAATGGCCGTATGGCCCACTTGGATGACCCCACCTTGAAGTAAGTATTTTATCCAAGTCATCCATGAGTGGGCCCACCTTATATGCATTGTACCCACACCACCTATCATGTGGTGGCCCACCTAGGTAAGGCTCACTTAAAATTTGTATCTAGTCCAAAAGAGTCCAGTGACGCTGGATGTCACTGGAATGAAAACACAAATAATGGCTTATTTCTAAGCCTTTGGGGAAGACCACTTGTATAGGCCCCATCTTGATGTATGTATTCAATCCATGCCGTCCATCCCATTTAGAGCTCCATTTTAAGCGTTGAAATGAAAGATGGGGTTGATCGGAGCACTTGGTGGCCCATAGTTTTAAAAATGGTACCATTACCATTGAACTCTACTAAAACTCTTCCTACACGCTGAAAAATGGTCGATA
The DNA here is from genome assembly GCA_037074715.1 of Magnolia kwangsiensis. Lineage (NCBI taxonomy): Eukaryota > Viridiplantae > Streptophyta > Magnoliopsida > Magnoliales > Magnoliaceae > Magnolia > Magnolia kwangsiensis. Next base: position 10,485,061 of record CM073571.1, read on the forward strand.
TTGGTCTTGATGGGTGTATTTTGTGCTCGGGAATACAATGGACGGAGTGGATACACTTCACGCGGGCCCCACACCTGAAAAACTACAAGAAATTATGATTTCAAAAAAAAATAAAATATAGTTTTTTTTGAGGCAGCAGAGGCTGCTGCCTCTGCTCACGTCAGACGCCCCAGCGGGCAGGCGGGCAGCGGACGCCAAGGGGGTCCCACGGCCAATGGAGTGGGCCCCACCTTGATGTTTATTCACCATCTGACCTGTTCCCAGGGTGGCCCACTTCCTAAGGCGAGCCCTCCCCAAAAATGAGATACATCCAAAGCTCTGGTGGCCCACACCACAAGAAACAGTGGTGATTAAATTATACCATTGAAACCCTTTTTGGGGTCCACACAAGTTTTGGATTAAGCTGAAATTTGTTTTTCCTATTCATTCAGGTCTGCATGACCTTATCAACGTGTTGGATGGAAAATAAATATTATGGTGGGCCCCACATGGGACCCACAGTGATGTATGTGGCTAGTCCACCGTCCGCACGGACGGTGGAGCCCACTGTTGCCATCTGTGTGTGCGTGTGTGAGTGCGTTTATGTGTATGCATGTGTGAGTGCGTGTGTGTGTATGCATGTGTGAGTGCACATGTGTGTGTGCATGTGTGTAGATATATATATAAATATGTATATATAATATTATACTAAATATAATATTGTGTGTGTATATATATATATATATATATATATATATATATATATATATATATACATACTGTATATAAATTATATAGTATATTAAAATGATGGTGGGCCTTCATGTGACCCCCGCCATGATGCATGTGTTGCATCTAAACCGTCCATTTATTTGTTTTTGTAAAATTATTTTATGGCTTGAGCCAAAAATGAGCCAGATCTATGGTTCAAATGGGCCACCATGGCATGTGTATAGGGCCCCTTATTGATTTAACTTTGGCCATTCATTGAGGCCTACCTTGGTATATATCTGAGACCCAAATGATCAGGCCCATTTGATACATATAAGGGCTATAGGATTAAGCTCATCTGGCATGTATAAATGCCCATGGGTTTGGGCCCATTTGACATATGCAATGCCCATGGGATTCGGCCCACTTATTCTATATAAGGCCCACGGGATTCAAGCCCATGTGATACATATTAAAGCCCATGTGAACAAGCCCATTTGATGTGCATGGGGCACAAATGGAGTGGCCTAGTTGATATATTTATGTGTATGGCCTAGTTGCCACTTTGATGTATTTCAAGGCCCATGGATCATGGACCATTGCGATGTACATAAGGCTCATTAGTGAGGCCCATTAATGCAAACCATTTGGTGAATGTGAGGCCCATGTAATACGACCCATTTGATATATCTAAGGCCCAGGAATCGAGGCCTAACGGATGTCCTTAGGATCCATTGCAATGTACGTTTCTCATGGTTCGTGAAATGATATTTATGGCAAGTCGTGCTTTGGAAACAATGTTGGTTTGAACTCCACATTGTATGTATAATGTTGGTTAAATGTCCGCATTGTAACTCTCTTTAAGGCCCATTGATAGGTCCATACCCGTTGCTATTCATTGCCTTATAACATGCTTAGAATAATCTCATGACTCATGCCCATACGCATCATATGTATGCTTGATATGAGTAATGACTGATCATAGCATACGCCATTAGGCAGACCATTTACGGGGCTCTTTATGTGACTGAGTGCCCCACATGATCGAGCAGTACGCGCTGGATTGCTGCATATTTTGACAACGTGATTCGTGCATCTCGCATATGTATGACTTGATCACTGCACGCCCTAGCGACCTTAGGGCCGTGGCTCCACAGGTACATCGTGGATGGCCGTATTGGATACCGAAAATACTTATTCTAGTACTGTGGACACTTAGGATGTCCTTGGGTGAGAGTCCCAGAACCTTTTTGGTACCAGGAGATGCTCCAATGTCTAGACCGAGTGGATACATGAGCGCCCGAGTGCCGAATACCAGTAGGTCGCGTCTCCCACTGTGTCGTGGTCGGTTGGAAGGGGGTGTGGCCTTATCCGCCTGAGTGAGAGGGCTATAAGCTAGGCTGAGTTTGACTAGCTCGCAAATGAGTCCGCTATCGACGAGCCGGGTAGGTATTGGCATACTACTGGTCAGGCGGATAGTGAGGTCTTATCCGCTTGCTTGACTGTACAGCTAGGGAGGTAGCAGTCTCTGCGAAGTATATTAGACCCCGGTGATATCCAAAGAGGAACTGTACTGATATACGTACTTGAGGAGTACCGACTTGCTTGGATTGCATTTCGCATATGACATTCGGCTATATAGGTCTTGCATTGTATCAGTGTGGTCGATGACATTCATATCTTATCGCATAGCTTTGGCATGGTTGATTCTATGGACTTACCACATACTTCCGCATTGTTTTGATACTGTACACTTGGCGTTTGCCTTACGCACACACTTACACCACCCTCTAAGCTTTTGTAAGCTTATGCACGATAGTTGCGTGCAGGTAGCGTTGGACGGCAGCAGCGCTGAGACAGGAGTGCATATCAGGACCTTTTGGAACTTTTAATCACCTTGTATTTCCCCTTCTGCATTGTACTTAAATTTTTTGTTATAGTGGATATATGGTGATGTTGTTTTGTGACTTGGTTATGCTCCATTACAAAAAAAAAATTCATTTTGAAAATTCTTCTTGTAGGATCTCAGGATCGAAATCTGGCATTTGATTGTCAGGAGCCGAGAATGGGGCACTACGGAGGCTGTTGGCACCGGATTCGGCAATCGGGATTCATGTGAATCCGATTTTCGGATTTGGGGTGTGACAAGCTGACTCGTTTTTTGTTGATCAGGAATGGCTGAAGAAGCTAGTTCGAAGAGGAAGAGGGAGGGCAGCGATGCGCCCCCCGCTCAATGTCATCCTGGCGTCGGTGCCAGAACATCGGGTCAAGATAACGGCCTGAAAGAAGAAGACTCTTGCGGCGGAGCCATCTGTGGCTGAGGTGACCGCAACACAAGCACCGACACCAACCTCCGAGGCCCATCTATCCCCGCCTCCCGGGATTCAGAGGGAGGTAGTGAGAGAAATGCAGTGTTGTATTTCTCTCACGACTCAGCCGCCGATGCTAAGAATCCCAACCTTGTGTTTACCACTGCAGAGGTGGACATAATTTTGGTCCATGGAATCGGCGCATTGATCGGAGGTTCCACTGTGCTTGAGGGCGAGGCTCAGGCCTCGGCTGCTAGCAGCGTCGACTGCGCTACAAGCTTGGTCCCTTCTGTGGGACAGGAGCTCCTCGTGTCCGACCACCAGATGTCGTTGTTAAATGACTAGGCGGCCAAGCATACGCCCAAAGCGACAGTCGTCTGAACCATGACCCGACTACCCAAGTCAGCAATAAACGATTTTGCATTGCGCTGCTACACAATAAGTCTCTCAGTTTTATTTGTTTTACTTGTAGCTTTTTTATTGTTGATCTAACCTCCTGGACCTTTACTTTCTCAGGTGCTGTCGATGCTCATCCAAATCTTAGAGAGCTTGAGGACGATGACTTGGCTAAAGGGGGAGAGGGCCGAACTGGAGAAGCGCCTGAAGGCCTTGGGCGAAGAAGTGGAGAAGCTAAAGGTCCTGCTAGGAGAAGGCCATGTGAGGAAGCTAGGGCTTTAGGGGGATATCAATGAGCTGTAGTCTCATGCGAACTTGGCTGAGTCCGACTTGGACAGCTCGGTTCGAATTTACCCATAACACAACCCTTCAATAAATGTCCATTAATCCGTTGGTCAGATAATCAAATATGCGTGATTTTCTGTTCATGATATATTAAAGCTAAGAACCATAGTTTGTGTTGGGGGCCGTTGCACAAAACTTTAAGATTTAGCCTCCCCAAAACACCAGAATTGTGGGATAATAAAGCAATAAAATAAATCAAAGCACAAACCACACAACGCAAGAAATTTTTACGTGAAAAACCCTCAAAAAGGTAAAAACCATGGGGCCTCTTCTAGAGCAACAATTCATTAAGAAGTAGAACGTTACAATCGATCATAAACACACACCGCTTAGATGAAACTTTCTTCACTCACGCAGGAGTGGATGAACAATAAGAAAATAATGAAAAAGCATTGAGACGTCGACTGCAAAGTAGATCACATCTACGGGCAAAATCTTCCTTTCACAAGCTTCCTCTCTCTCTCTCTCTCTCACACACACACACACCTTTGATAGCCCTAAACCCTTTAGTAAACCCTTGCAAAGCTTTAAGAAACTCTCTTGCATTACCCTAGAATAACCTCAAGACCTCTATTTGTAGTTTAGACAACTTTCTTTCGCACTTCTTGTGAAACCGTCTCAAATTTACACAGTTCGTACTAAATTCGGATTAAATCTGCTTAACTCTCGACTAGTTGAGGCGGGTGCTCGACCGGTTGAGCGGCCCACTCGACTAGTTGAGGCTCGACCGATCGAGTAGCACGGAGTTCCAAAACAGATAGTTCGCTGGACTTTGAGTTGAGCGGCCTACTCAACCAGTTGAACAGTGCCCTTGACTGGTCGAGCAGCGCAGTAATGCTAAGATTTGTGGCATCCGATCCGCACCACATCTCTTCTGAACGGAGGAGAAAAATTTCATCAATTTAGACAATTTAGTTTGAAATTTTGTAAATATACTCTTCTCCTTATTCTTCTTCTTCTTCTTCTTTTTTTTTCTTTTTATTAAATTTTTTTTTTTTTAAAGCATTCCAGCGTATTATCTTGACTCCGCTAGAGTATCAAAGTGATCAGTTTTTCAGATTTCACGTGGAGGAGATGATAGTGTAGATCTGGTAGAACCGGAGTACGTAGAGTCATCTCTTACCGCATCACATGGGGCGGGGTGAATTTTCATCTATGATCGTCAATCTAAGTTTCCGCTGATGTTTATAGACATGGGTTCAAGATATACATACATCAGATGGTATTGTCCATCTTATCAGAATTCTTCAAATTGAAGTGTTAAAGAAAATTTAATTATTCACAGGGGTCAACTAGAGTAGGAAATTTTGATGGCTATATTTGTTGGATTGGCTCAATTTTTTAAATATGAACCATCCATTGTAGGGTCAACTAGATGGACAGCCTTGATTGATATATCATTCTTTCGTGTATACTGCAGAGAGTTGGATCTTCCATGTTCCGGTTCCACTGGCTCTACCGTATCATCTTAAAGATTTGTAACATGATCGTCCATTTGGTGGGGACCACAAGAGATTGACTACCACTGCAGTCTAACTAACGTTGGGTTACATGGCTATCCCGATCCTGACGGACGATAAATGCTATGCGTGTGTAGTCATGGTTACATAGCCTCTGGAGTGCAGTTTGAGAAACGAGAAATTTCCTACCGTACGACCCCAATTATGGGCCACGAACCTTTTCAAACAACTTATTTTTAGCTTCTAATAATACTTCCCATGTACGGGCGACTTTCTACGGGACCAAAATACCCCGTCCTTCCGGAAGCCGATTAGCTGGTGTACGAAAAAGGGCACCGACGCTCCTTGATCACCGTGTTGTACAAACAGTTAAAAAGAGATCAAAGTTACATGCCCCACGGTGATGTATTTATCATATTCACAAACCGTTCATCCATATTTCCCTATCATTTTAGAGCATTATCGGAAAAATAGGATCATATCCAAAATCAACTGGATCACACCACAGATGGCAGCATGAAACTTGATTTTCACCGTTAAAAATGACGTAGGCTCACCATAATATTTATTTTCCAACCAATTCATTCGTAAGATCACAGAGATGCGGAAGAAGAGTAAAAACAAATTTTGATAATGATCTAAAACTTCTTTAACCCCTAAAAGGATTTCAACCGTAGACTTTCAATCCTCCGCTGCCTTTTACAGTGTGGTCCACTATTGATAGTTAGATCTGTCTTATTTTCATCTTAAGCCTTGATATGAGCTCACTAGATAAATGCAATACCGCCTTGTGCTGCAGCGGCCCGTACATTTAATTTTATTTTTTTACAAGGAAAACTTTTTCCCTCTTACATTTTTCTCATTTATATATATATATATATATATATATATATATATATATAAGCATATAATTTTTTATCTCTTAAACTAGAATGAGTTACTTGATGTATGATATATGATTTTGCAGTAGGAGAAGCTACTTTAGCTTACCAACTTGATTATTTTCTAAAATTTTATCAGGTCGATAGTCGAAAATCCATTTCATTCAGTTCGTAGTGAATTTCAACTAGTTTGCAGTGAATTTTATTAACTTCGCGGTCAATTTTATTTACTTCATGGTCAATTTCATGCATTTCGCGGTCAATTCCCTTCACTTTATGGTCAATTCCATGTATTTCATGGTCAATTTCGGTGAATTTCCTTCACTTCACGGTCAATTCCATGCATTTCACAATCAATTCCCTTCACTTTACGGTCATTTCTATTCATTTCACGGTCAAATCCCTTTACTTCACGGTCAATTTCATGTATTTTACGGTCAATTCCCTTCACTTCACGATCATTTCCATTCATTTTACAGTCAATTCCCTTCACTTCACGGTCAATTCCGTACATTTCACGGTTAATTCCGACGAATTCCCTTCACTTCACGGTCAATTCCATGCATTTCACGTTCAATTTTCTTTACTTCACGGTCAATTCCATGCATTACATGGTCAATTACCTTCACTTCACGGTCAATTCCATGCATTTCATGATTAATTCGCTTCACTTCACGGTCCATTCCATGCATTTCACGGTTAATTCCCTATGAGTCAACCACTTTGACTTGAAATCCGTGAAGTGGAGGGAATTGACCATGAAATGAATGTCTTATTGACTGAAAGTGGTCTTAGTGAAGAACATGAAAAGGTTCGTGGTCTATAAGTGGGTCGTACAACTGTCCGGACAGCTTTTCACAGGTCAAAAATACCAGTGTTTTATCAATTTCACTCCATTCACTCCCTTATACTCAAATACATGTCGGAACTCATCTTTACCATCCCTATTCCTTCTTTTCACCCATTTTCTTCCTTAAATCTCCATAGAATCTCCATCCTACTATCACATTACATCTCCCACTTTCTTTGGAGAAAAGCCTACAACATTTCACGTTTATCATTGCATTCACGTCCTCTCAGAAAACGAATGCAGGTAACCTTGAATAGAATGAAACATTGAAGGTGTAATGTGATAGTAAGATGGAGATTTAATGAAGAAAATGAGTGTAAAAAAAGGAATAGGGATGGAAGAGATGAGTCCGGACGTGTATTTGAGGGAATAGGGATGACAGAGATGAGTACGGACGTATATTTGAGTGTAAGGGAGTGAATGAAGTGAAATGCATGGAATTAACCGTAAAGCGAAGGGAATTGACCGTGAAATGCACGGAAATGACCATGAAGTGAAGGGAATTGACAGTGAAATGAATTAAATTGACCGCGAAGTGCAGGGGAACCGCTGGAATTGACTGTGAAATGCATGGAAGTGATTGTGAAATGAAGGAAATTAACCGTGAAATGAATTGAATTGACCATGAAGTGAAGGGAATTTATCGTGAAATGAATTGAATTGACCGTGAAGTGAAGAGGAATCGTCGAAATTGATCATGAATGCATGGAATTGACTATGAAATGAAGGGAATTGACTATGAAATGCATAGAATTGGCTGTGAAATGAAGGGAATTGACCGTGAAATGCACAGAATTGACTGTGAAGTGAAGGGAATTGACTAGATTGACCGTGAAATGCATGGAATTGATCGTGAAGTGAAGGGAATTGACCATGAAATGCACGGAATTGACCGTGAAGTGAAGGAAAATGACTGTGAAATGAATTGAATTGATTGTGAAGTGAAGGAAAATCGCCGGAATTGTTGAGGGTCGAATATTTCATATTAGACCCCAGTTATTGCTTGGCTTTATGTACATGAAAATGCTTAACGTTTTATTTTAATCATGTTTGTGTTGCAAGGTGAATTTGTGACATTGGATTTAAAAAGGGTATTAAAAGCATGAATTTGATGCTCAAGAATCACCAAGGTAGAGACATGTGGAGGAAAGGAAAGAACAAGAGAGAGAGACAACATGAAGATGGGAGATCGGCCAGCATTCAGAGTTTTTTTCTTCCTTCCCTTCTTTATTAGTTTTATAGTTTTCTTAAGAGATTTCAGTTTAATCATGTCCGTGTTTAGCTGAACCTCTTAGCTAGGGCTAAGAGGTGAAGCTTGTAGCGTGATGGGTGGTTATCTATTGATTTGATTTATGTTTATGAACTCTCTTTGATTATAGTTTGATTATACGAAATGTTTTTAGTCTTTAATGGTTTATTGTGACTTAAATTATAATGGATCTACGATGACTCTGAGCATGTTTTGTTCATTATAGAGACTATGAACATTGGAGCTCTATTGTTCTTCATCGTCTCATGGGCATGGTTGGATGATGAAACCCTTCCCTATGTTCATAACTCCCTTAGATTGGTTGTGGATTGGTTAAATTCTGTTGTTTGCTTTGTCTCATAAGCATGACCTTGTGATGGAATTAATTATAATTCTCATCCTTCTCATCTCTTGAAAACTGGATCAAAGGAAGTTCAAATTTGATTTTTAACGTTATATCTTCCAATTGGATGAAGATGAGACTCTAAATCCATTTGTGTTCATAGATTAAGCATAGATCTCCATGATCTCTACAAGTGGATCCTTGGCACGCTAGTTTCCTACCTTTGAATTTTATAAGTTTTAGTCTAATATTTCACCAGTATTTCTCTTAAAATCCTTGATTTAAATTACATCTTCTTCTAGTTATAGTTCTGGTTACTTCCAGATTACGTATAAGGTTTAGTCCCTGTGGATTCGACCTCAGTCTTACTGAGATTATTACTACATCGTAACCTTATACTTGGGTAGTGAACAGGAATTAACTGTGAAATGCACGAAATTAACTGCGAAGTTAAGGGCATTGACCGTGAGGTGAAGGGGAATCGCCGGGATTGACTGTGAAATGCATAGAATTGACCGTGAAGTAAAGGGAATTGGCTATGAAGTTAATTGAATTGACCGTGAAGTGAAGGGGAATCACCACAATTGACCGTGAAATGCATGGAATTGACCGTGAAGTGAAGGGAATTCATGGTCAATTCCCATAACTTCACGGTCAATTCAATTAATTTTACGGTTAATTTCCTTCATTTCACGGTCAATTCCATGCATTTCATGGTTAATTCCAGCGATTCCCCTTCACTTCACGGTCAATTCAATTCATTTCACGATAAATTCCCTTTACTTCACGGTCAATTCAATTCATTTCATGGTTAATTCTCTTCATTTCACAGTCAATTCCATGCATTTCATGGTCAATTCTGGCGATTCCCCTTCACTTCACGGCCAATTCAATTCATTTCATGGTCAATTCCCTTCACTTCATGGTCAATTCAATTCATTTCACAATTAATTCCCTTCATTTCATGGTCAATTCCATGCACTTCATGGTCAATTCTAGCGATTCCCCTTCACTTCATGGTCAATTCAATTCATTTCACGGTCAATTCCCTTCACTTCACGGTTAATTCTGTGCATTACACGGTCAATTCCTTTTACTTCACGGTCAATTCCATGCATTTCAAGGTCAATCCTGGCAATTCCCCTTCACTTCACAGTCAATTCCCTTCACTTTACAGTCAATTCTGTGCATTTCATAGTCAATTCCCTTCATTTCATGGTCAATTCCATGCATTTCATAGTTGATTCCAGCGATTCCCCTTCACAGTCAATTCAATTCATTTCTCGGTCAATTCTCTTCACTTCACGGTCAATTCAATTTATTTCACGGTCAATTCCGACGATTCCCCTTCACTTTATGGTTAATTCAATTCATTTCATGGTCAATTCTCTTCACTTCACGGTCAATTAAATTTATTTTACGGTTAATTCCCTTCATTTTACGGTCAATTCCAGTGATTCCCCTTCACTTACACGATCAATTCAATTCATTTCACGATTAATTTCCTTCACTTCACGGTCAATTCCATGCATTTCACGGTCAATTCCAGCGATTCCCCTTCACTTCACAGTCAAATCCCTTCACTTCAGGGTCAATTTTGTGCATTTCACTATCAATTCCCTTCACTTCATGGCCAATTCCATGCATTTCACTCCATTCACTCCTTTACACTCAAATACACATCTGAACTCATCTCTACCATCCCTATTCCCTCAAATGCACGTCTGAACTCATCTCTTCCATCCCTATTTCTTCTTTTCACCCATTTTCTTCATAAATCTCTATCCTACTATCACATTACATCGCTCATGTTCCATTCTACTCAAGACTACCTGCATTCGTTTTCTGAGAGGACGTGAATGCTTGATAAACGTGAATTATTGTAGGCTTTTCTCCGAAGAACGTGAAGATGTAATGTGATAGTAGGATGGAGATTCTATGGAGATTTAAGGAAGAAAATGGGTGAAATGAAGGAATATGGGTGGTAGAGATGAGTTCAGACGTGCATTTAAGTGTAAGGGAGTGAATGGAGTGAAATTGATAAAGCACCGGCATTTTTGACCTGTGAAAAGCTATTTGGACAACTATACAACCCCCTTATGGCCCACGAACCATTTCAAGTTCTTCACTAAGGCTACTTTTAATCAATAAGACATTCATTTCACAATCAATTCCCTTCACTTTGCGGATTCCAAGTCAAAGTGGTTGACTTATAGGGAATTGACCGTGAAGTGAAGGGAATTGACCGTGAAGTGTGATGTAGAGCGGGTCGCGGACAATTTCATGGCTAAGATGGATCAGAAAAGGCACGGTCGGCGACAGAAGTGATCCGGACCATCGGACCTTAGATCGGGCGTATCTCACAATCCGGAATGAGTTATCCGACGTAAAATATATGATTTTGGGGTAGAACGAGCTACTTTAGCCAACCAACCCGGCTATGCCGGGTTGCGCAGCCCGGATTTGCGAAAAACCCCCTGATCGACGGTCGTTTCCTCGTTTTAATTTTGTTTTTACTATAAATAGTAAGTTTTAGTTTGAGTATAACTTTTCATCCATTGGGCTTTAGGAGTTGTGTCCAACATGAAAAGTGCTTAGGATAATTAGGAGAACGGTTTGTTGAAGCCAAATAGAACACTTACTATTTTTGGCCGAAAACCTTGCGCACTAGTAGACATCGTGACCGTCTATAAATAGTAAGTTTACTATTTATAGTAAGTTGCGAATTCTAGGAGTTTTAGTTGTAGTATGAGTCTGATTTCTTTCATGTTGCTTGGTTCCCTTATTTAAAGGGGTGTAAACTCGTTTTTAATTATTCATCAATCAATTTCGAATTTATTAGAATTATTTCTATTTTCCTGCTTTCTTTCCTCGTGGATTCGAGAAGTCTCTGTGAGGAGTCCAGAGAAGCTCCGTGGATTCGGAGTAGTTATCCTTGAGGAAGACGGTGATCGACCTCATCACGTTCATCCCTGCGTCAATTTGGTATCAGAGCGAGGTTTTCCCTCGGGCCGATGGCAAACAACGAAGGTATGAATCAAAATCCTGTGGACGATGATCCAGGGATTCGTTATCTTTCGGAAAGAATGGAAGCTTTCCATCGGGAGAGTCAGTTGACCATGCAAGGGCTGCAGGCAACCCTCGACCGTCTTGCGGATGCGCTACTTCCGCCCCGAGCCCTAGGCGGTGCTCCACCACCTATGGTCGCTCCACCACCCGTGGTTGCTGTACGACGAGACCCTGATTATCGCAGAGCACTACCAGCGGTAAATCGTAGGGCTACACCAGATGATTCTAGTTCCAGCGACGAGGACATTAATGAGGGTTTTGATCGACGACCAATCCATGGAGGTGATCGTCTAGATCGTGCTGAAAGAGACTATCGAGGTAAGGCTGAACTTCCCAGTTTTAACGGTTTATTACGTATCGAAGATTTTCTCGATTGGCTAGCCGAAGTAGAGAGATATTTCGATTATATGGATGTGCCAGACCATAAAAGGGTGAAGTTGGTAGCGTTTAAATTAAAATCTGGTGCTTCTGCATGGTGGGAACAATTGCAACTCTCACGAGCCCGCCAAAACAAGGCGCCCATAGCATCATGGCCTCGAATGAGACGTCTTCTTCGTTCACGATTTCTCCCTAGTGATTATGAGCAGATATTATTCCAGCAATACCAGAATTGCCGACAAGAAAATCGAACCGTTACAGATTACACTGAAGAATTCCAGCGGTTGGCTACACGAAACGATTTGTCAGAATCTGAGTCACAGAAAGTGGCACGATTTATAGGTGGGTTGCGACCGGTAATTCAGGATCGAGTTCAGATGTACCCAGTCGGGACAGTAGATGAAGCAGTTCAATTGGCAGGAAGGGCAGAAACACAGCTTGCAAGAGCTCCTGCTCGTCCTTATCCTTCAAATCGACCCCCTATGACAGGTCCCACACAGGATCCAGTGCTGGTTCGAGGAAAAGATCCGGTAGGAGAACGTCCTCAACCTCCTCCACCCGCGAACCGTGATATGGGGAGCGGAACATCTAGACCTCAACGGGCAGCACCCACAACAGCGGGCCCGAGTAGGATTTCGAATCCTTATGCTCGGCCAAGGCCGAACAATTGTTACCGCTGTGGCCAACCAGGCCACTTATCAAACACTTGTCCTCAACGTCCGGCAGCGCACTTGACTATAAACGAAGGGGGCACTGAAGATGAGGCTGTGGAAGAGGATCATGGCTTTGATGAATATGAACAAACCACTGAAGAAATAGCAGGTGGCGATGAAGTGACAGGCGAAGATCGTGGCGAATCTCTCATTGTGAGGCGACTACTGTATACCCCACGAAAGGAATTACATCCACAGCGGCACAATATATTTCGTACTCGGTGCACTGTCAGCGGAAAAGTCTGTGATGTGATCATAGACAGTGGTAGCAGCGAGAACATCGTCTCAAGAGTGATGGTGGATAAGTTACAGCTACCAACGACGAAACATCCTTCCCCGTACTCAATAGGCTGGATAAAAAAAGTGAACGAGACTAAGGTAACTGAACAATGCACTATCTCGTTTTCAATTGGTAAACATTATAAGGATCAGATACTTTGTGACGTGGTTGACATGGAAGCCTGCCATATGCTACTCGGTCGACCCTGGCAGTCGGACCGTGATGCGACCCATCGGGGGCGAGACAATGTCTACATATTCGTCAAGGATAGTCGAAAAATAATCCTTGCCCCTATGGCACCAGAGAACCACCCTGAAGCCTCTAAAGTGGAGGGGAGTTCTCTCTTGACCATTCGGGATTTCATAGAAGAGTCCAAGGAAACCGGCGAGGTATATGCCGTAGTGGTGAAGGGCGAGAAGGAGGAACCCTCAAACATCCCTCCAAGCTTAAGACTGTTACTAAACGAATTCAAAGAAGTCTGGCCTGAAGATTTACCTGATGGATTGCCCCCCATGAGAGACATTCAACATCACATAGACCTCGTCCTTGGGGCTAGCCTGCCCAATCGCCCTCATTATCGAATGAGTCCGAAGGAGTGTGAGATACTTCAGGAGCAAGTGGAGGAATTGATCCGTAAGGGTCTATTGAGAGAGAGTATGAGCCCATGTGTTGTACCAGCATTATTAACGCCAAAAAAAGATGGAAGCTGGCGCATGTGTGTCGACAGCCGAGCAATTAACAAAATTACGATTAAATATCGGTTTCCAATACCACGGTTGGACGACATGCTCGATATGTTAGAAGGGGCTAAAGTATTCTCTAAACTCGATCTAAAGAGTGGGTACCATCAGATTCGTATTCGACCCGGCGATGAATGGAAAACGGCATTCAAGACAAAGGAAGGGTTATATGAGTGGCTAGTCATGCCTTTCGGCCTATCGAACGCACCAAGTACTTTTATGCGTTTGATGAATCAAGTTCTAAAACCGTTCACTGGCCGATTTGTGGTAGTATATTTTGATGACATATTGATATATAGCCAGGATGAGGCGGAGCATAAGAAACATCTCAGGCAGGTGCTGCAGGTCCTACAAGATAACAAGTTGTACCTCAACTTGAAAAAGTGTAGTTTTTTAACTAACAGCCTGTTGTTTTTAGGATTTGTTGTAACGTCCACAGGAATTCGGGTGGACGATGAAAAGGTGCGAGCTATTAGGGAATGGCCGATCCCGACAAACATTTATGAGGTGAGGAGTTTTCATGGATTGACGACTTTCTATCGTCGATTTGTGCGAGATTTTAGCACCATAGTCGCGCCAATAACGGACTGCATGAAAAAAGGGCCGTTCCAGTGGACCGATAAAGCTGATAAGAGCTTTCATGAGATCAAGCATCGTTTGTCTACAACACCGATCTTGGTGCTTCCTAATTTTGATAAATTATTTGAGGTGGAGTGTGACGCTTCATATGTCGGAATAGGAGGAGTATTATCACAGGAAGGCAGGCCGGTAGCCTTCTATAGCGAGAAGCTCAGTGAAACCCGAAAGAAGTGGTCGACTTACGAGCTTGAGTTATACGCAGTTGTTCAGGCGCTGCGACATTGGCGGCATTATCTGATTCAGAGGGAGTTTGTTCTGTACACCGACCATCAGGCATTAAAGTTTATTAATAGTCAGACTAACGTGAATCGTGTGCATGCTAGATGGGTTGCGTTTTTACAGGAATTTACGTTTGTTCTGAAGCATAAGTCAGGTCAGCAGAATAAGGTGGCTGATGCACTTAGCCGTCGTGCGTCACTACTTGTTACGGTGAGCAATGAGGTGGTCGGCTTTGACTGTCTCAAGGAGCTATATGCCGAGGATGAAGACTTCAAAGATTCCTGGCTGAAGTGCCAAGAAGGTCACCCCAGTGACTTTCATATACAGGATGGTTTTCTCTTCAAAGGGAATCGATTGTGCATCCCCCAAAGTTCTCTAAGGGAGCAGATTATTCAGGAACTACATGGAGGTGGCCTCGGTGGACACCTTGGGCGAGACAAGACGCGAGCTCTTGTGGAAGAGCGGTATTACTGGCCGCAATTAGTACGTGATGTGGGAAGAGCCGTACAACGTTGTCATACTTGTCAGACCTCCAAAGGACAATCTCAGAATACGGGCCTCTACACCCCGTTACCTGTGCCTGACGGTCCTTGGGAGGATTTATCAATGGACTTCGTACTTGGTCTTCCACGAACTCAACGCGGCATGGATTCGGTGTTCGTAGTGGTCGATCGTTTCTCCAAGATGGCACACTTTATCCCATGCAAGAAGACCCTTGATGCAACACATGTGGCGAATTTATTCTTCAGGGAGGTCGTACGGCTACATGGGGTCCCTAAGACCATTACTTCTGATCGTGACACGAAGTTCATTAGCCACTTTTGGCGGACTTTGTGGACTCGATTCGATACACGACTTCAATTCAGCAGTGCTTACCACCCACAGACTGATGGGCAGACCGAAGTTGTGAATCGTACTTTGGGAAACCTCCTTCGATGTATTTCAGGAGAGAAACCGAAGCAGTGGGATTTGACATTGTCTCAAGCAGAGTTTGCATTCAACAACATGGTGAACCGCTCGACAGGAAAATCTCCGTTCCAGGTTATTTACGGACGAGTACCTCGCCACACACTAGACTTGGTCCCTCTGCCCAAGCTCCCAGGCATGAGTATTGCAGCAGAACATATGGCAGACAGGATCATGGGTATTCATGCGGAGGTGCAGACTAAGCTACATGCCTCGAACGAAAAGTACAAGGAACAAGCGGACAAGCATCGTCGACAAAAGGTGTTCGAGGTGGGCGACCAGGTAATGGTCCATTTGCGAAAAGAAAGATTTCCGACCGGGATGTACAACAAGCTGAAGAATAAGAAGATTGGACCGGTACCGATCATCCGAAAGATCAATGACAATGCTTATGTTGTTGATCTTCCAGATGACATGACGATCTCACGGACTTTCAACGTTGCGGACCTGACCGAGTATCATGAACCAGCGCAGGAGGAGAACTCGAGGACGAGTTCTTTTCAAGTGGAGGGGACTGATGTAGAGCAGGTCGCGGACAATTTCATGGCTAAGATGGATCAGAAAAGGCACGGTCGGCGACAGAAGTGATCCGGACCATCGGACCTTAGATCGGGCGTATCTCACAATCCGGAATGAGTTATCCGACGTAAAATATATGATTTTGGGGTAGAACGAGCTACTTTAGCCAACCAACCCGGCTATGCCGGGTTGCGCAGCCCGGATTTGCGAAAAACCCCCTGATCGACGGTCGTTTCCTCGTTTTAATTTTGTTTTTACTATAAATAGTAAGTTTTAGTTTGAGTATAACTTTTCATCCGTTGGGCTTTAGGAGTTGTGTCCAACATGAAAAGTGCTTAGGATAATTAGGAGAACGGTTTGTTGAAGCCAAATAGGACACTTACTATTTTTGGCCGAAAACCTTGCGCACTAGTAGACATCGTGACCGTCTATAAATAGTAAGTTTACTATTTATAGTAAGTTGCGAATTCTAGGAGTTTTAGTTGTAGTATGAGTCTGATTTCTTTCATGTTGCTTGGTTCCCTTATTTAAAGGGGTGTAAACTCGTTTTTAATTATTCATCAATCAATTTCGAATTTATTAGAATTATTTCTATTTTCCTGCTTTCTTTCCTCGTGGATTCGAGAAGTCTCTGTGAGGAGTCCAGAGAAGCTCCGTGGATTCGGAGTAGTTATCCTTGAGGAAGACGGTGATCGACCTCATCACGTTCATCCCTGCGTCAAAGTGCATGGAATTGGCCGTGAAGTGAAGGGTTGAATGGAAAGACTATGAAGGAAATTGACCGTGAAATGCATGGAATTGACCGTGAAGTGAAGGGAATTGACGGTGAAATGCATGGAATTGACCGTGAAGTGAAGGGAATTGACCGTGAAATGCATGGAATTGACCATGAAGTGAACGGAATTCACCGGAATTGATCGTGAAATGCATGGAAATAATCGTTAAGTGAAGGGAATTGATTGTGAAATGCATGGAATTGACCGTGAAGTGAAAGGAATTGACCATGAAGTGAAGGGAATTCGCTAGAATTGACTATGAAATGCATGGAATTGACCATGAAGTGAAGGAAATCGATCGCAAAATGCATGAAATTGATCGTGAAATGAATGAAATTGACCACGAAGTTAATGAAATTGACCACAATGTGAATGAAATGAATGAAATTGACCACGAACTGATTAAAATTAACCACGAAGTGAATGAAATGAATTTTTGACCATTGACCTAATGAAATCTTGAAAAATAACCAGGTTGCTTAGCTAAAGTGGCTTCTCCTACCCCAAAATCATAAATATTACGTCAAGTAACTTATTCGGGTTTAAGAGAAATTTTTATTAAATGAATAAAGAATGAAATAAATAAAATGTGCGATTTTTTTTTTATATGTTTATGTATACATATTTATATAAATATGTATTAGAGAAAAATGTAGGAAGGACAAAGTTCTCATTATGGAAAATTTAAAAAAAGTAAAAAATAAAAATAAAAATGCATGGGCCGCCGCCGTAGACTCTTTTTCTTTTTTTTTTTTCCCTCGCGCAATCCACATTGCTTTCATGGGTCCCACCATGAGGTTTGTGTTATATCCAAACTGTCCATCCATTTGGCGAGCTCATATTAAGGTTTGAGATAAAAAATATCACAGATCTATCTCTCAAGTGGGACACACTGTAAAAGGCAGCAAGGGATTGAACATCTACCAATGAAACCCTTTTAGGGGTCACGGAAGTTTTGGATTGTTATGAAATTTGTTTTTCCTCTTCATCTAGGTCTTTGTGACCTTATGAATAGATTGGATGGAATATAAATGTTATGGTGGGCCCTACAAAATTTTCAACAGTGAAAATCAATTTTCCGGCTTCTCTTTGCGGTGTGGTCCAGTTGATCTTTGGATATGATTTTTTTTTATTTTCCGGCTTCTCTTTGCGGTGTGGTCCAGTTGATCTTTGGATATGATTTTTTTTTTTTTTTTGATAATGTTCCGAAATGATCTCGAAATATGGATGAACGCTGTGGATATAATAAATATATAACTATGAGGTCCATGTAACTTTGATCTCTCTTGAACGTTTCGAGGAGCTTCAGCGCTCGTCTTCGAGCACCAGCCGATCCGCTAGCGGAAGTAAAAGCAGGGGCATTCTCGAAATGAGAAAAGCTGTCCGTACAGCCGGGGCTTATTCATGGATTTAAAAATAAGTGGGCTTAAAAGGTTAGTGGGCTATAAATGGGTCGTACAGTAGGAAATTTCTCTTGATAAATTGAAAAGTTTTAAAGGGAGGAGAGATGAAAACGGAAATACCCATCTCGTTTATGAAATTTAATTTAAGCACTTAATAAGTTGAATTTTTCAAACAATCTGAACCAGTGAAAATCACTAAAAATATGAAATTTTAATGATAAAGGTTGCGAATAAGTTTTTATCATGGGATGGGCCTCATCAAGGATGGTGTCATTCTCCGGTCAGGGGGATTGTTGGGGCATCCTCCATCCATAGGCAGTCCCATCGGATCAATAGTTTGGATGGCAAGACCCTGGACCCATATGCATGGACTACACCTCGTCACCAAAAAATACTGGAGCTGATGGGCAGGACCTATCAAGTCTATACGCAGGCCTGGGCAAATTATTGTGCCGCTGAGATTTCAAGATAAGGTCACACTCATCAACACGGTCCACACGGACAAAGGACTGTTCAAGTGGACAGATGTAACTAGAAGCACTATAACTCATAAGTATGCTCCGAGAGCACTGGAGAATTTCTCTTTTGAAAATCCCAAGGTATTTTTGCAGAAACTGCTCTTGATTTATTCAATATTGGTGGAGAATCTTAGCGTGGCCCCAAATAGCAATTGGGAGGGCTTCCCAAACAAACCTGTGATCTTTGATATAGCTACTTCCATGGTCACTACTAAAACATTTAAGAGTCTACCAAACGAGGTTAGTAGGACAAACAAACAAGGGGCCTGAGACAATCTTTGACGTAAATAACTTTTTTGTTGCATTTGTCCAAAGAATTACAACCAAGATCCATATCCTACAGTTGGAAAAAGGCGTCAATATGACGCACAACGACCTTCCTCCACCCCACAGAAGAACAAATAAAATCATGCTTCTTCCTTCCTCTCACTTTCCATGGTCGTTTTCTGTACAAGAAAATGTCAGGCTTCAATGGGTAACTAAATTGCGACTGCCCATTGATCAATGCCACTCGAAAGAAAATGGGAAAGTCTCAAACCCTACTATCTCAATCAGATGTGCGGCCAATATTGCCATTGGCTAGTCTTGAAATTGAGAGCCTGTTATCCAGCTCTGCCTCATGCTGCTTCTTGAGCTGCTTCTGTGCAGTTGAGTTCACTATCTTAACGAAGAAGTTCATGAGCATGAGCCATACAACTGTATTCCAGATGGAAGAAAATGATAGATCCCACTTCCCCTGAAGAGAAAAGGTAAAAAGTTTCAATTTTAATCAAAGATGCAGGTTACACCCAGCTGGTAGAGTACATTCTCCTGACTGGTGTATGCCTGGTATTGAGTCTTACCATGGGCATTCAGCAGGCAGTGGCTCCGATGCCCTACCAAAAGAAAAAATGATCTGGGCTGGGCTGAAGCCTCTCCAGGTGAAGCACATGACTAAGGACCCGAGTCCAGGCCCAGCCAAGCAGGGCCACTTAGTCAGGTTGTTAGGAAGAGTCAGGACGAGGTCCAATCCAATCCAATGGTGAAGCCTGCTCTCTTAAGGGATTTTTTTTTAAAAAATAAATTTTATCACTGGGAGCATCACAGGAACGCATGGAAGCTAAGCACTTTTAACAACATTGTTGTTAACTTAGAGAAGTAATTTTGAATGCCTACCTTTATATTTGAAGGGGCTGGAACTGGAGCCAAGAACTTCTCCCTCATCTTATGCAGCTTGACAATGACACTAGCCAGGTAGGAAGAAAGTCCAGGAAAAAGACCAAACACCCGAATAAGCTTATTCTCGACCCACTCTAAAAGTTGATTATTGCATACGGAAATTATAAAAACCGTCTGTAACACAAAAACCAAAATTATTAGCTGCATCAGGAAACATTACAACGGGTTTTGAAGGTTTACTCATAATTAAAGCATTTATAGTTTGTCTCACAGAGGTTTGGTATCCCACACGCCTGGTGTAGTCAAAGGCGCGAGGTGCACCCAAGGTGCACCTGCCCTCACAAAACCAGAAATGCCTATGCGCATGCTTGGAGATTCCAGGTGCAATTTTATATAAATTAATATTACTATTTAATTATTTATAGATGAAGTCGATCTAATTTTGTTGGAAGTAGATGAGGAGGATTGGGGGCTGACACCTTTCGGGTTCGAATTGATGTGGCTGGAGGAAGAAGGATTTTCGAGGATAGTGGAAGATTGGTGAAGGTCATTTAACGTGGAAGGCTACGCTGGTTTGCCGGTTTCCAATTGAGCAGAAAGTAGAAACTTTTGAAGGAAATTTTTGAATTTTGGAAAAAGGATGTTACATAGGGAAAAATGAAAAAGAAAAAAATTCTGAGTAATATCCAAGTGCTCGACTGAAAGCAGAAGAATCAATTCTTGCTGAGGAGGAAATTAATCTTCGGAAAATTCTTGTTTAAGATTACTCGGCCCAGTTGAAGAAGAGATCAAATGGAAGCAACAATCAAGAACTACTTGGGCCAAAGGGGGAGACAGAAATACAAAATTCTTTTACAGTATTGCTAGTGCGAGGGCCAGAGGCAACAAAATTAGCAGGATAGTTGTGAATGGGACTCAAGTGGAAGAAAAAGATAAGGTGAGCGTGGAAGTGGTCCGCTTCTATAAGGAGTATAAGGAGTTGTTATCAGTTGAAGATTGTTAAAGGCCTAAGATAATCACCCTTTTAATAGCTTATCAAATGAAGAGGCCACATCCCTTGAATCCCCTTTTTTAGAGTGAAGGCAGTTGTGTTCTCCGTGGGTAGGGATAAAGCTCCTGAGCCGGATGGTTTCCTGATGGCATTTTATCAGGCATTCTAGAATCTTGTTAAAGGGGGTGTATTAAATATTATGGCAGAATATTCTGATTGGGAGAGGCTCTCGGCAGATATTGGGGCGTCCTTCATAGCAATGATTCCTAAAGTGACAAGTGCAGAAAGCTTACGGGATTTCAGACCTATTGGTCTTTGGTGAGCCTTGGAAAATTCTCACTGAAGTGCTAGTTTCTATGTTTAGCCATTTAGGAATGTTTTGGGAGGCATCATTACTAAGAATCAATGAGCTTTTGTGATGGGTTGTAAGATCTTGGATAGTGCATTGATAGCTCGCAAATGTATTGACTTTAGGATCAAGAGGTGGGGCGAAAGGTATTGTTTGCAAATTGAAAATTGAAAAGGCCTACAACCACATTGATTGATTACATGCTTTGTCAGGTGGGTTGTAGAAGCAAGTGGAGAAACTAGATAAGGAATTGCGCAAGTTCTACAAGGTTTTCAGTGCTACTTAATGGCTCACCAAGAGGTTTCTTTTGTAGCTCAGAAGGCATTAGGTAAGGAGACCTGCTTTCTTCCTTTCTTTTTGTGAAGGTTGCGGAAGCTTTGAGCAGGATGTTGGATCACGATCAGGAAATTGGTCTTTAGTGTTGGGAAGTTGCCTTCGCCAATATCCCACATTCAGTTTGCTAGATTGAAGTTAATGTTGCAAAAGTGAGACGTTGGGCATTCAATTGAAAAGGTGGAGATTGAGCATATGGTGAGAATCTTTGGATGCATGGCAAGGTCATTTCCTTCCTATTACTTAGGCTTGCCCTTTTGTATTGGGAGCCAGCTCTTCATTTATGGGATAGAGTGGGGATAGAGTGGTGGAGAGATTTGAAAATAAGTTAGCAAGGTAGAAGGGTTGATATCTATCTCTTGGGGGAAGTATCAGTCTCAAATGCTTTAATTTTTGTTGATATCTACTTCCCACAGCTTATTACCTTTTGGTATTGCTACTAAGTTCTGTCAGATGCATTAATTTCCAATTTTTACCTTCCTACTCTTGCCACCATCCATCTCGGCATCCTCATTTTAGCTATACTCATCCTATGAAATGTGTGTGTGTGTGTGGGGGGGGGGGGGGGGGGGGGGGGGGGGGGGGGTGTGGGGGGTGTGGGTGAAGAATCAGTCTCAAATGCTTTAATTTTGTTGATATCTACTTCCCACAGCTTATTACCTTTTGGTATTGCTACTAAGTTCTGTCAGATGCATTAATTTCCAATTTTTACCTTCCTACTCTTGCCACCATCCATCTCAGCATCCTCATTTCAGCTATACTCATCCTATGAAATGTTGGGTGGTGCGAAGAGTGGTTTAATAGGGTTGTTCTTTAAATGGCCAACATTCTTGTCCCATAAAGCATGGCTGGTCTTATAGCTATGATATCAAAATTCTCTTTCAGTTTGAGTGGTACATGGCGATCACATAAAACTCCAAAAGGCACGTCTCCATTTCTTCCACCCAGCTTGAATTCTATGGGCAACATCCTTTTCAATCTCTCCACTCTCATGAATTATTGATCCAAGGTATTGAAAGTGGTCATTTTGGGAAACTTCTTGTCAGCAATCTTAACCAATTCCTCATTTCCAATCCTATATTACTAAAATTGCACTCCATATACTCTCTTTTAGTTAAACTGATTTTAAATCTTTTAGAATTTAAAAGAATGATCAACTTCAGAAACTTTGGCCAATTTTTAATACATCCAATCATTTACAAGTTCTAATGTCATACCTCTCATCTAACGAGTGGATCACCCTGGTTTGGGGGCCAGGGCACCTACACAGTGGGTCCCAGCTGATGGATGACTTGATTGTCTAATATACGTGTCCCAGCACAATCAGCAACATGTTAAGGGTCAATTTTATATATTCAAATAGGATTAGTGAACTTCTTGTCCTAGATTAGGGCCTGCTTGGATTGATGTAAATAGATGTAAAGTAATGGCAATTCGCAATGATGACATTTACAAATGCACTGATAAGTTATGTCAGTGCATTTACAGGCGACGGCTGGTGTGTTTGGCAGAGGATGGGTTTACGTGTAAATACTCCATATCAAGTGAAATGATGTTTGGAACATCTTGTAATTTCATCTGGATCAGATATGGTAGTTTCACACAATTGCAAATGAACTCTATTCTGCTCATGGCTTTGACCAATGACTCCCAAGATCAGTAATTCGTCAAAAATGAGTCAGGGGAGCGTTTTACATGAGACTTTGGAGACATTGAGATGGGTGGGACCTCTGACTGTGTGGACCATTGTGATGTATGTGACTACATCCACGCCATCCATCCGCTTTGAAAGCTCATATTAGATCATGATCCCTCAAAATGAAGCATTCCAAAACCCATATTGGCCATGGTACAAGCAATAGTGATGATTGACCGTCTCCCATGGTGTGGTCCACCTGAAATTTGAATCAACTACATTTTTTGGGATCATGCCATAAAATGAACTTCCAAAATGGTTGGATGGTGTAGATTTAAGACACATACATCATTGTAAGCAAAACAGTCATTGTTCACACAGTCGTATTCAATAGTACATTTGTCAAATTCACTCTACCAAGGAAAGATAGGAACTGCATCACCACGCTCAAGCAAAAGGAGTTACAAACGGTGTTTTAAATATCGACGATATCAGCCGATATATCCCACGATATATCTTGTATCCCACCTGTGCGATATGAAACGCACGGGTAGTGCCAATATATCCTAGCTATTCGATCCAGTGATCATTTTCGATTTTCGATCTATGTTTTTGTTATAAATCATGTTAAACCAGTGTCAAATGGTTACAAATTTATGATTATTCATATTTTCCTTGAAAAATCATGGATTTTGAACTTCGATTTCGAGATTTAGGGGAGATGGGTTAAGTTGCAGAAAATTGAGAAAAAACAAAATTTCTCAATTGCTGGAAAATCAGTTGCAATCTTTGTATCCAAAAACAAAATTAAACATGTATGTAACTTGATTTAGCGATTCTTCTTTTGCTTTTGAATGTATTGCTTATGTTTCCATACATTTCTTATGTTTATAAATATTATATAAATAGACTTTGAATAGATTTGCATTAGTTCAGTTGGAAAGCACATATATTAGGACCCCACATAAAGGAAATCCCCATTATGTGCAAAATTTTTTTTTGTAATGTTTCGATTTGAAAGTGTGTATTGATGGATTTTTCAACAATCCCTGAAGTTTCATTGAAAAATTCAACCAATTTCCCAATGTTCCCATGTTTCTCAACAACAACAATACATTACGCGATGCAACCAATATATCCTATGCGATAACCGATATGTATCCGTATCCCAAGGGTGTGATACATTACGCGATAACAATATTTAAAACATTGGTTACAAATATCTTGAATAGGAAGACTATTTGAGTACACACCATATCTACTCGTACATAACATGTGATTATATGGCATCACAAACCATCATATCACAGGGGAAGCTGATACCAATGAAGGAGTTGGTTTGCATACCTCCAAGTGCTAAACCACGGACTTATGGCAGCAGTGGCAAGGTCTGGCGTATGCCGTCACCGGGGAAGACAACGTATGGCTTTTGATGGGAGGATTTGGGTACAGGTAGGTGGAGTTGTATGGGAGGAGAATGGCGGTGACTGTCGAGAGATATCAACGGAGAGAAGCCTCTTTAAATAGAAATTGGTTCGAGAGACTACCTAATCGGTGGTGTCGAGGACCACACACTGTCATATCTCCCACTCGATTACCTCGAGTCACCCGGGGACTTCCCTTGTGATTTCTTCCACCTCGATGACATCATCAAGAGAAAACGATGGATGGAAATTACCGTCTTACCCAAACACGCGCAGGAACATTTGGCATGTGATTTTCAAGTAATTTCCACCATTTACGTCAATCCAAACAGGCCCTAAGACTCCAACATACGATAATTCTTGCATCATCCCATGGAGACCAGTGCAAGCAGCCACTTTGTTAAAGAGCATGTCAATGGAAGTCATGCAATGACAAATTGCCAAGAATTTTAAGGTATTTTTTTAAGCCATTGCAATTTTTTAAATTGCTATAACATAAATGGATTTGAAATAAATTAAAAAGCATAAAAGAGCAATAGGGGAAAAAAAAATCACCACAAACACTACTGAGAGTAGGTACGGCTAACCATGGCAAAAAAGATTGAAATCAAGACATTGTTTCAAGATGAGGGCATTAAAGAAACTTCCACATACCTGTATGTGAGTCTTAATGATAGCCTTTCCAGTCAATGTTGCAAGAAAGAACTTCCAAAATGGAACTCCGAATTGTCCACACATGATACCAGCAAGATCAAATAGAGGGTTTGGCACCTGAAGGACAAAAGGACCAGTTAATTATTAAGGATGGGAGTGAAGTAGTGAGTGCATTAGATGAATAATCTCAATATCATTAAGCACTCTTAGAAAATGAATGAAGCCTTTAGCCATAAGGTTATGCAGGTCCAAAGATGCACTGAAAACGTATCATATTAATGTTACCCACATGATAGGCAGATGAAGTGTGATCCTGTGAGAAAAAGTGACAGTTACAGTATGTGCAAGTTCAATATTTCCTGCATTTAATAAACACAATGTACACTTTTAACTTGTATTACCTGTGGCAAAGGCAAACACAGGAGGTAGGTGTTTATAGTGATCTTCAAGCTAGAAATAATGTCCCTGAGGAGTGGCCCGCTGAGACAACTCGTCAACTGGGACAGTTTGTCAATCACGACAGTGATGATCAAGGCAGCGCAGATGAAGTGCTAGGCTTGTGTTTGCTGAGGGTTATGTGCCTAATTATCCATCTTGCAGAATGCATTTCATCACAGATCAATTCAGTGAAGAAATAGATGTCACGGACTATCAAAGACGTCTGTTTAATGATACTATCGTGAAGCTTTGTGAAGCATTGTTTATTTAGTGTATTACTTCAGAGGAATAGCATGCATACAAGCCAGGTTGATGTGTTTTGGGCTTAGAATGAGGTGAGTGATGTGTATCAGGCTGTCAGCATGTCAGTCCAAGGTTGTTAGGTCTGTCAATGTAGTAAATGATGCGGCAAGAAATCTTCCATCTTGTACATTCAGCAAATGTGGGCAAGACGAATGGTGGTGCCATGATTGTTTCGCATTAGTTCGACCAATGTAGGAGAGACACATAGGAATGCAATAAGAGCCCATGCATGGGTTAGGTTGGTATTGAAAAATTGACACCCTATGATCGGCCATGAGGGATCAGGCAGTGCTGATTGACTTAAACAGGAATAGTTGGGTCTTTGGGGTTTCTCTATGGAGTTTGAAGTTATTCTCTTGCGCGTGTTTTGGAGAGTAATGAACAGGGTTTCTCAAAATTTCCTCAAATTCTTCTGTTGGGCTAAGAGATCCCAAATGGATCAGGCAGTGCCGATTGACTTAAATAGGAATAGTTAGGCTAAATTAAGAACGAGTTTTGGAGATTATTGCATCATGAATTAGGGTTTCCAATCAAGGAGTTAGGGAGTTAAGAGATCCCAAATGGAAAAATGGGCCTTTGGGGTTTCTCTATGGAGTTTGAAGTTATTCTCTTGCGCGCGTTTTGGAGAGAAGAGAACAGGGTTTCTCCAATTTTCTCAAATTCTTCTGTTCTCTTCCCCGATCTTCCACCTCCCTTTTATTATCAGTTGTTGCGAGTAGTGAGAGTATCAACTGGAGGAATTTTGGTAAATAAAAACTGGACAAAATCCCTGGTTTTGGTCTCACAACTCTAAGGTTCCTGTTCATGTTGTTGCAATACTAATCACACTGTATGGATGTCTGTAAGATCACTTGTAAAGCATTGCTAATCGTCCCCATTGGATTCACACACCTCGAACAGTCGGTATGAAGACGCATAATACCAGTGAAGTCTTTTACTTTCTCAATGAGATGTAGGACCATGACAAGAAGAAAAGGTACAATAAATAGTGGTGCCCTGGCAGATACTGCTTTACCAAAGGATTCTGAATTATCCAAGCAGGCTTAGATGAAGTCTATTTTTGCCAGTTAGAAAAATGTATATCAGAAAAGAGAGTGGGGAAGAATTCCAACTAACCGAAGCTAATACTAATATAGTAAAAAAGTTCAGATGCTGGGAGTGGGAGAAGAGCCAGCGTTTGATTTGCTTTAGGTGACCAGATATGACTCCATGTTCTTTTGACGAAGCATCCAATTCCTCCACAGTATTCAACTTGCTACCGGACATGCGTGCTGCAATAGAGTTGTCATTACCCATTAGTCATCAATCGACTGTGGAAGTGGAAAGAGTGATTAAATCATGATAAAGTGCCTGCTTATGTCTAAACCCTTGAACAATAGGAAGCCGTTTGACAAAAACGGTCATAATAGACAGCAGAAATGTCCTAACAATGAAGAGCACTGCTAGAGCTATACACGCATGCACCTTTACATATGGCACCTGTGTGGGACATCTGAGTAGTGCATAAGGTGGGCCCATGACGAAGACAACATGGCACAAAACTTATGCCAGTCAGGTCACCAGTCGGGCATTGTTTGAATTATCTCCGATATTTTCAAAATATCTCTGATATTATCATTATCTCCACTCCAGCTTGGGAGATACCGATAACATTGCTAGTATTAGAAATTCCAAGCATCAATAATGTATTGCTAAGTACCGCCAATGAATCGATATCGCCAATATTTTCAATTGTGTAAATTCCAGGCATCGCTTCTATTATTAATGTATTGATATTGCCAATTTATCGCCATAATTTCCAACTGTGTAAATTCTAGGTGACGCTTGTATCACAAGTGCATCTGTGATATTTCAATAATATCGCCAATGTAGAGATATCACATAAAGTTTTTATTTAAAAAAAAAATCTATTTCAATTTTTTCATGAGCACATTGTTGTATGCAGTTTTCAATTTGTCATTGCTAATATAGATAATATCTCAATATTATCATTATCGCAACTTGCGCGATATCAAGACCACAATCTTTTGTTTCTTTTCTTGTTGTTGATGATTTCTTTGCAAAATATAATGAGTGTCAATATTCTGCAATATCGATGGATGTTTGGATGGAACGTTGGATGGATGGGATGGTTAGCAAAGCCTACAAATGGTTCTTACGACGACAGACATGCTTTTAAGCCCCCATTAAATGGAAACTTATTGTGTATACATTCTTTTTGCAAATTTTTTATTCCCAAATATGCAAGTATATGTATTTCAGCATTTCTTGAAGCTTTACTGAAAATTCAACCATTTTTCTCATGTTTCTTGCATTTCTGGTTATCAATGATATTATCAGCAATATCGATATTGTTTTGTATCCCCAACCGGTGAAACTTGTAGCAATACCGATACTTCAAACACTGCAATTGGGTGACATGTGTATATTCAATGTGGACAACATGCAGGCTCTTGCAACATCCATAATTTCCATAAATGGATGGCCCACCTACTACTGGAGCGACCTGATTTTGTGCCAGATCATCTTCAAAGCAATGCACAGTTTAGATGTCACACACATGCCAGAGTGGCAGTGGGGGTCATGAGCAAAGTTGCATTAGAGGCTAGCAAACCTCTAAATGACTACTTCAATAAGCATTATAAATTTACAACTTTGAATGCTCGGTGGAACTGAAATGAGGAATTATCCAAATGATAGCAATCAAAAGTTTAAAGTACCTATTCTATGGATGATCTTTACAGACTAGTTAAGCTATTGAAAATAATGTACTTCTAGTAAAGCTTGTCTGGATCATTATGCAATTTTAGAAGTAATTTTAAGAAATGACAAAAGTGAATTACTCTGTTCCCAAAGAGGCTAATCTTCCTAAAGGAAACAATGTCGCTGCAATTCACTGTATTCGTAAGCCACCACCTTCTTGCATCAGCATATTGACAATTGATGAGAGTGTCAAATAATTGGTAATACTAAACAAAGCAGGGGAACAACACTTTCCACCAGTGTAAAATCATAATTTGATATCATCTTCTTATTTATCTGAAATTTCAAAGCTAGTTTAACTCAGTCGTGACTACATTAATCTTTATTTTTCATAAAAGAAAAGAAAAAAGAAAAAAGTCATGACTATGTTAGTCGGGGGTGTCTGAGATCCAAAGGCTAGAATTTCTAAGACATAAAAATTAGAACATTTACCTGCTCTTGAGATAAAATAAGGGGGAAGCTCTCCAATGGCAGTTCCCAAACCCCAAAGAATAGCCTCTAACTGAACCTGAGGCAATATCTGGCTGAGTGGAACTTTAACTAGTGAATCAGGTGATGAAGAAAACAATGGGGGCCCATATTCAGAACAATCCTTGTCAAGCCATGACGGGCCTCTTTTCAACTGTATGGTATCATACGGTGCAGTTTTCAAGTCAATTCGACCACAATTCATGGCTTTTATTGTAAACAAGGCAATGTGGGGGCCCAGATACAGCACAAATGTGTGCAAACCAGATCCTGCAAAAAAAAAAAAAGGGTAGTCAATCAGTCAGCAAACATTGATTAAAATACATTTCATTTCATGCATAGTCACATCAACCGAAGTGACTCCAGAAATGCTATGAATAAAGGGGCGAACAACTTGTGACAAGCATGGTGAGAAGTTAGGTCCAGGGCTTAGGGGTACTAGGGCCAGGCTAGGGCCCAGCACCAGCAAATTGCCACCCCCGCTTTGAATAGACAAGCGTGTATCTCATGATGGGCATGGCGACCACCACCAGCACTAAACAAACATATGATCCACGCATGTACATAGCCATAAGCATCATTAGCATTCAATGACTGAACAGGTATTAAAATGCTTTGATTCTATCAGGAACAAATTAAACCATTTCAGAATGCAAATCCGAGTATCAGCTTATTTATATCATATTATGCTTTGAACTTGTGAACAAAAGGAATACCGTCATTTAAAAAGTTACAGATAGCTGTGGGAAAAAGAAAGAAGACAAATCTCTCAAACACACTAATAATAGCATTCATACTATATTTGTTATGGTTAAAACTTAGAAAGTGTGAGTTACTTTGCATGGCTGTCAAGATAAAGATTCGCAGCCCAGAAAACTACAGGTAAGTTCCTTTTTTTTTTTTTTGGATCCTTGACTATTTTATTAATGAAGAATGACAAGTGACAATAAAGATGCAAATGAGACACATAAAAGTTCTTTTTTTTTTGGATCATTGAGAATTTTATTACTAAAGAAAGATAAAAGGAACAAACAAAAGAACGATGCAAAACATGTGTAAAGGAAACTGTCCCTATTACCAGTAATGCCTGGATAATCCTACCTTAGAGAGCATGTCGACCTCATACTCTACATCTCTAACAACATGATTGAAGGAAGGAGACATTGGAGATCCCATATATCTAAGGCCTCAATAAGTTTAGTAGTCTGACGCAATCCAAATATTGGATCAGTGAGATCTTGATACCTGAATCGCAACAATGGATGAAGAACACACCCACAAGAATATTGGAATCGATAGAGTGATAAACAGTTTTGTTTATTTATTAATGTATTTGATGAATGGCTTGTTTTATTGAAAGGACAACATGATAAACAACTTTACTGAAATTGAGACTTCCTAACTTTAAAAAAATACTCATTTCAATAAACTAGCTGGACGTTTGATTAGGTACATATAGTCAACTGGCATAGCCAACACCAGTGCCTGCATCAATGTGATCCCCTCAAAAATAGGTACCATCCTCTCCAAGCTGCTAGCCTTTTTTTTCATTCTAACAAGTACCAGATCCTAGAGTCTTTTTCATCAAGCTACCAATGCAAAGTGGTAACACAAGATAGGTGTTTCAGGGAGATCCTAGCCTACTGCCCATAATGCTGCAAGATCGTTAATTACATAGTCATCTAGATTTATCCCTATCATTTCACTCTTCAACAGGTTCACTCCATTAGATGAGGATTAATGAAATAAAGATGGCTCCTATTAAAAATAAAGGTGTTATGTTCAGTTATATAAAGTGGTTATATTTAAAATGTCCAGTTCTGCTGTTACACTACAACTGATTACTTGAAGGAACTATTAGGGCCTGTTTGTTTTTCTGTAATCTGTAATTACTTGTAAATACAGGTAAATGGGTAATCATTACTTACACCTGTAATTTCATGCATTTGCCTCTACATGAGGTTGACAGCTAACACAGTTTGGAAACCTCCAGCACTGAATCCAAGAAAAACAAAACACGATAGGCGGAAAATCTATGGAGCCCACCATGATGTATGTGTCTGATCCACACCACCCATCTATTTTACCTGCTTATTTTAGGTCATGATCCCAAAAATAAGGCAGATCCAAAGCTCAAGCGGACCACACCACATGAAGCAGGGGGAATTGAATGCCCGCCATTGAAAATTTCTTGGGGGCCACAGAAGTTTTGGATCCATGTCTGTGTGACTGGGACCTTATGAACAGTTGGATGACAGATACACAATCCTGTGGGCTGCCATCCACGTTTCAGCTTTCAATGGTGGACGTCATTATCCCCAATATTTCCAATGGTGTGGTCCACTTAAGCTTATAATCTATCTCCTTTTTTGTCTCGTGCCCTAAAATGAGCTGGTAAAACAGATGGACGGTGTGTATCAGACACAAACATCCAGGTGGGCCCAACAGATTTAATTGAACACAATCCATGTCCAATTACATGCATTTCATCACAGTTTTTGAGGTGTAATTAAACAGGTTATTTCCCTCTCTATCAAACACGGGTGAGAAGTTATCATTGCTTATTTGCATTCTATTTACAGTGTAAATGGAAAAATGAACGGGCCCTTATTTACACATGAATTATTTGTTACAGAAGTTGGCATAAAGTTGTAGCGCCTTTTAGAATTATTTGTCACATAAATTTGACCATTAGAGTTGTAGCGCTTTTTAGAATTATTTGTCACATAAATTTGACCATTAGAGTTGTAACATTTTCTAAATTGACCAACAGAAGACGGTACATTAAAATCATGCACACGCATACACAGGCGGAGTGTGTCCATTTAAGAGCACAAGTTTGTATTCGATGAAGAACTCAGCTGTTGCCTAGTAGCAGTCATTAATAGGTCCCTTTAATGTCTAAGATAAGAATTGTTTTGCACTACTTTGATGGGAGCATAACTCCAATGATTCAATAGCCTACAACCAGAAGTGCTTAAATATAGAAATAATACTCCAAAATACAAATTCCACGTACCAAGTCCAATTGATGATGCCACACCCAGTGCAATCCACCACAATACAAATCTGAAATAGCAAAGGAACTCCTGAACATGCTGCAAGAATGTGAAAGGATAAGTTAACCATAACCAATCCACGAAACACTAACATTCCAGTAACAGGAACTTCATCCATGTTGGTTTCAAGTTAACCATAACCAATTGAAGAAATACTAACATTACAATAACAAGAACTTTCATTCTTGGTGATTTCATATTATAATAACAGGAACTTTTCATTTTTGGTGATTTCATATTAACATTTTTTAACACTGTGAATAGCAGCTCAACCTTCAGCTAGTTTGTCAAGTGAACCAGGCCACCATGGATTTCCAAACAGTTCAAAACAACAACATTGGCAAAAACAAAGGGCAAAGAGAATGGTGAAGAATTGCCATGACATCAATGAAGACTAGATGGCGTAACATTTTAATCACAATGATAGTTATTGACCTTGTACATTAGATGACACATTAGAAAGAAGGAAACATGAGGCCTGGTTCTGCATATTGGTTTCAGAGGGAGTACCGTCCAGGCCAAAAACCAACACAACAGGAGTTCAATATAAAAAGTATTGGCCTGCCTATCATAAAAAGCAAAATGAATATCATAAAAATGAAGGGAAACAAATGAATATATCTTTTCTTTTCGTATTTTGGACATGTATTCAATGGTCTGCTGAATCATTCTTTTGTGAGAATGCTGTTTGTCGCCTGACTAGTTAAAAACTGGGTTTTCTAGTCTTTGACCTCTAATCCGGTGTTAAAGCTGATGGGAATTAGAAATTCTTTATCAATTTCTAGCTTTTTGCATAACGTGTTGTGTTGCATATTTTAATCAAACACCAAAAGAATCACCACTCCTGAATATGCTTCAAGTATGCAAAAGAACAAGTTGTCCATATTCGAATCCAAGAATGACACGGAACAATTAACTACTTGCTCTAAAAGCTTGAACTAATAGAGCGTGGCGAATCAATCCTTTTATCTCATAGCCCGGGTCGGGCTCTCGGCCAAACCCCCCCTCACGGGCACCACTTCACATGGGTCTCGCCTCACACGAGCCACCTACCTCACATAGGCCGTCCACCCCGAGTGT
The DNA here is from genome assembly GCA_037074715.1 of Magnolia kwangsiensis. Lineage (NCBI taxonomy): Eukaryota > Viridiplantae > Streptophyta > Magnoliopsida > Magnoliales > Magnoliaceae > Magnolia > Magnolia kwangsiensis. The sequence continues at coordinate 10,518,460 of CM073571.1, forward strand.
GCCTCCGCTACACATGGGTCACCCCACTCGAGCTTGGTGTGAAAATGCTCTTACATTAATCACTCTCCGATGAAGAGTCTCGAACATGAGACCTCCCACTCTGATACCACTTTTGACATAGGAAAACTAACTACTTGCTTTAAAAGCTCGAATTGATAGAGTGTGGTGAATCAATCCCTTTATCTCATAGCCCAGGTTAGGCCCTTGGCCGAACCCCCCTCGTGGGCCCCACTTCACATGGGTTTCGCCTCACATGAGCCACCCAAGGCACGGGCTGCCCACCCCAAGTGTGACCCCCCTTCGCACAGGCTACCCCACTTGAGCTCGGTGTGAAAATGCCCTTGCATTAAAGAATCACTAATATTGCAATGAAATGGAACTTTTCATTTTTGGTGTTTTCATATTAAACAGATTTTAAGTTTGTGAACAATATAGAAATTCACCTCAGTCTGCCTGATAACCCAAGTCACCATGGACTTCCAAATGGTATGAAATAAAACCATCGGCAAAAACAAATGCCATGTACCCGAAGGGAGTCCTTGAGTGCATCAATAAGCTCAAAAGAAATTTTCTTTGGCAAGGGGAGCTTCTTCTAAGAAATTCCACCTTTGAATTGAAAAGAGGTTTGCTTGCTTACTAATGAAATGGGTGGGGAGTAGGTATCAGACACTTGGATGCATTTAATGAGGCGTTGATAGGTAAGTGGACTTGGTGTTCCGGAGTGAAAAGCTCTAGTCTTTGGAGGATGATCGTCACAACTAAGTATGACAGGGTTGGCTCCGACAAGTTGGTGATCTAAGAGTTTTTCTTTGTATTGTTCCTCTTTTATTTGGAAAAGAATTTCTCGAGTGGCTCATAAAACCTTCGAGGGAGCCCATCTCAGTCTTGTGCCCAACATCTTTGTGGCTAAGTGTTTCTCGATTCATGCTTCCTGGGGGGGGGGTTAATGCGCTCCCCCTGTTGTCTAAAGCTCCCTGATTCTGAATTTGTTGATTTCCTTTCTCTTGTCCTGTCTACAAAGTTTGTCCCTCTTGCCTAGAGTTAAAGACTCTCTTTTGGCAGTTCAGCAAGTCCAAAGTTTTTTTTTGTTCATTCCTTCTACGTGATCCTGATCCAGGATGAGTTTGAGCCTCCTATCTACCACACAACAGTAGTGTGGTCCTATAAAGTTCCCCCCAAACGTTTCTGCCTTTGCTTGGCTCATTGGAAGGAATAAGATCCTTAATTTGATAATTTGCAGAAGAGATTGATGGTTGTGCCAATTGTGCGCCTATTGTGCATAAAAGCGGATGAGTCGATGGATCATCTTTTTATTTACTACTCCATTTCTAAGATTATATGATCTGGTATTCTTGGATGTTTGGGTGTGGATTGGGTGATGTTGGCTTCGATCAAAGAGCTATTTTGCATGTGGCATGCTAAGGGGGTTGCTAACTGTGCAAAAACAGATGAAAATTTGTGTTGCTTGCTATTCCTTGGTCCTTGTGGCATGAGAGAAATAGCCGTTGTTTTTGTAATGTCAGTGGGTTTGCTAAGAGCATTATGGGTTGGGTTCCCTTGTATTTAAGGGATTGGATGCCCTAGTTATTGGCGTGGCTTTTTCCCTGTGTTGAGGCGTCTTGTTTTTGTTTCTTTTTTATTTTAATTGTTTTTTAGCTTTTTAGGTTTTAGTTTTTCTTTCTTTTTCCTTTCTTTGTTTGTCTTTTGTCTTCTTCTTCTTCTTCTTCCTTTTTTAAAATTATTATTATTATTATTATTATTTATAAGAACAAATAGAATGATAGAGACTTGTTGATGCCATCAATGAAGGCTCAACAATAATAAACCACAATAACATTGATTGGCCTCATTTATCAAATGATCCTTACAAATGAGGTATGCTTTTGAATATCGGTTTTGGAGGGCTTATTGGCCGGCCCAAAACCAACACGGTAGGGCCGAATCTTACCAATATTGGTCATTTCTTTAACAAAACATGCAAAAAGAATATTAGAAAAATGGAAAGAACAAAAAAGGGAAACACATGAATCTATCTTTTCTTTTTGTATTTTGGACGTGTATCCAACGGTGTACCAAATGATTCTCAGGTAAGAATGTTGTTTGTCAGCCTGAATTGTTGAAAATCTGGTGTTAAAGCTTAAGAGAATTAGAAATTCTTTGGTTGTCAAGTTCTAGTTTTTTTGCATTATGGGTTTTGTTAGATATTTTAATCGAACATCAGTAAAATCACCACTCAACACAAATTATCCTAAATTATAACATATGTGATCAAAATAAATAATCATGAAGTAGTTATATATGTGTTATCCCAGCTTAATCCAATAACATGGGTAAAAATGTAATTATCCAATTTTATTGCATAAAAATTGCAATTTATCTACATAATTTTAATTGATACCTTTCCAAGTTTCCATTATGAAAGTAACTATCGAATGAGTCCCTCTCTACTTTGACTTGTTGAATCACACTTAAATCTAGTGTTTTGATCTCCAAAATAGGCCTGGACTTGGTCAAAATTGAGTTGCTAGCCTTCCTCTATGTTTGAGTTTTGAAATAAAGAGAATAAATGAGAAATTGAAAAAAGGAAAGAAAGATGAAAGAAAATGGCCTCCTATAGGTGTATTGGCCCCTATCGGCCAATACAGGCTTTATCCACTAATACGGTCCACAGAGACTGTTTTTCCCCTTCTGCCATTTTAGACCCATATCAGTTTCACGCATTGGATCAGACAGCCAATCTGATATGGATTCCAATCCATATTATGAGGATGGTTTGGTAGTATACCCCAATGCCTTTCATGGAGTCCATCAATAACCATTAGTAGAAGTCCAAAAGCCCAGTGGAGCAGAAATCCCATGCCACTTTGAACTTCCAAACAGTTGGAAACAATTGGCAAAGAGAGAGAGAGTGTGTGAGGACAGATGATGAAGATTTGCCTATGCCATCAATTAAAACTCATAACATAGCAAAATGATATTGATTGGTCTTGTATAGCAAAATGATACATTATAAAGAAACAGAAGTACAAGGATAGTTTGCATAAACTAACAGAATACCCCAATACCTTCTCATGATATCCATCAAAAGCCACAAGGAGAAGGCCAAAAGCTACTACTAGAGTACTCAAAATCATAAACCAACAACCCTTTGTGAGAGCATATACTATTGATTTATTCACATACTCCACGGTAGCCAAACTGAAAAGTTTTAATGTCTTGAAGGGTTGCGCTGCCAATGTCAAATTTTTTAGTTCCAACCGGTGCTTCTCATGAAGTCCTGCAAAAGTAAGAAAATTAATCAGCTGAGGGAAATCGAGAGAGCATCTTCATACTTAGATCTTCTTAGTTTGTGTTTCTTCTAGCACTCCAACGATGGGATTCTGAGTATCAAGCAAGGACAAACCCCTAGGAGAGCACAAAGATGGATGGAAGTTCCAACAGCCAAATTGTTTCTTACTACATCCTGAGCTGAAGTGCCAGGAAAATAACTAGCCATCAATGGAAATAGTGGAAGAATAGCTATGGGAGCACACACAAAATTCAATATCTCCACTACTCTCAAAGGGAACGTATCCTAACAAGTCACCTATCCAGTATTGTCTGAGGGAGTCAGTTTCCATTAAGGGAGCACCAAACCTTGGACCCAACCTAATGGCCTGCCCGATTTGAATAGGAAGTGGCCACAAAAATGGGTGAGTCACAAAACGAACAACTTGGCGGTCAACTATTTTCTTTAGAAAATGCAAGACCACCAGGTGAAACTCAAACCACGACCTCAACCTGCAGACCAAATACCCCAACCACTATCCTACAAGCAGTATCAGTTAATGCATTAATTTTTATGGCACACACCATGCTCGTGGGAGAGAATGGCACACACCATGGCCCACTCAAGTTTAAGATCTGCCTTGTTTTTGGGCTGACGTGGTAACATGATCTGGCAAAACATATGTACACAGCAGACGTGACACAGTCATCGCTGAGGGCACCACAAAACCTTTGTTGTACAGGTTCCCTAATCTACATTGCCAGTGTGGGCCATGCACAAATGGGAGGAGACATGGAGCGGGTTACTTGCATGAAAGAAATGAAATGACAAAAATGCCCCTCCATTGAAGGGCCAGCCACATCCCATTTTCCTTTTAAAATCAAAAGTTTAAGCCCCTCCCTGAACTAATTGCAGGGGTAAAATTGGCCAGTCACTACTTGTGTTGTATGTAGTAGAGATTTTAAGTCTGGCCAGTTGGATTGAACTGAACCAAAAAACAGGATGAGGTCCAGACTGGATTTTTGAAACGTTAACATAAACATAGCTCCCTCCAAAAAAGTATGCACATCTTTCTCGTTAGTTTTTAAAACAGATGCGACCACAAAGGAAACATCAATCTTTCCTCCATCTTGCAAGGATCAACCTACATACTAAAATGGGCTTAAGTTTTTAGAACAAAAACAGGAAGTGCATCCATCTCTCGACAATCTCTGTAATAAAGGCATCAAACAATTTGAAAGATATTTTTTAAAAAAAGATCCTACATATGGGCTGCAATAAGATCCATATTTGTTGAAGAATGGTTGAGAGGCCAATTGAAATAAATATTATAATTATTTTAAACACGCATCGAAAGGGTGCATTAAGTTTTTCATACACACCATGGTAGCTAGCTAATGAAGATGAATGAAACTAGACTTCTTTGAAGTTGAAATCCCAACTGCCATACAATGTCAGTTAGCAATGACTATGGTGACATAACTGTGAGCTGACTATGTAGCTAATATGGAAACATGTTACAGCTATAAACTGGTTTAACAAGCTCACTTCTCTGGTCATAACATTGCAATTCGCTGACACCAGAGCAAAGAAACTATCTAGACTCAAAACAAAATACAGAGTACCCCATCACACCAGGTCATATATTCACATATGAACAAAAAGGTTCTCCTGTTTGCATATGAGGCTGGTTTTTCTTTCCATTGGCAAATGCAGAGAGAGTCGCTCTCCTTCCTGTGGTTTTAGCTATCATCTGGTACAGATTAAATTGGCCAATACATACCAGTTTTTAACCTAGCAATCTTTTGAATGCTTTTGAACGTATCACCGTCAAGCACCTCAGGAATTGGGTGATGGAGAATCAATTTCTGTGAATCAATAATCAAAACCAGCAGAGGGAAGCTGCTAACCTGCCCACTTGGGTTTCATTTTCTACACTAAAATACTCAACCAAATGTCAATCTGGGTGTGCTTCAAAAACAGGTCTCAGTTACAATTTGAACCAATACAGACTATGCTTAGTGTTTCATCCACTATATGCCAATACCATTTGTTTCATTGCAGTCCATACCAACATTACAAGCCTATAGTCTCTATTTGGCTTTTACCTGGTGTAAAAGAATCTAGGGACTGCTGGAGGCCACTGGCACATGGGGTGTGCATGGGGACGGAATGCATTCTTCGTACCAACTGCTCCAATGGTGAAGCATTGTTCCATAACTGGTACCTTCGACTTTGGGACCACGGAAGACACTGCTCTCTTTCTTTCCCTATCTTCCTCTGACCAAATCTGAGGAGATGACATTTCAGGAAAGAGGTGAAACGCCACCGCCCGCCAATATCATATGTAGGCACCTACAAACGTCGAAATAATCCAGCCACCCTCGATGTACAGTACACTCAAACAGCACAATACTCTTTATTAAATTAAAATTCTGTCTTTTTCCTGCCAATGGATCCATTCGGCAGCAGTTACCTATTCGGGAATCTTTGGATCTAAGCCTATCTGGGTGCAATTCGATTCATTGGGCATCCAAACACGACCTAAACTGTGCAGATCTAACAATCAACCGCTCATCCAATCAAACCCTGTCCCAATTTCTGATTTTCTAAAGAACTCCGAAACATAAAAATCCAAATTAAATGAAACAAGAGATATTGTCTTTAAGCCGAAAATCAAAACCCAAACGAGAAGATCCAAGTTCCAGATTTCACAGAATCAATGGCGAAGATCAAGGGGATCGAACGGCTCACCTGAAACCGACACGTCGCCAGCGGCATGTTGATACGGTGCTGACGACGGAGATGGCGCCGGTTTTCCGATCCTCGTCTTCCGTGTATTCCGCCTTCCGGCTTTTCCGGTCCCCATCACATGCTCCGTATTCCGCGAGTCTGGAAATGCGAAAACTGGTTCTGTGCGTATTATATATATGTGTCGGAGTCGGAAAACCAGAAATCGGATATTCGGATCGGGTTCCGAATCCAACGGTTTGGATTTGTGGATAGATGGCGAGAGAGGGAGGTGACAGAGGGAGGCGAACGTAATTTTACGCTCACGCCTTGTAAAAGGACAGGTTTATTTGAGTTGGGCGCGGATTACGCGAGCCCCTGTTCCAGCTTAGTGGGGTGGGAAGCGGATTGGCTGGTGTACCTCGCCCCAGCTATACAGCTGCTGTATTGATGTCAGCAAGTTCATCCATTTTACGAGCTCGTCTTAACGCTCTAGACTAAAAATAAGACAGATAGATCTATCAAGTGGACTCCATTGAAAAAAGCAGTAGTGGATTAAACGTCTACATCCAAACCTTTTTTAGGGTCACAAAAGTTTTGGAACAGCATGAAATTTGTTTTTCCTCTTAGCTCAGGTCTTTGTGAGCTTAGGAACAGATTGAATGGAAAATGAGCCTTATGGTGGGCCCTACCAGTTTTTTAATGGTGAAAATCATTATCTCAGCTACTATTTTTGGTGTGGCCAAAATGATTTTTGAATATGATTTATTTTTTGGATAATATTCTAAAATGATCTCTAAAAATAGATTAACGGTCTAGATATAACAAATACATCACTCTCGGACCATATAACTTTGATCTCTTTTGAACCGTTCGTACAACTCGAAAAGCGTAGAGCATCAGTGCCGTCTTCGAACGACACGTACCTACAGCAGGTATATAGCTGATGTGTGATACAGTGGCCAATCCGCTTCCTAATGGGTGAGCCGCTGATCGTGTGCATCGTGTGGGCCACCTTGATATATGTGTTGTATATCCACGCCGTCCATCCATTTATGGCAGCTCATTTTAGGTCTGTGGCTCAAAAAAGGATCTAAATCTCTGACGGACCACACCATTGGAAAAGTGGAGATTTACCATAAAAAAAAATTTCGTGGGCCACAAAAGTTTTGAATCAGGCTGATATTTGTGTTTTCCCTCTTCCAGGTATGTGGGACCTTTCCAACTGGTTGGATGTAAAATAATGTTACGGTAAGTCTAGTGAGATGTTAACCGTGGGAGTTTAATAACAACTTTTTCCTGCTGCGATCTGCATTTACTTTACTTTTGAACACGGTTAAAAATAATAAGATATAAAGTGGATGGACCACACGTAATTACTATGGGTACATTGGACGGAGATTAGGTACCACCTCCACTAGGGAAACGGATTGGCTACTCCCCCTGACACCAGCTAATGGCTGATAGTCGGTGCTCTGTGGGGCCCACCATGATGTATGTGTTTCATCCATGCCGTCAATCTATTTTTACAGATCACTTTACGTTATAAGACAAAAAATTAGATATATCCCAATCTCAATTGGACCACATTACAGGAAACAGTGTTGAATGAGTCTCAACCATTAAAAACATTTTGGGGGCCATAAAAGTTTTGGATTAAGCTTATATTCGTTTTTTCCCTTAATCTGGGCCTGTATGACCTAATCAAAGGATTGGATGTCAAATAAACAGTACAGTGGGCCTTAGGAAGATTTTAATGGTGGATATCCAATCACTATTGTTTTCATGTGGTGTAATCCACCTAAGATTTATATACCTCTAATTTTTAGGATCAAGCCCTAAAATTATCTTTAAAAATGGATTAACATAATGGATGAAACACATGCATCATGGTGGGGCCCACATAGCACCGACCACCAGCCACGGGCTGGTGTCAGGGGGAGTAGCCAATCCGTTTCCCTCCACTAGTATCTAATGCAGGGATTGACCTGACAGGGGCTTTGTGGAACCCACATCAATGTACATGTTTTTCATTTATTTTGATATATGAATGAGTTAAAAAAAGAAGGCAGGTGGAAGGTTTAATTGAACTACACTTGGGGAGGTTATGGTGACAATAAAGCACACAGTTAAAATCCTTTTAAGACTTACCATGATGTTTATTTTTCATTCAATTTATTCATAAGTTTGGGCTTGTAGGGTATGTTTGAGAGCATAGATTTGGAACCCTGGATTTGAAATTCTGTTCCTGGATTTGAAATTCATCCGTTATGTGTGTTATATTTAGGGGGGGCTTGAATTTAATTACTAAATCAACTTTAATATCTCTTGTTAATTATGTATGTAATGTTTGACATATTGGTTGTAATAAGCCCGTTGAAATATATGTTTTGCCTGAAAATGATAAAATTCTAAGTCTCGGATAAGCCACAAGCACAAGATTATGTTTGAATGACTAACCAATGATTTTTAACTGTTGATTTATATGGATAATGTTTAGACAGTGTTAATCATCATATTAAAGTAATTATCGTGATGCAATTGATAATCTAATTGTTTTGTGACATCATTAGTGGGCTATGTGCCTAATAGAATAAAAGTTTGGTGATATACATATTACACATTTAACTCTTGAAAGGATTTTAGATATAATCCAAGCTCTCATTGAGGTTTTGAAACCCCCGCTTATTTTATGGTGCCAAATAGCTAAGGGATTTGAAATCCCCATAAATCCATGGTGCCAAATGACTCCTAAATATTATCTTAATCTAAAACATTTTAGCTTTCCAAAAGTTTTAAAGACTAGGCACTCGAGGCTAGTGTTTTTTGTAGTGTAGTCCACTTGGGCTTTCCTTTTGGGGCTTGTGCCTTCATATAACCTGTTAAAATAGGTCCATGGTATGGATGAAATACATAAATTATAATAAGTTTCATAAAGCCCTTGTCAAGACCATCTGTATCTAACTAGGTCCTGATAAGGATAGTGCCTAATGGTGGCACTAGTACTTAGTCGGCCATCCACATGCACTGAAAAGGGTCCATTTACAGCACCTACAGTGAGAAAAGCCCCAGGGTCAGGGCTTACTCGCTAGGCTGTTACCGCACCTAGGCCTTCCCATTTGAATAAAAGGAATGGTAGTCCTCGTCCAGCCATTGGAGAAAAAAGCATGGGCGACAGCTATGATACATATGGGTCACTGGGATTTTGTGTGGGTCCCAATTTCAACCAATAGATGGCCTTAAAGGGCAAGAGCTGTTGCTCCTCTTATTAGGTAGTGAACCGTTATACTGGAAAAGCTGTGTAGGCCCAACCTTGATGTATGTGTTTTATTCCTGTCATCCAAAATCTACTTTGCCAACTCATTAGAAAGCATGAGTCTGAAAATATGCAAATTAAAAGCTTAAGTTGGCCACTCCACAGGGAACTGTGAGAGTTGAATGCATACCATTGAAAACATTTTGACGGCTATAGTAGTTTTGAATCAAGTTGGTATTTGTATTTTTTCTTGGTAAAAGTTCGCGTTTTCTATGAATAAGTTGGATGGCAGAAACATCGATGGGCCCTAGTAAGGTCTCAGTGGTGTGATCCACTTGAGCTTAGATCTGCCTCAATTTTGAGCTCAAGGCCTAGAATGAGGTAACAAAATGGATAGATTAAGTGGATAAAACACATACATCATGGTGGGGCCCACAAAGCTTTTATAATTGTGTCTTGTTCGGGCTCCTAATTATCCAAGTGTAATGTTGCTATTCATGTCCTCTCTTGGATCTCAACCTAGAGCTGATTATACAACCTCACCCAAATTATTCAAATTCAAATCTCAAGAAGCCCATATTATAGGAAACAATAGTGATTGAGCTTCCACCACTAAAATGTTGAAAATCAATAGTTTTTTTAAAAAATAAAAAAAAATTAAATTTTCAAAATTTTAGGATTTTCCCGCCTAAACGCTTTTTGAAATATTTTGAATTAAAAGTGCGGTGTGTGTGTTTTGTCCCACATTGGAAATGGTTGAGAAACTTTTTTGGTTTATTTGAGATGTTGTGTAAAGTATTCTTACTTGGATCTTTTGGAGAAGGAGATACACGGGTTGCGTGTTCCAGTGCATAGCACTGGAACATACGCACGCACGCCCGTGCGCTCGCGCTCAAGCTCGGGCACGGGCGTGGGCGTGGGCGAGGGCGTGGGCAGTGTAGCTCTAGTGGCGCTAGATGGCGCACTTCGCACGTGCGCATCGTGTCGCAGAGTGGTCGCTCCTTCGCGACCTTACGCGAACTGGCGCGAGACAGTGCGATGGGTCTGGTCAGTGCCTTAGGGCGGTGTGGATCTGAAATGAGCCTGGGTTTTATAGGTGACTAAGAACGGTCGGATTTTAAATCCGAAACGTTCAGCGGTTTCAGAAAACGGCTCTATGCCTTGAAAGTCAAACGGTCCGAAAACGGACGGCTCATGATGATCCAACAGTCAGATCCTTTGATCCGACGGCCAGAAACGTCTGTGATTAATGGACAATGGACAGAAACATTTTTCAAACGTTCTGGACCTTTGATTGCAGCTTAGCAATGGTCCACTACCTGATGCATATATAAAATGGACCATTCCAATCCGAAATCATCAACTGAACGCACCCCTCTTTCCTATCAGATCAAATACAAGAAATATCTCCATAATAGAATACTGTTATCATCTCTACCGTCCAAGTCTGCCAGAAGAGATCTACTGTGTTAAAATTGTTCCACAGTGGACCTATCGTGATTGTTGCACGCTAGATCCAGATAAGGCTTGTCTTATCGTGGAAGAAATTCGCCTGTAACCCATTATCAGTTTATGTCACGCCTCGAACTCGAAAACCGGGATCACAAAATTTCTGATCACCGAATCCAGTGCCGACAGCCTCCGTAGAACCCCATTATCGGCTCCTAGCTCTCATTCGCCAGGTTTCGATCCTGTGATGCTACGAGGAGGATTTTCAATGTCAGTCTGATTCGTAATAAGCATAACCAAAGACATAACCCACAAACAACAACCAAGTACTCCATTACATTTCCACTATGATCAAAAACTTTACAAGTACAATGAGCATAAAGAGAAATACAATGGTAAAGAACCAAAAACTCCAAACGCTCTGCAACGTGCTCCTGCCTCAGCGCTGCTGCAATCCAACGTCACCTGCACGCAACGGTCGTACATAAGCTTACAGAAAGCTTAGAGGGTTGTGAAAGTGTGTACGCAAGGTAGTAATATAAACATGCCATGACAGAGTAATGCGGAATATGCAGATGAAACCATAATATCATGAGTCATACCAAGGCTTATGCGATGCAAGACATGAATGGTATCGGCCACCCCAAGGCCATGCGATATGCAATGCAACTCAAGCATACAGATCCTCATCTATGTCCATACATCAATACAGCTCAAAATATGAAATATCACCGGGGTCTAGTACACTCTAAACCAGATTGCCTCCACATTGCGTGCAATAAGGTAAGTGGAAGAGACCACACTATCTGTCTGCCAATATTAGGCGCGACTCGTCGATAGCGGACCCATTCCTCGAGCTGGTCAAACTCAGCCTAGCATTGCCCCCTACTCTCGGGCGGGTAAGGCCGCACCCCCTTCCAACCGACTACGACACAGTGGAGAGCGTAACCGTCTGGTAATCGGCACTCAACGCTCATCTACCCACTCGGTCTAGACATTGGAGCAATCTCTTGGTACCATAAGGGTTTAAAGACTTTCACCTAGGGATATCTATAGTACCCCGTGTAGAACAAGATTTTCGGTATCAATCCTGCCAACCACGATGCGTCTGTGGAGGCTACGGCCCTGATGTAGTTAGGGCATATAATACTCATGTCACACAAATGCGAAATGCATGATTCACGCTATCCAGTCATTCAACAAATCCTGCGCATATCGTGCGCTCATGTAGGGCAACACTGCCTAACCAGGAGCCCATAAACAACCTGCCCGAAGGCATATGCTATGATTAGTCAATCCTCATATCAAGCATACATATGATGCGTATGATCATGAGTCATGAAACTATACTAACATGTAAATGAGTGATGAACCATTCTTACAACGCAGATGGGCCTGGACGGCCGAAACACAGCAAGTACGACCCAGTAGTGAGCCCTATGGAGAGTCGTAATGTGGACATACAACCAACATTACACTCGCAATGTGGACGTCAAACCAACATTGTATCCCAGGTACGATCTTCTTAAATATCGCTACATAATCGGTATTGGGATTACACATTGCAATGGACCTTAGGTTCATCCCATTGGGCTTTTCATATATATTTCAAATAGGCCATATCCTATGGGCCTTTTAATCATCAAATGGGCCACATAACTGGGCCACACCAATGGGTCTTATGTGCATTGCAATGCGTCAAAACCCGTGGGCCTTGGATTGCATCAATTGGACCTAGTCACATGAGTCTAATATGTATCAAATGGGCTACACCAATTAGGCCCTGCATGTAGATCAAGTGGGCCTCAACCCATAGAACTAACATGAGTCAAATGGGCCTAAACCCCTAGGCCTTAATCAAATAAAATGGGCCTGACTCATGGGTCTCAAATAAGTCCAATGAGCCTAATCCCATGGACCCTTTTTTTTATAATCAATGGGTTTAGTCCCATGGGCCTTACAATATATCAAATGGCCTAGTCTCATGGCCTTAGAACATCTCAATTGGGCCTAAACCCATAGGCCTTAAACATTAAGTGAGCCTAAGCCCATAGGCTTTACATATCAAGTGGGCCCAAGTTCTTAGGCCTTAAATGGGCCTAGCCCATAAGCATTTCATAAATCAAATAGGCCTAACCCATAATCTTATTTTTTTTGTAATTCAAATGGGCCTAGCCCATAGGCATGCTACAAATCAAATGGGCCTAACCCAGATATGAGCGGCCCACCCAACCAACAACTCATCTATATATCTTATTATTATTATTATTATTATTATTATTATTATTATTATTATTATTAATTTTATTTTTTTTAAAAGAAAAACTTCACCAAGGGCCCCACCGTCCACTGGACGGTGGGAGTACGATTGCATTAAGGTGGGTGCCACCATCCGCCTGGACGGTGGACTCAAAATCACAAATCATTGTGGGTCCCATGTGGGGCCCACTGTGATGTTTAGATGACATCAAACCCATTCATAAGGTCACTCGGACCTGGATGAAGGGAAAACATAAATTTCAGCTTGATCCAAAACTTCTGTGGGCCCCAAAAACTTTTCAACGGTAGAATTTAATTCACACTGTTTCACGTGGTGTGGGCCACCTGAGTTTTGGATCTGTCTCATTTTTGGAGGGGGGCCCACCACTGGGGTGGCCCACCTAATGAGTGGGTTGGATAACAAATAAACATTATAGTGGGGCCCACACGTAAGGCCGTGGGCCACCTCCCCACGCCCGTCCGCCGTCCCACGGCTGCACGCACCTGCGTGCAGGCGCTGCCCGCCCGCACGCCCGCTGACAGAGGCAGAGGCAAAAGCCTCTGCCGTTATGATTTTCAAAAAAGGAAAAAAACCCAATTTCTGAGGTTTTTCGCACGTGGGGCCCATTAAAATGAAATCCGCCCCGGCCATTGCATTCAGCGGCCCGCAACTGTTGAAATGAGTCCGAAGTTTGAATTTTTTTGATGATAGAAAATGAATAAAATAAGAAAATAGATCCTTGAATGGTAGTGGTACATTCTTTGATGCTATGGCCCACCAGGTCTTCCAATCAGCCCCAAACTTCTACCCGACGGCTACAATATTGTAGGTAAGAGGATGGACAGCTTGGATTGTTCAAATACATCATGATGGGGCCTAAGCAAGTGGGCCACCAAAAGCTTCTCTTTTTTTTCTTCTTTCCTTTGAAAACGTCCAGCGTCCCAGACGCTGGACGGTTATATTACTATTTTTTTTTTAATGGTGGGCCCTGATGAAGTGGGCCACCACTAATGAGTGGCATGGGTACAACGGCTAAAGTGGGCCCCACTTGAATAAAAATAAAATACCTCAAAGTGAGATCCATTCAAGTGGGCCACACAATCCTATTGCATAAAATAAAATAAAATAAAATAAAATAAAATAAAAGAAATAAAAGAGAGAGAGAGAGAGACATGGAGAGTGGGACACGCCTTGTGATGGAGGGATCCCGACATTATGGGCCCTCCCTTACATGAAATCATACATCAAGTGGGTCATTTTGCACATGTGACCATCAAAACTAAAGATCAACGGTGGGGATCCTTTCTCCACCAATATGGATGGTCTAGATGACCTTTCTAAAGAAAATAAACATCATGATAGGGTCCATGGAGAATGGCCCCATCATGGAATGATCATGATGATCTAAGTAGGCCATCGGCCTTATCTTAGGGTCCCAAGTGAGATCCACACCATTGATCGGTGGGCCTCACTTGGTCCACCATAAAAACAAGAAAATATACCCTATAGAGGCACCCACCGTCCGATCTTCTCGCTCCTAGGGGTTCCTTGGCACCTTAGCTTCAACTTCAATGGATGAGATGAAGAATGGAGGGTTGAGATGAGAGATTTTAGGATGAAGAGGTGGGCCACTTGGAGCTTAGGAGGGTTTGAAAAATTTCCATACGTATGGAGCTTGGAAGTTGCTTGGAGATTTGAAATGAGAAAGAGAGAAAGAGAGAGAGTGATGTAAGGGAGAGAGAGAGAGTAATAGATGGATGTGGTGAGTGATGATTGTGTAAGAAAAGCTTGACTTTTGAAGCTTTTGTGTAAGAGAGGTATGAGAGATGAAGACTTTTGTAGCTTTTTGTGTAAGAGAGGTATGGGAGATGAAGACTTTTGTGGTGCTTGAAAAAAGGAAATAAAGTGATGTGTACTTGACATGTGATGGATTGATGGGTTGATTGATTGATGGGATTGATGTGACTGATGTGACACATCGTAGAGATTTTCTTGGTTTTCGTAACACGCGGCGTTTTCTCGCACCGAACGTTGGCTCACATCTCTTGACCAGGTATCGCCTCGGCGCGCAAGTCGCGGTATCGGAACCGCAACGACGGCGCGATCGCTGTGGTATTGGTCTCAGGTTGAGTCGACTCGGGTTGTCGGTATATGAATCAGGGTCGCGCGTCGATATCGTTCAAGGGTCGAAGGTCGCCGGAATTCGACCGGTAAGACCGCGGAAGTGTACGGAAAGGTACGGACCAAGATACGGGTCTTACAGTTTACAAGGGGGCGAATCACGCTTTAAGGACAGCGTATTTTATACATGATTCAGTCGATCAAATTTTTTTTATTTTATCTTTAACACCTCGGTGTATCCAAACTCGGATTCCTAGCAATCTTAAAGCATGATTCGATGGACACCGAAAGTGTTGCATCAATCAAATTGATGAATCAGGATCTGATCCGATTGGACCGATTCGATGGTTCAAATTTCACTAGATGGCAGGACAAGTTAAAATTCCTGTTGACCGTGCTGAAGATCTTTTACATCCTGGACCCGACTCTTTAGCCTCTACCTGAAGCAAAGGACACATACACTTCAGAACAGATCGCTGCTAGGATCAAGCGACAAGAAGATGAACTGATGTGTCTTGACCACATCCTCAATGCCCTCTCTGATCGGTTGTACGATTTGTACACGGGGACCACATCAGCTAAAGAAATTTGGAGCGCGCTGGAATACAAATACAAGGCTGAAGAGGAAGGTACACAGAAATTCCTAATTGCCAGGTATTTTGACTTCACGATGGTAGATAATCTACCGCTGCTTATCCAAATTCAGGAATTACAGCTTATTGTAAATAAAATAAAAGCCATAAAAATTGATCTTCCTGAATCCTTTCAAGTCGGAGCTATAATCGTAAAATTATCTTTAAGTTGGAAAGATTACAAAAAGAAACTACTGCATAAATCCGAAAAGTTCACACTAGAACAAATCTAGAAGCATCTTCGTATTGAAGAAGAATCTCGTAACCGAGACAAAAAGGATGACACTAATGGTACATCCTTATCCAAAGTGAACGCAGTAGAAAAGACATCCCAAAATAATACCTATGAGAAAACTGATTCCCTGAAACCTAACAAAGATCAAGAAAAATTCAAGAAAATCCAAAAGAAGAAAAACGGCAAACCTAAGGGAGACTGTTATGTCTGCGGCAAGACCGAACATTTCACCAGAGTCTGTAGGGACCGAAAAAAGCCTAAGAAAGAGGCCAATGCAGTAGACGATGAAATCGTGGCAATGGTCACAGAAGTGAACCCAGTTCAAGAGAAAATTCCTGGTTGATGGTATGATACAGGTGTCACTGTTTATGTATGCAATGATCGATCTGCCTTCAAAACATATGAAGACGAGACCAATGGTCAGGAGGTTCAAATGGGAAATGAAGGACGATCGAAAGTTGTAGGCAGAGGAACTGTGGAATTACTCTTTACCTCTGTAAAGAAGGTAATTCTGACTAACGTACTGCATGTCCCAGATATAAGGAGGAATTTTGTCTCAGGGGATCTCTTAAGCAAGCCTGGGATTAGGGTTGTGTTTGAATCAGGCAAGCTGATCTTGTCTAAGAACGGAAACTTTGTGGGTAAGGGATACGCTTGTAATGGGATGATCAAATTATCTTTGAATGAAAAGAGTACTTCTGCTTACTTGATTGAGTCTGTAACGCTATGGCATGGTAGACTAGCCCATATTAGCTATAGTACCATAAAACTAATGGCTAAGAACGGCCTAATATCATACAATGATAGTGACAAAGATAAATGTAAAGTATACATATGGTCTAAAATAATCAAGAAACCATTCCCTAGTGTTGAGAGATCATCTCAAATCTTAGATCTAGTGCATACTGACATATGTGAACTAAATGACGTTCTTACCCGTGGAGGTAAAAGGTACTTTATAACATTTATAGATGATTGTTCAAGATATGTATATGTATATCTGTTAAAATCGAAAGATGAAGCATTTAATGCATTCAAAGCCTATAAATCTGAAGTAAAAAATCAATTAGACAAAAATATTAAAATCCTTCGTAATGACCGAGGAGAAGAATATTTTTTTAATGACTTTTCTAACTATTGTGAAGAATACGGCATAATACATCAGTGTACAACACCATATACACCACAACAAAATGGTGTAGCAGAGAGAAAAAATAGGACATTAGTAGAAATGGTCAACTTAATGCTAATACAAGCACAGTTGCCATTAAACCTATGGAGAGAAGCACTGTTAGCTGCATGTCATGTTTTAAACCGAGTACCATCTAAGAAAATCAAGACCTCTCCATACAAAATATGAAAAGAAAGAAAACCAAACATATGGTATCTTAGAGTGTGGGGGTGTCTTGCATACTGCAAAACACCAGAACCTAAAAGAACTAAGTTAGGTCCAAGGGCTATCAAGTGCGTCCTTGTAGGATATACACAACATAGTAAGGCCTATAGACTTCTAGACTTAGACTCCAATGTAATCATAGAGTCTAGAGATGTAGAGTTCTTTGAGAATTCTATATTCACGGAGAAAAAGAATGTTGAGATTCAATCTCCTAATGAAACTATAAAAGAAACACATATAGAAGAAAATACACCAAGTGAACCTCGTAGGAGTCAAAGAACAAGAGTAGAAAAGAGTCTTGATCTTGATCAAATAGACTCTCAGCGACTCTCCTTTCATCTGGTTGAAGGTGAAAGAGAGAAGGTGATTAGGAAAATACCTATGATTTTAACTATAGAAGATGAACCTAAAACCTTTAGTGAAGCTATGACTTCAAGAGACTCTGCTTTCTGAAAAAAAGCCGTTAATGATGAAATGAATTCTATAATGTCTAACCAAACATGGGAATTGATAGATCTACCTCCAGATTCTAAACCAATAGGTTGTAAGCGGGTATTTAAGAAGAAATATCACACAGATGGTACAATTCAAACCTTTAAGACAAGATCAGTTGCTAAAGGTTTCAGACAGAAAGAAGGAATCGATTATTTTGACACTTATTCTGTGATAGCTCGAATAACATCAATTAAGATCTTATTCGCTCTAGCATTCATACATCATCTCATATCCATCAAATGGACGTGAAGATAGTATTCCTGAATCGTGATCTCGATGAGGAGGTATACATGGAACAACCAGAAGGGTTTGTTCTACTAGGAAATGAAAGAAAAGTGTGTAGACTTGTTAAGTCTTTGTATGGATTAAAACAAGCACCAAAACAATGGCATGATAAATTTGATTCTAAAGTTCTGTCTTATGGTTTTGAACATAATATTGCTGATAAATGCATATATTCAAAAGTATGTAATGATTATATTGTAATCATATGCTTGTATGTAGATGATATGTTAATAATCAGTAACAAAATGGAAGGTGTAACTGAAACCAAAAAGTTTCTTTCTTCAGTTTTCAAAATGAAGGATCTTGGACAAGTGGATACCATATTAGGTATCAAAGTTAAAAAACATAGTAGGAGTTTTGCATTATGTCAGTCTCATTATATTGAGAAAGTAATAAATAAGTTTAATCACTTGAAAATTAAAGAGGCAAAAACCTCATTTGATCCAAGTATCAAGTTAAAAAAAATAGTGGAAGAGCAGTTGCACAACTAGAGTATGCTAGTGCTATAGGCAGTCTTATGTATGCAATGCAATGCACAAGACCGGATATAGCATACGCTGTGAGTAAACTAAGCAGGTTTACGAGTAATCCAAGTGTTGAACACTGGAAAGCAATAAGTAGAGTTTTAGGTTATCTTAAAGAAACCAAAGAACTAGGACTATTTTACTCAGAATTTTCAGCAGTATTGGAAGGATATACTGATGCAAGTTGAATATCGAGTGCAGGGGACAACAAGTCCACTACAGGATGGATATTCACCCTAGGAGGTGCAGCTGTATCTTGGGGATCTAAGAAACAAACGTGCATAACGCACTCAACTATAGAATCTGAGTTCATAGCTCTAGCTGCTACAGGCAAAGAAGCTGAGTGGTTAAGGGATCTTCTATTAGAAATCTCATTCTATGCGAAGCCTATACCGGCTATTTCACTTCATTGTGATAGTGAAGCCACTTTAGCAAGAGCCTATAGCGGTAGCTATAATGGGAAGTGCAGACACATAAGTTTGCGACATGACTATATAAGGCAATTGATTCAAGATGGAATCATTGTGATCTCATATGTGAAGTCAAGTAATAACTTGCCTGATCCTTTTACTAAACCTCTAATGAGAGAGGTAGTACGGACAACATCCAGAGAGATGGGGTTGAAACTCTTTACTTTAGTTTCACCAGTGAAAGAAACCCAACCCTAAATTAGAAAATCTCTAAATATTGGGTTTAATGGGTAATAACAATTCACTGATAAGTGAAAAATTTCAGTACTAAAGAAAATAATGACCTCATCCAGGATGATAGTGTTGGCCGTTATAAAAGAGGGATGAGTATTAAACTCTTAATGAAGTCCAGTCAAATAGGACAAGTGTTTTAACGGAAACACTGGAAGAATTTCACCTATGTGAACGTAAAAGTGGTGCCGTTTCTCATGAGAGTTAGAGTTATCTCAGGATCGTTCATGAAACAGGATAAGCACATGACCATTAAAAGTGTTAAGTGAGATTATAAAGGAACATCTAACGCAGGAGCTATTATGTGTGTGGTATTTTCGATTATATCATATATGAATAACTGGTTCAATGCTGCGGTAACCAGAAATTTCAAAATAACTTTAAAATACTTACACTAAGGAAAGATTCAAATTGTAATATATCTTTCTTTATGCATAATAACTTTTATTCTGGCAGAATTTTCAATGTTTTAAAAAAACAGTGGGGGATTGTTGAAAATCAATGATTTTTTTTTTAAAAAAAAAATTCAAAATTTCAAAATTTCAGGATTTTCCCACCTAAACGCTTTTTGAAATATTTTGAATTAAAAGTGCAGTGTGTGTGTTTTGTCCCATATCGAAAATGGTTGAGAAACTTTTGTGGTTTATTTGAGATGTTGTGTAGAGTATTCTTACTTGGAGCTTTTGGAGAAGGAGATACACGGGTTGCGTGTTCCAGCACGCAAGCGCGTGCGTGCTTGCGCTCGGGCACGAGCACGAGCGTGGGCGTGGGCGAGGGCGTGGGCAGTGTGGCTGTAGTGGCGCTAGATGACGCACTTCGCACGTACGCATCGTGTCGCAGAGTGGTCGCTCCTTCGCGACCTTACGCGAACCGGCGCGAGACGGTGAGATGGGTCTGGTCAGTGCCTTAGGGCAGTGCAGATTTGAAATGAGCCTGGGTTTTATAGGTGACTGAGAACGGTCAGATCTTAAATCCGAAACGTTCAGCGGTTTCAGAAAATGGCTTTATGCCTTGAAAGGCAAACGGTCCGAAAACGGATGGCTCATGATGATCCAACAGTCAGATCCTTTGATCCGACGACCAAAAACGTCTGTGATTAATGGACAATGGACAGAAACATTTTTCAAACGTTCTGGACCTTTGATTGCAGCCTAGCAACGGTCCACTACCTGATGCCTATATAAACTTGACCATTCCAATCCGAAATCATCAACTGAACACACCCCTCTCTCCTATCAGATCAAATACAAGAAATATCTCCATAATAGAATACTGTTATCATCTCTACTGTCCAAGTCTTCCAGAAGAGATTTACTGCATTAAAATTATTCCACAGTGGACCTCTCGTGATTGTTGCACGCTAGATCCAGATAAGGCTTGTCTTATCCTGGAAGCAATTCGCCTGTAACCCATCAGCAGTTTATAAGGGGGCGAATTACGCTTTAAGGACAACGTATTTTATACATGATTCAGCCGATCAATTTTTTTTTTTAAATTTTATCTTTAATATCTCGGTGTATCCAAACTCGGATTCCTAACATAAAAACTTTCAAGTACCCACCTAAACGTTTATTTTCCATCCAACCTATTAATAAGGTAACACAGACTTATAAAAGAAAGATACTAACATCAACTTGATCCAATACTTTTATAGCTTAGAAATAGTTTTTAATAGTCCATAACCATTGTTTCCTATGGTGAGGCTTACCTTATACTAGAATCTGCTTGACTTTTGGAATCACATCTTAAAATGATCTAGAAAAATAGATGAATCGCTCAAATTACAACATATTCATCAAAATAGGCATGACATGGCAACGGTAACTCCTACTCAGCTCCTTCAAAATTAGTCCGAAGGAGACACACTTGGTATGCTGATGTCACCACTGTGAACCTACCATAATGTATGTGTTATATGTATATTGTTTATTTATTTCTTCAGATCACTTTAACGCATGTTAAGCAGATCTAAAGCTGAAGTGTACTGTGCAAAATTAAATTTTTTAAAAAAGAAGTAGGTATAATGATGCTTCTCATTGAAACCTTTCAGGGGCCCACCATAATGTTTATCTGCCATCCAACCTGCTCATAAGGTCACACCAACCTAGATGAAGAGAAAACACTGATATCAGATAGAGCCAAAAAATTTGTGGCCTTGGGAAGTTTTTAATAGTAAGTATTCTATACTCATTGCTTTTGTTGGTATAATGGACTTGGAGCTTTGGATCTGCCTTAATTTTTGGCTAACGGCATGAAATGATGTCAGAAAGTGGATAAACAGATTGGATATAACACATATGTCAAGGCGGGGCCCACAAATTTGGTGACGTCAACACACCACGCAATCTTATTACATTTGGTCAACGTTACACGACAAGGCGTTTTGAGAGGCACCGTAGCATCCACGCTGTCTGGGTTTCCAATTCCCACAAGTGAAGACCATTGTTTAACAATTAAGACCATTGAATTTCTGGACGATCAATGTCCTATACCCGAAAGTCTCCTGAATAAGGATTGGCCTATGGATAGAGAAGTTCAAAAGATTAATACTGGTGGTCCACGTTGTTGAGAAAAAGTCTTAGAATTGGTGGTTAGAATCTTCCAATCTGTGAGAGACTGGGCATGATCCATCCACATTGAGTCACAGACGATCTGGATTACTGATCCGTTTCCCCTGCTCGTAAGATTTGAAAACCCAAGCATACTGTTGAGAGCCTCCGGTCAAGTACCTATACTGGTTACGTGTGGGGGAGATTTTTACTACTATACAACTCACTTATGAGCAAGGCACCTTATTAAGCCCTCCCATACTTAGTTTCCAATAATAATCCCCTGATGTACGGACACATATTTACTGGACCAAAATTTCACTGCTTTAACGGAAATGTGATTTTCGGAAGTTGGGGTTTTTATACCTACGGATTATATCTGTTACTATAACCGTAACTATTGACAATACCTTAATCGAAAACATGAATTCTGAAAGTTGGGGATTACCTACAGCTACGAATTATAACCGTAGCTATAAATATAGCCATTGAGAAATAAATACACAAACTACCACGACTAGAGGTGGGCATCGAGCCAAGTCAAGTTAAGGTGGGCCAAACTTGGTTTGGCTTGTCCATGATGTACTCGAGTTCGAGCTCGAGCTCAACATTGAAGCTCGGCTTGCTTACCAAAGCTGTCAAGTTAAGTTCGAGTCAAGCTAGTAGTTTGAGTCGAGTCAAGTTTACCTCGAGTTAAGCTCGATCTTGTTGGGTGAGAGCGTAATGGATTCTGTTCTTGATCCTCCTCCATTAATGAAAAATTCAAAAATCTTAAAAGAATTAAAGCAAAACCCGAAGAAAAAACCAAACAAAAATTCGAATCGGATGAGGAAACCTATAAGAACTTATCTATTCTTGATCTTCTTCCACCAGTAGGAATCCAAATACTAGAAAAGAAACAGAGCAGAACACAGATCAGAAATCCAAGTAAAGAGCTCTATCCAATCAGATCATTGGATTTTCTTAAAACCCTAACAAATTTGAGAAGAACCCATCTCGGATTTCTCGAGTTTCTCGCCCAAGAAGTAGATATCAAGAGATTGAAATCATACTATTATGGAGTTGAAATGAAAACTGGTGGTGGTGGTTCGGTCGGGCGTGCGGTTGACAGTGGGTAGGGAAAGAGAAGAAAGGGAAAGGGAAAGGGGGTGCGTGCGGTCGGGTAGAGACTCTAAGGTTTTTTTTATATATAAGTTTAAACTTAAAACTTATATATATATATATATATATATATATATATATATATATATATATATATATATAATAATAATAATAATATTTAATATATTTATTAATCGAGCCGAGTCGAGTCGAAATGCCCCCTGGTCGAACTTAGCTTGAACTCAACTCAAGCTTCAAATAATTACCTTAGCTCGGCTTGAATCAACCAGTCAAGCCGAGTTAATCTATGCTGACTCGAGCCGAGTCGAGCGAGTTTTTCGAGCTAGCTCGACTCGTGAATAGCCCTAATTGCAGCAATACCATCATACCAATGTTATTCTGTCACTTTTTTTTTTTACGTAGAAAAATTTATTCTATCTACGTTTTTCTTTAATATATATTTATGTAAATATGTATATATAAGCATATATATTTTTTTTCCTCTCTTTTTATCTGTTTATTTCTTTATTCATTTAACAAACATATTTCCTAAACCAAAATGAGTTACTTGACATACCATATATGATTTTGGGGTAAGAGAAGCTACTTTAGCCAACCAACCTGGTTATTTTCCAAGTTCGATCAGGTCGATGGTTGAAAATCCATTTCTTTCACTTCGCAATCAATTTCAATCAGTTCGCGGTCAATTTCATTCATTTCGCGCTGAATTCCGTTCACTTCACGGTCAATTTCAATCAGTTCGTGGTGAATTTCATTCACTCTGTGGTCAATTTCAATCAGTTCATGGTGAATTTCATTTACTTTATTCACTTCATGGTCAATTTTATTGACTTCACGGTGAGTTTCATTAACTTCGTGGTCAATTTCAAGCATTTCACGGTCAATTTCCTTCACTTCGTAGTCAATTCCATACATTTTATGGTAAATTCCGACGATTCCCTTTTACTCCATGGTCAATTCCATTCATTTCGTGGTCAATTCCCTTCATGATCAATTCTATGCATTTCACAGCCAATTCCCTTCACCTCATGGTCAATTCCCATCACTTCATGGTCAATTCCATCGATTCCCTTCACTTCGCGATGAATTCCATGCATTTAGTGGTCAATTCCCTTCACTTCCTTGGTCAATTCCATGCATTTCGTGGTCAATTCTAGCGAATTCCCTTCACTTTACGATTAATTCCATTCATTTTGCTGTTAGTTTCCTTCACTTCACGGTCAATTCCATGCATTTTGTGGTAAATACCCTTCACTTCACGGTCAATTCCATGCATTTTCACTTCATGGTCAATTCCATGCATTTCGTGGTGATTTCCATTCATCTCACGGTCAATTTCATGCATTTCGCGGTCAATTCCAACGAAGTCCCTTCACTTCACGGTCAATTCCATTCATTTCATGGTCAATTCCCTTTCACTTCATGGCTAAATCCATGCATTTTGCGATCAATTACCTTCACTTCATTTAAGGAAAAAATATTAAAACTTTATTGGCTTTGGCTTAAACAAGAAAATTGCCGGAATTGACCGTGAAATGCATGAAATTGACCGTGAAGTGAAGGAAATTAAATGTGAAATGAATTGAATTGAACATGAAGTGAAGGGGAATTGCCGGAATTGACTGTGAAGTGAAGGGGAATTGCATGGAATTGACAGTGAAATGCATGAAATTGACCGTGAAGTGAAGGGAATTGACCGTGAAATGCATGAAATTCACCGTGAAGTGAAGGGAATTGACTGTAAAGTGAAGGAATTGCCGGAATCGATCATGAAGTGAAGAGAATTGATCGCAAAATGCACAGAATTGACAATGAAATGAATTAAATTGACCGTGAAGTGAAGGGGAATTGTCGAAATTGATCATGAAATGCATAAAATTAACCATGAAGTGAAGGGAATTGACCATGAAATGCATAAAATTCACTGTGAAGTAAAGGAAATTGACCGCGAAATGTGTGGAATTTACTATGAAGTGAAAGAAATTGATCGCGAAGTGAAAGGGAATCGCCGGAATTAATCATGAAATGCATGGAATTAACCATGAAGTGAAGGGAATTGATCGTGAAATGCACGGAATTAACCGTGAAGTGAAGGGAATTGACCGTGAAATGAATTGAATTGACTGTGAAGTGAAGGGGAATCGCCGGAATTGACCGTGAAATGCATGGAGTTGACAGTGAAGTGAAGGGAATTGATTGCGAAATATACCGAATTGACTGTGAAGTGAAGGGAATTGATTGCAAAATACATTGAATTGACTGTGAAGTGAAGGGAATTGATTGCGAAATACATTGAATTGACTGTGAAGTGAAGGGAATTGACCGTGAAATGAATTGAATTGATTTTGAAGTGAAGGGGAATCGTCGGAATTGACTGTGAAATGATGGGAATTGATCGCAAAATGCATGAAATTCACCGTAAAGTAAAGGGAATTGATTGTGAAGTGAGGGGGAATTGTCAGAAATGACCGTGATATGCATGGAATTGATCATGAAGTGAAGGAAATTGACTGCAAAATGAATGGAATTGATTGTGAAGTGAAGGGAATTGCTGAAATTGACCGTGAAATGCATGGAATTGACCGTGAAGTGAAGGGAATTGACCGTGTGCATGAAACTGACCGCGAAGTTAATGAAATTCACTGCGAACTGATTGAAATTGACCGCGAAGTGAATGAAGTAAATAAAATTCACCGCGAACTGATTGAAATTGACCAAAAGTGAATGAAATTCACCGCGAATTGATTGAAATTCACCGCGAAGTGAAGGAAATTCACCGCGAAACAAATGAAATTGACCGCGAATTGATTGAAATTAACCTCGAAGTGAATGAAATGGATTTTCAACCATCGACCTGATGGAATCTTGAAAAATAATCAGGTTGGTTGGCTAAAGTAGCTTTTCCCACTTCAAAATCACACATTATATGTCAAGTAACTCATTTTGGTTTAGAAGATATGCTTGTTAAATGAATAAAGAAATAAATAAATAAAAAGAGAGATTTTTTATTTTTTATTTTTATGATTGTATATACATATTTATATAAATATATATTAGATAAAAATATAGCGAAAAAAAGTTCTCAATGTAAAAAAAAAAAAGTCACTTCTACTATGACACCCTTTTTTTTTTCTTAGTGTAATCTCCCACTGCTTTTGTGGGTCCCATCATAAGATATGTGTTATATCCAAACCGTCCATCTATTTGGTGAACTTGTACTAAGGCTTGCGATGAAAAATAAGACAGATATAACTATCAAATGGACTACACTTCAAAAGACAGTGGGGATACCATTGAAACCCTTTTAAGGATCACAGTAGTTTTGGATCATTATAAAATTTGTTTTTCCTCTTCATATTTGTGATTTTTGAATATATTACATAGAAAATAAATGTTATGGTGGGCCCTATAAATTTTTTAACAGTGAAAATTAATTTTCCCGCTGCTTTTTGTAATGTGGCCGAATTGATCTTTAAATATGAATTTTGTTTTTTTCAATGATGCTCCGAAATGATCTTGAAATATGGATGAACACTGTAAACGTAATAAATACATAACCGTGGGCCCACGTAACTTTGGTATCTTTTGAAACGTTCGTACAACCCGAAGTTGGAGGTGCGTTAGCGCTAATCTTAATCTTCGCACACCGGCTAATCCGCTCCCAAAAGCAATGGCAGGGGTATATGGGTCTAGTGAAAAGTTACCCGTACACTAGGGGCTTATTCGTGAACTGTAAGAATAAGTGGAATAGCAAGGTGCGTGGGACATACGTGGGTCGTACAGTAGTGAAAAACTCCGTGCTGGTGGAGCGGATTAGGTGAGACCCCCTACTCAGTCAAGACGGTGCGGCCCTTACGGTAGGGCCCACATTGGTGTGTGTATTCTATATCCACTCCGTACATCCGTTTTTCAAGATCAATTTAAGGCATCATTTAAAAAGATGAAGTAGATCCAATTATCATGTTGACCATACCATGGGAAACCGTGGTGATTGACCATTAATGAGCCACAAAAGTTCTGAATCAAGCTGGTATATATCTGCTAATTTATTTTCGTTCATCGAAGTCGTATGTGGCCTTATTAACAGATTGGATGGAAAATAAACACTAAAAAAGTATTAAGATACGTCCTAAGAAGTTTGTAATGATACAAATTCCAATCACCACTATTTCTTAGAGTATGGTCCGCTTGAGATTTTGGTCTTCTTCATTTTTAGAGTCATGCCATAAAATGATCTAGAAAAACGTACGGCCAGTGAGGATATAAAATACACATACTAAGGTGGCCCACGGGAAGGGCAGCACCATCGTAGGTCTCACCTAATCGCTCTCCCTCGTGTTGGTTGACCCTTGGGAGTCTTCCGAAAGAGAGATACTCTGGCACAATGGATGATAGGCATGCACTTAAAAACTAGTTACAAATTGCATACACATGAAACAGATAATTCAAATGAAACCGTTCAACACTATAGTTTATTTCATTACCTGACTATCAGATT
Source organism: Magnolia kwangsiensis (assembly GCA_037074715.1). Classification (NCBI taxonomy): domain Eukaryota; kingdom Viridiplantae; phylum Streptophyta; class Magnoliopsida; order Magnoliales; family Magnoliaceae; genus Magnolia; species Magnolia kwangsiensis. Next base: position 10,545,981 of record CM073571.1, read on the forward strand.
GGTAAATATTTTGGATGGTTAAAATGATTACTACCAACGGTCTTACTTTAACAAACAAGGATCAATGAATGTTTCAGTTATTCAACTAATTTGGCTTTTGGAATGTAACTTAGACACTGACTGCACAATTAATTTGACTTTCGTTCTAGCTAATATATGCCAGGCGTGCCGTTTCTAAGTGCCTGCGTATCAAGCTTCATACGCTGAAAGAGTATTAAATAGGTACCGTGCCAATGGTGAAACCGGTTGTGTTTGGGTTAGAGAAATTAGAATCAAGACCGGATATGGATTATTCTGAATGGAGTTATTCGATACTCTTGCAAAGTGAGATGCTTGATGCGCAGGCACTCGGAAATTGTTGACGTGGCAGATCTTAACTCAAGTTAAACCAACTAAATTGTGGAATCCACAGTTATATCCCAAAATCTGATTGGTTGAGCAATCGTGATCACTTATTCATGTAAAGTTGTTCGCTTAAATAGGACCATTGATTATTTTTCATTTGTAACCGTCCAATAAATGTCTGCCAATCAAATAGTCAAATAAACAAACAAGCGTATGTTTTAGTCCATGATACATCTAAATAGGAATTCATAATTTGGACAGATTAATTTTAATTACTTATATTCCATTTCTGCTTAAGTGATTGGTAAGTGCACGTGTATCATCCACCACACCGCCAGACTATCAAAGTTTTTCTCCAGTCCTAAACCAAAAGCAGATCAGGTTTTGAACGCTGAAGTAAGCTAATCCCACACTCCTCTCTTGCGTAACCTTCATATATACCTTCACATGAATTTCGATGAGGTGGTATCTGATCCGTCCATAAAGAAGTCTCTATGGAGTAGATGGCGTCGACCAGATATCAGGCTGCTCCACTCATCAGATGGGCCAGTGTATGAAATAAAAAATGAAGTGCTACCAAAACTTTGTTTAATCCGTTTTGTGTTGTACACTGTGGCCCATCTGATGATTGGACCGGCCTAATTTTTGGCCCAGGGCATTTAACCATACGCGTTCTCAACGGATGGCTTGGATGTTCCACACGTGTCTAATTTTTGCCAAGGGGTATATGAGTTAGTGATGTATAGCGGGTCGCGGATGGTTTCATGGCCAACATGGATTAGAAAAGAGAAAATGACCACTGTAGACAAAACCTTTTACCCAGCGGTTTTTATCGCGGAATAGAAACTTAAGTTACCAACTTAGACTAGCACGTGCGGACAGTGACGTTGAGGACGAAACTACCCCTCTTTTCACTGTGAAGACGAGAGCCGACGCTCCTCCAACTGAGAGTTGTACGAACGGCTTAGGAGAGATCAAAGTTACATGGCCCCACAGCTATGTATTTATCATATCCACAACGTTCATCCATATTTCAAAATCATTTCGGAGCATTATCCCAAAAAAGGTAAATCATATCCATAAATCAATGGACCACACCACAAAGAGCAGCGGGAAAATTGATTTTCACCGTTAAAAATTTTTGTAACGCCCATCATAACATTTATTTTCCATCCAATCTATTCATAAGGTCACAAAGGCGTGGATGAAGAGGAAAAACAAATTCCATGATGATCCAAAACTTCTACAACCCCTAAAAGGGTTTCAATGGTAGACATTCAATTCCCCATTACCTTTTCCTGTGTGGTCCACTTGATAGCTAGATCTGTCTTATTTTTCATCTCAAGCCTTAATACGAGTTCACCGAATATATGGACGGTTTGGATATAACATATACCTCATAATGGGACCCACAAAAATCAGTGAGAATTACAACTCGGAAAGGGAAAAAAAAAAAGTGAAAAAGAAGACAGCAAGTTAGGGTCGACTGGGTTGGCCTATGGCTACGGATTATAACCGTAGCCAAAACTACAATGCTATGCAAATTTTTTTCCTTAGGGTCGACTGGGTTGGCCTATGGCTACGGATTATAACCGTAGCCAAAACTACAATGCTATGCAAATTTTTTTCCTTTTTCCTTGTTATGTTTTATTTTTAATTTTTACATGGAGAATTTTATTGTACCTACATTTTTCTTTAATACATATTTATATAAATATGTGTGTGAGTGTGTGTGTGTGTGTATATATATATATATGTATATATATATAAAATTTCTCTCTTTTTTTTTTCATTTCTTTCTTTATTCATTTAACAAGAATATCTTCTAAACTAAAATTAGTTAGTTGACGTACCACATATGATTTTGGGGTAGGAGAAGCTATTTTAGCTAACCAACCTAATTATTTCCCAAGATTCCATCAAGTCAATAGTCGAAAATACATTTCATTCACTTCGCGATCAATTTCAATCACTTCATGGTCAAACTAAAAATTGAACGAGGCAAATATGAAATTGAGTGAGTAAATTGAAAATTGAGGAGGACAAGGTATGAATTGAGTGAGGGAAGCTAGAAATTGAGCGAGGTAATATCGGAGTTCAGCAAGGGAATCTAGAAATTGAGCGAGGCAACTTAGGATTTGAGTGAGGAAAGCTAGAAATTGAGCGAGGAAACCTAGAAATTGAGCGAGGTTTAGGCTACGTTGAAATTGAGCGAGAGAACCTCGCTCAAATCCTAAGTTGCCTCGCTGAATTTCTACGTTGCATCGTTCAATTGATAGGTTGTCTCGCTCAATTCCTAGGTTCCTTCACTTAATTTATATATTGCCTCACTGGATTTCTAGCTTCTCTCGCACAATTCGTATGCTGTCTCGCTCAATTCATATATTTTTCCAAATCATTTTATGGTATGAGACCAAAAATGAGATATATCCAGTTCTCAAGTGTACCACATTATAGGAAATAGTGTTGAATGAGCGTCAACCATTAGAAACCTTTAGATGGCCCACTGTGATGTTTGTGAGAAATCCTCCTCGTGTAAGTTCATTCATAGGATCAAAAAGACCTAGATGAAGAGGGAAAAAAATTTCATAATGATCCAAAACTTCTGTAACCCTTAAAAGGGTTTCAATGGTAGACGTTCAATTTCCCATTGCCTTTTACAGTGTGGTCCACTTGATAGTTAGATCTATCTTATTTTTCGTCTCAAGCCTTAATATGAGCTCGTAAAATATATGGACGGTTTGGATATAACACATACATCATGATGGGACCCATAAAAGTAACATAGCAAAAAATAAAAAATAAAAATTCAGTTTGCCCCGCTCAATTTTCAGTTTTCCCTGCTCAATTTTCAGTTTCCCCCACTCAATTTCTAGTTTGCCCCGCTCAATTTCTAGTTTTCCCCGCTCAACTTCCAGTTTGCCCCGCTCAATTTCGAGTTTGCCCCGCTCAATTTCGAATTTGCCCCGCTGAATTTCGAGTTTGTCCCGCTCTATCTCTAGTTTGCCCCGCTCAATTTCCAGTTTGCCCGCTCAATTTCTAGTCTGCCCCTCTCAATTTCCAGTTTACCCCGCTCAATTTCGAGTTTTCCCTGCTCAATTTCCAGTTTGCCCCGCTCAATTTCCAGTTTGCCCAGCTCAATTTTCAGTTTGCCCCGCTCAATTTCTAGTTTAGGTTTAGGTTTAGGGATTTGAGTTTAGGTTATAGGTTTAGGTTTTGGGATTTGAGAATGGGTTTGGGTTTAGGTTATAGGTTTTGGTTTCGGTTTAGGTTATAGGTTTTGGGATTTGATAATAAGTTTCGGTTTAGGTTATAGGTTTTGGTTTTAGTTTAGGCTATAGGTTTTGATTTAGGTTTAGGTTGTAAGTTTATGTTAAGGTTTAGGTTTAGGTTATAAGTTTTTGGATTTGAGAATGGGTTCGGGTTTAGGTTATAGGTTTTGGTTTAGGTTATAGGTCTTGGGATTTGATAATGGGTTCTGGTTTAAGTTATAGGTTTAGGTTTTGATTTAGGTTATAGGTTTTTATTTAGGTTTTGGTTATAGGTTTTGGATTAGGTTTAGGTTATAGGTTTTAGTTTAGGTTATAGGTTTATGTTAAGGTTTAGGTTTATGTTATAGGTTTTTGGATTTGAGAATGAGTTCGGGTTTAGGTTATAGGTTTTGATTTTGGTTTAGGTTATAGGTAATAGGTTTAGGATAAGGTTTAGGTTTAAGTTTAGGTTATAGGTTTTGGAATTTGAGAATGGGTTCGGGTTTAGGTTATAGGTTTGGTATTGGTTTAGGTTATAGGTTTTGGTTAAGGTTATAGGTTATAGGTTTAGGTTTAGGTTAAGGTTAAGTTTAGGTTATAGGTTTTGGAATTTAATAATGGGTTCGGGTTTAGGTTATAGGTTCTGATTTTGGTTTAGGTTATAAGTTATAGGTTTAGGATAAGGTTTAGGTTTAGGTTTAGGTTATAGGTTTTGGGATTTGAGAATGGGTTTGGGTTTAGGTCATAGGTTTTGGTTTTAGTTTAGGTTATAGGTTTAAGTCAATTTCTAGTTTGCCCCACTTAAGTTTCAGTTTGCCCTGCTCAATTTCCAATTTTTCCCGCTCAATTTTCAGTTTACCCCGCTCAATTTCTAGTTTGCCCCGCTCAATTTTCAGTTTACCCCGCTCAATTTCTAGTTTGCCCCGCTCAATTTCCAGTTTGCCCCGCTCAATTTCTAGTTTGCCTCGCTCAATTGATAGTTTGCCCCGCTCAATTTCCAGTTTGCTTTGAGTGGGGCAAACTGAAAATTGAGCGGGGCAAACTCGAAATTGAGCGGGGCAAACTCGAAATTGAGCGGGGTAAACTGAAAATTAAGCGGGACAAACTAGAAATTGAGCGGGGCAAACTGAAAATTGAGTGGGACAAACATGAAATTGGCCTAAACCTATAACCTAAACTAAAATCAAAACCTATGACCTAAACCCAAACCCATTCTCAAATCCCAAAACCTATAACCTAAACCTAAACCTAAACCTTATCCTAAACCTATAACCTATAACCAAAACCAAAACCAGAACCTATAACCTAAACCCGAACCCATTCTCGAATACCAAAACCTATAACCTATCCCTAAACCTTAACCTATAACCTAACCTAAACCTATAATTATAACTTAAAACTATTCTCAAATCCCAAAACCTATAACCTAAACCTAAGCTTTCCCTAAACCTATAACCTAAACTCAATTTTTTTAAGTGAAACCTACACCTAATCCTAATCTCAACTCCTTAACATAAATGTAAACCTAAACTTAAAAACCCAAACTTAAACCTAATCCCGAACCTGAACCCGATTTCCTAAACCTAAACCATAACCCATTCTCAAATCCAAAAACCTATAACCTAAACCAAAACCAAAACCAAAACCAAAACCTATAACCAAAACTCGAACCCATTCTCAAATCCCAAAACCTATAACCTAAACCCGAACCCATTCTCAAATTCAAAAACCTATAACCTAAACCTAAACCTATAACCTATAACCTTAACAAAAACCTATAACCTAAACCAATACCAAAACCTATAACCTAAACCCGAACCCATTCTCAAATCCCAAAACCTATAACCTAAACCTAAACCTAAACCTTATCCTAAACCTATAACCTATAACCTAAACCAAATCCTATAACCTAAACCCGAACCCATTATCAAATCTCAAAACCTATAACCTAAACCTAACCTTAACCTAAACCTAAACCTATAATCTATAACCTTAACCAAAACCTATAACCTAAACCAATACCAATACCTATAACCTAAACCTGAACCCATTCTCAAATCCTAAAACCAATACCAAAACCTATAACCTAAACCAATACCAAAACCTATAACCTTAACCCGAACTCATTCTCAAATCACAAAACCTTAACCTATAACCTAACCTAAACCTATAGTTATAACCTAAAACTATTCTCAAATCCCAAAACCTATAACCTAAACCCGAACCCATTATTAAATCTCAAAACCTATAACCTAAACCAAAACCAAAACCTATAACCTAAACCCGAACCCATTCTCAAATCCAAAAACCTATAACATAAACCTACACCTAATCCTAATATAAACTCCTTAACCTAAACCTAAACTTGAAAACTCAAACCTAAACACGGTCCCGAACTCGATTTCCTAAACCTAAACCTTTACCTATTTTCAGTTCCTTAAACCTTAACATATAACCGACACTTATAACCTAAACCTAAACCTAAATGTATTCTCAAATCTCTAAACCTAAACTTACACCTAATCCTAATATCAACTCCTTAACCTAAACCTAAACTTGAAAACCCAAACCTAAACCGGGTCCCGAACCTGATTTTTTAAACCTAAACCTTAACCTATTCTCAGTTCCCTAAACCTTAATATATAACCGACACTTATAACCTAAACCTAAAACCTAGATATTAACAGTGGGGTCAATTTCATGTTTGCCCCGCTCAATTTTCAGTTTGCCCCGCTTAATTTTCAGTTTGCCCCGCTCAATTTCCAGTTTACCCCGCTCATATATGGACGGTTTGGATATAAGACATACATCATGATGGGACCTACAAAAGCAAAAAAAATATATTTCGGTTTACCCTACTCAATTTCTAGTTTGCCCTGCTCAATTTCCAGTTTGCCCCACTCAATTTAGCGGGGAAAACTAGAAATTGTGCGGGATAAACTGATTTTATTTTATTTTTTACTATGTTGCTTTTGTGCGAGGGAATCTAGAAATCTAGTGAGGCAATATATAAATTGAGCAAAGGAACCTAGGAATTGAGCGAGGCAACCTAACAATTGAGTGATGCAACGTAGAAATTCAGCGAGGCAACTTAGGATTTAAGCAAGGGAACCTCGCTCAATTTCAACGTAGCCTAAACCTCGCTCAATTTCAACGTAGCCTAAACTTCGCTCAATTTCTAGCTTTCCTCACTCAATTCATACCTTGTCCTACTCAATTTTCAATTTATTCACTCAATTTCGTATTTGCCTCGCTCAATTTCTAGTTTGACCATGAAGTGATTGAAATTGACCGTGAAGTGAATGAAATGTATTTTCGACCATCGACCTGATGGAATCTTGGAAAATAACTAGGTTTGTTGGCTAAAATAGCTTCTCCTACCCCAAAATCATATGTGGTACGTCAAGTAACTAATTTTAGTTTAGAAGATATTCTTGTTAAATGAATAAAGAAAGAAATGAAAAAAAAAAGGAGAAAAATTTATATATTTATATATATACACATACACATACATATTTATATAAACATGTATTAAAGAAAAATGTAGGTACAATAAAGTTCTCCATGTAAAAAATAAAAATAAAAATAAAAAATAAAAAAAAAAAGAAAAATAAGTGCAGAGCATTATAGCTATGGCTACGGTTATAATCCATAGCCATAGGCCGGTCGACCCCAACTTGCTGGCTTCTTTTTCATTTTTTATTTTTTTTTTTCCTTTTCCCTTTTGTAATCCTCACTGATTTTTGAGTTTTGGGATTTGAGAATGGGTTCGGGTTTAGGTTACAGGTTTTGGGATTTGTGAATGGGTTCAGGTTTAGGTTATAGGTTTTAGTTTTGGTTTAGGTTATAAGTTTTGGTTTAGGTTTTAAGTTTAGGTTTAGGTTTGGGTTTGGGTTTTGAGATTTGAGAATGGGTTCGGGTTTAGGTTATAGGTTTTGGGATTTGAGAATGGGTTCGGATTTAGGTTATAAGTTTTGGTTTTGGTTTAGGTTATAGGTTTTGGTTAAGGTTATAGGTTATAGGTTTAGGTTTAGGTTATAGGTTTAGGATACGGTTATAGGTTTTGGGATTTGGGAATAGTTTTAGGTTATTAGTATAGGTATATGTTAGGTTATAGGTTTTGGAATTTGAGAATGGATTCGGGTTTAGGTTATAGGTTCTGAGATTTGAGAATGGATTCGGGTTTAGGTTATAGGTTTTGGTTTAGGGATTTGAGTTTAGGTTATAGGTTTAGGTTTACGTTTAGGTTTTAGGTTTAGGTTTGGGTTTGGGTTTGGGTTTTGGGATTTGTGAATGGGTTCGAGTTTAGGTTACAGGTTTTAGAATTTGAGAATGGGTTCGGGTTTAGGTTATATGTTTTAGGTTTTGCTTTAGGTTATAGGTTTTGGGATTTGAGAATGGGTTCGGGTTAGGTTATAGGTTTTGGTTTTGGTTTAGGTTATAGGTTTTAGGATTTGAGAATGGGTTCGGGTTTAGGTTATAAGTTTTGGTTTGGGTTTAGGTTATAGGTTATAGGTTTAGGTTTAGGTTATAGGTTTAGGATAAGGTTATAGGTTTTGGGATTTGGGAATAGTTTTAGGTTATAAGTATAGGTTTAGGATAAGGTTATAGGTTTTGGGATTTGAGAATGGGTTCGGGTTTAGGTTATAGGTTTTGGTTATGGTTTTGGTTTATGTTATAGGTTTTAGGATTTGAGAATGGGTTCAGGTTTAGGTCTTAGGTTTTGGTTTTGGTTTTGGTTTAGGTTATAGGTTTTGGTTTAGGTTATAGGTTAGAGGTTTAGGATATGGTTTTAGGTTTAGGTTAGAGGTTTAGGTTATGGTTTTAGGTTTAGGTTATAGGTTTTTGGAATATTTGATAATGGGTTCGAGTTTAGGTTATGGTTTTGGTTTTGGTTTTGGTTTAGGTTATAGGTTTTGGTTTTGATTTTAGTTATAAGTTTTGGTTTAGGTTATAGGTTATAGGTTTAGGTTTAGGTTATACGTTTTTGGATTTGAGAATGGGTTTGGGTTTAGGTTATAGGTTTTGGTTATGGTTATGGTTTAGGTTATAGGTTTTGGGATTGGAGAATGGGTTCGGGTTTAGGTCTTAGGTTATGGTTTTGGTTATGGTTTTGGTTTAGGTTATAGGTTTTAGGATTTGAGAATGGGTTTGGGTTTAGGTTATAGGTTTTGGTTTTGGTTTTGGTTTAGGTTATAGGTTTTGGGATTTTAGAATGGGTTCATGTTTATGTTATAGGTTTAGGTTTAGGTTTAGGTTATAGGTTTTAGGATTTGAGAATGGGTTCGGGTTTAGTTCATAGGTTTAGATTTAGGTTATAGGTTTTGGGATTTGAGAATGTGTAACATCCCGAAAATCGGGGGGGGGGGGGGGGGGGTCGAGCAAAAACCCAACTCCCGAGTTCCAAAATGTTATTTATGCAACATAGATATGTATGATTGAATGTTGTCTGTGATAATGTATTAAACATGAGTGAGATTAAGCTAAAACAGCATATCACGCTCCAGAGACGGTTAAATTTACAAACGGAATACTGTTATAGTATGTATAACATATATAAACTGTTGTATGTCTCCAGAGTGTGAATATGTTACCAGGTTATATACATACATGTATACTCCAAAAGTAAACCAAAAAGATATACATGAGTGTTCTAAAAATATAAAATGACAAGTGTCAAGGTATCTAATCAACCTCCCTGTAATCCCGTCAATCAGAACACGCATAAAGGAGGAATCCTCCTCATCATTATCAAGTCCAGCTCCACTTCTCAAGCAACGCCATCATCTGCAATCACAAAAAGGGACTGGTGGGTGTCCGGAAACACCATCCCATAACGTGGGAGTGAGTGATCAACTCAGTGGGATAAGAGAGCAGAGATTAGCATGTTATCAAATCAATCATGCGATAATAGTAAAGCAGTAAATCAAACAATCCTAATACTGTTGTTAATGCAATATGACATGACATGATGGATGCGCTCATCGACGTTCTCCCTCATACGACACCATCTTCGTCTGCGACATGCGTGCATCCCGCTCAGTGCTCCACATCTTTCAGGCACATGCAATGTAATGGTGATATGATTGCCAAGTTGTTATTAGTCTATTCAAACAGCAGGATTGAGAAACTAAGGTACTTTCCTTATATCAATTCCAACACAAATCCTGTCTAGGGTCGTCACTCCTAGTAATCTCATACGATATATATTTTGTAGGTCGCTGCAAGGGCTGTTGCTCGCACTCGTTACACCGCTCCCCCATCACCTTATCAATACAGGCCTACTGTACTCTCACTGCTACGGAAGGGTCATCGCCTCCCGTAGACTCAGAATACGCTCGCGGTCACTACAAAGGACTCGTCGCCTGATCAGTGTAGGCCGACAGCAAGAATATAGTGTCCCATACCACCATAATCTGCTCACGAGACTAGGTGCTCACTGGTCACTACGGGGAGGTTTGTGGCCCCAGCGTAGGCCGACAGCTCGACCACGGTGTCCCATACCACCATGCCCGGCTCATGAGTCTTCGTGGATCAAGGTACCATGGTTAACAGGGTTTACAATGGTAAGTTCAGTACCCTAGGTTCAAGCAGTTATGACTCATGCAGGGTGAACATACAATGGCCAGTCGGGTTACTTGACGGGCTCGACTAGCACGATCGCATCTCAAGTTGAACGACATGAAGTGCGTAAAACACTTCGTGTGGCCTAACCACTGCCGCCAACTCCAAACACGGCTCGCATTCATCGACGCATCCTTCGTGGTAAATACCAGCTAGCCATGAATTTTCTCTGTTACCGACTGCCTGGACTAAGTATAGTCCCAAACACATATGAATTCACATCAGCAATCAGGTAAGAGTATTGGAAATGGAATACAAACATGTGAGCATGTTAACGCATGTTATAACGTATAACTTAAGTAAATCATCTTACACATTCTTTCACACATATAATGAAATTATGCATATCGCCAACATATAGGAAATCCTCTCCATCAGCATATTAATTGAGAATTCAATCTCAAACTAAATCATAAGGAAATCATCAAGCACATGTTATAACATACCACTTAAGTGAAACATCAAACATATGCATTTCATACATATAATGAAATCGTACATATGGCTAACATGTAGGAAACCATTTACACCAGCATATTAATTGAGAAATCAATCTCAAACTAATTCATAACACCATTTAATTCAATACATACTAATACAAGCATTTATACAAACACTTACACTGCACACTTAAGTCTACATATAGTATGTCGACCCGAAGTGCGCATTTAGGTGAATCTCTTCGCCAAACTAATTATACACGCATTCCTAACATTCTAATGCGACAACAAACCATGTCAATCACATCAGAAAAATATGAATGAAAACAACAATTCCTACAAATGACTAAAATGCCCTAAATCTCATATTCTCCGTCGGTTTACGAAACAGGAAATGGACAGCATGTTGTACATGTCAAACGGCGATGCCGTCGATAATCTACTATTAAATGACATTGAAAGTGTTGGAAACAGTCAATTAAAGCGTCTAAAATCCGCACCTTTCACTTTATATATGTATCGTTTCGAACGGAGCGTATACGCTTCGTCTACGGCGATCAGGCGACCTAATACACAAGCTACATAAGCTACATCGCTAATGAAATTGACGGAAGCTTAAATCAGCAAGTGGTTAGGATTTTTCTTACCTAGAAGTGCGTTGGAATCGCCGGAAAAGTGATTGGAGTGCGTCGCTTAAGCACGTGCAGCAGCAGCAGCAGGTGACAGGAAAATCCCTCCCATCTTCTCTCACAAACTCTCACCTTTTCTCTCTCCCAATCTAGGGTTTTTCTCAAATTCGGATGGGAGAGAGGAGTGAGGGTTTCAACCCCTTCTATAAGCACAAAAATGCCCGAAATAGGCTCGGGAACAAAGTTCACTTGAGGTTTATCCAAATCGGGGCTGTTTCGGTCCAAAAGAGCATTTCTGGAGGTCCCTTGGCCAAATGCGGTCGGACTTAAGCTCATACATACTGAATCTAGCATACATCAAGTTTTCAGTCCGGCAGGGTTCGCAGATCGCCCATGGCGATCCAATTTCAGTTCAGCGGTCACCACACGTAGATCAGGCCTGCAAATCTCATGATATGAAATAGAAATTTTTCCTGATTCGAGGGTGTAATTTGACTGAATTCTGAAGGTCAGAACGCTTAATAATGACGCGTCAAGTCGTGTGCCAGATTTGAATTTCAAATTCCAAATCTGTCCCTATTTGTATTCTCTTCAGTCCGGGCTCAATGAAATAGCCTGTGATTATCGGTTGGACTTGATTTTTGAAATGATTATCAAGTCCAGTTAGGCGGTTCTAACGGTCTAAGATAGTAGGTATCGGACTTTCGACGCGCGGTCTAAATCCAATACAAAGTTTTAAAGAGGTCCAGAGAACAAACCTGCTTAGAGTTTGATCCGAAGTTTTAGAGTATTATAGAGTCATTGGTTCTACTCGATTTGGGTCGTGTAGAACATATTTAAAGTGATCAGGGACTATTTTTCAGCTACTCTAGCGTTGCGCTAGCTAACTTATACTTAGTTTCTAAAGGAATTAACCCTAAGTGATCTCCTTGGCTATGGAATTGGGTTCTGAGCGATTTTCCAGGTGTTTTGGTTTACCCATTGCCTAAGGACGTCAAATCCCAGATTGGCCAAAATTTGGGGTGTTACAGAATGAGTTCGGGTTTAGGTCATAGGTTTTGGGATTTGAGAATGGGTTTGAGTTTAGGTCATAGGTTTTGGTTTAGGTTATAGGTTTTAGGATTTGAGAATCGGCTCGGGTTTAGGTTATAGGTTTTGGTTTTGGTTTTGGTTTAAGTTATAGGTTTTAGGATTTGAGAATGGGTATGGGTTTAGGTTATAGGTTTTGGTTTAGGTTATATATTTTGGGATTTTAGAATGGGTTTGGGTTTAGGTTATAGGTTTAGGTTTAGGTTTAGGTTATAGGTTTTAGGATTTGAGAATGGGTTCGGGTTTAGGTCTTAGGTTTTGGTTTTGGTTTTGGTTTAGGTTATAGGTTTTGGTTTAGGTTATAGGTTAGTGGTTTAGGATATGGTTTTAGGTTTAGGTTAGAGGTTTAGGATATGGTTTTAGGTTTAGGTTATAGGTTTTTGGAATATTTGATAATGGGTTCGGGTTTAGGTTATAGGTTTTGGTTATGGTTTTGGTTATGGTTTTGGTTTAGGTTATAGGTTTTGGTTTTGATTTTAGTTATAAATTTTGGTTTTGGTTATAGGTTATAGGTTTAGGATAAGGTTTAGGTTTAGGTTATAGGTTTTTGGATTTGAGAATGGGTTCGGGTTTAGGTTATAGGTTTTGGTTATGGTTTTGGTTTAGGTTTTAGGTTTTAGGATTTGAGAATGGGTTCGGGTTTAGGTTATAAGTTTTGGTTTTGGTTTTGGTTTAGGTTATAGGTTTTGGATTTTAGAATGGGTTCGGGTTTAGGTTATATGTTTAGGTTTAGGTTTAGGTTATAGGTTTTGGGATTTGAGAATGGGTTCGGGTTTAGGTCATAGGTTTTTGGGTTTGAGAATCGGTTCGGGTTTAGGTTAAGGGCATGGTACCTGCAAATACAAATATAAACATGGCCGTCCAAATTGTCAGGCCCTTCCAATGCCGTCCATAGGAAATGGATAACTTCATCATAGTCATAACAGCGGTTCCCACCTTTTGGACCCCAGCTCTTCCGGATAGCTTCGACGCATATCCGGGTCCGCTCCATTAATTTCGAGCAAATACATAAACACGGCCTGTCCAAATGGCCAGGCCCCTCCAATGCTGTGCATAGAAAATGGACAACTTCATCATGGTCATAACAGTAGTTTCCACCTTCTAGGGACCCCCACTCTTCCGGATAGCTCCGACGCACATCCGGGTCTGCTCCATCAATTTTGAGTAAATACATAAACACAGTTTGTCCAAATGGCCAGACCACTCCAACCATGTGCATTCTTGAGTCAAGAGACGTACCAGATGCTTGAATCTGAAATATGCATTTAAACATAAAATGACATTAGGAATCGCTTCTCAAAACCGCAGACCGTTTTCTTTTAAAACTCGTTCATCTCACCTGAAAACCTGTCACATAATGAATAACTATAACCACAATGAGTGATGGCTCTTTGTAAACATGCACCTAAGAAAAAAAAGGAAAGAAAAAATTTGCTTATAAAAATATTTACACCAAAATTTGACTATCCATTCAATATAATGCCTTATATTTAGAAGTGAGCTGAATTCGATTGTCAATGCCACAAAGAACTATTTGTTAAGATGCTAACTATTATAAAAGAATTCAAAGAAGAATGTACAAAGTGAAAATCACAAAAAGCACTACGGAATAGAAAAATGAGAAATCTCGGTATGTAAACAAGATATTCAAATAATCAGTTCTACCAAATGAAAAATTACAAAATCTGTTACCAATTAGAAGACACCTAACAAATCGGTAAGCCAGAAGTAGCTTGAAAAATCAGTAATCTTTTATGAGATTGAAAACAAACCAAGAGGAGTTATATGATCGTCTGTCTGATGACTGATGACATGTAGAGTAAGCTCACATTCTGATTTGCCACAAGTGGAAACCACAACTGGCGTAAAATTGAATGCACAATCTTTAAAATCACAAATGAAACATGTGATAATAGTCTCAAATTGAATGCACAACCTCAAGGTAGCAGCAAGGCTCCATTCAATTGAGTTGTAAAATATATGATTCTTACAAAATTTACAAAAAGAAGAATATTCAAAAAGCAATACTCCATAACAATGAGAAAGCGACAATAAAAACAAGGAAAAGGCAAGCAAAACTCGCATAATGATACTTTCTTTACCTTGAAAATCTGAGAAGGATAATAGACAAGTCTATGAGATTCTTCTCCTCCTGATATATGCTAGCCTGAATAAAGAAAACAAGCGTTGCACATGAATGAATTTGTCTCATGACTTGAACTCATTTAACCTAGAGAGCATCTAAGAACCAAGGCCCACAAGTCATATTGTTTTGACATACATCAGGATCCATAATTACATATCAAGTTTAATATTGTGCTAAAAGTGAAATCAATCAATTTCTAGACAAAACTAACAGTAAATTTTTTTTTTTTTTTTTTAAAAAAGATCACTCGATCTTTCTTTAATAAATGAGAGATTTAATATTGTTGCAGTATTTTCTTAATGATTTTTTGCAACTAGCACTTCTGTAGCTGACTCAGATTAACAGCCTAGCTCACCAAACTAGGGACTGTTCTTGCATCTTTTTCCTAACCAACTGTTTTCTTAACCGATGGTTTGCAAACAGATGGTTAAGAAAAAGCTGAAACAACAATCGAAATTTGATAGAAAAAACACAAAGATTGGACCTATTTACAATAGTCACTTGTCCATCAATTGGGTCAGCTTAACATTAAATTCCTTCTCCAGTTCCACTTCTTCTTCCAAATACCTCCACTTCAGCTCTGTCTTCTTATCTTCATGCAATCGTATTAGCCTCTCTCTCTCTGCTTCAAACTCTTTAATCTAATTTGACTGGCTATCAATGAATCGAGCAATCTCTTCAAGCCTACTTTAAGGACTGTTTGGATTTTTGAATTTTTTCTTTTTTATTTTTGAAGAAAATGGAGTTTTTTGGGAAACTCCAAATCTAGAAAACAGTCGAAAATGAAAATTTGTTTCCCACGATTGTCTTTCAGCAAGATTTGCATGAAAAAATTTCTTCATTTACAAATCTATATTCATGAAAAATTTGTTGCCAGTCTAGGCAAGGAAACTAAAAGGGGGCATTTTTCAGGAAATGAGGGAAATGAAAATGATATTTTCAAGAAATTTATAAAAATAAATAAAAAATGAAGTCCATCCGATCAATTCCTAGGTTCCTTCGCTCAATTGCTAGGTTGTCTCGCTCAATTCCTAGGTTCCTTCGCTCAATTTATATATTGCCTCACTGGATTTCTAACTTCCCTCGCACAATTCGTAGGCTATCTCGCTCAATTCATATATTTTTCCAGATCATTTTATGGTATGAGACCAAAAATGAGATATATCCAGTTCTCAAGTGTACCACATTACAGGAAATAGTGTTGAATGAGCGTCAACCATTAGAAACCTTTAGGGGGCCCACTGTGATGTTTGTGAGAAATCATCCTCGTCTAAGTTCATTCATAGGGTCAAAAAGACCTGGATGAAGAGGAAAAAAAATTTCATAATGATCCAAAACTTCTGTAACCCCTAAAAGGGTTTCAATGGTAGACATTCAATTTCCCATTGCCTTTTACAGTGTGGTCCACTTGATAGTTAGATCTATCTTATTTTTCGTCTCAAGCCTTAATATGAGCTCGTAAAATATATGGACGGTTTGGATATAACACATACATCATGATGAGACCCACAAAAGTAACATAGCAAAAAAAAAAAATTCCAGTTTGCCCCGCTCAATTTCTAGTTTGCCCCGCTCAATTTCCAGTTTCCCCTGCTCAATTTCTAGTTTGTCCTGCTCAATTTGTAGTTTGCCCTACTCAATTTCTAGTTTGCCCCGCTCAATTTTCAATTTACCCCGCTCAATTTCTAGTTTGCCCCGCTCAATTTCCAGTAATTGAGCGGGGCAAACTGGAAATTGAGCGAGGCAAACTAGAAATTGAGTAGGATAAACTAAAAATTGAGCGGGGCAAACTAGAAATTGAGTGGGGCAAACTGAAAATTGAGTGGGGCAAACTAGAAATTGAGCGGGGCAAACTGCAAATTGAGCGGGACAAACTAGAAATTGAGCGGGGCAAACTGCAAATTGAGCGGGGTAAACTGGAAATTGAGCGGGGCAAACTGAAATTGAGCGGGGTAAACTGGAAATTGAGCGGGACAAACATGAAATTGACCTACACCTAAACCTATGACCTAAACCCGAACCCATTCTCAAATCCCAAAACCTATAACCTAAACCTAAACCTAAACCTTATCCTAAACCTATAACCTATAACCTAAACCAAAACCAAAACCTATAACCTAAACCTGAACCCATTCTCGAATACCAAAACCTATAACCTATCCCTAAACCTTAACCTATAACCTAACCTAAACCTATACTTATAACTTAAAACTATTCCCAAATCCCAAAACCTATAACCTAAACCTAACCTTTTCCTAAACCTATAACCTAAACTTAATTTTCTAAAGTGAAACCTACACCTAATTCTAATCTCAACTCCCTAACATAAATGTAAACCTAAACTTAAAAACCCAAACTTAAACCCAATCCCAAACCTGAACCCGATTTTCTAAACCTAAACCATAACCCATTCTCAAATCCAAAAACCTATAACCTAAACCAAAACCAAAACCAAAACCAAAACCAAAACCTATAACCTAAACCTATAACCTAAACCCAAACCCATTCTCAAATTCAAAAACCTATAACCTAAACTGAAACCTATAACCTAAACCTGAACCCATTCTCAAATCCAAAAACCTATAACCTTAACCTAAACCTATAACCTATAACCTAAATCAAAATAAAAACCAAAACCTATAACTTACCCATTCTCAAATTCAAAAATTATATCAATGCAATTATAGCTACAGTTATAATCCGTAGCTAAAGTGTATCAAAAATTGTTATCCCTAAACCTAAACTTACACCCTAAACCTAAATTTTCAGTTTGCCCCGCTTAATTTTCAGTTTGCCCCGCTCATATATGGACGGTTTGGATATAAGACATACATCATGATGGGACCTACAAAAGCAAAAAAAAAAATATTTCGGTTTACTCCGCTCAATTTCTAGTTTGCCCCGCTCAATTTCCAGTTTTCCCCACCAAACTGGAAATTGAGCGGGGCAAACTGAATTTATTTATTTTTTTGCTATGTTACTTTTGTGCGAGGGAAGCTAGAAATCCATTGAGGCAATATATAAATTGAGTGAAGGAACCTAGGAATTGAGCGAGGCAACCTAGAAATTGAGCGAGGGAACCTAGGAATTGAGCGAAGTAACGTAGGAATTGAGATAGGAATCCTAGGATTTGAGCAAGGGAAGCTAGAAATTGAGCGAGGCAACCTAGGATTTGAGTAAGGTAACCTAGGATTTGAGCGAGGAAAGCTTGAAATTGAGCGAGGGAACCTAGAAATTGAGCGAGACAACCTAGGAATTGTGTTAGGCAATGTAGGAATTCAGCAAGGTAACCTAGGAATTGAGCGATGGAAGCTAGAAATTGAGCGAGGCAAACTAACATTTGAGCAAGGCAACCTAGGATTTGAGCGAGGAAAGCTAGAAATTGAGCGAGGAAACCTAGAAATTGAGTGAGGAAACCTAGGAATTGAGCGAGGAAAGCTAGAAATTGAGCGAGGGAACCTAGAAATTGAGTGAGGCAACCTAGGAATTGAGCGAGGCAACGTAGGAATTGATCGAGGAATCCTAGGATTTTAGCGAGGGAAGCTAGAAATTGAGCGAGGGAACCTATGATTTGAGCGATGCGACCTAGAAATTGAGCGAGGCAACGTAGGGATTGAGCGAAAGAAGCTAGGAATTGAGCGAGGTAACGTAAAAATTCAGCAAGGAATTCTAGTTATTGAGCAAGGGAACTAAGAAATTCAGTAAGGCAACCTAGGATTTGAGCGAGACGAGGGAAGCTACAAATTGTGCGAGGGAACCTATAAATTGAGCGAGGCAACCTACGAATTGAGCGAAGAAGTTAGAAATTGAGCGAGGCAAGCGAGGCGACGTAGAAATTGGAGTGATGATTGAGCAAGGGAACCTAGAAATTGAGCGAGGGAACCTATGAGTTGAGCAAGGCAACGGAAAAATTCAACGAGGCAATCGAGAAATTGAGCAAGGAAAACATCAATTTGAGCGAGGCAAGCTTGAAATTGGGTGAGGCTAACATGAATTGGAATGTACTTTAAATGTAATTGACCTAGCCTAACAATTTTCTTTGTTGAATTTGACCGATTAGTTAATGAAATTGACCGAGATTTACATGAAATTCTCTTCGGTGAATTTGATCGAGCAATTAATGAAATTGACCGAGCGGTTCATAAAATTTTCAGTACGCACTTATAGTGCTGAGTTAACTGAGTTGGGCACACCCAGATCCATAGCTCAATTGGCAGACTGAGCAGAGATACCTCATATCAACACTTGAGGTCCTGGTATCGATTCCTAGCAGGGGTGGCTAACATGGAGTGTGTGTATTGACATGGGTGTGTACTAACAAGCTAACCTAAAAAAACTTTTTAAAAAAATTAATAGTAAAATATTAAAAAAATTTAAAAATTAAAAATATTGAGTAAGGCCCACCTTGAATGTATGTGGACTATCCATGACGTTCATCCATTTTTCCATCTAAAGCAAGGGTTTCAGCCCAAAATGGTGGCATATTGAAATATCAAGTGGATCACACCACAGGAAACAGTGTTTCCACCGTGGAAACCTTTTTATGCCCCTACAATGATGTTTTACTTGTAATCCATCATGTCCATAGGATGATTTTCGCATGGATGAACCAAAAACCAAGATGGGAGCTTCATTCGGCATTTCAATGGCCCATAAAAAATTTACGCCATTTAGGTAAATGTATATCATACCTGTCATGCGTACTGTCTTCCGTGGAGGGAACATTTTCAGGAAAAATGAGATAATGTTGATGAATAAAGAGGGTGGGATTAGTGGTGTACATCGAGTCAAACCGAGTCGAGTTGGCCTCAGCTCGACTCGGCTCGAACAGTGGCTAACCTCAGCTTGAACTCGGCTGATCTCGGTCCTCGGGCCTAATTGGCCAGCTCAGCTCAGTTCAATTAATAGCTCGGGCTGAGTTCGAGCTAAGATCGAACCGAGTTTGCTATTGAGGCATTTCCACAAACACCTTAATTGCAACTTCAAAATCCCACTGTTTTACCTACAAAGGCAATGATTTTATAGGTATTTTCTCAAACACCTTCTAAATAATAATAATAATAAAGAGAAAAAAAAGTATTTGTTCCATGTACATACCTTCCTTTCCACCTTGCCACTAGCCAAACCTTCATTGCCACCAGCCACATGTCGTTCAGTCATTTTATCAAACAGTTGGTGAGCAACATTAATGACAAAGTAACCAAGTCACCGAACTAGTTCGATCCAAGTTTGATTCAAGCTAGATTTGATCCGAGTCGAGTTGAGCTGGCCTGCTCGAACTCATTTTTGAGCTCAAAAAATCAATTCAACCTTGCTTGAACTCAACACCGAACTGAATCGAGCTTTTTTCAGATTGAGTAGAGAGAGCTAACCGAGCTAGCTTGATTCGTGTACACCCCTAGGTGGGATCCAGCTAGAGCGTGGTGCGATCCAAGCAACAGATGTAGCGGTGGAGTTTTCGTCCTTTTTAAAAAAAAAAATGGAGCGAGAGAAGGGAGGGAGAGGAAAAGCAACGGCAGTAAAAAGGAGGGATAGTTCTGTCCTCAAAGTCGCTATCCGCACGTGCTAGTCTAAGTTGGTAACTTAAGTTTGTATTCCTCGATAAAAACCGCTGGGTAAAAGGTTTTGTCTACAGTGGTCATTTTCTCATTAGAAAAGGCTCGGTTGACGACAGAAGTAATCCGGACTGTTGGACCTTAAATTGGGTGTATCTCACAATCTGAAATGAGTTATCAAACATAAAATATATGATTTTGGAGGGATAACGAGCTACTTTAGCCACCCAACCCTCCTATGCCAGATTGCGCAAGACGAATTTGCGGGATACCAACAGATCCCATTTTTACTATAAATAAGTTTTAATTTAGTTATAACTCTTCATCTACTGGGTTTTAAGAGTTGCGCCCAACACACAGAAGTGCTTACAATAATTAGGAGAACACCTTGGTGAAGCCAAATAGGTCACTTACTATTTTTGGCACGAAACACTAATAGACATCATCACCGTTTATAAATTGTAAGTTTACTATTTATAATAAGTTGTGAATTTTAAGAGTTTCAGTTGTAGTTTTGTTTAATTCATTCACCAATTAATTTACAAATTTATTAGAATTTATTTTTATTTCTTGATTTCTTTCCTCGTGGATTAGAGAAGTCTCTTTGAGGAGTCCAGAGAAACTTCGTGTATTCGGAGCTGCGTCAGTCAGGCATCCTAGTCTGTCACATGCAGCCCATCATTAACCAGAAAGCATGTGCTGGGCCGTCTACTGTCCATCAGGTGAGTCCCATGTTGTAGATGCCCTGTCCTGAAAATCAAGGAAGACATCAGGTGGGCCACAGTGCATTCTAATATGATTCAACGCTTGATATTGCATGCACCTATGTCAACTTTACCATCCAAGAAAGGACCCCACTGTTTACTTGGGTGATCATCCCAGTCGGATTAGTACCCACCAAATGAAGAGCAGCTAAAACTCACTCGATAGTTTACGGCTCGAAATTTTAGTTTGTTGTTTGCAAATAGTAGAATTAGAGGATCCTTCTTAGGAATGATAGAAGGTTAAGGACAACTCAATGGAAGGTTGGGATAGCACAAATTCAAGGCCATGGGGCTCTAATTGAGAAAAAAAGGTCTAAAAACACACTAACTTCCAACTGCCATAATTTTGTAACCGGTCATTCATTTCATACATTGTTGGAAAGCTATCTACGATCTCTGTGCTCTAGTCCAACAGGCCCATCACCTGCTGCAATATCATAGATCCTAATATGATAGTTGTCCACTTTAGAGATGATGAGGTGGGCGTGAACATCTTTTAATACAGAGGGTGAAAAGTTGCAGGACAAGATCGGGACTACCGACTTAAGGTAGATTTTTCTTTCTTCAATAACCAACTTCACATCTAAAACTTCATCAACTATCTCTTGAGAGTAGATCATTTCTTTAATTATATAGTAATCTTTGAGAAAAATAAAGTAAAGCTTGCAGCATACAAGCTTAAGAGTAGAATTTAGTATAGTTGAAGCAATTCCATCTCTCACGGAAGCACAATAAAAGACACCAATATGAAGCTGGCCATGGATGAATTAACTGATGCACATGTGATTGTGATCATCTAACTATGATTCTATTTGTTCCAATAGTACGAAAATCATTTCCAAGGAAGTCGTATAGTGAAGACTTATGTGGAAAAATTCTACCGCTTACACTCACATAACGATTTGACAAAAACTAAGTCACAACAGGAAGTAAAGTTCAAAGATAGATTGTTTTGAGGAATACAAGATCGGGTGATGAGGCAACACATTTGGACTCTCAACGAAGTTATCAAATTGATAACCAAAGTAGAGACACAACTAAAGCAGCTTATTGTGAGAACCTAAGCAATAGTAGAAATCATTAGTACAAAACCTTCATAGATACCATGCAGACTTGAGAAAGTAGTCCTATAAGGAATGTTTCTGACCAAAAATATGAACTAATTTTTGGAAAGTGGGCAAGCCAAGCAACAAGAAAGAGCAACCAATACTAAAAATGCATCCCACCCCTACCAAGTGTTACATGCATGATAAATTTGAGCATTAATCTAATGAACCCCTTTGGAGATAGATGGTTAACATAGCCACCAACTCAGGGGAGGCATGTGAGAATCGGCTAGATTCTAAAGAAGAGAGACAAAAATCAGCAAGATGAAGAAAATTAAGAGTGAACTCATGAAGATTAAGAAGTCTCTTTCTTCATGATGTATACTTCGAAGTAGAACGAGGACCCACCTTAACATGATATCTTCAATATCATGTGAATATTGATTAGTTAGAATATTTGTAATGTAGTTATAGATGGAGGCAACGAAAAGAACTGAGTGTTTAATGCAGAGGTAGTTAATCTGCAATTAGAGACGAAATGTCACTCTTCTTCATATATAATTGATTGGATTGAGAAGGTCAGCTAAATCAAGGTAATCGAGCATGGATATCTTCTTGAATACCTTACATTATCTCCATTGCTAATCCTTTGTGAACCTTGGTATTCATAACCGTCTGCATAGATCCATTTTCAATTGGTGAACATTATAAAGATGAAGTTGTGTGTGAAGTGGTGTTATAAAGGCATGCCATATGGTACTTGAATGACTATAGCAATATGATTTTGATTGTATGATAGATGTTTCAAACATTTCAGAGTGTTTCAAGAAAGGTATTTAGTGATGATTTTCCTAAGAAAGGAGTGCTTGCCAACAGAAGTGTATAGCAAGTGGAAAGATGAGAAGATTGGATCATATTAGATGCTCATAAAGACCGTGACCATGTCTATGTTGTTGATCTCTCCGAGAGTATAATAATATTGTGGAGTTCAGTGTTACATACTTGATCAAGTATTGTGTTTTAAGTGGAGGGGACTGATATGGGATAGGGGATGATTCCATGGAAGGTTAGGATCACACAAATTCAGGTTGGAGGGGTCTTGATTTTTTAAAAATGGCGTATAACTCTGCAACTGGTCATCTTTTGCACATATAATATACCGTTAAAAAGTTATGTACGAGATCAATGCCTAGTATAATAATCAAAGGTCTGTTAGCTCCCAATCACCTTTATAAATTTAATTGTTTTAAAAGAATTTTGGGTTTTACTTAAAACTAGCTATTTTTATAGTCTTAGTCATCTAAAGGTTGTTTACGAGTTCTACTAGAAGTATTTGTCTTTTTACTATTTTCAGTAATTTTTACCATGTTGAAAAGTAACAAATTTAAGGTTTAGGGTTCATATAAATCACACATAAGAGCTTTAGAAAGGAACTCTATTTCTCATTTAGAGATTTAATATCAATTATATTTTTTATTTTTAGAAATTTATTTCTCGATGTTGATTCCAGGGTTATTTAAAAAGAAAATGGTGATCACTTCCCTTTTATCTCCACACCCGCTACATTATTCACCAAAGCCTCAGCCCTGCTTTGAATAGTGGGTGAGTGGTACTATAATATGGAAAGTGACTATGCTGCTTGTACGAATAAGGCTGATGCCTGGTTCCTAGACCTCAACATGCTTGGCTAGGTAGTTTTTAGAGTAGGCCGGGGTGGCACTAGAGTAAACAAAATATAATGGAAGGGAAGATAGAGGGATCGATTTAGGATTTAGTGAGGGTTTTAGGAAATTTCAGTTGACCCTCTATATCATACGATTGCGAGTTTTGATTGGTTGGTGAATCCAGAATTAAATCAGGCCTCTATATCATAGGATTACAAGTTTTAATTGGTTGGTGAGTCCAGAATTAAATCAGGGACCATGTAGTTAGGTGGCGATCAGACTAAAGTTTTGAGAAATGATTGAAAAGGTAGGAGATGTAGACTAAAGTTTTGAGAAATGATTGAAAAGGTAGGAGATGTCCCTTTAGACTGTAATGAACAATAGGCATTGAGGAAATGATGGGCAAAAGCTAGCTCATATACGGTACTATTTCCATTCAAGGTTTTAAATCAATGCATTGGGCATCGTATCATTCACCACCTATACATTCCTGTCTCACCCCTACATCGGCGGATACAGATGTTTCGTTCATGAGCGATGCCTGTTCACATTGAGTGATTCATGTGCTTGGAAATTTTCTTGACCCAGAGGTTTTCCGGTAGAGAATCCAAGGACGGATTTCTCTCAATATTGCTTGAAATATAGAGGCTAATGATAAGGATTATTCCTTTAATGGAACTAATAATATAAAGAAAGAAAACTATATATTAAGGTAATTTTGTAACACAAAAGTCTTTGAAAGGGGCTTTTTGGTTTAGGAATTTTACCAAAAAATAAAAAATACAAAAACTATTTGAATATGGAATTTACATTTTGGTAACTTTTTAAAAAAGTTTTTCAATAAGCTACCTCATAATCTACGCAATTAGGAACTCACTACCTTATGTGAAGTTTGTTAACGTGTAACCAAATGAATTGTAGCTTCAGTAGCCTCGCGTAGATGTTTATGTGCTATTCACCCTAATTTTTACGGGCCCATTGTGGTGATTATATGAAATACATTCCATTCATTAGACGCCACATGCAAATTTAAGCATGGTACCAAAAAATCAGGCTCATCTATGCTTCAAGTGTGCCACACCAAGGGAAATAGTTTGGAAGGTAAATGTTGTTTGTATGCTATTTCCAATCATGTGGTCGACCTGAATCAAGGATGTGAATGGGTTTTGACTTCTGTACTAAAATGGGGTTGAAGCAGCTAATGATTGGGGTAGATTTCTTATAAACATCTTGGTGGGTCTTATCTAAAAGCCAAAAACCCATGCATTTGCCCCAAAAGGTAGTCGGGTGATAATTGCTTGGATTAACAAGGTAGCTTACTCAATCCTTCTTGGAAAAGATACTAGTATATGATTCTATATTAATTAGATATTTATTTATTTATTTTTAAAATTTCTTTTTAATTTTTGAGTTTTCTCTTCCAAAATTCTTTCTACTCATTTTTAGGTTCTCGCTGCCCTATGGTAGAAACTGTGTTCGTCTGTCCCTTTTGGGTTTTCTCCCACTAGTATAGGAAAACACTATATAACCCAGCCCTTTTCCCTCTATGCCCCATTTCTCCGCCCCTCTCATCTGCCATGTCTTCTCTCCATTCTCGTCTTTCCTCTCTCTTTTTAGCCATTGATTGGATGGCTATGATCATCTGATCAAAAGTGATTTTTAAGAGATGTGCACATAAAGACGGAGCCCACACAATAAAAGTCTAGATCAATAAACATTTCTAGTATAAGCAATACAAAGTATCCATTTTTAGGGCCTGTTTGGGAGTGTTGATTTGGAACCCTTTGTATTTGATACCCCTCTATTTGAAATTCTCATATTGTGTTTAGGAATCAATTTTAATCCAAAAGTACCTATGAATGGCATATTTATAGGGGTTATAATTTTTGAATATTTTATAAATCTTAATTTTTGACAAAATTTTTTAAAATTATAAATTCACTATTAAAAAATAATAATTAAGAGACCAATTTAGTATTTAAAACCATCTATAACATAAGTATGATTAACGCTATTAAAATCAAAAAATTTTGAAATATTAGTTTCTAAATCTTTTATTTTAAGGAGATAGAATGTAACAACGTTAAATTTTGATATATCAAAAAAATTAAAATAAATATTTAAAGATTTTATTTTTAAATAAAAAATAAAAACAAGTCAATAATTAAATTGGCAGAGAAATTAAACAGGCCTCTTTTGCAAGATAAAATGGATCATCTATTTCTTATTCTTATTCGCTATTTGTCATTTGGATGGTAGGCTGATTTGATCATGGTGACTTTTTGAGAGGTTGGGCAATCAAAGGTGGATCTCACATGGTGAATGACAAAAGTGGGCTTTCCATTCCTACCCATTAATCATACCGTTGGGTCATCAAATCAGTTTTGGGAGAGATGGGCAATTAAATGTGGGCCCTACATGATGGATGGTTTAGAGCCAGTAGAGTTGTGTACTACAAATCAATTTTCTTGGAAGCCTTTGTCCATGGACATCTACATTCCAGTCTCTCAAATGAATGGCACAACAATTAATTACTGTGGACAGCCTTGTCCAGTGGACACCACTGTCGTAAGTGACAGTAACTCTCAAACTCCCAAAAGCCCTCTTTGACATTGACATCCATGTTCCCAAGTAAAGCTCTACATGCATGTGCAAACCGGATTATAGGGCCGAGACATGCCCAAAATCCGCTTTTGAGCTAAATAAGCCCAGTTGACTAGATTATCAAGGACTAAGCCTGCCCACCCATTAACAAACTGTCCGAGAGAAGATTAGCCAGTCTACGATGGGTTTTCGATGAACAAATGTGAGTGGGCTAGATTTTCAAATCATATCTGCATGTAAATGGGCTCACATGGCTCCTTTTATAACCACTGCAGACATAATAGAGAGAGAGAGAGAGAGAGAGAGAGAGAGAGAGAGAGAGAGAGAGAGAGAGAGAGAGAGAGTTATTACTATTGTTGATGTCTTAAATCTTTAAGTAACATGGTTTGTTGATGTCATCGACAGACCACTTGATGCCATTGAGTAATGGTCGATGCCATTGACAGGTGCTCGATGCCATTGAAAAAA
The DNA here is from genome assembly GCA_037074715.1 of Magnolia kwangsiensis. Taxonomy (NCBI): domain Eukaryota; kingdom Viridiplantae; phylum Streptophyta; class Magnoliopsida; order Magnoliales; family Magnoliaceae; genus Magnolia; species Magnolia kwangsiensis. The sequence continues at coordinate 10,572,606 of CM073571.1, forward strand.
TCCGAAAAATCCATACTTTATTGTTGGAATATTTGTGTGTTTTACTCAATGGCATTGAAGGTGTTCGATGCCATTGACATATCGGCGATGCCATTGAAGTCCCATTGAAAGTGCCATCGAACGAGTATAAAATTATGTAAGTGCAGGATTTGTTTCATATTCCGATTGCGATACTATGTTAAGTTATATATAACGAGTATAATCGGAATTTGGTAGGAGAAGAGAAGTTCTAAGCTTTTTAATTCGTTCTTAAGGATTTCAAGGGTATAGTTTGGATTTGTGGAGTAGATTTGAGGCTTGTTCAAATTGGTAATTTCTATTTCTTATAATTTCTGCTTTCTCTATGTGTTACTCGTCGTTTTGTGGCGTGGTTTTTTTTTTTTTTTTTTTTTCAAAAAATATATTTCTAATTAAAATTCAGATGGTTTGTGTTTGGATTTGATTGTGCGATTGATAGTACTTTGCTTGTTTCATTTCTGTGTGCTTTCGCAGTTCCTCAACAATTACATTCCAGTGACCACACATGTTGATGTTGACTGTATTGTTGAGCTTAAAAGGGGAGGCTGAAGGAACCAGACTTGTAAGCTGGTGTAGCCTTTAATATTATCTCCAATACTTCATCTTGTTATCTATAGCTGTAAAACAAGGCACATAAATTTCAGGACTTTATTGTAAATGTATACATTTGAATGCGCTATGGATCTATTAGACAATTTATATTAGTGTTGAGATTTGGTTTGTAGAATCACACATATATAGATCTAGGATACCAATCTAAGAGCACTAAGCAATTACAAGAGAACACAAAGATTTAACGTAGAAAAATCCTTTCGAGAAAAAACCATGACACAAAATAACAAATCTTCACTATAAAAATAGAAATTACAAAGAGAGAGGACTTACCCGATTCGAACAATCTCGAATCTCATCCTTGCTACACCCTTTGCAACCCTAGAACTCCTTCTAAAAACCCTTAAAATACATTTAGAAAGCCTTAGAATATATTAGAATGACCCTAAGGACTCTTATTTATAGTTTAGGAAACTCCACTTATACCCCTCTCTGAAACTGCCTCAAATTTATATTGTCTGCGCAGAATCCGCGTAACCTTCGACTGGTTGAGCCTGGGCTTCAACTGGTCGAAGGACCCCTTCAATTGGTCAAGTCTATCCTTCGACTAGTCGAAGACCTCGAAAATTTTAAAAACGTTGTTGCTAGACTTCGAGTCGAACTTGCTTCGACTAGTCAAACTTTTACCAGAACTTTTCAGATTTAAGACATTCTTTTTAACAACAATCTTCACCATGTCTTCAATTTTCAAACATGTAGCTTTTTGATCTCCTCTTATCCCCGCCTTTCACCATAGCTTCATCAATATATCTTCTGCACACTTCGTCCTTCTTTTACGCCATCTCCGAGCCCAGAGAAGTCATACAGAACTTAAACTTCTCTGTAGGAATGACCTTAGTGAGCATGTTTGTCATATTCGAATCCACATGCCCAACCACCTTTACTCCTGTCTTCCCAAAAGATAAGACGTAGTCATTTGTACCTCAAATGTATCGTAGTAACCATCTCACCGACATCTAGTATTACTGGCCGAGGTATTTGTTTACAACATCGATAGCCTGTGAAACAACTAGTCTAATACAGACCATGACATGCACTGCCAACTGCATTCAAATAAGGCCCATGAGACATATCCTGCTTTTCCTCATCTGTTTTAGGACATGACCTGAGGAAAACTTGAAGTGAGCCATGTAGGGAACGCTCAAGGGCTTTGCTTGGTCCATCGTATCCTTGATCAATACCTACACAAGGTTTTCTACCTATGATTATCAAAACCTTCTCTTCTTCCAGTCTCTATGAATATCACAGCTAGGAACCATCTTTGCAGCTCCCTAATCCTTCATCTTGAATGTCCTACTTAACCGAGTCTATAATACGTTGATTCCAGATATGATATGATTGGTGATCTATATGTCATCAATATACAATTCCTGATTCACCATTAAAGAATCAAAATTTATACCGCTGCCTAGGCGACAAGTCGTGCAACGACTTCCTGCAAACTTTTTTCTCAGCCCCTTTACACTTTCAACCACTTTGGTTGCTTCATGTAGATTTTCTCTTCTAATTTTCCTTGCAGAAGTTCGGACTCTACATCCATCCTTTCCAGCTTTAGATTATATTGACAACCAGTGCCAATACTAATCTAATGGACACCTGCTATACCGTTGGTGCGAATATCTCTGATAAGTCGATCTATTCTCTTTGAGCATAACCCTTTCCTACCAACCTCACTATATATCTATGTTGTATCCCTTTGAAGATTCACCTGTATTCAACCTCTTTCCAGCCCAATGGAAGCTCTACCAGCTCTCATGTGTCGGTCTAGTACAACAAGTCCATCACATCGTATATAGTTACCTTTCACTTCTCAGCACCAGGCTCACGTAGAGCCATTTGAATAGTAGACAGATCCCCCTCACGTATAACGAGAGCATATGCGATATTAGAGCCGTCCATGTACCTCGCCGATATTGTACGATTATACTTTGTGATTATTTTTATAGGTGACTGCTTTACCTGCTTTGTATCTCTGTTCGCGCATCACATTCTTCCTACCCTTCCCGCTCACGTGGCCATGCCTAGCACGTCACACACGTGCAGAGGTGAAATCCTCTACAACCATTGCAGCTCTGCCTTTTGAAGTGCTCCTGATGAACCTGTAAAGATTACTGAATCGTTGCACTTTCATGATTACCTGTGCCCCCTAAGATACTTTAAGAGTACCATCAATACCTGTGAACTTACTGTCTATTGCCTCAAGTACACCAAGAGAAAGTAGATTCTTCTTCAAACCAGGAACGTGCCTGACATCAGTCAAGGTATACTCCACCCTATCAAACATCTTGATGTGCACCGTACTAATAGCTATAACATTATAGGAAATGTTATTTCCTATAAACACCTGTCCACCATCGCACTCCCTATAGCTGACAAAACAACTCCGATGAGGAGTCATGTGAAAAGATGCCCCTGTGTATAGAATCCACTTGCCTCTACGATTATCGTATGGATGTCTGATCGTAGACACAAATAAGACATCACCATCACATCTACTCGATCCATCTGACGTGGCAGCATTGACCTCCCTGTATGAAGCCTCAGATTCTTCTCTCTTAGATTTAAGATTTGTACAATCCTTTCTCATGTGTCCTTCCATCCCACAGTTCTGACACTTTAACTTACATTTACCCTAACCCTTGGATTTGGATTTAGAACTTGAAGATCCTATGCCTTGTTCAAAATTCTTGTCCCTTGTAAATAGTGCATCAGAAGATATCCCCATGTTGCCATTTAACTTTCTCATGGCTTTTCCTTGAAGGACTGAGATAACGGTGTCGACACTTAAAGTTTTATTTGTGGTGCACATTGTGTCCTTGAATAATTCATATGATGCCGGAAGAGAATTCAATAACATATATGCTTGTTCCTTATCTTTCATCACTTCCTCCATATCCATTAATTTACAAACCAATTTATTAAAGTTGTTGATATGAGCCTTCAGATCTCAATCCTTTGCCATCTTGAAGTTATATCACTAACGCTTCAAGTGTAGGCAATTTTCAGATGATTTTTTCGCATAGACATCTTTTAACTTCACCCATAACTTAGCTGCAATTTTCTCCCTTATGACATTGTAGAGAACCTCATTCATGAGATATAAACGGATTAAGGATAAGACCTTCTTATCAAGAGTATTGCAATCATCATCAGTCATAGTAAACTTTCGCTCCTCAAGAGCACCATCTTCACCTTGCTTGATTAAGAAACTGATCATCTTGATCTTCCATAATTTAAAGTTATTTTTCTCTTAGTACTTCTCAATATCATACCTAATGCTTCCCATTATAGTTAATCCTGCAGATTCAGATCCGCGCCCCAACGATTGCTCTGATACCACTTGTTGGGATTTGGTCTGTGGAATTACACAGATATGAATTTAGGATAGCAATCCAAGAGTGCCAAGCAATCATAAGAGAACACAAAGATTTAACATGAAAAAATCTTTTCGGAAAAAAACCATAGCACAAAGCGACAGATCTTCATTATGAAAATAGAAATTACAAGGACTTATCCAATTCGAACAACCTCGAATCTCACGCTTGTTATACCCTTTGCAATCCTAGAACCCCTTCTAGAAACCCTTAAAATACCTTTAGAAAGCCTTAAAATACATTAGAATGACCCTAAGGACTCCTATTTATAGTTTAGGAAACTCCACTTATATACCTCTTTGAAACCACCTCAAATTTACGTAGTCCGTGTAGAATCCGCACATCATATGCGTAACCTTCGACTTGTTGAGCTTGGGCTTCGACTGATTGAGTCTGTCCCTCGACTGGTCGAAGACTACAAAAATTTTAGAAACATTGTTGTTAGACTTTGAGTCGAACTTTTTTTAGAACTTTTCAGATTTAAGACATCATTTTTAACAATAATTAGTATATGGGGCTATCCACTCGGTTAATCTTAGTTGTTCATTATATCCGTTAGACATTTCTTAGGCTACTGTAAAGAAAACACACCCAATTGATCAATTTAAAATTAATGGCTAAGATCATTCTTAAAAATGGGCTTGGTCAGCAATTTGAACCTTCTAATTGTTGGGGCCATCATGAATTAATTACGGTTCTAAAGAATTACTTCGACCAAAGAAAAATTTCCATTCTATTATTGCCTGAAAACAAGGCTAACTTACAAATTGATCACATTGCCCGAAGCCATTTAGTGTGGTTGAACTAAGCATCTGACCAGTTAAAATGGGATTTTAACCACCAAATGCCTCAAGAATTCTTATGGAATTTCAAAGGCAAAATTCCGGAGGAATCTATGTTTTAACTAATATTGCATCGATAATTAGAAAACACATACTAAGCTTCCTGATGGATGGAATTATAAAAATGCCTTTATTTATTTATTTCTTTCCTTTAAAATGAAGTGCAAGTCAAGATTTAGTAGACCACTTGGTATGTGTATAACATCTACCCGTCGTCCGAAGTATACACCCCACCATAATGATAACACGAACAAAACATCAAGCTAATCAGATCATCTACACTTGAATCAGGATTATTTTGAATGGTATACACTTTGATATGGATTGGACCACTTTATGATTGGATCTACTGTAGTTTTATTTTTGTCTAATAATAATGTTAGCATGCATCTGTGGTACAGGTTGGGTGTGAGACAGATACTATGTGGGCTTCACAATTGTGAATTCCCCACTTTGTCATAAAAATAAATAAAATAGAAGGTAGTAATGTAATTTCATTTCTAAGTAAGCACTGCTGCAAAAAATCCGTTACTCAAAAGGAATTATGTGATAAAATTCAAATCTTTGAAGTATTTTCCAATTAAAATCTCAATTCTAATTTTGCCAAAAAAGTTGCGTGGAAAAATTGAAAAAGGCGAAATGACAATAAAGACCCTTTTCTTAATATTTGTCTAAACATTGATGGAAATAAGCACTATTGGGCCCATAAGGAGCGGTTATGAACTCCAATCAATTCAACAGTCGGGCAACCCAACCATAATGGTCAGGCAACCAAAAGGCTGGCCGGTCCAATCACCAGGTGGGCCACAACGTAGAAAACAACCAACATCACCCAAAAAAAAAACTCTAAATTGATATGGCCCCATCTGATGATTGTACTTGCTGATTTCTGATTCATATCGTTATTGCATGAGATACATTTCATACACGCACAATGTGGGCCCCACGATACTCAATTCCAAAAATAAATAAATTATGGGAAGGGTATTTTTGGGATTCAAACAAGGGAACTCTTTGATCTTTGATGTTTTTTTTTTCAAGGGGCAACCCCAAACCAATATAGGGAGCATCAGATGGATGGAAGGCCTGGATCACCGTAGCGTGGGTCCCACCCTTGACAAGAATGGAGATTGATATGTGTATAAAAAAACAGAGGGATTACGGTGTGTTTCTGGGCTCAAAGCGCAGCTCAAGAACGGCACAGATCAACATCAGCACCACAACGGCTCTCTTGATTTTCGCCTAACTTTGGGAAGACCGTTTCAAGATCCTGATGGCCAATTCAAGCGGGTCTGATTGGCCGATGGATCCACGTGGATGAGATGTGGGATCGGATGGTTTCCAGTACGGCTGGCAATGGGCCGGTCCTGGGCCATGAAACATCAATTTTTTGAATAGGTCGGGCCCAGTAAATTCGGCAGGACCAGTTCAAAATTCAGGCCCGATATCCAGTCACCATTGTCGGGCTTTCAACGGGCCTGGCCCGGCCCGAATAGTAAATCTTTGAGGCATGAAACCAAAGCCGGACCCCTGATGAACCGAAAAAAGCAGGCCCCACTCCGGCTACAATGATTAGGAACTACCCACTACCCAAGCCTGGCCACCCTTTTTTTGTGTAAACCTTCTGTTCATTAGGTGTGGCCCACCATACATGATATATGAGAAAAAAATGCCCTTCAAACCCTAAAAATGCCGGGTGGGGCAGGGCACAAGTTGGGCTGATGGGCTCTTAGAGAGTACCAGGGCCTGGTACCAGCTCATGGTCTAGTGTCCCTGCCAAGCCTAATGAAGCAGGCCAGGCCCAAAATCTAAATGGGCAAATGAGGACCATTGAAAGCCTTGCTTGTAGGTGGTCCGTTTATGGGATGGCTGAATTGTGTCATCATCGGCGTAGCATTATCCCAATTAATTAGGGATGGTTATAGAGCTGGGCAGAATCTGACCCGAACTGACAGATCCGACTTGTTCGAACTGGTCGGATCGAATCGAAAGCCAAGATCGAGTCGGATCTAGTAGACCCATTCAGATCCGACCACACATCGAGTCGAGTTCATGTTAGTAGCCAATCTGATCCGATCTGATCCGGAATCGATATGATCGGATCTGATTCGATCCGATCTGGTCGGGTAGTATAAATAATTTTTTTTTTTAAACTTTTACTTTTACCCCTCTTTTACTCGAACGACAAACCCTAACCCATCCTTGTCCGACTGGCGCCGCACGATGCCCTTCTTAGCACGAGAGTCTCCGGCTTGGCTTAACTCAGCGCAGTCCGAATCGACCGGATAGACTTGACTTGATCCGACTCGGTTTCGCTGATCGAGTTGGATTCGGTTCGGGTCAAGCTAACAAGGATTTAGATCGAATCAAGTTAGCCTTGCTGGACTCGGTCCCGAATCAAATCAACGGGTCAGGTTCTTTGAAAAATCGAATCAAGTCGAGTTAGACCCAATTCGGTTCGACTCAACTCAATGCCCACCTCTAGATGGTTATATGAATCTTTTTACGACGTTTCATCTTATTAAGGGTGATAGTTTACCTAGAACATTGATCTTCTTAGTATTTTAAGTATTGACGATATCAGCTGATACATCCCACGATATATCTTATAATTCACCCGTGTGATATGAAACATACAAGTAGTGGGATATATCCTACATTTTTGATTGATGAGCATTTTTTTTTTTAAATTATTTTTTTTTGGTAAATAAGTGTCAAATCATTATAAATTCGTTATTTTTCTTCAATTTCTAAATTTGGAGGAGATGAGCTAAGTTATGAAAAATTGGAAAAAATAAAAATTTTAATATTTCGCGAAGCAGTTGTAATCTTAATGTTCAAATATAAAATCAAACATATACGTAAGTTGATATAGTAATTCTCCTGTTGCTTTTGAATGTATTATTTGTATTTTCACATGTCTTCTTATACTTGTATAATATATGAATAAACTTTGAATATGGTTGCATCAATTTAGATAGACAAAGCAACATATGAAGAAAACTTATCATGTACACATATATATTCTTTTTTAAATAATGTTTTGATTTTGAAGTGTGTATTGATGTCTTTTTTTTTTTTTTAACAATCAATGAAGTTTTATTAAAAAATTTGATTAATTTACTAATAATCTTCCATGTTTGTATCCCTAAGGTGCAATCCATAATGTGATATCGATATTTCAAACATTAATCTCAACATCTATATTTTTTATATACTCATTCCATGAACATATACTCCTCAATTACCCAGCATCCTATCCTTTTAAGTCCAACTCACGTAACTTTGGCAGTGTCCGTACTTGTCCCAATATAAGGACTGCCAAATGCAGAGGTTATAGGGATAAAATAGCATGTTGGTACATGTGATGTTGTAATGGCACTGTCCAAATTATATAACTTATAATGGCAATATTGTCCATGTTAGTGCTATCATAGGGAGTGCTAAATGCAGGGGTTCAAGAGATTAAACGACAAATTGCTGCAGCTGATGTTGCAATGGCATTGTCCAAATTACATGGCCTATATCTCGTTGAGGGTTACATTGGTAAATGTGGTGCATGTGGGAGTATCAAAGGTTGATGGTGGTATATTTGAATTTAACTCTTAAAAATTCATTTTTCTCCCGAGAAAATGCATTTCTTAGAGCTAGAGGTAGAAACATTAATTTAATGAATCTCAACAAAAGAAGTCAAAATTTTTTTTTTAAAAATTTATGTTTTTCACAAAGTCTCGACTTCACAATCAAAGGAAAGTTAATTTAAAGTTACTTAATGAGAAATGATGTTTCTTTTTCGTACCAACAGGCTCCTTGGTACGAAAAAGATGTGGCCCACCATGATGTGAGTGATACCCTCTCAATCGTTTCAGCCTGCTCATATTAGTAAGTGCCCCAGAAAGTAGTCATGTGATATATAACATCAGTGACTGTGAAAAAGGTAGACCACACCACATTTTTGGGCGAAGATACATTCAGCAAACCACTCAGACAGACCGACATTCATATCGCATGTATTGCGATCAGTGATCTGTTGAGAATGATTTAATTAAAGCTGACAAACTCATATGGTAGTTTAGTTTCTCCTGAGAGGATCCCAGCTTTGAATAGTGAGGTCCATGTTAGTGATCTGTTGAGAATGATTTAATTAAAGCTGACAAACTCATATGGTAGTTTAGTTTCTACAGAGAGGATCCCAGCTTTGAATAGTGAGGTCCATGTTATTGTAACACGGAAAATAGTTACGTTGTGTCCCATTCTACATGCCCCTAAAACCCCCTAATTAATAGGAAATCTTTAATAAGGTAGACAACGTATATATGACATTAACATATTTACATCCTTATGTTGGTCTGATACTGCGTCTCTGAATTGCTTTACTTTGATGTGCTACAATTTTGCTACATATAATGCTTTAGTGCCTGTTTGATTTTCCTTGACACATGTAAATCTCTCTGATAAATAAGTAATTTTACCTTGAAAACTGGTCTGAAAGTGTTGACTTAAATTTGTGAGTCCCATCATAATGTATATAATATATCGTGCAATCCATGAGTTCTAAAAAAATATATTTTGTATCATGAGCTAAAAAATGAGGCAGATCCGCTGCTTAAATAGCCCACATGAAAGGAAATAGTGGCCTTAAATTGTCCACCATTGAAAATTATTTTCTTCATTGGCCTACATTAAGATTTATTCATCATCTACCCCATTCATAAGGAAAGCACATATATCAGCTTGATCCACAATTTCTAGGGGCAGAAGAAGTTTCTAACGGTAGGCATTTGATTCTCACTGTTTCATGTGGTGTCATCGGCTTGAGTTTTTGATATGCCTCTTTTTTTTGCTCATGCCCTAAATTTAATTGGCATAACCAATGGGTGGTGTAGATTCGCCACATACACCGTAATAAGTCTCACATTTATTCATCGTAATAAACCATCACATGTGCATTGCCAATGATACAGTAGTTAGCCAGGTAACTACTCATTAACCACTGCGATTGATACAGACAATATTTAAATAGGAAGCTACTTGTTAATAAGTATTCTGATGGTTGGGTCGAGACCAAATGACTTGATTTGGATGGTTAAAATATTACAACAGTTTAATTGTGGTTATTTATTTAATTATTATTATGATTTTAAGTTTAAAGGCATTTAAATTTGACAAAACAAAACTCTGTGACATTTAATTTGAACTTGGTAGCATGTTTAAGTGATGGTTTACTATACACTCAATAATCCAAGCCAGTCAATCAACGTTTATCGTTCATCGGTTGAATTGAACATGTGGAAAATGACATTGTGGACCTGTTTGAAATGACTTCATTCCCGTTGATGGTGATAAAGGCACCATCATGATGTTAGCAAGGCGTTTGAAAAGAGAGTACCGGAGGAAGCTTTTTCACTGACACCTCTGTTATCCATCCACCAAAGGCCCTAAGATTGAGAGGATATGATTGTTTTATCTCAGAGATATTTTATTCATGACACATCCATGATGGGTTTGAATAGACCAATGGTTCCGATTAAAAAACCATATGGCCTAGTTATGCAAACTGAAAATGTGTTAATCCTCAATCGAGGATCATATAATTACCCATCGCTGCCGCTCACATGCAAAGAAAATAATAATTGTTATGATTTTACATACCTTACCTGTATTTCCCAATCAAACAGGCCCATTTGAAATGGGTCAATTAGGATGGCCTAAAATACAATGCATGTTTTGATCCGGTGTTGACTTTTCATCTCTCAAAAGGACACGTTGATGCTTTCTAATTAGACTCAATTAACACATGAAACATTTGGGTCTAAGCAGGTAAAGGTATGGAAGCAGTTAGGAAATTAAAGCACTGGAAACCATGGCCCAATGTCTAAAAAATAATGACAAAAGCACATACTATAAATGATATTTATTTGTATTTCAATACGATGCCAAGATGGGGATGTGCTACCTACCCATCAATACAGACCAATCAACTAATGTTTACCAAAATGACACAGTCTATTAACCTAATTAACATATCTATAGAGCTTTCTGCGCACCACTAATGATGATCAAACAAGGCTAGTGTTCATGTGGTTAAGTTCGCCTGGAAAATATTAAAAAAAAGAAGAAAAAAGTTCACCTGCTACAACAGATCCATAGCTCAACTGGCCGGCTGAACGAATATAGCCTTGTTTCAACATTGATGTCTTGGTATTGAATCCCAAGTGAGGTGTGGCTAAAGGTAGGGTGTATACTAACAAGTTAAAAAAATTTAGCTGGTTACAATTAATAAAAAAATGCACGGTACCACAACTTCTGATGTTGGTCCAGGATCATTTTTCCCACTAACAAATGCAAAAAATGACAGGCCCTACCATGACGATTATCTTGGATAAAAATCGGGCCGTTCTACTCATCAGGTGGGCGACTTAGTTGGAATAAGAAGTCCTGCACAAGTATAGTGTTGGAAGGAAAATGGTAAGGTGCCACAAGCTCATTTGTGAATCCTTTGTTAACTGTGCATTTGCAAACTATCCATAAGCTGGTCAGGCTTATGATAAAGCCCACCAGATCAACCGCTGTGAATCACCCAAACAACTTGTTCTTCTTGATTGCTTTTTGAATATGTATGGAGTGGGCCAACAAAGTGAACAGGATGCTGATTCAAGTGCCCTCTTCATAAATCATTATGAAAAATCTCATTCTTAAAAATTTATGAGGAGTTTTTTAAAATTTTAAAGTTTTTTCAAGGATTTATTGATAAATAAAAAAAGTTAAAAATAGAATTCACAAAGAGCAACTGGTTGAATCAAAAGGTCACGGTCCACCTAGCTCGATGATGACTTTCAACAGCTAAGTCCACGCAACGTCCAACAGATACAATAGCTTGGCTACACCATGGGAATCACATTATAAAAAAAATCAGCCATATACAATTATCAAGATCAAAGTGGATCCTTACTCCCTCAATAGTGGACTTTTAAGAGTTTTTCAACAGGAGGTAAGGGTTAGGCATTTTTTTTTGTGTCTTCCGAGTTGGATTTGAAACTTTGTCATTTAAAAATATTTATTATAAATTAGTAATTAATTTTAACTTGTGATTATATTATTTAAATACAATGTAGGTTTATATTTGGATAATTATGCAAAAATAGCAAAACACAAAAACTGCTTATATTTTGAAAATTAACAATAATAACATTAACATCGTTCAATGTATTTTTCGTAACAGTATCACGAGATTTTCAAAATCTCGGGTTCGGACAGGACGATAAAAATACAACGCGTCTGCTCGGTTGTTTGCACTACCAAACAAAGGAAGCGGATAGGCCGGTTTACCGCACACCAGCCATATAGCTGCTGTAGGTACGTGTCGTGCGAAGACGGGCAGTGACGCTCCTCGAGCTCTGAGTTGTACGAACGGTTCAAAGGAGATCAAAGTTGTATGGGCCCCACAGTGATGTGTTTATTATATCTACACGGTTCATCTATTTTTAGAGCATTATCTAAAAAACGAATCATATTCAAAGATCATCAGTACCACACCATATATAACAGTGGAGATAAGGATTTTCACAGTTAGACGTTTATTTTCCATTTAATCTGTTCACGAGGTCACCAAAAACCTGAATGAAGAGAAAAAACAAATTTTATATTGATCCAAAACTTCTATGACTCCAAAAAAGGTTTCAATGATAGTTGTTCAATCTCCCATTACTTTTTGTAGTGTGGTACACATGATAATTGGATCTGTTTTATTTTTCTTGTCAAGCCTTAACAAGATCCCATGGAATGTATGGATGGTTTGGATATAACACATACCTCGCAATCAGATCCACTAACGCCAATACAGCAGCAAGTGTACACCAGCCAAGCCGCTTCCAAAAAAAGGAAAGAAACATGGGCGTTTAACATTGAATTTCGTATTATGTTTTTTGGGAAGCGGACTGCCACGGGATATCCATTATACGTAGATCAGCTACCGATAAGGTGACCAGAGGGACGCACTAATGAAGTCATGTCACAAATTATGTGGGCCTCAACGTAGTATACGTGTTGTATCTGCACCTCACAGAGTGAACCCTACCACAAAATATAGTGGGGATTGAACGCTTACCATTAAAAGATTTTAGGGGACACAAAAGTTTTCGATTAAGCTGATACTTGTATTTTCCCCTTGTTTATATTATTGTTAACTTAATAAACATCATGGTATATGTTGTGGGTAAAAATGGTTTGACCACCCGTGGGGTAAGATTGGACACACAAGTACATACATCCGAACCAAAGGGCTCTTGAAAAACCGTCTCAGATCATTCTTGAGAGATGGTAGGCTTCACATTCTTAAAAATAGTCCTCGGTATTGTATATTTTTGAGCTTCGGCCAAGCTTATCCGTACATCTCTAAGAGCCATTCGGACATATACAATTAGAGAATGACTAAAAGACTGATTGGCTTGGCAAGATCAAAGGGATGGTCTATCAAAAATGACAAGTATCGCCGAGGAAATAGGCCCGCTCCCTATGCTCGGAGTTTAGACAAATTGAGATACGCGAAGAGTTGACCAGTGACGAGCAGTGAAGGAACTCAATCGATGGCTTAGCTCGATTTCATCCTTCGAGGGTTCAGCTCAGCTCGGCCTCGACCACCTGTTGCTTGATTCTAGGACAAACTACGTCAACGCTTATCACTCACATAAATCCCATGTAATGGTTGATAAACTAGTGCAAAGATTCTACCTAAGATCATGAACCATCTCCAGCCCACCTACATTATAAATAAGGGGCATATATACATGTAAAGGTATGTAAAATCTCTTACCAAAAATTCATCAATACTATCTGACCCAGATTCTTAGCCTAGTTTTGGCATTGGAGGGTCTTCTACTCTAATCAGGGTCTCTTTTATCTTCTTCTTATGTAGGTGCTCAAAAGTCTAATAAGGGTGAACCAAATTTTTACATAAAAAATGAATCTTAAGAAGGTTTCAAGTATGGGCATCACTCTCCCTACCGGTTTTTGTGGTGGGGTCCGCTTGAGTTTGGATCTGCTTCATTCTTTGGCTCATGCTCAAAAATGATATCTCCAAATGGATGGATGGTGTGTAGGGTTTACAAAACTTGGTGACATTACTTCACTAGTGAGTCTCAGTACATATTCAACTCGTTAGTATCTAATCCACGTCCATATCCCATGGCATGACATGGCCCAAGTTGTGGGGCACACCATGATTTATGTTTTTTATCTATTATCCATCCATTTTTTTTTTTTTTTTAGGGCATGAGCCCAAAATTGATGTAGATTCGAAGCTCGGTTGAAATGTATTATAGTAAACATGGATAATTAAATGCTTACTTTTGAAAACTTATGGGGCATAAAAGTTTTGGATCAAGTTTATATTCATGTTTTTCCTTCATTAAGGTTTGATGGACCTTAAGAATAAGTTGGATGGGATATAAAACATCATGGTGACTTCTAGGAAGTTTTGAACGGTGAGTGTTCAATCTCCAATGTTTTGTGTGGTGTATTCATTTTTGGAATAATATTCTAAAATAAGTTAGTAAAATGGATGGACGATATTGATAAAATACATACATCTTGATGGCCACACAAAGCATGGGCAACGTCGTGCCACGATCAATTCAATTTTCCTTTTGGTGTATGGTAATAAGTGAGATTAGGTGGGATAGAATTGCATTTCGTCCCATATAAATTTAGTCCAACATCTACGAGGATGGAAAAGGTTGGGATTAAGTGTGATTAATTATATTTAATTTCATGTGAAATTTTTGTGGTTTTGATAAATCAGTGAAATACGTTTCAATTCCACGTGAAAGTTAGAAAATGACAATATTGTGGTCGGTAATATCTATAATTTTTACCGGGACTTTAGATTACCTATGTCATCACATGTTCCTTCTCGTGCACACACCTCCACATGCTTGACAATGTGCCATCGATGTGGAACATCGTATCAACGCATCAGGTGCGAGCTGGTAGTCAAATGGACGGGATTATGAGAAACAAAACGGGATGGCTAACCTAGTCTTTTAATGTCAGCCTTATTTTTGTACAATGTATCAGATGGCCATTTGTACCGGATTTAAGTCCATGCAACATCCAACCGATGAAATGGTTGGCCCCACATGAGAATCACATTACATGAAAATCAACTATAAACAGTGATCAAATTCAAAATAGATCCTTACTTATAAGAGCTAGACATCTTTTTTTTCCTTGGGTTAGACTCGAGGCCTTGTTATTTTAAAATATTAATTATAAATTAGTAACTAATTTTAAGCTGTGATTATATTATTTAAATATATTTCAGGTTTATATTTGGATAATTATGCAAAAATAGCAAAACACGAAAACTGCTGATATTTTGAAAATCGAATAATATTAACAGTACCATCATTGAATATATTTTTCTTAACAGTATCATGATATTTTCAAAATCCCGGGTCCGGACAGGAACAGGGAAAAATACAAGGCATCTGCACGGTTTCGGTTTCTTGCACTAGGAAAAAACAAGAAGAAAAGAGATCATGTGGCCTGACATTGATTTTCATGTTGGCGTTTTTTGGGAAGCGGATGCCACAAGGAAATCCTGTGGGCGCCGGTGAGCAGGGAGACTCACTAATGAAGGGATGTCACCAGGTTCGGCGGGCCTCACCGTAATGTATTTGTTGTATCCATACCATACATCTCTTTGGAAAGATCATTTTGGGACAGCATCTAAAGAATAAGTTAGATCCAGAGCTTGAGTGGACCCTACCACAAAAACAGTGGGGATTGAATGCTTTTCATTAAAAGCTTTTAGAGGCCACGAAAGTTTTCGACCAAGATGTTGTTTCTCTTTATTTATGCCATTGTTAACTATGAACAGGTTAGATCTCAAATAAATATCATGGTGTACCTTGGGAAGGTTTCAACTATAGGCATCGCTCTCCCCACTGTTTATTGCGTTGGTCACCTGAAGCTTTAGATCTGCTTCATGTTGTATTTTTTAAAATAATGTTAAAAAATTTGAATTTTTAAATTTCGGTGTTTTCCCTACACATTTAAAATTTTGGTGTTTTTAAGGTGTTGGTTTTGTCCCACATCGAATTTGACAAAAGAAATTCTCTTGTTTATATGATAGGCTTTCTGCCTAGGGCTTGAGCCCCTTTCAGGGAGCATGTGAATTTGGTCCTGTGGGGGGGCTATGCCAATAGCTTTAATTTATGCCATTGACCACACACGCGCGCGCGAGCGCCGAGCCGAGCCGTGCCGTGCCGTGTTGTGCCGAGCCGAGCCGAGTCCAAGTCCGTATCCGCGTGCGTGACGCTACGGGACGGGCTGGGCTGGGCGCGGGTGCGGTGGAAATCGAATTTATGTTGAATTGCATATTGAAATCGAATTTTATAGTCTATTTAATTCAACATATTATCTAACAATCTTGAAATCGAATTTTGTGTTGAATTACATAGACTATGACTATAGTAAAAGTAAATGCTTCTTCTGAGTTAGTCAAAATCGAACCGTTTGCTGGACAATCCTTTAAACGGTGGAAACAGAAATTGATGTTTGCTCTTACCACCCTGAAAGTTTCATACATTTTATCTGAATCATTTACTATAGATTCAGCAAATCAAAATGAAGTAACAGATGAAAATAATTACAAAAATTATATTTTAAACTCTTTATCCAACGAACTATATGATGTGTATGCTTCTTACGCATCTGATAAAGACATATGGATTACTTTAGAAAAGAAATACATATTAGAAGATGGAGGCGCTAAGAAACATGCAATTGCTAATTTCCTTTACTATGAAATGACAGACGATAAATCTGTCACAAATCAGATTCACGACTTTCAAGGTCTAATTCACGAACTATAGATAGAAGGAATTAAGTTGGATGAAGTGTTTCTGTCAGGAGTGTTAATAGAAAAGTTACCGCCCTCTTGGAAAGAATATAAAAATAGAATGAAACATAAGAAGAACGGTGTTTCTTTGAAAACCATTATCGTACACATACGAATAGAGGAGGCTAATAGAATCAGGGACCAAAAAGAAAATAAAAATGAGATAGATTCAAAGACGAATCTTGTGGAATCAAGTCGGACAAATAATAAGAAAAATGGCAATTGTCATAACTGTGACAAACCTGGACATTATGCAAATGAATGCAGGCTCAAAAAGAAGAATGCAAATAATCAATTCAAGAAAAAAGGAAACTACTACAACTGTGGAAAGCCTGGACATCATGTTAAAACATGCAGGCTTAAGAAAAACAAAGATAAAACGCATGCTAATCTTACAGAAACAAGAAATGAGTCTGACATAGTAGTAGCTGTGGTGTCAGAAGTCTTCCTTGTAAACAACTTGGAGTGGGTGCTAGACACTGGTGCAACTAGGCACGTGTGCAAGGATCGTAGCATGTTTACCTCCTACCAAGTATCAGGAGATGATGAACAGGTGTTCATGGAAAATGCTAGAACATCTCCAGTTGTATGGAAAGGGAAAGTACTTCTGAAACTTACTTTTGGAAAGACTTTAATGTTAAATGATGTCCTACATATGCCTGACATTAGAAGAAACTTTATTTCTTATTCGCTCCTCGATAAGGCTGGTGTCAAGTTAGTATTTGATTCGGATAAGCTTGTAATGACTAAAAATGGAACCTTTGTTCGTAAGGGGTACTGTAACAATGGTTTATTCATTGTAAATGTATCCAATGATAATAAGAAAACATGTAGTTCTGTTTATATCGTTAAACTTTTTTATCTATAGCATAATAGATTAGGTCATGTGAATGTGGCATCTTTAAAGAAAATGAAAAGATTAAGTTTATTACCTAATATATCTAATGAAGAGTTTGAAAAATGTGAAACATGTGTAGAATCAAAATTCATTAGAAAACCCTTTAAACAAATAGAAAGATCATCTGTTCTATTAGAGTTGATACATGGTGATTTAGGTGATTTTAGAAATCACATGTCTAGAGGTGGAAAAAGATATTATATAACTTTTGTACATGACTACTCTAGGTTCACTAGAGTATATCTATTAAGGAATAAAGATGAAGCTTTAGATGCTTTTTCTAAATACAAAATTGAAGTTGAAAATCAATTAAATATAAAAATTAAAAGACTTAGAACAAATAAAGGAGGTGAATATGAATCTTCTCAATTTAGAGAATTATGTGAAAAGAATGAAATAATTCACGAAACTACAGCTCCTTATACACCAGAACATAATGGAATAGTAGAACGTAAGAACAGAACTCTAAAAGAAATGATGAATGACATGTTAAATAGTTCAGGCTTACCCTCAAATATATGGGGAGAAGCAATTCTATCTGCTTGTTATATCCTAAACAGGATTCCATCTAAATCTTCTGAACAAACACCATATGAACTTTGGAAGAATCATATTCCTAGTTATAAATATATTAAAGTGTGGGGGTGTCTTGCTAAAGTAGGATTACTTAAAACCAAGAAAAGAAAGTTGGGTCCTAAAACGACCGATTGTATATTTATAGGGTATGTACAAAACAGTGCGTCTTATAGGTTTCTAGTTTTAAAAATTAAGGATAATATTGTATATCCTAATACAATTATAGAAGCTAGAGATGCAGAGTTCTTTGAGAACATATTCCCTATGAAATCTAGATCTATAGGAATAGAAGAAGTTAATGAATCAGATATTACGTCTACTAGTAAAAATGCTTACGAGAAAATAGTAGAAGAGATACAACCAAGAAAAAGTATTAGGGTTAGAAGAGAAACTAAACTATGAGATGGTTTTTTCACATTCTTAGTAGAAGATGATCCTACAACTTTTATAGAAGCTATTAACTCTTCAGATGCAACCTTTTGGAAGGAAACAATAAATGATGAGTTATAATCTATTATATCTAATAATACTTGGGAACTTATAGACTTACCACCTGGTAACAAACCAATAGACTGTAAATGAGTGTTTAGAAAGAAACTAAAACCAGCTGAGACTATTGATAAGTTTAAGGCTAGGTTAGTAGCGAAATGTTTTAAACAAAAGGAATGAATAGATTACTTTGATACATATTCCCTTATAACTAGGATTACAACTATTAGAGTCTTAATAGCGATAGCTTCCATATATAAACTAGTGGTACACCAGATGGATGTTAAGACGGCTATCCTAAATGGAGACTTAGAAGAAAAAATATATATGGAGCAACCTGAGGGTTATAAGATATTAGGTAAAGAATGTAAACTAATTAAATCACTATATGGTTTAAAACAGACTCCTAAACAATGTCATGAAAAATTTGATGGTGTTTTAAAATCAAATGGTTATCATATAAATGATGTAGATAGATGTGTATATAGTAAAATTTTTTAAAACGATTATGTTATATATGCCTTTATGTTGATGACATGCTTATTTTTGAAACTAATATTAAATTAGTTAATGCAACTAAGAAATTTTTGTCATCTAAGTTTGACATGAAAGACTTACGAGAGGCAAGTGTAATCTTGGGTATTGAAGTAATCAGGAAAAATAGTGTTATTATATTATCACAATCTCATTATATTGAGAAGATATTAAGAAAGTTTAACCATTTTGACTGTTTACCTGTCAGTACTCCTTATGATTATAGTGTGACTCTCATGAAGAATATAAAAAATAGTGTGTCTCAATTGGAGTAATCGAGAATAATTGGTAGCCTCATGTATCTAACAAACTGTACTAGACCTAACATAACTTTTGCAGTAGGAAGGCTAAGTAGATATACACATAACCCTAGAAAAGAGCATTGGAATGCCTTGTCTAGGATTTTGCGATACCTAAAAGGCAATATGGCGTATGGTTTACATTATAATGGTTATCCTACTATATTAGAAGGGTATAGTGATGCTAACTGAATCAGTGATTCAGATGAGACAAAATTCACTAGTTGATATGTCTTCACTTTGGGTGGAGAAGCAATCTCTTGGAAGTCCACCAAGCAGATATGTATTGCTCGGTCGATTATGAAATTCGAGTTTATTGCCTTAGAAAAGGCTGGATCAGAAGCTGAGTGGCTTAAAAATCTCTTAGCTGATATACCATTGTAGCCAAAGCCTGTATCGGTTGTGTCTATTCATTGTGACTGTCAAGAAGCTATAGCGAAAGCAAAAAGTAAAATATATAATGGAAAAGGCAGGCATATTAGATTCAGACACAACATAGTGAAACATATGTTGCATGATGGAGTCATATCTATTGACTTTGTGAGATCAGAAAAAAATCTAGCAGATTATCTGACCAAAGGACTATCTAAAAAGTTAGTCAATGATACATCGAAGGGAATGGGGCTGAGCCTAATATATGAGCTGCCAGTGTCGGTAACCCAACCTATACAAGTGGAGATCCCATGAAATAGGTTCAATGGGTAAACAACAAGACACGAGGTAGACGATTGCACTGAGTTATATGAGCCCCTTCTATGGTGTACAGTGCGAGCAACAACGTAAAAGGATGAGTTTTTAGAACTCTTAATGGATCCATACCCATATATTTGGTGGTGTATACAGTTACTGCATACACTTGATGAAATTCACTTATATGGGTGTGGAGGTGGAGGCCGCTTCTTATGAGAATTTAGGCGAATTCTCTAGAGCACTCATAAAATCCAGGTAATGGTGTATGGCCGAAACGCATCGAACCAAAGAATCACTTGAAGAGGAAGAGTTGTGTGAGTGGCATGTACTTGCGATCTACATTAAAAGGATTAAGGTTCAAGACTATGGTGTCACCTGATTCCTGTAAACCTGTCTTGCTTACTCTAATGTCGGTTCAAGTCTATGGTGACACCGGCACCATTGCACAACTAATTCACTTTAATCCGAAAGTATTTTATTTTAAAACATGTGGGGGATTGTTGTATTTATTTTAAAATAATGTTAAAAAATTTAAATTTTCAAATTTCGGTGTTTTCCCTTCATATTTAAAATTTTAGTGTTTTTGAGGTGTTGATTTTGTCCCACATCGGATTTGACAAAAGAAATTCTCTTGTTTATATGATAGGCTTTTTGCCTAGGGCTTGAGCCACTTTCAGGGGGCATGTGAATTTGGTCCTGTGGGGGGGCTATGCCAATAGCTCTAATCTATGCCATTGACCACACATGCGTGCGAGCGAGCCGAGCCGAGCCGAGCCGTGCTGTGCCGTGCCGAGCCAAGCCGAGTCCGAGTTCGTGTCCGCGTCCACGTCCGCGTACGCGAAGCGACGGGACGGGACGGGCTGGGCTGGGCGCGGGTGCGTGTGCGGGTGCGGGTGCGGGTGCGGTGTAAGTGTACTCGCGTGGGTGTGTGTGTATGGGTACTCGCAGGATTGTATGTGGGAGAGTGTACTCGCACTTGTGCCTTTTCGTTTTAAACCAGAGAGATGCTTCCCTTCCGGTTGGTCGCCTCTGTTGGGTTTAAACCCAACGGACCTAACCTTTTGTAAAGGGTGCTTATGTACCATTTCAGAGTCTATATAAAGACTTCCGATTTCAGTTTCAATATACGAAAATACTCCGTCTTATAAAACTCTATTTGATACGGTTTTACCATTGTTACTGAGTTCATTGCTGAGTCAACTCAGCACTTTCGGATTAAACTGCAAGTGGTTCGAGCCCGTGTATAGTGAGTGCATCGCTGGGATCGGGTCATAGTCGTTGTATCCTAGATGTCGATTGCTCTGAAAACCTGTTACACTTGGGACGCTGTCCAAGGGGAGCAAATTCGATTTCAAGCCGAGTGACTCAGTCACGCCTCGACTCAATTCAATAAGTTTTTCTTTCTCTAAATTTATTTTCCTTTTTTGATTCTCGATTTTTATAATCTATTTAATTCAACATATTATCCAACACTTTATTCCTTAGTTCGTGCTAAAAAATTCTCTCTCCAATTTGATGGACGGTGGGTAAGGTTTACAATACTTGGTGACATTACTAGTAAGTGTTGCTGCTTAACTCGTCAGTCGCTGATCCACGTCCATATCCCATGGCATGACGTGGCTAAGTTGTGGGGCACACTATGATTTAGGTTTTTATCTACTCTCCGGCTATTTTTCAAGATTGTTGTAAGGCATAAGCTCAAAAATGATGTAGATTCAAAGCTCAATTGAATTGCATTATGGTAAATAAAGATATTTGAACGCTTACGTTTGAAAACTGATGGGACATAGAAGTTTTGGATCAAGTTTATATTGGACGGTTCAGATTGATGATTGGACTGTTCACGCATTCGATGCAATCAGATCGGACATTATCAATTCCCTGTAAGATTTCTTCCACATGCTTAATTCTCTGGTAACATTATTTCCACGTGTTTATTTAGATAGTATCTTTTTGCCACCTGCGATCGCTCTGGATTACAACGAGGAGCCGCCCTGTCTCGGTAGGTGCGCACCAAGAGCCGCGTGGAAGACCGTCCTCGTACGCGTTATTTCCTGCTTAATCCTTTCCAATAAAGTTCTTGCATGGGATGCTTAGGTGGCATCCACTATAAATTTTATGAGAAATCCACCACCTATCTGTTTTGAGAGATTATTTTAAGCTATGCTACAGAAAATGAAATGTATCGAAAACTCTCGTGTGCGATCAGGCAACGTCTTTTGTGATTTCACATCATCTCAGTGTAAATGACCTTGTAAACAATTTCAATGACATATAACCGTCAACGTAGGGCTTATAAAATATTCAATGATACAAAACTCTTTCCCTATTTTTTTCTCTAGTACGGCACACTTGAATTTTGGATACATCTCATTTTTATTTAGCATGCTTTAAAATGAACTCGGAAAACAGACATGTCCCACCTAGCATCCTAGCCGGGAAACTTTTTGGAAAAGGCTTTGGCAGGAAACGACGTCCATCTTCCATGAGGTCCACACTTTGGACAAAAAAAATCTTATGATGGTACGCGCACTATAATCTTGTATAAGGCCCACCTGGGTTTTCTATGCCATCTAATCCATTCATCTGAAAAGTCTCATCAGGACAAAAGAATTGCACAAAGGTCACAGTATTTCAAAAATTAGGTGGCCCTAACCACCTGGATTTATAAGTTTATAGTTATAAGTTTTTGGGTGGCCCACGTTAGCATTGATTGAGTCTATTTTAAGGATGAAGAGAGTGATGCACCATTAATTTTGTGTGAGGCCCACCCTAGTCTTTTAACACCATCCTATCCATTCATCTGATGTGCTTCATTAGAACATAAGAAGTGTGTACATAAAAAAGGCATTATTTAAAAAATTAGGTGGGCCATAACCACCAGAATTTATAGGTTTGTAAGTTTTTGGAGGTGGCCCCACGTTGAGTGTTGATAGTCTATTCTTGGAACGAAGAGAGTTAGTTTTGCATAGGGCCCACGTTATTCTTTCTATGCCATTCACCTGATGTGTCTGTGCAAAAGTAACAATATTTCAAAAATCAGGTGGGCCATAAACAACCTGAATTCAGAGGTTTGTAGGCATATTTTTTGGGTGGCTGACGCAGGGATGAATGTGATGAGGTCGGTCACCGTCGTCCACAGAGCTTCTCTGGATTCCTATAGTAACTTCTCGAATTCACAAGAAAAAAAGTAAGAAAATAGAAAATAAATTATATAAAATTCATAATTTGATAAATGATTAAAATAAATCAATTCACAACTCTTTAAATAAGGATACTGACCAATGTTAGAGATTTTAGAATCAAACTACAACTAAAATTCTTAGAATTTGCAACTTATTATAAATAGTAAACTTTCTCATGATACCTACTAGTGCGCAAGGTTTTCGGCCAGACATAATAAGTGTCTTATTTGGCTTCACCACGTTGTTCTCCAGGATTTTGCCAATCTAGCTTGTGCAAGCTGGTGTAGTAGAGTTGGGGTGGCTAAAGTAGCTCATTCTACTCCAAAATCATATATTTTAAGGCTGATAACTCATTTCATATTGCGAGATATATCTGATTTAAGGTCTGATGGTCTGGATCACTTCTGTCATTGACCTGGCCTTTTCAGGTCCATCTTGGCCATGAAACTGTCAGCAACCCACTCTACATCAGTGGCCCACATGAGTGTTGATTGAATATATTTTTTGTATAAAGAAAATGATGCACCTCATGGACAGGAATTTGTAGGTAGCCAGGGAGATACAAAAGCAATTTTCATATTCAAAACAAGCATACTGCTGGCCAAATATCTCTTCGGCATTGGTCACAAATTGCTTTGATTGGCCATCTTTGAACACTCACCAGTTTGTGGGCCACCAGTTAAATTTGGACCACCCAATCTTTATCCTATCTGGACACTGCTGGATTTTGAAACTGGCCCATTACAAGAGATGATTGCTTCAAGGGATCAAAGGGGGCGCCCTGACGTGGTTTGCTTCAATGGCCCATTAATATTAAACCAGTTACTGTCATGGCGAAAACTTAAAAGAGTTAAGGCTGACTTACCTGAGTTGGGGCGAAATGGACTCGAGTCATCTCACTTGGGTGGCTTGTGATATTATTGTAGCCAGGTCCGAGGAAAGAGTAGATTCATTTCTTTTCAAGTATAGCTCTTGAATTTATAGGGAAAAACATTCAAAAGAATTAGAAATATAAGTGTTGTTATCGAATAAAGTACTATTTACACTGTATTTGATAATATTATATTAGTAAAAGAAATTTTAGACCCGAATTTAAATCAAAGTAGGGTTTCTTCACTGAAATAGTAAAAAATTATTGAAAATAATAATAATAATAATGCCAAAATTCATAAACAACTCTTGGATAACTAAGACATACTTTAAACTCGAATAGCCTTCCTAGTCAACATAATTAAATGGTATGGAATTACATTAGATGGGATTAACATGATTATTGTGCAATGATTGCATGTCCATAAATATTATGGTATTTTGACCATTCAATTTTCATATTTGGAATCAAATTCTTCCTCAGCCAGAACCATCTATTAAGCAAAACCTTATTTGGTGGACCATGAATTTTTAATCAACCAACTATTTTCATAAATGATGTTAGTCACTCACACACGTATGCAATTCAAATGTCATGTGTAAAGGATACATATGAATAGACCATAGGGATAAAACACATGCATCAATGTGGGGCCTACAATATAATGGATTTCAAAATTAACTAGAACTCTTACATGAGAATAATTGCAATTCCATTCTAACCTAATTACATTCCTTCAACTGTCTCCAAACATCCCATAAAATTTGCACAAAATCAAATGTAATTCCATCCCACTTAATCCCTCTTAAACCCATATACCAAAGATGCCCCAACTAAACTTTCAAACCTTAAAATAGAAAGTAAAAATGAAGTTTTAATTTAAGACTCTAATTTTATCCCTAAAAAGATACTTTTTGATGCTATTTGTGCACTAACCAGCTTTGGATTATCCCCCGAGCATAGAACTTATATAGCTTTCCAACGATATATTGCATGTGCGAAATGAATAATTAAAAGCATGGTGTTATGTTTAATTAGGCTCTATTGATCCAACGATATATTTGGTTTTTTTCCTTCAGCTAAGTCCGTGTACCTCATGAAAGGTTGGATGACACATAAACATTATGGTGAACCCTAGGAAAGTTTCAACGGTGGAATCAGTCCTCCTCGCTGCTTTATGTGATGTGGTCAACTCAAGCTTTGGATTTTTCTCATTTTTTGGCTAATGACTTAAAATGATCTCCCCAAATGAATGGATGGCTAGGATATGACACATACATATGGCAGGGCCCAAAAATCCTGGTGATGTAAACACACCATGGATCCGCTTCCGTGGGCAGGAAAGGGTACAAACTTCGGTGTCGATTCCTATTATCCTTTTATTTATTGTTTTTTTAGAATACAGCACGTGGGACGCGGATTTACTGCGAGAGTAAGTTCCTGCGCAAAGATTTTAGGTGGGGCTCACTGTGATGTTTATGAGAAATCCAACCCGTTCATCTGTTTTTAAATTTCATTTTAGGACATATAAAAAAATTTAAATTGGATTCAAAACTTAAATAGGCCACGCGAGAGGAAATAGTGGAGATTTAGTGACCACCATTGAAATATTTATTTATAAACGGTTTGAATGGCATATAAACATCAAGGCGAGCTTAACGGTAAGAATCCCTTTACCCACTATTTCATCTTGTATGACCCGGATGGCAAATAAACATCAAGGCGAGCTTAACTGTAGGAATTCCTTTACCCACTATTTCATCTTATATGACCAGTTGAGTTTTGATTCCTCCTAAGTTTTTTGTCGCATGTCCTGTGATGAGCTTAAAAAATCAATGGACGGGTTTAATTTCTTATGAACATCACGATGGACCCTACCTTCCATCGTAGTGCAAGAACTTCCTGCGCAACGCTTTCCAGGAAATCTGCGTCCCCACACGTACTCAGATTTATACGTATCTACAGGGAGAGGTTTCCCTATCCACACGTATTTTACACGTGACTCTTCGGAAAAGTATCCTGGACTTGACAGGCTTATCAAGATAATGCTGCAGCAGGTTGGTCGGATTCTTAATCGTGGGCCCAGCTTTATGTATGTGCCTTACATACTAGCTTTAATAAAAAGAATAAAAAATGAAAGAGATCTAAATTTCAAGTAGACCGTACTTTAATAAATAATTATGATCGACCATTAAAAAATTATCATGGTATAAAAATTGTGATAATTGAGAAGTTTTTAATGGTTGATATTTAATATTTAATCAACATTATTTCAACGGAGTGGTTCACGTGAGATTTAGATCTCATTTTTTTAATGAAACATATGAATGGCGTGGACGTAAGGCGAATGCATAGAATTGGGCCCCACAGTCACGGATACACCGGAGGATAAGGGGGATTGGCTACTCCCCCTGCCACCAGCCAATGGCTGGTGGTTAGTGCTCTGTGGGCCCCACCATGATGTATGTGTTTCATCAATACTGTCAATCTATTTTTCTAGATCATTTTATGGTTTTACTCAAAAACTAAGGTATATCCCAATCTCAAGTGGTCCACATCACAGGAAACAATGTTGAATGAACGTCAACCATTAAAAACTTTTTAGGGCCCATAAAAGTATTGGATCAATCTGATCTTTATTTTTTTCCCTTCATCTGGGTCTTTATGACCTAATCAACAAATTGGATGTCAAATAAACAGTACAGTGGGCCTTAGTAGGATTTAAATGATGAATATCTAATCACTATTGTTTTACTGTGGTGTGGTCTACCTGAGATTTATAACCCTATCACTTTTGAGATAAAGCCCTAAAATGATATTTAAAAATTGATGAAAGGAATGGATGAAATACATACATTATGGTGGGGCCCACAGAGCACCGACCATCAGCCACGGGGCTGGTGTCAGGGGAGTAGCCAATCCGTCTCCGCATTATCTTTAGCTGATGGACCACACATTACTGACCCCGCTGATGGGTCGACGTCTCCAAATTTTCTCGTCTCATTATGAAGTACGTTATATCCAAACGGTCCGTTCGCTTAGGGAGTTTGTCATAACGCTTGAGCCTGAAAATAAGACAAATAAGACAGACTCAGAGATCAAGTGAACCAAACTGCAAAAACTAATGGGGAAATGAACGTCTATAGTTGAAACCCTTCTAGAGTGATAAAAGTTTTCGATCAATATAATATTTGTTTTACCTTACAAATAATTAGATGAAAAACGCATGTTATAGTGGGTACTATCCATGGTTTAACGATGAGAATCGTTATTTGTGGTGCGGTCTACTTGAGCTTTGGATATGACTTATTTTTGAGTTTATGCTAGAAATCATCTGCCAAGATGGATGAATCGTGGGTATATAATAAATACATCGTTATAGGGCTATGTAACTTTGATATCATTTGAACGGCTGGTAGAACTTCGGGCTTCAGGAGCGTCAACCCTCGTCTTGGTTGCCAGGTCGGTGGTGTGTGGTACACTAGCCAGCCAATCCTACGTTTTTTCCTTTATAATAGCAAGGGAGAATGTCTCGTGCAGAGAGAGCAAGTGAGATCCGACAAAAGAAAATTCTAAATTATATGTAAATTAAAGGATTGTGGATTATTTTACCCACTGCCGACGCTGCTGCATTTTACCTTCCCACGTTTTCTTATTATCATCGTTATTATTTTTTTTAATGTAAAGTGGCTTGTGGATAATTTCATGGCTAAGATGGATTAGAAGAGGCCTAATCGGAGATGGAGGTGAACTGGCATGCTGAATTTGTGAGATAGTTGAATTTTTGTTTTATTTTTATTTTTTACTATTTATATTATCAACAACTTGCAACCCAGGCTGATTAAAATCCTTTTAAAGGTCAAAATTCTCTTTGTCTAGACATAATGTAATTGTGCCTGTTTGAGAATGCATTCAATACCTTTGCTAGTCCTTGTAGGATAAGGTATTTTATTAATGCTGCATGTGCGGCCCGGTGAGAATTATGTAAGGCATTCAACTTGTCTAGTGGAATTTTCCACATTCAAAGTTGAATGCCTATGAAATAAAATAAAATAAAATCTTTATCCAACCATCAATGGGCCATCACCTAAATTTGGAGGTTTTTGGATTAATGAATGGTTTTCAAATTGTTTTGTATTTTTTTTTTTTTGGGTGGAGCTTATCATGTTATATATGTGACATCACAGTACATTATGCAAGTCCTAGTGCGATGATGGTATACCAAAATAGCTACGCCGATAAAACAGGCCACACAATACGAAACAATTAACAACATTCCAACTATCTCCAAATTCACGTGGGTCCTTACTCATGGCCAGTGTAGACTCACATTAGTTTCAACACAGATTATGGGTTCGAGTACCTATTGTGGCGTGTGTGCTTGGGTTAGAAAACCTAGCTATGTGATGGTTACATCAGCCTAATTTTTGGGCATCTAACTTCAAGGTGTGGTGATAGGTGTGGTGATACTCTCGATGGATTGAATGCCTTAGGGCCTATTTGGAAGCATGGCTTTTGAACCCAGCCCCTCGATTCAAAGCCTCCTCGATTTGAAATCCTTCTACTACATTTGGCATATTGGATTCATAATCCACTGTAATCCAAAGTAGCTATACATAATATATTTATAGGGATTTAAATTTAATTACTAAATCTACTTTAATATCTCTAATTATTGTATGTATGTAATGTTTGATACAATGGTTATAATAAGTCTGTTGAAATATATACTTTGCCCAAAAATATATAATGAAACTCCAAATCTCAGATGGGCCACAAGCACAAATTCACATCTGCGCGACTAATCAATGATTTTAACTGTTGATTTATATGGATAATGTTTGGACGGTGCATATCATCATATTAAAGTAATTATAGTGATGCAATTGATATTATAATTGTTTTGGGATATCATTGATGGCCATGTGCCCAATGGATTAATTACCTAGTGACACACATATTACACATGCAACTCTTGAAAGGATTTTAGATGTAATTCAAACTTTCATCTTAGATTCCCAATAGATTAATAACCTAGTGACACATATTACACATGCAACTCTTGAAAGGATTTTAGATGTAATTCAAACTTTTACCTTAGATTTAAAACCCCCTCTTTGAGGGGACTTGAAACCTTCAGTTATTTTGCCCCAATCTATTGTGCTAGATGACTCCTTGTACACACGCGGGTGGGACCCATGCACAGCTATAGTATGTTAAAGGACTTGTAGAAAAAGAACTAGCTTCAATCCTGTAACACTTCCTATAATCATTTGCTATTGAAAAAGCATCTCTATATGCCCTATACTTCATTGCCAAATGAGAATCCCACGTGCGAGTATTGCATGCCCCTTGTACATACGCACACACACACCTCCACACACTCACACTGTAGTGGGATTTCACCACCTATGGATACTTGAACCCTTGACCCGATGTTAAAACTCCTAAGACTCTACCACCAGAGCAAGAGTAAGGATCCGGAGGCCAAAGAAGGTTGTCCATGACATTAATAGCGTTTAGGGCATGATATTAGATGGGATTAGGTGGGGTAGAATTGCATTTGGTCCAGTAGGTTGGATGGATTGGCTTCTTATGCGTGGTTTACAATGAATTTTGAAATCCATTACACATGGGCCCCACATTGATACATGTGTTTTATTTATGTTGTTCATTTATATACATCCTTTATATATACATTCTAATTATATGTATACAAGTGACCGATATTAATTGTGAATTTGGTTCCTTAATTACAGTTTTATGGTCCACCAAATGGGATTATGCTTAATTAATATTTTTTTTCTATAGCAAGAATTTTATCCCAAACATAAGGATTGGATGGCCCAAATACCATGTCTTTCTAGACATGCAATGATTGTGCAATAATGATGTTAATCCCATCTGATACAACTCCATACCATTTAATCCCATAGGCTAAACAAGTACATGTGTGCCCCACTTGGTGAGTGGACCGTCATGATTATTGGATCAAGGCACTTGTACACTGAGGTCCACTTAATTGGACGGCTAGGATGCCAACCAAGTGTGCCAGGTTGGTACATGCACGAGTGCTTATCTGAACAAGCCTATACACGCAACAAAAGCTCAAAACATACCATGCATCTTAACCAGGGAGATCCGATGGTAAAAAAAATAAAATAAACAAATGGTGATGACAAGTTCATGAATTGGTCAAAAGTTTTATTTCGACGGTTGAGAAAACACATCGCTGGAGGCTAATGTCCAAAAATACTATAATGCAGTGCATTCAATCTCAAATGGTGCTCCATAACGCGTTTTCATTTCAATTTTGTCTTCCCGGCTATTGGATAATATTTATTTATTTATCATTATCTTCATCATTATTTTATTTTATTTGGTTTCCCACAGACATTTAATGTAAGGTGTCCCCCTTCGTTTTTTTCATTGTCTAATGTGAGCTGTTAATTGTTCAAAATTATTGCATTATAAAAAAAAAAAAGAAAAAGAAAAAGAAAAGATTTTAAACAAAACGGCATTTAGGTAATTCAGTTGAAGCTCGGTGTGGTAATCTCCCCATCAAAAGGGTGATACTCCTGTGATAGTTAATGAACGTTTTAAAGATGGCCATGGGAGTCACATTGTGATGTATATGTCTTATACATGCGATCCATCCATTTTACACTCTCATTTTAGGCCATGAGTTAGAAATTGAAGCATTTCTAAAGCTCAAGTGGACCACATACAATAGGAAATAATTGGGATAATGATGTCTACCGTTGGCATTTTACTGCAGTCTACTGTTATATATATTTGTTTGTCATCCAACATGTTTGGTTATATAGACACGTATAAAAGAAAAAT
Organism: Magnolia kwangsiensis; assembly: GCA_037074715.1. Classification (NCBI taxonomy): domain Eukaryota; kingdom Viridiplantae; phylum Streptophyta; class Magnoliopsida; order Magnoliales; family Magnoliaceae; genus Magnolia; species Magnolia kwangsiensis. Next base: position 10,603,742 of record CM073571.1, read on the forward strand.
ACAAATATCAGCTTGATTCAAAACTTCTATGGCTCTTAAAGAAAATTTTATTGGTAGACATTCAATTCACACTGTCATGTGGCCCACTTGAGCTTTGGAAATGCTTCAAGTTTTGGCTCATGCCCTAAAGTGAGCTTAAAGATTAAAAAGGACTATGTGGATAAGATACATACGTACATCATGCTGGGTCCCACTTCCATGGTCGTGATAAGTTGTTTCTTATGAAAGGCAGGCATACATGGCCCACCTTATAGACTGTTTATTTCATAATAGCAACGGTTTCACTGAACATAACCCCATATCCAACGGCTAAGCTCAGATGGTCGTTGCCTAATAAAGTTCTCAAATCTAAGTAAAAAATTGAGATTTCATATGTTTCTGTGCCTTTTATTGGATTGACGAAAACAAGCATACTTTCAAAATTTTCTTTTAAGCTGCCTCTCTTTTGTACTTTAGAAACACATATTAGACATGTATATGAACGGAGTTAGCTTGGCTAGCTCGCTTGACTTGACTCGAAAAAATTTAATTAAACTCGGTTTGAAATTGAGTTTGAGCCAAGTCGAGCTGATTTTTTGAGCTTGAAAAAAATTTAAACCAAGTTTGAGATTGCCCAAGCTTGAATTAACTCGGATGGAACCCTAACTTGAATCGAACCAGTTCAGTGACTTGGTTATTTTGATATTGATGTTTCTCTTCAAGCGTTCGATGAAATGACTGGATGAAGTGTAAACTGGTGGCAAGGAAGGTATGAATATGAAACAAATACACTTGTATCTTGATTTTGATGTTGTCTACTGGGTGTTTGATGAAATATCTTTAGATTATACTATTATTTTACATACAGTGAGAAATTGAAGACGTACTCCATATGTTTGTGAAAATACTGCACAAGCTTGATCTTGCTTGAACTGGCCCGAACTGCTGATCGAATTGAGCTGAATTGGCCAATCAAGCTTGAGGACCGAGCCAAGCTAAGTTTGAGCTGGGGTCAACTAGTGGCCGAGCCCAGATGAGCTTTGCCAAGCTCAACTCAATTCGACTCATATACAACTCTAACACATGCTCGTTGTTTGAGTGCCATACGCTTATATATATAGCTTCATATTTTCAAAATAATGAATTTCCCATTGGTTGTCACTCTCTTGAGTTTTGGATCTGCCTCAAATTGGTGAAATTGGTGTAAAGGGTAGATTTCTCATAAACGTCACGCTAGACTATAGTGTTTCAACAGTAGCGATTCAATCTCCACTGTTTCATACCGTGTGTGCCACTTGAACTTTGGGCCTACTTTATTTTTGGGCTCACACCCTAAAATGAGCCAATGAAACCAAAGGACTTGATAGATTCGCCAAATAATAATGGCCCAATAACTGTTTTAACAATGGGCCTTCAAATAGGGGCAAATAATTCAAATTTTTGCACATGGAATCATTAGACAAAGTCAACGGAAGTATCTGTTACACATGTCATGCCCCTATTTGGTGATGCCTCTCTTTCCACCTCTGGAAATATTTACCATTATCTAAAAAATGCTTGGACCACATTATTACTTTTTGGATTCATATTCTGCTATCTAAGCTATTCCAATTGTGGGTTACATCTTGGATAGGGCATATTTTTTAAATTATACAAACTTGAATTCTAACCATCCAATTGACTGTGATCAAGTGAATGGGCATACCGAATATTTGGTTGTCCAATTTTAAAAAGGAAGAATATAGCAAGTAGCGTGTTCTCAAGGCCGGGCTTTATACAAAGTTGTCTTTGTGATTTTTGAATGGTTTGGATTGCTGTAAATTATGCAAGTGCCCAACTAATGGATCACCATCAGTTTAAATTGCTCCAACTCTCCTCCTTTTAAACCCTTCCCTCCCCTCTTGCAACGCCACAAACCTAAACCCCCAATTGACAACTCGGCTTAGGTGAATCCCTCACTGTTGGGCCCACCGTGATGCTTGTGCCTCACATCCACCGTCTGTTTATTCTTTTTACTCTGAAAGTTCATTTCAGTGAATGATCTCAAAAATGAAGCAGATCAAAAGCTCAGGTGGACCACGCCACAGGAAATAGTGGTGATTGAAAACCCACCATTAAAAAATTCTCAGGGTCAGCAGGTTATTTATTTTCCATCCAACCTGTTGATAAGGTCATAAAGACCTGTTTGAACGAACTCCACAAGTATCAGCTTGATTGAAAACTTTTCGTGGCTCATAAAATTTTTTAATGGTTGATCACTGTTGTTTTTTGTTGTGTGGTCCACTTGAGATTTGGATATGCTGGATTTTTTAACTCATGCCATAGAATGAGCTGTAAAAAATGGTTGGACAGCTTGGTTATAATACAAATGCATCAAATTGGGCACAAATAACCCCTATCCCAAATTTAGAAACTCTTGTCATGTTCACGTGCAACGCGACAAATTAATGCAATGGAAGTACCGGCTTTGCAAGATCATTCCCCGTTACATTATCATATTTGAAAAAGTATATATGTCTGATGTAGGATATGAAATTTAAATATGATATGCAAGATTTCAAGCTTAGATCATACTAATTCAAAATAATCACATATTAATTTCACATTAAAAAAAAAAAAAACCTCAAACATTCAAGTAAAGAGGAATATGCATAGGTCTAGGCTTACACAGGTTAGGATTAAATCAATAAAATTATGGACCAAACGATGCTCAAAGGGAAATAGAATTTATCCACACATGCACAGCAGTCAGTCCCTAATCCAAGGGATTCTCCAATTTCAATTTAAGGAACCCTAAAGTGAGAAAAGAGGTAAATAAGTTAGGAATAATGCAATCTAGGGTTAGGGTTATAAAAACAGGTATGAAAATGACAAAAATAAGGAGGAAACCTGAACCTGGGATAGTTTGCGCGTGTAAACAGCGGACCAGGGCCTAACACACGTAATCGAGAGCTTGACCGCACGTGCGAGCGTGACCCAATTGCCCAAACCGACTCCTAGGGTCTAGTCGACAAGGGGAGGACTCCAAAACCCTTGATTTTCAGCTCAATCTTAGATGCGTTCTGTGAGTGGTGCTCCGCTGAAGTTTTAGCTCTCCTATAGGGCCAGATTCTGGAAACAGACTGTAGAGAGAAGAACTGCTGCAAAACTGGCGGATTCGAAGCGAAGATAATTGTAGAAGAGGAAAAATATGGATGATAGAGGGTAGAGGTGGATGGGGATAAATGTGGCTTCGCACCACGACAATTAGCCCTTCGAAAAGGGAAGGCTTCACACCCACTAAAAAATTTTCACAACTCAAAGACTTAGAGAGTAGAAACAAACTTGCAGAAATTTTTCTTAAACTTCAATGAATCAAAAAAACTACGAGGGGTGCTTATTTATAGAGAAAATCCTATATCCCAAAACTCGCATCATGTGCGTAACCTATGTCACGCCTCGAAATTCATGTACCCGAATAAGGTCTTAGGGACCCGAATTCCAAGGTTCGTGAGTTATAATATAATGATATTTTTTACAATCCACATGATTCAATTAAATTCAATAAATATTCAACGTTATCTAAAAGAAAATACAGCTAAAATGTTTATTAAATTCAACTCTCTTGATAGTTTTTCCTTTCTACATCGAAATTTGAATATAAATTAAACCTAAATAACAAAAAATTGAATTGAATTCAAACTAAACCTAGTTTTCTAGAAAAATAAAATTAATAGTAGAGGCTCACCTGCTCGTAGTATTCAAGCTCTGCACCTGTGCAGTTTTTAGTAGGATAAGTATAACAGTCTAGTGTTGAGGGTTGAATATTGCATATCAGACCCCAGTTACTGCCTGAATTTATGAACATGATACTATTTAACAACCTATTTTAATCGTGTTTACGTTGAAGAGTATATTTAAGAGCATGGACTAAAAAAGGGAGCTTAAAGCATGGATTTAACGCTCTGATGACACTAAAGGCAAGGGACGGACCCCAGGGGACCAAGATCGACGGAAGCACATGCCAGAGATTCGAGAAAACGGATAAACCAAAGTTCAAGTGGCCCAAAAATCATCCAGAATGCAAGATCATAAGGTTTCTAACATCTGTTCAGCTCGAAACTTCATACATGGCATGAAGACCATAAATTAACCATACATGTCGAATTTCATCCGTTTGATCCCTATAGAAGTGTCCCAACAGCTAGATCAGCCCAAAAATCGTCCATCTAGAGCCCACTTGTTATCTGGATATGCTTCAAAATTGGTCTTGACAGTTTAAATGATATGACAAAGTGGATGGACGGATTGAATTTTGCATATAACTCAAGGCGGGGCCCACCTTATGTAAATAGAGTGCACCGTATAGTGCACTCCCGAACCACACAGAACCAACGCACGCGGTCAGCAGGCACTGACCCGTGCCACCTTCAAAATCTTAATAAAACGGGTAGCAGGGGACGCTGTCCGTCCATTTGATATTAGTGGGGCCCACCCATCATGGATCTTGAAAATCCGATCTGTTCACAGTGTCTAGGAAGTGGGTATAACTACAACCATGTTGACCTTTGGGTCTCATGCAACTAATCACAAAAAATTAGATGCTTAAGATCACAAGGACGATGGACGGAAACATCCTGTGGGTCGCACCGAAATTAGCTCGAACTCTGCCTGTCTGAAGGGTTTTTCGTCTTAAAGATAATGGACGGCGTGGATTTTCCACCCGACATCGATTTAGGGACTATCAATTATCTCAGCGCAGGGACGCGTAGGCTCTGTTTCACAACAGAGCCTGCGGACGATTCTAGTGGGCCACCATAGTACGTTATCGATCGGATCTGGGCCGTCCATTAAGAGCCCAAGGTTCCTCTCATCCAAGCCTAGATGTCCGAATCTTAGAATACAGTGGAGATTAGTTTTTATTTATCCAAACGGAAGATGGACGGTGAACTGTACCGGCAAGAGGGCCAAGTCAGCAACAGTCCAAAACCAGCCGTCTCTGAGTGATTTTTTCTTGTGAGTCTAATGGATAGCGTGGATTTCTCATGAGGATCCGATCATGGGTCTCACCAAGGTTCAACGCAAGAATGACTTGCGTAAGAGTGTTGCTACGTAAGATTTTCGCATGGAGTGCAGAAACTCCACCGACTTCCTTGTGCACTGACCGACTCTAGCAGCTATAAAGGAAGAGAGAAAAGAGAGTGGAGGGGTCATCCAGATCTTGGCTTGAACGTGCAGGAGAGAGAGAGAGAGAGAGAGAGAGAGAGAGAGAGAGAGAGGAGTAGTTTTATTTTTCTTATATATATATATTATTATTTCTTTTTCTTTATTTTCTTTCTTCTTTTCCTTTGATTTTTTTAGAGATCTTTAGATAGATCATGTCTGGCTAAACCTCTTAGTTAGGGCTAAGAGGTGAAGTTTGTGGCGTGACGAGAATGATTCTATGGCCTTGTTGCATGTTATGAACTAATTTTGATTATAGTTGATTAATAGGAATACTTCTAGTACTTAATGGTTTGTTGTGATTGAAATTACAATAAGTCTGCGGATGCTTTGAGTATTTCTTTCTCCTTTTTATGTTTATGATGTCATGAAGCCTTGTTGTTCACCATCGTCTCCTGGGCATGGTTGGATGTCGGTACCCTTCCTAACCTTCATACATGTGATTGGTTGGTAATTAGTTTAATTCTGTTGTTTACTTTGTCTCATGGGCATGGTTTGGTGATGAAATCCATTCTAATTCATATACCTTTCATCTCTTGAAAACTATATTAATGGTAGTTCAGTTTAATTTCCATAAAGCAGGCATAAGATCTCCCTGATTTCTACAAGTGGATCTTCTGAATCCCTAGTTTCTCTCCTCTGAATTCTCCTAAGTTTTAAATAATTATTCCATCATTATTATCTAAATTTCATTCAGTTTAGATTCCATCTTAGTCTAGTTCTAGTTCTACTTAGTTTCAGATAACGTACAGGTATCAGTCCCTTGGGATTCGACCTCGATCTTACCGAGTTTATTACTATATCACAACCCTGTACTTGGGGAGGGAACAAGTTTTTGACGCCATTGCCGGAGACTGACAGTTATACTTTTCTGAAATTAATTGGTTTTAGAATTAGATTAAGATTAGGATTGTTACTAACTTTAGTTTTAGACTTTTCTTTTTATTTGATTTTCAGAACTAACTTTCCTGTTTTGTAGGGTTGTTGGTAGACTTTCTAAATTGGTAATTTCTTCCTAATTTTTCTATTTTTAAAAATTTTCTAATTCTAGGATTTCTCTTATTTTTAGAATCTAACTTACTTTCTGATTATACGTTTAGAACATTCCTTTAGAAACTTTTTTACTTTTAGAAACTGACTTATTTTATTCTATTTTTCAGGTTTTAACTTAAGAATCTCTAATTGGGTAACTTCTTTCTAACTTCCCCTCTTACTTTCTGTACTGCTGTCGAAAATTTTCTTTTATTTTAGATTCAGAATTAAGGTCTCACCATGTATCTGAATGAGTGGGCACGTTCGTATGTTGAGATAGCTTATGAAAAATAACCTATGCCTCAAAATTTTTTTAAAAATATCTTCGAAAACCAATCGAAATATGATGCTCCACCGATTAAGAAGTCTTTTGGTGATTATCTACGGGAGAATAACTGTGTTGCACGAGTTAAGAAAATAGTACATGATTATTGGAATGATGACACATATCAACTGTTGATAGATGACCCGTATAATTTTAATAAGTGGAAACAGAAATATTTCGAAGTTGAGTCAGTAAAACATCATGGTAATAACCCCTGTGGATCAGCCACTTTTGAATATCCACCAGAAATGATCTAAGAGGAGTTATCTCCGAGTTATACATACTATATTACTGGCATGAGAAAATTAGTAGAAGCGCTTGAATCACGCCTTGATAAGCTAATGGAAGCTAGGTCGTCTCAGCCCCAACCCAATCCAGAAATAAAATGCAAGGAAAATGATCCGTACTCACTTTTGAAGAAATCTGAAATTTGAAATGAGGAGTTGGATTCTATCAACGAGCATGTGGTTCAATTTCCCGATGAGTCGATCTCGATGACTGTTCAAAAGAATGGTGAAGATACACGGGTGTCTTTTAAATACAGGTATGATGACACACCTTCCTTACATGACACACAAGATTTCAATGATGAGGTAGAGGTTAGTTTATTCGAACCTCAACTGAATTTTGGAATAGAATGTGAGGAAGGCAATCCCATCCCAACTGTGCACTGCACGGAATTAGACAATGATGCATATTGGGATGATGATCATGAATGTTCAGCCGAAATTCTCCTGGAATCAATCTCAAGTATGGTCCAGGTCAGTAATCAAGAAGTGCATGAAGTGATCAGTCAGAAGGATCTACTCCACTCATTTGCATGCCTGATTTAAATGTGGAGAATAAAACCCTTACAACCGACTCTTCTAACTCTTGTGAGACACGTTTAGACCACTCCCCTAAATTGAATGATGATATGATTCGGGAGAAGGAGGAGTTGCCCGCTATGACTTTGGAATTTGAAACCACTCAGTTGAGGCCACCATCTGAGCTGCACACATTTGACAATTCAAAGCCTTAATTGAGCAATTTTAATGAACAGAGTGATCACATCAATGCTTCACTTATTGATCTTCAATCTCTCTGTGCAGGACTGAAGCATGAGAGCGTACATCCAACTACTTTCAAGGATGATGGATTCCTTAGGCAGATCATCACGAGCTACAATGAGGAAAATAAGTCACACTTAGCTGAACTTCCTAACTCTTGGGATTGCTTGGCACACTTTAAAGATTCAAACAATCCTATGTCAAAAGATAAAGTGGATGCCTTGCAAGACAATATATTAGTAGTTATCACTGACCGAGAGAACCCTTATTCTAAAACCCTCTCTTTCCCTGATCCTAAACGTCTACCAGTAAAGGAAGATGAGCTGAAAATTGAACCGAAGTTTGATACTTCGGAATGTGTTGAGACTACATCACTTCTTGTGAAGTTTTCTAAACTTTATTTACTTGTAGTCTCTAATTCACCATGGGATACTAACGTTGAAACTTATTCTGTCACAGGTGAATCATATATACTCTGGATACCTCAAGCAATTCCACGAAAGATTTCTTATGAGGTACATAAGTCTCTCTGGAAAGTCATGCTCCAGGGCGCCCAAGCCTATTGCAAAAAGGGCTTTTAGATGATCCTGTTGAGGAACTTACTGATAAACTTATCAAGATATTGGCTAGAAGAGGAACCTTGCGGCATGATCGATTCAATGTTTATGGGTAACATTGCTGTAAACCCTCACGAGACTACAACTCATCCACTAGGGGCAACCTAGGAGTTTAAAGGCTTATTGCATATGCTAAATGCAATCGAGAGCACCTACGAAAGTAGTATAGGTAGGATTTTATTTTTGTTTTACTTTCTCTCTCGTGCTGACTGGCTTCCATGTCGCGATCTCTTGGAAAGTCTCTCTCTCAATTTGTTATCCAGGTACTATCTTCCCATCACTTTTCATTTACTTTCGTTGTCCCATATGCATTGCATGCTCATATGTCTTTTACATTGAGGACAATGTAGATTTTTGGTTGGGGGTGAGAGATTAGGTTTCATAATCAGTGTTATCTTGGTCTTGAGCAAAAATTGTGAAAAATTTTAACATTTTTTTAACAATCCTTGTGAATTCGGAGTGATTTTGACAACTATCTTGGATTTAGAATTACAAGATAAGTGATGTTGGTAATTTACGACTCTTGAATTAGTTAACTATTAGATTTCACAATTAAGAGTTAATCTATGATTAGAAGTTTTAAACACTGATTGAACCATGATTTCACATGTCACATCTCGCTTACACATTAAGGTTTCAGTTTGATATTGAAAGGTCATCTTGGTAATAACTAAGCATGGAAGGAACCAGCCTGGAAAATTGTCTGTCATGATCAATTAAAGAACAAAAATGCATAATAGGATCGATATGAAAAAAAGAAGAAGATACCTTTGGAAAGATTTGGGCGAATAATCTTCACCATAGGTTTGCTCCCTATAGGTGTAGATTTAATTTCCCATGGTTGATATGCGAAAAAGGTTTGGGTGTACGGTCTTCACCCTAGGTTTGCTCCCTATAGGTGTGGATTTGATTCTCTTTCTTGGCATTACTGTTAATGAAAAAAAACAAAAGTTGAAAGAATGATCTGTGAGACAAGTTTTGGTTATCATGAATTCTCTTGTTGATTACTAATGATATTCTGAAATAGAAAAGTAAATTTTAATGATGATAAGTCGAGATTAGACTATACACCCATGGAACTCAATGTGTAGAATTGTTCTAATTAATGGATTAATACTTTGAACTTGATTATGAAATTTACTGTGCACTTGAGTTCAGGAGAAAGTAATGCCCAACATTCATGAATCTTAAAATTCTATGATTTAAATTGCTTTTCAAAAATTACTCGGGTTTACAGAAATTTTCCTATAATTCTCAACGTATTTTTCGCATATTTTGCTCAGGACTAGCAAAATGCTGGTTGGGGGTTGTGTTGAGAGTCGAATATTGCATATCAGACCCCAGTTACTGCCTGGATTTATGAACATGATACTGTTTAACAACCTATTTTAATCGTGTTTACGTTGCAGAGTGTATTTAAGAGCATGGACTGAAAAAGGGAGCTTAAAGCATGAATTTAATGCTCTAATGACACTAAAGGCAAGAGACGGACCCCAGGGGACCAAGATCGAGAAAACGGATAAACCAAAGTTCAAGTGGCCCGAAAATCATCCAGATTGCAAGATCACAAGGTTCCTAACATCCGTTCAGCTCAAAACTTCATACATGGCCTGAAGACCATAAATTAACCATACATGTCGAATTTCATCCGTTTGATCCCTGTGGAAGTGTCCCAACGGCCAGATCAGCCCACAAATCGTCCATCTAGAGCCCACTTGTTATCTGGATATGCTTTAAAATTGGTTTTGACAGTTTAAATGATATGACAAAGTGGATGGACGGATTAAATTTTGCATATAACTCAAGGCGGGGCCCACCTTATGTAAGTAGAGTGCACCGTACAGTGCACTCCCGAACCACACAGAACCAACGCACGTGGTGAGCAGGCGTTGACCCGTCCCACTATCAAAATCTTAATAAAATAGGCAGCGGGGGACGCTGTCCGTCTGTTTGATATTGGTGGGGCCCACCCATCATGGATCTTGAAAATTCGATCTGTTCATGGTGTCCGGGAAGTGGGTACGACTACAACCATGTTGACCTTTGGGTCTCATGCAACCAATCACAAAAAATTAGACGCTCAAGATCACAAGGACGGTGGACGGAAACATCCTGTGGGTCGCACCGAAATCAGCTCGAACTCTGCCTGTCTGAAGGGTTTTTCGTCCTAAAGTTAATGGACGGCGTGAATTTTCCACCTGGCGTCGATTTGGGGACTACCAATTATCTCAGCGTAGGGACGCACAGTTTCTGTTTCGCAACAGAGCCTGCGGACGATTCTAGTGGGCCACCACAGCACGTTATCGATTGGATTTGGGCCGTCCATTAAGAGCCCAAGGTTCCTCTCATCCAAGCCTAGATGTCTGAATCTTAGAATACAGTGGAGATGAAATTTTATTTATCCAAATGGAAGATGGACGGTGAACTGTACCGGTAAGAGGGCCAAGTCAGCAACAGTTCAAAATCAGCCGTCTCTGAGTGATTTTTTCTTGTGAGTCTAGTGGACGGCGTGGATTTCTCATGAGGATACGATCATGGGTCTCACCAAGGTTCAACGCAAGAACGACTTGCATAAGAGTGTTGCTACGTAAGATTTTCGCATGGAGTGCGGAAACTCCACCGACCTCCTTGTGTACTAACCGACCCTAGCAGCTATAAAGGAAGAGAGAAAAGAGAGTGGAGGGGTCATCCAGATCTTGGCTTGAACGTGCAGGGGAGAGAGAGAGAGAGAAAAGTAGTTTTAGTTTTTTTTTCCTTTGTTTTCTTTCTTCTTTTCCTTTGATTTGTTTAGAGATCTTTAGCTAGATCATGTCTGGCTAAACCTCTTAGCTAGGGCTAAGAGGTGAAGCTTGTGGCGTGAGGGGAATGATTCTATGGTCATGTTGCATGTTATGAACTAATTTTGATTATAGTTGATTAATAGGAATACTTCTAGTTCTTAATGGTTTGTTGTAATTGAAATTTCAATAAGTCTGCAGATGCTTTGAGTATTTCTTTCTCCTTTTTATGTTTTTTACGTCAAGAAGCCCTGTTGTTCATCATCGTCTCCTGGGCATGGTTGAATGTCGGTACCCTTCCTAACCTTTATACATGTGATTGGTTGGTAATTAGTTTAATTCTGTTATTTGCTTTGTCTTATGGGTATGGTTTGGTGATGGAATCCATTCTAATTCATATACCTTTCATCTCTTGAAAACTATATTAATGGCAGTTCAGTTAATTTTCATAAAGTAGGCATAAGATCTCCCTGATCTTTATAAGTGGATCTTCTGAATCCCTAGTTTCTCTCCGCTTAATTGTCCTAAGTTTTAGATAATTATTCCATCATTATTCTCTAAATTTCATTCAGTTTAGATTCCATCTTAGTCTAATTCTAGATCTACTTAGTTTTAGATAACGTACAGGTATCAGTCCTTTAGGTTTCGACCTCGGTTTTACCGAGTTTATTACTACATCAAAACCCTGCACTTGGAGAGTGAATACCTAGTAGGGTCATTTCTTACCCAAAATTTAACATGTTCTGATAATATTAATTTTTTATAACAATGGAGGAAAATAGAATACAGGCAATGAATTTAAGTAACAAAAATGTGAAAATGTGATGCATGTGATATTTTTCATGAATTTTCATAACAATTATATCATTTTTTACAACACCATGCCCAAGTGGATGGTCACATTGTATAAATGCCCATACACTGGTACATCATGGTGATGGACCCATTTATACGTTAGTTGGTCGGATTACTGCTCCAGCTGTACTTCTGACGTATGACTGTGCACACAATTGTACTCATACGCCGTACATAAAGGAGACTCCAAAGGATCCAGTTAGTTCTAGGGTTTTTCACCTAAGGGACACGATTGCCCTACTTGCTTGTTTTAGGGTCTCTCATCTAAGGGACACGGTTGCCCTACTTGATAGCTTTAGGGTCTTTCATCCAAGGGACACGATCGTCCTACTTGTTAATAGAACTATATTTTTTCTCACAATTAAATAATTAATAGAGAAGCATAAATAACATGAATTAATCTAAAATCAACAAAAATAAATAAATAATAATTTAATAAATTAAATTTCTACATTATAATGCAGGTTCTATATGAGGAGCATAAATTCGATGTTATTAAAACTTAGTTTCTGAAATTTGTTAAAATATCAAGTTGTTTTCTGTAATAGTGTTGGAAAATTTACAAGAACTCTTGAAATGCTGAAATATCATTTTTATCTCAAAATTCGAAATTTGAATTTATTTGCTTATTTGCAATGTAAATAATTTATTTTATTCAAAATTTAAATTCCTATTTATTAATTTATAAAAGTTTAGTTGTAGCTTATATTTAAATTATTATTATTACTATTATTATTTTATTTTTATAACTTAAATTAGAGTTTAAATTAGAATAATAATTACAAGTTTGAATTAATATCCTACTAAATTTCGACTTAATTAATTTAAGAAATCATACAAGTTAGAGTTCAATTCTTATAACAATAATTAATTTTAGAATACAGATCACCTATCTTAAACATCTGATGATCCGACTTTGCTTTAATCTCTCTCTGTCTCTTGATTTGCAGAGCTCTCTCTCTCTCTCTCCCTTTCTCTCTTAATCTACTGGGTTTTATCTCTTCCTTTTCGATATGATTAAATCTTTATTTATATTTTTCCTTCCTTTTTAATGGATGTGAGGAACAAGGCGGAAGAATGGAGAATGTGGGTAATTTCGTTTCATGGGAGGGTTCGGTGCCCATTACTGTACGAAAAGGAAGGAAAAATGGAGAAGGTGGGTTAGGCGGCGGAGACGTGTAGAAGATAAATTTTTTTATTATTTTTTGGGATATGGTGGGTACCACTAATGATGATATGAATTTACTCCGTCCATCATCTCAGCCTGGCCATGAGAGGATATAAGGTAAAAAATGAGGCTGATCCAAAACTCAGGTGGGCCACACACAAGCGGATGGTGGGTTGGTTCCACAAAAAAATAAATTGTTACAACCTATCACTTGACGATGAAGTAAACCAAAATAAAAACTAACCAAAGAAATCTAAAACGTTCATGATATTGAAATAACATAAATAATCAAAACCTAAAATATAAACTTAATCTGACTAGTGGGCATTGATTATGAGATACCATAATGGGCTTGACTTAATTATCGGGCTCACTTTAAGGAACCAAAACTCCGTCTTCTATTTAAGGGACCCTCTCTGGACGTCGTCATTGATCCTCCTTCTTCATGCGTGTGCGCGCGTGATGTCCCCATCAATATCGAATTGACTTATACCCCCATGGTTTAACCATCCATACCATTTGTCTTCGAATTCCACTGTAAATGGATATACTTCTAGAATCTTCTCATAACCTTTTTTTTGGCCTAAAAATGAATGGCTAAGAAGAGAAATACGAAAAACTGGTCCACGTTGAAATCAGGCCTAAAGGGTTTTCGTTAGGATCTTTGTGGGCCCCACCATAATGTATGTGTTTCATCCATTCCGTTCATCCATTTTTACATATTAAAATTTTGAGGGATATAAATCTAAGTGGGACCGCACGACAGGAAATCAATAGTGATTGGATATCCACCATTAAAATCCTCCTAAGCCCCACTTTATTGTTTATTTCACATCCAATCTATTGATTAGGTCATACTGACCGAGATGAAGGGAAAAAACAAAGATCGGCCCTCAAAAAGTTTTTAACGGTCTATGTTCATTCAACACTGTTTCCAGTAATGTGGTCCACTTGCGATTGGGATATACCTTATTTTTGGTCTCATACCATAAAATTATCGAAACATAGATGGAAGGCATGGATGAAACACATACATCATGGTGGGGCCCACAGAGCACCGATGGTGGCAAGGGGAGTAGCCAATCCGTTTCCGCTGATAAGGACAGATTAGGTACAAGCCAAATACCTATCGACCTGATAAGGAAAGATTACCCCCTGCAAGCTGTTGAAGTCGGAGATCAATTCTCGGTCATAAATGCTAACTGCAGTTAGCTCCTGTGCACCGTGAAAATGCACTTGCATCACCCGACGGAAACGTGTTACGCGTTGATGGCATCGTAGAGGCTGATTAAACAATCCACACTGTAGATGCAGTAGTTGTGGCCCATCTGATGAAAATATACATCTGTTTTTAGATATGGCATGTACACTGTTGGGATCTCCTAATGGGCGACGCAGATCTTGCACACATGTTTATCTTTTACACATGTGAGGTGGGTGCACGTAAAAAAGTGAACTCAACGCGTAATATTATCCTTCTTTGATGTACAGTGAGCTTGAGTACAAAAGGAAAGGCTTTTTTTTTTTAATTATTATTATTTTTATTTTTTTAAACGAGCCCATCATATAAATAGTTTTGGATCATTGCAACATGATCGATCATCCACATCCAACGGTTGGCCTGATTATCTCATCATATGACACTCGGATTGCGTAGTGGGGCACACACCACAGACATGGGTGATGGGTTGAAGTGCCGGCTAAGCTGTGTGAACCCCACCGTGATGCTTGTGTTGTATCCACACCGTTCATCCATTTCGGCATATCATTCTAGGGCGTGGACCGAAAAATGAGGCAGATCCAAAGCTCAAGTGGACCACACCATAGAAAGCAGTGGGGACAATGATGGCCACTGTTGAAACCTTCTTAGGGCCATCATGGTTTATTTGCCATCCAACCTATTCATAAGGTCACACAGACGGTCCATCTATCAAGTGGGCCACGTAGAAATTGACGGTTAGAAAAAGAATTGGCAGTCTACATTTGATGAGGGGGCATCCCATTTTAGGATACGATGCATACTAATCGAGAGCAACCCTATAAACATCCGGGATCCTGCACGTGTGCGCGAACCCGTCACACGTGTCGTTGTCTTCCAACTCTTACAAGAAACAGGGGTGGCTTCGGCGGATCCCTTAATGCAGGGCCCACCTTGATATATGTACCTTATATCCACGCCGCTCATCCATTTTGACAGCTTATTTTTTTAGTATAATCACAAACATGAAGCTGATCCAAATCTCAGGTGGACCACACCACAAGAAACAGTGGTGATTGACTGCTAAAAACTTGTTATGGGTTACAAAAGCTTTTGATCAAGCTCATATTTCTGTGGTCTCTTCGTCCAGGTCTTTGTGACATTATCAACATGTTGGATGATAAATGAACATTCTGATGGTGTCAAATAAGTTTTTAATGGTAAGTATTTAATCAACGCTATTTCCGTGGTATGGTCCACCTAAGATTTGAAACTGCTTCATTTTTTAGTATCATACTCTAAAATGGGGTGTCAAAACGGGATCCACGTAAGCCGTGCTCCAAAAATGTAGATGCGCTGTGGGCCCACCTGGATTTTTAACCTGTAAGAGAGAAAGAAAGGGTTCCGCAGAACACCTGCTGCACGCGGTGCGTAAAACACCCAGGCATGTGGGCCCCATATATTATATATATGCAAAATCCACACTGTCCATCAGGTTCCGGGCTCGATGCTAAGGATAGAAGCTGAAAGAAGTTGGGTATATACTCAATTCAGGTAGACTACACCACAGCAAATGAAGGAGAAGGGATGCCTACTATACGTTTGTGGGTGGGCCGTATCTTTCATTAAGCCCGTAGTCATGTGTAACTCACCAGACTTTTTTATTTATTCAATTTATTTTTATCTCTTTTGTGTCGGGAGAGATTACGTAGTATACCATACACCACTGACCTCGGTTGTGTCTTGGGGTTACCGAGTAGCCTCACCCTGATGTTGTATGTGATATATCCACCCCGTCTATCCATTTTATAAGATAATTTTAGCTCGTGGCTCAAAAACTTATCAGATCCAAATATGAAGTGGACCACAGTACGGAAAGCAGTGAGAATTGAATGCCCACCAAAACAGCTTGAGGTGGATAGCAAATATCTACTCAAGTGTGGATTAGGTTGATATTTGTGTTTCGGCGCTTTGGATCTATCTCATTTTTTAGCCCACGAGCTAAAATGATATTAAAAATTAAACGAGGGAAATTGGCCATTAAATTCTCTAAAAAGATACAACTATCCAAATATTTCGACGGTAGCCCTCAAATAACTTTTATAAAATATAACGGATGAAAATACCCTTATCCTTGGATAAATAGCCGTACAGATTTAGAGTACAAAAAGAAATTACATGTTATTACAATCTCAAGTATGTGACATGAACGGAAGCCATTTTTAGCATGGGCAAGGCCCAACTCATGGGACCCATACTACTGGATGTGTAAAATCCATGCTGCCCATCCACCTTACCGTGCCATCTTAGGGCAATGGCCTAAATATCAGCCTAATTTAGAGCTTGTGTGGGCCATATAATAAAAAATAATAGTGACAATGACACCCACTGTTAAAACTTTTCAGGCTCATTGTGATGTTTATTAGAAATGGATACTGCCTAAGTTAGGACTCTCTGGGTCCACAGCGAGTGACTGACAAGGTAGACAGAATGGATCACCCCATTATGGGCCTCGACTCTTATTATTTAAAAATAATTAAGTTATTAATTACATCAACCTGCAACCACAACCCTTAACACATTACAACCATGACCCTTATCATGTTATCACTAAAAAAATATCATGAAATATTTTTACCTACGAAAAAATTCGTCGATAAATGTTTTTTATTTATTTTTTTTCGACGAAAACATTCGTTAGTAAAAGTTTTGTAAATATTTTTACCTACGAAAATATTTGTTGGTAAAAGTTTTTTACTTATTTTTTGCCAACGAAAATTTTCATCGGTATAAGTCTTACCTTTGTCGATGAAATTTTTTTCGTCGGTAAAAGCCTTTACTGTCATTCTTTTACCGACGAATTTACCGACGAAAATTTTCGTCGGTAAAACTTTTTACCTACGAAATAAATGGATTTAGCGATGAAAAGTTTCGTCGGTAAAAGTGAGTTTTCTTCTAGTGTATATGGGTATGGGTCGTGGTTGTCATGAGGTAAGGGTCGTGGTTGTTATGGTATGCGGGTCATGGTCATTATTTTATATGGGTCATGGTTGTCATATATATGGGTCGTGGTTGTCATGGGCTTTGGCAAGGACCAACTAGTGGGGCCTACTTTGATGTATGTGTATAATCTATATCGTCCATCCTTTTTATCGTGTCATTTTATGACTAGGGCCCAAATATAAGCCTGATCCAGAGCTCATGTGGGTCACATAATAGAAAATAATGGTGATAATGACACCCACTGTTGATATTTGTTAGAAGTGGACATTGCCCATGTCAAGAATTTTTGGGCCCACGACGAGCTGACCGACAAGGTGGACGAAATGGATCACCCCATTATGAGCTTCGACTCCTATTATTTAAAAATAATCAAGTTATTAATTACTTCAACCTTCAACCACGACCCTTACCACATTACAACCACGACCCTTACCATGTTATATGGGTATAGGTCACTGTGGTCACGAGGTAAGGGTCGTGGTTGTCATACTATGCGGGTCGTGGTCATCATTTTATATGGGTCATGGTTGTCATGTTATATGGGTTGTGGTTGTCATGGGCCTTAGTAAAGATCAACCAGTGGGGCCTACATTGATGTATGTATATAATCCATGCTGCTCATCCTTTTTGCTGTGTCATTTTACAGCTAGGGCCCAAATATCAGACTAATCTAGAGCTCCTGTGGGGCCACATAATAGAAAATAATAGTGACTGTTGAAACTTTACAGGCTCACTTGATGTTTGTTAGAAGTGGACACTTTGACGGCCCGTCACTGTTGCACACATGAGCGGGCACACGTGGGAGGGGCCTAAGGGCCTGAGCGAGCTACCAGTGGTTGGCATGCTACTGTGCTTGCATGCTACTGTATATGCAGTGGGAGGCTGAACTTGTCCAACATCGGAAGCGCTATCTGAAGCAATGCTGGTTATATGTGTGGTTCGGACCTTCCTTGTACGAGGCCTCCTGTGGGTGAGTGGCCCTGAGCTTCCGCTGAGCAGGAACAAATCCATGAGGGTTGGTTGGGCTGATGTGGGCGGGACCACGGGAGCATCGGGTCTGGGTGAGCTACCAGTCGATCGGGACTCAAAGCGGACAATATTGTACCTTAATTGGTAAGAGGCCTTTTGGGGGCGACCCCAAGAACAAAACTGTGCGGGCTGTGCTTAGAGCGGACAAGATCGTATAATGTTGGTTGGGCCGTTACAAATGGTATCAGAGCCGAGGACGGCTCTGCCCTCGGTGGGAGATATTGTGACGCCCTGTCACTATTGCACATGTGAGTAGGCACACGTAGGCAGATGCTGATGTGGGCAGGGCTTAAGGACCTGGGCGAGCTACCAGTGGCTGGTAGATTACTGTGTTGGCAGGCTACTGTATATGTAGTGGGAGGTTGAACTTGTCCCACATCAAAACACTGTCCGAAGTAATGGTGGTTATATTTGTGGTTCAGACCTTCCTTGTATGAGGCCTTCTGTGGGTGAGTGGCCTTGAGCTTCCGCTAAGCAGGAACAAATTCGTGAGGGTTGGCTGGGCTGATGTGGGCGGGACCACGGGAGCACCGGGTCTGGGCGAGCTATTAGTCGATCGGGACCCAAAGCAGACAATATTGTACCTTAATTGGTAAGAGGCCTTTTGGGAGCGACCCAAGAATAAAACTGTGTGGGCTGTGCCTAGAGCGGACAATATCATCCAATATTGGTCGGGTCATTATAGACACTACCCAAGTCAGAACTTTTTGAGCCTACGACGAGCTGGCCGACAAGGTGGATGAATCGGATCACCCCATTATGGGCCTTAGCCAATGGTACCAATGGATAGGTAATAAAGGAAGTGAGCACGTGAAAACTACGATCCATTTAACATAAACCCATGATAACCACAACTCATATAACATGACAACCACGACCCATATAACATGACAACCATAACTCATGACAACTACGACCCATATAACATGACAATCATGACTCACATAACATGATAACTACGACCCATGACAACCATGATCCATTTTTGGTAGTGTAGATGGATCAAAGGCTACAGATTAAGGTCGTGGTATAATTCAATTGATCTTTGGATATGCTTCAAATTTGGACTCAACCCCTTAAATTAGATGGAAAAACGGATGGAGAGAGTGGATAGACCACATACATTCAAGGTGGGCTCAACCGAGTACTCAATCTGATTTCCTCTCGAGTGCAACTTACGTTGAGAAAAAGCTTGCATGAGGGAAAGAAAAAGGGGCACGGATTGTTAGTATCCAGACTTGCTACTGATAGGTTGAGTATCTAGACTCGCTAATGAAGTGATGTCACACCCCAAACTCGAAAACTTGGCTTGTAAAATTTTCAATCGCCGAATCCGGTGCCGACAGCCTCTGTAGTAACCCATTCTCGGTTCCTAGTGTCCATATGCCAGATTTCGATCCTGGGATCCTACAAAGAGGATTTTCTAATGTACATTTAACTCGTAATAAGCATAACTACAAGTTTAACTAAATCACAAAGGCAACATCATCATCACATATATCCACTAACATAAACATTTGAATATAATGCTAAAAGGGAAATACATATATCGAAATCAAAGCTCTATAAGTCAGCTATATGATCCAAGCTCAATGTTGCTTCAACCTAATGCCACCTGCACGCATCTATCATGCATAAGCTTATAGAAAGCTTGAAGGGTGGTGTAAGTGTGTGCACAAGGTAAGTGCCAAGTATACAATACAGGTCTATAAATCATACAATGTCGAAAATATTGGCAAGTCTATAAATCATACAATTATCAGAATATGCAATGCAGATAAATTATGCAATGTAGAGACATAGAGAGCCAAATATCAGATGTCGAGGATGTAATACAATATGTGGTGCAAATGAAATGACCATACTGGAGTATGAAGTTGGGATGATAATACGTAGTATCGTAGGCTACGGAGTTCACCACAAGGGACTTCAATCCAAACCAGTCCCATACCTAATTTGGATAGTTAGACTAAATATAGTAAACTCCTGATCTCAGGTTAGACGCGCGCCCCAATCGAAATCCTGGTCATTGTGAAGGTACACGTAACAAATATTTACCCACCACCAGCCCGAGTGGATAGTGAATAAATGAATGAATAAGTAAAATGTTGAGTATAAAACTCCTCAATAAGTCCACATATCAGTACCGTACATCTCTAGGAGCATCACCAGGGTCTATTACCCTCTACATGCAATCGCTGCCCACTAGACGCGCAACCATAAAAGTGAAAGAGACCTCACTATTCGCCTGACTAGTAGTCAGCCAATATTTACCCGTAACGTCGATAGTGGACCCAATCATAAGTTGGTCAAACTCAGCCTAGCTATGCCCACTACCCTCGGGTGGGTAAGGCTACCACTCCTTCCCAACCGACCATGACACAGAGGGAGATGCGGCCTGCTGGTATTCGGCATTTGGGCGCTTATGTATCTACTCGGTCTCGATGTTGGGGCGTCTCTTAACCTATGAAGTTTAGGAATTTTCACCTAAGGCCATTTATGGCGGCCTAATGCTAATAACATATTTTCGGTGTCCCATCTGGCCATCCACAATATACTTGTGAAGGCTATAACCCTGATATCACTAGGGCGTACAGTAGTCATATCCCAAAATGTGAGATGCACGAGTTATATAATCCAGTTATGAATCAATCATGCGCATACTGTGCGCTCATGTGAGACAGTCTCCACCTATCAGGGAGTCTCATAACAACCTGTCCAATGACATATGCAATGGTCAACCACATCTTATAATAAACATGCAGATGATGCGTATGGGCATATACATGATGCTATGATGTCACATACTCATAGTCGGTATTGACAATCGGCATTGATAATTGGCCTCGACAATCGGCCTATACAATTAGCCTGATAATTAGCCTCGACAATTGGTCTCGGTAATCAAAATTGGCCTCGACAATTGGAATCGGCCTTGATAATCGGAATCGGCCTCGATAATCGGAATCAGCCTCTACAATTGGAATCGGCCTCGACAATTGAAATCAGACTTAATAATCAGAATTGACCTCGACAATCAGAATTAGCCTCAACAATCGGAATCGGCCACGATAATTGGAATCGGCCTCGATAATCAGAATCCGCCTCAACAATCGGAATCAGCATCGATAATCGAAATCGGCTTCGACAATCAGAATCGACCTCGACAATCAGCCTTGATAATCGGAATCAGCCTCGACAATTGACCTCGATAATTGAAATCAGCCTCAACAATCAAGCTCGACAATCGGAATCGGCCTCAACAATTGGAATCAACCTTAATAATCGGAATCAGCCTCGATAATTAGAATCGACTTCGATAATTGGAATCAACCCTGACAATCAGAATCAGCCTCGATAATCGAAATCAGCATCGATAATTAGAATCAGCCTTGATAATCGGAATAAACCTTGACAATGTCACGCCCCAAACTCAAAAACCGGGCTCACAAAATTTTCGATCGCCGAATCCGGCGCCGACAGCCTCCGTAGAACCCCATTCTTGGCTCCTAGCTCCCATTCGCCAGGTTCAAATCCTGGGATGCTACGAGGAGGATTTTCAACATCAGTTTGATTCGTAATAAGCATAACCAAAGGCATAACCCACAAACAACAACCAAGAACTCCATTACATTTCCACTATGATAAAAAACTTTACAAGTACAATAAGCATAAAGGGAAATACAGTGGTGTAGAACAAAAACGAGAAAACACTCTGCAACGTGCTCCTGCCTCAGCGCTGCTGCGATCCAACGTCACCTGCACGCAACGGTCGTGCATAAGCTTACAGAAAGCTTAGAGGGTGGTGAAAGTGTGTGCGCAAAGTAGTAATATGAACATGCAATGACAGAGTAAAGTACAATATGCAGATGGATCTTTAATATCATGAGCCGTACCAAGGCTTATGCGATGCAAGACATGAATGGTATCGGCCATCCCAAGGCCATGCGATGTGCAATGCAGCTCAAGCATACAGATCCTCATCTATGTCCATATATCAATATAGCTTAAAATATGAAATATCACCGGGGTCTAGTACACTCTAAACCAGATTGCCGCCACATCGCGCGCAATAAGGTAAGTGGAAGAGACCACACTATCCATCTGCCAATATCAGGCGCGACTCGTCGATAGCGGACCCATTCCTCGAGCTGGTCAGACTCAGCCTAGCATTGCCCCCTACACTCGGGCGGGTAAGGCCGCACCCCCTTCCAACCGACCACGACATAGTGGAGAGCGTAACCGTCTGATATTCGGCACTCAGCGCTCATCTACCCACTCGGTCTAGACGTTGGAGCAACCTCTTGGTACCATAAGGGTTTAGAAACTTTCACCCAGGGATATCAATAGCACCCCATGTAGAAAAAGATTTTCGGTATCCAATCCTGCCAACCACGGTCTGTCTGTGGAGGCTACGGCCCCGATGTCGCTAGGGCGTACAATAACCATGTCACACAAATGCGGAATGCATGAATCACGTTATCCAGTCATGCAACCAATCCTGCGCATATCGTGCGCTCATGTAGGGCAACACCGCCTAACCGGGAGCCCATAAATAACCTGCCCGAAGGCAAATGCTATGATCAGACAACTCTCACGTCAAGCATACATATGATGCGTATGATCATGAGTCATGGAACTGTACTAACATGTTATAATAGAGATGGGCTCTGCGTATAACTGAGATGGGCCGAGATAGCCTACTTACTACAAGTATGGGTCTATTAGTGGGCCTTAGGGAGAGTGACAATGCGGACATTTAACCGACGTCATCCTTACAATGTGGGCATCTAACCATCATTGTTCCTAAGGCATTACTTACTATAAATATCGTTATATGCCATGGAGGGATCATGCATTGCAATGGACCTAGTTGCACTCAATTGGGTCTTAAGTACATCAATTATGCCGTATCATATGGGCCTTACATTCATTAAGCGGATCACCTCAATGAGCCTCACCAATGGGCCTGAGGTCCTTTGTAATGGGTCATAGAATTCATTAAAAATGAGCCCAATCACATGAGCTTTATGGGCCTAATCACATAGGCCTTATATACACCAAAGTGGGCCTCAACAATGGGCCACAAATACATCAATTGGGCCTACACACATGGGCCCATAAATAACAAAGTGGGCCTTAGTGGGCGGGCCACAAATACATTAAGATGAGCCTCAAGAATGGCCTTAAAATGATCTCAAAATGGTTGGACGGTTTGGATGAAACTCATGCATCATGGTAGACTCCCATGGGGGCCCACTATAACATTTTTTTTCAGCCAATCCTGGGCCCGCTGAAATGCTTATTTGTCACCCAACCTGTTGTTAAGGCCGTGTGGCAAGGGGCCCACCAAAATGTTTATTTTACATCCCACCTGTTGATAAGGCCATGTAGCAAGGGGCCCACCAAAATGTTTATTTTCCATTCAAACCTGTTGATAACGTCATATAGACCCAGGGCCCACCGAAATGTATATTTTCTACCCAACTTGGGTCCACTGTACTATTTATTTGCATCCAAACCGTTCATTGAATCACATGGCCTAGGGCCCACTGTAATGTTTATTGCCATCCAAACCTGTTCACAATGTCACGTGGCCAGGGGCCCACGTGATGGACGGCGTGGACACAATACATACATCTGAGTGGGGGCCACCGTCCACTGCCGTGGATGGACGGCGTGAGTAAAACACCTGCATCACAGTGGGTGTCACCACCCACTGTTGTGTACGGTGTGTTAAGCCACACATACCATAGTGGGTCCCATGTAGGGCCCACCAAAGTGTTTATTTGCAATCCAACCCGTCCATTATGTGTGTCCCACCTGTTTGAGGGTTCACACCAAGTTTCAGCCACATTCAAGATTCAGGTAGGCCCCACCAAGTGTTTTTATATGATTTAGGCATGTCTTCACATGATTTGGATGGTATGGCCCACCTGAGTTCAGTTTGTGGATGATTTTTGGAGTCAACGCACCATTCAAGGGGACCTATTAAATGAACGGTATAGATGTAAAATATACATCATGGTGGAGTCTACAAGTGGGCCAATGCGGCCACCCTTTTTAACGTAGACGTCTCTGGACTCATGGCACAAAGTCATGCCAAAAAAAAAAATTATTTTTTTATCCTAGGTGGGACCCACATTAACCAGATCTACCCCATCCATTGCATGTGTTACACAAAATTAGGCGTCCAAACCAAGTTTCAGACACGTCCAAATTTCAGATAGGCCCCACCAAATGCTTTTGTATGTTTCAGGCATGTCTTCACATGATTTTAGATGGTATGACGCACCTGAGTTCCGGATTGGTCCCAAATTTTGGCTCAACGACTAAATTAATCTGAGGAAGATGGTGGAAGGCTTGGATTAAATACATGCATTAAGTTGGGGCTTACAAGAGTGGCCCACCATTTCCCTTCTTTTCCTTTCTTTCTTTTTTTTTTTCCTTACTGTTGAAACGTCCAGCGTCCCAGACGCTGGACGGTCTTTTGTTATTTTTTTTTTTTTGAGTGTGGGCCCTGATGGAGTGGACCACCACTGATGGGTGCCATGGGCTCAATGTCTAAGGTGGGCCCCACTTGAATAAAAATTACATCAAGGTGGGATCCATTCAAGTGGGCCACACCATCCTATTGCAATAAAATAAAATAAAATAAAATAAAATAAAAGAGAGAGAGAGAGACATGGAGAGTGAGACACGGCTTGTGATGGAGGGACCCCGTCATTGTGGGCCCTCCCTTACATGAAATCATACATCAACGGACCCTTTGAACAAGGGACCATCAAAAATGTAAATCAACGATGGAGATCCATTCCCCACCGATATGAACGGTCTAGATGACCTCTCTAAGTGAAATAAACATCATGATGGGGTCCATGGAGAATGGCCCCATCATGGACTGATCACGATGATTCCAAGTGGTCCATTGGCCACAAATAAGGGTCCCAAGTGAGATCCACGCCATTGATCGGTGGGCCTCACTTGGTCCACCATAAAAACAAGGAAAGCTACCCTATAGAGGCACCCACCGTCCGATCTCCTCGCTCCTAGGGGTTCCTTGGCACCTTAGCTTCAACTTCAACGGTTAAGATGAGGAATGGAGGGTTGAGATGGGAGATTTTGGGGTAGGAAGGTGGGCCACTTGGAGCTTAGGAATTTGGAGAAATTCCATACGTGGGGGCTCTTGTTGCTTGGGATTTTTGAAATGAGAAAGAGAGAAAGAGAGAGAGTGATGTAAAGGGAGAGAGAGAGAGTGATGGATGGATGGGTGAGTGATGGTTGTGTAAGAAAAGCTTGACTTTTGAGGCTTTTGTGTAAGAGAGGTATGGGAGATGAAGACTTTTGTAGCTTTTTGTGTAAGAGAGGTATGGGTGATGAAGACTTTTGTGGTTGCTTGGGAAAATGGAATAAAGTGATGTGTACTTGACATGTGATGGATTGATGGGTGATTGATTGATGTGATTGATGTGACACATCGTAGAGATTCCCTTAGTTTTCGCAACGTGCGGCGTTTTCTCGCACCGAATGTTGGCCCATAACTCTTGACCAGGGTATCGCCTCGGCGCGCGAGTCACGGTATCAGAACCGCGGCGACGGTGCGGTCGCTATGGTATTGGTCTCGGATTGAGTCGACTCGGGTTGTTGGCACATGAATCAGGGTCGCGCGTCGATATCGCTTAAGGGTCGAAGGTTGCCGGAATTCGACCTGTAAGACCGCAGAAGTGTACGGAAAGGTACGGACCAAGATACGGGTCTTAAAGACAATCGACCTCGACAATTAGAATCGACCTCGACAATCAAAATCAACCTTAACAATCGACCTCGATAATCGGAATCGGCCTCAACAATCGAAATTGGCCTAATAAAGGGCCTAAGGGAAGGTCACAATGTGGACATTTAACCATCATCGCCCATCAATGTGGACATTTAACTAACATTACTCCCAAGGTCTGGCTTACATAAGGCCAAACGTATAGTGGGCCCATGGCCTCACACAAGGACTTAATATATATCACCATGAGCCTTATATATATCACATCGGGCCTCACTAAATGGGCCTCTCATAGATTATAATGAATCTCATATACATCGCCATGGGCCGCATCATATAGGCCATACATATATCACATTGGGGCTTGTTCACATCCCAAGTGTAGGATTGTGATGTACTAATAAACTCGGTAAGACCGAGGTCGAATCCCAAGGGACTGAGACCTGTACGTTATCTGAAATTAACTAAAACTACGATTAGAATGAGATGAAATCTAAATCGTGTGTAATTTCAGGAATAATGATGGAATAATTATCTAAAACTTTAAAGAATTCAGAGGTAGGAAACTAGGGATTCAGAGGATCCACTTGTAGAGATCAGGGAGATCTTACGCCTGCTTCAAGAATCATGAAAATTAAATTGAACTTACTTGATATAGTTTTAAAGAGATGAAATGTATATGAATTAGAATGGATTCCATCACCAAACCATGCCTAAGAGACAAAGCAAACAATAGAATTAAACTAATTACCAACCAATCAACATGTTATGAAGGTGAGGAAGGGTACCGTCATCCGACCATGCCCATGAGACGATGGTGAACAACAGGGCTTCCTAACGTCATAAACATAAAAAGAGTAGGAACATGCTCAAAGCTATCGCAGACCTATTGTAATTTTAGTCACAACAGACCATTAAAGGCTAAAAATATTCCCATTAATCAAACTAGAATCAATGTTAATTCAGTATAAACAAAAAGAAGAAGCAAAAGTTCTCCCATCACGATACAAGCTTCACCTCTTAGCCCTAGCTAAGAGGTTTAGCTCAACATGATGGAGCTAGACATCTTAAATAAATAAAATAAAATAAAAATAAAAGAAAAGAAAAGAAACAACTTTCAACTCTCTCTCCTGTACGTTCAAACCAAGCCTCCACAGCTGCTTCCCTGATCTTTCTCTCCACGTCTCTTTATAGCTGATGAAGGTCGGCTGCACAGGAGTTCGGTGGAGTTTTCGCACTTCATGCGAAAATCTTACGCAGTAACACTTTGAGGCAAGTCATTCTTGTCGTTGAACCTTGGTAAGACCCATGATCGGATCCTCATGAGAAATCCACGCCGTCCATTAGACTCACAAGAAAAAATCACTCAGAGACGACTAGTTTTGGACTGTTGTTGACGTGGTCCTCTTGCTGGTACAGTTCACCGTCCATCTTCTATTTGGATAAATAAAAACTGATCTCTTGTCTTCTAAGATTCAGACATCTAGGCTTGGATGAGAGGAACCTTAGGCTCTTAATGGATGGCCCAGATCCGACTGATAAAGTGCTACAGTGGCCCACTAGAATCGACTGCAAGCTCTGTTGCGAAACAAAGCTTTCGCAATGGCTCTGTGACAATCGGTGGGCCCCACCTTGATGTCTATGGAGAAATCCACCCCGTCCATTGAAATCCTGCCGAAAAACCAGTCGGGAAGGAGTATTTTTCGAGTGAAAATGGTGCGGTCCACGAACTTATCTACTCCACCGTCCATCTTACGTTTGACGGCTAGGATTTTGCAACGGCTTTCATGGTCTCAAAAGGCCACCTTGGTGTGTTTAACACCCCCCATTTACATATAATGGATGGTCCGGATTGATGTTTTTGCTGAGGGGTGGGCCCCACTGAGAGGAACCGGCGGACGCTGATGCATCCGCTTGAAGTTTTTTTTTAAAAAAGTTTGGAAGAAGGAATCGATCAAGGGTTTGTTTGACTGATTCCTTGTTGCCGTGCACGGCTAGTGTACTTGTGCACTATGTACACTTATGCTCAAATAGGGTCCACTATGCTGCATATCCAAAATCCGCTCCGTCCATTCGTTTCTCCACATAATTTAAGATGTTGAAACCAAAATTGAAGCATTTTCAAATACCAGGCGGGCTCAAATCATGATTTTAGGGGCTGATCTGTCCGTTGGGACACTTCCAGAGGGATCCAATGGCTGAAATTTAACATGTACGGTTAATTTATGGTCTTAAGGCCATGTATAAAGTTTCGATCCAATCGGATGATGGAAACTATATGATCTTGCATTCTACACCAATTTCGGGTCATTTGTAGGTGAATGATTTGATTTCCTTGGATCCCTAGCGTGTAAATCTATCAATGTTGGTCCTCTGGAGTCTGTTCCCTGCTCTGATGACTTCAAAGTGTCAAATTCACTCTTTTAGTACTCTTTTTCAGTCCACGCTCGTAATTACACCTTGCAGCACAAACACGGTTAAATCGGGCCATTAAACGGTATCATGCTCGTAAATCCAGGTAATAACTGGGTCTGATATGCAATATTTGACCCTCAACATGCCTCAATCAAAGGCCTCATGTACATCACAATAGGCCCCAACACTTGGGCCTAATATACATCATAATGGGGTGGGCCCCTGCACATTCCAAACGGGCAGACGGGGCAGATCGAAACTCATACATCATGGTGGAATCATACATTACAATTGGCCCTCACTCAGGGGCCTTATATACATCACAATGGGCTGCATCACATGGGCCTCATATACATCAAATGAGCCATGTACAACTAGCAGGTGGGCCCTGTATACACGGCATGTGGGCCTTATGAATCATAGAATGGGACCCACCATCTGAATATACAATGCATACATTACGATGGGTCACGTGGATGGACTGTATAGATGAAACACATATATCATGTGGGACCCACATCCCTATACAGGATGACACAAACTAAACACGTACATAATAGGTGCCATATAAATGGACGACGTGGCTGAAATACATACATCATTGTGGGGGCCATGGACGTCAGTGTGGATGGACCACAATATCAAGGTGGCCCCACATGGACGACAGGATGATACATACATGTATGGTGGGTCCCACACATGTGGCCCACCAGAGTTTTGAATCTGCCTCACGTCCATCTAGACATGAGGATATAGAATATGTACATCATGGTGGGTCCCATGTGGGGCCCATCATTATATATAATATTATATAAATCTTTTTTTTTGGATGCTCTAGCGTCCACGAGTACTGGACGGACGACCTGATACATACATCAAAGGTAGGCCCCACACCCCACATGTGCACACATGCAGGGTGGGTCCCACTGGATAGACGATGTGGATATGAACCACATATATCATGGAGGTGGGTCCCACCCATCCAGATTGTTGGACGGTGTGGATGAGACCATACATCACGGTTGGGTGTGAGGGACTCTAGCCAATCAACCCGTGCAGCAGATGGGTCCCACATTGGGCCCACCACACACACATTTATATATAACTTGTGTGTGTGTATAAAATATTAATTATTTTAAAAGAATCCAGCGTCCAGACCCTCTGGATGCTCTGGACAGACGGTCGGGGTCACACTCACATCTGGTGGGGCCACGCCAACATGGCCCACCAAAGTTTTGATCAAGCAGATATTTGTGTTTTCTCATCGTCCAGGCCTGCTGGACGGCCTGAATAAAATAGATGGATGACGTTGATAAAATACATATAATATGGTGGGTCCATGTGGTGGCCCACCCGATCCGGGATCAAATTGATATTTGTGATTCCCCTTCATCCAGATCAGGCAGCGAGGCTGGCCCAATGGTTGGACGGTCTGAATCACACATGCGCAAAATAGGTGGGCCACATCAACAAGGAAGGGGAGAGAGAGAGAGAGAGAGAGAGAGAGAGGGTGTAACACCCTGAAAATCGGGGGTCGTGTATAAACTCAACTCCCGAGTTCCAGACCGTCACTTATGCAACAAAAATGGTTATGATTCAATGTTGTCTGATTTAAAGCATTCACATGAGTAAAAGTATACCAAAACTGCAATTCATACTTCAGATCCAGTGATAAAAGCAAGCGGAAGACTAAACAAGATATATATCACTGTATGGAAAAACAAAGTAATCTCAACTGTCTCCAAAGTATGACTACATCTCTGAGTCTCATATACATGTACATAACAAAAGAATAATGTTCAAAAAGAAAAGTCCCACTGATGTCCCCTCGATCCAGGTCACCTACGGGAAGCCGTCATGATACTGCATATACGAGAACTCATCCTGGTCCTCGTCATCATCTAGCTCCACCTCCTGGATCTCATCGTCACCTGCAACTACAACAGGGTCTGGTGGGTGTTGCAAACACCATCCCGTAACGTGGGAATGAGTGATCAACTCAGTGGAATCATAGAGCAAAGATTAGCATGTTCACAATTCAATCACGCGATAATAGTAAAGCAGTAAATCAGACAAGTCCTAAAACTGTTGTTAATGCAAGATGATATGACGTGATGTATGCCCTCACCGACGATCACCCTCATACGGCAACATCTTACGACCGCGGCATGCCACACTCCCTACAGTGCTCCACATCTTCCAGGCACATGCAATGCTATGGTGATATGATTACCAAGTTATTATTAGTCCATTCAAACAGCAGGATTGGGAAACTAAGGTACCTCCCTTGTATCAATCCCAACACGGATCCTGTCTAGGGTCGTCACTCCTAGTAATCTCATACGATGTACATTTCGTAGGTCACTGCAAGGGCTGCCAGGGCTGTTGCTCGCACTCGTTGCACCGCTCCCCCATCACCTTATCAATACAGGCCTACTGTACTCTACTGCACGGAAGGGTCGTCGCCTCCCGTGAACTCAGAATACGCTCGCGGTCACTACAAAGGGCTCGTCGCCTGATCAGTGTAGGCCGACAGCTAGAATATAGTGTCCCATACCACCATAATCTGCTCACGAGTCAAGGTGCTCATTGGTCACTACGGGGAGGTTTGTGGCCCCAGCGTAGGCCGACAGCTCGACCACGGTGTCCCATACCACCATGCCCGGCTCATGAGTCTTCGTGGATCAAGGTACCACGGTTAATAGGGTTTACAATGGTAAGTTCAGTACCCTAGGTTCAAGCAGTTATGATACATACAAGGTGAACAAGCATCGGCCAGTCGGGTTACTTGACGGGCTCGACTAGCGCGATCGCATCTCGAATTGAACGACATGAAGTGCGTAAAACACTTCGCGTGGCCTAACCACTGCCGCCAACTCTCAACACGAATCACATTCATCGACGCGTCGTTCGTGGCTATGACCAGTCAGCCACGAATTCGCTCGGTTACCGACTGCCTGGACTAAGTCAAGTCCCACACATCTATGGAATTACTATACAAGGTATTGGAATTGAAATACATCATGTGAGCATGTTAACACATGTTATAACTTTCAACTTAAGCAAATCTTCAAGGCATACTTCCCATGCATATTCAACTTAAGCAAATCCTCAAGCACATACATTCCATGCATGTAATGAAATCATGCATTTTGTCAACATGTAGAAAATCATTTAGGTCGGCATAATAATTGAAAAATCAATCACAAAGTATCAAATAACATCATTTAGTTCAATACATACTAATACAAGCATTTATACAAACACATGCACTACACACTTAGGTCTACATATAGCATGTCGACCCAAAGTGTGCAACTAGGCGAATCTCTTCGCCAAACTAATTATGCACGCATTCCTAACTTCCTAATGCGACAACAAACCATGTCAATCACATCAGCAAAATATGAATGCAAACAGTACTTCCTACAAATGACTAAAATGCCCTAAATCTCATATTCTTCGTTAGCTTACGAAACGGGAAACGGAGAGCATTTTGTACATGTCAAACGGCGATGCCGTCAAGAATCTACTATTAAACGACATTGAAAGCATTGGGAACCGTCAATCCAAGCGTCTAAAATCCTCACCTAGTGTCTTGTAGACTCGGGAATTGAAGCGGAGTGTATATGCTTCGTCTACGGCGAGTAAGGAGCCTAATACATAAGATCCATAAGCTACATCGCCATGGAAACAAGAAAAACTCAAATCACCAACTATTTAGGGTTTTTACTTACCTAGGATTGCGGTGGAATCGCCGGGAAAGCGGTAGAGGAGTGTCGCTTAAGCATGTGCAACACGTAGCACAAGTGGCGGGAAGAACTCTCCCACTCTCTCACAATCTCTCACTCTTTTTCTCTCTCCCAAGCTAGGGCTTCTCTCAAATTCGGATGGGAGAGAGGAGTGAGGGTTTCAACCCCTTTTATAGCCTAAAACATTCCCAAAATAGGCTTGGGAACAATGTTTACTTGGTGCCTAACCAAATCGGGGCCGTTTCGGTCCAAAAGGGCATTTCTGGAGGTCCCCAGGCCAAATGCGGTCGGACTTAAGCTCATGCATACTAGATCTAGCATACATCCAGTTTTCAGACCGGTTGGGTTCCCAGATCGCACGTGGCGGCCCAGTTTCAGTTTAACGGTCACCGCACCAAGATCAGGCCTATAAGTCCCGTGATATATAATAGATATTTTTCCTGATCCAAGGGTGTAATTTGGCTGTATTCTGACGGTCAGAATGCTTAATACTGATGCGTCAAATTTGTGTGCCAGATTTGAATTTGAAATTCCAACTATGTCCCTATTCACACTCTCTTCGGTCCGGGCTCAATGAAATAGCCTGTGATCACCGGTTTGACTTGATTTTTGGAATGAGTGTCAAGCCCAGCTAGACGGTCCTAACGGTCTAAGATAGGAGGTATCGGACTTTCAACGTGCGGTCTAGATCCAATACAAAGATTCAAAGTGGTCCAGAGAACAAACCGGCTTAGAGTTTGATCCGAGGCTTTAGAGCATTATAGCACCCTTAGTTCCACTCGCTTCGGGCCTTGTAGAACGTATTTAAAGTGATCAGGGACCATTTCCCAGCTATTCTAACGTTGCACTAGCTAACCTAGTCAAATTTTCCAAAGGAATGAATTCTACGCAAATTCGGGTCGAGTTGGTACTCGAGCCCAAGGATGGATTTTTCACGGGCGTTACAGAGGGACTTCGCCACTATGGGCCCTTCCTATATAATACATATATCAAGATGGGTCCCACTACATGTGGGCCTTCAAATCATCAAAGATCGAGATGATGAACATCCACCTTTGATCTCCTCTTCCTTCTTCCGCCTATAGCTTTTTGAGCTCTAAGGGAACGATTTCAATGGTCGGGATGATCTTTGGATGGTGGAGATGAGAAGTAGGAAGGTAGGCCACACAAGCTCTATCTATGGAGCTTGGAGCTTGGACGTGGGTTGCTTGAAAAATGGAGAAAATGAGAGAGAGAGAGGAAGAGAGAGGATGGATGGGTTTGAGTGATGGAGTGATGGGGAGAGGGATGGGTGATGTGATGGAAAGTTGACTTTTTAGGGTTGTTTTTGTACTTGGGGATGGAATAGAGTAATGGGTTGAGCGATGAGTGTAGTTTGACAAGTGATTTGATTGATGTGATGGATTCTCTTGGGATTACAAAATACGGTGTTTTCCTCAAACTAAACACAAGCCCACACTCCTGACTCGAGTATTGTATCGGCGTGCGAGACAGGGTGTCGGAATCGCAGTGACGGTGAGGTCGCAGGGGTACAAGTCTCGGGTCGAGTCGCCTCTGGAATACGGGAAACGACTTAGGGTTGTGCGCAACTACTAATGATAGATCGTAGGTTACCGGAATTCGACTGGGAGTACCATGGAAGCGGTATGGGCTAGGACACGGGTCTTACAAGTGACGTCACCAATTTTTGTGTTTCCCACCATGATGTATTTTTTGTATCCACACCGTCCATCCATTTGGAAAGACCATTTTAGGCATGAGCCAAAGAATGATTTAGATCCAAAACTCGAGTGGGCCCCTCCACAGAAAAACGTGGAGAGAGTGATGCCTACCATTAAAAATTTATAAGGGCCACAAAAGTTTTCGATCAAGTTGAAATTTGTGTTTTCCCTTCTTTAATGTCTATCTTAACTTATGAACACGTTGGATCTCAAATAAACATCATAGTGGATCTTATGAAGGTTTCAATGGTGGGCATCACTCTTACCACTGTTTTTTGTGGTGGGGTCCACTCTAGATTTAGATCTGACTCATTCTTTTTCTCTTGACTTAAATTGATCTCTCCAAATGGATGGATGGTGTGGATAAAACATATACATCATGGTGGGTCCCACGAAAATTGGTGACATCACTTCAGTAGCGAGTCTCGCTACTCAACCTGTCCGTATCTAATCTGCGTCGGACGCAGGTTTCCTGCAAAAGTAGTTCCTGTGCTAGGAACTCAAGTGGGGCCCATTGAGATGTTTATGAGAAATCCACCCTGTTCATTCATTTTTTAAGTTGATTTTAGGATATGAGGGAAAAAATGAACCGGATCCAATGCATAAGTAGGCCAAAGACGTGAGAATTGAATGTCCATAGTTGAAATATTCATAGGGCCACAAAAGTTTTGAATCATGCTAATATTTGTGCTTTCAGTTAATCCTAGTAGGAATGAAGTTATGAACGATATAGATGGCATGTAAACATCACTGTCTATCCCAGGGAGGTTTCAACTGTAGTAATTTTCCTAACCACTTTTTCCTTTAGTACAACCCACTTGAGTCTTCTATCCTACTCATTTTTGGTTTTATATCTTAAATGAGCTCATAAAATGGATGGACGGAGTGGATTCCTCACAAATATCACCATGGGCCCCACCTTGGTTTCCAGCGCAGGAACTTCCTGGGAAAGTCTTTCGCAGGAAATCCACATCCGTATCCTGGATGGAAGCTGATTGGCTGGTTTAACACATAACTATATAGCTGCTGTATTGATGTCAACAAATTCTGTGGGTCCTATCATGAGGTATGTGTTATATCCAAACCTTCCATCCATTTGGTGAGCTCGTCCTAAGGCTTAAGACGAAAAATAAGACAGATCTAAAGATAAAGTAGACCACACTGCAAAAAGTAGTAGGGGATTTAATGTCTACCATTGAAACCCTTTTAGGGGTCATAGAAGTTCTGAATCAACATGAAATTTATTTTTCCTCTTCATACAAGTACTTGTGACCTTATGAAGAAATTGGATGGAAAATATACGTTATGGTGGGCCCTACGAATTTTTTAACGGTGAAAATCATTATCCCGTTGCTGTTTTTAATGTAGTCCATTTAAGCTTTGGATATGATTCATTTTTTGGCTAATACACTAAAATAATCTCTAAAAATTGATGAACCGTTTGGGTATAATAAATACATCATTGTGTGACTCATGTAACTTTGACCCACGATCCTTATAACATGATAACATCGACCCTTATTACGTTATAACCACGAACTGCACACGTCACGTAATAACCTTGACCCATATAATATGATAACTACGACACATATAATATGACCATCACGACCCATATCAATCACGACCCATATAACATGACAACTACGACCCATGACAACCACGATCTTTGTGACAACCATGACCCATATAACATGACAACCACGACCCATATAACATGACAACCTCAACCCTTGCTACATGACAACCACGATCCATTCGAAGGGTCATGGTTCACATGTGTCATGGTTTTCATCCACAAAAGGTCGTGGTTGATAACAATGATCCATAGTGCATGTGAACCACGACATATATAATATGACAACCATGATCCAATGACAACGGTCGTGGTTGTAATGTGGTAAGGATCGTGGTTGTAATGTAGTAAGGGTCGTGGTTGTCAGGTTGATGTAATTAATAACTTATTTGTTTTTAAATAATGGGAGTCGAGGCCCACCATAAGGTGATCTGTTTAGTCCACCTTGTCGGCCAGCTCACCATGGGGCCAAAAAATCTTGACTTGGACAGTGTCAACTTCTAACAAACATCAGAGTGGGCCTAGAAAGTTTCAACGGTGGCTGTCATTGTCACAATTATTTTCTATTATGTAACCCACACTAGCTCTAGATTAGGTTAATATTTGGGCCATAGCCATAAAATGACATGGTAAAAAGGATGAGTGGCATAGATTATACACATGCATCAGTGTGGGCCCCATGGGTTAAGCCTTGCCCATGCTTAAAAGCAAGTTCCATACACGTAACTTTCTTAACATTAAATACGACGTAATTTCTTATTTACTAAAAAACGTATAACTACTAAACCAAGGAAAATGCCATATTGCTCCAGGTGATTTTCAAAAGCTTGTCCGTAGGCCACCCTTGGAATATTTGAATGATTGAATCTTTTCAGGAAATTTGACCATATATGGAGGCCAGCATGGCCAATTTCAACGGTTTAGAAAAATACATACATCACTGTGGGCCCACAAAACTTGGTGACGGGAATACACCACCTACGTCGGCACACCACTCAATCCGCTTCCTCCTGCGTGCGCGCGGCTAAACATAATGGTCATCACCTCATGGGCGGGATTCATGTGCAAAACGAGGTGGGCCACACAGGGCTTGGATTTACATACGGATGACGCTTTAAATAATCAGATTGGGAGGAAGCTCCCCCTCTCTCGTTACTATAAATACCCCTGCTCTCCTTCCCCTCCAAACCACACCTCTCTCTCAACCTCCTTCCCTCTCCCTCTCTCGCTTGTCGTGGGTGAAAATGTTTAGTAACATAGTGGATGCTTTAAAGGGTAAGAACAGTGAGGGTAAAACGGTAAAAATACAAGGGACAGTAGTGTTAATGAAGAAGAATGTGTTGGATTTCAATGACTTCAATGCATCTTTCCTTGATGGGATACACGAGTTAGTCGGAAAAGGCATCTCTTTCCAACTCATCAGTGCCGAGCAAGCCGACCCTGGTCAGTCCTGCTCTTATTTTTCTTTTCCCTTATCAGGGGTAGTTTGGGAATTTTAAAGTTGCTATTTTGGATTTCTTTTATTTTTTAACGTCCTGGAAGAAATGAATCTTTTTTTCTTTTTAATTTTTGAGTGGTAGTGCGTGGGCTTCCTGGCCTTTAGATCACATTGGAAGAAGCAGACGTAGGACCTGCGAGTTATTGAGATCCTTCATGTGGGTCCCATTGTTTTAGCCCATCGGATCCGCGGATTACCATTTTCCCGCGCTAACTGCAGGAACCATTCATCTAGTGGGACTCAGTTAGTCTTTTAGACGATCAGATGGTTGTGATTGTCGAGGTGGTGTAAGTACCTGACATAGCCATGGCTTCATATCTGGATGCGTGCTCCGACCGATTGTGCTAATCTGGCCGTAGAGGTCGGCTGCGGGCCAATAATTATACGAATTTCCTCGAATCTTTTTTCTTTCTTTCTTTCTTTATTTTTCGGGTAAAAAACAACAAAAGCGGATTGCCTGTATCACTGTGGCACGTCGTGGCCCACCGTGATGTATGTGTTTTATCCATTCCGTTCATCCGTTTTTCCAGCTTATTTTAATTAATGAGCCAAAAAATGATGCCGATCCAATGCTTAGGTGTACCGAACCACGGAAAATAGCGAGAATTGAACGCTAAAAACTTCCTGAAGCGGGCTGTGATGTTTTCATGCAACTTATTCATCAGATCACACGGACTTGATGAAGGGAAAACACAGATATAAATTTCATCCAACCATCCAACATATTTATAAGGTCACACAGGCACAACTGAAGGGAAAACACGAATATACGTTTGATCCAAAACTTCTTCAACGGTGGGCATTTAATTCTCATTCCCCACCGTTGAAATTTTTTTCTACATTATTTTTGGGCTGATGCCCTGAAATGAGATGTCAATTGCGATGGAAGGCCTGGATAAAACACGTACATCACGGTGGCCCTTACAGTGACTGGCCACGTCGTGTCACTGGGATGTCCTTGTGGTGGAGGGTGGTAGCAGGTAATCCGCTTCCCCATGCAACACGGGGAGATGGTATGGTAGGATCGGAAGAATATGATATTGCGGTAGAGCCATCTCTACGGAAGCGAAGTGGCTGGTGTACCACGCACCACCGACCCGACTGGTGTTGACTTCACAAGTTACGTATGCCAACAATGAGGTATGTATTAAATCCAAACCGTTCATCAATTTAATGAGCTCCTAGTAAGACTCGATTGTAAAAATAGGACGGATCCAAAGATCAAGTGCACCACGCTGCAAGAAGCCGCAAAGATTGAACGTCTGCTATTTGAGCCCTTTTTAGGGTCACATGAGTTTTGGATAAATATGAATTTTTTTTCCACTTTATCCAGGTCTGTGTGGCCTTATGAACTAATTAGATGTAAAATAAACATTATGGTGAGCCTTATGAATGTTTTAATGGGCATAATCATTGCTCCACTGCTATTTATGGTGTGGTCCAGTTAAACTTTGGATATCATTCGTTTCTTGGGCTTATGTGTTAAAATGATATCTCTAGATGGTGAACGGTTTGGATAAAATTAATAAATCAGTGTGGAGCCCATGTAACATTGATTTCTGTTAACCTGTTTGTACTATTCTTCTCCGCACGACAGGTACCCACGCTAGCGAGGTGGGTGATGCGGTACACCAGCCAATCCGCTTCCCATTTTTACGTATTTTTTTTTCCGTTATTTATTATTTATTATTATTATTTTTATATATTCACACGCAGCACCACACTCACGCCATGGTGGGATTTCCCTACCTATGGGCACTCGACCCCTCAACCAGGTGTTGAAACTCGTGAGAGTCTGCCACTGGAGTGTGAGTTCGTATTAAGGCTTGAGATGAAAAATAACTCAAATTAACTATTAAGTAAACCACACGGTAAAAAAACCAGAGAACTGGATATTAAGTCACGGAAGTTTTCGGTCAATATGAAGTTTATTTTTCCTCCTAATTCAAGTCCTTTGACCCAGTGGACAATATGAAATTTTCTCCTATTTCAAGTCCCTTGACCCAGTGGACAAATCGGATGACAGATAAACGTTCCGTTGGACCCTACGAAATGGTTAATGATGAAAATCATTATCTCAGCTACTGGCTACTATCTGTGGTGTGTTCTTGATGATCTTTGGATGTGTTTATTTTTTAGATAATACTTTAAAATAATTTTTAAAACTAAAAATAATTGGACGGCTTAGATAAAATAAATACCATGTGACTTTGATCTCCTTTAAACTGTTCGTACAATTCGGAGATTCGAGGAGCGTCGGTGCTCGTCTTCGCACGACACGTAGCTACCGCAGCTATACAGCTGGTGTGTGGTACACCAGCCAATCTGCTTCCCATCTTTACGTGACACGTGGCGTATTGTGTCGGTGGCCGGCAGTGAGATCGATGGTTATGTTTCAAAAATTAAAGTCACGAGGCACTCGGCACGGTATCAGCCTGATAATGGATGCCACGAGCACTGGGGCTTAGGTGGACCCTGACTGTTGAGGGCCCTTGATGCGTGCGCCTTACATCAACGCGGTTCATCCCTTCTGACTGTTCATTTTAGAGCATAATTCAAAACATGAAGCAGTTGCAAAGCTTAGCCGCACCTACCATAGGAAACCGTGGTGATTGAATATTCACCACTGAAAACTTCTTGGGGTGACCGGATTGTTTATTTGCCATCTAACTTCTGGATAATGTAAAAAAATACCTGGATGAAGGGATTAAACAAGTGTCATTTTGATTCAAAACTTTTGTTAGCCATGATAAAAATTTAATGGTAAATCACCACTGTTTCCTGTTTTGTGATCCACTGAGAATTATATTTCCTTCATTTTTTGGATCGTGCCTAGGATTAAATTTGAAAACGGATAGACGGTGATGTAAGGTAAATACATCGAGGTCGGCCCCACAGTCAGAGATACACCCACTTCGGAGGATCCGGGGATGAGGATCCACCAAAGCCTCGCTTTTTCTTAAGAAATTTTAAGTGCGTGTTTCATCCAGCACACTCGCCAGAGTACGAAAAGTTTTTTTTTTTTTTTTTTTTTTTTGTACCTAAGCGTGTGTTCCATCCATCACCCAGCTTTCCCAGTCAGCACACGTACCATCCTCAGTAATTAATATTTTCTCAAATAAATTTTTTTATGGTATTTTTTGAGAAAGGAAATTACAAACATACCCTCATATTATTTTTCTTTAAATTTGTGAAAGTAGTTGGGGACTTGGTATCTTCCTAACAACCAAGACATCCAACACATACATCCTTACGATAATGATCATAAAAACCAAAATTCAGACCAATCAAATCATCGGAAGAGCTATACTCGAATTTGAATTGTATATGTTATTTTTTAATGGATTGGCGTAACTTGAATTGGATCCATAATAATTATTATTTTTTTAATGGATTAGCGTACCTTGTGATTGGATCCGTAATATTATTTATTTGCCTAATAATGCGCATGTGTTGGATGTCACACGTCACATGTGCCCAACACACGTGAGCCCAGCAATTTTAGATATGCACTTTCCAAAAAAAATAAAAACTAGAGAGCGGTAGTGCAATTTTCCCTTTAGCAAAGGACCGGGTCCTGGGGTCACTGTTTGATAAAATCCAAATCAGAGAGGCATTACATGGTAAAATGCCTTCAAATTATAATTCTCATTTTAGATGTGTGATTTAAGGAGGTTAAAAATGAAAAACATCCAACGGCCCTATTCCCACAAGCAAGTGTCCACAGATCAGAGTTAGGAACCAATCTGATATTTGGATTGTGATATAGAGATAGTGGGGTGCACAGTTAGTTCAGATTACTAAAAGAGTAAATATATGCCACGTATGCAATATCTGAGCGCCTGCGTATCAAGCGTCATCCGCATCCTTGCGTATGTATCGTTTCAACTCTTCTTTTTACAGTCTCCGGAATTTTCGTCGGTGGGCTTGCAGTGGCCCCTCTTCCGTCAAATAATAGCTACAGCGGCTCTTTCCTTGGGGCTAAGAGCCTAACATGAATTTCCTATTTTTAGCCCCTAAACTAAGGGCAAAATAGTCCACAAAATTTCTAAATATTAATGAAATGATTATACCTCATCCTAACCCTATGGCCTACAAGTTGACCGTCTATATTAATGCGCATGTGCCATTATTATTATTTTTATTTTTACAGTAATATCTCGTGATTTGATGTAGTATTTTGAAATTGGGGGAACAAGATAGGAGATAGCAGCCTAGAATCTTATTACAGTTTACCTCCATTTTGAAAATGGTACCACAAACAATCAAAGTATGGGCCCCATTATGGATGTCATATCTCTAAAGTCACATTGATGATGCAATTCCACCATCCATTGATGTCTTTTTAACGGATAGTTATAAATAAACTAGTCACGGGTCCAAATCCCAAGGCTAAAATTAGAAGGTTGCCATAGTGTAATTTTTGAGATTTCATGTGGAATTTGATGGTCTTAATTGCTATAGAATTCCATCGTGCATATAGATGAAGAGATACTACAATTGTGGAAAAACACAAAATAAAATAGTAAAACAATAACAATAGATGAGAATTCTTGACTTCGATTGCATCATGATCAAATCTATTTTTCTCTAAACAGCAAATGGTAATCGAGGAAAGTTGGGTGAAGCTGCAAATATCAAGGAATGGGTGTCGAATGTGTCAATTGTAGCAGGTGATTCAGTGTTCAAGGTTACCTTTGAATGGAACCAGAGCGATGGCTATCCAGGGGCTTTCATTATAAAGAACATGCACAACAGTGAGTTCTTCCTTAAGACCCTGACATTGGAAGATGTTCCGGGCAAGGGTCAGATCCATTTCATCTGCAATTCCTGGGTCTACCCTGCCAGCAACTACAAACAAGACCGAATCTTCTTTGCTAATCAGGTACTTTATTTTAATTTATTAAATTAAGATATGATTAAATCTCTGAATGTTTGAACATTGAACGGCACACAACCATAGGCTGCTGGTAGCCTATATGACTGTCCTGTCACTTTATTTTTTTTGGTCCCTATGTCCCGATGGTCTATATGCCTGTGTAGAATATCACATTTTTTATTTTTATTTTTAACAGAGTTACCTTCCAAGTAGCACGCCAGAGCCGCTACGTAAGTACAGGGAAGATGAGCTTGCGAATCTGAGAGGGGATGGAACAGGTGAGATGAAGGAGTGGGATCGGGTCTATGACTATGCTTACTACAATGACCTGGGCGCTCCAGATAGGGGTACGAATTTCGAACGTCCGGTTCTTGGAGGGTCGAAAGAATACCCATACCCACGTAGGGGACGAACGGGCCGTGCACCCACAAAAAAAGGTGAGATTCGATGGTCAAGATCGTTCTGTAATGCACTGCATTTGGATTTCTCTCCTTTGCTGATGCTCATCTTAAACTTTTTTCTAATCTAACAGACCCGAAAACGGAGAGTAGATTACCACTTATAAGCCTCGACATTTATGTGCCGAGAGACGAGCGTTTTGGTCACTTGAAGATGTCAGATTTTCTAGCATATTCTCTCAAATCCATCGTTCAGTTCTTGATCCCAGAGCTGGAGGCTCTTTTCGACAAGACGTGGAATGAGTTCGATACATTCCAAGATGTACTGAATCTATACGAGGGAGGGATCCAATTGCCCAACTTGCCTGGCCTGGACAAGATCAAGGACATGATCCCATTAGAGATGATCAAAGAACTAGTACGAACAGACGGCGAAAGGCTGCTTAAATTCCCCATGCCTCAGGTTATTCAAGGTATACATCTTACTAGCCCAACTAGCTTCTAATGAAGGTTCGGGCCAAGCTAAATGGGCCCTGGGTCAGTCTCAGGTTAGATAATGTGGTTACTTTTAAGTGAATATGAGCGGGTTCAGGTTGAACCCTACCTAACCCGACTAGCCCGTCTAGCTTGTCAATGGGCTAATGGGATGGGCCGGATGACTCAACCTGGCCCAACCTAAATCCCAAATGGTAATGGGTCTCAAGTTCGGTTCGGGTAGCAGTTTGGCCCGTTTAATAAAATGGATGGTCCTGACCTGATTGATTGGACTGACCATTTATCCCTGTGCAACTAAGATCACTATAACATGTAGTCCTCACCAATGGTCCCCATCGATCAGTCAATGTCTCTAATCTCTTCTATGGTTTTCACATACGTACTACGACAGCCGACAGATTTGCTTGGAGGACAGACGAAGAATTCGCACGAGAAATGCTTGCTGGAGTGAACCCTGTCATCATCAGTCGCCTCCAGGTAAATCAAAGCTTCGACGGTTTGATTATCTTCACTAATTACTCTTTTATTTTCTAATGGTTTGGGATATTCTAAGATTAAGAATCCGTAATTTGCAGGAATTTCCACCAACAAGCAAACTGGACCCGAAAGCATATGGCAACCAGAACAGTTCAATAACAGCAGAGCACATTGAGAAGAACTTGCATGGTTTAACAGTAGAAGATGTACGTTTGACTAATGTTTAAAGGCATCAACGACCGGGCCAAGCTCTATCCATGCCCGGCCCACGTTGTCGGTGCCCATGACAGGCCAAAATAGTCCAACCCGAGTCCTGCTACCCTAGACCATTAATTTGAATGGGCTATCTGATTGTTGATGTGGTTATGACGATCCAATGGTTTGAAATTATGCAGGCACTTGAGAAAAACAAGCTATTCATCTTGAACCATCACGACGCATTGATGCCATATGTGAGCCGGATAAACTCAAGCTCCAGTGGGACCAAGATCTAC
Organism: Magnolia kwangsiensis; assembly: GCA_037074715.1. Classification (NCBI taxonomy): domain Eukaryota; kingdom Viridiplantae; phylum Streptophyta; class Magnoliopsida; order Magnoliales; family Magnoliaceae; genus Magnolia; species Magnolia kwangsiensis. The sequence continues at coordinate 10,647,455 of CM073571.1, forward strand.
GCCACAAGGACGATCCTCTTCCAGAAAGATGATGGGATCTTGGCACCGTTGGCCATCGAGCTAAGCTTGCCTCATCCACAGGGAGAGCAACATGGTGCGGTGAGCAAAGTCTTCACTCCGGCTGACAAAGGCGTTGAGGGTTCAGTATGGCAATTGGCAAAAGCATACGTGGCTGTGAATGACTCCGGCATTCATCAGCTGATCAGCCACTGGTATGTATGATCTCAAGTTTCTTGTTGAAAATAATTAAATTTGGAATGAAGATGGACGGTCTTGATCGATTATTGATATAACTATAGGTTGAACACACACGCAGTAATCGAGCCGTTTGTGATTGCCACAAACAGACAATTAAGCGTGCTTCATCCAATCCATAAGCTCTTGAACCCGCATTATCGTGACACCATGAATATCAATGCCCTAGCCCGGCAGATCCTGATCAACGCTGGCGGCGTGCTCGAGCTCACCGTCTTCCCAGGGAAGTATGCTATGGAGATGTCTGCTGTGGTTTACAAGAACTGGATTTTCACTGAGCAGGGACTTCCAGCAGATCTCATCAAGAGGTAATTATAAAACCATGATGAAACATGAAATTCACACTGGACTAAGTTACCAGATTAGCATCTTGATTACTGATCACTGATTTCTGAATCCACTTCCTGTAGAGGAATTGCTGTGCCGGACCCAAGCCAACCCCAGAACCTACGGCTACTGATTGAGGACTACCCATACGCGGTCGATGGGCTCGCAATCTGGTCAGCGATCGAGTCATGGGTCAGCGACTACTGCTCTGTCTATTACACATCAGATGCTGCGATCCAAGCAGACTCAGAGCTCCAAGCTTGGTGGACCGAGATCCGCGAGGTGGGCCATGGTGACAAGAAAGATGAGCCATGGTGGCCCAAGATGCAAACTATAGCTGAATTGACCCAAACGTGCACGACCATCATATGGGTGGCTTCAGCCCTCCATGCAGCGGTCAATTTCGGGCAGTACCCATATGCGGGCTACCTCCCGAATCGGCCAACCGTAAGCCGCCGGTTCATGCCTGAACCGGGCTCGCCTGAGTATGCTGAACTAGGGGTGAACCCGGACACGGTGTTTCTGAAGACGATCACGTCCCAGCTCCAGACCATCCTGGGTGTGTCTTTGATAGAGATCCTGTCCAGGCATTCGTCTGATGAGGTTTACTTGGGACAACGGTCCACACCTAATTGGACGACAGATGATGCAGCGTTGAAAGCATTTAAACGGTTTAGAGAGAAGCTGGTGGAGATAGAGAACAGGATTTTAGATATGAATAACAACGGGAAATGGAAAAACAGGGTCGGGCCTGTCAAGGTGCCATATACTCTGTTGTATCCGAACACGTCGGATATCACTGGAGTTGGTGGGCTGACGGGCAGGGGCATTCCTAACAGCGTATCTATCTAAGGCAGCTGCATCTGCTCTCTTTCTAGTGCTCATCGTTGTAATCTGAAATAAAATGAATAAACGAGGGTTATGCATCTCAGATTTGCTGGATAATATCGTATGCTTGCTTGGTCGCCTGGTGAGGGAGTAATTATCATCATTTGGAATTTTAGGAGCCGTTTGGACACAGTTTAAAAACTCGAAGAATGGACTCGACTTAGTATTTAATAATTAAATTAAATATATTCATTGGGTAAATAAATATTCTCATAAATATTTAAGGATTAAAAATATATATAAAAAAATGGCTCTAGAGATCAAAAGCCTTGTTCTCTAGTAGGTAGAGAGAGTGACTCTGCTCACAACTCTGCGAGTGTAAGGTGTCGTTTGGTAAATTGAGAATAAGGCCTGAAAATTAATTTAAGTACTGCAAACTTAAAATACCAAATTTCACTACTAAAAAAACGTAAAAATCTATTTGGTAATTTTTATCTAAAAAAAAAGGTCACGATAACTGAAAATAAACATTTTTTTTTTTTTCCATAAAAACTTATTTAGAAAACACATTATAAATGTCTGAAAATAGACAATGTGTCATATTTGCCAATAAACCTGTTGTTACCATACCTCTAAATTTGGCACACATTACTAGTAGGTGATAATAAAGGAAAATGGCCCTTAATTATGTAAGCAAAGTGCATTAATGAAATGAGAATTATGGACCATGCATTATATTCTTCTTAATAGAATAATCATAGTGTCATAGGTAATAAGCACAGCATTAGCCGGTGCTCTATAGACTCCACCATTTTAAGTATGGGTCAAATATACCTCCCTAAATTTTCACATCTTTAAAACAAGAGCCAAAATAAATAGCATCTCAAAGCACCATTTTAAATTGCAACTAACCATCAAAGACTATAGATGTTGGATTATGTATATGTGGCTTTATTTCAAAGATCTTAACCATCAAATTTATGGCCTTTTAGAAAATTATGATACACGTGTAATTCTGGTAAGTGGTCATTTAGCAACATGGACTTTAAATACCGAAGAATTTGTTAGAGATCTGGCCTTGTAGAAGTATTTTAATTTGGATTGAAACAAATAAAAGAAAATGAAAATCCAACCAAACATACAAAAAACACACGATTTTCATATGAAAAACCCTTGTGGGAAAAAAACCTTGACATAAAGTAACAATCAATCTACTATTAAGAGAATATTACATGGATAAAGATAACTTACAGCCAATGTCACGCCCTAAAATTCGGTACCTGAGTTGGCCAGACCTGTCTCTGAATTCTAGGTCATGATTTAATATTTAAATATTCACAACCACATTTAATAAAGAAAAAACATTACAATACACAAATGTTCATCCAATACAATGTATAACACTATCAGTCTATACTCGGCTCTGAATTTCTGCTATACATTTTTTTTTTTCAAATACAAATAGAAATATAACTACGATTAAGTCGATGACTGGTTATTTGCTCTGCTTTGCCTCGAGTAAACTCTGAGCCTTGAAATCCTGTTATTTTGGGTATGTAAGACCCGTATCTTGGTCCGTACCTTTCCGTACACTTTCGCGGTCGTACCGGTCGAATTCCGGCAACCTTCGACCCTTAACCAGTATCGACGCGCGACCCGGATTCATGTGCCGACAACCCGAGTCGACTCAACCCGAGACCAATACCATAGCGACCGCGCCGTCGTTGCGGTTCCGATACCGCGACTTGTGCGCTGAGGCGATACCCTGATCAAGAGATATGGGCCAACGTTCGGTGCGAGAAAACGCCGCGCGTTGCGAAAATCAAGGGAATCTCAATGATGTGTCACATCAATCACATCAATCCCATCAATCAATCACCCATCAAACCATCACATGTCAAGTAAACATCACTCTCACCCATTTTCCCAAGCAACCACAAAAGTCTTCACATCCCATACTTCTCTTACACAAAAAGCCACAAAAGTCTTCATTTCCCATACTTCTCTTACACAAAAGCCACAAAAGTTAAGTTTCTCTTACACCACCATCACTCACCCATCCATCCATCACTCTCTCTCTCTCCCTTTACATCACTCTCTCTCTTTCTCTCTTTCTCATTTCAACAAAAAATCCTAAGCAACAAGAGTTCCATACGTATGGAATTTTGCAAAGCCTCCTAAGCTCCAAGTGGCCCACCTTCCTACCCCAAAATCCTCCATCTCAACCCTCCATTCTTCATCTTAGCCATTGAAGTTGAAGACAAGGTGCCAAGGAACCCCTAGGAACGAGAAGATCGGACGGTGGGTGCTCCTGTAGGGTAGATTTTTCTTGTCTTTATGGTGGACCAAGTGAGGCCCACCGATCAATGGTGTGGATCTCATTTGGGACCCTTATTTGTGGCCGATGGACCACTTGGATCATCATGATCATTCCATGTCGGGGCCATTCTCCATGGACCCCCATCATGATGTTTATTTTCACTTAGAAAGGTCATCTAGACCGTCCATATCGGTGGAGAATGGATCTCCACCGTTGATTTACATTTTCAATGGTCCCATGTGCAAGGGATCCATTTATTGTATAATCTTCTTATAAGGGAGGGCCCATAATGACGGGGTCCCTCCATCACAAGCCGTGTCCCACTCTCCATGTCTCTCTCTCTCTCCCTTTTATTTTATTTTATTTTATTTTATTTTATTGCAATAGGATGGTGTGGTCCACTTGAATAGATCCCATCTTGATGTATTTATTTTATCCAAGTGGGGCCCACCTTTCACGCCATTCCCATGCCGCCCATCATGTGGTGGCCCACTTCATCAGGGCCTACCATTTTCAAAAAAAAAAATATAATAAATAAAATTATATAACCGTCCAGCGTCTGGGACGCTGGACGTTGTGAAGGAAAAAGAAAAAGGAAGAATGAAAGGAAAGATTTTGGGGTGGCCTCCTTGCATAGGCCCCACCCTGATGTTTATATCCGATCCGAGCCGTCCATCCTCTTACCCACGGCATTGTGGCCGTTGGGTGGAAGTTTGGAGCTGATCTAATCACCTGGTGGGCCATAGCGTCAAAGGTCGCACCTTTACCATTCAAACATCACTTTCTTAGTTTATTTCACTTCCATGCATCAAAAAAATTCAAACTCTGGACTCATTTGGACGGCCTCGGGCCACTGATCGTAATGGCCGGAGCAGATTTCATTTTAGCGGGCCCCAAAGGTGAAAAACTGTAGGAAAACAGTATTTTCCAGATTTTGGAAAGAGGCTAGCCTCTGCCTCCTGACAACGTGCAGCGCTGCACGCTGCTGCGTGCAGCCGTGCAGCGGGCGGGCAGTCGTCCAGTAGGTGGCCCACGGCCCTGCACGTGGGCCCCACAGTAATGTTTATTTGTCATCCGACTTGTTCGTTAGGTGGGCCACCCCAGTGGTGGGCCCCCCTCCAAAAATAAGTCAGATCCAAAACTCATGTGGCCCACACCACGCGAAACAGTGTGAATTGAGTTCTACCGTTGAAAGGATTTTGGGGCCCACAGAAGTTTTGAATCAAGCTGAAATTTGAGTCGTCCCTTCATCCAGGTCCGAGTGACCTTATGAATGGGTGGGATGGTGAACAAATATTACAGAGTGGGCCCCACATGGGACCCACATTTATGTATGTGTTTTTATACACCATCCACGGTTGTGGACGGTGGACTCCCATCATAATATATGTGTTATACTCCACCGTCCAGCGGACGGTGGGGCCCCCTTGTGGCATATGTGCTTTGTTCGCACTGTCCACTGGACAGTGGGACCCACTATGATGCATGTGATGCATCCGAACCGTCGATCCATTAAATTGTTTAAGGCCTTTGGGGTTAAGCCCATTTGTCTACAACAGGCCTATGGGCTAGACCCATTTGAGTTATAAAAGGGTCTATGGGCTAGGCCCATTCAAATTTCAAAAGGCCTATGGGCTAGGCCCACTTGGTTTGTGAAATGCTTATGGGCTAGGCCCATTGAATTCATTCTAGGCCTAAGGACTTAGGCCCATATGATGTGTTGCAAGTCCATGGGACTAGGCCCATTCGATGTACTTCAAGGCACAGGTAATTGGACCCTTTTTGTTGAAATTTAAAGCCCATGGAGGTAGGCCATTTGATACATGCAAGGCCTACGGGTTTAGGCCCATTTAAAGTACCATAAGGCCTAGGGGTTTAGGCCCATTTGACTCATATTAGACCTATAAGTTGAGGCCCACTTGGTCCACATGTGGGACCCAATTAGTGTGGCCCATTGGTCATATATTAAACTCATGTGACTAGGTCTAATTGATGCAATCTAAGGCCCACGGGTTTTGACCCATTGCAATGCACATAAGACCCATTGGTGTGGCCCATTTATGTGGCCCATCTGATGAATAAAAGCCCATAGGATATGGCCCATTTGATATATATGTAAGATCCAATGGGGACAACCTACGGTCCATTGCAATGTGTAAATCCATTATAGACTAAGTACGATGTTCACAACGGTCGTGCCTTGGGAGCAATATTGGTTTGACGTCCACATTGCGAGCGTAATGCTGGTTGGATATCCACATTACGACTCTCCTTAGGGCCCATCACCAGGCCGTACTTGCTGTGTATTGAACGTTCAGGTCCATCTGCATTGTTAAATAGTTCATTTCATTATAACATGTTTAGTATAGTTTCATGACTCATGATCATACACATCATATGTATGCTTGATATGAGGACTGACTGATCATAGTAATTGCCTTCGGGCAGGTTGCTTATGGGCTCCCGGTTAGGCGGTGTTGCCCTACATGAGCGCACGGTATGCGCAGGATTGGTTGCATGACTGGATAACGTGATTCATGCATTCCACATTTGTGTGACATGGTTATTGTATGCCCTAGCGACATCAGGGCCGTAGCCTCCACAGACGCATCGTGGTTGGCAGGATTGGATACCGAAAATCTTATTCTACATGGGGTACTATAGATATCCCTGGGTGAAAGTCCCTAAACCCTTATGGTACCAAGAGGTTGCTCCAACGTCTAGACCGAGTGGGTAGATGAGCGTTGAGTGCCGATTACCAGACGGTTACGCTCTCCACTGTGTCGTGGTCGGTTGGAAGGGGGTGCGGCCTTACCCGCCCGAGTGTAGGGGGCAATGCTAGGCTGAGTTTGACCAGCTCGAGAAATGGGTCCGCTATCGACGAGTTGTGCCCGATATTGGCAGACGGATAGTGAGGTCTCTTCCACTTACCTTATTGCGCGCGATGTGGCGGAAATCTGGTGTAGAGTGTACTAGACCCCGGTGATATTCCATATTTGAGCTGTACTGATATGTGGACATAGATGAGGACCTGTATGCTTGAGTTGTATTACATATAGCATGGCCTTTGGTGGCCGATACCATTCATATCTTGCATTGTATAGCCTTGGTACGGCTCATGATGTTATGGTTCATCTGTATATTCCGCATCACTCTGTCATTTGCATGTTCATATTACTACCTTGCGCACACACTTTCACCACCCTCTAAGCTTTCTGTAAGCTTATGCACTACCGTTGCGTGCAGGTGACGTCGGATCGCAGCAGCGTTGAGGCAGGAGCACGTTGCTGATCATTTTGGGGTTTTTCTATTATTTACCCTTGTATTTCCCTTTATGCCCATTGTACTTGTAAAGTTTTTAATCATAGTGGAAATGTAATGAATTTCTTGGTTGTTGTTTGTGGGTTATGCCTTTGGTTATGCTTATTACGAATCAGACTGACATTGAAAATCCTCCTCGTAGCATCCCAGGATCGGAACCTGGCGAATGGGAGCTAGGAGCCGAGAATGGGGTTCTACGGAGGCTGTCAGCGCCGGATTCGGTGATCGGGAATTCTGTGAGCCCGGTTTCCGAGTTTGGGGCGTGACAGGGTATGAGCATAACAACTCGTGAGATCGTGTCCAACTCAAATATGAAATTTATAGATTTATATTAAATGAATAAATAATGTAAGTAATTTCTTCCAAATTTAAAATACGAATTAAAATATTGAATATTAAAGATGACGTAAATGCGATGCTGGAATCGTAAAGATGCACTGAGTGTCACACTTTTCATGAATATCATAATAAAATTTAATAACCATCATCTCTTACAACACCGTACCCATGTGTATGCCCACGTTGCATGAACGCCCACACACTAGTACCTTATAATGATAGACCCATTTATACGTTAGCTGGTCAAACTACTGCTCTAATTGTACCTCTAACGTATGTCCACACATACAATTGTACTCATACGCTGTATATAAAGGAGAGTCCGAAGGATCCAATGAGTTCTAGAGTCTTTTACACAAGGGAATCGATTGCCCTAATTACTAGCTTTAAGGTCTTTCACCCAAGGGACACGATTAGAGTTGTACACGAGAAGAGTAAGCTCGGTTACTCACTCGACTCGATTTGGAAATACTCTACTCGACTCTGCTCGAAATGAGTTTGAGTCAAGCACGAGCTGATTTTTGATACTCAAATTGATTTTGAGAAGAGTACGAGCTGGACAATACTTGATTCGATGCTTAACTCAGTACTTGACTCGTACTCGACTCGACCAGGGGTATATATATACCCAAAACGAAAATACCCTAACTCCAGTCGCTTTCAGCCCGCCCGTTCAAAAAAATTCTATGCCCCTTCGACCACTTCCTTCCGAGCGCCCGTTCAAAACTTAAATACTCATTCCTTCCCTCCCTCTCTCTCTCTCTCTCTCACTCTCTCTCTCCTCTCATTCCCCTGTCCGGTGCCGTCCGGTCCGTCCCTCTCTCTCTCTCTCTCTCTCTCTCCTCTCATTATCTTTTAGTGTTACTCCTAAGTTACTTGGCTCAAAAAGCCTTGCTCGAATGCGGTTCAAATTCGAACTCGGACTCGAACTTGACTCAAAAACTTAGACTTGACTCGGTTCGATATCTGCTTGAACTCGGCTTGAACTCAGATGAGTAGAGCACGAGCTGTGCATCCATGCTTGAAGCCCAATTTGAGCCGAGTACGAGCTGGGACTTGGGCAGTGTGAATCGAGCACGAGCTGGGCAATAATCGGCTCGGTTCGACTCGTGTATAGCTCTAGACACGATTGCTTTACTTGCCAGCACTAGGGTTTTTCACTCAAGAGACACGATTGCCCTACTTGCTGATATCATTATCTTTTTATTTCTTTTCGTTTTCTTTTTCCACAATTTCATAATAAATAAATATACACGTATGTCATAAATGAGTCCAAAATTAATAATGAAATGATTTAAACAAAATTTATAGAAATTTAATGCTATTAAAATTCGGTCCCCGAAATTGTTTAAAAAATAAATTGTTTACTATAAGAGATTGTAAATTTAGATTTTCTTAAGTACAAGTTGTATTTCGTAACAATATAAAAATTTATGACAAAGCCCACCAACCCCCCCCCAAAAAAAAAAAAAAAAAAAAATTGCTGAAAATTATACTTGAGTCTTGGAAATCTAAATTTTGAGTTTATATATATATATATATATATATATATATATATATATATATATAACTTAATTATTTTATAACTAATTTTAATTTCTCTTTGATAATTCATTGAGAATTTATATTTAAGTTTAATTGATAAATTTTAATTTAAACAAAAATTCTGAACTACAATGAGAAAATTTATAAGTTTTAAATTTAATATTATACTATTAAAATTTTAATCTAATAAAGTTTTAAATATATATTAATCACTAAAGTTCTAAAATATAGAAATCTAATCAATTTAGCTTCATTTCTAAAATTTTAAAAATTTTCTTGAATTAAAATTGAGATTTTAATCTTTATAGAAAAAATATTACACTGATTCCATAAATTTATAAAATTAACGATGTAATTAAATTCATATTTAATAATTTAAGTTAATCTATCTTAAATTAAATTAAAAAATTTAATCTAATTATTTTAGATCAAATATTTTAAATTTAGAATTTTATTCAGTTTTTATATCTAAATTTAATAAGTTAAAGGAAGTTATTAATTTGGACTTTTGATACTATTATTTTTACACATTCAAATTAATTTTTTTTTAATGATTATAATTAATTCTAATTATTATAAATTATCATAATTTAAATTTTGGTTTACTTTTTAACTTGAAATTTTTATTCTAATAATTTGGATAAATTACATGATTAAATTTAATAATTAACATAATCATTAATTAAGAATATTTTGAAATTAATTCAAAATTATTAATTTAATTAAATTCATTCATTCACAAACTTATATATTAAAATATATAATCCAGAATTTTCATTTACTCCAAATAGATTGATAAGATCATTATATTTTCATATGCCCATTCACGAATTATATTTATCAAATAAATATGAATTTCTTGAAAATTTTGGAGGGAAAATAAAAAAGATTTTTAAAAAATATAAATAAACAAGTATCTAAAAACGTTCACATCTGGAATCGGATCACCCAACTGGTTCGCTGGATTGATCTGAACATGCCCCATAATTGACTCAAATTCAACCTGAACATAGCTTGATCTACTGTCTCCTTGCACCATTTCCATCTCTCTGTCTTCAAAATCATCCGCCATTGAGGTTTCCAACGCTAAATGCTGTTGGAGATCATATGCAACTAAGTATGTGATGCTGGTTTTGAATGAGTTATAAGGACAAACTTAGACTTAAAGAATATACGATTATGATAGATGGTTAGAAGATAGACGGCTTATGATTATTTTGTTACGAGTCTCCGGTGCAATAAAAGGTCGATATTGTAGTTTGAATAGCCTAGATTGTTATATCTGTCCTACTATGATGAACAACTTGGATTTGGGTGGTGGCTTTGAAATCCTGACGAGAGTTGGTTGCGAAAGGAGAAGAAGGAGAGAAAAATCATCCTCTTTCTCTTTTTGTTTTTTTACTTGGCAACTGCGGAACGTTCCTACAAACAAAAGTAGGTGCTGACTTTGGGCTGCTCCATATAGAGCTGAAAGTTGGGCAGGTTGAACCCGACCGACCCGTGACTGACTCGACATTAGGTTGGGCTTGGGCTAGATGTATTGAGTCCGATCTCAGGCTTGGGTTATACAAACACCAACCTGATAAAACTTGGGTCGGGCTCGGGTTGAGGTCTTAGGTTGCTCGACCCAACCCAAACCCGATCAATATATAAGTTACTTATAAATTATAATTGAGTGTGAATCGTATGTGTTGAAGACATAGAAAATTCCGGTGTTGTCAGGTCTCATTGGTCCACATCATTTCTGATGACTCAAGCTAACAAGAAATGCTGGATTTCTCTCCCAAATAGATTGTACGCTACACAACACGACTTTTAAATGAGTAGTTGTCCTATATTTTAGTTAGTTTGTTTAGAATAAATGAAGTTCTTTACTATAAATAACTACGTATATAATTAATAAAATCATAGATATAAAAATAAGATGTGTATTGAAATATAATAAACTAATGCAATCATTAAAATATTAGCATGTATCCACCCGATCAACCCGACCAACCTGACCGAACCTGCTTGGGTTGGGCTTGGGTTGAGAATTCCCAACCCGAGGTTAGGTTGGGTTAGGTTAGGGTTGAGGTACAAGAACCTTAGGTTCAGCTAGGGTTGAGCACCAACCCGACCCAACCCGCTTGACTTTCAGCCCTAGCTCCACATGAGTTGTGTTGAGGCCAAGAAGGGTCTCATGCACCGTACGTGTAGGGGTCCCCTAGGCGATCTTAATGAATGAGCGGTTGGATCATCAAGGATGATTTGTGAGTAGCAATTTTTGATGGACAGTTCACATATATCAGGTGTATAAATGAGTGGTTAGATGTGAAATTCGTAAGGTATGTGGACAACTATGATTGGAATTCGATGAACAGTGTAAATGTGTTAGTGGGTTATCCTAAATGGATGGTTGAATGGGCCCCACATTATTCGGGAAAGTAGAGGAAGCACATAAGCACTCTTGCCTTTATTGAGTTGGAAAAAAATAAGGGATGTGGACTCGCACAACTAAATTCTTAGTTTGGTAGGTGTACGCACATGTGGTGTACGTGTGCACAACACATGAGTGGTACATGCGGGTCACATGTGTATGTGATCAGTATATGTGCATCGAGTATTTGTAATGTATTGTGTATGTGTTTTGTGATGCATGGATGTATACATGGTTGGATAAGAAGATTGTGTGGTTTAAATGGATGGTTGGTTGCATGGATGGATTTGATGGTTTAGGTTGATATGAGGACATAAATATTAATGATGATGGTGGTAAAGACAAATTTGAACTATCTTAATTTGATATTAGATGGATGGGTTGACTAATGAGCCCCACATTTCTATGTCTAAATGATACTGATATGTCCCACATAAGGCCGTTATACATTCCTAAAGTACACATGCCTCTACCTTACCATAATATTTTATTTACTTTTGAAAGGTCTCTACCTTTTCAAATGGCGAAGGATTAAGGTATCTATTAATAACCTTTAGGATGAAAATGTGTGTGGGCTCTAATCCAACTATCCTTCTACGATGAAGCTTGATGCTCGGATCATCTGTGATGTGTTCTATCTAATGAGTCTAATATCGACCCATAATTATTAAAGGCGGATCAAAATGAATATTCAATAGTTCTCATTCTTCTATGATCGTGCAACAGGTATGAGTATATCATATAGAAGCTAACCATTATATTTGAAGTATTCTCCATGAGTTATAAAGTAAACGATTTATTTTATATTTGAGTGGCTCGGTAGGCGAGTATAAGGTGATGATGTATGGTTAGATGGTGAGATATGGAAGGATAACCATACATTTAGGAGCATAATCATATAATTAGGTTAATGTTCACTAATAAGTACAAAGACAACTAATTGGAGTACAGTGAGTTTTGGTCCAACTAGGTGGGCATTTAATGAAAAAAATTTCCCCTTTTATACAATGCATACACCTATATTGAGGGATTTTTGAATGCATGTCATAGTTATGTAAAGTGGCATATGTGTTAAGATCTAAGCCATTCATTAGTTAGGATCCACTAAGGAGAACTTATTTGCTAAAAACTAAGAAATTACACCTTTAAGAAAAGTACAAGTGTGCATGTTAAATCTAGATCATTGGACTATTTTATTAACAACTCATTATTTTCATAAGTATTTGACATCTTTGATCATAAGATCATCATCATTATTTTTTATTTTTTTATTTTTTTGCACTAAGAAGTTGATCACAATGTAATTTATCTAATGTACGGATCTGATTTTTAGTTGGATGGTCCAAATTTATAATAAGTGTGTAGTCCATTATACATTTAATGGAAAAAAAAAAACTCTCTTAATTAATGTAAGTAAGTGCTTCCATGGTAGACTAATTACATTTTGGCATGTAAAAGGGCCTACAGCTTGAGTGGGCCCATCATTGCATTAGTGTAAAATCAACCCCATCCATTAGGTATGTCACCCCATGTTAGATCAAGGTCTCAAATTTCATTCCCATCCTTAGTTCGGGTGAATCACATGATTAGAAACAGTGTATATGGAAAGGTTCACCCTCTAAACTATTTCCATCAGTGTGGCTTACATGAATCATATATGGACTTCATTTTTGGGACTCAGACTTAATTTTGGTGTGATATCTAATGGCTGGAACGGATTTCATAGTTTCTTTACGATGGGCCCTGAAAGAAAATCAAGAACGGAGCGTCTCTCTCCTAATTGTTCCTATTGGTGTGGCCCATCTGAACCACTGATTAGCCTAATTTCTTTGATCTGAGCCTATCGCTGGATTACACGTTTAATGGTCGGAGTAGATCTTACATACATATAAGAGCAGGCCCGTAAAAAATCTGAGGTGAGAGCGCATGTGGTACCTGTTCTCAAAATATTACCATTTGGCGTAATTTAAAGTTGTAATTAATGCTCATAATGCTGCCATAGAGGTGGCGTTATTTTGGTAATTAATACTCGTAATGCCGATTCACGAGTGATTTAAACGCAGCTTTGAAAAGAGTGGCCACTTCGGGTAGACCGACTATGGTGTTAATTTTAAATCTACCCCGAACATCTGATGGGTCACCTCACTTTACACCTAGGGCTCAAATTTCAGGCCTATCCATGCTTCAGGTGGACCACACAACTGGAAATAGTTGATAAAGAAAAGTTCACCCTCCCCTCCAAACTATTTACGTTGGAATGGTCTACTTGAAATATGAATGGATCGGAATTTTTGTCCCTATATAAGTTCTCCTTAGTAGATCCTAGCTGGTGAATGGCTTAGATCTTAACAAATATGTCACTTTACATAATTATGACATGCATCCTAAAATCCCTCAATATAAGTGTATGCATCGTATAAAAGGGAAAATTTTTTCATTAAATGCTCAGCTAGTTGGACCAAAACATACGGTCCGAGCATTTCTATTATACACACACACACACACACACACACACACACACACTCCCATGATGCGCATCCCTTACTGAAATAAGAGGACACACACACACACACACACACACACACACACACACACACACACACACTCCCACGATGCGCATCCCTTACTGAAATAAGAGGGCTTTCATTTTCAATCTCCATAGCTTAAAGTTATTTTTACTCGTGAATTTCTTTGTCTCGAACTTCACATTCGATCTCCTTGACACCATATTGTAAATCTAAACTAATAAACCAATCTCGTTCTGATATCCCTTGTTGGAGATCCAACTCTGCAAAAACACCTTAATTTGAATTAAAACAAACAAAAGAAAACAAAAATCCAAGCAAACACACAAGAGCACTTGATTTTTACGTGGAAAATTTCGGAGGAAAAAAATCATGGCACGAAGTGATGATCAATCTACTATTTAGAGAAGATTCTAGGGATGAAGATAACTTATAGCCAAAACCCTAGCTATCTCTCTCGGAGGCTCTAAAAAAATACAAAAAATAACCAAAATTTGTAACTCTCTCTTAACTCCAACATAATTAATTCTAAAAGTCACCATTTCATAAGAGAAATGTCAAAAATGCCCCTCCAAGGGTCTACTAACATTTGGGCCTTATTAGTATGTGAAAAACAAGTCATATAGGCTTAAAAAAGTGAATAGACCCAATGACAATTTTGGTGTAACAATTTTGACATAATTCACTTACCTTGGTTACATGAGAATGCAACAAAGACCCTTTTAAGGAATTTTGATAATTTTGAACTCCAAATCCTCAAAATTCTTACTATAAAACAACCTAAATAATGAAATCACTACAAATACTTCTTAATCCACGATGACAATTGAGCCATGGGAAGCCCATCACTAGTGTAACAACCCGTCTATTTTTTTTTTTTTTATAACGGTGGGAACTATATACCATTTTTTCTTTTGGTGTGGCCCACTTAAACCTTGAATCTACCTCATTTCTTGCGCCATGTCCTAACATCATCTAACAAAATTGATGAACGGTGTGGATCTGTCACATCATTCCTGTGGGGTCCAATCTAAAAAAAAGAAACAAAACAAAACAAAACAAAGTGACGTGCCTCTCACCATAACCAACCCCATCTCTCACTCCTCTCACCGCATGACCTAACCTCTCTCCCTAATTTCCTCTCCCATTCAAACTCTTCGCTTTCTTCTTCCACCATTCTTCAACCCACCAAATAATCCAGGACGCTCACCATCAACCCAAGAAGATTTTAACGGCAAGCGTTCAACCCCACTGTTTCCATCTTATGGCCCACCTAAATTCCAAATCTGCCTTACCTTTATAATCATATATTATTACGACCCGAAAAAGTAGCTGGACGGAATGGATTTCCCACAAACATCTCATCGGACCCACCTAGTTTCCGTTACAGTAAGGGATTTGGAAGGCTTCCACAATGCAATCCATGCAAATTGAAACCTCTCCGATTTTTCCTCCTTTATCTTTCTGTTTTCGAGCCAACCTATAAATAAAAAAATCTCGATTGTCCATTGGATCCATCTCCAATTTGCAATGTCCAAACTATGTCATTCAACCTCCACTCAACACACCAGGTTGGTGATTTTTCCGATTGAAAAGACTACATTATTATATGCTTTCATTTCATTATTTATTTATTTCGTATTGTTGATTTAATACATTTAATTTTGGTTTTACATGATGTAGAATGCATTTATTTAATTTTAATATGTGAAAAAAATTCATTTAATTATTGTTAAATGTTTTTAATTATATTATGGGTGCTTTGCCTGAAATGACCATTATGTTATTTTTATGGGGTGCTTTTCCCAGGGTCATTTCTGAAAGGATCGGCATGGTACGGGTGCTCTGCCCAGGGTCATACCCAAAAGGATCGGCATGGGTGCTCTGCCTTGGGCAATTCCCTAAAAGGATCAACACATACGGGTGCTCTGCCCTGGGTATTTACCGTAAAAGTTTATTCACCAGGTGCTCTGCCGAGGGTTATTCCCTAAAAGGATTAACACCGGTACTTTGCCGAGGGTCATTCCCTAAAAGGATCAACACACATGGGTGTTCTATCCTGTATTGAACCAAAAATGATTTTAGATAACGGTATTGTCTTATTTTGTTATTACGAAAAATAAATTATTATTGTTATCATGTACAATGACGATTCAATACTCGTAATTAATTATATTTGTATTATTGAGTTTTATTTGTGTTAGTGTAAAAATTTCAATTTTGGGAAAGATGTGACCCTACGAGCCGTCGCGCTCACACCCATATAGACTTTGCAGAGTTTATATATGAAGAACCGGTTGAACAAGATTGAACACTTTGATATTTTTATATTTTTTATTTAGAAATTAATTAAAATTTAATGTATGTTATTATTATTTATTTTTTTTTGTCAATGTAATTAAAGATTTAAGGATTGATTAGTGGAGAATATTTAATGATAATTGTTGATGTAAAAATTTGGTCCACCCTCTTTAGACCTTTGAGTACCTACACAAGAAGAAGACAAAGGAGACCCTGGCTAGAGCAGGGGACCCTCCAATGCCAAAGTCAGGCTAGGAATTTGGGTCTTATAATATTGAGGGGTTCTAGGAGAGAGTTTTTGCATACCTTTCACCCTTGAAGCCTCTCTTATTTATAGGATAGGGAGGATCCCATCGTACGGGAATTCTTTTCCGATATTTTAGAGATTTGTTGCGTTCCTGAATCTTTCCGAAATTATATGATCCTGTGATCGTCGAAATCTAGCGCTATCTTCCGAAGATCTTGAGTAAGATCTCTAATTTTTAGGAAGATCCTTCGGATCCGTAGCTTGGTTTTAGGTCGGGTCGACCTCTGGCAGACCTATGGCTGACCTCTGGCCGACCCATGATTGATCTCTGGCCGACCTATGGTTGATCTCTGGCCGACCCATCGCTGACCTTTGACCGACCTATGGTTGATCTCTGGTCGACCCATGGCTCGTAGTCTCATTCTTTGAGTGTCATTGCATTTGCATCACCCTTCTTGAAGATTAACTTGCTTTTGGACGTAGAAGCCTTATCAGGATCGGGTTTCATTGGGCCCGTGCTGGTTCAGTAGAATTGGTCCATTCCATAAGCCGACTTATCCACTTGTCCATTTTTTCCCCCAACAATAATGATTAGTATCCTTTTAGTTGCTCTGATTGTCTTGAAAATGTAAGGAATAATGTGGGTTACGATGTATATTTATTTAAATACAATTCACAGTCCTGAAATTCGGGTCCGGGCCTAGCCAACTCAGGTCCTGATTTTCGGGGCGTGACAACTACAGTTCTCAATATTGAGAAATTCGTTGACTTTGTTAATTACATGCTTTGTTTTGTGCTAATCGGACTGCTATAGCTACATTTAAAAAAAAAAAAAAAAAAACAAGTTGGGTGGGTGCGGTATTGGCATTATCTTCTAATCTCATAGAATTTTTTGTTGCCCCCACTCACTGCGAGGCTCTTCATGGATCCTTGAAATATGACCTCATACCCAATTGATGAATACTGTTGTAACCATGTCCCACCCACTATCCAAAATAGCTAATCGAACGGTTCAGATTTCATTTAAGCAGGCCACATGTGTAGGAATATCTTGGAGGCTCCAAACATCAATATCGATTTTCATTTCCTTTTTACTTAATTTTTAAAAGACAGCGACGTGCGTATTAAGATTTACACGTAACAGAGAACCCGACCCGTCTCTTTCTTCCACGTGAATCCTGGATGGAAACGATATCCATGGACCTGATAGCTCTCTCAAGATACGTGTTTCAGACATCAGACCCACGTTACATGCATCGAACGAAACAATCCCTGTGACTGCACTCGAGCGGGTGCACGTTCCTGGTAGTAACACTACACACGTGCCAATGGTCCCACATCCATCAGATCCAACACGACCATTAGGGTGGCCCCACAATGTAAACCACTTGGAATAAACTTTATGCTTGGTCTGTGAACTAGGAACACAAAAGAAATAAACTAACGGTCCATATTCAATATAGTCAAATTGACCACCAGGTGAGCTAAACGGCCTGATCTTTAACTTAAGTAATATACAAAATGGGGCCCATCCGATTTGCAGTGTGGATCTCCCCAGTTTGTTCCACATTAGCAAGCATGGCTGTCACGTGATATAAAACCCTAACCCCGCAATTGCAATGTAGATTTCTTCGTTTCCTTATCTTGTGAGCGTTGATTGACGCGGATTGCGTGCGAGAACAGCGTACTGCTTAAGGAAGCAACCTATTAGGCTCAGGGCGTTTGGTGCACGGCATTTGATGAGATTCACTCGGATGAAATTAGAAAAACGTAATTATTGCAGTTAGAGGAGATTATCCGTTATTACCATGGGACAAACGTAACTTCACGTTGCTTTTGTGTCGGCACAGTCCTGCGTTTGCTGGCCATTAAATAAATATATTAGTTACCGTACGTGAAACCAGTGAAAATAACATGTGTTGTATTTATATTGTCCACCTATTTTGCAACATCATTTTATGGTGGGCCTAAAAATGAGGCAGATCCAAAGTTCATGTGGACCACAACATAGAAAGCAGTGGAGACAACGACGTGATCTTGATGTTTATTTACAATCCAATCTATTCGTGGGTCCTTACTCTTGCTCCTTGCGGTAGACTCTTAAGAGTTTCAACACCTGGTCAACGGATCTGAGTACCCAAAGGTGGTGAAAATACCGCTAAGGTGTGAGTGCGTGGGGGTGTGTGAGCATGTGTAAAATAAAGAAAAAAAAGAAAGGTGAAACGGACCTGGATGAAGGGAAATTTCAGCTTGACCCAAAACTTCTGAGCCTCCAAGAACTTTTCAATGGTAGGCATTCAATCCCTACTACTTTTTATGATGGGTCCAATAGAGCTTTGGATTTAATTGATTTTTGTCCCATGCCTTAAGATGATCTCAAAAAAGGATGGACAATGTGGATATAGCTCACGCATCATAGTGGGATCCACAAAACTTGCTGAAATCAAGAAAGCTTTTCAAAATTTTCCTAGCAATAGGGGTGAAGCAATGCTATAGCTTGGCAGAAACCAACCTGATCTGGTGGATTTGACCCGATCCGGCAGATCTGATCCGATTCGAACCAATCTGAAGGCCTGGAACAGTGTGGTTCGAGTAGGATCAATCAGATCCGACTATTTATCTGATTGAGTTTAGATCAATGTCAATCTAGACTGATCTGATCTGGAATCCAATTCGATTGGATCTAATCCGATCCGGTCATATAGTATAAAGTTAAAATAGAGTCATTGAATGTTTACATCTAATTGCTGAGAAATAAAGGGCTGAGGTTAAAACATTTCATAAGAAAGGTAATGTGAGGGCAGTGCGGGTGGCACATTGATGAGTCCTGTGTTGGGCAGGTGTACTACCACAAGGCATTGAAACTTGGTTCAGAAGCGGATGGGCTGGTGTAGAAGCACGTCTGAGTAAACTTTGTGAGCCCAAATTTCATTCATGCAATTTATCTACTCCATCCATCTCTTTTAAGAGATAATTTTAGGGCTTCATCTAAAAAATGGAGTGTATCCAATTCTCAAGTGGAGCACACCACCGAAAATAGTGTGAATTGAACATCTACCGTTGAAAAATCATTGAGGGCCCAAGAAGTTTTAGATCAAGTTGATATTTATTTTTTTTCCTTCATCTATGTCTTTTTGATCTGATGAACAGGTTGGATGACAAATAAATATCACTGGGGCAGTGGAGCCTTATAAAGTTTCAATGGTGGAAATCAGTACTTCTACCTTTTCCGATGGTATGGTCCACTTGAGCTTTGGAGATGCATAAATTTTGGGTTCAACCCCTAAAATGACATGGAAAAACGAATGGACGATGTTGATTAACCACGTGCATTCACATTGGGCTCACATGCATTCACTCCATATCACACGCCAACTATACAGCCGTGTGTAGCCTGTGGATAAACTTCAATTTAATTTCTTGTATCACATGTAAGCGCGGATGCGATAAGTTGAGTAGCTAGCAAGACTCCCTGCTAAATGATGTCACCAGGTTCTGTGGGACTCACCATGATGTATGTGTTGTGTCCACACCGTTCATCAATTTGTAGAGATCATTTTAGGCCATGAGACAAAGAATGAGTAAGATCTAGATTTCGAATGGATCCCACCATAGAAAACAGTGGGAAGAGTGACTCCTACCGTTGAAACCTTCCTAAGGTCCATTATGATGTTTAACTGAGATCCAACGTGTTCACAGGTTAAGATAGACATGAAAGAAGGGAAAACACAAATTTCAGTTTTATCGAAAACTTTTGTGGGCCTTAGAAAATTTTAATGGTGGGCATCACTCTCTCCACTATTTTTTGTGGTGGGGTCCATTTTAACTTTGAATCTAACTCATTCTTTGGCTCCTGCCCTAAATTGATATCTCCAAAAGAATGGACGGTGTGGATACAACACATACATCATGGCAGGTCCCATAGAACTTGGTCACGTCACTTTAGTAGCGAGTTTAGCTACTCAACCTGTCAATAACTAATCCGTGTACCACATAGGCTGTACAGCTGTTGCAGATACGTGTCGTGTGAAGACGAGTGCGTACGTGCCTCGAGCTTCGAGTTGTATGAACGGCTCAAATGAGATCAAAGTTACATGGGCCCCAAGATAATGTTTATTTTCCATCTAATCTGTTAATAACGTTAAAAATACATGGATAAAGTGGAAAAACAAATTTCATATTGATCTGAAACTTTTGTGATCTTAAAAAGGGTTTCAATGGTAAACGTTCAAACCCCCATTTTTTTTTTGCAATGTGGTCCAACTTATCTTTAGATCTGTCTTATTTTTCGGCTCAAGCCTTAAGACAAGCTCTCCAAATGGATGGATGGTTTGGATATAACACATACCTCATAGTTTGACCTAAAGAACTTGCTGACGTCAATACACCACCAACTAATCCACTTCTGGTTTAGTATCACCCACTTCTCTCTTCCGATCCGAACGGTACCCAACTCGATCCGATTCGGTTTCCTTGACTGAGTCGACTCGGTTTGGGTTCGGTTAGCAGTGCGTCGGATTAGATCGAGTTAGCTGACCTGGACTTGGTCCCAGATTAGATCAAGTTCGGATCAATTACTTAAAAATTTGGATCGAGTCGAGTTAGGCCCAATCCGATCCGACTCGACTCAATGCCCACCTCTAAGCAATGATATGGTGCCAGAATTTAGGATGGGCTAAATGCAAGTCCTTCCCACCTAATCCCAACCTTCCCATCCTCCTTAAAGGCGGAATGAAAATGAATGGACCAAATGCAATTCCATCCACCTAAGCATATTGAGTAAACTATGTGGGGCCCATAGTGATTTATATATTTTATCCACTCAGTCCATCCATTTTAATAGATAATTCTATGACTTTAGCTTCAAGATGAAGTATATCCAAAGCTTAAGAAGACCACAACATAAGGAACATTGTGAATTGAATGTCCACCATTGAAATATTCTTGGGGGCACACAAGTTTTGGATCAATTCGAAATTTATTTATTTTTCTCTTCATCCATGTCTATGTGATCTTTTGAATAGGTTAGATGACAAATAAACACCAATGTGGGTAGATGTGGGCACTAGATGACTCGATCTGGCTAACTCGACTCGTCCGACTCATTCAGATCCGATTCGACTCGAACCGAATGGGTAAGTCGGTCCGAGCCGTGTAGGCTTTGCCCAATCCGAACTCAAACCGAGTCGAGTTCGAGTTACCCAGTAACTCAATCCAGTTAGACTCGACTCATCTGAAACTCAACTCTTTAACCCTACCCGCCACATCGTACCCCGGCCCTATCCCAAACTCTCTCCCTCCCTCCTCTTCCAAGCCGGGCAACCCACCACTATCACCCTCCTCCTCCTCCTTTCTCTCCTCCTCTCTCTCCTCTCCACTCCCATCCCCCTCCCTTATTCTCCTCCTCTTCCAAGCCCGACCATCACCCTCCTCCTCCTCTTCCCTCCCTTATCTCTCAATTCGACTCAGTGCCAACTTGACCTGACTCGGTTCTTCTGATCGGATCGGACTTGGTCCACATTAATCCAGGCCAGACCGAACTCGGATTGAATCAAGCATACTGGACTCGGTATTAAGTTGGATCAAATTTTGGTCAGGCTTATTTCAAAATCGGATCGAGTTAAGTCAGCCCTAACTCCATCCGGCTCTGACTCGATGCCCCGGCTCTAATTGTGGCCCTAGCAAGGTTTCAATAGTGAAAATTATTATTTCTACTTTTTCTTGTTGCGTGGTCATTGAGCTTCAGCTATGAATTAATTTCGGGCTAACCCCTTGAATGAGATGAAAAATGGATAAACGCCACCCAACAGAATTGACTTCAGTACATGCTGAGTAACTCGCACGTAATCCGATTTTGACAACCTGTCGCAGGAAGTTACCTGCACTCGGAAGCGGAGGCAGTTAATTCGGGTCGCAGTGAGTTCCTGCACCAGTAAACTAGGTGGGTCCCGTGCGCTTTATGTTTGTGAGAAATCCACCCTGTTCATCTTGTTTTTTCAAATCATGTTAATACATAGGCTAAAATATGAGATAATCCAAAACTCAAGTGAGCCGCACCACAAGATCAGTGAAGATTCACATCTACCATTGGAACATTGGTGGGGCATGTAAGCCTTGGAGGAGCCTAATACTTCTGTGTTTTCCATTCATTACTGTAGGAATGACCTTATGAACGATGCAGATGGCATATAAACATTATGATTGAGCTAGGAAGGTTTTAATGGTATGCATTTTTTTACTCACTTTTTCATATAATTCTTTCTACTTTGAGTTTTGGATCTATCTTATTTTTGGGCTCATAAGATAAATTGATTTGACAAAACAGATGAACTGAGGGGGATTTCTAACAAACATCACAGTGGCCCATCTAGCTTCCCATCCCAAGAAGATCCTGTTACATGCTCTTGCTGGCAATCCACCGCACTCATAAGTTAGGCTGAGCCATTGTGATGTTTGTGAGAAATCTACCCTATCCATTTTTCCACCTCACGTTAGGCTATCCAAAAATGAAATAGATCTAAAACTAAAGTGGGCCACACTACAAGAAGCAGTGAGGATTGAATGTGCACTGTTGAAACATTCTTGAGGCCATAAGAGTTATGGATGAGGCCAATATTTTTGTTTTTTTTGCTCATTCTAATAAAAATGACCTTATGAATGGTTTGCTTTTTGTTCATTCTCATAAAAATGACCTTACGAATGGTTTGCTTTTTGTTCATTCTCATAAAAATGACCTCATGAATGATTTGAATGGCTTATAAACATTACGAATGGTTTGCTTTTTGTTCATTCTCATAAAAATGACCTCATGAATGATTTGAATGACTTATAAACATTAAGGTGGACCTATGGAGGTCCCAAGGATTGGCATTTCCCAGCTCACTATTCTTGCTGTGCTGTTTGTGCTGTCACTTGAGTTTTAGATCCATCTCATTTTTTTTTTAGCTTATTTTCTAACGCAAGCCGACAAAACAGATAAATGAGGTGGATGCCTACAATGAACTCCACCTAACTTTAGACAGCAGGAACTTTTGATGAGAAGGCGGTGCAGGCAATGATAGCGCTAAATTATGCTACTTTCTTTTGATCTTCGGGTGTATGTCACGTGTGACACACTTCAGACAACTTGAGAGATTGTAAATGGAAATTCTGAAAACACTTGGGGCATGTACCTCACCCACGCATGCAGGTTAAATGGCTTAACGTGCATATGATCTTTGCCATTCATCAAGTAAATCATACCTTTGTTTGGCTTTAATATGAGAATCAGGCTGATTCAATTTTTAGTTATATCATCTAAATTTATAACTTTTAAATTTATGTCCTATGACTCAACGAAGTCTTAAAATGCTATGATTTTTGAATAATTCTTTCATCATCACACATCACATGAGAATAAAGGATTGAATGACACATAAACACCATGATAAGCTTTGCACGAAACTAACCGTAGTTGTTCGTTAAAATTTTTTCCTATGAAGTGGCCTACCTAAGTTTTGGATGATTATGATTTTAGGTTTAATGGTGACAATGTGGCATCATACATGATGGACAAAGTGTATTCCATGAAAGTATGTGATGGACCAAGTGCATCTCATGAAAGTTCTATTGACATGACCTTTTACTTGTGAAACTAACTCCTGTGGGACAGGTTCCTTAATCGCAGGAGGGTACAGTCAGCTTTGATGATGGAGAAAATCAGTGCGTGTTGGGGCTTTGGACCTCTTTCTTCAAGAAAAATAAACGGTTGAGTGGCAGTTGGATGTGAAATCTTAACCGTATATTGTACAACATATATGTTTTCCTAAATTACATGTAACCTTATTTAAAATGTCTCTTCATGTACTCCCTTAAATACACATGCTGCTGTGGCACATGTGCAATATTGTTATAGTCCATCAAGTGAATCATACTTTGTAATTCTCTAGCCCAAAACCAGGGCACATGTCAGGTGGGCTACAGCTAGTTAAAAAATGAACAGATACAAAAGGCTTGTTCTATTTGTTTATTTGTTTCATGCATAGTGACCCACTTGATGCGTAGGCTAGTTAAATTTTTGGGCCATAGTATGTGTGCCTCACCCAATGGTCAATCTAGATCTTGAATGTGTTTGCCACAACGGCATGTGCATTGGCAATTTAGATGGAGGGGTTATACATCCGGCAAGCTGTACAAACTAAGGTAAGCCTTTTTTTTTTTTTTTTTTTTAATGTGCTCTCAAACTCAATCAAAACTTTTTTTATATATAAATTTGAAGGTGGGAGCACACTGTTATAGACAAATGTCTTAAATTTGTCTGGTGGTCTGTCGATGATATTGATAGAGTT
The DNA here is from genome assembly GCA_037074715.1 of Magnolia kwangsiensis. Classification (NCBI taxonomy): domain Eukaryota; kingdom Viridiplantae; phylum Streptophyta; class Magnoliopsida; order Magnoliales; family Magnoliaceae; genus Magnolia; species Magnolia kwangsiensis. Next base: position 10,672,209 of record CM073571.1, read on the forward strand.
TTAGATAATATCGAGGCTGTCATCGAGAGTGGCTTGATGACATCGATAATTCACAGAAATTTCACCGTTGGTCGCTGGACAGTTTTTTGGTCCGATCGATATCATCGAGAGACCTTCAGATGATATCGATGCTATTATTGAGAGACCTTTGATATCATCGACGAGTTCTGTAGATGCGATTGTGGAAACGCAGATTTTGTGGATTTTATTTTCTATTTGGATTCTACCTTTCTATTCTTATATAAATGGGTGTATCCGGGATTGGGTGCATAAGAGGGTATGCTAAGGCTTTCTAAAGGAGTTCCAAGGGTTCCTAAAAGGATTTTAGGATTTCTAAAGGATGTAGCAAGGGTGAGATTTGAGGTTGTTTGAATCGGGTAGGTCCTCTCTTTGTAATTTTTATTTTCATAGTAAAGATCTGTCGCTTTGTGCCATGATTTTTTCACGCAAGGGTTTTCCACGTTAAATCTATGTTCTCTTATGTGTGCTTGGTGTCATTGGATTGCTATCCTAGATCTAGATTTATGTGATTCCACAGGTCAAAATCCCTAATAAGTGGTATCAGAGCAATCGTTGGGGTACAGATCTGAATCTAAGGGATTAGTAATAATGGCGAGCACCTGGTATGAGATTGAGAAGTACTCAGGAAAAAATAATTTTGAGTTATGAAAAATCAAGATGATGAGTTCCTTAATCAAGCAAGGCGAAGATGGTGCTCTTGAGGAGCGGAAGTCTACTATGACTGATGATGATTGGAATACTCTTGATAAGAAGGCTTTATCATCGATCCGTTTGTGTCTCACTAATGAGATTCTCTACAACGTCATGAGGGAGAAAACTGCGGCTAAGTTATGGGCGAAGTTAGAGGATGTTTATGCAAAAAAATCCTCTGAAAATTGCCTACACTTGAAGCGGCAGTGGTAGAACTTTAAGATGACAGAGGGTGAGGATCTAGAGGCTCACATCAGCAACTTTAATAAATTAGTTTACAAATTGCTGGATATGGAGGAAGTAATGAAAGATGAAGAACAAGCACGTATGTTGCTGAATTCTCTTCCGGCGTCATATGAGTCATTCAAGGACACTATGTGTAGCATGAATAAAACCCTGAGTGTCGACACCGTTATCTCAGCCCTTCAAAAGAAGGTTATGAGACAGCTAAACAACGACATGGGGACATTTTCTGATGCACTGTTTACAGTGGGTAGGAATTCTGGACAAGGTACAGGTTCTTTAGGTTCTAGATCCAAATCCAAAGGCAAGGACAAAGGAAAGGTAAAGTGTTGAAACTGTGGGAAGGAAGGACATGTGAAAAATGATTGTGAAAATCTTAAATCGAAAAGGGAAGATTCTGAGGCTTCATGCAAGGAAGCCAACACTGCCACGTCAGATGGATGTGATGGTGGTGTTTTATCTGTGTCTTTGCTCAGACGGTCATACGAAGATCGTAAGGACGAGTGGATGCTAGACACAGGGGCATCTTTTCACATGATTTCTCATCGGAGTTGGTTCACCAGTTACAGGGAGGGCGATGGTGGACAGGTATTTAAGGGCAATGACATTTCCTGTAATGTTGTGGCTGTTGGTTCGGTGCACATCAGGATGTTTAATGGGGTGGAGCGTACCTTGACAGATGTGAGGCACATTCCTGATTTGAAGCAGAATCTGATTTCTCTTGATGTGCTTGAGGCAAAAGGATGCAAGTACACAGGTATTGATGGTGCTCTTAAAGTATTTAAGGGGGCACGAGTAATCATGAAAGTGCAACGACTCGGTAGCTTGTACAGGTTGATCGGGAGCACTTCAAAAGGTGGAGCTGCAGTGGATGTAGCGGATTCTACCTCTGCATGTGTTGGCATGTTGGGCATGACTAGATGAGCTGGCAGGGTAGGAAGGTTGAGACGTACAGACAAAGATACAGAGTAGGTGGAGCAGTCACCAGTGAGAAGAATCACATGGCATGATCGCAGGATATCGACGAGGTACATTGACGACTCTAATATCACAGGAGATTCATCTTCTATTCAGATGGCTCTAGGTAAGCTTGGTGCTGAGAAGTGAAAGGTGACTATGGGCGATATGATGGATTCGTTGTACCAGATTGACATATAGGAGCGGGTAGAGCTTCTAGTGGGCCGGAAAGAGGTTGGATACAAGTGGATATTCAGGAGGATATAACATAGATACAGGGCGAGGTTGATAGGGAAGGGTTATGCTCAAAGAGAAGGGATCGACTTCTTAGAGATATTCGCGCCGACGGTATAATAGGTATCCATTAGATCCGTGATTGGCATTGGTTGGCCAATGTGATCTTGAGCTGGAAGGATGGATGTGGAGTATGCACTTCTGGAAGGGAAAGCGAAGAGCAGATCTACATGAAGAAACCAGAGCGGTTCGAAGTTAAAGGGGCTGAGAAAAGACTTTGCAGGAGGTCGTGGTTTGACCTGTTTCCTAGGTAATCGTTTAATTTCTTCATGGATGAAGGATCAGGGGGCTACAAAGATGGTTCTCGACGTTGAGACTGAAGGAGGAGTAGGCTTTGGTAATCACAGGAGGAATACCTTATGTGTATGTATTGATTAAGGATGTGATGATCTAGGTAAAGCTAGAGAGCATTCCCTACGCGTCTCTCCTCAAGTTTTCCTCAGGACATGTCTCAAAACAGATGAGGAAAAGTAGGATATCTCATGAGCCTTATTCGAATGCGGTTGACAGTGTATGCCGTGGTCTGGATTAGACTTGTTATTTCACAGGTTATCAGTGTTGTGATCAAGTATCCCAACAAGCAATATTGGGTAACGGTGAGATAGTAAGAAGACTGCGTCTTTTCTTTTGGAAAGACAGGAACACAGGTGGTTAGGCATGTGGATTTAGATCTGGCAGACATGATGAACAAGAATATTCCTGTAGAGAAGTTCAAGTTCTGTACAACTTATCTGGGCTTCCCGATGGCGTAAAAGGAAGACGGAGTGTGTAAGAGAAGCTATGATGTGATGTAGAGATAAGAGAAAAGGATAAGAAGCTACACGGATAAAGATTGAAGACATGGTGGAGATTGTTATGAAAAGATGTCTTAAATCTGTTTGGTGGTCTGTCGATGATATCGACAGGGTTTCAGATGATATCGAGGCTGTCATCGAGAGTGGCTCAATGACATCGATAATTCACAGAAATTTCACCACTGGTCGCTAGACAGTTTTTTGGTCCTGTCGATATCATCGAGAGACCTTCAGATGATATCGATGCTGTTATCGGGAGACCTTCGATATCATCGAAGAGTTTCGCAGATGCGATTGCGAAAATGTAGATTTTAGGAATTTTATTTTCTATTTAGATTCTACCTCTTTCTATTCTTATGTAAAGGGGTGTATCCGGGATTGGGTGCATGAGAGGGTATGCTAAGGCTTTTTAAAGGACTTCTAAGGGTTCCTAAAAGGATTTTAAGATTTCTAAAGGGTGTAGCAAGGGTGAGATTCGAGGTTATTCGAATTGGGTAAGTCCTCTCTCTTTGTAATTTCTATTTTCATAGTGGAGATCTGTCGCTTTATGCCATGATTTTTTTCCGCAAGAGTTTTTCATGTTAAATCTGTGTTCTTTTGTGTGTGCTTGGTGTCATTGGATAACTATCCTAGATCTAGATCTGTGTGATTCCGCAGGTCAAAATCCCCGAAACACAACACCTTAAACTTTACTAATTGGGAAACTTAGTTGTACAAGTTTTTCAAGCGGGGTCATAATAGGATGACCTGCGCCTATTATATAACTCCCAGCTACAGTAACTCCTCCCCTTAAACTGAAAGCTAATGAGATTAAAAAAACCACATAAACCTACTAGTACACCTCTCTTGCCAGGTCATCTCCCTTAACCATATGGCAGCCGCAGCTAATCTTAACCCCCCTCCATTTTAAAGGAAAAGGAAGCAACCAATGAGATGTGAAGATAAGATGGCGAGCTTCCAAGAAAATTGATTACACTTTATCCTCCTTTCGGACATTCCCCAGCCTCACCTTATCCAAAAAGATGTCCCTCGAATGTGGGGAGGAATCTTTGACAAGTCATTGAAAGCTATGGCCTCCTAAGAATCGCTTTCCATTTTTGCCAATGAGTCTGCCACACCATTAGCCTCCCTCACCATATGCTTTGACTATCACCTTAGCCTAGGAGCAACTACAGGCGGGCAATCCAGTACCACAGCTTCCAAGAGTTGCTCAGCTCCTTAGCTGCCATGTCAACTCTACCTTTAGAGTCACTCTTTACATCTATTCTTAAGAAATCTCAATTCAAGAAAAAGGAGAGTCCATCGATCATTGAACGTCATGCCTCAACTCAAGTATTTGCCCCCATGCCATAGCTAGCTGAGAAGGTGAAGATGAACTTTCTACAGTTATCTCTTATGACTTCGCCACCACCAAAAAGGCTCGAGTTCCCTCGGTTTAGTCCACCTCACCACCACAAGCTTAACACGTTGAAGGGCCAAACCTTCTATCCCCAAAGCTTGCATGAAAATCTAATGAGAGGGTGATACTGAGGGTGGCAAGGGAAGGATTGCTCCATTCTTTCGTAGTCAATTGCAAATGTGATCAATAATTCTCCCATGGTTTATACAGATCTCATCCAACCTACTCCCATTTCACTCCTTCCACACTTCTCAAAATAGAATGCATGGGAGCACTCCCAATAGAAGAGAGGACGAAGGGGAAGATGAAGCCTTGGGCCAACAATGACCTACTCTCCTAGACGCACCCTGGTCAGCTGTAAAAGAGAGATTGAAGAGAGTGGCAAATAATTCCCATAACTTTGAGGCTTGGTCACATGTGTAGAAAAGGTGATTTAACATTTCTGTGCCAGGGGCAACGATGGGGTTTCTTTTTGGACTACATCAATCAGACATCAAAACCAAAGGGACTCCCCTTGCTTGAATTCTACTATCAATTGGCACATCCTTCTTCAGTAACTTTTAGGCAAAGAGGGATATTTTTTGTGACAAATTGGCATGCCAAACTCACTTAGCCCAAGATTTTCGGGTGGTAATTACTTGACACATAGTCCAGGTTGACTGAACAGAAAATATCCCTGTGACTTCTAACGCCCAAGCACACTTGTTGGGTTTAGGAGATGTGCACACACCCTCTTCAGATATCATGTCTCAGACCTATTGGGGAAGAAGCTATTGGACATGCTTATGAAAGTGGTTTTTGTAGAGAAGTTCAAGGTTTTTTTTTTTCCTTCAATTTCTATGGACTTAGCAAAGAAAGAATGAAGACAGAATGTGCACAAAAAATGATGATGATGGTGCTACTATAAAGGAAAGTAGAGATAGTGATAGAAACTTGGAATAGTAGAGCTCGAGGATTAAAGTTATGGTGGAGATTGTTGATATATGCCTTAAATCTGGTGTAGTGTTGTTCAGTCTGTTAGTGCACTTATTTGTGCACATATTTACCAATAACATGGGCCCTTATGTCAATGATTTAGTTGAGCCCTTGGAAGCTAAAGACCAAAGTCACAAGAGGACACAAAGCATCAAAGAGTAAATAATAGGAATAGCATGAGGTGCCTTGGTAACTCTAACCTTATACCCAAAATAATCACCTCTTGATGATCATTCCTTGATAGATAAACCCTTATTTGATTATCGCTCAAACTTACGAGCTCAATTGGAATATGATAATATTGGCTGAAAGAGTTGCAAATCTATTGTAAATCAAACATCCCAAAAACAACAGTTGTCGAGTGGATCTCGATCTTATCGATAGTCTGTTGATGAGACTCAATAGAATCGAAGACCAACTCTATTCCATCGACAAAATAATCCAGCAACCAAATTAATTAATTTTATATCTTCTCGATGGGATCGAACAACAGTTTGATCCTATCGAAAACCCTTTTGATCCTATCAAAAGATCCATTAACTAGCCGTTGGAAATCAATTTCTATAAAATGGGATTCACCACATATGCAAAAGGATGAGTTTTTGGTGCAATTAGAGCTTAGATGAATTTTCACTCATATACCTCATCCTAAACCTCTAAATCCATGAGATTTAAGTCATCTTCTTGAGCTTTACCACTCTAATGAGGATTCCAATCTCCATTAAGAAGATGAACTTATTTTCTACATTTTTTTTTAAAAAAATTGGACACTAAGCGTATAGGTATATCATTGTTTATATCCTCTAGAATACTCATATAGGTGAATCCTTACTAGGAACCAACTATAATATTTAGTTATAGGAAATTCAACCCAACTCCCATCACTTTGATGATCACCTCATTGGAGCATCGCATACAAGGTGTTTGATCATGTAGCTGAAGCATCAACATTGACGAATGTGGGAGCAATTCAGAAGTTGATTCAAGCAAGGGACAGCATTGAAGAAGTATTTCAAGAATGTGTTAGAGAGGGACTTAATCCGACAAGTAAGGTTATCAATTGTAAAATCCATTCACACTCCGTCCTTATGTAGGATTGAGTGTAAAGTTTGTGACCCAAACTCGAATAGGCTCTTGTATATAACCTACATAGGTTATATACATCAAATTAGTAGTAAATCTCATAACATCAAGTAAGGTAACTACTCATAAGCTATGGATATTATTAATAACAACGAAGTTCAATACACGTAAATAGAAGCAAAAAGGAAATCCCTCAGTAGGGGATTATTATTACAATTCAAGCAAAACACAAAGTCTGAAGTACAAAAGTATGTAAATCCTAAAATATCAGTTGAGCTCCAATGGCTCAACTACTTCGGCATAAAGTTCTCCCTCATCAAGCTCCTCTTCAATCATTTCTGGGATCCCAACTGAGGGATCTCCTTCGATCATCAAACCTGCACTTATTTGGTGCAACTGCACGATAGGATGAGTGATAACCCCAATGGGTACTTCCCTCAAAGCTTTCATGCATATTATAATATTCCAAAATAGTTTCAATCAACTTAGTAGTTCATCATGAAAGCAAAGTAATATGAATACATGCATGAATATATGAATATATGTCTAAAATCACAGATCTGGGGATGCACATCCAGCTGTCAAAAAGAAAAGGTCACCCACAGTAGACTTACTACCTGGAAAAGACCATGTAGTAAGTGCGCCTAAGGAAATTTAGCCTCCTAGAAAAATATTCAGGATACACCCGAGGAGGTCTTAAAACTCGAAAAAGCCTCATGTAATGAGAACAACCCATAGTGACACGAATGCACTTATCTTAAGGTTTAAACTAGAATAATAGAATTCTTAGTAAACCTAACAGAATGTGGCTTATATCAAACACTCGGTAAGGCTCATGTCATGCGTAGATGTTATGCACCATGATATCCACGTACATCAGTCTTTAAATCATAGTCATCATCAAATATTTAGGTTCTTAACAAATATTAAACATTCAACCATGAGGTTAATAAGGCTTTAACATAGATCTTTATAATTCCTCTAGGCTCAAATAAGCGCCCACAAATACAGAATGTTAGTCTCAAGCATGATTATACTATGTAGAATATGTAAGAGTTTATTTCACATTCCTTACAAAGGAAGATATTCCACATATATTCTTCATTATATAATTCATAAGACAAAGTGAAATGTAGTTTCAAGGCTCATGTCATAATTTTTAGAAGTATACTAATATTCAAGCAATCATTAATGTAACGTAGTGATAACAAGAATAAATTCTATTTAGATGCTTAATCAGCATGGATTTTGAATACTAGGATCTAAAGCATTACCTCATGTTATTCAATACAAAGCAGGTATGAAAGAAATAAATTCATATTCACAATATTCTAATACTTGTCCACACACTAGATTCAAACTAAAATGGAAACTAGATAATGTAGGAAGCAATATTCCATACCTTTAAATTAGATGATCGCAACTTGAACGCTCCGATGCACGAATCCAACTCGAATGGGTTAGATCTAAGTTCCATACACATCTATGGTTAAGATCTTAACCTCGGGCTTTGATCTCCATCCTATATTTAAGGTCAACCATTTTAAGAATTCTAAAATCTAAGTTGTGCAACAGATGAAAATGAGTAGTAGAGGTTAGAATTGATAATGATAATCACACTACTTAGTATAACTATCTAATATAAATTTATAACATCAATTATAATCTTAGACAATAGTAATAGAATGATATTAATCACTAATTTTAAATGATATTAATAATAAAAGTAATTAATGACAAATCTGATTTTGAAAAGAATGAAAAACAACTCACTTGTGTTGACTCAGTTGAGTCAACTCAACTCACCATTCTTCCTAGTTTCTCTCTTCTTCTTTTCTCTTTCTTATTCTCTTTTAATCATTTTCTATCTCTCCTTCTTCTTTCCTTCTTTCCTTCCTTTTGTTAAGAATTTCCAGCAGGGTCTGGACTCGACCAAACAGTGAGTTAGAGTCCTGACTCGATTTTAAACCGAGTCAATTCAAAGACTCGTCCCATCTTTTTCTTCTTCTCTCTGATTTCCTTCTTTCCTTCTCTTTTCTTCTTCCTCTCTCTCTCTCTCTCTCTCTCTTGTAAGAACTCTATGCAGTGGGCCTTACTGATCAACGGTTTGGATTGTACTCTAGTTGGACTGGATGATTGAGTAGACCAGTGGGCCCCACTTCAGGTGATACGCTTCGCAGTCTGTCTGCGCAGCTCTGCGTACTAGGGTTGGAATGCTATAGCTGTCTTACGCAGACAACAGTTTGAGTTGAACTGGGATACTATGTTCACTCCCCAAGTGCAGGGTTGTGATGTAGTAATAACTCGGTAAGACCGAGGTCGAATCCCAAGGGACTGAAACTTGTACGTTATCTAAAACTAACTAGAACTAGAACTAGGCTAAGATGAATTCTAAATCAATTAGCAATGGTGTAATACTTGTAGAATAATTAATCTAAAACTTAGGAAACAAATCAGAGATAGGAAACTAGGGATTCAGAGGATTCACTTGTAGAGATCAGGAAGAACTTATGCTTGCATCAAAAATTATGGAATTTACTGAACTGCCGTTGATCTAGTTTTCAAAGAGATGAAAGGTGTATGAATTAGAATGGATTCCATCACCAAACCATGCCCAAAAAACTATGGCAAACAACAGAATCAAACTAATTACCACCCAATCACATGTATGAAAGTTAGGAAGGGTACCGTCATCCAACCATGCCCAGGAGACTATGGTGAACAACAGGACGTCCTGACGTTATAAACATGAAAAGGAAATAGAAATATTCAAAGCATCGCAGACCCATTGTAATTTTAGTCACAACAGACCATTAAGAACTAAAAATATTCCCATAATAATCAACTAAAATCAACGTCGATTCATGAATTAAAATAAAAATAAAATAAAATCTCCCATCTCATTACAAGCTTCACCTCTTAGCCCTAGCTAAGAGGTTTAGCCCTCCATGAACGGGTTAAATCTCATAATAAAAGAAAAGAAAAGAAAATACTCTCCCTCACGTCTGCTTCAAGTCCCTGCCCGAGTCTCCACGTCTCTCTTTTTCTTCCTTCCTAGACCTGAATGAATGCTCCCCACGTCCAAAAACCTCCTTTTATAGCTGCTGGAAGGCTGGAGTCAGTGACAGAGTTGTAGCAGGATACGGAGTGCAATTTTCGCAGCCAAGTTCGGTGCCACGAAACACGCCACTTTCCTCGCTCAAATTCTAAGGAAACACCGTCCCTTAGTACTTTCTTGGGTTCTCTACATGATAGACGGTTCAGATCTGCCATATGATCAAAGATGGTGGGCCAAAACTGCCTGAAAAAGTCAATTTTCGCGGATGTGCGAAACCTTTCGTACCATTTCTCTGTTGCGATCAGTGGGCTCCACAGAAGTATTTTCTGGAAAATCCACCCCGTCCATTAGATTCAGAACGAAATTTCAGTCAAGAATGGGTGGTTTTGAACATCCATTGACGTGGCCCAGAGAAGAAATCACAAAAAGATCAGTTTTGAACATTGCAGGGAAGCCCTTTTGTGGCCTCTGTATCTCACACGTGTGCATGCCTGGGTGAAAAGTGACAACATGGTTTTGTAGTGCTCGCGGCTGTCTAAACGGTGGACGGTTTGGATTGAGCTTATGGGGCACATGTGGGGCCCACAGTCGATCGCAAAAACAGCCAGCGGCCGTGCATTACGCGGTGCATAAGCGGAATCTTCTTTCGCTGTGATGATCAGTGGGGTCCACTTAGCTTTCTTTTCAAAAATCCACACCGTCCATTGGCTTCAGGACAAAAAACCGTCCAGGAAGGCAAAGTCCAGTTTGATTTCAATGTGACCTACAAAATTTGTAACCCAACCGTCCATCCTGCGTTTTCCATCCATCTACGTCCGTACCTGTGCATGGGATTAAATGGACAGCTAGGTGAGGGTTTTTACCCCCTATCGTGAGTATGGACAGTTCAGATCATCTGAAAAGATGATGTGTGGGTCCCACTACAAAAAAAAAGGAAGCCAGCGTCCGTCCGCTGGCTCTTTACATAGAGAGGGAGAGCGCTGACCGGTTGGGCGATCCGGTGCGGCTCGCGTGCGGACGTGCTGTGTGCACGCACGTTGCACGTGGGGTCCACTGTGATGTTTATGTGAAATCCATTCCGTCCATCCTCTTCACCATCTCCTTTTAACCGTAGGGACCAAATTTGAAGCGTATCCAGATAGCAGGTGGACCGCAAATCAATAATTTTTAGACTGATTTATCTGTTGGGCCACTTCCACCTGGATCCAACGGCCGAAATTTGACGTGTACGGTTACTTTATAGTCTTCAGGTCACGTATGAAGTTTCGAGCCGAATGGATGGTGGGAACCTCATGATCTTGTATTCTGGACGTCCTTCAGGCCACTTGAGCTTTAATTTCTTACTTTTCTCGGATTTCTGACCGTGTATATTTGTCAATCTTGGTCCCCTGGAGTGTGTCCCTTGCCTTTGGCGTCATCAGATCGTTAAATCTCAACTTTTAACGTCCTTTTTCCATCCATGCTCATAAAATCACCTTGCAACACAAGAATGAGAAAACGAGCCATTAGATAGCATTATATTCGTAAATCCAGACAATATCTGGGGTCTAATATGCAATATTTGACCCTCAACATACTACAATGTGGAGTGTGGGAGGGAGAGTTTTGATGGGTTTTAAACTCTCTCTGCAGTCTCTATAAAAGAGAGCTGGCTCCCCGATCCTACACCATGGCAAATTTCGAGTCCCACCTATTGTATTGCAGAAAGGGTGTGAAGGAGAGGAAGATCCTAAGCTCTGTAAGAATTTTGGGATTCTGGTATTCTTATCCAACTTTCACATGGCAATGTCTCATATAGGTACGCCATCTAAACCCCTGATCGCCATGTCCCATGCACAGACAGATCCGTGGGCCTATTCCGCATATAGATTAAGTCCCACAATTGGGATCAGAGCCATCTGTGCATAGGTATGGATGATCAAATTCAGTTATATCAAAGATTTTTGAATTCCTGCAAAAGTTGAAATCAGGGATTTTTTCCTAAATTCAGAAATCAACAATTAAGGTTTTTCGATTTCGAATTTCAAAATTCAAAAATAATTATGTGTTGATCAGCTGGGGATTTTAATTCCCAAATAAGCAACTAGGGATTTGAATCCCCGTATCAGTTGTTAGGGATTTCAGATTCAAATCCTATATTGTGAAATTAGGGATTTTGAATTCAAGTCCCCAAATCCAGATGCCAATTAGGGATCTTCGGAGCCCAAATCCAGAGATTGGGAATCCCATATCAAATTGGGGATTTTGAAATCGGTTCATCCAGTAATGATAGTTTAAAATTTCCAAATTAGTAATTAGGGATTTGAATCCCAAATACAGAATCCAGATTGGGGATTTCAGTAATATAACCCCAAAACCAGTTGTAATTAGGGTTTACAAAATCTCAAATCAGGTATTATAGATTCCCTGAATACAGCTATTACAGATTCAATGATTAGGGTTTTTTTTTTTTCTTTCAATTCGAAACCCACGTCAAATTAGGGATTTCAATCTCAAATCAGCAATTGAGGATTTTACATAACCTTACCTATGTTGACGATGGAGGTAGCCATGGATGCTCTATCCACCATTAACATTGTGCAAAATCTTCGATTCTGCTTAATATGTTTATCTACCTCCACGCATGGCTAAATAACCCTTGTCGCCCACATCCTCTTCATCTTTAGCCGCGACAGCCATTGTCGTGGTTGCAGGTGTATGCTACTTCACTCAGCCGTGAGGAAGAAACCATCTGTTTCAGATTCGAAAAGGATGCCAGCGACGAGAACTCCATATTCGGCCATGGTCTCTAGTAGCAAAGAAAATATCGGTTTCATCCGATTACGTTTCATCCGAGGTTACTCATTTTAACGGGTTACTCTCAGACCCGATTATATGCATTCGAGTCTGCTATCTGAACATGCCATGTGAACGGGATTTGTAGACCCGCGTAATGACCTACGATCAGGATCGCTGTTTGATGGTCAACCTTGATTTCATTTTGGGCCCACTTATCTACTCATTCACATTCCTAAACCTTGAAATGAGTTTTTCATGTCTGGACTTTCCTTTAAGCCCCTATTTTGGATCCACTAATCAGATCTGAGTCATTAGCTTACATTAAAATGAGTGTGCAGTCTAGAAACATTTTTTCGATGGGCAAATATTAGGATAAGGAACTATCATCAAGTATCAGATCTAACATGTTCATCTAATAGACACAAATGTCAGGATCTAAGCATCCAATTTTGTGGATCGTTCGATACCATTTATCCATCGTGTGAATACTATAGACTAGACTTATTATACTCATTAATAATAACCAGATAATGTAGAGTCTTGACTCTGCCCAACAGTAGGCCCATTACCCATCCTTAAAGGTCTTATGTAGACCATTGGATCATAGAAAGCGAAACATATCTGACAGTTTCTCTCTGAAGTTCATCTATTTTCCAAAGGTCAATACCAACCATCTTGTGGGCCATATAAGACTAATTAAGATATAATCTATTGAGAGGCAAGATCATAATCATAATCCTAAGTCTATATTTGCAATATTAGATTTGGTTGTGTTAGCCACCATAGTGACCTCAATCAATGAAAATTTTATAAGTATGGACTTGTAACATTGGGATAAAGTGGATTGCATACAGTTGCGTTCATTTTTTCATGCGTACGGTAACAAAAACTCAGACGATTACTGTTTGACAGTCATATGAATAGGTGAAGTACATGGTGCTGGTAATGTTAAGTTAAAAGACTCACCTCAGCCACAGGTGTTAAGTGTCTCAGATTTACATGACTAACATCACTTAGCTTCATGTTCAAGAGGATCACTAGCATATTATTATTACCACCCATAGGAAGAATGATGATGATGTAGCAGATTCTCACCAGGATGAGATGGTTGGGTCCATCTTCATCCTGGATGATTCATTTGATGCCTCCCTTAACAACTGAATTGATTTAATTTAACTGATATTCTTTGTTTATAATCACAAAATTAGTTTATGAAATAATGAACTAATGTGAGTATATGTGTATCTCTTATATTTCAGTCTCAATTCCCACTAAGACACATCAAGTCCTTGCCCTAAATGGGTCGAACTATGCTCAATGGAAGAACGCCATTGAAGTTGTACTAGGGTGTCTACAATTAGATCTTACCGTGATAATACTAGAACCACCAGAACCATATGATAATGTCACTTAAGCTGAATATAATCGATGGGTTGCATGGTTTAGGTCAAATGATACATGCCTGAAAGTCATTAAGTATTTGATTTCTAAATCTATGAAGGGCGTCATGCCTGAAATAGATAAGGCTAAAGTTTTCCTGACTGAAATGGAAAAAAGGTTCAAGAAATATGATAAGTCTGAGGTGGGCATTCTTCTGAATAAGTTGACTCGCTCGTCCTACAATGGAAAAGGCAACATCCGTGAATACATTGTAGATCAGATCGAGGTTGTTTCTAAGATTCGTGCTCTAGGGCTTGTACTCATTGATGATCAGCTGGTTCATTTGATCATGAATAACCTACCTCCCTAACTCGGCACGTTCCTGGTAAACTATAACACTCTGAAGGACATGTGGATATTGGATGAACTTATCACTCGGTGTGTTTAAGAAGAAGACAGAATCAGGCAGACGGTTAAAGTTCAAAATGTTAATATGATGACCTTAAGTCATGGTTAAGGGCAAGGGAATAAAGGTAAACAGAAAAGGAAACAAGGTTCTAATAATGGATTCTCTGGTCCTCCATCTAGAAACTATGAGAATCATTCTGGAAATGGATCTAAACGCAAACAGGTTAAAGGTAAACCGTGCTTCTTTTGCAAAAAGGTGGGTCATCTAAAGAAAGACTGCGAAGGTTTTAAGGATTGGCTCATAAAGAAAGATAATCATTTTGTTCTTGTCTGTTTTGAATCTAATCTAACTGATGTGTCAGCGGATTCCTGATAGATAGATTCAGGAACTACTATTCACATATACACTTCTATGCAGGAATTACTAGAGGCCAGACTACCAATTGATGCGAAGCGCTCAGTATATGTAGGCAATGGTGTCAAGGTTGACGTGGAGGCAATAAGAGTCTATAGGCTTAAGTTAAAGTATAGTCATTTTTTAAATTTAATAGATACATTTTGTGTGTCATCCATAAGGTGCAATTTAGTTTCAATTTCCTGTTTGAATAAGTTGAGATATTCATTCCATTTTGAAAATAAAAGTTTTAGTAATTACTTTAATTCGATTAAAGTTGGAACCGACTCTATTATAACTTGTACCCGTTAGACTTCATTGCCTCTCACGTATATAATATTAATTCCTTGCATGGAAATAAAGTGGGATCCAAGCGAAGGATAGACTATGAGAATTCTTTTATGTTGTGGCATAGGCGGCTATGCCATATATCTCGTGAGAGAATAGACAGGCTAGTGCGAAAAGGAATTTTACATTCTCTAGACTTCTCTGACTATAAAGTATGCATTGATTGCATAAAAGGGAAACAGACTAAAACGAGAAAAAAAAGGTGCAACCAGGAGTATAGGTCTATTAGAGGTTATACATACAGATATCTATGGACCATTCCCTACAGCCTCATGGAGTGGCCACAAATATTTCATTACCTTTATAGATGATTACTCTCGCTTCGGATACCTATACCATATCAGTGAGAAATCAGATGCCCTAGATGTTTTTAAAATCTATAAGGCCGAGGTTGAAAATCAACTCGATAAGAGAATTAAAGTTGTCAGATCTGACCGAGGTAGTGAGTACTATGGCAGATATGACGAATCAGGATGTAATCCAGGGCCATTCGCTAAATACCTACAAGATTGTGGTATTGTCGCTTAATACACTATGCTTGGTACTCCAGAGCAGAATGGTGTGGCTGAGAGACGTAATTGCACCCTTATGGATATGGTGCGAAGCATGGTCAGCAATTCGACATTGCCAGAATCTCTGTGGAGTGATGTGATCAAAATCAGAGTTCATATACTAAACATGATTTCCAGCAAAGCAGTAAGCAAAAATCCTTTTGAGTTGTGGAATGCGAGAAAACTAAGTCTCCGATATCTACATGTTTGGGGTTGTCCTGCTGAGGCCAAAGTTTATAACCCGAAGCTTGATGTTAGAATCGTAAGTTGTTTCTTCATTGGATACCCAGAAAGATCAAAAGGCTATTGATTCTACTGTCCTTCCCACTATCAGGATTGTTGAGACTGGGAATGCCAGATTTATTGAGGACACTGAAACAATGGGAGCACGAACATAAGAAATTTTATATTTGAGGAACAAAGGACTGTGACTCCTGTCATAGTCAATCCACAACACGTGGACATTAATGATGCAGCTGATTCTGCAGTCATTGCAGAGCACCACGTAGAACCTCATATACAAACCACTGATGAGGAAAATCAAGATTAGACCCAACAAACTGAACCATTGAGAAGATCTGAAAGAGAGAGAAGACCAGTAAATCGAGACGATTATATCGTATACTTACAGGAGCACAACTTTGACATAAGGGTGGAAAAGGATCCTGAATCTTTTACACAAGTCAAACAAAGTGTTGATCCTTCTCGTTGGTTTGATGCTATAAAAGATGAGTTGAAATCCATACAGGACAATAAAGTATGAGATCTTGTACAGTTACCTACTGGAATAAGGCCAATTGGTTCGAAATGGATATTTAAAACTAAAAGGGACTCCAAGGGTAATGTTGAAAGGTATAAAGCGCGACTTGTTGCCAAGGGTTTTAACCAATGTGAGGGCATTGACTTTAAGGAGACTTTCTCATCAGTATCTAAGAAAGACTCATTCAGGATCATAATGGCTCTTGTAGCTCATATGGATTTAGAGTTATATCAGATGGATGTAAAGGCTGCATTCCTCAATAGAGATCTAAATGAGAATGTATACATATTCAGCCCGAAGGTTTTGCGGCTACTGGCTCAGAACATTTGGTTTGTAAATTTAAGAAGTCCATCTATGGGTGGAAATAGGCATCGCGACAGTGGTACCTTAAGTTTCATGAAGTAATTTTCTCATATGAATTTATAGAAAATACTGCAGATGAATGCATCTACATTAAAACCAGTGGAAGTAAGTTCGTTATGATGATTTTGTATGTTGATGACATTCTATTGGCTAGCAGTGATACCAAGATGTTGAGCGATACTAAAAAATTCTTATCTCAAAGGTTGAAAATGAAAGACCTTGGTGAAGCTTCTTACGTCATCGACATTAAGATTCGTCGTGACAGAACACTTGGACTGCTCGGCCTGTTATAGAGGGCCTATATTACCAGGGTACTCGAAAGGTATGGTATGTAAAATTGTGCTTCAGGAAAGTCACCCATTGTGAAGGGTGACAAATTTGGTCCATTTCAGTGTCCGAAGAATGATTTAGAAAAGAATTAAATGAAAGAATTTTCATACGCATCAGTAGTAGGGAGCATCATGTATGATCAAGTCTGTACGCAACCTAACATTGCCTTTGTCACTAGAATATTGGGAAGATATCTATCTAATCCAGGAATGCAACATTGGATAGTTGCAAAGAAAGTGTTGCGGTATCTTCAGAGAACAAAAGACTTTGGACTCATATACAGAAGATCTGATTAGTTGGAGTTGGTCGGATATTCAGACGCAGATTTCGCAGCCTGCGTTGACACTAAGAAGTCTACTTTAGGATACATCTTCATGATGGTGGGAGGAGCTGTGTCGTGGAAAAGAGTGAAACAGTCTATCACAGCCTCATCAACTATGGAAGCTGAATTTATTGCTTGCCATGAGGCATATAATCAGACACTATGGTTACAGAGTTTCTTCTCAGGATTGTGGGTACTGGAGCATATCTCAAAACCATTGAGAATATTTTGTGATAATTCAGCTTCTATTTCCTTCTCTAGTAACAACAAGCATTTGTCAAGGTCGAGGCATATCGACATCAAGTACCTTATTGTAAAGGAAAGGGTTCAAAATCATCAAGTATCCGTGGAATTCATCGGCACTAAACAGATGATTGCAGATCCGCTCACTAAAGGGCTCCCTATCACGCCATTTTAGGAGTATATGACATCCATGGGAGTCATTGATCCCACAAATGTTTTCAGTTAGTTGGAGTTGAGCATATTTTAATTTTCACAGACACTTAGAGATCTCAATTTATGCAGTTTATTTTTGGAATGATTTTGATATAAAGATTTATTTCTTATTCTCTATATATATGTGTAAATTTTGAGTGAGTAGAACTACAGTCGTGTCTCGTTGGAGATATGTAAAAGCTTCAGGACCTCTTAAGGATAGGCACATAACATCACATTAAAGTGTGTAATCTTTATATCACATTTTCTAGTTCGTGATCTATGTCATTAAGATTGAAAGTATTTGTGATCACGCTTAGACTCACTTCGCCTAAATTAAATGTTGTGATGACTACCGCGTTTCGATACTGACTATCTTGATGGACCAGATTGAATAACATTACTCATATTGTCCAACTGTTTTTATTGGTTAACCATTTGGATATTTTCTTAAAAGATCAAAACTTGTTTTCAAAATAATTCTATATGACAATCATTAACGTTGCTCAATGAGATCTAACTGGGAGAATGTAAGAACTCTATGCAGTGGGCCTTACTGATTAACGGTTTGCATTGTACTCTGGTTCGACTGGATGATTGAGTAGACTAGTGGGCTCTGATTCAGGTGATACGATGCACAGCTCTGCATATTAGGGTTGAAATGTTATAGTTGTCTTACGCAGACAACAGTTTGAGTTGAACTGGGATACTACAATGTAGAGCGTGTGAGGGAGAGTTTTGATAGGTTTCAAACTCTCTCTCCACAGTCTCTATAAAAGAGAGTTGAGTCCCCGATCCTACACCACGGTAAATTTTGAGTCCCATCTATTGTATTGTAGAAAGGGTGTAAAGGAGAGGAAGATCCTAAGCTCTGCAGGAATTCTAGAATTCTGGTATTCTTATCTGGCTTCCATGGCGACGTCTTATATAGGTACGCCATTTAAACCCTTGATCGCCATGTCCCATGCACAGATCGATCCGTGGGCCTATTCCGCATATAGATTAAGTCTCACATCTCTCTCTCTCTCTCTCTCTCTCTCTCTCTCTCTCTCTCTCTCTCTCTCTCTCTGAACATGAATGCATCTGGACTCAGCCACCCAAATCTCCCCGACCAATGCTAGATATACAACAACTCAACAGTGAGTTGCCAATCAATAGTAAATCGGGACCCCCGCTGATCTCCTCTTCTTTTCTTTTCATACTTCTCCAGTCTTTTCTCTTCATTTCGGCCAGTAAGATCTGTATAGACCAGGCCCTAACTCGGCCTAAACTAAGATGACTCAGTGTACAACTGCTAAGTCGAGCTCCCTTTCTCTCTTTGAGTCTTCTTTTCCTTTCTTCTTCTCCTTTTTCCTCTCATCTTCTTTCTCTCTTTTTACAACTCGCATTTAATAGTTGGACTCAGAAACACTCGACCCGACTCAAACTTACTGCAGTGAACAGAGTGTACCCAACTCGATGCGACTCCGAACGGCGTTCTTCCTCTATTCCTCTCTTTATTTTTCTCTTTTATCCCTTTTTGAATCTTTTGCCCTAAAAGGAAAGAGGCTATTTATAGCCTTATGGGAGCCTAGAAGGATCGGCTCTTAATCAGCTGATTAGTTGGGGAGATTAGTGCAACGACAATGAACAAATCAGTGAGTTTTTCTCCTGATTAACTTCCAATCGAAACCAAACTCGATGCATTATCTTAATCTAGTTGCACGGTTGATCTTCCCATGTCTTAGATCACTGGATGGACAACTTAGATCAAGAGATGTTGCCCACTTTGTTGGGATGGGTCCTATAACTAATCGAAGAAGATGGAGTGGCCAATCATGGCGGCTTTTGATGTACGGTCCCATCTGTTGATCCATTGCCTTTGGATGGACCGAATGTGTCCCCTGATCATTGTGAGGACCACATTTTGGGTGGTCATTAACTTCCTTAATGGTTCAAGTGCAATATGTGGCGGCAAGAAACTATTCGAGGAAAGCCCTAACTCCTAGGTGTAAACGAAGGGTTGGGATTCCTTTACATGGGTGGTTAGCGATTTAAGGACGGAGATCATGTGCGTTGCCAGCTATCTTGGATGACAGTTTCCATTTCTGGGAATACCCTGCACCCAACTCACCTTTCGCCTGAGTTGTGCACAAGCACATGAGTAGCTAGGAATAGAAAATCACGGGGTTTGGTTAAAGTTTCATGGCCCACATGATGGATGGTTTAGATCAGTCATTTGATCCCATTTGGTGGTCTGCACAAGTGGAAGTGTTCGGTTTTGACGAACGAAAAACTCTCTGTGCACATGTCACTTGAGCCTGATGCTGCATGCAAGTTTCTTGGGCTATATGATGGACGATTCAGATCAAGGTTGCGATCAAAGATGATGGGCCACAACAGCTTCAAATGGACGTCGTCCGTTTAAACTGTGTGCAGCGGGAAGTGTGAAGAAAGAGAGGAAAAATCCTCTTTTTTGGGTTAGCTCGGGTCAAAGCTAGTTTGACCCGAATTTGAATTCTATGTGCCATGGGTGTATAACCTATTGTATACACTCGGTATGAAGGTGGGGTCCACAGTGATGTTTCGTGAAATCTACTTCGTCTATCTATCTTGGCAAGTTATTCTAAGGTCTTGGACCGAAGATGGGCTAGATTAAAAACTCAAGTGGGCTATACTTCTCGCTTTTGTGAGTCTAACTAACAATTACTAACTGTTTAACGGCCAGATCCTTTCCCGATCTGGACATCAATGGTCCGAATATCCTAGACTTCATTTTGAGTGAGAAACCAAGTGGTGTATCATTAGGTTGCGGGTTCTAGGTATTGTGAATGACAGATGTAATGATTTGGTCCTAATTTTTAAATGTTTTAAGCTCTAATGACCTATTAGGGTGACAGGTTCAATCATTACGAGGCATCCGTGACTTGGGGATCTAATTCAGGTGGTTTAGATTCGTCTCAAATATGATTTGATTGTCCACATGACTTCTTGACATGTCCTGATACGGATGTGAAATGCATTAGTCAAGTTTAATGGTTGGATTATAATTCGGCTAGGTAGATATGTACAGTACAATGTAGATATTGGATTACCGTTTTTCTTTATATTTTCTTATTTTATAAAGTAGTCAGTGTGTAGGATTCTTCTTAAGTTTTAATGGACTCTCATAATGATCTTAAACTTGACTCGATGAGAGTTGTGACTATTGAAATTTTCTAGAATTGTTCATGGGTTTCAAAGATGGTCTTTTTGTGAATTATTTGACGATGATATTTATATTGTGTGTTCCCACGTGCCTAAATACTTCCTACAATTTAATGGCAACACTCGAGTATGTGAAATTGCGGGGTGTTACAACTAGGATCTTGTGTAGGGTTGAATTCAATGAACACGGGCGCATACATGTTGTCTCCTTTAGAACTTCTGGTGAGAGTGTATGAAGGGCGTTGGATTAAAACCACATTTACCAGACACGGGTGCATACATGTTAGTCTCCATAGAGAGCTTTTGGTGGGATTGTACATAATGCATTGGATTAGAACCACTAGTGGTTATTTGTTAGCTAATAGAAAACTAAATCTTTGTGGAAACCAATGAAATGGGTGGAAACGTGTTCCTCCAACACAGAAGTGTACATGTAAGCTAATAGTTAGTTTATAAGAAACTATTGTAAATGTTAGAAGTGAAGCTAATTTAAAACTATTGATAATTCAGCTTAACCATTGTAAGGCTAATGGGATTGTTATTTGCGCACATTTCTACTTATATATGTGAGTTTAATTTGTTGAATTATAAATAGAGAATTAGATGTATGCTAGGAGTTAAATAGTTTGCACATCTTACACACAAGATAATTATCTCTTGTATAGAATACATAGTTACATTGTTGTATCCTCTGTAGTCTATATAATTGGACCAATTTGGCTTGGAGGCCTAAAAGTTAATTATTTTATTATCTTAAATTGATAAATTGATTCAATTAAGCAATTAATTTTTAATATGCAAAATTTTAAGTGGTCCTATCCCTCCTCCCTCTAAGACTTAGTTGTAATTTTAAGCTTCGCCAAGCTTTTACATGATATGATAGACAATTCTTGTAATTTTATGATCGACTAAGGAATTCTTGGGTCGACAGAAGCACTCTGTGATATATTTGGTCAATCGAGAGACCGTTGATGTCTTGGTCGACCGAAGGTGTGACCGAGCTGTTTCAGGGCTGTATAAACCGTGTTAATATGGGATTAAGGTAACTCTATGAAAAAGCACAATATGTTAGAGCTTGTGAGAGAGACTTAATGATTTTGAAAGTAATTCTCCTGAAGATTTGAGTTTTAAATCTTTAAATTATTCCATCTTTTATAACTTTTTTATTATAATGAATTATTTGTCGCTTGGTGTCATGATTTTTTCCTACAAGAATATTTTCATATAAAATTTGTGTTATATATGTGATTATTTGAATTTTTATTTCCCTACTAAGTTTTATGATTATTTGAGGTTGTCTTTGCATTGGACAAGCCGTGTTAAGGCTTATTGCTTCTATAACATCTCTTACCTTAAAAGAGAGCAAAGAAAGACATTCATCTGTAATACACCGTAAACGCGGCATTTTGTTGAGATTTAAACGAAAGCCAAGAAAGACATTTCATCTACACTACACGGTAAACACCGCATTTTTGCTGGGATTTCTATACCCGTCACCAGGATTTGAAATACACCCGTTTCCCTCTTAATCAAAGTGCCAAACGGTTGTAGAAAAATGTGGAAGCGGATTGGCTGGTGTGTGAAAGTACCGGACGGCCTATTGTAAAAAAAAAAATGGAAGCACACACCAGCGATATAGCTGATTTGGGTACGTGTCGTGCGAGACGAGGACGCGGCTTAGCTACTGACAAGTTGAGTAGCCAAACTGGCTACTCAAGTGACGTCACTAAGTTTTGTGGGTCCATCATAATGTAAGTTTTGTTTCCACACTGTCTATCCATTTGGAGTGACTATTTTAGGGCATGGGCCAAAAAAAGAGTCAGATTCAAATGTCCAACGAACCCCACTGCAGAAAACATTAGAGAGAGTGACGCACACCATTAAAAACTTCTAAGGGCCACGAAAGTTTTTGATCAAGATGATATCTGTGTTTTCCCTTTGTTAATGCCTTTTTTAATGAACGTGTTGGATCTCAAATAAACATCACAGTGGACCTTATGAAGGTTTCAACAGTGTGTGTCACTCTCCACTGTTTTCTATAGTGGGGTCCACTACAGCTTTGGATCTTCCTCATTCTTTAGATAATGCTATAAAATGATCTCTCCAAGTGAATGGACCGTTACAACGCATACATCATGATGGGACCCACATAACTTGGTGCCGTCGTTCCAATAGCTAGTCTCCCCACTCAACCTGTAAATGGCGAATCGGTGTGAATACAACACATATATCTTGGCAGACCCACGTAAATTAGTGACGTCACTTCAGTAGCGAGACTACTCAACCTGTCGGTAGCTAATCCGCATCCGCGAGACAAGCGCCGATACTCCTTCGGTCCAGTTATAGGAACGGTTCAAAAGAGATCAAAGTTACAATGTGGGTTCCAAAATAATGTATTTATACACACTGCTAGTCCATTTGTCGATATCATTTTTAGAGCCTAACCAAAAAATAATCGTATCCAGAGCTCGATTGTACCACACCACAAATTTTAGCCGATAATGATTTTCACTGTTAAAACACACATAGGGCTCACCATAAATTTTTATTTTCCGTTTTTCTAGCTAATTAATGATGAAACAAAAAATGAAGCAGATCCAAATAATTAGAACATACCAAAGGAAACAGTGGTGATTAACACTTAAAAACTTCTCAAGGACACGAAAGTTTTGGACCAAGCTGATATTTGTTTTACCCTTCATCCGGATTTATTTCATCCTATAAACAGGCTATATGGCCAATAGACATTTTGCTGAACATTTCAGTGGGCCTTAGGAAGTTTTTAATGGTGGGTGTTCAATCAACAATGTTTCCTATGGTGTGGTCCACCTGAGATTTGGATCTACTTCATTTTTGGGCTCATACTCTAAACTGTGCTGTTTCCCGTGGGGTGGTCCACCAGAGATTTGGATCTACTTCATTTTTAGGCTCATACTCTAAACTGAGATGGAAAAAAGGAATGGACGGCCTGGATATACAAAATAATCATCAAGTGAGCCCCATGGTCAGGGCCGAACGGTGATGGCTGAGGCCGGGTCCGCACTTAATCCGCTCCCAAAACAGTGGAGCCCACCACATCACATCTGGATGTAAAACCTCTCTTCTTTCCCTCTCCTTCCTATAAATACCTCTTCTCTGCTTCCCCTCCAAACTAAACCACGATCTCTCTCTCTCTCTCACACACACACTCCCTTGTGTGTGAGCGCTCCCGTGTTGTGGGTGAAAATGTTAAGTAGCACAGTGGACGCTTTAACGGGGAAGAGCAATGGGAGTAGAGTGGTAAAAATACAAGGGACAGTAGTGTTGATGAAGAAGAATGTGTTGGATTTCAATGACTTCAATGCATCTTTCCTTGATGGGATACACGAATAATTCGGAAAAGGCATCTCTTTCCAACTCATCAGTGCCGATCAAGCCGACCCTGGTCAGCCCCTGCTATTCATTTCCTTTTCCCTCATTAGGGGTAGTGACTTTTTTGGAAAATGACTCTCTCTCTCTCTCGTTGGCTGTGCGTAGACTTCTTGGCCGTTGGATCCTAATGGAAAAAGCAGACGTGGGACCAGCCAGCTATTGGGGAAATCGGATTGCGTATGCAGTAACTCAGTACGATAGGTAAACTCTGTTGGGCCCACCGTGAATGCATGTGGTTTATCCACACCGTCCATCCTTTTTTACAGTTCATTTTCGGTGTTGAGCCCAAAATTGAAGCATATCCACAGCTCAAGTGGACCATACCACAGGAAACAGTGAAACTGCTGATTTTCACGGTTGAAACATTTCTAAGGCGTAAAGTGATGTTTATTTGTCATCCAACCTTTTCATAAGATTACACAAACATTGATGAAGGAAAAACACAAATATTAGCTTGATCTAAAACTTCTACGGCCCCCAATAACTTTTTCAACGGTAGACGTCCAATGCACACTATTTCCATTGGTGTGGTCCACTTGAGATTTGGATAGGCTTCTAAAAGCCCTAAAATTATTTAATAAAATGGATGGACAGATTGGGTAAAATTCATAAATGATGGTGGGCCCCACAGAGTTTACTCAATTACTCGGAAGGCAATCCGCTTCCGTTATTGAGATGGGTCCCTTTTGTTTCAGCCCGTTGGATTTGCGGATTAGCTTTTTCCCGTGGATTGAATGCTAGCCATTATAAATTTATGGCCACAAAAGTTTAGGATCAAGCTGCATCCAGATCCATAGCTCAACTGGCAAACTGAGTGGAGATACCTCGTTTCCACACTTTGAGGTCTTGGTATCATTTCCTAGCGGGGGTGGCTAACATGGGTGTGTGTACTGATAATACTAACAAGCTAACAGAAAAAAAAAAAAGTTTTCGATCAAGCTGATATATGTGCTAACCCATCGAGCTGATATTTGTGTTAACCCTTCGTCCATTTCCGTGTGACCTTATCAATAAGTTAAGACGGGCAAATAAACATTACGGTTGGCCCTTCGAAGCTTTTAACAGTAGGCATTCAATCATCACCCTTTATTATGGTGTAGTCCACTGGAGATTTGTAACTCCATTTTTTGGGACCATCCATTATAATGATCTGGAAAAACTGGCTAATGGTGTTGATATATAACACATGCATCAAGGTGGGCAACGTTAGGGGCAACAACCACTGACGTGTTACCCGGGTAACACCTAATCCGCTCCCGCACAAACTCTTTTTTCAACAAGGAAAAACCTTCCGTACCGTTGCAGAGTCTGATGGATGAAACGCAGGCTGTTAAAAATTTCTTAGGAATAGCATACGTGAGGTGCGAGTGGTCAAATTAAACGGTCCAAAAATTATAGTCCCCATTGTAACGTCTTATGAATAGAAAGTTAAACTTATTTAATCATCAGTCTATTAGATTGTTGGATAAATTGAAAAATATCCAACGGTTCTGTTCCCACAAACAAGTGTCCACGAATCAGAGGTTAGGACTGCCCAACCAATCCGATATTTGAATTGTGACTTGGAGATAGAGATGGGCATTCTTGACCATATCCGGTAGATCCGACCCGATCAGACCCGATCCGACCTGATCAGAACCGAACCGAAGGCCTGGATCGGTGAGGATCGAGTAGGATCAATCAGATCCGACCGTCTTTCGGATCGATGCCGGATTGTGGTCCATCCGAACAGACCCGACCCGAAACTCGAACCGAATGAATCCGACCCGAACTGATCCTACCCGATTTGGAACGGGTACTTCCTGTATTTATAAGTTTTAAGTTTTTTACCTTGATAGTTTTACTGCTCTTTCTTTCTTACCCTACCCATCGAACGAATTTTTACCCTCTTTCTCTTGACCCTGTCGGTCTCTTCTTCTAACCCCAAAGCAACAAGTCCGGCCGTCCCTCAATCCTCTCTTCTTCTAACTTCTAACCCCAGCAACGACGACCGTCCCTGATTTGAAGAAGGCAGGTATGTTTTTTATTATTATTTTTTAATTTCTTTTCCCTAAGTCCATAACTGAACGATTCCAAACTCTAACCTAAGTCAGATAATCAAATCTACTAGGTTGGAAGTAAGAATTATCATGGGGTTCATCTGGCGCAGAAATCAACCCTATCTGCTCCTCAGGTGGGCCACGCATGAGAACAATGTGTAGCCATTGATAAATAGAAAAATGTAAATGTGGTCCACCTGATGATTCGATATGGAATATTTACTTATAAAGTGATCATCATGTTGGTGCCAACCTACTGGATGGTTTGGATTTTGTACAAGCATGAAAGGTTGAAAGTTATCTACTAGTTATACTGTAACTTACGGTCCAACCCGCTGGACTTAAGACGTGATTATCAGAAATCGGATTGCGTGCTAAGGATGCTTTTATCGTACTGAGTAAACTCGGTTGGGCCCACTGTGAATGTACGTGGTTTATCCACACCGTCCATCAATTTTTCCTGCTAATTTTAAGGGTTGATCCCAAATTTGAAGTAAATCCAAAGCTCAAGTGGACCATACCATAAGAAACAGTGTGGAATAATGATTTCCACCATTGAAACCTTCCGAAGGCCCACAGTAATGCTTATTTGTCATCCAACACGTTGGTAAGATTACAAAAACATGGATAAAGAGAAGCCACAAACATCAGCTTGATCCAAAACTTCCGTGGCCTCCAAGAAATTTTCAATGGTAGAAGTTCAATAACACTATTTCCTGTGGTGTGGTCCACTTAAGATTTTTATATGCTTCCGTTTTGGGCTCAAGTCCTAAAATTATCTGTTAATATGGATGAACGGAGTGGATGAAATACAGAAATAACGGTGGACCCCATAGAGGTTACTGAGTACGCAACCGCTTCCAACCTGTTAGTAGCTATTCCGCGTCCCTCACGCCAGCTGCACAGCTGTACGCGTCGTGCGAAGACAAGCGCGTACGCGCCTCGAGCTCCGAGTTGTACGAACGGCTCAAATGAGATCAAAGGTACATGGCCCCACCATGATGTATGTTTTGTATCCACGCCGTCCATCCATTTGGAGAGATCATTTTAGGGCAAGATCCAAAGAATGAGTTAAATCCAAAGCTCCAGTGGACCCCAGCAGAGAAAACAGTGGGGCAATGACGCCCACCGTTAAAACCTTCTAAAAGCCACGAGAGTGTTAGTCTGTTAGATCAGCCTGATACTTGTGTTTCCCTTCTTTCATGTCCTTTTAAACTTTTGAACAGGTTGGATTTCAAATAAACATCATGGTGGGCCGTATGATAGTTTCAACGGCGGGAATCACTCTCCCCACTATTTTCTGTGGTGGGTCCGCTTCAAATTTTTATCTGCTTCGTTTTATTGTTCATATTCTAAAATTATATCTCAAAATGGACTAACGGTGTGGATACAACACATACATCATACTGGGCCCACATAACTTGGTGACGTCACTTCAGTAGCATAATCCGCGGCCCACCCATTCCGTTCGCACAACTCGGAGCTCGAGGAACTTCAGTCCTCGTCTTAGCACGATGCGTACCTAAAGCCGCTGATAGCTGGTGTCAGGTATTTATTTATTTTTTCTTTTGTTAGCTTATTAGTACACCCCTAAGCCCCTGCACACGGGTACAGATCATCTGATGCACACGCCACAGTAATTTCCAACTTGGAGTACGGGCTTAAATCCAAGCCATCCATCAGAAGGGTAGAACCATCTAGATTCCTTACCTCAAGATTCAGTTTATTCCGATCATCAGGTGGGCCACAACTAATTAAAATATACTTCCGTGAAAAAATACTAACCCATCAACTTATTTCTGATCGTAGCCATCCTACTTAATGGACTTCCTTTGTCCTTCATAATTAAAATCTACAAAGTGATGGCCACTTGATGAACGGCTTGGATATTTCACCTGTCGGCCACATTGGCATAGTTTGCGGCGTGTGCATTAGCTGACTTGACACGTGCGTGGGCTTAGCAAGGCTCAAAACAACAATACTCTGGCTAGGTCTGATGGTTGATACGCAGCCATTTGACATCTGATTTTTTATTTGGGGATCATTTGATGGACGGTTAAAATGAAAAAATACAGTGCCGACATATCACGCGTCATACTTTCTGGAGTACAAATTCACTGTTCATTGATCAATGGTTTTGAGTTGTTCGTTAATGCAATTTTCCACTGCTAGCCAATCTACATTTGGTCATGCAATTTGGGCCGTATAATTTGATCCATCTGTGTACTATTTACGGGGGTTGAGTATCAACCATCTTAGTCTGCCAGAGTATCAATTAACTCCAGTTGCTATGAAACAAGAGGCCCCACAACCATAGTTGTAAATGCACACGTTCCATACATATAGTTTTGTACTTGAACCTGAAGCTTCTTCAGGAAGCTATGAGACGTGGTCACGTGAAGCTTCTTAAGGAAGCTGGTGGAGCTTGTGTGGGGGCCGTTTTGAATTTTTTAGTTCATCCACACCGTTCAATAATTTTTTCATATCATCTGTTGAAAAAAAAAGGATCCGAACCTTTCCCAATCCGATTCGACTCAGGTTTCCTAACCCGATCAGACGCGGATCGGATCTAAGTCAGCAAAGTTCGGATCTGTTCGAATCCGATGACCCAAATTCGGTACCGGTTCTGATCGAGTTTGGGTCACACCTTGCAGATTTCGAATCTGGTCGAGTTGGACCAAATCCGATCCGACTCGGTCCGATGCCCAGCTCTACTTGGAGATAGTGGGAAGCACAATTACTGCGGATTCCTTGAGTTAATATATACCACGTATACAATATCTAAGTGCCGACATATCAAGTATCATCCTCAGCCTGAGTATATATTATATAAACATTTCAAATTTTGGTAGGTTGGTTTGCAATGGAATGGTATTTTCTTCGTTAGAATGAAAGTTTTAAATTACCATATAACCTGTCTTTTGGGAAATAGTTCGACAGCGGTTCCTTTCCTTTGTCACCAAGATTATCACACGTGAGTTCATGATATATTCTGTTGATGCAAAAAACTGGATCAACCTCGTCCTCTACTCCCGCCTGCCTGCACCACAATGAAAGATCAAGGGAACCCTGGCTACAGTCAGGGAACCTCCGATGCTTAAGTCAGTAAGGATTCAGGAAGAGAAGCTTTTTTAGGATTCTTCATTTTTTCGTACCTTAATCCTTAAAGAGCCTTCCTTTTATAGGAATGAGAGGTCCCGGCGTAAGAGGATTCTTTCCTGATTTTTAGGAGATTTGATTATGTTGTCTTTCGTTTGCATATACTTCCCGATCCCGAGATTTTCGGGATCAGATATCTTTTTACACAATTCTCGGATTGGTATTTACGTTTACACCATCTATCCTTTGCTTGGCTCAACCTTAATGGACTATACAGTCTCGGCTGGCTTATAAAGATGGGGCTGTTCGCCTACTGTCGGACGAGATAGGATCGGTTTAAGACTGATGCCCTTTCTTAATCAGATAGCCGACACTACAACTAACTTTATATGGGTCGGTTTTATAGTTGGTCAGGTGACTTTTAGCTCTAGGGCCTTTAATTGGTCCTTTCAGACATACCTATCTCTTTACCGAGTTAACTTTATGTCTTACACATTTCGCTTATAGCTCTTGACTCTTTTACTCCCGGTCGAGATTAATACCCCGCAGATCCGAGCTAAGTCTCTCCTCTAGGCTTTATCTTCGGTCGGCTTCCACAGCTGCCTCGATTTTATTGACAGAGTTAATTCATCTTACAGCTGATCCTACGGACTTGTCATATTTTTTCCCAACAGTAAGCTCCCTACTCCTTATGTTAACTATATTAACACAAAGGAGTAATAAATTGCTGGGTCGGTTTATATTGGTAACCAAGGTTATGATGGAGCATTTAATGCTTCTTGTATCGTCCTTAACGTACAACGGTTCGTTACTCGAGGTCACACGAGCCGACAACTGTCAAGTCGCTTCGCCCGCTTATGAACGTCGGACATGTGTTGAGGACGTTACCCGCGTCAGTCGACGTGCACCACGTGTCGGGCGGAGGAGTCAAAGCTAGCATCAATTCGACTCCTCCTTAAATGCGGATGCCATGTGGCTCGGCTATAAAATGAGATGCGAGAGCGCTTTTTACACTTTCGCTCTCCCGCTTTAATTTCATCATGATTTTTCTTCCTACTCCTTCACTCCGCTGTGTTTGCCGTCAATCCGCCATTTTTCCTTCTTCCTCCTTCGCTCCGCTGTCGTTGCAATCAATCCACCTTTCTGGTGAGTTTTCTCCCTTCCATTTTTCCTATTTTTCTCCTAGCGATAATGCATCCTTCAAGTCCCTAGGAGGGGGTTTCTAATGATGAGGGCAAAACGAGGCATTTCTGGAATATCTCGGAATCACCCTCTCTTCTGGCGGAGATGGCGGTGAGTGCCAATAAAGCCTTCCAACTTAGTGCTAGGCTGTCCAATGGGGCTTAAGCGGAATGCTCCGTTCCAGCCGATCCTTCTAGCTTGAGACATTCCCCTGGGAGGCCTACTCCTCATTTTCCTGGAGATGACTTGGAAGAAGAGGAAGAAGAAACTGTTGAGCCGGCTCTTCCTGGGAGACCGGCGGAGGTTGACTTTGGGATAACCACTGAGTCGGTTCTCCCACGGAGGTCAGATCGTTTCGTTGAACCGGTAGCTGAAGAAGGAGAGACTGCCGAGAGTGAGGAGGTCAGAGATGAACAAAGGGGACCGGTTCCCTCAGTTTTGACTGAGGCAGATTTAATAGAATTCGAGTCAGGTATCATGTCCCTGACTCAGTAACCCTTCGACTTTCACTCCCGAGTGAGTTGCCCGACCATCCCCCTCCTGGGATGGTCGTAATTTTTCAAGTTACCATGCAATGTGACTTGCGTTTGCCCTTTCAACTCGTTGCTCGGGATTTCCTTTCCCGACTCAGAATTACTTTGGGGCAAATAGTTCCAAATGAATAGAGGAATTTGTTCAGTTGTGCAGTGTTGTAGGCTGAAGCAGAACAGCCCCCACTGACCATGGACGAATTCTTCTATCTGTATCAAGTTCATCCGAACACTTCATAGTCCGGCGGATATTTTTTGAGCGCTTAGAAGAATAAGGGTGGTTCTTTGATAACCAACCCTCCTACCTCTAACAAACACTAGAGAGAGAGGTGGTTCTGGGCGTGTCATCTCTGGGAGACGGCTGAATCTAAGCTGTTCGAACCTCACGTTCCTCGGGCTTTCTCTGAAGAAGGTGAATCGACATGCCCTTTTTCTTGTCTTTTCTTATCCTGACCTTTCCGAGTCTGACTGACCATACTTTGCAGTAATCTCCAAGATGAAGCCAAAATTAGGAGTCAACGCTTTAGCTCGAATCAAAGATTTGTGGACAATAAGTCTGAAAGATCGGTCCTGAAAGTTTCTCTTGCAACCGGAGCGTCTTCTTCCCTTGGGCTTAGATTCGTACATGACAGGTATCTTTAAGTTACTCTTGTACATCTTTTTTAGAATTTTGCTAAATCTGTATTTTTTCTGACACAGATATGGCTGAAACTCGACCCCTCCTGAAGCCGTCATTTAAATTGAAGGCTCCTCCGAGGTCAGTGCTTCTGTCGAAGCCTCGGCCTCCCAAGAAGGCTAAGACTGCTCCTCTGGTCGTGGAGTCACCTGCCCTGGTCGCCTCTGCTCTGGCCGTCCCCACCATCGTCATTTTCTCTGACCCCAAAGAGAGGGCAGAGGGTGTGAGCGAGTCTTGGGCCGCTTCTGAGCCAGGGCCCGTTGTAGAGCGGGTCTCGTGACGAAGGGAGGAGCAGAGAGGGGAGACCTTAAGAGGAGAGACGACTTAAAAGGAGATGTTGATCTTTCGTCGGGCTGTGGGAGATATGGTCCCTTGGACTGTTACTCTTGGGAGTGAGAAAGAATTTTCCTCCCTCTTTGAAGTCCCTGTGAGTCGGATACTCTCCTATGCGGCGAGGACCTTGCTTTAGGTAGGGTTGCACTTATCTTTTCGCTTGCTTATATATATATATATATTGATTTGACTGTCCCTTTCCTATACAGCTTGCTCCTTGCCTGCTGAGAGCCAATGGGGATCTGACTGAGGCTGAGAGGGCTCGGAGAGTTGTGCCTGATGCTGAAGAGGCTTGGAAGCAGGCGGCAAAGGCAGAGGCTCAACTTGAGATTACCTCGTCTCAAGTCGGCTGACTGACAGGGGAGCTGAGCATCGCTCGGAAGGCGACCGAGGATGCTAGAGCTGAGTGTGCTCAGTCGGCTCAGCTACTGAATGAAGCTCATGATGAGGGCTTACAACTTCACCTTGCTCTGGACGCCTCTGAGAAGAAGTTGGCTAGACTGAAAGCCGATACAAAAGCGGTGCTGAGATGGCCAAGAAAGAGGCCAGGGAGAAGGCTGTGAAAGACTTCCTCAAGTCTCCGGAGTTTGAAGATGAGAGGGATCACCCATACGAGAGTAGGTACACTGCTTGCATCAAAGTGATGAAGCAGTTTTTTTTCGATCTTGATCTGTATAAATTTGAGGATGGCCCTCCCGAGGATACGACAGCTGAAGTGGCTGAGGCCGATGATGCTGCGGCTGAAATCGAGGTTGAGTCTGATGTGGTCCCGACTCTCGAGGTTGCTCCGAGTGATCCTTGATGACCTCGGAGCTCGACTTTTGGAACCATCATCAGATCCATTTTGGTACCATCATCAGCTCCTTTCGGCACCATCATCAGCTCCATTTTGGTACCATCATCATCTCCTAGCAAGCCTGTGGATAGTTGTTACCGAGGAAAAAGTTCATATGTATTGGCCGACCTTTCATATGCCATTAACCCTTTTTAGTCAGACAATGTTATGCTGAGGCAAGATGTAACTCAATGTCATAAACACACTGATAAATTAATATACTTAGTTTTATTTCATTCATTTTTGACTCAGTTTACATGTTTGTCATTTTTGAGTCTTTTTCATTGCTTTGCTATGCCGGCTTTAGGGATAGTAGATTTTTAAATGTTCGGCATTCCATGGGTGAGG
The DNA here is from genome assembly GCA_037074715.1 of Magnolia kwangsiensis. Lineage (NCBI taxonomy): Eukaryota > Viridiplantae > Streptophyta > Magnoliopsida > Magnoliales > Magnoliaceae > Magnolia > Magnolia kwangsiensis. The sequence continues at coordinate 10,705,431 of CM073571.1, forward strand.
TAAAAATTGCCCGGTCAAGTCTTCCAATAGGTACGTTTATGGTCGGATGGTGCTTGAGACGACATAGTGCCCTTCCCAATTGGGTCCTAGTATGCCTGCGCCAATTTCCTTTGTATTGAGGAACATTTTTTGGAGGACCATGTCTCCGACTCGGAAACATCTAACTTTCACTCGGGCATTATAAAAACGAGCTACCTGTCGCTGTCGAGCCATCATCCTTAGCCGAGCCTTTTCCCTTTGCTTGTCCATAAGGTCGAGTCCGAGAGAAAGGAGTTCTTCATTTTCTTCCTCATTAAATGAGCTGACTCAGGCAGAAGGCAACCTGATCTCTACTGGAGTGACGGCTTCTGAGCCATATGCGAGGGAGAACGAAGTCTCTCCAGTAGCAGTCTGGACAGTGGTTCGGTAAGCCCATAGTATCTTCGAAAGTTCCTCAGCTCATGCTCCTTTAGCTCGGTCAAGCTTGGTCCGAAGATGTTGTTTGATGATCTTGTTGACTGCTTCGATTTGTCCATTCATTTGAGGATGATGAAGCGACGAATACAAGTTCCTGATTCCTAGATTTTTGCACATCTCGCGATAGCTTTTATTGTCGATTTGCTTCCCATTGTCGGTTATAATAGTCTGAGGTATGCCGAACCGACAGACAATATTCTTCCATACAAAGTCCGTAATCTTTTGTTCTGTTATCTTTGCCAACGGTTCTGCCTCGGCCCACTTCCTGAAGTAATCCACTGCCACAACTGCGAACTTGGTTTGTCTTTTTTCCATAGGGAGAGGTCCAATAATGTTGATTCCCCACTGTGTAAAGGGCCAAGGACCGATCATAGGAGTTAGTTCTTCAGGAGGTTGTCTCGAGATAGCCGCGAATCGTTGACACTTATCACATCTCTGGACGAGCTTACGAGCGTCTTGCTGGATAGTCGGCTAGTAATATCCTTGGCGTAAGACTTTATGTGTGAGGGATTGCCGTTTTGAGTGATTTCCACGGATCCCTTTATGAATTTCCTACATCACATAGTTGGCTTATCATGGTTCAGACATCGTAACAACAGAGTGTAATAACTCTTCTTGTACAATATCCCATTGAGTATTGTGTAGCAAGAGGCTCAGATTTTCACTCGTCGAGCCTCGGCATGATCTTCAGGTAATTCCTCACTGCCAAGGTATCGGATGATTGAGTCACTCCAAGTAGGTCCCGAATCGATAGGAAGTACGGTCGAGCCAATTGGTTCCATGATACTTGGTTTAGCAACGTACTCAATCAGAACAGACCTGGGTATATTGTCTTCGTCAGTAGAGGCGAGTTTCGCCAATAGGTCGGCTTTGGAATTTTCTGTTCGAGGGATCCGAGTGACAATACAACACTGAAAATCGCAATAGCTTTTTTTTATATAAGCTTTTAGTTGTTCTTTCCGTGTTTGGTACACACTTGTGACCTGATTGACGACCAACTGAGAATTGCTGAAAACGTTGAGATGTGTAACACTTAGGTTGGCCGCAAGTCGGAGACCGAGTAACAATGCTTCATATTCTACTGTGTTGTTCGAGGCTTGAAATCCAAGTCACAAGGCATACTGCATATAGGTTTGATCGGGAGTTTCTAGCACTACTCCTGCCCCGCTTGCTTTAGAGTTGGAGGAGCCATCGACATACAGCTTTCATGGGGTTGAGTCAGGAGAGGACTCGGGAAAAGCGGTAGTTGGCTCTTTGACTGACTCAGTAGCATGTGCATCGACTTACGGTGTGACTTCAACGATGAAGTCAGCCACAACTTGTCACTTGATTGCTACCATCGGCTTATACTGAATGTCGAATTCGCTGAGTCCGACTGCCCATTTAGTAAGAAGACCTGACGCTTTCAGTTTCTGCAGAATCTGGAGTAACGGGAGGTCGGTCATGATGATAATGGTATAGGCTTAGAAATATGGCCGAAGTCGACCCGAGAAAATGACTAGGACTAAGGCCACTTTCTCCAAGAGTGGATATCTCGTCTCTGTCGGTAGAAGTGCCTTGCTGACATAGTAAACCGGCAATTTCTTTCCTTCATGTTCTCGTATCAAGGCTGAGCTAACCGCTGCCTCAGACACCACGAGATACAACAACAGGGCTTTCCCAGGTTCGGGCTTCGATAAGAGAGGCAGAGATCCGAGATAAGACTTTAATTGCTAAAACGTAACTTCACACTCTTCCATCCAGTTCACTACTTTTGTTTAATTGCTTGAAGAATGGGAGACATTTGTCGGTAGCTCGGGATAGGAAACGATTGAGTGCCGCTACTCGTCCAGTAAGTCTTTGTATATCTTTGATCATTTTCGGAGACTCCATATCGAGCAATGCTTTTATCTTCTCTAGGTTTGCCTTGATCCCTCGCTGACTGACTAGGAATTCGAGAAACTTTCTCGAGCTTACGCCAAAGGCGCATTTGCTCGGAATTAACTTCATTTGATACTTGTGCAAGATCAAGAACATCTCTTCTAGGTCGGATATATGGTCGACCGTGTTACACTTTTGACGAGAATGTCGTCAATGTACACTTTCATGGTTTGGCTAATTAGCCAAGCGAATATTTTGTTCACCAATCTTTGATACGTTGCTCCAGCAGTTTTCAAACCAAAAGGCATCACACGGTAACAATAAAGACCTTTGTCAGTGACAAAGGTGGTTTTTGATTTATCAGATTGATGCATTATAATTTGGTTATATCCTGAATATGCATCCATAAAGCTAAAGAGTTCATGCCTCGCTGTACTCTCTACTAACTAATCTATCCTTGGAAGAGGAAAACTATCATTTGGGTAGGCTTTGTTCAAGTCCGTATAGTCAATACACACTCGCTACTTCCCATTAGCTTTTTTCACAAGTACAACATTAGCTACCCATTATGGGTAGTATATCTCTTCTATAAATTTAACTTGAAGAGCTTCTGACCTCTTTTGCAATGACAGCGTACCTTTCCAGGCCGAGTGCCCATCGCTTCTGTCGGATTGGGCGATATGTCGGATCAATATTGAGTCGGTGAGTAATTATAGACGGGTCAATTCCTGGCATGTCTTCATGGCTCCAGGAGAATACGTCAGCATATTGTCGGAGCAGGGCTATCAGATTGTCTTTTAGGGGCGATTAGCCAATTTGTACCGTTTTAGAGGTATCTGTTTCGCCAAAGGCACCAAGATGAGGTCTTCAACTGGTTGTCCTCGTTCATGAGACTCGGTCTGATGGTCCAACGATTCAATTATTAAATCCTCGGTTGGAGCTTTCTCGATGGAAATCTTTACAGCAGTTGCATAGTAGCGCCTTGCATTTTGCTGATATCCCTTGACAACTCCTACTTCCGACTCGGTCAGAAATTTTATGGAGAGGTGGTATGTGGATACCATCACCTGGAGGAGACTCAACGATAGTCAGCCAAGTATAACGTTATAGACTGATGATAGATTAACTACTAAAAAATCGACCATCATAGTAGCCTGATACGGGGGATTCTCTGCCCTGAGTGGTTCCTTATGGGAGCGCCTGTCCTCCTGAGAATCCAATTAATGGGGTACGAACCGGTCATAATGTCGATCGTTCAACTCCCATTTTGTCGAATGCCTGAGTGAACAATATGTCTGCCGACGATCCTGTGTCGACCAATATGCGAAATACCTTACGATTTACGATGGTAAGGGTGATCACTAGTGCATCATCATGAGGGTGATATGTAACGCCTTGAACTTTTCGATATTCGAGTATCAAAAGTCCTCGAGCGTTACCATAAGATTTAATATGTGTATTATACTAATTCGATTGTTCTAGCCCTTACATCCTTACCCTGACACAAACCTAACCGCTAGAAATGATATCCATTCATAGATCAAGCCATCTGACCACTAATGTCAAGGTACGACTCTCCATCACGTGATTTAACGTATATGTTTTCCCTTAAATGAATTGACGAATAACTCCCTATCCATAATGATTTAGATATACATCCATTTGTAAGAATTTCTTAAAAACGTGTCTATAACCATGTGGAGCAATTGGATTTCCTAAAACTCATATATCAGTAATAATTATGAAAATGTCATTGACCTAGACCCCTGAATTTTAGATTACATGATTTCCACAATCCATTCCATGTGAAATTTCATACCAAACCTAATTATCATAAATTAACCATACACGTCGAATTTCATCCCTTAGATCGTAGTAAATTAGCTACTTGACCTTTACATCCGTTTGTACAATTATTAGATCAAAATTCCGATCCGTTCATCTTTTTTATCCCATATGAATATGCTTAACCCACCGTTAGAATGATAATCTAAGGAGCTTATATATATGAACAAGTTACCCGAATCTAACGGTATACGTGTCTTACTCTTAATCACTCTAGAAACCCGATTTATGTCCATCAAATTACGAAATTGACCGTACATCCACCTATATACATGGTCAGAGTGCTAACCAACGAGTCCCCTTATTATTAGCAAGTCATCTGACCATCTGTCATATTTGGATCACGGACCACACAAACATCACGGTAAACTAATCATCATAAAGATCTTAGGGTCTAGGTCCAAATCACCCGGTAACCTATCTTTCAGAGATATACAAATGGTATTTAGAATTTTCAGAGTAAGGTAGCCATCGAAAAAGCATCTTAGCCATCCTTAACCAATATGGGCCCAAATTTAACCAGTTGAGAGATCTCGAGAAATAAAGATTGTCGGTAAAGTTTCACTCCTTCTAGACATTGCAGTAGGGAGAAACAGATGACAGAAGTTATTGGAAAGGAGAATGACAAATTTGTAAATAACCGAATTATATATGCATACACGTAACAGAGGCATGTTTCAACGGTGGGCATCACCTCATCACTTGTGGATGGTGTGTCCCACCTAGAACTCATACTTGCTTCATAATTTGACTAGGGAGCTGACACATTAAGACAAAGATGATGAAGGGTATGGATCTTTAAGAAAATAGCCACATTAGACCCGTCAGGAAAAAAAGAAAGATATTTGCCAACTATAACAGCGGACGTGACGGAAGGAGTTTTAATAGTAAACTTCACTATACACGTCGATCATGTGGCCCACTCAAGAATCGAATATACTTCATATTTTGGCCCGAGGCCTAACATGGCCCTACAAAATTAATGGTCGGAGTGGATTTCTCACGAAATCATCATGATGGACCCCACCTTTCCCAGCCATTCCCCAACCCAAGAAACACACCACGGGATATAACCGACTCCTAATCGAATACGGACAGATCTCTCCCTGCATTTTCTTTTGCCGCATTGGACAAACAAGGTCTGTTTGAGAATCGATGTGGCCCACCATCGCTACAAACCAGACAGATCCAAACCGTCCACCGTATTCGTGGGACAAATTCAACCGGAACCTAGATCTTTTTACTTCAAATACAATCAAGAAACCAAACATTTTTTAGACTACACTTCTTCCGCAAGCAGCCACGATAAGCCTCTCTGTCGGGCCAATCTGACTGATCCTGCATCCAGGAAGACGATCAAGATCGTCCATCTAAGGGCTCTTGATCAAAGGACCCTTCCACAGTGAGCGGATAACATCGAAAATGACATTAGAGCAGGATTTTGGGCCTGTACGCAGAAAGCAACAATGTGTTGTGCGCAAACAGATTTCAGAATCACGTTTCGTAAGCAACCACGCAGGAAGATTCTGGAGAATGCTTGCCTATATAAGTACACCCCTCCCGACGCAGTGAAACGCTCAATAAAAGAAAGGAGAAAGAAAAAGAAAATAGGGAAAGGAAGGGAGATAGAGAGAGAGATCACTGACCGAGGTTGCTGCCACTGCAGGGAAGAGGATGGTCTCACTCACTGAGTCAAACCAGATCATGTCGAGTTCCAGTTCCTTGCTGGACACATTCTGGAACAGGAACGACGAAAGAAAAATGAAGAAAATAAGGAAAGAAATAAGGAAAAAGAAGAAAGAACAGAGGAAGATGGCTATGTGGCATATACAATACCGCCACCGAGTCTAGGTGCGAGTCAGATCAAGCTCTGGCAATCTAGTCGGTCTAGGTATAAGACCTTCATACAGGTACCTTCTATAAAATCAAAACTTAGTAACCAATTTACCTTCAAATCTAGATTTGCATGGATGAAGGCTGTCTAGCCATCAAGAATATTTGATCTCTTATCTAAGTTACTACCCTTGTAACCCAACCCTAAACTTAGATGTAGGCTAAATTCCAAACTTCTGATCTTAACCATGGGAGCCATCTAATGTGGTGATCTAACCGTGCGCATAGGTTTCAATCATGATAGAATTCAATACCACATCGTGTACATAGAGCTCCAACAACGCATACGGGTGATCTGATGATAAGAGGTGAGGGTTTTATCCTTTAAGCTTACAATAATATAAGTTGATTTATTTATCCTGCCATTTATATGCCTTCTTGTATTTTATCTGTCTTCATACTAGTTTATCTTGGCTTCTATGCATACTTTCATGAATTTGATATTGCTTTTACATGATTCCTTTTATACATCAATTTGAATCTTCCATGTTATTATATGTTTCACCATCAATTATAATCTTTTCGTACCTTTTACGATATAAAATATCATGTATTCCATGTTTACATGTTCTCTGAAAATTTTCCTATCAATTGATTTCTTGGCCCTTTTGGGATTATGACATGATGTCAAATATAAGAGAATTTTTTAAAATTTGTGTGAGGCCATGGGTACAAGTCTTGCCCCTGCCTCATTCATTATTGAGTTGGCTCTGCCACTTGTCTTTATATTTGAGTTGGCTATGCCACTCGTCTTTATTTGAGTTGGCTCTGCCACTCTTCTTTTATTGAGTTGACCATTGTCACTTTTCTTTGGTTATGTTGGCCATTGCCACTTTTGCTGAATTGACCATTGTCACTCTTCTCTTTATTATATTGGCCTTGTGCCGTTTATCTTTCAAGGCATGGGCATGTGTCTTGTTATTCCATAACCTCCATGATTCAGTTTATATTCTTGATGATTTCAGCTATAAGTGTTGTGTTATGAGGTATCACAACTAGTGATTCAGATATCTTATCATGGACGTAATGCGTTACGGGTAGCGGCCCTCTTGGTCAACACGTAATTCCATGGGATGGTTGGCGTGGTGCACAATCGATGTATGTAAATCGGCATACGTGTTGCATCAACTTTTCAGGATTGGATGTCGCAATTAGTCGCTCCATGAATACATCGTGTTATGTAAATCTTTCAACTGCGTGTTGTGTTACCTTGAGATGTTCGCATAAATCCATGTTAGCGTTGGCCATGCCGGCGAATATCCGTAGTTATGGGATGCGGGTCGAGCCAGGTTTCTCATGAATTTTATTCCATATTGTTACGATCACTATGTATGATGAGCCGCACACACTATGCTAGGCATGCATCTCATGTAGGTTGTTTGCGCATACTGATATCTCATGTATTAGTGGAGTACGAGACGTATCAGTACCCTTTACTTTATTTTATGAATCTCTTGAATTATTGTTAATCTTGAAGGATAACCTTCACTATGAGTAGGGCATTGACCCTCTCTCAACCATATAGATGATGCAGGTGACGTATAGATTGAAGACCTATCGAACATTCCCTCTAAGGAAGATCATATTGAAAGGATAGAGAAACAAGTTCAGATTTAGTTTTACGTTTCCGCTGTAAACTCTGATGTTGTAATAAACCTCCCTTTATGAGGTCATTTGATTATTCTTTTATTCTGATGACATATAATTAATATAGTTGATTTTATTCTTGTGAATGCTACCTTCATGAATGTATCTGGATGTGAACCAAATGAAAAAAAAAATGGTGCGATTTTCTAAAGTATCCAATTTATACATCATTAACACTCGGTTTTCTCGGGTACGAGTACAAACTCTGGCCGTAAAAATTCGGGCTGTTATATGATAGATGCCTCGGGCATCCTCATCAGTAAAGGAGATACAATACTTCTCCCTCTTCTTCTCCTTCGAAGGCCGAGCTATAACCAGGAGTTTAGACTTCGATCGGCTGAGGCTTTTGGCATGATTTTTTCGTGCATTGTTGGAGTCACCTCCGCCTCTGGGACCTCTAACAATAGTTTGAATTTCCTCCGTGGGTCAGTTATCTACTCGAAATTCTTCAGCCGTCTTGGTCCTCTCGACATGTTCTGTGAGTCGGTCTTCGCGGATTAACCTTTCAATCTCTTTCTTCAGATGAATACAGTCGCTCATATTGTGCCCATGATCACAATAATAATGGCAATACTTATTTTTATTTCGCCAATTAGGGTTGCTTCGAAGCCTATCAGGCCAATTGACAAACCCTTCACTCTTGAATTCCATCAATACCTGCTCTTGCGGCTTGTTGAGTGGAGTGTAAGTGGAGAACTTCCAGTTGGGTTGTTTACTCGACTTACGATCATCACGAGTTCGGTCGTCCTTGCACTTTTTTCCTCCAGCCGAGTTAACTTCTTTTTTGGCTGACTCTTTGGCCGAGGTCTTTACGCTCTAGGCAGCTTCATGCAAGATCCTCGTTTCTTTAGTATCTACGTATTTTTCTGACAAAGTCATGAATTCGAACAGGGTCATCGGTGGATTCTTGTTTAGAGAGGCTAGAAATGGCTTATCTCTAACACCTTGCATAAAGGAGTTGAGTGCTGTCTCTTCTTAGTATTTCCAAACCTGAAGTGATTCAAAGTTGAAACGCTTAATATAGTCTTTCAGTAGCTCTTCTTATTTCTAGACTATGTTGTTCAGATGTGTAGGAGGCTTTAGTTTTTTTTCCTGCCAATAAAAATGGTAAGAAAGGTGTCGCTGAGCTCTGCGAACGAACTGATTGATTTTGGTTTCAACTATTTGAACCAAAGCTGAGCCACATCGGATAACGTGAGTGAAAAAGCCCGACACATCATAACATCCGATGCGTCATGCAATTCCATGTAAGTTCGAAAACATTCGAGATGTTTAGTTGGGTCGGTCTTTCCGATAAAAGGGGTAATCTGAGGCAGACGAAATCTTTCCGGTAACTGAGCTCACATTACTTCATCAACAAAAGGGGATGCTTTAGCCTCGAGCATGGTTTGACATGTATTCCGATCCTATTTCATATCCGTCATCTCCTCCATCACTTCTTTCTTGAAGTCTTGGAGATCAGCTTTCCAGGACTCGATGCTTCCTGCCACACCCTCATTGGGAAGTCGGTTGCACCTCCTCCTGTCTATCTCATGTCGGAGAACCATGGGAGGCAATCCAACATTGTCGAGTGAGCGGGTGCTAGTTTGGTCGGGCCATGGGGCTGACTCGACTACTGAAGGGATCGCGGTATGGTCGGGTGAGGATCAGCAACTTGTGGCGGAGCGTTCGTTGCTTGACCCTGCTGAAGTTGCTGCATTTGCTGTTGGTGTATCTATTCCAATATTTTCCGCATAATGTTTACATCGACTCTGAGCTCCTTAACCTCCCGGTCCAACAGCCCGTTATTTCTGTTCCATTGGGTGTTAGTTGCCGCGGAAGCGACAGGAACAGGTACAGAACCTTGACGGTTATCGAGTTGGTTTTGAGCCCCCTGAGCCACGCTTGTACCTGGTTGTCCTGTGGCAACAGCTGATCCTTCTGGACTCATTCTTCGAGTTCTTGCCATTAATACGAACTTACAGCTTTGTGGGTAGAATGCAGAAAATGACTTTTTGTATCGTATCCCATAGATGACGCAATCTGTTGATGCAAAAAACTGGATCAACCTCGTCCTCTACTCCCCCCTTCCTGCACCACAATGAAAGATCAAGGGAACTCTGGGTATAGCCGAGGAACCTCCGATGCTTAAGTCACTCTGATGCTTAAGTCAATAAGGATTCAAGAAGAGGAGCTTTTTTAGGGTTCTTCGTTTTTCCGTACCTTAATCTTTGAAGAGCCCACCTTTTATAGGAATGAGAGGTCCCGACGTGAGATGATTCTTTCCTGATTTTTAGGAAATTTGATTATGTTGCCCTTCGTTTGCAGATAATTTTTTATCCCGAGATTTCTAGGATCGGATATCTTTTTACACAATTCTCGGATCGGTATTTACGTTTACACCATCTCTCCTTTGCTTGGTTCGGCCTTAATGGACTATACAGTCTCGGCTGGCTTACAAAGATAGGGTTGTTCACCTACTGTCGGACGAGATGGGATCGGTTTAAGACCGATGCCCTTTCTTAATCCAATAGCCGACACTACAACTAATCTCATATGGGTCGGTTTTATAGTTGGTTAAGTGGCTTTTAGCTCTAGGGCGTTTAATTGGTCCTTTCAGACATAGCTGTCTCTTTACCAAGTCAACTTTATGTCTTACACATTTCACTTGTGGCTCTTGACTCTTTTACTCCCGGTCAGGATTAACACCCCGCAAATCCGAGCTAAGTCTCTCCTCTAGGATTTATGTTCAGTCAGCTTCCGCAGCTACCTCTAGTTCTATTGACAGAATTAATTCATCTTTCAACCGACCCTACGGAATTGTCATATTTTCCCCCAGCGTATTCTAATAATCTAATAACATCATAATGAAATACATTTTTCTATAGACAGGGAACGGTAATCGAGGAAAGTTGGGTGAAGCTGCAAAGGTCAAGGAAGGGGTGTCGAGCGTGTCGATTGTAGCAGGCGATTCAAAGTTCAAAATTACTTTTGAGTGGGACCAGAACCTTGGGCATCCAGGGGCCTTCACTGTAAAGAACTCGCACCACAGCGAGTTCTTCCTCAAGAGCCTGACACTGGAAGATGTTCCAGACAAGGGTCGGAACCATTTCATATGCAATTCCTGGGTCTACCCTGCCAAATACTACAAACAAGACCGGGTCTTCTTTATCAACCAGGTACTTTTATTTTAGCTTGTATTAAATTAAAATATATGATTATATCTGTGGATGTTTGAACGTTGGACCGTACGCATCCATAGGCGTAGTAGTGCCAAGCACAGCGAGAGGTAACCTTTTCAAATATATTTTTTCTTTAGCGCTGATTGCCTTTTAAAAGTATCCCTGGAGTGCCGTGCCCTGACTGTGCACACTTGTAAAATTTGTTAGGGGTGTTTGTGAGAAATCCACTCCGACCACGTGTTTTTATAAATCATTTTATAGCACGAGCCAAAAAAGGAGGCAAATCTAAAGCTCAAGTGAGCTACACAACAGAAAACAATAGATATTGTGCGCCCAAAGTTAAAACATTGGTGGGGCCCTATAAGCTTTGGATTAGGTTGATATTTTTATTCTGATCTCATTAGTAATGACCTTATCAACATTTGGACTACTTTATCAATGATTTGGATTACATGAAGGGTTTGAATGATAGACAAGCCCTTTTCACTTTTCCCATCGTATGTCCCACTTGAGTTTCATATATGACTTAATTTTTGTCTCATGTTTTAACATGGTCTTACAAAATGGATGGACGCGGGGATTTCTCACAAACGTCATGGTGGGCTCAACATAACTTTCAATTATAGGAACTTTATATAAAAGGCATTCGGTCAATGTCACGCATATTAATTAGTTACCACTCCATGAGGACCTATGATGTGCTTTAGGGGGCTACCATGATATATATTTTATTCATCTCATCCATCCATTTTGAAAGACCATTTTAAGGCATGAGCCTACAAATGAGGCATATCAAAGGCTAAGTGCACCACACCATGGAAAGCAATGATATAGTTGAAAACTTCTTAGGGGCACAAAATGTCTAGATCAAGCTGATATTAAGAACATGTTAGATGAAAATAAACATCACAATGAGCCTTAAGAAGTTTTTGATGGTAGGAGTTCAATCCTCATCATTTCCTATGATGTGGTCCAATTGAGCCTTCAATTAGCCTCCTTTTGAGGCTCATGCACTAAATTATATCTTGATATGGATAAATTATATATATCACGATGACCTACAACAATTAATAATGGTGGCCATTTAATGCGCTAACTATTTACTTGTGGTTGGGCATACCTTATCTATGGATGTAACTCATTCTTCGATCTATCCATGGTGTAAAATTAAATTCTGAATCTAATTGACGGAATGAATTTGACACATCCTACGGTGGCCCCCACAACCCTTAACACATGACAACCATGACCTTGACACATGACAACCTAAACCTTTAACACAGGGCAACCACTACCCACACCTAACACATGACAACCACAACCCATTCCCTTGATCATACATGATAACTCGAACCCTTAACACTTACAACCACAACCTAACCCTTAACACACTCATGACAACCCCGTACAGTTAATACATGACAACCACGACCCAAAAAACCTTGAGCCTTCAAAGTTGTCATGTATAGAAGAATCATACTTTTTTTTTTCAATAGAGTTACCTTCCAAGCAGCACGCCAGAGCCGCTACGTAAGTATCGGGAAGACGAACTTGTGAATCTGAGAGGGGATGAGACAGGCGAGCTGAAGGAGTGGGATTGGGTCTATGACTATGCTTACTACAATGACCTGGGCGCTCCAGACACAGGTGCGAATTTCGAACGTCCTGTTCTTGGAGGGTCGAAAGAATACCCCTACCCACGTAGGGGACGAACGGGCCATGCGCCCACAAAAAAAGGTGAGATTCGATGGTCCAGGACGTTCTGTAATGCACTGCATTTAGATTTCTCTCCTTTGTTGATGCTCATCTTAAACTCTGTTCTAATCTAACAGACCCGAAAACGGAAAGTAGATTACCGCTTATAAGCCTTGACATTTACGTTCCAAGGGATGAGCGTTTTGGTCACTTGAGGATGTCAGATTTCCTAGCATATGCTCTCAAATCCATCGTTCAGGTGTTGATCCGAGAGCTAAAGAGTGTGTTCGACAAAACGCCAAATGAGTTCGATACATTCCAAGATGTACTGAATTTATACAAGGGAGGTATGAAACTGCCCAACATCCCGGGTCTAGACAAGATTAAGGACAAGATCCCGTTGGAGATGATTAAAGAACTAGTTCAAACAGACGGTGAAAGGCTACTTAAATTCCCCACGCCTCAGGTTATTCAAGGTATGTATCTGACTAGTCTTAACATCCAAAAACTCACAGAATGTATAGGCTGTTATATTTTGTTTTAAAATAATATTAAAATTTGAATTTTTAAATTTTCGGTGTTTTCCCTCCACATTTGAAAAGTTGAGTTACTTTTGAGTTGTGGATTTTATCCCACTTCAGATTTGACAAAGTAAACTATCTTGTATATAAGATAGTATTTTTGCCTAGGGCTTGAGCCCCTTTCAGGGCGCATGTGAATTTGGTCCTGTGGGGGGGCTATGCCAATAGCTCTAATCTATGTCATTGACCACACGCGTGCACGCGCCGAGCCGAGCCGTGATGTGTCGAGCCGTGCGTGAGCCGAGCTGTGCGCGCGTGGGCGCGGATGCGATGTAAGTGTACTCGCGTGGGTGTGTGTGTATGGGTACTCGCAGGACTTTATGTGCGAGAGTGTACTCGCACTTGCGCCTTTTCGTTTTAAACCAGAGAGATGCATCCCTTTCGGTTGGTCGCCCCTGTTGGGTTTAAACCCAACGGACCTAACCTTTTATAAAGGGTGCTTATGCACCACCTTCAGAGTCTATATAAAGACTTCCGATTTCAGTTTCAAAATACGAAAATACTCTCTTATAAAACTCACTCTGACACGGTTTTCAACATTGTTACTGAGTTCATCGCTGAGTCAACTCAGCACTTTCGGATTAAACTGCAAGTGGTTCGAGGCCGTGTACAGTGAGTGCACCGCTGGGACCGGGTCATAGTCGTTGTATCCTGAAGGTCGATTGCTCTGAAAACCTGTTGCACTTAGGACGCTGTCCAAGGGGAGCAAATTCGATTTCAAGCCGAGTGACTCAGTCATGCCTCGACTCAATTCAATAAGTTATTCTATTTCAAAATTTTATATATTTTTTTCTTTTTTGGTTCTCAATTTTAATAGTATATTCAACTCGACCAATTTTCCAACATAGGTTACGTGTACAACTGAGAGACACAAGGTGCAACATGCATCCACACATATACCTATTTTCTTACCTCACACCTGTTGGTCGAGCGATTCTAATTACCACTGTCAAGATCGTTATTTGAAGAGCAGGTCCAATCATTTACTTGAGCCATCCATTTAGTGCACCCATCTTGGACTTCTATGTGGTTTGGAAGGATCATGTGGATTAGATGTAGGGATGATAATCGGTTGGGTTGGCCTCTGATGTAGAGCGGGTTGTGGACAGTTTCATGGCCAAGATGGATCAAAAAAGGCATGGTCGACGACAGAAGTGATCCGGACCATCAGACCTTAGATCGGCATATCTCGCAATCCGGAATGAGTTATCTGACGTAAAATATATGATTTTGGGATAGAACGAGCTACTTTTGCCAACCAACCCCACTATGCCAGGTTGCACAGCCCGAATTTATGAAAAAACCCCTGATCGACGATCGTTTTCCTGTTTTATTTTCGTTTTTACTATAAATAGTAAGTTTTAGTTTGATTATAGCTCTTCATCTGTTGGGCTTTAGGAGTTGTGTCCAACATGAAAAGTGCTTAGGATAATTAGGAGAATAGTTTGGTGAAGCCAAATAGGATACTTACTATTTTTGACCGAAAACCTTGCGCACTAGTAGACATCACGACTGTCTATAAATCGTAAGTTTACTATTTATAGTAAGTCGCAGATTCTAGAAGTTTTAGTTGTAGCTTGCTTCTGATTTTTTTTCTTATTGCTTGATACCCTTATTTAAAGGGTTGTGAACTCATTTTTATTAATTCATTAATCAATTTCAAATTTATTAGAAATTCTTTCTATTTTCTGCTTTCTTTCCTCGTGGATTTGAGAAGTCTCTGTGAGCAGTCCAGAGAAGTTCCGTGGATTCGAAATAATTATTCTCTTGAGGAAGACGGTGCTCGACCTCACATTCTTCCCTACGTCAGCCTCTGGGTCAACTAGCCTGCTCACCCTCTAATGAAGATTTAGGCACGCCTAGCTAAATGGGCAGTGGTTTAGTCTCAGATTAGATAATATGTCCCTGTGATGTAGAGAAGGACGTGATGAGGTCCAACATAGTCTTACCCAGGAAATAACTAACCAGAATCCACTAAGCTCTGTGGATTCCTTGTAGAGTTTCCTTGAATCTGAGGGATAAAATAAAAATAATTTCTAATAAATTTGAAAAATAAATTGATTGATGATAAATAAAAATAAAATACAATCCTTTCAATAATGAGCTCAACCATAAGGAGTTTTAGATTCAAACACACTCTAAAAATGTGACTTACTATAAATAGTAAACTTACTAAGTCATCATTCATGCTAGACTTCAAGGTCTACGGCCAAAAATAGTAAGTGTCCAATTTGGCTTAACCACATTTTTCTTTTAAGTTTTTTAAGTCATTTTAATGTTGGGCACTAATCCTAAAACTCAAAGGGTCAAAAGTTATAATTGAACTAAAACTTATTATTTATAGTAATAAAAAAATAAAAAAATGGACTTTTGACCGTGGATCTAATGGAATCTCATAAATCCAGCATGGGCAACCCGGCATAGCGGGATCAGTTGGCTAAAGTAGCTTCTACTATCCCAAAATTATATATGATATATTGAAAAACTCATTCCAAATTGCAAGATATGACTGTTTTAAGGTTTCAATAGTCTTTGTCAGGAAAGTGTCCGTGACCCACTCTACATCACCCTTTTAAGTAAATGCAACAGGATCAGGTTGAACCCTACCTAACCTGACGCACCCATGTAGCTTGTCAATGGACTAATAGGCCGAGCCAGATGATCCAATCTAGCCGAGCCTGAATCCAAAAAAGAAATTAATAGACAATAAACATAGCTATATACACATGATGTATGTAGGTTTTTCGGTACCCATTAATTGCAATGCTGGCATATGCATTTAGTTCTAAGCAGCAGTTCTGGGCCCATTTCGTTCGAGCTGAACCAAACCTGACCCGTTGCCACCCCTAACCAGATGACCTTAGCCATCTCATCCATGTCTTGGGAAAAGTATGGCTGCAGAAAAGAATGCCAACTTTCTGATGAAAAAGATAATCAAATCAGTGTGCCTATTGCTCTGCTGACTGCAAACCATGGGCCAGATCTAATGGATGGTCTGGATTTGATTGTTGGACTGCCCCCATTTGTGTCTATGCAACTAAGAGCACTATAACATGTAGTCCTCACCAATGGTCCTGTGAGTCCATCTCTAATCTCTTCTATGGTGTTGTCAAACTATGACAGCTGACAAAATTGCTTGGAGGACAGACAAAGAATTCACACGAGAAATGCTTGCGGGAATGAACCCTGTCATCATCAGCCGCCTCCAGGTAAATCAAAGCTTCGACAGTTTGATTATCTTCACTAATTACCCTTTATTCAATAAGTGGCTAAATTGAGATTAAGAATCCGTAATTTGCAGGAATTCCCACCAACAAGTAAGCTGGACCCGAATGTATATGGCAATCAGGATAGTTCAACAACAGCAGAGCACATTAGGAACAACTTGCATGGTTTCACAGTAGAAGAGGTATGGCTAATTAATTTTAATATTTTGATTGAATAAGTGATCTTTGTGTGTGAATTATACTCCTGGATTGATGTATGCTATAGCTCATTGATCTTGACCTGATAGGCTGCCTCCTGGATGGGCAATGACCTAAAATTGATCATGATCTCGTGTTTATAACCAAACGGAACGATGACCTGATTAATGGAGTGGTCCGGTAAGATGGTTTTGTATATTCGGTTGGTTAGCCTTTCGGGCTATGGCCCATTGATTAAATGATCCAGATCATTGGGATGTGATAGGTCAGACCTTGAAGTTGGTTACCGCCACTCAATTTAAGCAGCATCATAGCGTTAGATGGGCCGACTGATTGTTGATGTGTGTATCACGATCCAACGGTTTGGAATGTTGCAGGCACTGTTGATCAAGTGCCTTTAATCTGATGCAGAGAAGGCAATTTTCGGTTCATCCAAAGCGTCTGTCAGTTACGACTGAAAATTCCGATTTTGGCCAGTTACTACTAGTGATATTTTGCATGATTTCGGTTCAACCCTTAATCCGACCGAGGAAAGTTGGTTTGGTACGGTCCGACCGAGATTTATATCCGGTCTGACCGATCAAAACATGTAAGCTTGGGTTATGTTTCCAATCAGGCATGAGGTATATAAATGCTCTTGTGATTGCATAATTAAGATTAAGATAAATAGAGCATAACCTATATTTAAGGGTCATGAAGAGGAGTTAAGGTTTCTACTGTAAGTTGTTCTATCTCTTGTAATGTCTAATTATGATCATAATAGATTAATAATGGCTTTTTACTTTTCTTCTTTTTTGTTTTTTCATAAAAATTTCCACGTAAAAATCTTCATATTCTTCGTATTAGCTTGTTCTTATAATTATGTTGCTTCCGAATCCAATAGACAGTATTAAAGCTTATTGTATCTCAACAGGCACTTAAGAAAAACAAGCTATTTGTTGGAGAAAAGTATGTTAAGTCTGGAGCCTCGGATATGGAGTAGGTCGGCCCTACTGACACTGCCCGAGGAGTCCGAGACAATGGTTAGAGCCGAGAGAATAGTGCATAAGGCCAAGAGGCAAAAGTATAAAACGACTTAAGTTACTCGGTCGGAGAGTTAACAGCGTCTACGTAAGCCTACAAATGGCCAAATAAGTTATAAGTCACTCGACCGACAGAAGAAACCGACCAAATGAGTTGGTTTCGTCGGCCACGGAGTAAGGAAGGATGACGGATAAATACCGAGACTATTCTACCCGTAAGAAGGCAAAAAATTTATTCTCTTAAGCTGGCCGACACTATCTCAGAGTCGGTAACGGCCGAGCCGAGAAAAAAAAAGGTGGTATGAATATAAATACCGTCCCGAAAATTCAGGAGTACGGGTGTTCGATCCCGAGATCCTCGGGATCGGGCGAAATCAGTCAAGAGGATCAAATCTCCGAATATGAAGGAGAAGAATCCTCGTATGATAAGATTCATCTAGACCTATAAATAAGCATCTCCTTTACGGAAGAAGATATGCAACAAGAAAACCCTTTGCCTTAGTTTCAGAAACTGACTTAAGCATCGGAGATTCTCCGACTCTAGCCAGGGTTCCCTTTGTATTGGTGATTGTGCAGGTGAAGGACGATCCAAGCAGAAGAACCGTTTCCAAAAATACACCAACAGTTTGACGCCGTCTGTGGGAAACGTGCAAAAAGTCATTTCTCACACTCTATCTGAAAGCTGAAAAATAAGTTTTAATGGTGACAACTAGACGGAATGAAACAAATGAAGTCACTGCCAGTGTGGCTCAAGGAGCCCCGCCAGCGACACCGACTGCACCTCCACCTGCAGCATCTGCCGCAACCACCAGTCAGCAGGGCTGAGGAAACGCGTGATTGGATCAAGAGGTCCAAGAGATGCGATTCGATATGAATGTCATGAAACGAATGTTGGAGCAACTGTGTAACCAACAGATGCAGCAGCATCATGAGGCAACACATATTCCCCCGCCAGCGTCTGGTGCTCAGCCTACTGCTCCGCGATCGCTCCATCAGCCGAGTCAACACCAAGATCCGGTCGAACCAGCAACCAGCTCACTCAACACTAGCCCGCTCAGCAACAGCCGTATTGACCCCCTCAGATTTACGTCATAGAATAGATCAGAGGAGGCGCAGTCAGCTTAATGTGGAAGAAACAACAGAGAGCGCAGAACCTTGGAGGGATGATATCCAGGACTTTAAAAAAGAATTTTGGAAAGAGATGGCGAGAGAGATGACAGATATGAAATACGGTCGAAATGCATACCTGACCAAATTCGAGGTTAAAGTTTCTCCATTTGTATATGAAGTAATGCAGACTCGGTTACCGGAGAGGTTTCGCCTACCCTGGATTACTCCCTTTTTCAGAAAAATCGATCCGACAGAGCATATTGAATGCTTCAAAACTTATATAGAGTTACATGATGCCTCGGACGCTATTATGTGCCGAACTTTCTCCCTCACGTTAACTGATGTAGCTCGACTTTGGTTTAAACAGTTAAAACCAAAGTTAATCAGTTCGTTTGCAGAACTAAGCGATACCTTCCTTACTAACTTCATCGGCGGGAAGAAGAAACTAAAGCCGCCCGCACACCTGAACAATATAGTTCAGAAGGAAAGAGAATTACTGAAAGACTACAGCAAGCGTTTCAACTTCGAATCTCTTCAGGTTTGAAAACACTCGGAGGAGACAGCGCTTAACGCGCTCATGTAAGGGGTGAAAGATAAGCCCTTTCTAGTATCCTTGGACAAAAACCGGCTGGAGACTCTGGGTGAGTTTATAACTCGCTCGGACAAATATGCAGATGCAGAAGAAACCCGGCTCCTGCGCGAGACAGTCCATAACTCAAAATGTATAACTAAAGAGTCAGCCAAAAAAGAAGCTGACTCAGCTGGAGGAAAGAAGCGTAAAGAAGATCGAGCGTGAGATGACGGTAGGTCGGGAAAACGACCCGACAGAAGGTTTTCTACATACACCCCTTTGAATAAATCTCAAGAGCAGGTGTTAATGGAAATCAAGAATGAAGGCTTTGTCAACTGGCCCGGAAAGCTCCGAGGAAATCCGAATCGACAGAGAAAAAATAAGTACTGTCATTATCATCACGACCACGGTCATAACACAAGTGATTATTATCACTTAAAAGATGAAATCGAGTGGCTCATTAAAGAAGGCCGACTCAGAGAGCATGTGGAAGGGTCAGGAACTGTAGAAGAAGGCCCGAGCGAAAATCGGCCCACAGAGGAGATCCGAATATTATTGGAGGGCATCAAGGCAGTGGAAACTCCAATAACGCTCGGAAGAATCACGCTAGAAGCATCAATCGTCAAGAATCCGAGATTCTCCTGCTGTCTCGACCTTCAAAAGAAAAGAGGAGAGAGAAGGACTGTATCTCATTCACTGAAGACGACGCCCGAGGCATTCATCATCCTCATGACGATGCGCTGGTCATTGCCCTCACAATTGCCAACAAGAAAGTATTTCGAGTGCTAGTGGACACTGGGTCGTCTGCGGACGTATTGTTCACCCAGGCGTTCGACAAAATGGGCATTGTACGATCGGCTTTACGCCTGGTCCGAACCCCGCTCATAGGATTCTCGGGCGGACAGGTGCTTCATAAGGGAATCGCTTCACTACCACTTATCACCGAAAGTCCACCCCATCAGAAAACTACAATGGTCAACTTACTGATCATCGACCAAGCATCAGTTTACAATGCCATACTCGGTAGACCATCCCTAAGCCTCCTTCAAGCTATGGTATCTACGTACCACCTTTCCATGAAATTTTCGACGGAGTCGAGAGTAGGAATCGTAAAAGGAGATCAGCAAGATGCCCGACGATGTTATGCAACAACAGTAAAAGCTCCGACAAAAATATTGATGATCGAGTCGCTGGACCCTCGAGTCGGATCTCACGAACGGGGGTAACCGATGGAAGAGCTTGTCTCGAAACAATTAACCGAGACAGAAGAGTTGAAAGTAGTACAAATCAGCTCATCTCTGAAGTCACTTCTCAAAGAAGATTTGATCGCCTTGCTTCGACGGTATGCTAACGTATTCGCATGGAGCCATGAAGATATGCCTAAGATCGATCCCTCGGTCATGACGCATCGACTCAATATCGATCCAACCTACATGCCAATTCGGCAGAAAAGATGTCCTCTCGGCCCTGAAAAGTATGCTATCATCGAAGAGGAAGTCGGCAAGCTCCTCAAGGCTAAATTCATAGAAGAGATATACTATCCAGATTAGATAGCTAATGTCGTGCTCGTGAGAAAGGCCAACGGAAAGTGGCATCTCTGTATTGATTATACAGATCTGAACAAAGCCTGCCCCAAGGACAGCTTTCCTCTTCCTCGCATTGATCAGTTGGTGGATAGTACTGCAAGGCATGAATTACTTAGTTTTATGAATGCCTACTCTGGGTATAATCCAATTGTAATGCATGAATCTGATAAATCTAAGACTACCTTTGTCACTGACAAACGTCTTTATTGTTACCGAGTGATGCCATTTGGTTTAAAAAATGCTGGAGCGACGTATCAAAGGTTGGTGAACAAAATGTTCGCTCGGTAGATCGGTCGAACCATGGAAGTGTATATAGATGATATGCTCGTCAAAATTATACACGCGGCCGACCATATAGCGGACCTAGAAGAAATGTTCTTGACCTTGCGCAAGTATAAGATAAAGTTAAACCCGAGTAAGTGTGCTTTTGGTGTAAGCTCGGGGAAGTTCTTCGATTTTCTTGTTAGTCAGCGAGGAATCGAAGTAAATTCTGAGAAAATCAAGACTCTACTTGACATGGAGTCTCTCAAGACAATTAAAGACGTACAAAGGCTGACCGGGAGAGTAGCTGCGCTCAATCGCTTCCTATCCCGAGCCACCGATAAATGTCTCCCGTTCTTCAAGCAATTGAAGGGGCAACAGTTGATGGAATGGACGGAAGAGTGTGAAACAGCGTTCCAACAACTGAAGTCTTATCTCGGGTCTCCGCCACTGTTATCCAAACCCGAGTCAGGAGAAGCTTTGTTATTATATCTAGTTGTGTCCAATGCAGCGATTAGCTTAGCTCTTATACGAGAATGTGACGGAAATCAATTACCGGTGTATTACGTCAGTAAAGCATTATTACCGGCAGAGACGAGGTATCCTCCCCTTGAGAAGGTAGCTTTAATCCTGGTAGTATCTTCGCGAAGTCTCCGGCCATATTTTCAAGCTTACACCATCTCGTCATGACTGACTTACCATTGTGTCAGATCCTTCAGTAACTGGAAGCTTCCGGCCGACTTATGAAGTGGGCTATCGAGTTGAGCGAGTTCGATATACAGTACAGACCCAGAACAGCTCTAAAAGGACAAGCCGTGGCTGATTTTATTATCGAAGTGACTTCACAGGACAACACAATGTCTGAGTCTGACAAGATTATCAGAGTATCGGCGTCCACTTCCCTCGGCCCGTCCCTGGACCCTGCCCCCTGAAAATTATTCGTCGATGGCTCGTCCAACTCTAAGGCAAGTGGGGCTGGGGTAGTATTGGAGACTCCTGACCAAACTTGTATGTAATATGTCTTACGACTCAGATTTCAAGCGTTGAATAACACGGCAGAATACGAAGCTTTGCTACTTGGCCTTCAACTCGCCACGAGTTTAGGTGTAACTCATCTCAATGTCTTCAGTGATTCGCAGTTAGTCATCAACCAAGTTTCTAGTATCTATCAAACTTGGAAAGAACAACTAAAGGCATACATGGAGAAGGCCAAAGAACTAATCAACGAATTTCAGCAATGTGAAGTGATTCGGATCCCCAGGGCTGAGAATGTCAAAGCTGACTTGTTAGAAAAGCTCGCCTCAGCCGACGAAGATGATATACCTAGGTCGGTCCCAATCGAATACGTAGCTAAATCGAGTATAAATGAGCCGACAGACTCGGTAATACACGCCATTAACTGGAACCTACTTGGTTCAATCCTATCGTCCATTATCTCAATAAGGGGAAGCTACCAGAAGATCATACCGAGGCTCGGCAGCTAAAGGTCCAAGTGTCGCGCTACACCATCTTGAATGGGGTATTGTACAAGAAAGGATTCTATGCTCCCTTACTATGATGTTTGAATTCTCATGAAGCCGACTACGTATTACGAGAAGTACATGAAGGGATATGCAAAAATCACTCAGGAGGACGTTCGCTCGTCAACAAAGTACTGCAGCAGGGATATTACTGGCCGACCGTACAACATGATTGTAAGAAGTTCGTCTAAAGGTGTGACAAGTGTCAGCGATTTGCAGCTATCCCGAGGCAACCTCCCAAGGAATTGACCCCGATGACTAGACCTTGGCCCTTTGCACAGTGGGGGATCGACATCATCGGACCATTCCTGTTGGAAAAGGCTCAGACCAAGTTTGTCGTGGTTGCGGTAGACTATTTCACGAAATGGGCCGAAGCCGAACCATTAGCGAAGATAACCAAACAGAAGATTACAGATTTTGTTTGGAAGAACATCGTCAGTCGGTTCGGGGTACTACATACTATTATTACTGATAATGGAAGACAGTTCAATAATAGATAATTCCGTCAGATGTGCAGTAATCTCGGGATCCGAAATGTGTACGCCTCGCCTCACCATCCTCAGACAAATGCACAGGTTGAGGCTGTTAACAAGATTATTAAACAGCATCTCCAAACGAAGTTCGATGGGGCAAAAGGAGTATGGGCTGAAGAACTCTCAAATATATTGTGGGCCTACCGAACCACAGCTCGAACTGCCACGGGAGAAACCCCCTTCTCCCTTTGTTATGACCTGCAGGCAGTTGCCCCGCTTGAGATCGAAATAAGTTCAGCCCAAGTCAATACATTCAGCGAACAGGAAAATGAAGAACTTCTATTGCTCGGGCTCAACTTATTGGAAGAGAAAAGAGAAGATGCTCGGCTGCGAATGATGATTCGGCAGATGCAAGTATCTCGGTTCGACAACACCCAAGTCAAAGTTAGACGATTCCGCGCCGGGGATATGGTCCTTCAAAAAATGTTTCCAAATACAAAGGAAATTGGTGCAGGCACACTGGGACCCAATTGAAAAGGATCCTATGTCGTCTCGAGTACCATCCGCCCTGAAACGTATCGGTTGGAAGACCTAAATGGGCAACTGTTGCCTCACCCCTGGAACGCCAAGCATCTCAAGATCTATTATCCTTAAGACAGAGCTGAAGATGCTAAAAGAGAATGGAAAAAAAATATAAACGGAGCTGATTCAATAAAACTGAGAATTTTCATTCATCATTCCTAAGTATTTTACATCAGGTTACACCACACTCTACTTTGTTTACATTAAAGAAGCACACAGCTACTTCTGACAGAGGGAATAATTTCGCTTGGTTACAGATGCTCTTGAATCGGCCCTGGATAAAAGTCTGCTTGAGGAGCTGATGATGGTACCAAAAGACGCTCGACCTCGGCCGGCATTGTGCTAGCGTGAGTGCCAAAAATGAAGGAGTGCTGGCGTGAGTGCCAAAAATGAAGCACAGTCACCATCCCTCGGTCGGGGTACTCACCAAGCAGTCTCAAATTCGACTACTCCCTAAGCAGTCCTAGAGGAATCGGCCTCGTAGACAGCAGCAGTCGCAGCGAAGGCTTCTTCATCGGAAGTGGCATCAGTACGACCATCACTAGTAGCCTCGGCCTCTGGACTATCAGCCTCAAATGCGGAGAGGTCAAGGTCGGGGAAGGCGGCCCTCATCTCCAAAACGCAGGCCTTATAACCACCTTGATAAAGGCGGTCCCTCTCTTCTTCGAACTTCAAAGATTCAAGAAAAGTTTTCACGGCCCGATCCTGAGCCTCTTTAGCTCGACTAGCCTCCTCCCGAGCCTGTTGGATGAGCACCGCGACGTCGGCCTTGGCCCGAGTTAGAATGTTCTCGCAAGCACCATAGACATGGCGAAGATGCTGATTTTCTTCCTCGGCCTTTGCCAGAAGCGATGTCAAATGGGTACTCTCAGCCTTAGCGCCTTTAAGAGCAGTCTTCACATCCTCGAATGCCTTCCTGACAATTGACAAGTCGTCAGTCATAATGTCGATGTGACCTTCGGCGATCTCTCGACGTCCCTCTGCCTTGGCAGCAACTCTCTTAGCTGTCTCTGTCTTGGCCGAAAGTTTCTGAGCAGCGGACAACTCCGAGCAAGCCTTGACAATGCAGGGGGCTAACTACAAATGGGAGATAGTAAGTTGTAACAAGAGCCCTAATCAAAAGTTATAGAGAAATAAGAAGAAAGGATGTTACCTCAAAAAGTAACCTCACCGTATGACCAAGGGTCTGCAGAGTCGGGGCGTTGTAGAAGCTGGCGAAGTCCTTCTCGCTCCCGTGAGTGATAGCCTAAGGAATCATCCCCGATATAACCTTATAGAAGGGTGACAACTCCTGTTGAGTCATCTCTCCTCTTGAAGATTCTCTACTTGGTCCCTCTCTCTGTCTCGGAGCCTCCTCTGCAATAGGTCCTGGCTCAGGAGCTGACTGAGACACAGGAAGAACTGTCTGTTTTTCTTTCGCCCTCTCATTAGGGTCGGAGAGCACAACTACTTGTGAAGTGGCTGGAACAGAAGAAGAAGGAAAAACCGGCTCCTTTGCCTTTGGAGCTGTCTTCGGTTGTTTCGAAGGCCAAGCCCTCGATAAAAGAGCCGACCTCGGAGGAACCTTCATCTTAGAGATCGGCTTGAGAGAAGGACGAGTCTCAGCCATGCTAGCGGAGACTGACTTAAGAAAGGGTCGAGCCTCGGGTAGACCTAAAAAGAAGGACAAAAGCGAGTTAGACAATGTGCCGAAAGAACGTGGCAACACAATAAGAATTACCTGACACAAACGAGTCTAAACCCACAAGATGCAGACGCTCTGGTTGCAGTAGCAACTTTCAAGACCGATCCTCCGCACTTAGTTTTTTCAGATCTTTGATCCGAGCTAGGGCGTTAGATCCGAGCTTCCCCCTTTTCTTCAAGATATCTACAAAACACCAAAAGGTCAAATTCAACGCGTTACAGTGTGGAGAAATAAAAAGTATTAAGCCGAGTCACCTGCTTTACGAAACGAACGGGAGACTCGAGGCTCATAGTGCCACGTATCAGCCATCTCCAATTGTTTGCATGCCCAGAACTATCTCTCCTTCCAGTGTTTGTTGGAAGTTAGTGGGTCGGTTATAAGAGAGTCACCTTTGCCTCGCAATGTGCTCAGAAAGTAAAAGCCAGAAAAATTTGAATTCGGTCTTACTTGGTACAGGTAGAGGAATTCATCGACTGTCAGTAGGGGTTGCTCAAGCTCAGCCCATAGTATTGCGCACCCGAATAAGTTCCTCCACCTGTTCAGGACTATCTAACCGGGAGTAAGTTTGACACAAGACAGAAAATCCCAAGCAATGGGTTGGAGAGGTAGACGCAAACCACATTGCATCGAGACGTGAAAAATTGTGACCATCCTAGCAGGGGGATGATCAGGCAAATCCTCTGGACGAGGGAGCCGAAGTATAACTGAATCCGGAACATGGTACCTAGCTCAGATTCTGTTCAGATCACAATCAGTTAAAATTGACGCAATAGGACCACTCAGGTCATCCTCGGCCCTCTCTCCCTCCAAAGACGATTTAGAAGCCTGCGCCGACCGAGTTACGGGGGACGATAGAGCGACCCCCTCAGCTATCCTTATTTCCTCTTCTTCATCTTCCTCCTTCAACGGATCTAACGTGAGATTGGGTCTCCCTGGACGGGTTACCAGAGACGACCTGCTACTAGAAGGACCAGTTAGAGCAGGACGCTCAGTCGGAGATTCATCGGCCCTCCTGACAAGCCGAAAAGCAGCATCTGCACCAACGGTGATCTCCGCCAGTAAAGAGGGTGGCTCCGCAACATTCCAAAAACGTCGCGAATCACATCACTGGAAGTTCCCTTTCGGGGGCTCTGAGAGTCATGTGTAGCCATTAATATCAATAGAGAGGGACGAAAAAAGCTCACCGGAGAAGGCAGCAACAGATGCAAAAGGAGATAACGGAGAAGAAAACGGCAGCGGAGGGAGAGAAGAAGAAGAAAGAGAAAGAACCAGGAAGAAAACAAATGAGCGGGAGAACGAACGGCGAAAGTAAAATTCGCATGCCTTTCCCGCCCACTTTTATAGCCTTGCCACATGGCATTAACATTTAATGGGCAGACGAAACGAGGCTTGCCTCGACTCTCTCGCTCGACACGTGGCGCACGCCGACTGATAATGGTAACCCCTTCGCCATGCGTCTAGCGTCCATACGCGGAAGAAACGACCTGACAGCTGACATACGTTAAGGACGACTCAAAAAGCATTAAATATCTCATTATGTTATCAGACTCTGATGTGAACTGACCTAAAAACTCATTACTCCTTGGTGCCGAGAAGGGCACAAGGAGTAAGGGAGGCTCACTGTTGGAGAAAAATATGTTAAGTCCGGAGCCTCGGATATGGAGTAGGTCGGCCCT
This sequence comes from Magnolia kwangsiensis, assembly GCA_037074715.1. NCBI lineage: Eukaryota > Viridiplantae > Streptophyta > Magnoliopsida > Magnoliales > Magnoliaceae > Magnolia > Magnolia kwangsiensis. The sequence continues at coordinate 10,732,479 of CM073571.1, forward strand.
GCTGACACTACCCGAGGAGTCCGAGACAATGGTTAGAGCTGAGAGAATAGTGCATAAGGCCAAGAGGCAAAAGTATAAGATGACTTAAGTTACTTGGTCGGAGAGTTAACAGCGTTTGCGTAAGCCTACAAAAGGCCAAATAAGTTATAAGTCACTCGACCGACAGAAGAAACCGACCAAATGAGTTGGTTTTGTCGGCCACGGAGTAAGGAAGGATGACGGGTAAATACCGAGACTATTCCGCCCATAAGAAGATAAAAAACTTATTCTCTTAGGCCGGCCGAGACTCTCTCAGAGTCAGTAACGGCCGAGCCGAGACAAGAAAAGGCAGTATAAATATAAATACCGTCCCGAAAATACAGGAGTACGGGTGTCCGATCCTGAAATCCTCGGGATCGAGCGAAATCAGTCAAGAGGATCAAATCTCCGAATATGAAGGAGAAGAATCCTCATATGATAAGATTCATCAAGATCTATAAATAACCATCTCCTTTACGGAAGAAGGTATGCAACAAGAAAACCCTAAAAACTCTTTGCCTTAGTTTCAGAAACTGACTTAAGCATCGAAGATTCCCCGGCTCTAGCCAGGGTCCCCTTTGTATTGGTGATTGTGCAGGTGAAGGACTATCCAAGCAGAAGAACCGTCCCTGAAAATACACCAACACTGTTCATATTGAACCATCACGATGCATTGATGCCATATATCAACCGGATAAACTCAAGCTCTAGTGGGACCAAGATCTACGCCACAAGGACGCTCCTCTTGCTGAAAGATGATGGGACCTTAGAGCCGTTGGCCATTGAGCTAAGCTTGCCTCACCCACAGGGAGAGCAACATGGGACGGTGAGCAAAATCCTCACTCCAGCCGACGAAGGCGTTGAGGGCTCAGTATGGCAGTTGGCAAAAGCGTACGTGGCTGTGAATGACTCCGGCCATCATCAGCTGATCAGCCACTGGTATGAATGATATCAGGTTTCCTGTTGAAAATAATGAAATTTGGAATGAAGATGGACGGTCTTGATCGGTTATTGATGTAACTACAGGTTGAACACATGCAGTGATAGAGCCGTTCGTGATTGCGAAAAATAGACAATTGAGCGTGCTTCATCCAATCCATAAGCTCTTGAACCCGCAATATCGTGACACCATGAATATCAATGCCTTGGCTCGGCAGATCCTGATCAACGCTGGCGGCTTGTTCGAGAGAACCGTCTTCCCGGGAAAGTTTTCCTTAAATTTTCTGCTGTTGTTTACAAGAACTGGGTTTTCACTTAGCAGGGACTTCCAGCAGATCTCATCAAGAGGTAATTATAGAACGGAATGAAACATGAAGTACTGATCATTGTACGTCCAAGGCCCACCTCTCGGCTGTCCAAATAGATGGTGTGATGATGGAGGTAGCTGAAAAAAACTCCCCTATCAAACACGACTAAAGATATTGGAGTGTCGGTGATGTAGAGTGGGTCGCGGACGGTTTTATAACTCATTCTGTATCTCTCAATCCGGAATGAGTTAATCGATGTACCATTTATGATTTTGGGGCAGGACAAGCTACTTTAGCCACTCAACCCTACTACATTAGGAATTTGTGAAATACCATCATATTCACGGACGAATTCCCATTTTATTTTCGTTGGGCTTTACGAGTTGCACCCAACATGAAAGGTGCTTAGAATAATTAGGAGAACATCATGGTGAGGCCAAATAGGACACTTACTATTTTTGGCCGAAAACCTTTTGCACTAGTAGGCATCATGACTGTTTATCAATGGTAAGTTTACTATAGTTATAATAAGTTGTGACTTCTAAGAGTTTTAGTTGTAGTTTGATTCAGAAACTTCTCACATGGCTTAGTATCCCTATTTATTGTGAACTTGTTTATTTCATTAATCAATTAAATTATAAATTTTATAGAATTTATTTTCTATTTTCCTTTTTATTTTTCTCATGGATTCAAGAAGTCCCAGTGAGGAGTCCAGAGAAGCTCCGTAGACCCTTGAGGAAGATAGTGATCAACCTCATCACGTTCATCCCTGTCGGTTTAGTTGTTCACTCTCATCCAGTGGCATGGGCCACAGTTTGACAGGATCAACGACTTGGATTAAAGGGCCCTTACATGTATCGTAAACGCTTGTTATCAAAACACAGCTAGATCTTGGGTGATCACAGCCATACAATTAAAGGGCATGCAAAATAGACTGTTAAAGTGACGTCTGTCCATTTTCATGGTCGTCTACGCGTTACCCCCTATTGAACGGTCCAAAAAAAAAAAAAAAAAGTCCTTACCCCTGTTGAATGGTGCAGGCTACGTTGATTCCAGCAGCCCACCCTATTAGATCCACGCCTTCAGTCAGACCATAGGTTATTAAGTGAGCATTTGGATCTTTAAGTTACTTAAGATAAGTTATTTATACCTTAAGTAGCTTATTTTAATTTGTACTTATTAAAGTGAAGTTATTAAGTAAATTTAAATAAAAAAAGCTACCTACAACTAATTGATCATAAACCAAACTTATTTACTTATTTCAAGTTACTTATCTACGGCTCTAAATAGAAAAAGTAACTTATTTAGGGCAGGGCTTGTTTGGATACCACCAAAATTTTTTCTTTCAGTTTAAGTAATACGCAACAATTGCATAGAACTCTAGAGGCACGTCTTCATTTCTTCCACCCCGCTTGAATTGGCAGGTGAAATCCTTGGCAGATACCAAACAGTACCCCTCCTATCCAACGCTTAACGTGAACTGTAAACGGGCCCACTTGGGCTCCAAGTAAAATAAGATTAGAGTAAGTTACAAGATTAGTGTATTGATTACTGATTATTAATTTATGAATCCAAATCATGTAGAGGAATTGCAGTGGCAGACAGAAGCCAACCCCATAACCTGCGGCTACTAATTAAGGACTATCCATACGCCGTGGATGAGCTTGAGATCTGGTCTGCGATTGAGACGTGGGTCAGTGACTACTGCTCCATCTACTTCAAGTCCAACGTTGCAGTCCAAGCCGACAGAGAGCTCCAAGCGCGGTGGACTGAGATCCGCGAGGTGGGCCACGGTGATAAGAAGGATGAGCCATGGTGGCCCAAAATGCAAACGGGAGGCGAGCTGACCCAGACATGCACTACCATCATGTGGGTGGCTTCAGCTCTCCATGCAGCAGTCAATTTTGGGCAGTACGGGCTACCTTCTGAACCGGCCAACCTTAAGCCGGCGGCCTGAATCGAGCACGCCCGAGTACGCAGAGCTGGAAGAGAACCCGGACAAGGCCTTCCCAAAGACAATCATGTCCCAACTCCAAACCCTCCTGGGTGTGTCTCTGATAGAGATCCTGTCCAGGCATTCGTCTGATGAGGTGTACCTGGGAGAGCGGACCAGACCGAATGGACGACGGATGGTGCAGCGCTGGAAGCGTTTAAACGGTACGGAGAGAAGCTGGTGCAGATAGAGAACAAGATCATGGATATGAACAACGAGGTGGAGAGGAAGAACAGGGTGGGGCCCGTCGATTTACCGTACACCTTGCTGTATCCGAACACTTCAGATTTCAGTGGAGTTAGTGGGCTCACTGGCAGGGGTATTCCCAACAGCGTCTCTATCTAAGGCAGCTGCAGCTGCATTCTTTCTAGTACTCTTCCTTGTATTGTATTCCAGACATATTACTAGATAAAATGAATAAGTTGGGGTTATGCATCTAAACATGAAGATTGGGCTGGACTCGATGTCTAGTCACTGGGTCCACCCGAAGATTCGACTGAGTCTCGGCTCAGCTTTTAATAATTAAATGAGGTATATTCACTGGGGCAATAAATACTTATATTTAAGGATAAAAAGTGAGTCTATATATATATATATATATATATATATATATATATATATATATATATATACACACGAGAAATGCTCACACACAATCCGTTAGACAGTGAGTTTTGATCCAACTAGCTCGGCATTTAATGAGAAATTTTTTCTTAAGAAATTTAGGACCGTGGACTGCACCTTTTATCCCGCTGTTTTTATGAAAGAAGACAAACTTTGTTTTGCAACTTAGACCTGCTCGTATGGACAGCAAATTTGAGGACGAAAATACCCCTCCCTTTCGAAGATGAGCGCTGACGCTCCTCCAGCCGAAAGTTGTACGAACGGCTCAAAAGAGATCAAGTTACATGGCCCCACAGCTATGTATTTATTATATCCACAACGTTCATCCATATTTTGAGATCATTTCGGAGCATTATCCAAAATAAAAAATAAAAAAAATCATATCCAAAGATTAACTGGACCACACCACAAAGAGCAGCAGGAAAATTGATTTTCACCGTTAAAAATTTTATAAGGCCCACCATAACATTTATTTTCCATCTAATCTATTCATGAGGTCACAAAGGCCTAGATGAAGAGGGAAAAAAAGTTTTCATAATGATCCAAACTTTCATAACCCCTAAAAGGGTTTCAATGGTAGTAGTTCAATTCCTGCCTTTTACAGTGTGGTCCACTTGATAGTTAAATCTATCTTATTTTTCGTCCCAAGCCTTAATATGAGCTCTCCAAATAGATGGACGGTTTGGATATAACACAGACTGCATGATGGGACCCACAAAAGTAACATAGCAAAAAAAAAAAAGATGGCCGCGGCGCTGCCTGTCCACTACGGTTATAATCCGTGGCTAAAGTGTATCGAAAATTCCAAATTTTAAGGTGAACACGCTGGACAATTTTGAACTTTTTCGATATATCGACGCAATTATAGCTACAGTTATAATCCGTAGCTAAAGTATATCAAATTGTTATCTATGACTAACGTCGATAATATCGATGATATATAGATAATATCTACAATATGTAGATAATATCTACAACTTATGTCGATAATATCTACGATATGTAGATAATATCAACGTTTGCATCTTTTGCAAAAAAAAAAAAAAAAAATTGTGTTTTTTTTTTAAAAATTTTTGAGATTAGGGTTTAGGGATTTGAAAATACATTTAGGTTTTATGTTTAGCTTATAAGTTTAGGTTTAAGTTATAAGTGTCAGTTATATGTTAAGGTTTAGGAAACTAAGAATAGGTTAAGGTTTAGGTTTAGGAAATCGAGTTCGAGAGCAGGTTTAGGTTTGGGTTTTCAAGTTTAGGTTTAGGTTAAGGAGTTGATATTGAGATTAGGTGTAAGTTTAGGTTTAGAGATTTGATATTACATTTAGGTTTTAGGTTTAGGTTATAAGTTTAGGTTTAGGTTATAAGTGTCGGTTATATGTTAAGGTTTAGGGAACTGAGAATAGGTTAAGGTTTAGGTTTAGGAAATCGGGTTCAGGACCGGGTTTAGGTTTGGGTTTTCAAGTTTAGGTTTAGGTTAAGGAGTTGATATTAGGATTATGTGTATGTTTAGGTTTAGGGATTTGAGAATATATTTAGGTTTTAGGTTATAAGTGTAGGTTATAGGTTTAGGTTTAAGTTAGGTTATAGGTTAAGGTTTAGGGAATTGAGAATAGGTTAAGGTTTAGGTTTAGGGATTTGAGAATACATTTAGATTTTAGGTTACAAGTGTACGATATAGGTTTTGGTTTAAGTTAGATTATAGGTTAAGGTTTAAGGAATTGAGAATAAATTAAGGCTTAAGTTTAGGGATTTGAGAATACATTTAAGTTTTAAGTTACAAGTGTACGATATAGGTTTTGGTTTAAGTTAGATTATAGGTTAAGGTTTAGGGAATTAAGAATAAGTTAAGGTTTAGGTTTAGGGATTTGAGAATACATTTAGGTTTTAGGTTTAGGTTTAGGTTTAAGTTTTGATCAGGGGCAAACATGAAATTGAGTGGGGGTAAATTAGAAAATTAACGGGGCGAACATGAAATTGAACAGGGAAAACATGAAAAATGAGTGGTGCTTGTTTAATTTTGTGACGCTATCTATCATGACATTGAGCGAGGGGAGCATTATCAGTTTGAGCGGGGCACACATGAAATCAGCAAGACAACCTGAAAATTAAGCGGGTCAAAATACAAATTCAGTGGAGCAAACAAGAAATTCAGCAGGAGTAACATGAAATTGAGTGGGGCAAACTAAGAAACGAGCGGGGTAAGCATGAAATTGAGAGGGAAAAACTAGGAAACAAGCGGGTAAGCATGAAATTAAGCGGGGCAAACTAGGAAATGAGTGGGTCAAGCATGAAATTGAGAGGGGCGAACATGAAATTGAGCAGGGCAGACTAGAAAATGAGCAGGGGAAATTTAAATTTTGAGCGAGAGAAACTTGAAATGATAGATTTAAATGATGAATATCCAATCACTATTATTTTCCTGTAGCGTGGTACATCTAAGATTTATATCCCTCTTATTTTTAGGATGAAGCCCTGAAATGATCTTTACAAATGGATGAACAGAATGGATGAAACACATGCATCATGGTGGGGCCCACAGAGCACTGACCACTAGCCATAGGGCTGGTTCAAGGGGAGTAGCTAATCCGTTTCCTATACTACATACATTTAATGTGGGCCCAACTTATGCGTGATTTCTTTCCTAGACTGACTATTTTCGGAAGAAGACAAAATGTTGATAAGGGGGCCCACAAAATGAGTTTTTTTCATCTTTCTCGTGGAACCGGAGGATGGAAAGGGAGGTGAAAGCAACGTGAAAGCAGCAGTGGAAAGGGAGATGAAAATTAAACAGTGAAAAGGGAGAGAAAAGTAGACAACAATGAAAAGGAGGGGTATTTTCATCCTGGAATTGGGTCTCCGCACGTGAAGGTCTAAGTTGCAAAAGTAACTTTGTATTCTTTCATAAAAATAGCTGGATAAAAGGTGGGCAAACTAGATTTTGACAGTGGGGTCAATTTCATGTTTGCCCCGCTCAATTTCTAGTTTGCCCCGCTCAATTTTCAGTTTGCCCTGCTCAATTTCTAGTTTGCCCCACTTAATTTTCAGTTTGCCCTGCTCAATTTCCAGTTTACCCCGCTCATATATGGACGGTTTGGATATAATATATACATCATGATGGGACCCACAAAAGCAACATAGTAAAAAAAATAAAAATTCAATTTGCCCCGCTCAATTGAGCGGGGCAGACTGAATTATTATTATTTTTTTGCTATGTTGCTTTTATGGGTCCCATCATAATGTATGTGTTATATCCAAACCGTCCATATATTTTACGAGCTCATATTAAGGCTTGAGACGAAAAATAAGATAGATCTAACTATCAAGTGGACCACACTGTAAAAGGCAGTGGGAAATTGAACGTCTACCATTGAAACCCTTTTAGGGGTTACAGAAGTTTTGGATCATTATGAAATTTATTTTTCCTCTTCATCTAGGTCTTTTTGACCCCATGAATGAACTTAGACGGGGAGGATTTCTCACAAACACCACAGTGGGCCCCCTAAAGGTTTCTAATGGTTGACGCTCATTCAACACTGTTTCTTGTAATGTGGTGCACTTGAGATTTGGATATATCTCATTTTTGGTCTCATACCATAAAATGATTTGGAAAAATATATGGATGGCATGGATGAAAAGCACACATCAAGGTGGGGCCCACATACCACCGACCATCCGCCATTGGCTGGTGGCAGGCGGAGTACCCAATCCGTTTCCTTGAAAGGAGGGGTATTTTCGTCCTGCAATTCCAAATCCACATGTGCGGGTCTAAGTTGCAAAACAAAGTTTGTATTCCTCCATAAAAACAGCTGGCTAAAAGGTGGGGTCCACAATCCTAAATTTCTCTTTTTTCTCTAATACTAATTAATGCTGAGAGAGAGAGAGGGGCGTTTGCTTCACGTTAGCTTTTCAAGAGGTCTTTGAAAAATGATCTCTGATTTGGGTGGGCCCCACTGTAGTGTTAATGTAAAATCCACCGTAACCATCAAGTGTGTCACCCCATGTTGGATCAAAAACCAAAAATTAACTCCATCCATGGTTCAAGTGGACCGCACAATTGAAAATAGTGTTCAAAAAGAGCTCACCTTTTAAAATAATTCCTTTCATAAGGCACACTTAAATCAAGTATGGGCCTGATTTTTGAGTTCTATGCCTAGATTTTGATGGGGCATTTAATGGTTGGAATGGATTTCACTTACTCATGATCGTGGGTATTGTAAAAATCAAAGGTAGATGTCTCTCCCTCTACTGTTCTATTGGTGTGTCCTACCTAAATCAAAAGTCAGCCTGATATGTTGTCTCTAGTTGTAGAATAAGATCACACATCTGATGGTCATAGTGGATCTCACATGCACATGAAGACATCATGATGGGCCTAATAAAAATAAGGTTAAACATTCATCTTCCACCGTTAAGCTTCTTACGACTTCCTTGCTTGAAAAAAAGAGCCATGTTAGGAAAAATATAAAGAATGGATCGAGTGCAGTCCTTTGCTTAAGCAACACAATTTGTCCCTGACCATGTCGCCCACCTTCATGTATGTATCGTATATCCATGCCGTCTTGGTTTTTTCAGCTCATTTTAGAACATTGATCCAAAAACGAACCAATTATAAATCCCCAGTGTCTACAGTAAATAGAAAATAGTGAAAATTGAACTTTTACCTTTGAAATTTCCTAGGCCCCACCATAATTTTTTACTTGCCACCCAACTTATTGATATGTACACAAAGACCTTGACGAAGGAAAATAAAATTAAAATTAAATTTCAGCTTAATACAAAACTTTTGGCCCACAAAAAGTTTTTAATGGCCAATCACCACTAATTCTGTGGTGTGGTCCACCTAAAATATGTATCTATTTCGTTTTTAGAATCCTGTCTTATCATGAACTAAAAATATAGATGTAGATAATGGATATACAATAAGTTTATTAAGGTAAGCTCAGGATGAAGGATGCACAGATCTGCATGTGTACAGGCTACACCCAATGTACACCCACTTTTTAAGGAACAAGCATCTTCTCTCCTGGGGAATACGAAGAAGTTTAACAGTCGGAGAGAAAGCTTACCTTCTCTCCTGGGGAATATGAGGAAGTTTAACAGTAGGAGAGAAAGCTTAACTCAATTTTTTATATGGCCCACCTTATCATATTAGTAACATCCACTCCAATCATTAGATGTGCAATCTCATTGTAGTTCTAGAGTTTTTTTTTTTTTTTTACACACGTACACACACCCCCACACACTCACACCACACGCACACACACGCACACCGTGGGATTTCACCAACATGGGTACTCGAACCCTTGACCCGATGTTGAAACTCCAAGGAGTCTACCACCCGGGTAAGAGTAAGGACCCATTGTAGGTCTAGAGATAAAATATAAGGAAGATTTGTAATTCAGGTAAGCTACACCAATGGAATATTTGAGGGATGAACATCTACCTTTGATTTTTACAGGACCCCAATCAATAGCATGTGAAATCCACTTCGACCATTAGATGCGATAGTAAAGGTTAGGTGCGGGACTTAAAAATCATATCCACATGTAATTCAAGTGGGCCTCATCAAACAATCATTTTAGAGGGTAAGCTTTTATAGCATACTATTTTCAACTGTATGTTTCATCTAAACTACGGATGGGGTTTATTTTCAATCCATGAGTCTAACATGATGTGACACATGTGATGGTTTGGGTGGATTTTACATTAATAGCATAAAAGGTCTCACTCAAGCCAATGATCATTTTAAAAGCTTAGGCCAAACAAAGCCCAATTTTCCCTTCCACATTAACTAGCATTAATTAATTAGAACTAGTTAGACGATCTAACTAATTGTGTGTGAGCATTTCTATCTCTCTATATGTAGAGATATAGAGAGATAGAAAGAGAGATAGAAATGCTCGCACACAACTAGTTGGACGGTGAGTTTTGGTCCAGTTGGGCATTTAAGGATAAAATTCTCCTTTTATAAATGCATATACCTATATTAAGGGATTTTAGAATGCATGTCATAGTTATGTAAAGTGACATATGTGTTAAGATCTAAGCCATTCATCAGTTAGGATCCACTAAGGAGAACTTATTTGCTAAAAAATAAGAAAATACACTTTTAAGAAAAGCACAAGTGTGCATGCTAAATCTAGGTTGTTGGACTGTTTTATTAATAACCCACTATTTTCATAAGTATTTGACATGTTTGATCATAAGATCATCAAAATATTTTTTGCTCCTAGCATGTTGATAATGCAATTTATCTAACGCACGTATCTGATTTTGAGTTTGATGGTCCAAATCTATAATAGGTGTGTAGCCTATCATACATTTACTCTCCCCTTACATGTCTCTTCCCAAATATCTGGGATAACGTTTGGATGACCTTCTTAAGGGCAACGGAGCATTGCTTTCCTAAACTTATAAAGAAAGAGTTCATGTGGAGTAGATCCACCACGTCCATCATGTGAGCTGCCTCATATTTGGACGGGGGCTCATAACTAAGGTCGATTCAACGCTCGATTGGGCTACACCATGGTAAATAGTTAAGATACAAAGTCTTACAGTTAAAATCATCCAAATTGTGTATAGCCTAATGACTTGTATATATGGTATGTTTTACAAAAAGTAATGCTTGTGGTGGCTCAACCTATTAGACGAGTTGGACGTCATATTTACATAGAAAGTTGGACGAGATGTGTTGGCTGGATATTAAACGATACTCCAGCCCGCTGAACGTGGACTTTTTTAATTGGAAAAAGAATTTTAACGGACGATCTATCTTAATTTTTTTAATGGGGCTCATCTTGATGTGTATTTGTGATCCACTCCAACCATTGGATGTGTAATCTTATATCGGGGGCATAACATAAAAATCAATTCCATATATGATTCAGTTGGGGCACACCAAAGAAAATAGTTGGAATAGAGACATCCACTCTTGATTTTTATAGGGCACACCATGGAGATTACACCAAATCTACTCACATTATTAGATACCACACTAAAAATTAGGTCTAGGGACAAAATTCAAGTCTATCCATCATTCAATTAGGCCACGCTAACTTAAATAGTTTGGAGGGTGAGCTTTTCTTTATAAACTATTTCTAGTTGTATGGTCTACGTAAGCACGGAAGGCCTTTAATTTTGAGCCCTAAGTATAAAGTGAGGTGACCCATCAAATGTTTGGGGTAGATTTAAAATTAACACCATATTCGGCTTACCCAAACGGGCCACTCTTTTCCAAAGTTGCGTTTAAATCACGCCTCTACCGGTATTACGAGGATTAATTACCAAAACAACGCCCACTTCTATGCCAGCATTATGAGCATTAATTATAACTTTAAATTACACCAAATAATAATGTCTTGGGAATAGTACCACACGGACTCCACCTCGGAATTTTTATGAGCCTACTCCTACTTGTATGTAAGATCCACTCCGACCATTAAACGTGTAACCCATTGATAGGCTTATAGCAGAGAAATCAGGCTAACCAGTGATTCAAATGGGCCACACCAATAGCAAAAATTAGGAGAGAAACATCCACCCTTGATTTTTACAGGGCCCATCGTAACGAAACAATAAAATCCATTCCAGCCATTAGATATCACACAAAAATTAAGCCTCAGTCCCAAAAATCAAGTCCATATAATTCATGTGAGCCACACGGATGGAAATAGTTTAGAGGATGAACCTTTCCATGGACACTATTCCCAATCATGTGATCCATATGCACTAAGGATGTGAATGAAATTTTAGACCTTGATCTAACATGAGGTGACATACCTGATGGACGGGGTTGATTTTACATTAACTTAATGATGGACCCACACAAACCTAGCCCTTTTCCATGCCAAAATGAAATTAGTCCCCTGTAAAAGCATTTACGTACATTAATTAAGAGAATTTTCTTTTCATTAAATGCATGGCGAGTTGGACGTCCAGCTAGTTGTGTGTGAGCATTACTATATATATATATATATATATATATATATATATATATATATATATATATATATATATATATATGGTTCTCTGCGGTCGATCTCATGGGAACTTCCCATGAGGTCGTGCTGTGTGGGCCCCACCATGATGTGTGTCGAACATCAACACTGTGCATTTGATGGGTCCACTTTAAATTATGTGATATCCCAAAAATCAGCTATATATGGAAATCAAGTGGGCCATACCATCTAAAATCATCTGAAGACATGCATAAAACATATAAAATCACTTGGTTAGACTCACCTGAAATTTTGATCCGTCTGAAACTTAGTCTGACCCCTCATCCAAGTGGGACACACATAATGGATGGGCTGGATTTGGAAACCACATCTCAATAGGCCCAGTAAATGATTATGAATGTTTTGATGGGAGGGTAACCCCTCTCAACTTTTGTTAAGGTATGGCAAACAAAGTCATGGATTGACTTGATTTTTAAGTCTGAGGCCCATCATGGAATTGTGCATCTGACTGATAGGATAGATGTTCGACACGCATCATAGTGGGGCTCACACAACTCAACCTCATGGGAAGTTCCCATGAGGTCGACCGCATAGAACCATTACACCCCCCGCCCCCACAGATATATATCTATAGCCGTAGAGATTAATTAAAAGCCTTTGTTGTTCCCTGTTGGATAGATATAGTACATGTCTCCTCAAAATCGTAGCGAGTCTGCAGCGAGTTCAGCGTTGGTCACTGAGTTTTGTAACTATTTATTTGGATGTAAGCAAAGTTGTGGGCTACATAAGCTATGTGATCATGAACCAGTTCCTTGTTTACTGTTTGTTAGATATTCTAAAATAACAAGTGTTATAGGTAAAGCTGGCGTGTCTGACCGGATCCGGCAGATCCGACCCGATTCGAACTGAACCGACGACCTGGATCAGTGCGGTTCGAGTAGGGTCGGTCTGATCCAACCGTTTATCTTATCGAGTTTGGCTCATTGACAATTTGGACTGATCCGATCCGGTCATATAATACGAATTTAAAATAGATTGAGAAATAAAGGGCTGAGGTATGGCTTCTACCACTCATTTTTCTCATGTGTAAATACCTCTCCTCTCATTCTCTTTCTACCACTCATCTACTCTCTCCAACAAAACAATGGTTGAGATGGCAGTATTGTCGCCTCCATCATCGAGAGAAATTAAAGACAAGAAGCAAGCCCAAATGGACGTGTTGAAGCTAGTGGCTATCCTTTTAATTGTGGTTTCAACCATTGGGATTGGAGATATCTTTGTTGGGGATGGGTTTTATGCAGACCCAAACCTGGAATTTCTCTTGAAAGTCTACACCATGGTGATTCTCACCACCTTTAAATTAGGGATGGGACTGCTTCTGATCTTTGTGGTACTTGTGCAGGTGCCTATATCGGTTGCTATAGTCAAGAAGCTAGTGTGGATAGTTGTTGCATTGGTGTACATTTCAAAATAGATCTGATCCGATCATTACTTCTACTTTTTCCGATGGTATGGTCCACTTGAGTTTAGATATGCATAAATTTTGGGTTCAGCCCGTGAAATGATCTAGAAAAACGAATGGACGGTGTGGATCAACCACATGCATTCACGTTATATCACACCAACTATACAACCATGTGTTGCCTGGATAAACTTCAAATTAGTTTCTTGTATCACACACAAGGTATGACAAGTGACAGGTTGAGTAGCCAGCGAGACTCCCTACTAAAGTGACGTCAGCAAGTTTTGTGGGGCCCACCATGATGAATGTGTTGTATCCACACCGTCCATTAATTTGTAGAGATCATTTTAGGCCATGAGATAAAGAATGAGTCGAATTTAGATTTGGAGTGGACCCCACCATAGAAAACAGTGGGAAGAGTGACTCCTACCGTTGAAACCTTCCTAAGGTCCACTATGATGTTTATTTGAGATCCAATGTGTTCACAAGTTAAGACGGACATGAAAGAAGGGAAAACACAAATTTCAGTTTGATCGAAAACTTTTGTGTGGGCCCTAGAAAATTTTAATGGTGGGCGTCACTCTCTCCAATGTTTTCTGTGGTCGGGTCCATTTGAGCTTTAGATCTAACTCATTCTTTGGCTCCTGCCCTAAATTGATGTCTCCAAATGAATGGATTGGTGCATACAACACATATATCATGGCGGGTCCCATAGAACTTGGTCACGTCACTTTAGTAGGGAGTCTAGCTACTCAACCTGTCAATAGATAATCCGCATCCCATACGCAAGCTACACAGGTGACAGCCTGTTGTAGATATGTGTCATGTGAAGACGAGAACATATGTGCCTTGAGTTCTGAGTTGTACGAACGGGTCAAATGAGATCAAGGTTACCAGGGCCCCACCATAACATTTATTTTCCATCTAATCTGTTAATAATGTTAAAAATACATGGATGAAGTGGAAAAACAAATTTCATATTGATTCGAAACTTATGTGATCTGAAAAAGAGTTTCAATGGTAAACGATCAATCCCCTACTGTTTTTTGGGGTGTGGTCCAACTAATCTTTAGATTTGTCTTATTTTTCGGCTCAAGCCTTAAGAACAAGCTCTCCAAATGGATGGACAGTTTGGATATAACACATACCCCATAGTTTGAACCAAAGAACTTGCGGACGTCAATACACCACCACCAGCCAATTCACTTCCAATTTGTATGACCCACTTCTCTCTTCCGATTGGAACGGTACCCAACCTGATCTGATCGATTTTCCTGACCGAGTCAGACTTGGTTCAAGTCAGGATAGCAGTGCATCGGATCGGATCAAGTCAGATGAGCTAGACTCAGTTCCGGATTGGATCGAGTTCGGGTCAGGCCATGTAGAATCCGGATCGAGTCGAGTCAGACCCAATCCAATCCGACTCGGTCCGATGCCCAACTCTAGTTATAGGTAAAAATAGTCCGACCGCTCATGTAGAATCCGGATCGAGTCGAGTCAGACCCAATCCAATCCGACTCGGTCCGATGCCCAACTCTAGTTATAGGTAAAAATAGTCCGACCGCTCATGAGGTCAACTTAGACTCACAAGCACGCATATCCTGTCCTGAGATTGGAAGGCAAAGTCAAGCCAACCATGACCAAAGGACATGGACAATCTTGCCCTGAGTCGATTTGATGAACAACAAGGACCTAGCTGGATCAGCTCAACTCAGCCTCGATAGAGGACCAATCGATCCAACAAGATAAAGGGACGACCGTCCGGAACAATGAATCTCACTTAGCAAACAAACCCATCTACCATGCCTTGGCACGAACAGACTAAGGGGTTTGTCAACCAACTAAGCGATAGAGCTTGGAAATCCATATCGAGCCTTCCATGGAAGTCAGCTCGACTGATCAAGGGTTTGGCTCAGCTCAACCTCGATCATCTATCGTACAATTTTAGGGACGTCCACTTTGACACTTATCACCTTGGACAAAATCACGTAACAGTTGCAAAATATGCGTAGAGATCACGTCTGTAATCAAGAACCGTTTTTAGACCCAATAATGACCCCTCTACAATATAATAGGAGACCCCATCGACACTAAGAGGTACATGGAATCCGACTCGAAAGCCTACCTATGCTACTCAACTCAGATTCCTAATCTAACTTTGGCATCAAAGGGCTAGGGTTTCCTTTACTTTCTTCTTCGTGTGCACAAGTGTCCAAAGGTCTAGCAACTCGACGAAAGGGTGAACTAGAATTCTGCATCAACAGTGAGTAAGGATCAAATGTGGCACATGTGGCACATGTAAGGAATTTAAAATAGATAGTGGCACATGGTGGGCCCGGGGAAGTTTTCAACGGGGAAATCATTGTCCTCACGGCTCTATGTGGTGTGGTCCACCTGAGCTTTGGATTGCTCTTTTTTTGACTCATGCCATAAAATAATCTCAACAAATGGATAGACGGTATGGATATAACACATACATCATGGTGGGCCACGGATCTCGGTGACGTCAACACACCACATCGGTTCCAGAAAGGTGAACGCTATCATGAAGATGGGTCGAAACCAAATCATGATCATACATGTATGGAAAAGGTTCATCCACGCGGTGGGCCCCACAGAACTTACTTAGTATGATTGGCTTACAAACTCAATACGCAATGGCTTCTCCAATGTCATCCTACTTGCTGGTGGCAAATAAACATTATGGGGAATAGAAAGGTTTCCACGGATGCATTATCCCTCACTGTCTAGCATAATGTCACTCACCTGAGTTTTGGATCTGATTTATTTTTGAGCTCCTACCTTAAAATGAGTTGACAAAACATATAAATAGTATGGATATAAAACACATATATCATGTAGGCCTTACAGCTCCTAACACCACCTAGCTGAGTGGCATTAAGATCATCACTCAATCGGCTTCCATTGTAATTAGAGCTGGGCATCGGACCGAGTCAGATCGGATTGGGTCTAACTTGACCCGATCCGGATTCTACATAACTCAACCCGAACTCGGATAGATCGACTCATCTAACTCAGACAGATCCGAACCCCTGTTGGCATGAACCGATCCGAGTCCGACTCGGTCAAGAAAACCGAGTCGAATCAGATTGGGCAAGGTGCGGATCCGATCAAACGGGCTACATATTTAGAAAATAAACCCAGATCACAAGAACATGGTTGCCGGTATCCAATGCCCAGAGAAATAGGTAGAAACATAGAGGAATCAAGATAAAGACTGTTGATGCCAAAATCTGGTTGGCTCTCCTTCCAGGTCGTCTTCACCTCAAGGTATTGTCCTTGGAGCCTGCAGAAAAAGAACTGGCAAAGGTGACCCTGGCTAAGCTGGGGGACCCTCCGATGCCTAAGTCAGGATAAAGGACTCCGGGTCAAGTAAAGAGTAGAGGAGAGCGAGAGCTTGTTATCGCATACCTGTAAATATGGCGTTGGGTGATATTTATACTTGCCTGTGGAATGGTCTGGGTCCGGTAATCTCGACACGATCAAAGGGATTCCCGGATCATGGAGATACTACCCGTAATCTACTGATTACGCAGCGTATCAGGTGAGTAGTGTGTATCTGCGAGCGAAGTTATCGGCCACGACCAGTAATAGCAACTTCCGCATTCGGCGTATGCCACTACACGTTTACTCAGCTCATTCGACCACGAAGTAAAGGATGCAGCATCTAGAGCTGTGTCCAATCCGACCCGTTCGGTCGGACCCATCGCAGGTGGCAGGGAGCCGCAGGTCATCCGATCGGAGTAGTTCGATCGAACCCATCGTAGGTGGGATTGTTCCGAGCGGCAACTGCGTCGGCTGCTCGGACGGGTTGCGTCTTCCTGCTCGTTATTGTCATGTGATGCTCAAAACAGGTCGGACGAGTCATGCCTCGGCTCGCACTGGCGCTAGGATTGGCGTCGTATCGTGGGCTCGGATCTTCCCATAAAAAAGACCAAGATAAGTTTTCTTTGAAACGTACTTCGAATTTAAAGGCGTAAAAGCCTTCGGTCCTGAATTCATGCCACATATTCATGCCGCCCTGAAATCTCGAAGGCTCTGCTCTTATTTTCCAGAGATTTCCTTGAGATACAGGCAAGCGATTCTCACATATTCATATTCAAGGAGTCGCCAACGAAAACGAGCCTCTTTCTTCGAAGCAGCTTCAACATTTCTTTTCCATCCAAGCTGCCCAGAAGAGTGAAAATTAAACACCCATTTAAGGACTCTTTTGGGGCCTGCTTGATGGTAAGCAGGTGAGTGTTAGGTTTCCGACTTCTCTTACCGCTTATAAACTGCGTAAGGAATAGTCGACTTAGTTCTGCGAAAGAGCCAACGGAGTTTGGTTTGAGCTGGCGATACTAAATCCGAGCGGATCATATAAGGGTGATAGAAAACCTCCTACACATCATCACGTCCGTTGCAGTTTGGATCTGCATCCACGATCGGTAGGACTCCAGGTGTTTGGATAAGTCCCCAGATCCTGAATACTGGATGACATGAGGCATCCGAAACCTCTGCGGCATCACTTCAGCCATGATGGTAGGAGTGAAGGGAGGCTCGGTCTCTTCCATCATAGCTTGGATCATGGCTGAAACTGTCGATTGTTGTTACTTTTTCTCCAACGTCAGGAACCGGTCCTTCAGCTCTGCAAAGCGTGCCTCCCAGGGATCTTTATTTTTCACGACGACCTTAGGGGCATCCTCGATCTCTGGATTTCTTCTTTCTCTCCTCCGTTCTAGCTGATGAAGGAGGTCCGTGGGTGGCAGAGCGGATGTGGCTGAATGGACGATTGTGGGAGCCCGGATAGTGGCATTCCGAGCGAATCCTTTGACGTGCACCGCAGGAGGATTTTGACCTGAACGCGGCACCCCCGAATGCTGGGGAGCTTTAGGTCTCACACTCCTCGGCATAGAGCGGGTCTCCACGAAGAGTCCTACCGGCTCGAGAATGGGATGTTCCTGAACCGGGCGTGACTCTGACTCCCTCTGCTGCTTCATTCTATTTATCTCGTCGCGCAGGACCTGGATCTCGTTCTGCATGGCGCGATATTTACTCGACCGATTCCGAGAACGTTGGGAAGGCCCTGGTGCGAATTTGGCATGGAGTGGTGATGATGAACGAGTCTGTTCATTCGGTTCCGGTTGCACAACTGCAGCTTTCTTCTTCCTAGTCATTGCTTAGGAAAATGAGAACCTAACTTTTAGTTTAAGGTTCCCACAGACGGCGTCAAAAAATGTTGATGCCAAAATCTGGTTGGCTCTCCTTCCAGGTCGTCTTCACCTCAAGGAATCGTCCCTGGAGCCTACAACAAGAGAACTGGCAAAGGTGACCCTGGCTAAGCTGAGGGACTCTCCGATGCCTAAGTCAGGATAAGGGACTCCAGGTTAAGTAGAGAGTAGAGGAGAGCGAGACCTTGTTATCGCGTACCTGTAAATATGGCGTTGGGTGATATTTATACTTGCCTGTGGAATGGTCTGGGTCCGGTAATCTCGGCACGATCATAGGGATTCCCGGATCATGGAGATACTGCCCGTAATCTACTGATTACGCAGCGTATCAGGCAAGTAGTGTGTATCTGCGAGCGAAGTTATCGGCCACGACCAGTAATGGAAACTTCTGCATTCGGCGTATGCCACTACACGTTTACTCGGCTCATTCGACCACGAAGTAAAGGATGCAGCATCTAGAACTGTGTCCGATCCGACCCATTCGGTCAGACCCATCGCAGGTGGCAGGGAGCCGCAGGTCATCCGATCGGAGTAGTTCGGTCGAACCCATCGTAGGTGGGATTGTTCCGAGCGGCAACTGTGTCGGCTGCTCGGACGGGTTGCGTCTTCCTGCTCGTTATTGTCATGTGATGCTCGAAACAGGTCGGACGAGTCATGCCTCGGCTCGCACTGGTGCTAGGACTGGCGTCGTATCATGGGCTTGGATCTTCCCATAGCAAAGACCAAGATAAGTTTTCTTTGAAACGTACTTCAAATTTGAAGGTGTAAAAGCCTTCGGTCCTGAATTCATGCCACATGTTCATGCCGCCCTGAAATCTCGAAGGCTCTGCTCTTATTTTTCAGAGATTTCCTCGAGATACAGGCAAGCGATTCTCACATATTCATATTCAAGGAGTCGCCAACGAAGACGAGCCTCTTTCTTCGAAGCAGCTTCAACATTTCTTTTCCATCCAAGCTGCCCAGAAGAGTGAAAATCAAACACCCATTTAAAAATTTCATCAGAAATCAAAAAAGGAAAATGAAAAACAGAACCTAAGACAGAGAATTCTCTAACCTTTGGGCTTCCCCGCAATCTGTGGAAAGACATTGAAGAAAGGAAAACGCAAATATCACCTTGATCGAAAAAAAATTTGGCCTTTAAAAGTTTTTAACGGTGGTGTCACTCTCCCCACTGTCTTCTATGGTGGGGTCCACTGGAGATTTGGATGTGATTCATTCTTTGTGTATTACCCAAAAATGATCCCTCCAGATGGATGGACGGCGTGGATACAAAACAGACATCATGGTGGGGCCCTGTTGGTTGTAACTTTGATCTCTAGCATACCTCGAGGTGCATGTGTACCTCACTCCCCTAAGTTAATGCTTGTCAGGTATTCATCTCAGCCATTGATGGCTCCAGCCATTCATGTTGGCTGTGTGGCGCCACGAAGCTAGTACCTCATATGTCCAATCCAACACTTCTCTTCAGCGTGTAAAACACTCGAGCTGTTTGGGGCCCACCACGTTGTTTTTGTGGAATCCACTCCGTCCATCAGGTAATCTCCTCGATGCTAAGTTCTGCAGCCAAAAAACAGCAAGATAATCAACTTAGGTGGGTCATACGACAGGCAACAATGTGATGGGACGCTAACCATAGGTTTGTGTGTGGGGTCACCATGGTGCGTATCTTTCATCAAACCAGTTCATCAGGTGACTAAAGAGAGAATACAAAAGTCATCCTGATCCAAAACGTAGGTGGGCCACACCTGGAGGTTACCATGGTATGTATCTTTCCATCTGTGTGGCCCACTTGAGATTTTTACCGGCCTGATCTTTTGGGCATACGATGAAAATACGGGATCTCACCTGACGAACGGAGTCGATTTAACATATACATCATGGCGGGACCCACAAAGCTAGGGTGTTTCACACCAGGGGTACAACAGGTTTTATAATCTTGTAGATGATCCTGGACACATTAATGGTACTGCTCAAACAATAGGCAACAGTACGGATTGGCTACTCCCCCTGTCAGATGCACTGTGTGCTCCACTATGATGTAAGTGTTTCATCTATGCCATTCATCCATTTTTACATATCATTTTAGTCCTTGATACCAAAAATTAGATGGATATAAGTCTCAGGTAGACCACACCATAGAAAAACAATAATGATTGGATATCCACCATTAAAATCCTCCTAAGGCCCCAATGTACTGTTTATTTGACATCCAATCTGTTGATTGGGTGAAACAGACGTAGATGATGGGAAAAAACAAAGATCAGCTTGATCCAAAACTTTTTTGGCCGCCAAAAGGATTTTAATAGTCGACATTTTACCTGTAATGTGATCCACTTAAGATTGGGATATACCTCATTTTTGTTTTCATAGCATAAAATGGTCTAGGAAAATATATGAACCGCATGGATGAAACACATACATCATGGCGGGGACGACAGAGCACCGAATCGCTGGTGGTGTGGAGAGTAGCCAATCCGTTCCCATCTGAAACAATTCGTATAACACGTAGCTCAAGGAGCATCAGTGCCCGTCTTTGCTTGACACGTACCTACAGTAGCTGTATAGATAGTGTGAGGTAAACCGGCCACTCCACTTTACCTATCGCTATCTACATCTTCTTCTTCGCCTGCTTCTAGATCACTTCCGGCGTTTTTGTACATTTCTCTGCGTATTCTTCACCTCCGGCGTTTCTATCCTTACCTTCTTCATCCATTTGCCTACAGTTAACCGCATCGCCTCTGCCAACTTCAAAATCCTCAAAGACACTCCTGTACATTTCTCGGGCTTTCCTCCCATACTTGCTTCCAAGATGCCCTTATCCATGGTCGATCGAAGCGACGAAGCATATGATGGATTTTTTTGTATAGGCCAGCTCCGGATCAGGTCGGGTCGAATCGGTCCGGATAGGCCATTGTCTGAACCTGATCTGAAAAATAATCGAATTTGGATTGACATACTCGATCCAGGCCGTTGGTTCGATTCGGAACGGGAGGATAAGGCCTGATCGAGTCGGATCCACCAGATCGGGTTAGACATGCCCACTTCGACGGAGCTTAAAATAACACGAGGGTTGGATGGCAACCACACAGGCATTAACAAGGGCTTGTTCGCGTAAATAGGCGAGTGAATAACTGGGTGAAGATATTTTATACGTAGGTGAAAAACAACTTAAAATAAACTTCTCTTCACGGTATCCGGTGTCGAGAAAAATGGAGGAAAACAAAAGGACGCGGATTGGCGAGTGACCTGCCACAAGCCATTGGCCAGTGGTTGGCGATATATGGATCCCAACATGATGTCATACATGCTTTTTATTTATTTTTTCACAAGCCCAAAAATGAAATTGATCCAAATTTCAATGGATCATATTATAGGAAACAATGTTAATGGAATGTCTACCATTTAAAAAAACATAGGAGGCCAAAAAAGTTTTGGATTATGTAATTTAATCACTATTATTTCATGCGGTGTAGCCCACTTGGAATTTAGATATGCCTTATGTTTTAGATCAAGTCCTAAAATGATTTGAAAAAAATAAATTAAACTAAATTATGAAATTGATTGCTCATTGAATTATAGCCCTAAAATGAAAATGGTTGAACAATGGTAGCCTAAGATTTGTGGACACTTATTTGTTGAAGTAAGACCATTGGATCACTTTCGTTTTAACCATTAAATGTCCATCAATCTGATGGCCACATAATCAAATGAGCCTAATTTTTCAGTTCATGATGCATCTAAATCTAAAACCATAATTTGGAATGTTTAACTTTAATTCCTTTTATGTCACTTATGCAACTTACAATTAAAATCTACATATGGTCCATCAACTCTGTTAAAGAACTGTTGATGCAAAAATCTGATTCGCCCTCGCCGAGCTGCTAAATCCAAGCATCTGCACAGATGAACAATAATGGAGCCCCTGGCTAGAGCAGGGGACCATTTGATGCCAAAGTTAGGCCTGAAATCTAAGTCTAAGTTGTATAGATAGGGTTTTGGGTGAGAGATTTTATATACATGTTGTGTTCGATACGAACCTTATTTATACTATTTGGTTGGAGTAGGTGTCCATTAATTTCGAGGATCTCAGCCATTAGGCAAGAATTGTGCCTATGATGATATTGTCAGTTATTTCATGATCGTGATTGAGGAATTAATGTTATTGTGCGTTACTGAATTGGGCTCGGCTCAAGTAATAGAGCTCAACTGGCCAATTAAAGACGAGACGAGTAGGGCTTTCCTGAACCGAGCCTGGGCTATACCGGGTCGAGTAGAGTTGTCAGAGCATGACTTGATCACCTACTTGAGGACGGTTTGGATTGATCCATCCAAACCCATATCTCTCCATGCCATGGATCAACCTTGCTTGCTTGTTGGCTCCTTTCGATGAAGTATCTCCAGCACGACTACTTACCTGGTTGAGCCGGCCTTGAAGGAAATTCGATTGAGCCGTCCATAAATATAATTGGACCAAGTTGACCTTAATTATGAGTGGATCATATTTTCCCCCGATAACAACCAAGCCATAGTTATCTACAAAGTAAGAAAGACTCGGTCATAACGTTACAAAGTAAGAAAGACGCGTCATATGTTTCAACATCAAGTTGGCAATTGAGACGGGTCCTACTAGAATATTAGACAACCACTTTTGATAGATACATCCCTCGTCTCTATTTCTATTTCTATATTTGTCCGACTTTGTACTATTTACAAACAACAAAGTGAAATAAGAGGGTGTGTTTACAAATACAGGGACGGTGTTATTAAAGTTTATTTTTAATCTAAAGCCCAAAGGTGGAATCCGCACCTTTTTACGACTGGATTGCAGCACGCAGGAATGTTGAATCCATACGTCTGAACTTCAAGCGCCAAAAAATACCAACGCACCATATTGCTGGCCTAGCGTAAATGCTAGGGATCTGAGACGTTCATAAGGTGGATCACATGTTAGATGTTAGTCATCCCAGAAATCTGGCTTGTCCATTATCAGGTGGGCCATATAGAAATGGACGATTAGAAAAACCATAGGCCGTTTATATTTGATGAGGAGGCCATCCACATTTTAGGATATGATGTATGCCAGTTAAGAACCACCCTAGAAACATCCGGAATGCTTTTAATGGTAGGTATTCAATCACCACTGTTTCAGTGGTGTGGTCAACCTAAGACTTGGATCTGCTTCATTTTTGAAATCATGCCTTTAAATGATCTTTAAAAATGGATAGACGGCATGGATTTATGTAACATGCATCAAGGTGGACCCCACAGTGACGAATATGCCGACCTCGGTGGATCCGGGGATCCAACGAAACCGTGGACGAAAGAAAGCGACGTTCGGATGAGGGCGCATGCGGCGCGTAAAACACGCAAGCTTGCTTGTGGAATACACCATGTGTGTGTGTGCGCGCGCGCGCGCGTATATATATATATATATATATATATATATATATATATATATATATATATATATATATATATATATTTCTGTGTGCGTGTAAAATCTATTCCGTCCATCAGGATATATATATATATATATATATATATATATATATATATATATATATTTCTGTGTGTGTGTAAAATCTATTCCGTCCATCAGGTTTCTCCGTCGATTCTATGATGTAGGGAGAGAAAAATCCGAATACATACTCAATTCAGGCACCATAGCGAACGAGGGATATGGAATGCCAACCATATGTTTGTACGTGGGACCACGATGTTGGGTATCTTTCATCAGACCTGTAATCAGGTGTAACTGACCAGGCCCAATCCAAATATAAGTAGCAGTTTTACATTATTCCCATTGTGTGGCCCACCATAGTTTTACCGTACTGATCTTTTGTGTGTACGGCTAAAAATAATACTTTTACCCAAATTTAAAGAGTGGAATTACATGGAAAACACGATGCGATTTACATACCGATGACGATTAAAGTAATCAGATTTAGAGGAAGTTTCCTCTCTCTCCTTCTATAAATACCCTTCTCTTCCTCCCCTCCAAACCAAACCACGACCTCTCTCTCTCGGGTGAAAATGTTCAGTAACATAGCGGACGCTTTAAACGGGAAGAACAATGAGGTTAAAACGGTAAAAGTACAAGGGTCAGTTGTGTTGATGAAGAAGAATGTCTTAGATTTCAATGACTTCAATGCATCTCTCCTTGATGGGTTACACGAGTTATTAGGAAAGGGCGTCTCTTTCCAACTCATTAGTGCCGAGCAAGGCGACCCTGGTTAGTCCCTGCTCTTCATTTTCTTTTCCCTTACCAGGGTAGTTTGGGAATTTTAAAGTTGCTCCTTTAGATTTCTTTTATTTTTTTACATCCTAGAAGAAATGAATCTTTTTTTCTTTTTAATTTTTGAGTGGTAGTGCGTGGGCTTCCTGGCCATTAGATCCCATTGGAAGAAGCAGACATAGGACCTGCGAGTTATTGAGATCCTTCAGGTGGTTCCCTTTGTTTCAGCCCATGGGATCCGCTGATTAGCTTTTTCCCGTGCTAATCTGGCCGCAGAGGTCGGCTGCGAGCCAGTAATCATACGGATGTCTCTGATCTTTCTCTTTTCTGTCAGGGCACATGGGGAGACTTTGTCGTAATACCGGATTAGAGCTACCTCTCCACAGTACACATGATAGGATGAGCTGTCTTTTAGGTCCACCTTATCTTTTAACGGAGAGAGATTGGATGGATTGGATTGTCTTATACTGGTGATTTTTGAAATATGAACTACCATGCTGGGCACTGCATTTGGGTGGACCTGATTTGCAAATTATTCTGCCACGTGTACTGCAGAGAGATGGATCTGTCGTATTTTTGTACAGGCTCATCGTCCCCCTCAGACACGATGCCAGGCACAGATTCTTTTTTCCAACTAAAGAACCTTTTGTACTCTGTTAGGGTGTGATGGATGAAATGCAGGGCGCGGATTGGGTACTACCTCAGGACCTAGTTAGAGATAAGAGTCCTGTAAGGGGCTTTATGGACCACGTGGACGTAGACAAAAAGAAAACATAAATACCAGTTTGATCTAAAACTTATGTGGCCACGATAAGTTTTCAACAGGGAGCATTCTTGCAGTAGGGTTCACTTGAGCATTCCATCTACCTCATATTTTTGGCTCATTACTTAAATTAATTTTTTAAAACGAATTGAAAGGGGTCTCATCTAATCCACCCTCCTAAATTATAGTTCTTACAATGTATCATGAAATTTATTTTTATTTTTTTAAAAACTCATTAAATTAGTTCCTATTGTTGATGTATTATAAAAATAAAAAATAAACTTATTTAATTACCTGACTACCGGATTATTGGATATTAATTGGAGGTTAAATAAAAATATCCAACGGTTCTACTCCCACAAACAAGCAACCACGCATCAGAGATGACAGGACCGTCCAACTAATCTGATATTTGGATTGAGACCTAGAAAGTGGGGTGTATAATAAATTCGGATTATGTGAGTCAATATATGCCACGTGTGCACAAGTGTCATCAGCCGCCTGAGCATTATATAGACTTCTTTTGACAGTCTGAAATTTTCATCCAGTGGAAGGGTATTTTCTTAATTAGATTGAAAATTTTGAATTTTACAATAAGGCCCCTCTTCGGGTAAATAAAAGCCTAACCAAGGACTTTCGGGGTTCGTTGTCGAGACGGTAAGATGAAGCTTTTTTCTTTCTTAAAATAAGGTAAATTGAGAATAGAATACTTATTATACATTTGATTAATTTGATTGCACTATAATCAAATCCTTTTTTTTCTTCTAAACAGCAAATGGTAATCGAGGGAAGTTGGGTGAAGTTGCAAATCTCGAGGAATGGCTGTCAGACGTGTCAATTGTAGCAGGCGAGTCAGTGTTCAAAGTCACCTTCGAGTGGGACCAGAGTCATGGCTATCCAGGAGCCTTCACTGTAAAGAACTCGCACCACAGCGAATTCTTCCTTAAGAGCCTGACATTGGAAGATGTTCCAGGCAAGGGCCGACTTCATTTCGTCTGCAATTCTTGGGTCTATCCTGCCAAATACTACAAGCAAGACCGAGTCTTCTTTCTCAATCAGGTACCTTATTTTAATTTACATTAAATTAAGATATGACTAAACAAATTTGTGGTTATGATGGTTGACCGACCGGTACACATCCATTGGCTGATCGTAGCTACTTTTTCTAAGTCATGACCGGCGGCTTACCGAAAAGCTGAGGTCTGGCCTAGTCCTCATACATGTTACCACACAACGCATGCTGACATGGTGCACTTATATAGAACATCTGAGCTGTCCACGTTGGGCATAACTGAGTGGATGTCTCGGATCACGTATTAGCTATCCGCTTGTTTAGATAAAATGATGTGGGATGGGATGTGAATTTCCTACAACAGCTGTGGGCTACTTAATACATGTATGACATTGATTCTGTCTATCAGTAGCCTTAGCTCACGTGCTGCGGCCTCAAAAATCAAGCTAATCTAAAACTCAAGTGAGCCACAGCTCAGAAAAAAAGTGTGAATGGTCCTCCCGCCACTAAAATTACCTTCTTGGATAACGCTTATGAATGAGTTGAATGGCATTTAAACATCACAGTAGGTTCCAAGAAGGTTTCAAAAGTGGGTGTCGCCATCATCTCTGTTCCATTGGGGTCTAGCCCACTGAGATTTTGGATTGGTTTGATTTTTGGAATGGCCACCTAACATGAAGAGAGAGTATGTTTCTGGTAGTTCTACGGAGCTTTTTGTTACATAGGCCTTATGATATTATTATAATTATTGGAATGGCAACCTACGAGTTTGTTAATCAATAATATCCCTACAGTAGGCCTTTTGATATTATTATAATTATTCATCTCCTACAAGTAGTTAATCAATAATCCATCCACTAGATGGCATGATATTTTTATTATTATTCGTCTGCCTGCAAGTTGGTAATCAATAATCCCTACACTAGTCCTAATGATATTATTATAATTTGTGGTCCTTTTACGAAACTACTGAATTAGATAGAGACTGTTCAATGAACAAAGCCACAGACGTACATTAATGGTCATGGTTGATGGCGTGAATTGGCAGAATGGTTCTAGTCCATGCCCCATAGATGGGTCCAATGGGTCGAATCTGTCAACCCATGGTATGGAATCCAGGAGGCTAACTAGTTCGGTGTTCCCCTTCTATTTGTCATTATTGCCAAGATTCTTTATGTGGTTGTTGGTAATAAACGTAATCAAGCCCATAGAAAAATGCCTGTTTGGCTAAAGCGTCTTTTAAATCCTTTCTTTTCAAGTTTATATATATATATATATATATATATATATATATATACACACACACACACACACACTCACTAGGGGGACTTCCCATGAGGTTGAGCTGTGTGGGCCCACCGTGATGTGTGTCAAACATCAACCCCATCAGTCAGATACACCATTCTATGGTGGGCCACTAGGTTAAAAATATCAAGTCAATCCATGACTTAGGTGGGCCACACCACATACAATAGTTGAGAGGGGTTACCCTCCCATTAAAACATTCGTAATCATTTATTAGACTCACAGAGATGTGGTTCACAAATCCAAATCATCCATTGTGTGTGGCCCACTTGGATGAGGGGTCAGATCAAGTTTCAGCAGCATCCAAAACTTAGGTGGCCCCACCAAGTACTTTTATATGCTTTAGGCATATCTTCACATGATTTTAGATGGCATGGCCCACCTGAGTTCCGTATTCAACTGATTTTTGGGATATCTCATAACCTAGAGGGGACCCATCAAATGCACGGTGTTGATTTTTGACACACATCACATGAGGCCCACACAGCTCAGCCTCGTAAGAAGCTCCCATGAGGTTGACCTTACAGTACCATTTCCTATATATGTGGGCAAGAAATGCTCACTTGACCCACCAACAAAATGAGATGCACGAAAAGTAGGGTGGATCCAACTACCAAGTGCTGCACACCACAACTATCCAAACAGCTCTATATTCACGTGGGGTGAATATAATGGTTGAATCCATAGGATTATTGGGATATCCTGTTCATGATGGGACAGCATTGCGGAGAGGAATGCTTGGGCACAATTAGTTGTACACCCAACTAGTTGGCATGTGGGGCCTACCATGGTGTTTGTACAAGATTTGTCCTTCAAGGTTGTTCCATTATGATAATGGAATGCCCTAAAAAAACGGGTATATCTGTGGGGGTATACCGTAGAAAATGATCACCCAAAAAACTCCACAATCATGTGGGGTATCCAATTTCCATGGTTGGATTGACTTGACTTTTGGGTATCCCACTTTCACAATAGAATCCAACTTTGTTGAGGCAGGTAAGATATCATACAAACACCATGGTGGGGTGTCACCTGAGCATTTATATATGTGTGTATAAGTTTTGCCAACATGCCCGCCTTCAAATGGTCCTCAATGACGCATGGAATGCCTAGTCATCAATCCAGACCCTCATTCATCAGTACCATCGGGAGCAAGACATGGTCCAAGAATCACACTAACCTATGATCATAACTACGTAAATAAGGCCAATTTCTAGTTGTTTGTTACATCAATCGGGACTATTCATGATCCCATCGGTGTGATTCTTGCACCATAGGTTTCTACACCAATGATACTACTGAATAAATAGTTTCGAACAATGTAGAGCATCTCAATTGTAAACTAAAAGCCCTGGGGATGTTAGCAGAACCTCTCAAGTCCATTCAATTGGACCACAAGTTAAAGTTCATCTGGGGGATAGCTTCTAACCTATGAAGTGTGTGCTACATCCAACCATTTCAATAGGTTGACCCAACCATGTGAGTTGCCTTTTGATAAGTATCGACCCCATCTCCTCATTAAGTGGCCCACACCATATGAAACAATGTCAAGCCACTGATAAATAGCAAAATACAATTGTGGTTCACTCAATAATTTGATGTCGCTGCTTTTCGACAAGCTGATCCTGATGATGGGGATTAAAACGTTATAAATAATTGCCTTCAAGTGACAAGATTTGCAAACTTTTTCATCTCTCATTGAGAAGAGGAACGTCCTCTTATATACTAAATTACAATCTATATTAAGGAGATTGCTACAGCTGTACTGTCAAAAATAGAGAATACACGGAAGTATATGCTAACTAATTCATGATATTCAGTATCTATACATGGTAAGATAATCTATACAACAAATATTAATAGAGTTCTAAATTATATAAACTCCTAAAATTGTATACCGTAACATCCCCCCTCAAATTGATGCTGGTAAGTCAACTAGCAACAATTTGCCAACAAGAAATTGATGCCTTTGTCGAGTCATGGCTTTGGTGAAGACATCAGCCACTTGGAGATCAGAAGAGATGTGAGGAAGAGATATCACCCGACTTTCCAAGGTGTCTCAAATAGAATGACATTCAACCTCAATGTGCTTGGTGCGTTCATGGAAAACGGGATTGGTGGCAATCTGAATAGCACTAGTGTTATCAGCATGAAGAGGGGTAGAAGTAGTCTGAGGAAAACCAAGCTCCTCAAGAAGACCGCGTAGCCATACAATTTCAGAACAAGTAGTAGACATGGCCCGATACTCGGCCTCAGTAGAGGATTTAGAAACACGATCTTGTTTCTTACATTTTCAAGAAATTAAGGCATCACCTAAAAACATAAACCAACCTGTAATAGATCGACATGTATCGGACACCTAGCCCAATCAACATCACTATAGGCAACAAGTTGAAGAGAGGAGCCAATAGGAAAGAACAACCCACGAGTAAGTGAACCTCGAAGATAGCAGATGATGCGATGAACTGCAGCAAGATGGAGATGCCGAGGAGAAGACATAAACTGACTGACCTGATGAACAGCATAGGAAATATCAGGTCGAGTATTGGTCAAGTAGATAAGACTCCCAACCAGGCGTCGGTAGAGAGTAGGATCATATAGAAGGCCCCCTTCATCTTTCCTGTATTTGACATTTACCTCCATAGGAGTATCAACGGAAGAAGTGTCCTCCAAACCAGCCAAAGTGATAAGATCTTGAATATACTTATGTTGGTTCACGAAAATACTATGGGCGCGATGAAGAACTTTCAATCCTAAGAAGTATGTGAGCTGACCAAATCTTTCATATGAAAGGTTGCATGTAACAGCTGCTGAATCTTAGTAATCAAACCACAGTCAGTGCCAGTAATGATAATATCATCCACATAAACCAAGAGAAGAACAATACCCGACGCAGACGTGTGGAAGAAGAGAGAAGAATCATACTGACTTTGTGTAAAACTGAAGGAAATAAGTGTATTGCGAAACTTCTCAAACCAAGCCCAGGGCGCCTGCTTGAGCCCATACAGAGAATGCCTTAATTTACAGACATCATGACGAGAAGAAGTAGTCATACCAAAGGGAAGCTTCATGTAAATCTCTTCCTGGAGATCACCATGAAGAAAGGCATTCTTCACATCCATCTGATGTAGGTGTCATGACTGTGAAGCGGCAATAGCTACGATGGTTCGAACCGTGGTCATTTTGACAACAGGAGCAAATGTCTCCTCATAATCAACCCCATATGCCTGCTTGTTACCCAAAGCTACGAGGCGAGCTTTGTACCGGTCCAAAGAGCCATCAGAACAAAGTTTTACAGAGAAAACCCATTTACTCCCAATAGGTTTGACTATAGGAGGACAAGGAACAATATCCCAAGTGTGATTCTCCTCAAGTGCTTGAAGTTCTGCTTGCATTGCATTTTGCCAACATTCATGTTCCATGGCCTGTTTGTAGCAAGAGGGAATGGAAATAGTGGATAAAGTAGCGACAAGAGAGATAGGAGAGAAGAAACCATACCAATTAGGGGGTTGAGAAGGACAAGTAGACCGACGAAGAGTGGTGGTAGCAGGAGTGGGATCAGGCGTCGGGTCAAGATCGGAAGGGGGCACAGTGGAAGTGGAACCAGACTCATGTCGACTACATCTTTCATACACAAAATCAGGTCTGAACCGTTCCACAATTGTTGGGGAATCAGAAAAACTAGGCAGAAGAGATAAAGGTGCAGATGGCAACTCAACATGAGATGAGAAGAAATATTGATTTTCAAAGAAAATCACATTCCTCGAAACCCGTATACGACGAGCATGAGGATCATAACAAACATAACCTTTTTAAAGGATAGCATAACCAAGAAAAACACACTTAACAGACTGAGCAATAAGTTTATGTCGTTCATGAGTAGGAAGATGCACAAAACAAACACAACTAAATGTACGAAGATCAGAATATAAAGGAGAATGACCAAACAACTTAAAGAAAGGAGAAACATGATTTAACATAGGAGAGGGTAAGCGATTGATCAAATGAACTGCAGTAGAAAGTGCTTCACACCAAAATCGAGGAGGAATAGATGATTCAAGTAAAAGAGTTCTTACCACATCAAGAAGGTGGCGATTTTTTCTCTCAGCAACACCATTTGGTTGTGGTATCGAAGGACAAGAACGCTGAGAAATGATCCCTTTGCTTTGAGGAAAGTCCTGAAACTCATTAGACATGTATTCGCCGCTAGAAATAGAGTGCAAGACCTTGATGCTGGCAGGGAATTGAGTCTCAAGAAGCGCAAGAAAACACTGAAAGACTGAAAAGACTTCGGACTTAGCCCAGAGGAAGTAAACCCAAGTAAAGCGACTAAAGTCATCAATGAAAGTAACAAAGTACTTGTAATGCGCATGAAAAACAACAGGTGCAATCCCCCAAACATCACTATGAATAATATCGAAACATTGTGAGGCACGAGATGCATGATGAGGAAAAGGTAGAACTTTACTTTTGCCAAGTTTGCATGATGTACAATCAAAAGAAAGATCAAGAGAAGAACATGCTTTATTTCCCAATAATCCAGAATTAAACAAAGTACAAAGGACATCAGAGTTTGGGTGGCCTAGACGTCTATGCCACATCTTATGTCCAAAATCAACAACATTACATGCAAAGGAAAGGAAAGGAAAACTAGGAATAATAGGGGAAGGAGAAACATGAAGAGGAAAGAGTCATCCCACTTTAGGCCCCTTTGCGATCATCTTCCCTGACACTTGATCCTGCACAACACAATCGGAATGGGAAAAGTGAACATTACAATTATTATAAACCAATTGACCAACAAAAATAAGATTTGTGGAGAGGTCAGGAGATACAAAAACATTTGTTAAGGAAGAGGAAAGATCACCAACAACATTAATAGGCAGAGAACTGCCATCAGCGGTGTTAATTTTCAGATTTTCATCATAATTTCTGACATTGAAAAGAGGAACAACAGTGTTGGTCATATGGTTTGAGGCGCCGGAGTCAAAATACCATGGCTTAGAAGAAACTTTATGATTACCTGAGAGCCCAAAGGCAGAAAAAGCAGAAATGATCATCTGTTGTACCATTTCAGGAGTGAGTGTGTTCGGGTTTGCTAAGGCTGTAGGAGCAGGAATAGGAACAATCGGCGAGGCAACAGTCAATGCAGCAGAAGTAAAGTCACCAATGGAGGCATGATAAGCAGTACCCTGCTTCCTTTCAGGTCGAATGGGACAAGCAGAGATGATATGACCATGTTTCTTGCAGTAGTTACAGAACTTCTTGGGACAATCCCGAACAATATGACCAAAAGCTTTACAACTAAAGCACTGGACAACACGCATATCTCTACCCTTATTCCTCCCCTGTGCTGCATAAGCCACGGAAACAGGTGCACTAACATTAGCCAGATGTTCCATGGCAGCCTGAGTTATGATACGCTGCTCCTCACGAAGAAGTTCACTCAAACAGGCATCTAGAGATGGTACAGGCTGACGATTCATTAGATTAGACCGTGCAATGTCAAAGTCAGGTCGTAGCTTCATCAAGAATTGATCGCGCTTGCTGGTTGCATGCACTGCTTGGACAACAGAGAGGGCTGCAACAGGAACATTAGCATAAACAATGTCGGAATAATCAGCCCAAAGAGTTTGAAAACCAGAAAAATATTCCTCAATTGATAGACTTCCTTGTGTGAAATTAGCCATCTCATACTCCAATTGAAATCGCCTAGCAGAGTTGTCTTGATTGTAAATCGTGTTGAGATAATTCCACATAGCAACAACGGTTTTATAACGCTTCAAATTGAGAACAAGATGAGGCTCAATCGAGGTAAGGATCCAAGTCATAACCCGAGCATCCTTAATTTTCCACTTAGAGAAAGCCTCGACACCTTGAGGTGCGGGAGCACTCCCATCAATAGGACCCCATAATTCTTTACCTTTAACAAATAATTTAAATTGAAAAGCCCAAGCAGAATAATTGTTGCTAGTAAACCTAATATGGAATGATTCCAACTTGTCCGTTGACATGATGCAACCAAGATACAGAGAATATCCCACCAGAAAATATATTGCACTGAAAAGAAGCACACGGCATCGGAGATCTCTGAAATCCACAACCAACCGAAAACAAGAGCCCAGAACTGAAAAATGCAACCGATGGTGCTCTCTGATACCATGACAAGATTTGCAAACTTTTTCGTCTCTCATTGAGAAGAGGAACGTCCTCTTATATACTAAATTACAATCTATATTAAGGAGATTGTTACAGCTGTACTGTCAAAAATAGAGAATACACGGAAGTATATGCTAACTAATTCATGATATTCAGTATCTATACATGGTAAGATAATCTATACAGCAAATATTAATAGTCTTAAATTATATAAAGTCCTAAAATGGTACACGGTAACATCAAGAAGTTTTTAAATTTTCCAGAAAAGTTTTTTTCCATAAAATATGTTTTTTATGAAAAATATATGTCTAGTTCAGTCTGGCTTTTTTTTTTCTTTTTTGCAAATATAAGGAGTTAAAAATATTTAGGCAATTAGACAAGTATTGATACCCTGCAGATCTGTATAGAAGGTCACAATTTTGATTTTGATTTTATTTTTAATAGACCTACCTTCCAAGTAGCACTCCAGAACCGCTACGTAAGTACCGGGAAGACGAGCTTGTGAATCTCAGAGGAGATGGGACTGGCGAGCTGCAGGAGTGGGATCGAATCTACGACTACGCTTACTACAATGACCTAGCCCTTCCAGACAAGGGTGCCGATTACGAACGTCCTGTTCTCGGAGGGTCCGAAGAGTACCCGTACCCACGTAGGGGACGAACAGGCCGTCCACCTACAGAAACAGGTAAGATTCGATGGCCAGGATCGTTCTATAATACACTGCCATGCAAATGTGCGGTTAGATTGCTCTCTTTTGTTCATGCTGATCTTAAACTCTGTTCTAATCTAACAGACCCAAAAACGGAGAGTAGATTACCACTCATAAGCCTCGACATTTATGTGCCGAGAGACGAGCGTTTCGGCCACGTGAAGATGTCGGACTTCCTAGCATATGCTCTCAAATCCATCGTTCAGTTCTTGGTACCTGAGCTACAGACTCTGTTCGACAAAACGCCGGATGAGTTTGATACCTTCCAAGATGTGCTCAATCTATACGAGGAAGGGATCCAACTCCCCGACTGCCCCGCCGTGGATAAGCTCAAGGATATGATCCCTTTGGAGATGATCAAAGAACTAGTTCGAACGGATGGTGAAAAGCTACTCAAATTCCCCATCCCTCAGGTTATTCAAGGTATGCATCTTACCCAAACCTGTACAAGATGCAACATGCATCCACACATCAGTTTTCTCATCTCACACCCATTGGTCGAGCGATCCTAACCATTGGATATATAATAGTTGAAGAGCAGGTCCAATCAACTACTTGAGCCATCCATCTAGTGCACCAATTATGGATTGCTTATGGTTTGAAAGAATCATATTGATTAGATGTAGTGATGACAACGGGCAGCAGTTCTGGACCATCCAATCAGTGTGCCTTTTGCTCAGCTGACTGCTAACCGTGGAGCAGATCTAATGGATGGTCCAGATCCGATTGATTGAACTGTCTAGATGTCCCTATTCAACTAAGAGCACTGTAATATGTAGCCCTCACCGATGGCCCACATGAGTCAATGTCTCTGATCTCTTCTATGCTGTTCGCATGCTACTACGACAGCCGACAGATTTGCTTGGAGGACAGACGAAGAATTCACACGAGAAATGCTTGCTGGAGTGAACCCTGTCAGCATCAGTCGCCTCCAGGTAAACCAAAGCTTCTATGCTTTGATTATCTTCTCTAATTACTCTTTATTCCATAATGGTTTCAGATAATTTGAAATTAAGAATCATTAATTTGCAGGAATTTCCACCAACAAGCAATCTGGACCCAAAAGTATATGGCAATCAGAACAGTTCAATAACAGATGAGCACATTAAGAACAACTTGCAAGGTTTAACCGTAAAAGAGGTAAGGCTGATTAATGTTAATATTATGATTGACTGATCTTTTTTGTTTAAATTATACCAATAAATTCGTGTATACTCATTGATCCTGACCGTCTAAATGATGGTTATTGAACTGGTTACCATCAATTTTTCGGCAGCATCATAGTTGGATGAGGCCCATTTGGATGGGCCATCTGATTATTGATGTCCTTATCACGATCCAATGGTGGGAATAATGCAGGCACTTGAGAAGAAAAAGCTATTCATCTTGAACCATCACGATGTAATGATGCCATATGTGAACCGGATAAACTCGAGCTCCAGTGGGACCAAGATCTACGCCACGAGGACGATCCTCTTCCTGAAAGATGATGGGACCTTGGTGCCATTGGCGATTGAGCTAAGCTTGCCTCATCCACAGGGAGAGCAGCATGGCGCTGTGAGCAGAGTCTTCACTCCGGCTGACAAAGGCGTCGAGGGCTCAGTATGGCAGTTGGCAAAAGCATACGTGGCTGTGAATGACTCCGGCTATCATCAGCTGATCAGCCACTGGTATGAATGATCTCGAGTTTCCTGTTGAAAATAATGAAATTTGGAATGAAGATGGATGGTCTTGATCGATTATTGATATAACTACAGGTTGAACACACACGCAGTGATCGAGCCGTTTGTGATTGCCACCAACAGACAATTGAGCGTGCTTCATCCAATCCATAAGCTCTTGAACCCGCATTATCGCGACACCATGAATATAAATGCCCTGGCCCG
The DNA here is from genome assembly GCA_037074715.1 of Magnolia kwangsiensis. Taxonomy (NCBI): domain Eukaryota; kingdom Viridiplantae; phylum Streptophyta; class Magnoliopsida; order Magnoliales; family Magnoliaceae; genus Magnolia; species Magnolia kwangsiensis. The sequence goes on from CM073571.1 coordinate 10,769,077, forward strand.
GCAGATCGTGATCAACGCTGGCGGCATCCTGGAGAGCACTGTCTTCCCAGGGAAGTATGCCATGGAGATGTCTGCTGTGGTTTACAAGAACTGGGTTTTCACTGAGCAGGGACTTCCAGCAGATCTCATCAAGAGGTAATTATAAAACCATGATGAAACACGAAATATTGCTGATCATTATACGTGCATGGTCAACCTCTCTCGACGGTCCAAATAGATCGTATGATGATGGAGGTGGCTGAAAAACTCACCCATCAAACAACAATGAAAAATGGAGCATTGATTTAGTTGTCCACTCTTATACAAGGTCCAGGCTCATCATACGAATCAAGGGGTTATAGTGGAAAGGGCTGGGGTTCGACCGGATCAACAGTTTAGATTTCCAAATGGCGTGCCCTACATGTATCATCTGACCTCATTATGAAAACACAAAACTAGATCTTGGGTGATCACAGCCATACAATTAAAGGGCATGCAAAATAGAATGTAGAAGTAAAGGTGTCTCACTGTCCATTTTCATCATTATTTAATCCTTAATCCCAAATAACTAGTGTCAGCTAGATGAATCCTATTCCACTCATCTGAATTGTTGTGATTATCATTTCAAGGTGAAATCCTTGGCTAATACTGGACACCCCTCTTATCCAACGCCTAAATTTGATTGTGAGCATGCCCACTTGGGGCCCACCTAAATTCACAGTGTATTAAGTAACAAGATTAGTATATTGATTACTAATTATTGATTTCTGAATCTACTTCTTATAGAGGAATCGCAGTGTCGGACCCGAGCCAGCCCCACAACCTCCGACTACTGATTGAGGACTACCCATATGCTGTCGATGGGCTCGAGATTTGGTTTGCAATAGAGACCTGGGTCAATAACTACTGCTCCGTCTACTACCCGTCAGACGCTGCGGTCCGAGACGACCCAGAGCTCCAGGCGTGGTGGACTGAGCTCCGTGAGGTGGGCCATGGTGACAAGAAGAACGAGCTCTGGTGGCCCAAGATGCAAACAGTAGCCGAGCTAACCCAGACGTGCACAACCATCATATGGGTGGCTTCAGCCCTCCATGCAGCAGTTAATTTTGGGCAGTACCCATATGCAGGCTACCTCCCGAACCGGCCAACCATAAGCCGCCAGCTGATGCCTGAACCCGGCTCTCCCGAGTACGCCGAGCTGGAGAAGAACCCAGACAATTTCTACCTGAAGACGATCACGGCCCAGCTCCAGACCATCCTAGGTATCTCCCTGATAGAGATCCTATCCAGGCATTCATCTGATGAAGTGTACCTGGGACAGCGGGCCACACCCGAATGGACGACGGATGATGCAGCATTGGAAGCATTTAAACAGTTCGGAAAGAAGCTGGTGGAGATAGAGAACAGGATCTTAGAGATGAACAACAACATGAAATTGAAGAACAGGCTGGGGCCCATCAAGGTGCCATACACCCTGTTGTATCCGAACACGTCAGATTTGACGGGAGTTGGTGGGCTCACGGGCAGGGGTATTCCCAACAGCGTCTCTATCTAAGGCAGCTGCGGCTGCTCTCTTTCTAGTACTTATTTTATTTCTTATAGGCCCCATGAGCGATTACAGTCAAATATACTGTGTAAATATTTCTGAAATAAAATGAATAAATGGGATTATGTATATCAGATTAGTTTGGATGATGACATATGCTTGACCGGCGAAGGAGTCATTATCATTTGGAATTTTAGGGGCCGTTATTACATAGTTCAAAAAGTTATCAAAGACTGGACTCGACTCAATGTCTATCCATTGGGTCGACTGGAAGACTCGACTGAGTCTTGACTCACTATCTAATAATTAAATTAAATATATTCATTGGGGCAATAAATGTTCCCATAAATACTAAAGGATTAAAAGTATAGAAAATGGCTGTAGAAATCAAAAGCCTTTGTTGTTTTTTTGTTGAATAGAGATAGTGTCTCCCCTCCAAATCTAAGTGAGTCTCAATTGAGTCTAGAGTCAAGTCACGGAGTTTTAGAACTATTTGTTTGGATACAAGCAAAGTTGTAGGCTATATAGGCTATGCTTTCTTGAACTAGCTCTCGGTTGACTATTTGTAACATGCTTATAAATAAGAAGTAATAACAAAAGTAGCACTTTTATGAGGAGATTAAGATGAATGGTGGCACATGTAACATTCAGTACACTCTGCACATTAACATGTGTGGCACATTTAGGTTGAATACCGAATGATGCAAATGCCACACATGTGGGGGTGCTCCAACATAAATGATCACACATGTGGCACATTTAGGTATGTGTGACGTATGTATAACAAACAACGCTAAACTAGAGATAAGCTTTCCTCATTCTTATTCAACATTTTTCAATAAACATACTACACTTACTTTTCTTGCCGTTTTAGGGACAAGCTAACCTTATTCTCTCTATTCTTAAGCATAAATAGGTTAAGAAAGTTAGGAACAACTCCATAGACCACCTCCCACCTGGCTTCTTGGTTTATAAAAAAAGAGGCCCTTTTTCCTTGATCCTAACAGTACCCCTCCGATCATGGTCCATGCATATAAGAAGATAAATGAAATTTTCAAGCCAAAAACAAAAAATGACAATTCGAATAGAAGGTCCACATCAATTACTTTTTTTCTTTAAGAATTAGTACGTCGTTAGCTTGTTTTTATGTGATTTCGCTGGCATCTAATGGATGGAAAAAGCCTAAACCTATCGCTAAGTGGATGAAACGAAATTGTTAAGAAAGAAAAAACAATCATAGTTCCTAATCAACTAAAAAGTCACAAAAATCTATTGCTAGGATTTTCCGGTCTTGAGTTTTTTGTGCATGGGCCATCCATGGTAAGGCCCAACCCACCAATGTTCTGGATCACTTAACCAGTGGCACTGCTGTGTGCAAACTGTAAACCCGAATTTACTGAACAATGTCCTGGCCTACGCATTGTATGAATATCTGGTAAGAAATTTTGCACTCTAGTAAAAAAACATCCAATCCATGTAAATGGTGAGGCCCACCAATAAGACTTCCTAGCATGAAAACAAGGCTAATCTATTCATTAGCTACTCCACACTATCAAAATCAATGGATGAACGATTTTCTGTCAGCATCCTGGTGTACCCCATCTAATGAGTGAGTGTGCATGATTTTTGAGAAAGGTGATCTTCATTGTCAGGACCACTGTTTTACATGGCTCAGATGTCCACTGATAGTGACACTCTGACAGGAAAGATGAGTTAGCATGCAGCCTGTTGTAGGTGATGAGTTCTTAGATTGTTAGATGTGTTATGCGAGAAAGACTTGACCACCAAAAACCAGTGATACGCTAAATCAATTCACTGAAACCTTTTAAATTTTGGTTTCCAACTTTGCCATTAAAACAATCTTTTGGAAAAAGGATTTTTGCATTTGGCTGTGTGCAGCCGCGCTCTTTTAAAATGTTTATGAAAAACCGCCAACCTTTTTCATAAATAGACAGAAACACTTCTATTGGCTTTGACTAAAATGGATGGACAGGGTGGATTTCTTGAAAACATCATGGTCGGTCCTTGGTGGGTTTCAACGACGGGGTCATTATCCCCACTGATTCCATTAGTGTGGTTTACTTGAGCTTTGGATTGACCTCATTCTAGGGCTCATGCCCTAAAATGAGCTGTCTCCATTAGTTTGGTCTACTTGAAATTTGGATCAAATTCATTTTTAGGCTCATGCCATAAAATGAGGTCGCAAAATGGATGGATTGTAGATAGAACACATATCACGTGGGCCCCATGGGGTCGTGACAAAGAACTACATAGCAATCCAGGAGTGGACATTTAATGGCCACCTTTGAAACACTCAGATTGACCATGATGTTTCCACCAATTCCACACCGTCCACCAATTCTGCCGGATCACTTTAGGAGGTGGGCCCAAAAACGAGTCAGATCCAAAACTCAAGGTTCCGACGGTCTTGATCACTTCTGCCTCAAATTGGGTCATGAAAGTGTCCGTGACCCACTCTACATCACCCTTTTAAGTAAATGCAACCGGATCAGGTTGAACCCTACCTAACCTGACGCACCCATGTAGTTTGTCAATGGATTAATAGGCCGAGCCAGATGATCCAATCTAGCCGAGCCTAAAGTCAAAAACGAAATTAATAGACAATAAACATACCTATATACACATGATGTATGTAGGTTTTTTGGTACCCATTAATTGTAATGCTGGCATATGCATTTAGTTTTAAGCAGCAGTTCTGGGCCCGTTTAGTTCGAGCTGAACCAAACCTACCCGTTGCCACCCCTAACCAGATGACCTTAGCCATCTCATCCATGTCTTGGGAAGAGTATGGCTACAGAAAAGAATGTCAACTTTCTAATGAATATGATAATCAAATCAGTGTGCCTTTTGCTCTGCTGACTGCAAACCATGGGCCAGATCTAATGGATGGTATGGATTTGATTGTTGGACTGCCCCCATTCGTCTCTATTCAACTAAGAGCACTATAACATGTAGTCCTCACCAATGGTCCTGTGAGTCGATCTCTAATCTCTTCTATGGTGTTGGAAAACTATGACAGCCGACAAAATTGCCTGGAGAACAGACGAAAGAATTCACACGAGAAATGCTTGCAAGAATGAACCCGGTTATCATCAACCGCCTCCAGGTAAATCAAGGCTTGGACAGTTTGATTATCTTCACTAATTACCCTTTATTCGATAAGTGGATAAATTGAGATTAAGAATCCGTAATTTGCAGGAATTCCCACCAACAAGTAAGCTGGACCCGAATGTATATGGCAATCAGGATAGTTCAATAACAGTAGAGCACTTGCATGGTTTCACAGTAGAAGAGGTATGGCTAATTAATTTTAATATTTTGATAGAATAAGTGATCTTTGTGTGTGATTTATGATATGGGAAGATTCAAGCCCCTAATAAATTCAAGAGTAAGGGCCAAACTAATTCAACCAAGTGCATGAATTACCGAGGCGACGCTCGTCCGACCTGATGTAAGCGTCCCTGAAGGAGTCGTACGCTGCGAGAGTGTTCTCACTGTGGAGCTGCGGATCGGAGTGACCTCTGCACTCCGATCAGAGGCGATAAGTTGTCTACCTAATGTCTTACGAAGGCCGAATGATTCGACTGCTGATGTCGATTTCAGGAAACCCGACCCAATAAGATAAGTCTGATACCTTGCCTTGGACCTCAAAGAGAGTTTCTATAGTGCTTGATAAGCTAAAAGTGAGGTTCGTTATCTCAGTTCGGGCTCGGATCGGACTAAGAAAGCATTCCTCTTCAACAAGATAAATGGTCAAGGCTGGGTGGCATCGTGTCAACCCGACGTGCGGAGCCGAGGCCATATACTAAGGCGGGTGCTCCGTCTACCAAATTCGAAAAGTACCATAAGAAAACGTGGACGATTACTTCGCTCCCAGATATGCATTATCCGTTTGATGCGCTGCACGATCCACAGATTGCGTATAATATCCCCACGATCTTAGTATCTCGCTGATTGAGTAGATTGTGCCGACAATAGCGGACCCAGACCGTCCAACAGTCAGGTATAAATACATTGAGACCCCACTGCTACAGGTACGCAATAGCTCACACTCTCCTCTACTCTCCACTTAGACCCAGATTTTCTTGACCTGAGTTAGGCATCGGAGGGTCCCTCGGATCAGCCAGGGTCACCTTTGCCTGTTTTTAGTGCATAGGTTCAATATGCTGAAGTGCTTCAAGGTTCGAGAGACTAGGGAGAGAGTTGTCCAGATTTTAACCTCAACATTTTTTGACGTCGTATATGGAAATCCGATACTAAAAGTCAAATTCCTATTTTTAAGTACAATGTCAAGAGGAAAGAAGAAATTGGTAGCTGTGGAACCAGAACCAAATGAGCAAACTCGCTCTTCGTCACTACTTCACGCTGAGTCAGCTCCGAGACCTTCTCAACGTTCATGCAATCAGGAGACTAAATACCAAGTCATGCAAAATGAAATTCAGGCCCTACGCAATAAAGTAAACAGAATGAAATAGCGACAGGAACCACATCCAATCCGCGCGGATCCCGTTCCCGAGACAGTCGAACTATTCGTAGAGGCTCACTCTGTGCCGAGGAGTATGAGGCCCGAAGAACCCTAACACTCTTGGGTGCCGTTTTAGGGTCAGAATCCTCCTTCGGTACAATTTAGAGTCTCGACACGGAATACCGCCACTTGGGCGCCCACTAGCAACTCGATCACCTTGGCCCTGACACCTATGGACCTTTGCCATCAGCTAGAGCGAAGGAGAGAAAGGAGGACTCCAGAAATAGAAGATGCCCCAGAGATTGTCGCTAAGAATAAAAATCCCTGGAAAGCGCGGTTTATAGAACTTAATGACAAGTTTCTAACCTTGGAAAGAAAGCAACAGTTGTCGACAGTTCCCACCATGGTTCAGGCGATGATGGAAGAGACCGAACCTCCCTTCACTGCCACCATCATGGATGAAGTGATGCCACAGAGGTTTTGGATACCTCCTGTCATCTAGTATTCCAGGTTCGGTGACCCATCTGAGCATTTATAAGCCTATCATTCGTGGATGCAGATCCAGACAGCAACAGATACAATGATGTGTAGGAAATTTTCTATCACCCTTACAGTATCCACTCGGAGTTGGTACCATCAGCTCAAATCCAATTCCATCGGTTCCTTTGCAGAGTTAAGCTAACTATTCTTTACCCAGTTTATAAGTGGTAAGAGAAGTCAAAAACTTAATACTCACCTGTTCACCATCAAATAAAGGCCAAAAGTGTCATTGAAGGACTACATTGCTCGCTTCAATGAGGAGGCGTTGCAAGTTAAAGACTAAGATGACAAAATGGCGCTCGCTGCTGTGTTCAGTGGTCTGAAGGAAGGAAGGTTCACTTTCTCCATTGGAAAGAACCCGCTGAAGACATTGGCGGACTTCATTGCAAGAGCTCAGAAATACACTAACGCTGAGGAGTTCACCAACGCCAGCAAAAGCGTACAAGTAACCGACTCAACCGGAAAAAGGAAAAGGCTCAGGAACGAAGAGCCTCAGCCAACCGGCAAAGGGTCGGATGACCGCGCCCCTCGCGATCATCGACCGAGCTGTAGACCGGAAGGAAAATTTCATTCCTACACCCCCCTCAATACGTCCACTGAGCAGATCTTGTTAGATATCCGAGGGAAAAAACTACTGAATTGGCCTATCTGTATGAAGGCCGATCCGGAACATCGAGATAAGTGAAAGTTCTGTTGCTTCCACCGGGACCACGGCCATAACACGACGATTATATGGACCTCAAGGATAAAATCGAGTCCCTCATCCGCCAGGGACATTTGCGTAGATACACCAAAAGAGAAAGAGAGAGCTACTCGGAAGGAAGAACAGGAGCAGGAGCGACCAAATTACCCCACGGAAGAGCCATCCGAAATTCGTACTATTTTCTGGGGCTCGGCCGGTGGAGGAGATTCAAACAGGGCCCAAAAGACCTACTATCGGAAGTCTGATCCGGAACATTACGTCCATTTAACCGAATGACCTAGCAAAGAACTCCAAATCAACCCATGCAGTCTGACCTTCACGGAAGACGACGTACGTGGAATCCAACATCCGCATGACAATGCTTTGGTGGTCACAATGACCATAACAAACCATAAATTGTATTGCATCCTGGTCGACACCGGAAGCTCCGCCGATGTGATCTATTCTGAAGCTTTCGAAAGAATGGGGGTCCCTCGGTCACGCCTCCAACCCATGAAAACCCCTTACACGGCTTTGTCGGAGAGAGAGTGATCTTCGAAGGAGCCATCTCCCTCCCGGTATCTACGGGAGAAGGGCAACATCAAGTCACCCTAATGGTTGACTTTCTTGTTGTTAATGTGCCACCAGTCCACAACGTCATCCTGGGCAGGCCCTCCCTCAATGCGATGAGGGTAGTCGTCTCTACCTATCACCTGATGATAAAGTTTCCAGTCGAGGGCGGAATAGGCTACCTCTGAGGCGACCAACACGAAGCTCAGAGATGTTACGTGATAGCGATCAAGAAAGGATCTGTCAAGCAAGCGCTTATTGTCAACGACCTGGATCCCCGAGGGCCCATAGGGGACTCATCTGTGGAAGACCTGGAAAAGGTGCCCCATCGACGAAGCAGACCCAAGTAAAATCATTCAGCTAGGGACGTCATTAAGTCCAAAGTAACGGTCTGAAATATTGACCTTTTTAAGGCAATACAAGGACGTCTTATCATGATTGCATGCAGATATGTTAGGGATCTCCCCTGATGTTTTGGTCTATAGGCTGAACATGGACCCAGATCATAAACCGGTAAAACAGAAGAGGAGACCGCTCGACGCCAAGTACTACGAGGCCATTGTCGAGGAGGTCTCCATCCTACTCGATGCCGACTTCATAAAAGAAGTATATTACCCCAACTGGATTGTGAATGTAGTGCTTGTCAGAAAATCCAACAGGAAGTGGTGGATCTATGTAGACTACCCAAACCTGAATAAGACATGCCCCAAGGATAGCTTCCCATTGTCTTGGATCAATCAAGTGGTGGACAACATAGCTGGTCATGAGGTACTCTCCTTCTTGAACGCTTATTCCAGGTACAATCAGATTACAAGGCAACCCCCAGATAGGTAGAAAACTACCTTCGTCACAAATAAGGGACTCTACTATTACCGGATCATGCCATTTAGCCTGAAGAATGATGGGGCGATAAATAAGAGGTTGGTAAATCAAATGTTTACCAAACAGATCGGACACTTGTTAAGTCCCCAAGTATAGGGTTGTGATATAGTAATAAACTCAGTGAGACCGAGGTCGAATCCCAAGGGACTAAAACCCTATACGTAATCTGAAACTAAGTAAAACTAGAACTAGACTAAGATGAAATCTAAATCGAATGAATTTAAAAGACTAATGGAGAAATATTAATGTAAAACTTAAAGAATTCAGAGGTAGGAAATGGGGGTGCCAAGGATCTACTTGTAGAGATCAGGGAGATCTACGCTTGATTCACTAACTTAACTGGACTTCGAGTCCCACCATCATCCAGTTGGAAGACATATCACTAAAGCACAATCTAAATTTCTATGATTTAGTTTTAAAGAGATAAGATTGAAGTAAATTAGAATCCATCACACATGCCCATGAGACAAAGCAAACAACAGAATTAAACCGATCTACGATCAATCTGAGAGATGTATGAACGGTAGGAAGGGTGTCGCCATCTAACTATGCCCAGGAGAAGATGGTGAACAACAAGGCTTCCTGACTTCATAATCACAAAAAGAAAAAGAAAATACTCAAGCCATCGTAAATCTATTGTAATTTCAGTCACAAAAAACCATTAACAACTAAAGGCAATCTTTAATTATCAACTAAGATCAAATTCATTCAAACATAAATCAGCCCCGTAGGAATCAGTCTCATCACTCCACAAGCTTCTCCTCTTAGCCCTAACTAAGAGGTTCAGCCTAACATGAATGGGCTGGATCCCTTAAACAAAATAAAATAAAATAAAAAGAAAAAGAAAGAAAAAATAACTTTACTATCTTTCTGTCTCTTAGCTCCACGTCCAGCCTAGGATGATTTTTCTCCTCCATTTTTCTTCTCTTTATAGGATTGATGACCGTAGGTTTGTTGGAGTCTGAGAACCGACTTCTCTTACGTATTGTAATTTGCCCAAAAAATGGACTGCGCAATCTTTGTTTTACGCAGCAAAAATGCACAAACATCTTGCGTTTGAACTGAATCTGAGACGAATGGTCATCCATTCCGCGAATTCTGACCACATTAGAAGGGTAAAAACCCTCCTCTCCACCTTTTGGATGGTTTGGATCATCAATCTGACCTTGTCTTTGATCACATAATGGCCCATAGCGGCTGGTTTTATCAACATGCGCAGGTTGCAAAACGGTCTTGTGTTGGTTCTTGGTGGGGCCCACTTCATTTTTCTTTCAAGAAATCTACGTCGTCCACCCGATTACTCTTGAAATTTCATTCAAGAATGATGTGATTCCGTTCAGATTCGGTGTGGTCCACAGAGTTCCTCTTACACCGTTCATCTTCCGTTTTGCATGGCTGAAATCAGATCCTCACTGATTCTTAGAAGTATTCCACCTAGGCCTTGATCAGTGTACCTGTGTGATTCTAATGGATGGTCTAGATTAGACCTTCAGATCATTGTGGTGGCCCACAACAATTCGTTCACAAGCTCTTGCGGACACTGGAGAAATTGAAAACAAAAACAAAACTTTTTGTTTTCATCGGTCAAGGTGGTTTGACCATCTTTTTGTTGGCTTGGTGCAATGTGAATGCACAGCCAATGTGTACTCTCACTTACGCAAAATGGGTCCCACCTTGATGCATGTGAGAAATCTGCTCCGTCTATCCATTTTTCATCTCATTTAAACTGTTGAGATTAATTTTGAACCATATTGGGATATCAAGTGGGCTTGAAATCATCAGTTTATGGACAGATTTGTCAGTTTAATCACTTCCACACGGATCCAAGAGCTGAAATTCGACATGTACGGTTCATTTTTGGTCCTCAGGCCATGTATGAAAGTTTAAGCTGAGAAGATGGTGGGAACCCTGTGATCTTGCATTCTGGCTGATTTTCGGGTTACTTGAGCTTCAGTTTCTTAGTTTTCTCAAATCTCTTGAGTGTAAATCCATTAATCTTGGTCCACTAGAGTCCGTCCCTTGCCTTGGTGACATAAGAGCGTTAAATCCATGCTTTTAGCACCCTGTTTCAGTCCAAGTTCCTAAACACACCTTGCAGCACAAATACGGTTAAATTGGGCCGTTAAACAATACCATGTTCGTAAATCTAGGTAATAACTGGGGTCTAATATGCAATATTTGACCCTTAACACAACCTCCAACCAACATCTTGCTAGTCCCAAGCAAAGTATGCAAAAAATAAGTTAAAAATTACAAGATGATTCCTACAAACTTGAGTGATTTTTTAAAAACTTTCCAGTTCTAAGATTCATGAATGTCGGGCATTACTTTCTCCTGGACTCAAGCGCACAGTAAATTTTCATAGTCAAGCTCAAAGTATTAATCCTTCAATTAGAAAAATTCTAAACATTGAGTTCCATGGGTGTATAGTGTAATCCTGGCTTATCATCATTAAGAGATCCAATTGTCAATTTCCATGATAACATTGATGAAAAAGAGCATACAGGACAACTAAAACCTAAACCAGAACTTACCTTACAGTTCTTCTTTTTCATTCTTTCAGGTTTTGATTTGTCCATCGAGGGGGAGGGGAATCAAATCCTCACCTATAGGGAGCAAACCTATGGTGAAGATCATACACCCAACCCTTTCCTGATGACAACTATTTTTCAGCTGGGTCTTCTTTTTCTTTCATTCTTTCATTCTTTCTTTTCTCTTTTTTCTCTTTTTTTTTTCAATTCTTCTTTTTGAACATGATGGACAAATTTCCAGGTTGGTTCCTTCCATGCTTAATGATTACAAAGTTACAATTCAATATTGAACTAAAACCCTAATGTGCAAGCGAGATGTGTCTTGTGAAATTATGACTCGATCAATGTTTAAAACTTCTAATCATGGATTAACAATTCAAACTTAACTATGAAATCTAACAGATAACTAAATATAGGAGTCATAAATTACCAACATCACTTATCTTATAATTCTAAATCAAACATAGTCGTCAAAATCACTTTGAATTCACAAGAAATTTCAAAAAAAAATTTAAAATTTTTTCACAATTTTTGCTCAAGAACAAGAAAACGCTGATTAGGTAACCTAATCTCCCACCCCTAACCAAAAATCTACATTGTCCTCAATGTAAAAGATATGAACATGTAATGCACATGGGACAATGAAAGTAAATAAGGAGTGATGGAAAGATAGTACTTGAATGAAACAATCACTAGGCTTTCCAAAGATATTAGCGTGAGAGCAAGTCAGCACAAGAGAGAAACCAACAAAAGTAAACTATCCTAAAATAATGTATCATACAAACTAAGCTAATGGCATAAAATTGTCTATCCTAGAACAGCATAAAGCAAACTATCATAGTCTTATGAAAGTAGAAAAAAACTACTCGATCATGCCGCAAGGTTCCTCTTCCATCTAATATTTAGGTAAATTTCTCAGAATATTTTTCAACAAGATCATCCAAAAGCCTATTTTACAGTAGGCTTGGATGTCGTGGAGCGTGAATGTACAGAGAAATTAAGGGACCTCAATATAAAGTTTTCTTTTAATCGTCTGAAGTGCCCAAAGTATATACGATTCACCTATGATAGAAAAAATTTTGAAGTTAGCACACCAAGATGAATTAGAGACTACAAGTAAATAAAATTTAGAAAAATTTATAGTAGGTGGTGTAGTCTCAACACACGCCGAAGTTTCACTCTTCGGTTCCACTTTCAGTTCCTCCTCCTTTAATGGTAGACATTGAAGATCTGGGGAGGGAGGAGCTTCAGAGTAAGGGTTCTCTCAGTCCGTGACAACTACCAAGATGTTGTCTTATAAGGCATTTACTATGTCTCTTATTATGGGATCATTTGAATTTAAAAAGTTTGCCAAACAATCATCCAAAGAGTTTAGAAATTCAGCTGAGAGTGACTTCTTCATATCGAAGTTTGTCATGTGTTGCCCAAGGAATTCATCGTCCTTAAAAGTAAATGGTGGTACACTCTCTTGCTCCAACCCTGCATAGACAGATTGAGGGTTAGTAGACGAAGCATCGATGTGCAGACTCTGTTCATTGATACTACTCAGAAGAGGCATTGAATCATTAACATTCAACAGTTCAGATGGTGGCCTCAATTGGGTGGTTTCAAATTCCAGAGTCATATCAAGTACTCGTCCATCTCCCGAATCATATCATCATTCAATTCAGGAGAGTGGTCCAAACATATCTCATAAGAGATAGAAGGGTCAGTTGTAATGAACTCATTCACTTTTAGATCAGACATGTCAGGTGAGTAGAGTAGCTTATTATGACCATTCGCTTCGTGTACTTCTGTAAGACCCGTATCTTAGTCCGTACCATTTCATAGACTTCCGTGGTCTTACCGGTAAAATTTCGACAACCTTCGGTCCTTAACCGATATTTATGCGCGACCCTGATTCATATACCGACAACCCATATTGACTCAACCCAAGACCTTTACCATAGCGACCGTACCGTCGCTGCGGTTCCGGTGCCACGATTCGCATGCCGAGGTGATACCCTGGTCAAGAGATGTGGGCCAACGTTCGGTGCGAGGAGAACGCCGCGTGTTGCCAAACCCAAGAGGATCTCTACGACTTGTCAAATAATCCCATCAATCAATCAATCTCATTATATCACATATCAAGTACATGTCAAGTACCCATCAACTTTCACCCATTCCCAAGCAAGCCTTAAAAGTTAAAAAATTTCTTACACTCCCATGCTTTCTTACACAAAAGGCCACAAAAGTCAAAAAGTTCTTACACCCATCACTCCATCATTCATCACTCTCTCTCTCCCTTTACAAGTCTCTCTCTCTCATTTTCAAACCCATTCTAAGCAAGATAGAAAACCCCCATACGTATGAGCCTCTCCCTCTCTTTCAAAACTCCAAGTGTGGCCCACCTCTCCATCCCAAGATCTCTCATCCTAGCCATCCATTCATCATCTCCTCCATTGGAATCAAAGCTAAGGTGCTAAGGAACCCTTAGGAGCAAGAAGATCGAATGGTGGATGCTTAGTAATAGTAGTTTTTTTTTCATGATTTTAAGATGGGCCAAGCGAGGCCAACCAATCAATGGTTTGGATCTCACTTGAGACCTTAAGATGTGGCCGGTGGCCCACTTTGATCATCATGATCATTCCATGATGGGGGTCATTCTCCAAGGACCCCATCTTGATGTTTATTTACTTGCATACCTAAGGTCATGTAGACCGTCTATTTTAGTGGAGAAGGGATCTCCACCATTGGATTTTGGATTTAATGGGCCCATGTGTAATGGGACCCACTTGATGTATGTTGTAGATTATGAAAGGGAGGGCCCATAGTGTCGGGGTCCCTCCATCATCCGGTCTTCCTTTCTCTCTTTCTCTCCCTCTTTTTTTTTTATTTGTGGGTGATGGTGTGGCCGTGTGGCCCACTTGGATGGACCCCACTTGATGTATGTATTTTCCCATGCCCTCCAACCCTTTTTTTTGGTGGCCCACATCTATACGTGGGGCCCACCTCAACGTACGTATTATGTCCAGGGACACTGGACGTTCCCTGGACTCTGGATGGAAATAAAAAAAAAAAAGAGAGAAGAAAAGAGAGCTTTTTGGGGTGGGCCACTTGTATAGGCCTCACCATAGTGTAAGCATTCAATCCAAGCCATCCATCCTCTTACCCATCTCATTTTAGGCGTTGAGTTAAAATATGAAGCTGATCCAACTTTCAAGCGGGCCATACCGTAGAAAACTGTGTTTCTTACCGTTCAAAGATATTGGGACCCACCTTGTTGTATTTACAGGTCGAAAATGCTAAACATTAAACTTGTTCAGTGTATTTTGAGCCCCTAAATCTATTAGACGGTGTAGATTTTCGAGTAGCGGTCCCCACATGTGAGACTTCGTAAGGAAACAAAAAAAATAGCATCAAAGGCAGCGCCTGCTCCCTCTGACACAGCAGCAGCAGCAGCATGCTGCTGCGTGCAGCGGGCGGGCAGACAGCGTCCCACGGCCCCTACCGTGGGCCCCACCATGATGTATATTTTGTATCCACTCCATCCATGAGGTGGACCACCCCCTGAGGTGGGTCCCCTCCAAAAACCAGGTCGATCCAGATCTCAGGTGGCCCACACCATAGGAAACAGTGGGATTGAACCTCTATCATTAAAATTCTTTTTCTGGGCCATGAAAGTTTTGGATTAAGATGAAATTTGTTTTTCCTACTCATCTCGGTCCAAGTGACCTTGCCAATGGATTGGATGTCATATAAACATGATGGTGGTCCCCACATGGGACCCACAGTGATGTATGTGTTTTACATCTACCGTCCAGGCGGACGGTGGTACCCACCATGATATATTTACTTTATTTACACCGTTCGTCCAGCAGACGGTGGAGCCCTCTGTGATGCATGTGTTTTGTCTACACTGTCCAGCGACAGTGGAACCCGCCATGATGCATGTGATGCATCCAGACCGTCCATCCACTTAGAAAGATCATTTTAAGGCATGAGTTGAAGAATGATACCGATATATGATCAAGTGGGCCACCTATGTTTGGATGTGGCCCATTTGACATATAAGGCCTATGGATTTAGGCCCACTTGATACATAAGGCCTATGGGTTTAGGCCCATTTGATTTATATAAGGCCTATGGATTTAGGCCCATTTGATTTATATAAGGCCTATGTATTTAGGCCCACTTGATATATAAGGCGTATGGGTTTAGGCCCGTTTGATTTATATAAGGCCTATAGGATTAGGCCCATTTGATATGTATAAAACCCATGGGATTAGGCCCATTTAAGACACATAAGGCCCATGTGATTAGAGCCATTATGATGTACTTTGAGGCCCATGGGTTATGACTCATTGCAATGTACCTAAGGCCATTGGTGAAGCCTAGTAATGTGGCCCATTTGATGAACGTAAGGCCCACTAATGTATCTCATTTGATGTAATGAAGGCCCAATAGGATATACCTAAGGTCCATTGCAATGTGTGAACCCAACATGGTTTATGTAATGATGTTTACTATGGGTTATGGCTTGGGAGCGATGGTGGTTTGACGTCCACATTGCAAGTATAGTGTTGGTTAAATGTCCGCATTATGACTCTCCCTAGGGCCATTGGTAGGTCGTAATTATTGTGTGTAGGCCGTCTAGGCTCATCTGCGTTGTAAGGATAATTCAATACTTTGTAACATGCTTAGTATAATTCTATTATTCATGACCATACGCATCATATGTATACTTGATATGAAGAATGTTTGATCATCGCATAAGCCGTTGGGCTGAGACATTTACGGGACTCCTTATGAGACGGAGTGTCCCACATGAGCGCATGGTGCGCACGAGATTGTTGCATGATTGTATAGTATGACTCATGCATCTCGTATTTATGTGACATGTGACATCAGGACCATAGCCTCCACAGGCATATCGTGGTTGGCAGGATTGGATACCGAAAATCTTATTCTACATGGGGTGCTATAGATATCCCTGGGTGAAAGTCCTTAAACCCTTATGGTACCAAGAGGTTGCTCCAATGTCTAGACCGAGTGGGTAAATGAGCGTTGAGTGCCGATTACTAGATGGTTGCGCTCTCCAATGTGTCGTGGTCGATTGGAAGGGGGTGCGGCCTTACCCGTCCGAGAGTAGGGGACACCGATTACCAAATGGTTGCGCTCTCCACTGTGTCGTGGTCGGTTGGAAGGGGGTGCGGCCTTACCCGCCCGAGAGTAGGGGACAAAGATAGACAGAGTCTAACCAGCTAGAGGAATGGGTCCGCTATTGACGAGTCAAGCCCGATATTGGCAGACGGATAGTGAGGTCCCTTCCACTTACCTTATTGCGTGCGATGGGGCGACGATCTGGTTTAGAGTGTACTAGACCCCGGTGATATCTCAGATTTAAGCTGTATTAATATGTGGATTTAGATGAGGATTGTATGCTTGACTTGCATCTTGCATCGCATAGCCTTGGTATGGCTCATGACATTTATGGATCCATCTGCATATTCCACATTACTTTGATATTGCATGATCATATTACTACCTTGCACACACACTTTCACCACCCTCTAAGCTTTCTATAAGCTTATGCATGACCGTTACGTGCAGGTGACGTTGGGGCGCAACAGCGCTGAGACTTGAGCGCGTGGCAGATTACTTTAGAGCTTTTAGCTTATCATCATTGTATTTCCCTTTATGCTCATTGTACTTATAAAGTTTTTTATTATAGTGGAAATGTAATGGAGTTTTTGGTTGTTGTTTATGGGTTATGCCTTTGGTTATACTTATTACGAATCAAACAGACGTTGAAAATCCTCCTCATAGCATCCCTGGATCGAAACCTGGCGAATGGGCACTGGGAGCCGAGAATGGGATTCTACGGAGGCTGTTGGGGCTAGATTCGGCTATCAAAAAATTTGTGAGCCCGATTTCTCAGTTTGGGGCGTGACAACTTCTCAATCATTGGCCTAGACCAAACTCGAGATTAATTCTAGGGAAATTGTTGCTACACATTCATGATCGTCATCTCAATCCTCATCATATTCTAGTTCAGTGTACTGTACACTTGGGATAGGATCACTTTCCTCACATGTTACACCTAGAATGGGTTGCAGTTCGCATAAACCAACCTCTTCCTCATCATTGAAATCTAGTGTATCCTGTGAGTGAAGTGTGTCATCATCATTATATTTGAAAGACACCCATATCTCTTCCTCATTCTTTTGAACAATCATCAAGATCGACTCATTGGGAAATTGAACCGTATGCTCATTATTGGAATATAACTCCTCATTCTAAATTTCAGAGTTCTCTACAATCACATCATATGAACTCCCCTACTGAATATCTTTTTTAAGTTCTTGTAATATTTGGAGTGTATTTTGTTGGTTGAGCTCCAGAGTTTGGAAGGAATTTTAAATTGAATTCTCTTAGATTATTTCTGGTTGAATTTTAAAGGTAGAGGATCTAAGAAAATTATCACTTGAAATAAATGCTTCCAAAGTTTTTATACTTTCTACAAAACAGGCCAAGTTATGCGGAAATGAATCCTCTTAGATCATTTCTGGTTGGATATCAATAGTAGGGTATTCAAGAGAATAATCATTATAATATATTGCTGGTTCATCTTTCCAAATTTTGATGTTTCCACTGGTTATAGTCATACTGATCATACATGGGAGAATATGATGGTTGATAATAATCCTCATTCCCATAATTACGATCGTATACGGCCCTATTAACCGATGGAACATGACGTTCTAGTCAGTTCTCAATGTTTATTCTCAATGGAGAAAAATCTTGAGGTATACATTGAATTTCACAACCCTCAGGCATTCCCCAATATCTCTTATCCATCTCAACATATATACGTACCTACGCTTCTATGGTAGAACCCTAACTTTAAGTCTAATCCTAGAATAAAAGAAAATTCCTATAGCAATATGGAATGTAAGCAGATGAGAAGTTAGAAGGATGTTACCAAATTAGAAGTTCTTATGTTAAGATCCTATAAAACAAAACAAATCAAATTAGTATCTAGGAGATAAGAACTAATCAAAAGAATAGATAAAGTAAAAAAATTAGGACGAAGTTACCAAGTTAGAAGATTTATCAATAATCCTACAAAATAGGAAACTTAGTTCTAAAAATCAAATAGAAAAAAATCTAAAATTAAAGTTAGTAAAATCTTAATCTTAAACTAATTTTAAAACTAATTTATTTCTGAGAATCGTAGTCGTTAGTCCCCAAGTATAGGGTTGTGATGTAGTAATAAACTCAGTGAGACCAAGGTTGAATCCCAAGGCACTAAAACCTGTACGGGCCTGTTTGGCCAAACCAATCCCACGGTATTAGGAGGGATGGGATCACGATATCCCGATATATGCATGACGAGCCAATAAGATCAAGTGAACTTGTCCCAGGATATAAGCAATCCCATGGATCTTAAAACCATCCACTGATATCACCATCATTACCTTAAAATTGATCCCATCCCTTGGTTGCTCGGATTGGAAGGAAAAATCCCAGGATATGCTGGGCATGCCAAACAAACCCAGTGAACTTGTCCCGGGATATAGCAATCCCATGGATCTTAAACCAATCCACTGACACCACTATCATTACTTTAAAATCCATCCCATCCCTCCTAATCCCATGGGATTCGCCCGACCAAATAGGCCCTTACGTAATCTGAAACTAAGTAGAACTAGAACTAGACTAAAATGAAATCTAAATCAAATGAATTTGAAGGAATAATGGTGAAATATTAATGTAAAACTTAAAGAATTCAAAGGTAGAAAATTAGGGTGCCAAGGATCCACTTGTAGAGATCAGGGAGATCTATGCTTGATTCACGAACTCAACTTGACTTCGAGTCACACCTTCATCAAGTTGAAAAATATATCACTAAAACACAATCTGAACTTCCTTTGATCTAGTTTTAAAGAGATAAGATTGAAGTAAATTAAAATGTCCATCACAAAATCATGCCCATGAGATAAAGCAAACAACAGAATTAAACCGATCTACAGTCAATCTGAGAGATGTATGAGCAATAAGAAGGGTGTTGTCATCTAACCATGCCCAGGAGACGATGGTGAACAACATGGCTCCCTGACTTCATAATCACAAAAAGGAAAAGGAAATACTCAAGCCATCACAAATCTATTGTAATTTCAGTCACAACAAACCATTAACAACTAAAGACATTCCTTAATTATCAACTAAGATCAAATTCATTCAAACATAAATCAGCCCTGTAGGAATCAATCCCTTCACACCACAAGCTTCTCCTCTTAGCCCTAGCTAAGAGGTTTAGCCCAACATGAATGGGTTGGATCCCTTAAATTTAAAAATTAAAAAAGAAAGAAAGAAAAGAAAAGAAAAAGAAAAAGAAAGAAAAAATAGCTTTACTATCTTTCTATCTCTCTGCTCCACGCCAGCCCAAGATGATTTATCTCCTCCGTTTTTCTCCTCTTTATAGGAATGATGACCGTAGGTTTGTTGGAGTCTGAGAACCGACTTCTTTTATGCATTGTAATTTGCCCAAAAAATGGACTGCGCAATCTCTCTTTTGCACAGCAAAAACGCACAAACATCTTGCGTTTGAACTGAATCTGAGACGAATGATCGTCCATTCTGTGAATTCTGACTGCAGAGGAAGGGTAAAAACCCTCTCTTCCACCTTTTGGACTGTCTGGATCATCAATCTGACCTTGTCTTTGATCACATAATGGCCCACAGCGATCGATTTTCTCGGCATGCGTAGGCTGTGAAACAGTCTTGCGCTGGTTCTTGGTGGGGCCCACTTCATTTTTCTTTCGAGAAATCTATGTCGTCCACTTGATTACTCTCGAAATTTCGTTCGGGAATGATGTGATTTTGTTCAAATTTGGTGTGGTCCATGGAGTTCTTCTTACACCGTCCATCTTCCGTTTTGCACGGCTGAAATCAGATCCTCATTGATTCTTTGAAGTATTCCACCTAGGCCTTGATCAGTGTACCTGTGAGATTCTAATGAATGGTCCGGATTAGACCTTCAGATCATTATGGTGGCCCACAACAGTCCGTTCACAAGCTCGTGCGGACGCTGGAGAAATTGAAAACAGAAACAGAGCTTTCTATTTTCGTCGTCAAGGCGGTTTGACTGTCTTTTTGTTGGTTCGGTGCAATGTGAATGCACAGCCAATGTGTACTCTCACTAACGCAAAATGGGTCCCACCTTGATGCATGTGAGAAATCTGCTTCGTCTATTCATTTTTCATCTCATTTAAACTGTTGAGATTAATTTTGAAGCATATCGAGATATCAAGTGGGCTTGAAATCATTAGTGTATGAGCTGATTTGTCAGTTTAGCCACTTCCACACGGATCTAGGAGCTGAACTTTGACATGTACGGTTCATTTATGGTCCTCAGGCCATGTATGAAATTTTGAGACGAGAAGATGGTGGGAACCCTGTGATCTTACATTCTGGCCGATTGTCGCGTTACTTGAGCTTCAGTTTCTCAGTTTTCTCGAATTTCTGCCATGTAAATCCATTAATCTTGGTCCCTTGGAGTCCATCCCTTACCTTGGTGACATAAGAGCATTTTGCAGCACAAACACGATTAAATTGGGCCGTTAAACAATACCATGTGCGTAAATCCAGGCAATAACTAGGGTCTGATATGCAATATTTGAGCCTCAACAACACACCATGGAAGTATATGTAGACGATTTGTTGGTGAAAAGTATTAAGGCGTCTGATCACTTAACAGATCTTGGGGAGACATTCAGTGTCCTCTGAGAATACCAGATGAAGCTAAACCCCGCAAAGTGTGTTTTCGGGGTTGAATCGGGAAAGGTCCTAGGGTTTCAAGTCAGTCAAAGGAGCATCGAGGCCAACCCCAATAAGATCAAGGCGCTCATTAACATGAGTTTGCCTCAGACCATGAAGGAGATACAATGTCTCACGGGAAGAGTCGCTGCACTCGAATGTTTCATATCCAGAGCAACAGACAAATGCTTCCCCTTCTTTCAGCAATTGAAGGATGATAAGAAGATAGAGTGGACGTCAGAATGCGAGTAAGCATTCCAGTAGTTAAAGTAGTACCTGGGCTCACCCCCCTCTTATCCAAGCCTGAAGAAGGTGAGCCCCTGTTCTTATATCTCGTGATCTCGGTCTCGGTCTCGGCCTCGGCTGTCAGATCGACCCTAATCAGAGAAGTCAGGAACAAACAATACCCCGTATATTATGTAAGAAAGGCAATGGTACCTATAGAAATAAGATATCAGTCCCTAGAGAAGTTATCACTCAGTCTTGTCATTTAAACCCGGAGGTTGCGTCCATACTTCCAAGCTCATTCCATCATTGTAGTGACCGACTCTCCTCTAAGACAAGTTTTCTAGAGATTCAAAGTTTCAGGACAGATGACCAAATGGCCCATTGAGCTCGGAGAGTTCGACATCCAATTTTGTCCAAGGACAACAATTAAGGACCAAGCTATGGCAGACTTTATTGTCAAATTCATCACTCCAAATGCAGAAGAGATTGGCATCGAAGTTGAGATGACCCGCCTATCTCCCTGAGTGACCAAAAGGCAGTATTGGACCCAGGATGGGTCCTCTATGTTGACGGGTCGTCCAACGCCAAAGGAGTTGAAGCCGAAATCGTCCTGGTCGCTCCCGATTCCACGACTATCTAATATACGATCAGACTTAAGTTCAAAGCCTCGAACAATGAAGTAGAGTATGAAGCCTTACTAGTCGGACCAAGCTGGCGGCAAGTCTGGGCATTCAGTCTCTCTAAGTCTGATGCAATTCGCAGCTAGTGGTAAACCACATTTCCACCAAATACGAAGCCAAAGAGATAAGGTTAATGCTTATCTTAACGAGGCGAGGAAGTTGATCAAAAAATTCTGGAGTTGCATTATCCAGCAAATCCCAAGAGCAAAGAACTCATGGGTCGACGCCTTTGCGAGGCTCACCTCTGCCGCGGAGGGGAAGATTCCACGATTCGTCCCCGTTGAATTCATAGAACACTCGAGCATAGGCTAGGCAGAGAGAGTCAATCCAGTGCACGCTACTCCAAGCTGAATGGACCCGATCTTCAACTACCTCACATCCGGTGAAATCCCCTTGGATAAATTAGAAGTGAGATGACTGAGAGTCAGAGTGACTTAATACGTCGTCCTGGACAGTATGTTATATAAGAAGGGGTATTCTCACCCTTACCTCAGGTGTCTCCAACTTGACGAAGTCGATTACATAATTCAGGAGATTCACGAAGGAATCTGTGAAAATCATTCCGGTAACTGAGCCCTAGCCCAAAAGATACTTCGACAAGGATACTTCTGACCAACCCTCAAGCAGGACTCGAAGGATTATGTTCGAAAATGCGATAAGTGTCAACGTTATGCAGCGGTGCTGAGGCAACCAACGGAGGACATGATCCCCATGGGCGGTCCTTGGCCATTCGCCCAGTGGAGGATTGACATCGTCGGCCACCTACCTACAAGGAAGGGGCAAGTCAAGTTCGCCATCGTCGCAATCGACTACTTTACAAAGTGGGCTGAGGCTGAACCTATTACGAAAATCACCATACAGAAAGTAATTGATTTTGTCTGGAAAAAGATTATTTGTCGATTTAGAATTTTGCGCACCATCGTATCTGACAATGGCCGACAGTTCGATAACGACAAGTTCCGCGGTATGTGCCAAGGGCTCGGCATCACAAATGCATATTCTTCGCCTCGGCACCCACAGTCCAATAGACAAGTGAAAGCAGATAATAAGGTCATAAAACATCATCTCAAGACAAAATTAGAAATGACGAAGGGCAATTGGGCCGAGGAGCTTCCATTCGTACTGTGGGCCTACAGGACCACATCTCAGTCTTCAACTGGAGAAACTCCATTCTCGTTCTCCTACGGCTCAGAAGCAATGATGCCGGTAGAGATTGACCTTCCTACTGCTCGAGTTAAGATTACTAAGAGGACCAGAACTCCGATCAGATCAAAGCAAACCTGGATCTGCTTGAGGAAGTCAGAGACATCTCAAGGCTTCGAGTCGCCGCTCAGCATCAACAGGTGGCATGCTTCTACAATTCTAAAGTCAAGGTTAGGCAGTTTTACCCAGGGGACTTAATTCTCTGCCGGGTCTTCCAGAACACTATTGAGCCGAGGGTCGGGGTACTCGGGCCTAACTAGGAAGGACCATATTGAGTGGTCCGATCAACAAAGTCAGGTTCCTACCATTTGTAAGACCTTGAAGGCCGCCAGCTCCCTCACCCTTGAAACGCTAAGCACCTGAAGATCTACTACCCCTAATGTATCGGCCTTTAAGGCCCTTAATAAGTGTGTGCCTCCGAGTGACCAGCCTTTAAGGCCCCCAATAAAGTGTACACCTCCGAGCGACCTGCTTTTAAGGTCATCAATAAAATTCATGATTTATCTTATACACGAACGAATTTATCTACTAAGTGAAAGTTGTCTCTCATATTCAGAGGCGAACTAAACGGACTAATCCCTTAGAGAAGGGGTCAGAATGTAATCCCACAAAAACTCAATATGACATCCCCTCCAAGTGAGGAAAAAAGCTAAAAGATGACCCGACTCCCCAGCAGGGTAATCGGCTCATCATCCGACTAGTGCATAAGGCAGAGGAGCCTCGCCAATCGTGGGACAAACTGAACCCCCAGGGGTTCGAACTCAACAATAATCAAGTCAAGAAGGCTTAAAAGATCGACTAAGAAGCATTGGAAGGAGCTGACCCATCAAAGGATCATCTTGGCTTAGCTATGCATAGGGGTAAACCAATAAGTCAACGATTCAATTAGATAATCAACAATCAGCATCAAACATCTAAAAAATTAACTAACATAAGAAAAGTCATCATCCAAGAAGCCATTTCCAAAGGGTCAAAAAATATATACCATCCATTCAAAAATTAATAATATCATCCATTCAGAAAAAAAGGGGGGGGGGGGGCCACTAAGAATTATGCAGTAGGGGGCGCTTGGGAATCGAGAGCTTGGTCCAGACGGACGTCTTTGGCAGGCTTCTCTACAGCGTCGTCAAGCAGCAAGGGCTCGAGGTTAAGGTTCGGGTACAAGTCTTGAATTACTTCAATACAAGCATCATAGCCACAGTTGTAAAACTTGGTAGCTTCAGCATGCCTTTCCTTTGAAGCCTTGAAGGCATTAATCATAGCCGCTATTACTCTTGCCAGGGAAACCTCGTCTTTAGCTCGTTGAGTCTCCATCGCCTGAGAGACAGCTCGGCTCTGATCTTCTGTCGCCTCGGCCTTAGTCCGTTCCATGACTTCTTCTAACCAGATAACTTCCTTGGCCAATGAGCCCACATGAGCCCTAGCCCGTGTCAGCTCGACCTCCGCGCGCCCCGCATCGGGCCTCGAGATCACTTGCAACCTTCTGTAACTGAAGCTTTCTGGACTTCCCATCCTCAAGCTGCAGTCGCAGCTCGCCCAGCTCGAGCTGGTGAAGAGTAGTCTCATCCCCGTGGACCTCCACCTCATTCTGAAAAGCCTCCACCTCGGCATCCCTCATCTCGAGCTCCCGTATTCTTTCCCGAGTCAAAAGGAGCTTCGGGATAGTCTAAATGGAGATAGAAAATGAGCATGTGGATGAGGCAAAAATAAAAAGAAGCAGAAAAGCAACGAGTAATACCGTATAGAAAACGTAAGCCATGTCATTCAGGAAGGAGCTATCCGACTTGGTGAGAAGTTTGGCTATCTCCTCTTCGGGGTCATGTTTGGCATCCAAGGCGTCAAGCAAGATAAGTGGTAGCCCGGCTGAAACCTCTCGCAGATCGTCCCCTCCTAGGCCGAGCCCACTGCTTCCTCAATCCTGGTCCGATTGCCTGCTGAGGCTTGAGCCTCGGCCCCAAATTCATTTCCAACTTCGAGGGGAGAGAGATATCGTCAGCCATCCTAATGGCCTCCCCCCATTCAAAGGAAGAGGGTACGACAATACAAGACTCTGGGGCTGCGGGTGGAGCCTCCGCAGTGGGGGGAACGACGGTGGGAGGAACGAAAGGAGTTATGGTTGCTGGAGCGGGAGTTGCCCGCATATTGGTAAGCACAGTAGCTGAAGCCGCCTACATATCAATAAGCACTGCAATTGGAGCCGCAGCAACCGAACTGGACCAAAAGGGTCCTCCCCACGAGGGGTGGCCTGCCTCCTCTGAACGGTGGTCTTCATCTGAGATTCGGCCCTCAGTATCTCTTTTGCTGTTGAAGCAGTCATGCCTGCACAAGAAATAACAGATCAGTGACCAAGTGAATGAAGTTGATCCCACCAAAGGTAATAAGATGGAAACTTACTGAAGGATGTGGGGAGAGTCTGAGACTTGCAAAGCTCGGACTAGTGAAGGTTGGCCGCGGTGATCAGGTCTGTCCAGGAGCAAAGCTCCCGCAATAGCGTCCTAGCCTTGGCGATGCAGTTCTTCTGGATAGAGTCAAGGAGTGGCATGCCCCTCAAAAAATCTACAAGGATAAAAAAAGCTCTATTCTGACTAATGCATAAGGAGATTTTTTTAAAAAAAAAGGTGAGAAGGAAAGAGAATTAAAAGTTCGACCTAGTTTCAAGAATCGGATGGGAACCCGAGTCGACAGAGTCCCAAGCTCTGCTGCTGGCGCCTCTCACTCGTCTGTTTCCCAGAACCACTTATTATTCCAATCCTTATTGGAAGACGGAAGGTTCATTACCAGTCTTGACCCTTTGCTACTTCGAGTCACAAAATAGTATCATGGTTCTTGGTTGTCGTGCTTAACAAGGTACAGGCTCATCAACTCCTCCGAAGTCAGCTTCAGATTCCCGACTTGGTGTCAGATGATGAAGGAAGAGATTAACACCCTCCAAACATTGGAGGTGAATTGTCCCAGGGCAAGTCTAAGGTAAGCTGTTATAGCTCGGACGAAGGGATGTAAAAGGAGTCGAAGCCCACATTGCAGTGCATTGAGAAAAATTGCAACTTCCCCCTCAGCAGGAGCACCAGCAGTGTCGAGGGGCCCCAGGACCCTTATCTGAACAGAGTTCGAAATCTAGAACTTCGAACGGATCTATCCCATCTGAGACTCCGACAGAACGGAGCCTCCATGGACTACCTCCAAGGCTCGCCCACCGCGTGCATTTCAGCAATCTTGATTGTAGTAGTCTGGGGGGCTCGAGTGACTTTCTTATTGTCAGCCTATTGAGTCTGAGCCCCTGCCTCTTTTTGTCTTCACCACTATTTCTATAGTGTGGTCCACCTGAAATATGTATCTATTTCGTTTTTCAAATCCTGTCTTATCATGAACTAAAAATATAGATGTAGATAATGGATATACAATTAGTTTATTAAGGTAAGCTCAGGATGAAGGATGGAAAGAATTGCATGTGTACAGGCTACACCCAATGTGCTCTCACTTTTTTAGGAACATGCACCTTTTTTCCTGGGGAATACGAAGAAGTTTAACGGTAGGAGAGATAGCTTACCTCAATTTTTTTATATGCCCCACCTTATCATGTACGCAAGATCCACTCTGATCATTAGATGTGAAATCTCATTGTAGGTCTAGAGATAAAATATAACGTAGATTTGTAATTCGGGTAAGCCACACCAATGGAATATTTGAGGGACAGACATCCACCTTTGATTTTCACAGGACCTAATCAATAGCATGTGAAATCCACTCCAACCTTTAGATGCGAAAGTAAAGTTTAAGTGCGGGACTTAAAAATCATATCCATACATGATTCAAGTGCGCCTCATCAAACAATCATTTTGGAGGGTGAGCTTTTTAGCATACTGTTTCCATATGTATGTTCCATCTAAACGACCGATGGAGTTTATTTTCAGTCCATGAGTCTAACATGATGTGACACATGTGATGGTCAGAGTGGATTTTACATTAACCGCACAAAAGGTCTCACTCAAGCCAATGATTATTTTGAAAGCTAATGCCATACAAAGTCCAATTTCTCTTTACACATTAACTAGCATTGATTAATTAGGACTAGTTGACGGTCCAACTAATTGTGTGTGAGACCGTGAGTTTTGGTCCAACTAGCAATGCATTTAATGAAAAAATTCTCCCTTTTATACAATGCATATAGCTATATTGAGGGATTTTAGAATGCATGTCATAGTTATGTAAAGTGCCATATGTGTTAAAATCTATACCATTCATCAGTTAGGATCCACTAAGGAGAACTTATATGCTAAAAACTAAGAAAATACACTTTTAAGAAAGGTACAAGTGTGCATGTTAAATCTAGATTGTTGGACTGTTTTATTAACAACCCACTATTTTCATAAGTATTTGACATGTTTGATCATAAGATCATCAAAATATTTTTCGCTCCTAGCATGTTGATAATGCAATTTATCTAACGCACATATCTAATTTTGAGTTTGATGGTCCAAATCTATAATAGGTGTGTAGCCTATCATACATTTACTCTCCCCTTACATGTCTCTTCCCAAATATCTGGGATAACGTTTGGATTACCTTCTTAAGGGCAACGGAGCATTGCTTTCCCAAACTTATAAAGAAAGAGTTCATGTGGAGTAGATCCACCACGTCCATCATGTGAGCTGTCTCATATTTAGACGGGGGCTCAAAACTAAAGTCGATTCAACCCTCGATTGGGCTACACCATGGTGAATAGTTAAGATACAAAGTCCTACTGTTAAAATCATCCAAATTGTGTATAGCCTAATGACTTGTATATATGGTATGTTTTACAAAAGTAATGCTTGTGATGGCTCAACCTATTAGACGAGTTGGATGTCATATTTGCATAGAAGGTTGGACGAGATGTGTTGGCTGGATATTAAACGATACTCCAGCCCGCTGAACGTGGACTTTTTTAATTGGAAAAAATAATTTCAACGGACGATCTATCTTATTTTTTTTAATGGGGCTCATCTTGATGTGTATTTGTGATCCACTCCAACTATTGGATGTGTAATCTTATATCGGGCACATAACATAAAAATCAATTCCACTTATGATTCAGGTGGGGTACACCAAAGAAAATAGTTGGAATAGAGACATCCACTCTTGATTTTCATAGGGCCCAACATGGAGATTACACCAAATCTACTAACATCATTAGATACCACACTAAAAATTACGCCTAGGGACAAATTTCAGGTCTATCCATCTTTCAAGTAGGCCACGCCAATGTAAATAGTTTGGAGGGTGAGCTTTTCTTTATAAACTATTTCCAGTTATGTGGTGTACCTAAAGCACGGGTGGGCCTGAATTTTGAGCCCTAGTTGTAAAGTGAGGTGACCCATCAAATGTTTGGGGTAAATTTAAAATTAACACCATATTCAAGTTACCGGGCCCCTCTTTCCAAAGTTGCGTTTATATCACGCCTCTATCGGTATTACGAGGATTAATTACCAAAACAACGCCATTTCTATGCTAGCATTTTGAGCATTAATTACAACTTTAAATTACACCAAATAATAATGTCTAGGGAATAGTACCATACGGACACCACCTCGAAATTTTTACGGACCCATTCTTACTTGTATGTAAGATCCACTCCGACCATTAAACGTGTAACCCATTGAACGTGTAACCCAATGATAAGCTTGTAGCAAAGAAATCAGGCTAACCAGTGATTCATATGGGCCACACCAATAGCAACAATTAGGAGAGAAACATCTACCCATGATTTTTACAGGGTCCATCGTAAGGAAACAATGAAATCCATTCCAGTCATTAGATATGATCACACAAAAATTAAGCCTCAGTCCGAAAAATCAAGTCATATATGATTCATGTGAGCCACACTGATGGAAATAGTTTAAAGGGTGAACCTTTCCATGTACATTATTTCCAATCATGTGATCCATATGCACTAAGGATGTGAATGAAATTTTAGACCTTGATCTAACATGGGATGACATACCTGATGAACAGGGTTGATTTTATATTAACTTAATGATGGACCCACACAAACCTGGCGCTTTTCCATGCCAAAATGAAATTTGTCTACTGTAAAAGCATTTATGTACATTAATTAAGAGAATTTTCTTTTCATTACATGCATGGCTAGTTGGACGTACGGAAATGCAATGTCCAACTAGTTGTGTGTGAGCACTACAATATATATATAGAAATGGTTCTCTGCGGTCGAACTTCCCATGAGGTCGTGTTGTGTGGGCCCCACCATGATGTATGTCGAACATCAACACCGTGCATTTAATGGGTCCCCTTTAAATTATGGAATATGCCAAGAATCAGCTGTATACGGAACTCAGGTGGGCCATACCATCTAAAATCATATGAAGACATGCCTAAAACATATAAAATCACTTGGTTGGACTCACCTGAAATTTTGATCTGAAACTTAGTCTGATCCCTCATCCAAGTGGGATACACATAATGGATGGGCTGGATTTGCGAACCACATCTCAATAGGCCCAGTAAATGATTATGAATGTTTTGATGGGAGGGTAACCCCTCTCAACTTTTGTTAAGGTGTGGCCCACAAAGTCATGGATTGACTTGATTCTTAAGTCTGAGGCCCACCATGGAATGGTGCATCTGATTGATGGGATAGATGTTCGACACGCATCACGGTGGGGCCCACACAACTTGGACTGCATAGAACCATTCCCCCCCCCCCCCCCCCCCCCACACACACACGTATAGCCGTAGAGATTAATTAAAAGCCTTTGATAGATATAGTGCATTTCTCCTCAAAATCTTAATGAGTCTGCAGCGAGTTCTGCGTCTGTCACTGAGTTTTATAACTATTTATTTGGACGTAAGCAAAGTTGTGGGCTACATAAGCTATGTGGTCATGAGCCAACTCCTTGTTTACTGTTTGTTAGATATTCTAAAATAACAAGTGTTATAGGTAGAGCTGGTATATCTGACCTGATCTGGTGGATCCGACCTGATTCGAACTGAACCGACGGCCTGAATTAGTGCAGTTCAAGTAGAGTTAGTCTGATTCAACTGTTCATTAGATCGAGTTCAGTTCAATGCCAATTTAGATCCGATCTAATCCAGTCGTATGATATGAAGTTAAAATAGATTAAGAAATAAAGGGCCGAGGTATGGCTTCTACCACTCATTTTTCTCATGTGTAAACATCTCCCCTCTCAGTCCCTTTCTACCACTCATCTACTCTCTCCAACAAAACAATGGCTGAGATGGCAGTATTGTCGCCTCCATCATCAAGAGAAATTAAAGACAAGAAGCAAGCCTAGATGGACGTGTTGAAAGTAGTGGCTATCCTTTTAATTGTAGTTTCAGCCATTGGGATTAGATATATCTCTGTTGGGGTTGGGTTTTATGCAGACCTAGACAAGGAATTTCTCTTGAAAGTCTACACCACGGTGATTCTCACCACCTTTAAATTGGGGATGGGACTGCTTCTGATCTCTGTGGTACTTTTGCAAGTGCCAATATGGGTTGTTATAGCCAAGAAGCTAGTGTGGATAGTTATTGCATTGGTCTACATTTCAAAATAGATCTAATCCGATCATTACTTCTACTTTTTCCAATGGTATGGTCCACTTGAGCTTTAGATATGCATAAATTTTAGTTTCAACACCTAAAATGATCTAGAAAAATGAATGGACGGTGTGGATCAACCATATGCATTCATGATGGGCCCACATGCATTCATGTTATATCACACCAACTATACAGCCGTGTGTTGTCTGGATAAACTTCAAATTAGTTTCTTGTATCACACGCAAACTATGACAAGTGACAGATTGAGTAGCCAGCGAGACTCGCTACTGAAGTGACATCACCAGGTTCTGTGGGACCCACCATGATATATGTGTTGTATCTACACCATCCATCAATTTGTAGAGATCATTTTAGGCCATGAGACAAAGAATGAGTCAGATTTAGATTTGGAATGGACCCCACCATAGAAAACAATGGGAAGAGTGACTCATACCATTGAAACCTTCCTAAGGTCTACTATGATGTTTATTTGAGATCCAACGTGTTCACAAGTTAAGACAGACATGAAAGAAGGGAAAACACAAATTTCAGTTTGATCGAAAACTTTTGTGGGTGTTAGAAAATTTTAATGGTGGCGTCACTCTCTCTAATGTTTTCTGTGGTGGGGTCCATTTGAGCTTTGGATCTGACTCATTCTTTGGCTCCTGCCCTAAATTGATATCTCCAAATGAATGGATGGTGTGGATACAACACATATATCATGGCGGGTCGCACAGAACTTGGTTACGTCACTTTGGTGGGGAGTCTAGCGACTCAACCTGTCAGTAGCTAATCCGCGTTCCATACGCAAGCTACACAGGTGACAGCCTATTGTAGATATGTTTCATGCGAAGACGAGCACGTACACAC
Source organism: Magnolia kwangsiensis (assembly GCA_037074715.1). Taxonomy (NCBI): domain Eukaryota; kingdom Viridiplantae; phylum Streptophyta; class Magnoliopsida; order Magnoliales; family Magnoliaceae; genus Magnolia; species Magnolia kwangsiensis. The sequence continues at coordinate 10,800,614 of CM073571.1, forward strand.
CTCGAGCTCCGAGTTGTACGAACGGCTCAAATGAGATCAAAGTTACATGGGCCCCACCATAATGTTTATTTTCCATCTAATCTGTTAATAATGTTAAAAATACGTGGATGAAGTGGAAAAACAAATTTCATGTTAACCCGAAACTTCTGTAATCTGAAAAAGAGTTTCAATGGTAAACGATCAATCTCCTATTATTTTTTGCAGTGTGGTCCAACTAATCGTTAGATCTGTCTTATTTTTTGGCTCAAGCCTTAAGACAAGCTCTCCAAATGGATGGACGGTTTGGATATAACACATACATCATAGTTTGAACCAAAGAACTTTTAGACGTCAATACACCACCACCAGCGAATCCGCTTCTGATTTGTATGACCTACTTCTCTCTTCTGATTTGAACCATACCTAACCCAATCTGATTCGGTTTTCCTGACCGATTCGAACTTGGTTCAGGTCAGGATAGCAGTGCATCAGATCAGATCAAGTCAGATCAGCTGGACTTGGTCCCGGATTGGATTGAGTTCAGGTCCGGCCATGTAGAATCCGGACTGAGTCAAGTTAAACCCAATCCAATCCGACTCGGTCCGATACCCAGCTCTAGTTATAGGTAAAAATAGTCCGACCGCTCATGAGGTCAACTTAGACTCACAAACACGCATTTCCTGTCTTGAGATTGGACGGTAGAGTCATGGCCAACCATGACCAAAGGACATGGACAATCTTGCTCTGAGTCAATTTGATGAACAATGAGGACCTAGCTAGATCAGCTCAACTCAACCTCGACAGAGGACCAATTGATCCAACAAGATAAAGGGACAACCGTCCAGAACAATGAATCTCACTTGGCAAATGGAACCATCTACCGTGCCTTGGCACAAACAAGCCAAGGGGTTGATGGGGTTTTCCTCCTCAGTTCAGAGGAGAGACGGTGCAGTGGTTGAAATTTTGGAGGGTTTCATCACACTGCTCAACTGGTCGTAGGTGGTCTTCGACCGGTCGTGGGAGGCGCTCGACCGGTCGTAGGTTTGAGCCCTGGCACGACTCAAAGTCAAGCGAGTTGTTGCTAATTTTCTCCGCGGTTTACGACCAGTCGTGGGTGAGCTACGACCAATCGTAGGTGACGTACAACCAGTCGTAGGTGGCTAGGACCAGTCTTAGGTTACGCAGTTTTTGCGCAAAATTGTGGATTTGAGTCCTTTCGCAACAGGGATGCGAAAAGGAGTTTCCTAAAACTATAAAAAGGGGTTCCTAGGATTTTTCTATAGATGAAAAAAATACAAGAGGGTTATCAAGGGTGAGAGAGAGAGAAGAAGCTTGTGGAAGGGAACCGTCGTCTCAGCGCTTCTACGTCCTCGTGATCGGTGAGATCTCTCAGTTTTCTTTTTATTCTCTTATTGTTTATCTGCTCCTGCATGAGTGAAGAAGGTTGTAACGTTCTACTTCATAGTGGATTGTTGATCTGGACGAGGTCCCGTGGTTTTTACCTCTTTGAGAGTTTTTCACGTAAAAATCTCTTATGTGGTGTGTGATTGTTGCTTTGATTGTTTTCATTGCATTATTATCCCATAATTTTGGTTTGTTCGGGAGGGCTAGATCCTAAGGTTTTGTGCAAGGCCCCCAACAAAGTGGTATCAAAGCGCTAAGTTCATTGAACGGATAGGATCGGTTTGAAATTATGGAAGGTGGCTCATCAAGGATGATCAGCCTCAATGGTTTTAACTGGACCATATGGAAGGCTAAGATGGAGGACTTGCTTTATTGCAAGGATCTATATTCTCCAATTTTAGACAAATCAGCAAAATCCAAGGATATGTCTGATGATGATTGGAAGAAGTTGAACCGAAAGGCGGTGGGGTTTATTAGATAATGGTTGGATGATTCTGTATTCCACCATGTGTCTACGGAAACCTCAGCAACTAGCCTATGGCTAAAACTACAATGGCTGTATGAGAGGAAGACAGCCGGTAATAATATTTTTTCGATAAAGCGACTTGTGAATCTCAAGTTCAAGGATGGTGGTTCTGTGGCCGAGCACATGAATGAGGTCAGCATTATAGTGAACCAACTCTCCTCTATGAAGATGGTCTTGGATGATGAATTGCAGGCTTTACTATTGCTTAGTTCATTGCTTGACAGTTGAGAGATATTGGTGGTGTCTCTAAATAACTCCGCGCCAAACGGAAAGATATCTATGGAATAGGTTACTAGTTGTCTCTTCAATGAAGAGACAAGGAGGAAGTCTCATGGGTCTACTCAGCAAGAGGCACTTGTGACACAGGAACGGGGGAGAGGAAAGAAGAGGAAGGCCTGTAAGGCTCGAGATAAATCAAGAGGCATGTCGAGTAACAGAAAAGATATTGAATGCTGGAATTGTGGCAAGAAGGGCCACTATAAGCATGAATGTCGTAAGGCTAAAAATGACAAGAAAGGAAAAGGAAAGGAGAAAGAGGATGAATCTGATTCTACTGCGGTCGCTTCAGATGGCGACATTGTTATTATTCTTTCAGCAGATCACGATGTATATTTCATGGCTACGGGTCAGGACACCGACTGGGTGATAAACTCGGGGGCTTCTTTTCACGCGACTCCACGCAGAGATTTCTTCACAAGCTACAAGTCAGGTGACTATGGGACCGTGAAGATGGAAAATTCTGGCGTATCGAAGATTGTGGGAGTTGGTAATATTTGCATGAAGACCGATGTGGGCTGTACGTTAGTTATTAGGAATGTGAGGCATATCCCAGACCTTCGCCTCAACTTGATGTCGACGGGAAGGTTGGATGATGATGGCTATGAAAGCCGGTTTGCTGGTGGACGCTGGAAGCTCATCAAGAGTTCGTTGATCGCAGCCAAAGGAAAGAAGTGTTGCACCCTGTACAAGGCAAGTGTCAGTGTATGCAAGGGTGGGTTGAACGCAGTGGAAGATTCAGCTATTGACATGTGGTATAGACATCTAGGCCACATGAGTGAAAAAGGGCTTCAACTACTAGCGAGGAAGCGGTTCCTTCCAGACGTGACAGGTATACTTCTCAAAACCTATCTTGATTGTTTATCAGGGAAACAACATAGAGTTTCATTTGTTAAAACTGCTTCTCATGTTAATAAAGTGCATGCATTAGATTTAGTTTATTCTGATGTGTGGTCCTATGAGGACAAAAACCTTGGGTGGGGCATTGTATTTTATTACTTTTATAGATGATGCATCTAGGAGGGTTTGGGTTTATGCATTGAAATCCAAGGACGAGGTCTTTGGTGTGTTTAAATTGTTTCATGCTATGGTCGAGAGAGAGACAAGTAGATCATTGAAGTGCATCCGGACTGACAATGGTGGTGAATACATTGGTGACTTTCACGAGTACTGCAAGTCCCTGAGTATACGGCATGAACAGACGGTTCCCAAGACCCCCCAGCATAATGGTGTAGCTGAGCAAATGAATCGCACCATTGTTGAGAGAATCAGATGTATGTTATCCCATGCGAAATTATCTAAGACGTTCTGGGGAGAAGCAATACACACAGCGGTGTATCTGATAAACAGGTCTCCATCAGTCCCGTTGAATGGAGAAGTACCCGAGAAGGTGTGGACTGGACAGGATCCATCGTACAGTCATCTCAGGGTGTTTGGATGCAGGGCATCCGTTCACGTACCGAAGGACGAGAGGTCCAAGCTCGATATGAAGATCAGGCAGTGTGTGTTCTTAGGGTACGGTGATGAAAAGTTTGGTTACATATTGTCAGATCCGACCGAGAAGAAGCTCGTCAGGAGCAGAGATGTGGTTTTCTTTAAAGATCAGTGCATTGAAGACATTGGTAAGCCAGAGAAGAACCAGTCTAGTTCAGGTGAGCTAGAGGACATGGATCCAGTTATTCCTCCCGTGGTGCCTGATGACGGGGGAGTACAGCAAGGTGTAGAGGACGAGGGAGTTTCTACAGAAGATGTACCGGGAGAGCAGCTCCCACTTGATCCACCTATTGAGCCATAGGTGAGGAGGTTATAGGGACAGACAGCCGTCCAAAAGGTACTCACCGCATGAGTACATTATGCTGACTGATGGGGGAGAGCCAGAAGATTATTCTGAGGCCCTAGCCGATAAGCATAAGGAGTAGTGGTTGAAAGCTATGCAAGAGGAGATGGAATCCTTGTATAAGAACCACACCTATGACATGGTGAAACATCCTAAGGGAAAGAAAGCTCTGAGCAACAAGTGGGTGTTCAAAAAGAAGGTTGAGAAAAAGAATTCACAGACGAGGTTCAAGGTCAGACTTGTGGTAAAAGGGTTCGGTCAGAGGAAAGGCATAGACTTCGAGGAAATATTCTCGCCAGTGGTGAAGATGACATCCATACAGGTGTTGCTTGGGTTGGCAGCTAGCATGGATCTGGAGATAGAGCAGTTGGACGTTAAAACTGCTTTTCTCCATGGTGACCTGGAAGAAGAGATCTACATGCACCAACCAGAGGAGTTCGAAGTCAAGGGCAAGGAGCATATGGTGTGTAGGCTGAGGAAGAGCTTGTATGGGTTGAAACAAGCTCCATGGCAATGGTACAAGAAGTTCTATTCGTTCATGTTACAGCATAGGTATGATAGAACGGAGTCAGACCACTGTATATTCACGCGCAAGTTCTCAGATGGTGATTTCATAGTTCTGCTCTTATACGTTGATGACATGCTCATCATGGAAAAAGACATCAAGAAGATCGACAGGCTGAAACAGGAGTTGGGCAAGTCATTTGTGATAAAAGACTCGGGCCCAGCTAAACAGATCATAGGAATGGATATAACCCATGACAGAAGTAGCATGAAACTTTGGCTGTCACAAGAGTGGTATATTAAGAAAGTCCTAGAGCGGTTCAATATGAATGCAGTGAAGCCGATCAGTACTCCACTGGATGGTCACTTTAGATTGAGTGACAGACAGCGTCCCAAGACGAAAGCAGAGGTGGAAGAGATGCAGAAGATACCCTACGCGTCAGCTTTAGGAAGTTTGATGTATGTTATGGTGTGTACATGCCCAGACATAGCATATACGGTTGGTGTTGTCAGCCGGTATCTTGTCAATCCTGACAAAGAGCATTGGGCAGCAGTGAAATGGATACTGCGGTATTTAAGAGGCTCATCCAGGTTGAGCCTATGCTATGGTGATGGTAAACCTGTGATAGAGGGCTACACAGATACAGATATGGCAGACGACATAAACTCCAAGAAGTCTACATCGGGGTTCATGTTTACATTTGCAGGGAGAGCGGTTTCTTGGCAGAACAAACTACAGAAGGTCATAGAATTGTCGACAACAGAGGCCGAGTATATTGCAGTCACAGAAGCATGTAAAGAGATGTTTTGGATGAAGAGGTTCATACATGAACTTAGCCTGAAGCAGGAGGAGCACGTGGTCTAATGTGATAGTTAAAGTGCTATACACTTGAACAAGAATCCAAGTCAGCACTCCAAGTCGAAGCACATAGAGGTTCGGTATCACTGGATAAGGGATACTTTGGAACAGAAAGTGTTACAGCTTGAGAAGGTCCACACGGACAACAATAGGTCATACATGATGACCAAGGCTTTACTCAAGGGCAAGTTTGAGGTTTGTAGAAACCTGGCTGACTTGAAGAAGGTGAATTCCTCCTTAGTCGGAAAGGGAGAGATTTGATGGGGTTTTCCTCCTCAATTTAGAGGAGAGACGATGCAGTGGTTGAAATTTCGGAGGGTTTCATTGCACTTCTGACCAGTCGTAGGTGATCTTCGACCGGTCGTGGGAGGCGCTCGACCGGTCGTAGGTTCGAGCCCTGGCACGACTCAAAGTTCGGCGAGTTGTTGCTAATTTTCTCTGCGGTCTACGACCAGTCGTGGGTGAGTTACGACCAGTCGTAGGTGAGCTATGACCAGTCGTAGCTGGATAGGACCAGTCCTGAAATTTCTAGGACCAGTCCTAGGTTATGCAATTTTTTCGCGAAATTGCGGATTTGAGTCCTTTCACAACAGGGATGCGAAAAGGAGTTTTCTAAAACTATAAAAAGGGGTTCCTAGGATTTTTCTATGGATGAGAAAAACACAAGAGGGTTATCAAGGGTGAGAGAGAGAGAAAGCTTGTGAAAGGGAGTCGTCGTCTCAGCGCTTCTACGTCCTCGTGATCGGTGGGATCTCTCAGTTTTTTTTTTTATTCTCTTATTATTTATCCGCTCCTACGTGAGTGAAGAAGGTTGTAACGTTCTACTTCATAGTGGATTGTTGATCTGGACGAGGTCCCGTGGTTTTTACCTCTTTGAGGGTTTTCCACATAAAAATCTCGTGTGGTGTGTGATTATTGCTTTGATTGTTTTCATTGCATTATTATCTCATAATTTTAATTTGTTCAAGAGGACTAGATCCTAAGGTTTTGTGCAAGGCCCCCAATAGGGGTTTATCAACCAACTAAGCGATGGAGCTCGGAAATCCATATCTATCCTTCCATGGAGATCAGCTCGACTGATTAGGGGTTTGGCTCAGCTCAGCCTCGATCATCTATAGTACAATTTTAGGGACGTCCACTTATACACTTATCACATCGGACAAAATCACGTAATAGTCGCAAAATATACGTAGTGATCGCGTCTATAATCAAGAGCCGTTTTTCGACCCAATAATGACCCATCTACAATCTAAATTGGGGACCCCATCGCGTAATGCTACTCAACTCAGATACCTAATGTAACTTTGGCATCAAAGGGCGAGGGTTTCCTTTACTTTCTTCCTCGTGTACACGTGTCCAAAGGCCTATCAGTTCGATGAAAGGGTGAACTGGAATTCTGCATCAACAATGAGTAAGGATCAAATATGGCACATGCCGCACGAGTAAGGAATTTAAAATAGATAGTGGCACATGGTGGCCGTGGGAAGTTTTCAATGGGGGAAATCATTGTCCTCAAGGCTCTATGTGGTGTGGTCCACTTGAGCCTTGGATTGCTCATTTTTTAACTCATGCCATAAAATAATCTCACCCAATGGATAGACGGTATGGATATAACACATACATCATGGTGGGCCACGGATCTTGGTGACGTCAACACACCACATCGGTTCCAAAAAGGTGAGCGCTATCATGAAGATGGGTCGAAACCAAATCATGATCATACGTATACGGAAAAGGTTCATCCACGCGGTTTGGCCTTTGACCGAACACCAGAAATCAGATTGCGTGCTGAGCGACTTAGAATGCTTTTGTCGTAGTAAATTTTATTGGGCCATCGTGAATGTATGTGGGTTATCCACCCGTCCATCTATTTTTTTTCAACTCATTTTAGGAGCTGTGAACAAAAGCATAACCCCCCGCGAGAATATTCCAACGGTCCATAGGCATTCAATTCAATCCATTCCCTGTTGTGTTGTTCACTTTAGCCTTGGATATGCTTAAGATTTAGGTTCGAGCCCTAAAATTGTCTTGTAAAATGGATGAATGGAGCGTGTAAAATATATAAATCACGGTGGGCCCCACAGAGCTTACTTAGTATGATTGGCTTACAGACTCAATACGCAATATCTTCTCCAACGTAAGCCTATTTGCTGGTGGCAAATAAACGTTATGGGGAAAAGAAGGGTTTCCACGGATGCATTATTCCTCACTGTTTAGCATAATGTGGCTCACCTGAATTTTGGATCTGATTTATTTTTGAGTTCCTACCTTAAAATGAGTTGAAAAAATATATAAACACTATGGATATAAAATACATATATCATGTGGGCCGTACAGCACCTAACACCACCTGGCTGCGTGGTATTGAGATCATCACTCAATCGGCTTCCATTGTGATGGGGCTTAAAATAACGCGAGGGTTGGATGGCATCCACGCAAACGGTGCAACCACACAGGACAAGGGCTTGTTCGCGTAAATAGGCGAGTGAATAACTGGGTGAAGATATTTTATACGTAGGTGAACAACTACTTAAAATAAACTTCTTCTCTTCAGGGTATCCGGTGTCGAGAAAAATGGAGGAAAACAGAAGGACGCAGATTGGCGAGTGACCTGCCACAAACCATTGGCTAGTGGTTGGCGATATATGGATCCCACCGTAATGTCGTACATGCTTTTCATTTATTTTTTCGAATTATTTTAGGGCATGTTTGGATTCACGTTTATGGGTGTATTGTATCATATTAAGGGTGTTGATGAGACATGTCCCGCGTTTAGATACGAACGGACGTGCGACATATTCCACGCGCGCGAATACGTTCGAGAACCACTTTATTACATCGATGGAATTGCACAGCATTGACGGCTTTTTAGTCTCAAACACGTCTCCATGCTGGAGTGTATTGAAGACTGAAATAAGGCGGTTTGTAGGGATTTCAAGCAGTCCGTCTGGAGAATTTCATTTGTCTACTCCTTCATCTCCGAAAATCATCTTGGTGACTCTGCATGTCCGATATGAAATCAGATTTTCACCTCTCCTACACAGACTATATCTTCAATGTGTACAGTACCTCGCTGTCATCTTCCTCTTCCAAAAACGGGTAGTCGTGCTTCTCAGTCCTACTGCGCAGAGCACTTCATTCAGGTATGCACATGACTCCTCTGGAAATCGGCCATGGATTCATCCAACAAGCATACATAGTGATTGGGTTCTACTTCTATACAGTCAGGTGTATACACCGTGACCGTATACAGTCTACCACTCATCCGGTCGGTATTTACGGATGACGGTGGGACATCATAACCGATTTTGGATTAACATTCAACTGCACAGTGAAAATGTGGAAAGGATGGGTGCATCATAGCCTTCCGTTTCCAGAATGGCATATAAAAGTGGTGTCTGTCCCGACAAATCGTCTTCTATCAGGTGGATATGCCCTGTATTACAGAAACCTAGTAGTTATTGATGTATTTTTCTGTTTCATTCTGGAAACAGCAAGTAGAAATTATCTGAATATTCACAGATTATATACATATGTTGTTGTGCATGTTTGATGTATCTTTCTTGGTGAAAGGTTTATAAAATTATTCCTGTAAATCTGTTGCGAAATGTGTCGTTTCTACTTCGTATTTTTTATGTTTCAAGGGTATGAAAACATAAATCTAGAAAATGTTTTATGAATAACATATTGAGTAACCAGCTGTTTAATCATCTACTCTGTTTGCATACTGTACATACTCATCATCTGCCAATCTAATCTTTACATGTTTCATGTTGCATTCTGAGGTTGAGGGTTTTCAAATCTTTCTACTCTTTCTAACTTCGTGTATATGAATCTCTTGATGTAAACAGGTTTTGAATTTCAATACTGCTCAGTAGAAAGTAACATATAAGCAGAGGATTATAAAATAACTGATAAGGCTGCAATAAGTGGTTTTAGTATGCATTATGAAATCTGTGTTAGTACATCTTTTTTTTTCAGCTGTTATCTGTTGTTATTACAATGTATTCTAATTTCTTCATTGACTGATTGAAGAACCAAATTACAGTTTTTATGTCACTACACAAATCAACAAAATGAAAAAGTAAAAAAAAAATAATTTAAAAAAATATAAACGTAAAATAAAAATAAAAATCAGACACATGGTGCTGGCACATGTGGTTTTTAAACAAAACTGATTTTAGAATCAAGCTTTCAATCTGTTATTTATATCTCCTGTACATCTTCTAATTCTGTTGTAATCAGATGGGATGTATCAACTCCCATCTATGACGATCATGCATATCCTAGTGAGAAGTAGTATGTATTGATCAGTTCTTACGCAATCTGAACATAAAAAGGTTTATATACTATTCAATTTTACCTTTCTTTCTAATTGTCAATCAGATCATTTTTTCAGTTCCCTTAGAATTGTCATGGCTTCCGAAAGCTTGGAATATTCCAAGGATAGATCATCTGGCAACGATTGGCATGAGAGTGAAATAGCTGGTGCTATAACCACCATTGCAGCCGCAGTAACTGTAATGGGAGCGGCCGAATATTATCGCCGTTACTGTATAAAAGTGAAACCCCAATGATAGCCACATTGAGAGGGATAGGTTCATAAGCCGAATTATACATAAAAGCAATACTGAGTATCTTGCGTAGCTGAGGATGGGTAGGGACAAATTTTTTGAATTATGTTCACTGTTGAGGGATCGAGAATTACTTTTCAATAGCGGGAGATGCAGCATGGAGGAGCAGGTTGTAATATTTCTTCATACTGTTGGACATAACATCCGTAATCATTGGTCATCGTTTTACACAATCTGGTGAGACAGTGAGCAGACACTTTACTAGAGTGTTGGATGTCATAATCGGTCTATATCCTGAGTATGTAAGGTTTCCTGGTTTACACACACTCAAGAAAATTTCTGACAATCCTTTGTGGAGTTCATATTTTCAGGTAAACTAGAATATATATTAGACAAATTCCTAACTTATAAGTTGACAGTTAATGTTCAAACTGATCATATGCCACACTTCTGATTGTAGGACTGCATCGGGGCCCTAGATGGTACCCATATCCCGGCTTATTTACCTAAGGAAAAAAGCTTCACTTTCAGAAATAGGAAGGGATATCTGTCACAAAATATTTTGGCCGCATGTACTTTTAATATGAAATTTGTATATGTGCTTACTGGTTGGGATGGATCCGCATCCAATACTTATATGCTACAAAATGTACTCATCCGTCACCCTGATTATTTTCTTATTCCACATGGTAATTGCATATAATAGATGATTGTTCTTTCTGTATGTAATTATGTGTGAAAGATATCTGAAACATATCTTACAATTGTATAGGAAAATTTTATGCTGTTGATGCTGGATATGCACATGCACCTGGCTTTATGGCACCCTATCGAGTTATCCAATATCACTTGAACGAGTTTCGTACTGGAAAGAAGCCTACCAATAAAAAGGAACTTTTCAATTATCGTCACGCATAGTTGTGAAATGTCATAGAGCATTCATTTGGCCTTTTAAAAAATCATTTCCCTATTCTACGTACTCCTCCTCAGTTCAAGTTTAAAACGCAAGTGAAAATTATTATAGCTTGTTATGTCCTTCATAATTTCATTCGTGTGAGTGGTGATAATAAACCTACTGAGGTAGTTGAGGACAGTGGGGACAGTGCAGAGGATGTTGCGTCATTCCCTGTAGATGTTACCTCAGTAGATGTAGGACAAGCGATCGCTTGGTTGACGGATCGTGCACATGATGAGTGGACCAGGAAGAGAGACGAGATTGCTGATAGAATATGGAATGACAGCCTTCCACGCACAAGACAACGTACTTAAATTAGCTAATTTATGTAATGATCCGCTTAGTCGAGAGCGGAAATATTTTCACATAATTTCTCCAAGCTTGGAATACTATCTTTAATGTTCGTGTTTAATGTCATTATTTTTGCCGATGAGTCATTAGTATACTGCATTACTTAACTGTAGCTGTTATATCTCTACTTATATTTTCTTCTTATAGGATCTATGAATTTTCTAAGGAGCACTGCCAAGGACTTGAGAAAGAAAAAGGTGGAGCCATCACCTTCAAAGAAGGGTGTTGCTTCAAACCAGTGCCCGAATTCACCAACCGTAGTAATTGGAACTCCTACGAAAAAGCATACACCCTCCCGCAAAGGGCAATCCCCGAAAGGTGTATCCTAACCAAGGCGTAGTGTAGGCGGTCCACGTAAAGTTAGTAGACTACAATGGACAGACAACGTGGATAACGCTTTGGTTGATGGGTTGATGGAACAGGTTAACCTAAGACTTAAAAGTGACGTCGGGTTTAAACCCGAAGCGTACAAGGCCACAATTAAAGTAATCTACGATACTTATAGCATTTTGCTAAAGAACCGTCATATTTCTAATCGCTTGCAGACCCAAAAGAGGCTGTACTGGGCAATAAAGGACATGCTCAACGCCTCGGGTTTTGGATGGGACGATCAGAACAAGATAGTTCTTGCTACAGAGGATGTATGGGATGGATACATCGCGGTATGATCTTCACATATAAATGCTCTTCAACTTTGTATAGTTTAATTTTACCAATTTGATTTTCGCATTGTCTTTGTGTGTACAAATACACCCCTACGCCGAACAGGTGAGAGGCAAACATATTGAAAGATGGAACGACCTCGTGCTCTTGTTTGGCAATGACTGTGCCCACAGTGAATTTTTCAGTACGGCATATTCCTCTTCGATATCAGGCAAAAGACGAGGCCGTGACGAGTTCGACTCTGACAATGAGTCAGAGGAGGGGGCTTCTCAAATAGTACGTTTGTCATCCTCTGACAAGGAAGATTGAAAGCCCCTTCCCCGAGTTCGAGATGGTGATGGATCCTTCTTAAATCGGGCAAAACATGCACACAATAGCCCAATAGAAGCCACTTCAGGTTCTCATTATAGCTGCACAGAGGGGAGTGAGATAAGCCGTGGGCGAAGGAGTAGGCCGAGTGAACATATCGGCGATAGGATGGGAGAAGTGGCTGAAGCCGTTAATAACCTCACCATTACATTGGGTTGGGAAAAAACAATGACCCACATACAGCGATTGTTGGGTATCCTGGAAGAGGTGGATGGTCTTTCTCAGGAAGACCAACTCCGTATTGTAAGGTTCTTGCAGTCTGTTGTAGTCAGTGCTGGGTATTTTATAAAGATGGATAATGAACGCAGGAAGGAATGGATAGAAAAAGTGATCCTTCCTCGTTGTATCGCGGAATGAGAATGTAGCACGTGGTTCATATTAGATGACTTTTTATCTTTTTGTAGTCATCAACAGTTTGTTTGGATGGTTTGCTGTAATAACTTTTTATTTCCCGAGTCTGTCTTGGCTTGGTTAGGATTTGGTCACTTTTTATCTGGTTTGGATGATACATATGCTGCTGTCGCAGCACTGCTAACTGTTAGGATGATACATAGGCTATACTGGATGGATTAATATTATCTTTTAACTGTTTGCGAAGTTGTTACCCTCGTAGTGTTGATGCTACTTGCATGTTGAAACTAATGGTACTACTTGCAAGTTGAAACTCTGGACTTATACAGCATTTCTCTACCAATCTATCCTTCTTTTTTTATAGGGGAGATACATTTCAGTCTGGCTCTTATGTCACTGAAGTCAGACAATGATCGGGACAGTGATTGTTATTCTATCTTACTGATTTTATGTCATTAACCTGAAATGTCAATATCATGCTTTTTTAATCATCTATGCTATACATTTTTGTTGCTGCTTACTGTTCTGAAAGCTATACTAATTTATCTTTCTCATGGATAGACGTCGTGGATTAAGACGCTCCTCCCTTACGGTTATATCGGATTCTTAATGGTAATGTCTCTACTTTTGAGAAATTGCTTTAATTGATCTATCAAAATTTCCTGATATTATAACAGGTATTGTGAAAGTTCATATTCCAGTTGAGTTTTGTTAGTCTGGTTGCTATTGTAATGACACATATCTGTTAGATTTATGGTCCAGAGCTATGCAAGTATAGGGTTAATGACCATAAGTGGTTCAGTGAAAGATCCAAAGCTGCTTCTTGGATACAGTTTGACTACTATATAAGCTGTAAAACAAAGCAGAGGATTTCTTTTTTAGTTTAAAATTTTGCTAATGGTCTTTTGTATATGTGCTTCAAAAACATATCTGTTAGATGGATTTCTGGCACTCTTTATTTGCTATTCTTTTTACCTCCCTCTTTTAACTTCTGAAATAAACAACCCTCTACTGAGGGAGATTCAATATAGGACTGATACAGTTTTCTGTTTTCTTGTAAATCACCTAGTTTACTTCCTCATATTTTATAGAAATTTCAAGTAATACTGGTAATAATTCTGCTAATGAGAAGCTTTTAGTCATGAATGTCAATGTGAATATTTCAATATGGACTGATACAGTCGTCTGTTGCATTAAAAATGACAGGTTATTTTTGTATTCAAGGTCCTGTGATCGGTGAAAGGTCTGCAGCTCGAATTTATTTAAAATTTATCCAGGTGGTAAGGAGATTTAATAATGTTGTCAATGTTTGAAAGTCTGGTAATAGGGAGATTACATCATAGAAGTATAGGCAAAAGGATAATGAAATTTTCTTTTATTTTATTTTATATTTCATATTTTTTTGGTCAATTCTGATATCCTACCATTAAATGCATTTGTTAATTCTTACAGCGGAATAAAGAAAAAATATTATGTGGTGTTTGTGGGGAGGAATCCTGGGATCTACACAACATGGGATGCATGCAATGCTCAAGTTAATGAGTATAGTGGATACAGACACAAGTCTTTCAAGACTTTTGAGGAAGCTACGAAATCCTGGAATGAGTATCAGGTTTATAGGTTACTGTTTATATCATATCTCTGACATTTAGTTAGTTTAAACGGTGACGATAATATCGTGTCCTTCTGTTGGGTGGGTGAATTATTTACCGTTTTGTATATCATTTAGGCTTATTTCATCGATCGAACCGCTTTATGGACAACCGGAACTGGGGTTGTTCGTGCATCTTATCGTCCCTCAATAATGGACAGTGGCAACTGTGTATCCGCTCACACCAATCAAATCCTAATCGGAACCAGCAATGTCCGTGAAGAAGGCCTGGCTAAGAGCGAGGTGTCCGATGAAGTTGGAGAAGAATCTTGCATGGCTCCGCTTCTTCATCTGCTGCTTGGATTGTTGCTTTTTTATGTCGGTATCAGGTTATTTTGTCAGTTCTAATATATGTATGGGTGACGAGAATGAACTTTGTGCTTTTTGTTTTTTGTATGTTTTGTAATACTTTTTTTAGTTGTTTTTTGGTAAAACATGATGTTTGGGGTCTATTTATTTTTTGGCAACCACTTTCCTCACCATGGCACATGGGGTTGGAAACACGGATCAGAAATTGACAAGTTCAACTCTGATGATGACTCGGATGAGGGGGCTTCCCAGACGGTTCATTCGTCATCCTCTGACGAGGATGAGCGAAGGCCCCCTCCCCAAGTTCGAAGTGGTGGTGAATTCATATTAAATTGGGCAAAACGTGCTAGCAAGAGCATAATGGAAACCACTTCAGCTTCTCGTCATAGCCAAATAGATGGGAGTGAGATAAGTTGTGGGCGGAGGGGCAGGCCGAGTGAACATATCAGTGAGAAGATGGGAGAAGTGGCTGAAGTCATTAACAACCTGACAATTACTTTGGGTCAGGGAAAGACCATGATGCGCATTCAACGGTTGCTGAGTATACTGGAAGAAGTGTCTGGTCTTTCATATGAAGACCAACTCTGTGCTGCAAGGTTCTTGCAGACTGATGTAGTCAATGCTGGGTTTTTTATAAAACTGGGTAATGAATGTTGGAAGGAATGGATAGAAAAAGTGATCCTTCCTCGTTGTGCTGCAGATTGAGAATGTGGCATGTGATTTGTATCAGTTGACTTTTATCTTTTTGGGATCAACAGTTTTTTAGATGGTTTGCTGTATTAAATTTGTTTTTTCTGAGTTTGTGATGGCTCAGTTTGGAATTGTTAACTTTCATCTGCTTTGGATGATACATATGCTGCTAGAGCAGCACTGCTAACTGGTTTATTTTATCTGTTTGGATGATATAGATGTTGTACTAGATAAACTTTTTGATTATAACTGTTTGTGAAACTGTTAGCAGGTTGAATCTACTTGCATGTTGAAACTATTCATACTATTTGTAGGTTGAAACTCTGGACTTATACAATTTTTCCTAGGTCTGTGATGGCTCGGTTTGGAATTATTAACTGTTATCTGCTTTGAATAATATATATGTTGTTGGAGCAGCACTGATAACTGTTTTATTTTATCTGTGTGGATGATACATATGTTGTACTGGATGAACTTTTTGATTATAACTGTTTGCGAAGCTGTTAGCAGGTTGAAACTACTTACATGTTGAAACTTTTAGTACTATTTGCAGGTTGAAATTCTGGACTTATACAGTTTTTTCTAAGTCTGTGATGGCTCGGTTTTGAATTGTTAACTGTTTTTTGCTTTGGATGATACATATGCTGCTAGAGCAGCACTGATAACTGTTTTATTTTATCTATTTGGATGATACTTACGTTATATTGGATGAACTTTTTTCTTATAATTGTTTGCGAAGCTGTTAGCAGGTTGAAACTGTTCATAATATTTGCAGGTTGGTATTATGTCTTACTGATTTTATCTCACTAACCTAAAATGTCACTTCCTTTGTTTCTCCTTTATTCATCTCTGCTGTAAATTGGTGTAGTTAGTTACTATTCTGAAAGCTATACTGATATACTTTTGTCATGGGTAACTAACGTGAAGTAAGACGCTCCTCCCTTTATGATTATCTTGGCTTGTTACTGGTACTGTCTCTACTTTTGAAAAACCCATAAATTTCGTCTATCGAAAATTCCTGATACTATAATTAGTATTGTCCAAGATCATATTCCATAAAAGGTTTAATTAGTCTGGTTGTAACTGTCATTACACATATCTGTCTCATTTAAGGTCTTAACGTAATTTGTACCACGCATGCAGCAATCGTTCACGGCTGATTTGAACAACACTGATATGGTTGTTGTTATTGGTCAGGTATCTTCACTGTCTCAAGTTGTGAAGAAATGAATCTGCATGATTCATCTACCCCATCAGTTTTACAAAAAAAATCAGTTTTTTTCTTTTTTTGTTTGTTACATTCAGACGTCATACAGAGTAAGACATTTATTTCTTTTTGTAGCGGAATGAAACAAAAGTATTATATGGTGTTTGCAGGGAGGAATCCCGAGATCTATTCAACATGGGATGAATGCAATGCTCAGGTCAAGGGATTTAGTGGGTGCAGCCACAAGTCGTTCACGACTTTTGAAGATGCTATGAAATCCTGGAATGAGTATCAGGTTTGTAGGATTTTTTCTTATTGTTTATTATCTGAATTTTTGTTAGTCGCAGTGAAGAATGCATCATATCCTTCTCTTCTATCTGAAATTTATTTATTATTTTTTATATCATTTAGGCATCTTTTCCTGATCTCACGGTGCGACATACAACTGTAAGTGAGGTTGCTCGTGCGTGTCATCGCCACTCAGCAATGGATAGTGGCAATTGTGTACCGGCTCTCACAGATTGGACCGAAATCGGCACGAGGAATGTCCGAGAAGATGGCAGGGCTGAGAGGGTGCCGGTTGCCGAAGTTGGAGAGGAATATTGCATGGCTCGGCTTCTTTGTATGCTGCTTAGATTGTTGATTTTTTATGCCAGTATCAGGTTGTTTTGTCGGGTAGGGTATATGTAGGGCTGATTGGGATGCAATAGCTTCGTTTTTTTTTCCTTTCTTTCTAGACTTGTTTTTTTTATATATTTTTATTTTGTTTGTGGAACATGATGGTTGGGGCCTCAGGTATTATGGTGGACTGTTTTCTCATATACATTCAAGAGGGTTGGTACACTGATCACATATTCACATGTTCATCATGCTGGGGAACATGTTGGTGTTTTTTTTTTCTTTTTAAATTTGCAATGTAGTGTGAAATATTGTCATTGATATTTGATCTTCATCGTGGAAAAGGTTCGGATGATAAGGATAATGTATCCTCGGGTGAAATTGTGCCAGTGGATGTGACATCCAAGCCATTTATCTCGTCAATCAAAGTAACCGATACTGGATGAATGGTCAGGATATTTCCAAATGGTTGATAACGCATGTGGGGCCCACGGTCTTCTTAGTCATGAAAAATCTATCCCTAGCATGCAGGTACGGTTTGGAGGATACAATTTGATATGTATTATGTGTTAGATTGTAAGGACGCTGAGACATTTTTGAGGACATCCATACTGTTCAACAGGTGAATGGAAGTGGGGACAGTGGTAGAATGGTCATCGTTCAAGTCCCAAAAGGTGATGGAGTGCAGTGATTAATCATAGCTACAAGACTGGGCCCTGTCTGAGACAATATGCACATTCGCATGTACAAATATGCTTCATAGTACACAGACTATCATATCAGTATGTATATACAACGCGTGCCCCTTATACGTCGTTTCCAAACATTGATCTGTACTGCAAATTGTATACATGGAACGACAATATGTCCTATCCAAACATTGCTTATGACACGTTTTTGGTGGATGTATTCTGAAAATCGCCCAACGTATACATGAACAGTACCGGAATACAATACAATACAACCAAAATGTGTATCCAAACACGCCCTTATAGTACAAGCCCAAAAATGAAATTGATCCAAATTTCAATGGATCATATTATACGAAACAATGTTAATGGAATGTCTACCATTTAAAAAAACATCAGGGGCCACAAAAGTTTTGGATTATGTAAGTTAATCACTATTGTTTCTTGCCATGTAGCCTACTTGGAATTTAGATGTGCCTTATGTTTTATATCAAGTCCTAAAATGATTTGAAAAAAAATAAATTAAACTAACTAAATTGTGAAATTGATTACTCATTAAGTTATAGCCCTAAAATGAAGATGGTTGAACAATGGTAGCCTAAGATTCATGGACACTTATTTGTTGAAGTAAGACCATTGGATCACTTTCGTTTTAACCATTAAATGTTCATCAATCCAATGGCCACATAATCAAATGGGCCTAACTTTTGAGTTCATGATGCATCTAAATCTAAAGCCGCATAATTTGGAATGTTTAATTTTAATTTCTTTTATGTCACTTAATGCAACTTACAAATAAAATCTGCATAGGGTCCATCAACTCTGATAAAGAACTATTGATGCAAAAATCTGGTTCGCCCTCGCTAAGCTACTAGATCCGAGCATCCGCAAAAATAAACAATAATGGAGACCTTAGTTAGAGCAGAGGACCCTTCGATGCCAAAGTCAGGCCTGAAATCTAGATCTAAGTTATGTGGATAGGGTTTTGGGTGAGAGATTTTACATACATGTTATGTACAATGAAAACTTATTTATATTGTTTAGTTGGAGTAGGTGTCTATTAATCTTGACAGGATCTCAACCATTAGGCGAGAACTGCGCATATGATGATATTGTCAATTCTCTCATGATCGTGGATGAGCAGCTAATGTTATTGTGCGTTGTTGAATTGGGCTTGGCTCAACTAATAGAATCCAGCTGGCCGATTAAAGACGAGTCGAGCATAACTTTCCTGAACTAAGCCCGGGCTATACTGGGTCGACTGGAGTTGTCAGAGCATGACTGGATCACTTACTTGAGGACGGTTTGAACTGATCCATGTGAACCCATATCTCTCCATGCCATGGATTGGACCTTTTTTGCTTGTTGGCTCCTTTTGATGAAGTATCTCCCGCACCACCACGTATCTAGTTGAGCCGACCTTGAAGTAAATTCGATTGAGCCGTCCATACATATAATTGGACCAAGCTGACCTTAATTATGATTGGATCATATTTTCCCCTGACAACGACCAAACCATGGTTATCTACAAAGTAAGAGACTCGGTCATAAGGTGGAAATATAAATATATTGTTCAACATCAAGTTGACAACGACCAAACCATGGTTATCTACAAAGTAAGAGACTCGGTCATAAGGTGGAAATATAAATATATGTTTCAACATCAAGTTGGCAATCGTGGAAATATAAATATATGTTTCAACATTAAGTTGGCAATTGAGACGGGTCCTATTAGAATATTAGAAAAACACTTTTGATAGGTACATCCCTCGTCTCTTTTTCTATTTCTATATTTGTCCGACTTTGTACTATTTACATACAAAAAACGTGAAATAAGAGGGCGTGTTTACAAATACAGGGACAGTGTTATTAAATTTTATTTTTAATCTAAAGGTGGAATCTACGCCTTTTTACGACTGGATTGCAGCACACAGGAATGGTGAATCCATAAGCCTCAACTTCAAGCGCCAAAAAAACCAACGCACCATATTGCTGGCCTAGCATAAATGCTCGGGATCTGAGACGTTCATAAGGTGGATCACATGTTAGATGTTAGTTATCCGAGAAATCCGGCTTGTCCATTATCAGATGGGCCATATATAAATGGACGATTAGAAAATTCACAGGCCGTTTATATTTGATGAGGGGGCCATCCACATTTTAGGATATGATGTATGCCAATTGAGAGACACCCTAGAAACAACCGGAATGCTTTTAATGGTGGGTATTCAATCACTACTGTTTCCGTGGTGTGGTCCACCTAAGATTTGGATCTACTTCATTTTTGAAATCACGCCCTTACATGATCTTTCAAAATGGACGGACGGCATGGATTTATGGAACATACATCAAGGTGGACCCCACAGTGAGGAATATGCCGACCTCGGTGGATCCGGGGATCCGTACGAAGCTGTGTCCGAAAGAAAGCGACGTCCGGATGAGGACGCATGCGGCGCGTAAAACACCCAAGCTTGCTTGTGGAACCCACCATATATATATATATATATATATATATATATATATATATATGTGTGTGTGTGTGTGTGTGTGTGTGTGTGTGTGTGTGTAAAATCTACTCCGTCCATCAGGTTCTTCCCTCGATTCTATGATGTAAGGAGAAAAAATCCGAATACATACTCAATTCAGGCACCATAGCGAACGAGGGAGATGGAATGCCAACCATACGTTTGTGCGTGGGGCCACGATGGTGGGCATCTTTCATCAGACCTGCAATCAGGTGTAACTCACCAGGCCCAATCCTAATATAAGCAGAAGTTTTACATTATTCCCATTGTGTGGCCCACCATAGTTTTACCATACTGATCTTTTGTGTGTACGGCTAAAATACTACTTATCCCCTAATGAAAAGAGTGGATTTACATGGAAAACACGATGCGATTTACATTCCGATGACGATTAAAGTAATCAGATTTAGCGGAAGTTTCCC
Organism: Magnolia kwangsiensis; assembly: GCA_037074715.1. Lineage (NCBI taxonomy): Eukaryota > Viridiplantae > Streptophyta > Magnoliopsida > Magnoliales > Magnoliaceae > Magnolia > Magnolia kwangsiensis. The sequence goes on from CM073571.1 coordinate 10,821,373, forward strand.
CTTTCTCCTTCTATAAATACCCTTCTCTTCATCCTCTCCAAATCAAACCACGACCCCTCTCTCTCTCTCTCTCTCTCTCTCTCTCTCTCTCTCTCTCTCTCTCTCTCTCTCTCTCTCTCTCTCTCTCTCTCTGTGGTGAAAATGTTTAGTAACATAGCGGACGCTTTAAACGGGAAGAGCAATGAAATTAAAACGGTAAAAGTACAAGGGTCAGTTGTGTTGATGAAGAAGAATGTCTTGGATTTCAATGACTTCAATGCATCTCTCCTTGATGGGTTACACGAGTTACTAGGAAACGGCATCTCTTTCCAACTCATTAGTGCCGAGCAAGGCGACCCTGGTCAGTCCCTGCCCTTCATTTTCTTTTCCCTTACCGGGGGTGGTTTGGGAATTTTAAAGTTGCTACGTTAGATTTCTTTTATTTTTTAACGTCGTAGAATAAATGAATATGTGAGCTCACCATAGTATTCATGGGATCTGTGAGCTCACCATGATATATGTATTTTCTCCCAGCCTTTTATCTACTTGAAAGATTATTTTAGGGCATAAAAAGGGGCAGATCATTAGGTGAGTAGACTAAACTATAGAAATCAGTGGTGACAAAATGACCCACCGTTGAAACTTTCCTAAGGCCTACCATGATGCTTATTTGTCATTTAACTTGTTCATAAGGCTATGGACAAAAAAGAAACATAAATATGAGTTTAACCCAAAACTTTTGTGAGAGAATTCCATCCATCCTATTTCTTGTGGTAGGGATCACTTGAGCATTCCATCTACCTCATTTATTTGACTCATTACTAAATTTAATTTTTTAAAACGAATTGAAAGGGGTCTCACCTAATCCACCCTCCTAGATTATAATCCACCCTCCTAAATTATAGTTCTTACAATGTATCATGAATTTTTTATTAAAAAAAAAAAATCATTTAATTAGTTCCTATTGTTGATGTATTATAAATAAAAAATTAGCTTATTTAATTACCTGACTACCGGATTATTGGATATTAATTGGAGGGTAAATAAAAATATCCAACGGTTCTACTCCCATGAACAAGCAACCACGAATAGGAGATGACAGGACCATCTAACTAATCTGATATTCGGATTGAGACCTAGAAAGTGGGGTGTATAATAAATTCGGATTATGTGAGTCAATATAGGCCCCGTGTGCACAAGTGTCATCAGTAACCTGCGCATTATATAGACTTCTTTTGACAGTCTCTGAAATTTTCATCCAGTGGAAGGGTATTTTCGTAATTAGAATCAAAATTTTGAATTTTACAATAAGGCCCCTCTTCGGGGGGAATAAAAGCACTTTAGGGGTGCGTGGTCGAGAAGATAATATGAAGCTTTTTTCTTTCTTAAAATTAGGTAAATTGAGAATATATAGAATACTCATTATACATTTGAATAATTTGATTGCACTATAATCAAATCCTTCTTCTTTTTTTTCCTTCTAAACAGCGAATGATAATCGAGGGAAGTTGGGTGAAGTTGCGAATCTGAAGGAATGGCTGTCAGACGTGTCGATCGTAGCAGGCGACTCTGTGTTCAAAGTCACCTTCGAGTGGGACCAGAGCCATGGCTATCCAGGAGCCTTCATTGTAAAGAACTCGCACCACAGCGAATTCTTCCTTAAGAGCCTGACATTGGAAGATGTTCCAGGCAAGGGCCGACTTCATTTCATCTGCAATTCTTGGGTCTATCCTGCCAAATACTATAAACAAGACCGAGTCTTCTTTCTCAATCAGGTACCTTATTTTAATTTACATTAAATTAAGATATGATTAAACAAATTTGTGGTTATGATAGTTGACCGACCGGTACACATCCATTGGCTGATCGTAGCTACTTTTTCTAAGTCATGACCGGCGGCTTACCGAAAAGCTGAGGTTTGGCCTAATCCTCATACATGTTACCAGGCAACGCATGCTGACGTGGTGCACTTATATAGAACATCTGAGCCGTCCACGTTGGGCATAACTGAGTGGATGTCTTGGATCACGTATTAGCTATCCGCTTGTTTAGATAAAATGATGTGGGATGGGATGTGAATTTCCTACAACAGCTGTGGACTACTTGTTGTGTGTATATGACATTGATTCTGTCTATCAGTAGCGTTAGCTCACGTTCCGCCGCCTCAAAAATCAAGCTAATCTAAAACTCACGTTAGCCACAGCTCAGAAAAAAAGTATGAAGGTCCTCCCGCCACTAAAATTACCTTCTTGGATAACGCTTATGAATGTGTTGAATGGCATATAAACATCACAGTGGGTTCCAAGAAGGTTTCAAAAGTGGGTATCGCCATCATCTCTGTTCCATTGGGGTCTAGCCCACTGAGATTTTGGATTGGTTTGATTTTTGGAATGGCCACCTAACATGAGGAGAGAGTATGTTTGTAGTAGTTCTACGTAGCTTTTTGTCACAGAGGCCTTATGATATTATTATAATTATTGGAATGGCCACCTACGAGTTGTTAATCAATAATCCATCCAGTAGATGGCATGATATTATTATAATTATTCGTCTGCCTGCAAGTTGGTAATCAATAATCCCTACACTAGTCCTGATGATATTATTATAATTTATGGTCCTTTTACGAAACTACTGAATCAGATAGAGACTCGTTCAATGAACAAAGCCACAGACGTACATTAATGGTCATGGTTGATGGCGTGAATTGGCAGAATGGTTCTGGTCCATGCCCCATGGATGGGTCCAATAGGTCGAGTCTGTCAACCCATCGTATGGAATCTAGGAGGCTAACTAGTTCGGTGCTCCTCCTTCTATTCGTCATTATTGCCAAGGCTCTTCACGCGGTTGTTGGTAATAAACGTAGTCAAGCCCTAGTTAGAAAAATGATGTGCGGCGAAAGCCTCTTTTAAATCCTTTCTTTTCAAGTAATATATATATATATATATATATATATATATATATATATATATATATATATATATATATATATATGGGAAAAGGTACTATGCGCTCAACCTCACAAGAAGCTTCCGTGAGATCGAGCTATGTGGGCCCCTCTGTGATGTGTGTCGACCATCAACACCGTGCATTTGATGGGTCCCCTTTAAGTTATGGAATATCCCAAAAATCAGCCGTATACGGAACTCAGGTGGGCCATACCATTTAAAATCATGTGAAGACATGCCAAAAATATATAAAAGCACTTGGTGGGGCCCACCTGAAATATACATGCGTCTGAAACTTGGTCTGAACCCTCATCCAAGTGGGACACACATAATGGATGGGCTAGATTTTCAAACCACATCTCGTTAGGCCCAAAAAATGATTATGAATGTTTTAATGGTGCACGGCCCCTCTCAACTTATGTATATGGTGTGGCCCACAAAAGTAACTTATTGACTAGACTTTTGAGACCTAAGCCCACGATGGAATGGTGCATCTGACTGATGGGGTAGATGTTTGAAACGCATCACGGTGGGGTTCACACAGCTCAACCTCATGTGACCATAAAATCAGCTCGAGTACATTGTACCTTTTCCATATATATATATATATATATATATATATATATAGAAATGGTACTAAGGGGACTTTCCATGAGGTTGAGTTAAGTGGGCCCACCGTGATGTGTGTCAAACATCAACCCCATTAGTCAAATACACCATTCTATGATGGGCCACTGGATTAAAAATCAAGTCAATCCATGACTTAGGTGGGCCACACCACATACAATAGTTGAGAGGGGTTACCCTCCCATTAAAACATCCATAATCATTTATTAGACTCACCGAGATGTGGTTCACAAATCCAAATCATCCATCGTGTGTGTCCCACTTGAATGAGGGGTCAGATCAAGTTTCAGCAGCATTCAAAACCTAAGTGGCCCCACCAAGTACTTTTATATGTTTTAGGGATATCTTCACGTGATTTTAGATGGCATGGCCCACCTGAGTTCCATATACAACTGATTTTTGGGATATCTCATAACTTAAAAGGGACCCATCAAATGCACCTAATTTTTGACACACATCACGTGGGGCCCACACAGCTCAGCCTCATAAGAAGTTTCCGTAAGGTTGACCTTACCGTACCATTTCCTATATATGTGGGTAAGAAATGCTCACTTGACCCACCAACAAAATGGGATGCACGAAAAGTAAGGTGGATCCAACTATCAAGTGCTGCACACCGCAACTACCCAAACAACACTATATTCACGTGGGGTGAATATAATGGTTGAATCCATAGGATTATTGGGATATCCCGTTTCATGATAGGACACCATTGCTGAGAGGAATGCTTGGGCACAATTAGTTGTACACCCAACTAGTTGGCATGTGGAGCCTACCATGGTGTTTGTACAACATCTGTCCATGGTGTTTGTACAACATCTGTCCATCAAGGCTGTTCCATTATGATAATGGAATGCCCTAAAAAACAGGTAGATCTGTGGCGGTATACCGTAGAAAATAACCAACCAAAAAACTCCACAATCACGTGGGATATCCAATTTCCATGGTTGAGTTGACTTGACTTTTGGGTATCCCACTTTCACAATAGAATCCAACTTTGTTGAGGCAGGTAAGATATCATACAAACACCATGGTGGGGTCTCACCTGAGTATTTATATACAAACCCCACCTTCAAATAGTCCTCAATGACACATGGAATGCCTAATCATCAATCCGGACCCTCATTCATCAGTACCATAGGGAGCAAGACATGGTACAAGAATCACATTAACCTATGATCGTAACTACGTAAATAAGGCCAATTTGTGTTCTAGTTGTTTGTTGCATCAATCGGGACTATTCATGATCCCATTGGTGTGATTCTTGCACCATAGGTTTCTACACCAATGATAATACTGAATAAATAGTTTCGAACAATGTAGAGCATCTCAATTGTAAACTAAAAGCCCTGGGGATGTTAGCAGAACCTCTCAAGTCCATTCAATTGGACCACAAGTTCAAGTTCATCTGGGGGATAGCTTCTGACCTATGAAGTGTGTGCTACATCCAATCATTTCAATAGGTTGACCCAACCATGTGAGTTGCCTTTTAATAAGTATCGGCCCCATCTCCTCATTAAGTGGGCCACACCATATGAAACAATGTCGAGCCACTGATAAATTGCAAAATACAATTGTGGTTCACTCAATAATTTGATGTCGCTGATTTTTCGACAAGCCGATCCTGATGATGGGGCTTAAAAAGTTTTAAATAATTGCCTTTAAGAAGCTTTTAAATTTTCCAGAAAAGTTTTTTTTCGATAAAATATGTTTTTAGGAAAAATATATGTTTAGTTCAGTCTGCTTTTTTTCTTTTTTTTTTTTTTGCAAATATGCGGAGTTAAAAATATTTAGGCAATTAGACAAGTATTGATACCCTGCAGATCTGTATAGAAGGTCACAATTTTGATTTTGATTTTATTTTTAATAGACCTACCTTCCAAGTAGCACTCCAGAACCGCTACGTAAGTACCGGGAAGACGAGCTTGTGAATCTCAGAGGAGATGGGACTGGCGAGCTGCAGGAGTGGGATCGGATCTACGACTACGCTTACTACAATGACCTGGCCCTTCCAGACAAGGGTGCCGATTACGAACGTCCTGTTCTCGGAGGGTCCGAAGAGTACCCGTACCCACGTAGGGGACGAACAGGCCGTCCACCTACAGAAACAGGTAAGATTCGATGGCCAGGATCGTTCTGTAATACACTGCCGTGCAAATGTGCGGTTAGATTGCTCTCTTTTGTTCATGCTGATCTTAAACTCTGTTCTAATCTAACAGACCCAAAAACGGAGAGTAGATTACCACTCATAAGCCTCGACATTTATGTGCCGAGAGACGAGCGTTTCGGTCACGTGAAGATGTCGGACTTTCTAGCATATGCTCTCAAATCCATCGTTCAGTTCTTGGTACCTGAGCTACAGACTCTGTTCGACAAAACGCCGGATGAGTTTGATACCTTCCAAGATGTGCTCAATCTATACGAGGAAGGGATCCAACTCCCCGACTGCCCCGCCGTGGATAAGCTCAAGGATATGATCCCTTTGGAGATGATCAAAGAACTAGTTCGAACGGATGGTGAAAAGCTACTTAAATTCCCCATCCCTCAGGTTATTCAAGGTATGCATCTTACCCAAACCTCTACAAGATGCGACATGCATCCACACATCAGTTTTCTTATCTCACACCCATTGGTCGAGCGATCCTAACACCATTAGATAATAGTTGAAGAGCAGGTCCAATCAATTACTCGAACCATCCATCTAGTCCAACCATTATGGACTGTTTATGGTTTGAAAGAATCATATTGATTATATGTAGTGATGACGACGGGCAGCAGTTCTGGACCATCCGATCAATGTGCCTTTTGCTCAGCTGACTGCGAACTGTGGAGCAGATCTAATGGATGGTCCAGATCCGATTGATTGAACTGTCCATGTCCCTATTCAACTAAGAGCACTGTAATATGTAGCCCTCACCAATGGCCCACATGAGTCAATGTCTCTGATCTCTTCTATGGTATTTGCATGCTACTACAACAGCCGACAGATTTGCTTGGAGGACAGACGAAGAATTCACACGAGAAATGCTTGCTGGAGTGAACCCTGTCAGCATCAGTCGCCTCCAGGTAAACCGAAGCTTCTATGGTTTGATTATCTTCTCTAATTACTCTTTATTCCATAATGGTTTCAGATAATTTAAATTAAGAATCCTTAATTTGCAGGAATTTCCACCAACAAGCAATCTGGATCCAAAAGTATATGGCAATCAGAACAGTTCAATAACAGATGAGCACATTAAGAACAACTTGCAAGGTTTAACAGTAAAAGAGGTAAGGCTAATTAATGTTAATATTTTTATTGACTGATCTTTTTTGTTTAAATTATACCACTAAATTCGTGTATACTCATTGATCCTGACCGTCTAAATGATTGTTATTGAACTGGTTACCATCAATTTTTCGGCAGCATCATAGATTGGATGAGGCCCATTTGGATGGGCTATCTGATTATTGATGTGCTTATCACGATCCAATGGTTGGAATAATGCAGGCACTTGAGAAGAACAAGCTGTTCATCTTGAACCATCACGATGCAATGATGCCGTATGTGAACCGGATAAACTCAAGCTCCAGCGGGACCAAGATCTACGCCACGAGGACGATCCTCTTCCTGAAAGATGATGGGACCTTGGTGCCATTGGCGATTGAGCTAAGCTTGCCTCATCCACAGGGAGAGCAACATGGCGCGGTGAGCAGAGTCTTCACTCCGGCTGACAAAGGCGTCGAGGGTTCAGTATGGCAGTTGGCAAAAGCATACGTGGCTGTGAATGACTCCGGCTATCATCAGCTTATCAGCCACTGGTATGAATGATCTCGAGTTTCCTGTTGAAAATAATTAAATTTGGAATGAAGATGGATGGTCTTGATCGATTATTGATATAACTACAGGTTGAACACACATGCAGTGATCGAGCCGTTTGTGATTGCCACCAACAGACAATTGAGCGTGCTTCATCCAATCCATAAGCTATTGAACCCGCATTATCGCGACACCATGAATATAAATGCCCTGGGCCGGCAGATCCTGATCAACGCTGGTGGCATCCTCGAGAGCACTGTCTTCCCAGGGAAGTATGCCATGGAGATGTCTGCTGTGGTTTACAAGCACTGGGTTTTCACTGAGCAGGGACTTCCAGCAGATCTCATCAAGAGGTAATTATAAAACCGTAATGAAACATGAAATATTGCTGATCATTATACATGCATGGTCAACCTCTCTCGACGGTCCAAATAGATCGAATGATGATGGAGGTGGCTGAAAAACTCACCCATCAAACAACAATTAAACATGGCGCATTGATTTAGTTGTCCACTCTTATACAAGGTCCAGGCTCATCATACAAATCAAGGAGTTAATGTGGAATGGGCTGGGGTTGACCGGATCAACAGTTTAGATTTCCAAAAGGCGTGCCCTACATTTATCATCTGACCTCATTATGAAAACACAAAACTAGATCTTGGGTGATCACAGCCATACAATTAAAGGGCATGAAAAATGGAATGTAGAAGTAAAGGTGTCTCACTGTCCATTTTCATCATTATCTAATCCTTATCCCAAATAACTAGTGTCAGCTAGATGAATCCTATTCCACTCATCTGAATTGTTGTGATTATCATTTCAAGGTGAAATCCTTGGCTAATACTGGACACCCCTCTTATCCAACGCCTAAATTTGATAGTGAGCATGCCCACTTGGGGCCCACCTAAATTCACAGTGTATTAAGTAACAAGATTAGTATATTGATTACTAATTATTGATTTCTGAATCTACTTCTTATAGAGGAATCGCAGTGTCGGACCCGAGCCAGCCCCACAACCTCCGACTACTGATTGAGGACTACCCATATGCTGTCGATGGGCTCGAGATTTGGTTTGCAATAGAGACCTGGGTCAATAACTACTGCTCCGTCTACTACCCGTCAGACGCTGCGGTCCGAGACGACCCAGAGCTCCAGGCGTGGTGGACTGAGCTCCGTGAGGTGGGCCATGGTGACAAGAAGAACGAGCTCTGGTGGCCCAAGATGCAAACGGTAACCGAGCTAACCCAGACGTGCACAACCATCATATGGGTGGCTTCAGCCCTCCATGCAGCAGTTAATTTTGGGCAGTACCCATATGCAGGCTACCTCCCGAACCGGCCAACCATAAGCCGCCAGCTGATGCCTGAACCCGGCTCTCCTGAGTACGCCGAGCTGGAGAAGAACCCAGACAATGTCTACCTGAAGACGATCACGGCCCAGCTCCAGACCATCCTAGGTATCTCCCTGATAGAGATCCTATCCAGGCATTCATCTGATGAAGTGTACCTGGGACAGCGGGCCACACCTGAATGGACGACGGATGATGCAGCATTGGAAGCATTTAAACAGTTCGGAAGGAAGCTGGTGGAGATAGAGGACAAGATCTTAGAGATGAACAACAACATGAAATTGAAGAACAGGATGGGGCCCGTCAAGGTGCCCTACACCCTGTTGTATCCGAACACCTCAGATTTGACCGGAGTTGGTGGGCTCACCGGCAGGGGTATTCCCAACAGCGTCTCTATCTAAGGCAGCTGCAGCTGCCCTCTTTCTAGTACTTAATTTATTTATTATAGGTCCCATAAGCGATTATTACTATAGGTCCCATAAGCGTGAGTGTGTGGGGTGTGTGTGCGTGTGTAAAAATTTTTTAAAAAAAAAATAAGCGATAAAGGTCCAAATATACTGTATTTCTGAAATAAAATGAATAAATGGGATTATGTATGTCAGATTAGTTTGGATGACATCGTACGCTTGACTGGTGAAGGAGTCCTTATCATTGGGAATTTTAGGGGCCGTTATTTCATAGTTCAAAAAGTTATCGAAGACTGGACTCGACTCGATGTCTATTCATTGGGTCGACTTGAAGATTCGACTGAGTCTTGACTCAGTATCCAATAATTACAGTATCTAATAATTAAATTAAATATATGCATTGGGGCAATAAATGTTCCCATAAATACTTAAGGATTAAAAGTATAGAAAATAGCTGTAGAAATCAAAAGCCTTTGTTGTTTTTTGTTGGATAGAGATAGTGTGACTCTCCTCCAAATCTTAGTGAGTCTCAAGTGAATCGTGAGTCACGTCACCGAATTTTAGAACTATTTGTTTGGATACAAGCAAAGTTGTAGGCTACATAGGCTATGCTTTCTTGAACTAGCTCTCTGTTGACTATTTGTAACATGTTTTGAACAAGAAGTAATAACAAAAGTAGCACATATATGAGGAGATTAACATGAATGGTGGCACATATAACATTTAGTACACTCTGCACATTAACATGTGTGGCACATCTAGGTTACTTGAATACCGAATGATGCAAATGCCACACATGTGAGGTGCTTGAATATAAAGGATCACACATGTGGCACATTTTAGTATGTGTGACATATGTATAACAAACAACACTAAACTAGAGATAAGCTTTCCTCATTCTTATTCCACATTTTTCAATAAACATACTACACTTGCTTTACTCGCCGTTTTAGGGACAAGCTAACCTTATTCTCTCTATTCTTAAGCATAAATAGGTTAAGAAAGTTGGGAACAACTCCATAGACCACCTCCCACCTGGCTCCTTGGTTTATAAAAAAAGAGGCCCTTTTTCCTTGATCCTAACCGTACCCCTCCGATCATGGTCCATGCATATAAGAAGATAAATGAAATTTTCAAGCCAAAAACAAAAACAACAATTCGAATAGACGGTCCACATCATTTTCTTTTTTTCTTTAAGGATTAGTACGTTGTTAGCTTGTTTTTATGTGATTTCGCTGGCATCTAATGGATGGACAAAGCCTAAGCCTATCGCTAAGTGGATGAAACGAAATTGTTAAGAAAGAAAAAGCAATCATAGTTACCAATCAACTAAAAGTCAAAAAAATCTATGGGTAGGATATTCTGGTCTTGAGTTTTTTGTGCATGGGCCATCCATGGTAAGGCCCAATCCACCAATGTTCCCGATCACTTAACCAGTGGCACTGCTGTGTACAAACTGTAAACCCGAATTTACTGAACAATGTCCTGGCCCACGCATTGTATGAACATCTGGTAAGAAATTTTGCACTCGAGTAAAAAAACATCCAATCCATGTAAATGGTGAGGCCCACCAATAAGACTTCCTAGCATGAAAACAAGGCTAATCTATTCATTAGCTACTCCACACTATCAAAATCAATGGATGAACGATTGTCTGTCAGCATCCTGGTGTACCCCATCTAATGAGTGAGTGTGCATGATTTTTGAGAAAGGTTATCTTCATTGTCAGGCCCACTGTTTTACATGGATCAGATGTCCACTGATAGTGACATTCTGACAGGAAAGATGAGTTAGCATGCAGCCTGTTACAGGTGATGAGTTCTTCAATTGATGGATGTATTATGCGAGAAAGACTGACCACCTACGACAAGTGACACCCTAAATCAATTCACTGAAACCTTTTAATTTTTGGTTTCAAACTTTGCCATTAAAACAATCTTTTGGAAAAAGGATTTTTACATTTGGCTGTGCGCAACCGCTATCTTTTAAAATATTTCTGAAAAACCACCTACCTTTTTCATAAATGGACAAAGAAACACCTCTATTGGCTTTGACTAATGTTGAATTAGGAAAAATGGGTGGGCAAAGTGGATTTCTCGAAAACATCATGGTAGGGTCCTCGGTAGGTTTCAACAATGGGTCATTATCCCCACTGTTTCCATTAGTGTGGTTTACTTGAGCTTTGAATTGGCCTCATTCTAAGGCTCATGCCCTAAAATGAGCCATCTCCATTAGTTTGGTCTACTTGAGCTTTGGATCAGCTTATTTTTGAGCTCATGCCATATAATGAGCTCCAAAATGGATGGATTGTAGATAGAACACATATCACGTGGGCCCCATGGGGTCGTGACAAAGTGCTACATAGCAGTCCGGGAGTGGACATTTACTGGCCACCTTTGAAACACTCGGACTGACCATGATGTTTCCAACAATTCCACCCCGTCCACCAATTCTGCCGGATCATTTTAGGGGGTGGGCCGAAAACGAGTCAGATCCAAAACTCAAGTGTACCACAGGGCACCAAACAGTGCGTATTGAACATAGACAGTTCAATCATTTGTGGGGCCTAACATGATATATGTGAGAAATCTACTCCATCCATAAGTTTTGCCAGCTCATATTAGGGGATGGACCCATAAATAAATCAGATCCAAAACTCAAGTGGGCCACAGCAGGAAACAATGGAGATTAAATAGCCACCATTCAAACATTTGGGGCCCACCATGATGTTTTGAAAAATTCTCCATCCATCTATTTTTCCACCTCATGTGAGGACCTCAAAAATAAGGCAAATCCAAAATTCAATTGGGCCACAACGGGAAACGATGGGTATTGGGCGCCCACCATTGAAAAACCCATGGGACCACAAGTTTTGGATCAGGCTCGAATTTTGTGTTTTCCGTTCAACCAAGTGGGAATGACCTTCTGACCGGCTTGGATGGTATATAAACATCACAATGGATCCCAAGAAGGTTACAATGGTAAGCATTTCCCTCCACATCGTTTCCTGTCATGTGGCCCACTTGAGTTTTGGATTGCCTCATTGTTTGGCTCATGGACTAAAATGATATGGTGAAACTGATGAATGACGTGGATTTCTCACAAACATCATGGTGGGCCCCACCATGGTTCTCAGGTCGCAAGTGAGCACGTGGTTGTTTGACTAACAGTGAAAAAGTAGGTATTACGAAAATAGTTTGAAATAGAAGGTTTTTTGGTCCATAATCCAAGAAGCAGGTGGCCAAATGGAAAAATTACTTTTTGTGCCTGCATGATAACTTTCATCATGTCTCGTCCCGTCATCGGACTTGTGCAAAGACATTGTACCATGAAACGGTAGGACCCACCATGAAGATCACCTGGCATATTAGTATAGCTGGTCCAATCATCAGATTGTCAACGCCTTTAGAATCAATGGACAACCGATGGTCTGACTCAACATAAATGTGTGGCCCAACTAATGAATGGAGCAGCTTGATTTCAAGACATGTTATCTTCACGTGAGGCTTGCTCACATGGTACAGATGTCTTTTGCAAGTGGCATTTTGAGAAGAAAGATAGCGAGGCAGTACCACGTTATCATGCAGGCACACGTAGGGTGATCAGTTTCTCTATTGATCATGCAATGCTGGGCCCAAACTTTGAAGAGCTTCACCTGGTGTTTGGTTTGCACACGCAAGGCCCAATTGTTCCAGGATCTAAACTTCTGATCTAATGGGCCCCACCATAGATAGATGTCGTACACATCCACAGCGGGCTCATTAGAGCAATGCTCTAGATCACCAAATTGTGGCATCAGAACAATATTCATGAGCTGATGCATTGGACTCAAGATTTCAGATGCTTGCATGAGAAACCGCCCAATAAGGGGTCTTTATGAAGTGCAGTCCAAAGTGAAACCAATGTACTTCAATCCTCAATCAAAAAGGTTCAAGACATGGGTAGACAATAGACACAGGCAAGATTTTCTATCACACAGGTTTAAAATAAAATTCAAATCCAGTTTTTGGCACAAATATTCTCTCTCAATTAGGTAAGCTAGAAAATTGAATCACACAGAGTAACAAGTAAACTGTTGTCTAATACTGTCATTGTTGTGTCGAAAACACATATTAATCTTGGTTAACGCAAATCATTTGAAGTGCAAAATCAGTAAAATGAATATGCATAACCACCTATTTATTGGAGAGTGATAAAGCACCTAGTCGTATTCGAGTTCATCAGGAGTAACAGGTCTTTTGAGAGGGATGATGGACTTCTTTTCGACATCCCGAGATAATGCTTTCCTCATATCTGAAAATGGCAGAGAAGCAATGAGAAGAACATGAGAACAGTCCTAGCTGATGCTGGATCCTTACACTACAAAAACACATAAAAAAGGCAGGCAAACTCACCTAGCCCATCTTCTTCCCCAGAGTAATAGCGCAGCACACGTCGATAGATGACGTACCCCAGCTGTGAGAGAGAGAGAGAGAGAGAGAGAGAGAGAGACCCATTTGGTTAATATTTCAGTAGGGAATTGTCTGAAGAGTGGCTCAGTGTGTTTACTAGCCAAGTTTTCTGAGTGAGTCACGTGGGAATCACCACCCGCCAGGTTGGCAGGCTTCGTTACCTGATTCATTTCAGTTGGCATCTCCCACTATGTTGCAATTATCTGATTTAAGCTTTTTTTTCTAAATTACACCAAATGGTTCAGTGCTAAGTGGCAGCACCCATGGTTAAAAGTATCATCTAAACCAGTTCATATCACTTGATATGGACTGATATCATCCATATACATACATGCATGATCATGGTGTGTCGTAAAGGCCATTGCGGAGCCGTCAAAGCTATTACATAAAGATAACGGCGGCAACCATTATACATTACTGGGTCATAAAGGCCGTAAAACCCATTACAGAAAAAATGACACAGGCTGTTGCAGCTCCTGTAATGGCCCGTTACGCACCTTGTAAAGGCCGTAACAGCCTTGTAAAGGCCCATTGCCTGACACAGGTTCTTCGGGTTTTTTTTCAATTAAAAAAATAGACCATAACGGCCATTATAGGGGCCATAGCAGCTATTACAACCCGTATCGTAAAGGTAACGGTGGTGGCCATTATAGCCACCATTACCGTTGCAGAATACCTTGCCCATGATACGGTCGCGAACTGTGGCAATACATGGCGATACGACCCCATATCGTCAGTGAATGATACAATACGGAAAAGCTAATTTAAAAAACGACGGTAACAACTAATCATTCCAACCATAACATGAGATCATTACGAAAATCACCTTGACTTTTCAAGGTTTTTTATGGATAAGCAAATTTTATTCAAAGAGGGAGGAAGAAAATCAAGTGAAACCCATCCAATGGAAGTTTTTGAACTAGACAACTCTAAAGTGAAAGAGGGCATTTTGGTCATTTCCATAGCATTTTGGTCATTTTGAAAAGTTTATGATGTTTTATTCACCTAATAAAAAACAATGGCTTTTGGTTCCACTCTTTAAATTATAGATTTGAGGTGTCTAATAAGCAAGGTGGGCCAAAACGTTACGTATCGGCCGTAATGGCCGATATGTAACGGTAACGGTGGGAACCGTTACGCGTTTCGGGGTCGTATCGGCCGATGTCCGATTTTGTGCACGTATCAACTGTTACGGGCCCGTTACAGAAGTAACGGCCGTTACTGACCCGTAACGGTCATATAACGATAACTTCTTCTTTTTTTTTCATTATAAGCTCTGTTTTTGCTGTTTTTTTGAAACTTCTTGCCTCCAAACTGTTTCTCACTCCTACTAATTTCGACCAACCTTATCTGGGTATTTGAGATATAAACACATTATATTACGGATTTTGTTGAATCAAAGCTCGGTGAGCTATTTTTCAGAAACTCGTCAAAAATAGGTATTTATACTTTTTTTTAAATATGTTTTGTTGTTTTAATCATGTCATATGATGTGTTAATCATAATAGAACATGTTAATGCGCATTTTACAGATTTGGGGTGCCATTTAATATTTTTTTTAATATTTTTTTCTATTTACACATGAATTTTGACCCTTTTTTTTAAAAAAAATCGAAAAGTCAATTTTTAATGGTTGTTTTGCTGTTTTGATCATGTCATATGATGTGTTAATCATAGTAGAACATGTTAATGTGCATTTTACAGATTTGGGGTGCCATTTAATATTTTTTTCTATTTACACATGAATTTTAGCCCTTTTTAAAAAAATTTAAAAAATCAATTTTTAATGGTTGTTTTATTGTTTTAATCATGCAATATGATGTGTTAATCATAGTAAAACATGTTAATGTGCATTTTACAGATTTTGGGTATCATTTAATATTTTTTTATATTTTTTTCTATTTACACATGAATTTTGGCCCTTTTTTTTAAATTCGAAAAATTAATTTTTAATGGTTGTTTTGCTATTTTAATCATACCATATGATATGTTAATCATAGTAGAACATGTTAATGTGCATTTTACAGAATTGGAGTGTCATTTAATATTTTTTTTATATTTTTTTCTATTTACGCATGAATTTTGACCTTCTTTTTTTTAAATTTGAAAAATCAATATTTAATGGTTGTTTTGATGTTTTAATCATGTCATATGATGTGTTAACATAGTAGAACATGTTAATGTGCATTTTATAGATTTGGGGTGCCATTTAATATTTTTTTCTATTTACGTATGAATTTTAGCCTTTTTTATAAAATTCAAAAAATCAATTTTTAATGGTTGTTTTGTTGTTTTAATCATGTCATATGATGTGTTAATCATAGTAAAACATGTTAATGTGCATTTTACAGATTTGGGGTGCCATTTAATATTTTTTTAAAGTTTTTCAATTTACGCATGAATTTTAGCCTTTTTTAAAAAAATTCAAAAAATCAATTTTTAATGGTTGTTTTGTTGTTTTAATCATGTCATATGATGTGTTAATCATAGTAGAACATGTTAATGTGCATTTTACAGATTTGAAGTGCCATTTTATATTTTTTTTTTATTTTTTTCTATTTATGCATTAATTTTGGCCTTTTTTTTTTTAAATTCGAAAAATCATTTTTTTATTGAATAGTTTGCTAATTTAATCATAGAATTTGATGTGTTAATTATAGTAAAACATGTTAACGTGTATTTTATAGATTTGTGGTGTTATTTTATAATTTTTTTCTATTTTCGAATTAGTGACTTTATGTTTTTATTTGCTTATATTGGACAGGTTATACCATGGAGCTTCTTAAGGTTTAGTTAGAACATAAAATCATCTTTATTAGCATAGGTCATACAGACATACACTTATACTCATATCTAATTATCTAATATCTACCTAAACCTAAAGAAATGTCTGGGTCTGGCCAACAATAAGTGAGTGAGGATATTAGATAGCAACATTGTGAGAGGGTTGGTGATACTAGACACCAAATGAAGTGCAAGTATTGTGATAGACTAGTGACTGGTGGAATTACCCGTCTCAAACAATATTTGGCACATCGAAAGGGTCAAGTTGCCCAATGTAGTAGAGTACCGAAAGATATAATGATTTTAATGTAAGCTAGTCTGGATGAGTCGAAGGGTAAACGTGTTGTTATACACAAGAAGAAAGATGATATTTTGGATGCAACTCGATAGAAAGTGTCTGGTCCTAAATATATAGGTGTTCGTGATGAAGATATTATTAATTCTGACGAAGATTCAGATCGAGAATTAACTATAGCTAGGAGAGAGAGCTTACGTCTAGCTCGTAAAGAGGAAGAACGTCGCCGCATGTTTGGCACGCATGGGTCAGTGCGTGATACAGGGGGGCAGTGGGAGTGGCAGTGGGAGTGCGACAGGAAGCGCAACTGCTTCTGCAGGTGGGGATGAGGGAGGTAGGTTTGGTGGGTTACGACGTGTATTTGGGAGCCTACAACAAACATCTTCACATGATACCCCTATACGTTTGGATGAAGAAATAAATGAGTCTAGGAGACCCTCTATTGATCCAATCCTATTTTGGAAAGAATCAACTCAATAAAAGAAGATAAAACAAATGTGGAGTAAAACTTCCGTTGAGAAATTAGGTAGAGCAGCAGCAAAGTTATTTATACATGCCAACATACCTCCTAATGCGGTCAATTCTCCATATTGGCAAGTGGTAATTAATGCAGCAGCAGAAGCAGATGAAGGAATAAAAGCTCCCACGGCTAAGGAGATTAGGGGAAAATGGACAGATGCAGAGTATGTGGATGTAAAAACATACGTAGCTACCTTTAAACCTGTATGGTAAGCCAGAGGATGCATGATCATTTGTGATGGTTGGACTGGCTCAACCAGACGTAGCATGATCAACTTCATGGTGTACTGCCACTTAGGAACTATATACCATAAGTCAATTGATGCCTCAGAGGTAACCAAAAATCTAATTATATTAATGAACTAATGGATAAAGTTGTGGATGAGATTGGAGAAGAGAATATAGTGTAGATTGTGACAAATAATGAAGCAACATATAAGCTTGCAGGATATATGTTGATGGAAAAGAGAGAACACCTTTTTTTGTCACCATGTGTTGCCCATTGTATTGATCTTATATTAGAAGATATTGGGAAGAAGAAGAATGTTAAGGAAATGGTCGAAAGGACAAGACGTGACGACCTTTATTTTCAAGTATAATCAAGTAGTCGCAATAATGAGAAAGTTCGCAAAAGGATGAGAGTTGTTGAGGCCTACAACAACTAGATTCGTGACAAACTTTATAACATTAGAAAGTTTATTCCAGCATAGGGGAGAGTTGAGTGAGATGTTCGCTTTCCGAGAATGGCTCAACATAAAACATGGAAAGAAGACATCAGAGACACCGGTTGAAGTTGCGAACACCATACGAGACAACAAATATTGAAAGAAGATCAAGTCGATCCTAAAGGTGATGAAGCCACTAATGAGGGTACTCCGTCTTGTTGAAACTGACGAAGCACCTGCCATGAGCTTCCTATACGATGTCATGGATAAGGCAAAGATGGCAATTCAACATGATTGTAGAAGCTAGGATTCTTATTGGAGGATGATCGACAGAAGATGGACAAGACAACTCTATCATGATATTCATGCAACATGTTATTATCTAAATCCTAAGTATAGATATGCCCAATCATTTGTTAAGAATGATGAAGTTCGTGTCAGGCTAAAAAAATTGATAAAGAGATTAGAGTCTGACTTAGATATGCAAATAAAGGCGTTGAATGAATTAGATACATTTGAAAATCACTTTGGTAGCTTTGGAGATGCTCTTGCACAGCATGCAGTATCTAAGTTCCAACCGGCCGAATGGTGAATTAATTTCGGAGAGAGTACAAAGGCTCTCCAAAAAATTGCAGTAAAAGTTTTAAGCCAGACAACATCTTCATCTAGCTGCGAAAGGAATTGGAGTTGTTTTGTATTTATTCATTCAAAGAATAGAAATAGATTGCAAACTAGAATATTAGATAAACTTGTCTTCATGCGCTACAATATAAAACTAAGAATGCGACGACATCATAGGAGTATTACAGTTGTCGATTACGAAGATTACTGTCCAATAAACTTGGACAATATTTATGATGAGGATGACCCGCTTCTACCTTGGTTGGAAACAAGGGAAAAGCAAATTGAAAATGATAGTAAAGAATTGAAAATTGATAACCCATAAATACGTAAAGCGCAATAAGAAAGTCGTGCAGATGTGTTGGACCCAGTAAGAGGGGCAGCGTCTATGCCAAGTACGGGTACGGCTCAAGATCAACAAAAGAGTACGAGCAGTGGTAGCATGACCGTGTCGGATAATGGTGACAATGACCCCCTCCCTGGTGCTGTTACTTCTGGTGTTGTTCAGCGCCCTATACAGCCGTCTACAGATCGCGATGTCGACGAACATTGACGAAGTGGTACACGAGGTCGAACTTATGAGTGTACCGAGTCACGATACAGCTAGCAGAAGGAAGGTACATCTAGTGGCGCACCGGGTCCGGGAGGTCCGGAACATCAGCAGGCTCATGGTCTTGGTTATTATGATGGATATTCTTATGGTCAATTAGATTATGATTATGATGATTATACTGAGCCTGTTCCATCACATTCATATTGTAGTAACCCTCCCGATCAATATCCATATGATTATAGATATCCAGATTCAAATCTAAGTGACTCATCGCAGTAAACGCACTCTCAATCTCAAGATTATCAACAGCCTGATTATAGGCACCAGTATGGCTATTCGACGGGCACTGGTGAATATCCTTACTCGGGGTCAAAGTCGTTGCCTAGTCAGGATCAGTCATCCTCTGGTTTCGTTGATGTACTATTTTCTTCTGGCACTAGATATTATGGATATGCAGCACCTACACCTATTAGACAGCCTCAGCCTGATGGTGACGATGACGATGATGTGAAGGTCGAGCAACCACAAAAAAGCAGATTTTCATTTTGGTGGTGACTTGTGATTGTGAGTATATATTTGTATTAAGGTAAGTATTTGCAGCAGACAGCTCACAGCAATATTATTGTAAGAAGTCATGCATACACTTGACATTGCCGAACTTATATTTAAAATAACTCCCCTGACAACCAATCAAGTAATCCTTAATTAAGTTGCAGGGGAGTATATCAGACACTACTATTTTATTTTTTTTAATATTCTTGACTTGAGGATGACAAGTCATAGATAGGAATCATAATCACGTGCACGGGTATGTTCGAGAAATTCCTCAAAAATAATTGCAAACACCTAGTGTAAGATATTTTCATATTACATTCATTCTAATATATCTATCATTGATAGTAGATAGTTAGAAAATTAAATATATGAATTTTTTAGTCAAATTCAGGTTATCTGGTTCATAAATTCATCAAACAGTCCGATGCAACTTCTCACCAAAGAGTGGACCGTTACACCACATAAACATGTTCCAATTTATAAATGAATGCATATTTGGAATGCTTAAAATATTCCGAATTTAATCCATATTTTTTCATATTTTCTTGGCAAAAAAAAAAAATGCGCCGTTACGGGCCGTTATACCCGTATCGCCGTTACGCCCCCGTATCCGTATCGGTCTTGGAGGTCACCGTTACGCCAATCGATACCGATACAGGACACCTTGCTAATAAGCAGTGTTCAAATTATCTCCAATATTATCTTTATCTCCAACTCAGCGATACCGATAACACTGGTAGCGATACTGATAACGCTGATAGTATCAGAAATTCCAAGTATTAGCAATGTATCGCCAAGTATT
This sequence comes from Magnolia kwangsiensis, assembly GCA_037074715.1. Classification (NCBI taxonomy): domain Eukaryota; kingdom Viridiplantae; phylum Streptophyta; class Magnoliopsida; order Magnoliales; family Magnoliaceae; genus Magnolia; species Magnolia kwangsiensis. Next base: position 10,841,724 of record CM073571.1, read on the forward strand.
GCCAACGTATCAATATCGTTAATGTAATCGCCAATATTTTTAACTATGTAAATTATAGGTGTCACTTGTATTGCCAATGCATTAATATCACCAATGTATTACCAATATTTTCGATTATGTAAATTCTACGTAATGCTTATATCATAAGTGTATTAATGATATTTCAACAATATCACCAACATATCAATATCATCAAATTTTTGTTTATTAGAAAAAAATTTATTTCAATTTTTTTTTCCTTTGGCACATGGTTGTATGTAGTGTTCAATTTGTAATTGATAATATTGATAATATCTCGATATTATCGATATCGCAATTCACAACATGTGCAATATTGAGACCACAATCTTTCATTTCTTTTCCAATTGTTGACAATTTCTTGGTGAAATATCATGTGTTGTTGATATTTTGTAATATTGATGGGTATTTGGATGGAAGGTTGGATGGTTAAATAGGCCGGATGAGATTGTTGGACTGATTTCTTTCAACAGCGCATGCTTTAAATGCCCCATTAAATGGAAACTTGTTATGTATGCATTCTTTATGCAATTTTTTAATTTCTAAATATGCAAATATGTACATTTTAACATCTCCTTAAGTTTTGCTGAAAATTCCACTGTTTTCCCTTGTTTCCCTGCACTTCCGGTTATCAGCGACATCGATATTGTTTCCGTATCCCTGGCCAGCGAAACTTGTAGCAATACCGATACTTTGAACACTGCTAATAAGGTAGCGTTTTGGCCCACACTATTGATCATATTGCAATAGGTAGATCGAGGGCATGTTTAGATAGTGAGAATAGAAAAGAGAATGACTGAGTTTTCTCATGATGGAACATTTTACTATGTTTGGATAGCAACAAAAGTACTAGATTTCAAAAAGCTCATTACCCAAACGCTACAGTCAAATTGTCATGCACAAGATGCAAGGTGACTGTTGTGAGAGAACGTCATGAGATTTTTACTTACTAAACAAACAAGACCCCCCAAAAAAATGAAATCCCTCGGCATCCATGTTTCAATTGTGATCATGGAAATCTTGAAAATCATCATTGGCTGATCATTATAATTTTCTTGAAAATCATCATTGGCTGATCATTATAATTTTCTTTCTTTCTTTTGCCCCTATCCCAAAATGCTCTAAAATGGAGATTAACAAATTGTAATCACCTTCTGTAGCATTCATATTGAGATACTTTGGTCCAAATAGCAGTTACATGAGTTTCAAGTTGCACGTGGAAAGATTACCAGTGCAATTTCACGGCTAGTTCTTCAATATGAATGCTAGGAACAGAAATTGCTGCAATTGAATTCAACAGCAGACAGAGTCTAAAACTTAAATTGACATGGTTGGAGGACCACACCTTTTCATACATCTTTATTGCTGGCATGTTGGATGCTCTCACAAAAAGGTCCACGAAGTAAGCCTTATCCCTGCAGTGAAGCCCTTTTTCTCAGCACTTTGAGAACATACCAATCAAAACAAATAACATGAGAAACATGGACACGTGTAAACGAGAACATCCACATGGTACGAGGCCAGATATCATAATAAGGAATGGCAGGAGATGAAAGCTTCACAGGCAGTGGAGGGGATGATTCATTGTTAAATCGCTTTTTTTATGCCACGGAAGATCACCAATAAATTGCATTCTACAGACACTGACCGGGGAGTTCGACGTCATAATTTATAGAATGTGCTGGATTCCAGACATTGATATCCTTCAAATGAAGGGTCCGTTTAGCATGCGTCATAGCTCTTGGTAGATAAGAGTCATCTGGATATGGATATTTTGTGATGATTGCCTTTTTAATGACAATGAATGTTTGGTGTTTGGCCATGACACTGCACATTGTATAAATCTATGTCATCATCAAATAAGCCTTATCGCAAATTATTGGGGTCAGCGTTATGTGGATAGCATTATTTGTGCTTGGATGACACAAACTGGTGTGTCATATAACAATGATAAAATATGTAATTTTTTTGAGTTCATAAATAAATAAATAAATAAATAAGCCATGTTAAGTTCATGAGTGGTATTCGATTGCAGAACCATGGACACCACTTATTGAATGTCCATACATGACCAGTGGCAGGCGGCCATTTGGGTAAGATGCAATGCTAGACCATGACTCGCTATATATGCCAGGGATTATTTGTCACAATCTATCTAAAAGTAGCAAAAAAGGCAAAAATTTTGGCCAAAGAGGCCAGCTCCTCTATAGGTCGTATCCTATGTACAAAAAGCATATTTTACAGATTATTCATCTGTGTAAATAGTTATTCATCTCCATGTAGAAGTTATTCAATGTTCATCTCCGAAGTCACCTGTTTATGCAACATTGCATATGTAGGGCCCACCATTTTGTATGTGTCTCTTTTCAATAGCCTTATTTTCTCCTGGAAGTTGTAATTATCTCCGTCATTTACATAAGAGTTCGCTTTGGCAGGTGAGCATATAGGATTATGTTATGCTCCTCTGAAGGAGCTAGCTAGTGAGCTCCATCCAAGTTTGAATTCATTTGACTCTGGTCATCACTTCCGTTGGATGGAACTCTCCTCTGCAAAATCAATGGCGAATGTCCTAATTCATATTGTTATCCTTTCAATTTTCTAAGGACCCACTTACCATTAAGAGAAGGTTAAATGCCTTTTGTTCTAAGGACCCACTTAAAATTAGGACCTAGGGCTTAGGGCTTTCAGCTTTCGGGCTTTAGCCGCCCCCCCCCCCCCCCCCCCCAGGACAGCCATTTATTCCTTGGCTCCACCAAGCTTTCATGTGCCATGGCAGACTATTCCACGTAATTTCAAGGTGAACATGTAACCAGGTGTTGATCTTGTAAAGGGAGGTTATTTTAATGTATTATGATTTCTAATAATGTTTTCATTTTGAAAGGAAGATAATCAGGGAAGTCCTATTGTTGGGGGTTGTTCACTCACCTCTTTGAAGCCGTCAGCATTTATTCAGCAGATACCCAGCTCTGCCAAGAGTGGTTACTTTTGCAAGGATATTGGCCAAGAATAGAATCCTAACTATCAATGACTTGTACAAGAAAAATATGCTAATCATGAATGCGTGCATTATTGATGTAGAACAACCAAAGGAGAAAATGCAATAAGAGACAGAACCCAAGTTGTAATATACAATTGAAATACCCAAGAGAGAGTCTCCAAAGGGCCTCCAAAGAGGGTTACAAGTTTGTTTTAGAAAAAAGAAAAAAGAAAAGGAAAGGGGGGGGAAAGAAGAAGAAGAAGAAGAAGAAGATCTAAAGAATGAGCTACTCTGAACCCTTTTCTGAAGCTACTTTGTACTCAAACATAAGCAACATTTAATTCTAGCCCTCCATAAATACACTGACATGTTTATGTATCATTACAAATACACGAAAAGGCCTAAAAATAATCAAAACTCACACTAAAATTCATCCCCTCCCACCCAGATTTTGAGGCTGGAACAGCTGAATCTTGAAAAATGGGTAAAAATATCTATTTTGTAGTATCTGAAGGTATCTTCACAACAAGCCAAAGATCATCTAGTTGCACAGAGTGTAAAGCAAAGCAGAAATAGATTCAGGTGCAGGAGTGGGGAAGTGCCTGATACAAAATGTCATCAAGTACAAATGGCCAAGAAGTGGGAGCATGAGCATGAGTCCAAAGCACAATTGGAAGCAGGAGTAGAACATAATTAGAAGGATCTTGAAACAAAGGATCATCCCCGACTGATGCTCAAGCAAAAAGTTACGCTTTCTGGAAGTTTTTGCATAATTATGAGCCTTAAGGATGCAGAGTCTACAGATCATCTATTTATTCATTGCAAGATCGCCTTGCAATTTGGAGAAAGGTCCTATCTTTGTTTGGCTTAATCTGGGTCATGTTTGGCACACTTGATAAACTAATAGGAGCTTGGAGTTGGCAAGTTCAAGGCAAAAAGAAGAACACTCCTTACTTTCACTCCCAGCAGTGGTGTGGTTGCTATGGACAATGTAACAACCATATGTTCAACGATATATCTTAAACGATTGATGTTGTCTTAGAAAGGGCAATCGCATAAAACTCCAGATGCACATCTCCACTTCATCCACCCAACTCTAGTTCTATGAGAAACATTCTTCTCAATCTCACTGCTTCCATGGATAATCAACCAAGATATTGAAAATGTTCATTTTGGGATACTTCACTCAACAATCTTACCTACTCCATCATTTCCACTCTTATGGTTGCTAAACTTGCATTCCATATACTCTATTTCAGTCTGCTTGATTTTAAAATCATTAAATAAAATTTGTTGTTTAATAAAATATTAAAAAATGTGATCAATGAGACTTTTACAGTGCAAAGATCACAAATTCAAAGGAAAATCATGAGTTCAAAAGAATTTTATAAATTCTCGATTCAATTACGTCAGTCAGCACCCTTGTTGACAGCTGGCTCAGTAGTCCAGTTGGTAGTGTACTACTTCTCTACCAAAGAAAATCAGCACCGTCTTATACAACTGAAAACCTCTTAAACTATGATGAAATTTCAGCTGAATGATGAGATGTTCCACTTGATAATCACCCAATAACAAGACATTCTGATCATCTGGCTAGTGTCAAATGTACATACTTTCTTCTTTTTCTTTTTATTTATTGAGGATTAACAGAGTCAAACATGCATACTGCCTAGCTATGCAGGGAAAACCTTCTCCTGAAGCCTTCTCCAGGACTCTTACACTCAAGCAAGCTCCCAAGAGATAAGATTAAACGGCATCTGCGCTTGAACCCTATAATATGGTTTTGACTTAGAGATAGCTGAGACAAAAAAGTTTTGACTAAAAGCCGGTCATTATGAATTTATGATGGTAGTCATGGAAAAGCATGTAAAAGGTGATGTCATTTAACAAACCTGAAGCACAGAACAATCATTTCTAGGACAGACGTGGACGATAAAAAAATATAATGTGAACATATCCTACTTTCCGAGTTTAATTTCATTGATGCCTACTACAAGAAAATCACAGATATAGTAAGCTGACTGCCAAACTAACTGCAATGGAATTTTATTAAATTGATTCTTCATCAATCTTACATTTTGTCACTGATCTCTTCTAGCAAGTTCATGAGCTTTTTTGCTAATTGCTGCCTCCTGTATTCTGTAGCAACAGTTACAGCGGTTACATGTCCATGCCAGGATTCACCTTGTCCTTCAACCTTTCCCATAACTGCATAAACATAGATGACAAAATACAAAGGTGTCATGAGGTCTGACAAATGAGAAGCTCCTAAGGGTAGCAATGAGATTCAAAAAGAAAAGTTCAATGTCAAAGCAAATAAGGTTGTATTATTTCCAAGAACTGTTTGTTATAAATGCATATGATGCACGAGATAAGTGGCATGAGAACAAAGGTATTCAGTAATAGTAATGGTGGCCGTCGTTACCTTTACGATACAGGGTGTAACAGCCATTATGGGAGCTGCAACAGCTGTTACGGTGTCTCTTTTTTTAATTGAAAAAAAAAAAAAAAAAATCCAGAAAACTTGTATGAGCCCCCGTAACGGACGGTTATGGGGCCTTTAGTGTAATGGCCTTTACTCGTCATTTTTTCCTGTAACGGCCGTTATAGCCTTTACGACCCAGTAACGTGTAACGGTTGTCACCATCACCTTTATGTAACAGCCTTTACGGCATACCATGATGAGAACATCAACCTAAGATGAACCACATCTACAAAATGATACGAGTCAATTGACTAGTTTTAGTGTAGATTCATTAGTAAATGTGAAAGGAAAAAAAAAAAAGCTTCTAAGGTCATCAATAAAGAAGGATGACAACAGATCTTGCATATATAAAAAGAAAGCCCAAAAAATGAAAATAGAGAGTGAGCTTTAGATCATGAATACTTAATTTCCTATTCCTCCCAACATGGATTTAAATAGCGGCTTCAGAGTTTGACTTACCAGGGGACCGAAACTGGTCCCTCCAACTAATTCTGACGCAGTTCATTTCAATCAGTTTCAGTTCCATTTTCTGATGCAGACTGAACCAGTATGACTCAGATGAAACCGAGTTGTACTGGAGATATTTTAAAGCATGTTTCCCAATACAGAAATTAAGCAAAATATGTAAGAAACACATCTCAATTAAAATAGCAGAGCACAAACAGTTTTTGCATGTCCATGAGAAGACTTTACCATCACAAAAGGAAGTCTAGAATGATACAAGTTTTTTAGGGATAGGAGGATACAGATTTCGTAGTCACAATCACAGAATCTTTCTTGGAAATCCTCCCACATCTATATATGAACTCTGGTTATGCAAAAAAAGCACTTTGAATCATTGATTCATTGCCACAGATGGCTTAGATCCAATAGTTCATTATCTAATGAATCTTTCCATAATAATACTCCATCTGAAATCAAACTTACTTTCTCAGTGAAATCATGCTGCAATTTCCTGAGGAGTGGGTTGGGACCACCAAGAATTCCAAAGGTTGGCTTGTTGGTCAGAAAAACCAAAGTGCTTTGGCAGACCATATAAGAAGCAAGATGATGATGATCACAAATTGAATGTATCACTAGTCTGAGTAATGCTGAAACAGCGAACCATTTGTTTATCCACAGTGGGCATGCAACAGAGATCTGGAGGAGGTTTGTGGCCTTATTTCAAACCAATTGGGTGATGTTTGGGTTGATTGTAGCTATGTTCTAAGCTTAGGACAGGAGATATATCATATACAGGAAGGAAGGTCTTGTGCAGGCTAGCTTTACTTGTGGGGATTTGGATGACCTAGAAGGAGCAGGATAACATGACTTTCAATATCAAATAGATTACACCAACCGAGAACTTCTAAACTGCAAACGATAAACCCTCAACTCTAAATCCTAAAACCCAGTAATTCTCTATAAGATGAGATCTGTTGTTGAATGTCCTGTCATAATCCAGTCGTAATGCTGATAATTTCAAATTTGAGTACCCAAACCATGACTGTGTTCTAAGCAAACATGATTACAATGTTTTTTAAGAGTGTGTTTGGTTGCACACTTGCCCCAACTATCAACCAAACGCACCCTAAAAGGAACCAATTCATAAAAATACTTGGGAACCGTTTGGGTAGGATATACTGTGTAATCGGGATGAAGAATAATCCCGGTTTTGGCAGGCCCTGTCCCCTCCACATCGGATTCACCATACCAAAACTGGTGTTTACTCCATATAAATGCAATCAGCGGCTTTTCAAGTTTTTTATATATCTATATATAACTTTGGTAATTGCATTTATGCAGAGGAAACCGCCACTTTAGGCAGCCAATCCAACATGGAGAATGTTGGGCGTACCAAAACCAGGACTACGCTTAATCCTGACTTGGGAGGATCCCCTACCCAAACAGACCCTTAATTCTTCACATCAACATCATCCATTCCTCATGAACCATTACAACCTAAACAAACCCAATTCAAGAAAAGAAAAAAAAAAAAATCACTATTTCTTCGTAGTTCTACCATCGTTGTCCACTCTTCAAACTAATAATTTCATGATTGATCACCCAAATGCGTAACTGTATACTAATCAAAATTCCAACTTCAATCTAAACGAACCGAATCCACAAAACCAACTATCTCTTCATATAATCACAGCCCACTTTCCGCATCCAACAACAATCCAAACAAAACCCAATTCATAAAATTGCCATCTTTTCACACCATCGTTGTCCACTCTCAAGTCTTCACACAAATAATTTCAAGAGTGACCACATAAACCCTCAAAGCATTCTCAAGAAATAAAATGATGTCCCTCCATATCGTTGATCAACATTAATCGCTAAAACCAACAGCCATATTCCATATATAGTCCTTCTAAAAAGAGGAGAATGAGATACGAAGAACCCAAATAAATTAAAATAGAAGGAAAAGAAAGGGGGAGGAAGAATGCTTACTGTAACCCATGATACGATTGCCGGGACCTTCGGCGACATGGAAATAATCGGGCCATCGTGCCAAATACGTCATGTAAAACGACATGTTAAACTGCCCATTTCAGATTATAGGAAAAATATATATGTCAGTTCGCAGAAGCAATCTCTGTAAAAATGAAACGACCCGTCATTTGAGAGAGAGAGAGAGAGAGAGAGAGAGAGAGAGAGAGACTCACGCTCTCCGTGAGATGGTCGAAATTTACAGGAGAGAAACGGAGGAGATCATTGCAACAGAACCGTCGGATCGTCGTCATCTTCTCTCTCTCTCTCCCTCCCTCTCTCTCTCTCCATCTTCCACGGAAAAATTATATTCTCCATCTCCTTACGCGGCTTTGCAGTGTACGCGAGTTTTCAATTCCGACAAGTATAGCTGACGGTCCCGTAATCCGGGACGTTGGTATGTTGTGGCCCACGATGGATGGATCATGTCCCAGAGATATCCTCCATACAACAATCACAATCTTTCGATTTTCGGCGTTTACATGGACGGTAAAAAAAGAGAGAAGACAACGCTTCGCCACATCAAAATAAAAAATAAATAAATAAATAAAAACTCACTATGATGATCAGTGGCAGAGATCTTCCAACCATTTGTTCAAAATTCTCCTCGGGAGGAACCCGACCGACCTCTACCCATTAGCATATTAACCGACCAGAACCTGACTCAACACGAATTTCTCGATTTGTCGAATCATACCCAACACGGCCTCCTCAAGTTGATCCACACCGACCATATGGCTTGCTCGATCTAGACCACTAGATGATGATCTCCATCAAGGATGGTCGGATTACCTAGTCTATGTATCTTGAGGTTGGATCGAATCGGGTCAAGTCAGGTTGAGTACGCAGATACAACCAGTCGGACCCAACTTGAACCTGACCCGAATACAAAATCGGAGTTGTCAACGGGCCGGGCTGGCCTTCATACGTTTGGGCCTTGCCTGACTTAGGCTGGACTTGAGTGGGAGTACTAAGCTGAGCGCTGGGCCAGCCTAAAGTTTTAAGCCTATATAATAGCACGGCTGGCCAACCCGAACAAGCCCATTTAGCATCTTAGTGGCATTTTGGTCATATACCATTGTAGAGCTGTACATGAGGGAACCAAGTCGAGCTTGGCACAAGTTGACTCAGCTCTGTCATTAGCTGGCCCTAGCTTGAACTCGGCTCGGCTGAATCCTTGAACTTGACCAGCCAACTCGACGCAGTTCGTTTAGCAACTCGGGATAGTTTGAGCCGAGTTTAAGCCGAGATTAAGCTTGTGTAACATTTTCTCAAATACATGGAGTGCACCTTCTATTCCTCGCAGTATATAAAACAACAGCAACAGTTTATAAGTATTTCATTAAACACTCAGCAGACAACATCAAAATCAAAATGCACGGATATTTGTTTCATATCCATACATTAACACTTTGTTGAATCATTTCATCAACCACTTGGTGAGCAACATCGATATCAAAACAATCGAGTCATTGAATTGGTTCCATTTGAGTTTGATTCAAGTTGGGGTTCGATTCAAGTCAATTCAAGCTTAAACAAGATAGAACTTTGCTCGAAATTTTTTCAAGCTCCAAAAATCAGTTCAACCCAACTCAAACCTTGTTTTGAATCAAGCTTTTTCAAGTCGAGTCAAGTTGAGCGTGTTAACCGAGCTAACTCAGTTCTAGTACGGCTCCATATACCAACACAGGGTTGCACAAAAGTGGTTGTCCAAGCTTACGCTTGGGCCCAGCATATGCACAAACACCTAGGCCTGGTTTCAAGCCTATTTGTAATGGCCCATCATGGCCCGGCCTGAGGCCTAATTTATACTTTTTGGGCGGGAGTGGGAGACATTAGGCAGGCCCGTTGATAGGGACACAGATTTAAGTACTGTCCTTGTATGGACAAAGCTCCCTCAAGTCCAGTCACCAGCCATCAGAGGCTGGGTCACCTTTCTATTGTACAGGCCATCCATCTGGTGGATTATGCATGAGTCATTCCCAAAAATGTCCACCATCAGGTAATCGTATCCATACAATTGGTGGATCTTTTCCTATTGGACCTCGATCATTGGCTAAACTATCTGATCAGACGGTTATATTTGTCCAGTGGAGGAGATTTATGAGTCATCGACCGAATGAAGTGGGGATCACCAAATGAATGGTCCAAATCGCTGGAAAGTGTTCCTACCTTAGAATTGTTGAGGTGTGTGAGATCTGGACTGTTCATCCAACATGCCCCGCCATGGAACGGATAAAACCATGTTGGTGGGATGATCCTAACAGCTTGATTAGAAGATTTCATCGTGTGCCGAGACTAGTGAACAAGTCCCTAAAGCTGTTAGGATCCTCCAAACGTCACGAATTTTGGTCCGTATGATAGCCCTTCAGATGAGCGGCCTAGATCTTATCCCGTCCTATGGCCCATGTCCTCCTGGGACGCGGAGTACCTACTGACGGGTTGAGTAGCGATTTTGGCTACTAAAGTGGCGTGCCCCACCATGATGTATGCGTTATATCCGCTCCATCCATCCATTTGGAGAGATCATTTTAAGGCATGAGACAAAAAATTAAACATATTCAAAGCTCAATTGGACCCCACCATAGAAAACAGTGTGGACAGTGACACCCACCGTTGAAACCTTCCAAGGGCCCACCAGGATGTTTATTTGAGATCTAACTTATTTATAAATTAACACAGACATGGATGAAGGGAATACATAAATATCAGCTTGATCAAAAACTTTTGTAACCTCCCAAAAATTTTTAAAGGTAGACATTAAATCCTTGCGTCACTTGTATTTTAAATTTTTATTTTTTTTTCCGGGTGGGTTTAACTTGAGCTTTGGATCTGCCTAGCTCTTTGGCTCATGCCCTAAAATGTTATTTCAGAATGAGTGGATGACTTGAGTTAGCTTGCTCGACTTGATGCAAAAAAGCTCAACTCGCCTCGATTTGGAGCTAGATTCGGATTGAGTTGAGTTAGTTTTTAGAGCTTGAAAAAATTTTGAGTTGAGTTCTAGCTTTTCCAAGCTTGACTCGGCTCAAACTCTAACTCAAATCAACTCTGATCAAATCGGCTTAATGACCTAGTCATTTTGATCTTGATGTTGCTCAGTGAGTGTTTGATGAAATGTCTCAATGAAATATTATTTCTTGTATCGCTCTCATATCTAAGTATTCGAGTAAAAATTGAAGAAATAAATCCTTTAAAAAAAATTTTACATTTTAGATTGTCTTCATATCTTAATTTTAATGTTATTTATCAAGTGTTTGAAGAAATGTCTGCATAATGCTCTTATTGATTTACATTTGAAGTGTAAGAGATTGAATATACAATTTATGTATTTGAGAAAATATTACACAAACTCGAACTCAACTCAAGCACTCCCAAGTTGCCGACCGAACTAAGTTGAGCTAGCCAGTTAAGCTTATGGACCGAATCAAGCCAAATTTGAACTAGAGTTAGTTGTCAGCCAAGCCGAGTTGTGTCAAGCTCGACTCGTTCAACTCAAGTACAACTCTAATTACAAACCTCAAAATATTTGAACATGTCTCACAAACTTGTCTAAAGCCTCTTTGATCACAAGATCCTAATAATCCAAATCAATGGTTTGTTAGTGGACTACTCAAGTTCGTGTATACAAGAAAGATCAATGGTCAGATTGTCCTTTGTATGGGACATACTATTGTTAGCTCCTTTTAAAAATTACTTTGATTAGACAATCCCAACCATCCAATCAATGTCTAAAAAAAATAGATTAGCAGGATTAATTATATTCTTAAAGACTTTAGAAAATAATGGCACATGTGGAGCTAATTGGACCAAGTTTTTCTAATCACCCTCCGTGATTCTAATATTGTGACCTGCCCAATTGGTTGACTACTTTAAATTGCTGGATGAGAGCATCTTTTTTATGGTGCCTGGTATCTTGTTCCCATTTTTGGTGCGGGCACACGTTGTGTCATATAAAATAATTGTCTAATACACTTGTGTAGGTTTATTAGGGTCGGCAACTCATACCCACAAAAAAAAAGAAAAAAAAAATTATAACGTAATTAAAAATTAATTTTTCTTTTTTAAAAAATATAGAGAAATGGCAACATAATATTTTATATTAAAACTTAGAAAATCACACTCTATTGATGTCTTCTATTCATCATTATTATTAATTAAATTAGCATATACATGATATACAATTACTCCAATTCAATTGTGAACTATACGTGTGGCTTGCAATTTTTTATGTTATTCAATCAAACACGAGGCTACACATGCTAGCTAACAAAGGCCCGTATTCAATTAACGTGTGTGATTAGGATAGTGTGGGCGTGCTAAAGTCGTACTCGGCTTGATTTCGATTGAATGTTGGTGACCTCAGCATTGAGATATATACCTATTAAGATCGTCACCTTCTCAGACATTGATTACTACAACAATTAGGCAATTTAGAAGGGTAGGGGTTAGTCTTTCTGAATAGATTTTTTTTTTTTTTTAAACTTATCTTAAAGACTTTTCTTTCAACAGTAATTGCATGCCATATACTTTTCAATAGAACACTGATGGAAATAATTAAAACTAAAAAGGGCTAAGAATGTTGGTTTTATTTATTTGTATTTTAAGATCAGTACAATCAGTAGATAAACAAAATAAGTAGAGAAATAAAAGATAAATACCTATAATCACCTATGTTGATGTCAAAATCCGGTCGGCCCTCCCTCCACGTCATCCACCACGTATTATCCCTGGAACCTACACCAGAAAAACAGGCAAAGGTGACCCTGGCTAAGCCGGGGGACCCTCCGATGCCTAAGTCAGAACAAGGGAATCAGGGTCTGGGTAGAGAGTAGAGGAGAGCTAGATTTCGCGTCCCTGTAGAAGTGATGATGCGTGCTATTTATACTTACCTGTGAAGCGGTCTGAGTCCGATAATCTCGACACGATCAGAGGGATTCTAGGATCATGGAGATATTGTCCGCAATCTACTGATTGCGTAGCGTATCTGGAGGTGCGAGCGAAGTCACCGGCCACGTCTCGATATGGCAGTTTCCATATTGAGCGAGTGGGATATGCACGTCGGAAGGTCTGCTCGGCTCGGATTATCGAAGGATACCACCAGTCCGATCAGCCTAGTCGGCTCAGTTGGTTCCACCATAGTTGGCAGGGCTGACTTCAATAAGCGGTGTGGTTAAGGCGTCGGAGGTCATCCGATCGGGGTATGATTCCGAGTCGCGCACCAACCGTGTCGTCTGCTCGGATGGGTCACGTCCCGAAACAGGTCGGATGGATCATGCCTCAGCTCGGACGGGCGCTCGGGGTAGTGTTGTACCGTGAGATTTTCCATAACAGAAGCCCCCTACTCTTCGAGCTTGCTCACGGGCTCGGAGAATACTTAGGCAGAAAATCTTCCGCCCTCATCGTAATGATGGCAGATATCGAATCGCGTGCGTGCTTGTCGCTTTGGTTAACTCGTGGCGATGGTTACGATCCCGCATCCCTTCTCAGCCTGTGAGAAGCTGCCACGTAGCCCTGAGAAGATGTGCCCATAATGGCTCCGACTGCTGTGGCGTTGCTTCGCGTATCAAGGCGCACTGTCCGATGTCAGGCGCCGTAACGACGGTTCGGTACGCATCCAATGCGGTGTTGTCATGTGTGCTCGGAGATCTGTTCGTGCTGCTTCGGCTGTTGCCATTAAGGTTTACCATCAATGCTGAAATCCTTCGCAGCCTATATAAGAGCGCCTCAGACCTTCGCATATCATTTTACGTTCTGTTTCATAAGAGAATACCGGAGAGGCGATTTCTGACGAGAGGAGATTCCGGTAGACTTCGAAGTTTCCGTCAGTAAGCGATTTCCGGCAACCACCCGGTGAGTCTCGCTGACCTTCGCTCTTCTTTCTGCCATATCTTTCGATCTGGAAATGGTTCGTGAATACCGCGATGATTTCGAGCCAGGGACTACTGAAAGTGAGAGTGGGTCATCCAAAGGCCCTTTCGAGACCACTCTACTATATCCCCCGCCTCGGAAGTAAAAAATATTGGCTTCTAAGACCAAGCAGCCCAGTAAGAAGACAGCCTCCCGACCCTGCCGAGCTGAGATCGCTACCGCCACTGAGATGCCTGCAAGTCTACGTACCGCAGAGGTAGTCCCCGGGAGTTCTGTCATGTCAGAATCCCAAATGGAGTGAATTTGTTAGGAGTTCCAGATCCCAGACTCCGTTCAGATAAGGGCTCCTGGTCCCTTGGACGTTGCTAGCGTCCCAGCTAAGAGAGAGGTGGTCATCTTCCTATGCGCGCTGCAATGCGGGGTCCGACTACCACTACATCCCTTCATCCGGAAGGTACCGACCTACCTCGGATTGGCACCTGGACAGTTCGCTCCGAATGCATGGAGGGTGATGATCTCAGCCTACATAATTTGGAAGCAAGTTGGGAACCCCGAGCTGACCGCAGAGGAGCTGCTGAGCTTGTACATGGTCAAGCATGATAACAATGACCCATGGTTCTATTTCGCGACTCGGGGGAGCAAAGGGTCGGGGTTGGTAATGCACCTGCCGTCTTCCAACAAAAACTGGAAGAATAAGTGGTTATAGGCGGCGGGTGATTGGGAGGCGTCGGTGGCTGAGCTTAGGACCCCAACTGCCCGGGTTCAGACCCATTTTACCAAACCAGGTCGGACTTCATTTCATATCCGAGTTGTTGCTTTGATTTTCACTTCATTCGAAGTAAATTTCCTTTTCCTTTTGTAGCTTTCCAAAAGGGGCTGCCGCTCCTCTACTCGGACCAGAAAAATCAGGTTGCAAAAGCCAGGGCACGTCGGAGTCGCTTCTCTCCTGGGCCGCTTTGATCACTGCAGCCAACCTCCACTGGTCTGGGTTCTGCAAATCCCAGCCTCTGCTCTCATCCCTTAGTAAGTTGTCTTGATCTTTTCGATGAGCTTTCTTTTGCTTATTTAGTAGCTGATATGGTCTTCTTTTTCGCAGGCATGGCCGAAGCGACTGGGGCTAGGAAGAGTAAAACGGCTCCGACGGCGGCGAAGTTGCTCAAAGAAGCCCCTCAAGTGAAAATCACTCGGAAGAAGCCGGCTCCCCCTTGCGTGGGGGAATCTTTCGCTGCACCATCTCCAGCAGCCCCAGCACCGAGCCCCGCCGGCACTTCCTCCGCACAGTCGAACCCAAGGCGCCCTAGCACCGCTACTGCTCCCCCAGTAACCCTACGCCCGGTGGTACGTCTTCCGCCCTGGCTCTTCCAGACGACTGTGGTCGGCACCCCTGTCGTGCCGAGCACTGTTGCTCCTCGTTCCCCTGCCGCCGCCGTTCCCTCACAGTGGAGGTGTCTGTCGCGGTCCCTGAGGCCCCCATCGCTGTGCCCTCCTCCTTCGAACGGGAGGAGGCCAATAAAATAGCTGACAGTGCGCTTTCCCCCCCTCCCCCCACGAGGTCGGGGGGAAGGTCCGCGCCAAGGGTCAAAACTCCGCTGGCAGTAGGGTAGGGGCCGAGGGGGCTGAGGCTTAGGCCCAGGCGGGCATAAGCGGTCGGAGGTTTAAGCTCGGTTATCACATGGCTTACTTGGCTCTGTGGGCTTCCAAGCATGCTAAGGAGGAGGATATCGCCCAGACTCTTGAGCAGTCAGAGGGCGGCTTCTTAAATGACTTCGCCTCCGTGTGATACATGGTATGTCTCCGAGAAGACTTTTTTTTCTTTCATGTCGTTATACATACTGTATATTCTGATCTTTATTTTCTGTTCAGGCCGTCCCGATGCTGCTCTCTATTCGGCAGAGAGTGCACGAGCGCAAGGAGAAGGAGGCAGAGTTGGAGGCCCTACAGGCCGAGGCAGCGGCCATGAAGGCTGAGCAGACCAGCTTGCACCAACAGCTCGCAGGCGAGAGGGACAGGGTTAGGCGACTGCAAGGAGTCATCATTGACTTGGAGGCCAGGGAGCTGCAGCTGCAAAATAAGGCAGATAATTTTAAGAAGGGTGGCGATGCAGCGACCGCTGAGCTGACCCGTGCCAGGGCCCACGGGGATTCTTTGGCCATAGAGACCACGCGGCTCGGAGAAGCTCTGAACCATGCCAAGGCCGAGGCGACTGAAGAACGGACACGAACCGTGAATCAGGTCGTGGAAGCCCAGCGAGCAAAGGACGAGGCTTCTTTGGCCGCAGCGGTTCCTGCTGCTGTCGAAAGTTTCAAGACTTCCAAGGAGAGGGATGCTAAAGCTGCAACGTTCTACAATCGCGGCTTCGACGCTTGCCTCGAGGCAATCCTGGGTTTATACCCAGACCTGGACCTTAATTTTCTCCTGCCCGACGACTCCAAAGATGCCCCGGCTGAAGTCGTCCGCTCGGATCCAGCTCCTGACGCCCAGGCTCCTGATGCCCAAGTTCCTCCTCCGGCCTGAAGACTATCATTTTTTTTTTAAACTTGTTCACTCCCCAAGTGTAGGGTTGTGATGTAGTAATAAACTCGGTAAGACCGAGGTCGAATCCCAAGAGACTGAAACTTATACGTTATCTAAAACTAAGTAGGATTTGAAGTAGAATAAGATGAATTCTAAATCAAATAACAATTGTGAAATAAATGTAGGTTAATTAATCTAAAACTAAGGACATATCAGAGAAGGGTAACTAGGGACTCAGAGGATCCACTTATAGAGATCAGGGAGATCTTATGCCTACTTCAAGAATTATGGAATTTACTGAACTGCCGTTGATATAGTTTTCAAAGAGATGAAAGGTATATGAATTAGAATGGATTCCATCACCCAACCATGCCCAAGAGACTATGGCAAACAACAGAATTAAACTAATTACCAATCAATCGCATGTATGAAGGGTAGGAAGAGTACTAACATCCGACCATGCCCAGGAGACTATGGTGAACAACAGGGCTTCCTGACGTCATAACATAAAATAAAAAGAACATGCTCAAAGCCATTGCAGACCCATTGTAATTTCAGTCACAAGAGACCATTAAGAACTAAAAACATGTCATTCATTAAACTATAATTAAAATCAGATCAGTCTTAAACAAAAGAGCACAAGAAAATCACTCCCATCACGCTACAAGCTTCACCTCTTAGCCCTAGCTAAGAGGTTCATCCCATCACAGACATGATGAAGCTGGACATGTTAAAAGAAAATATGAAGAAGGAAAAAAATAAAAATAACAAAATTACTCTACTCCTTCTGCCCACGTTTCCAGCCCAAGCCTCAAGCTCTCCACCTCCTGATCTCCTTCTCTTCTCTCTTTTCTGTATCCACGTTGAAGCCCAAGCCCAAGCCGTCAATCCTAGTCCTATGAAAGCGATAAACCTACCTATACCTCTATCAGACTAGGAGATCAGTCCTGGTAAACAGGAGCAATCAGAGGCATGGACATGTCCTCTGAATCAAATGTCTCGACAAATGGCTTTAATCGATGTCCATTTACTTTAAACTCCTTGCCATTATCGGGATCTCTTATCTCGACGGCCCCATGAGGATAAGCAGTGACAACAATGTAAGGGCCAGTCCAACGAGATCGAAGCTTACCCGGAAAGAGGTGGAGTCGAGAATCGTACAAAAGGACTTTCTGACCTGGCGTGAATGATTTCCGTATAATATGTTGATCATGAAACACCTTCATCTTGTCCTTGTAAATTCTCGAGTTTTCGTACGCATCATTTCGGATTTCTTCAAGTTCATTCAACTGAAGTTTGCGTAACGAGCTAGCGTTGTCCAAATTAAAATTTAGATTTTTGATTGCCCAGTATGATTTATGTTCCAATTCCACAGGCAAGTGACAAGCTTTTCCATAGACAAGTCTAAAGGGAGATGTTCCAATAGGAGTTTTAAAAGCAGTACGGTACGCCCATAAGGCATCAGTCAATCGGATTGACCAATCCTTACGGTTCGGGTTAACCGTTTTCTCTAAGATATGTTTAATCTTCCTATTAAAAATCTCAGCTTTGTGCACTTGTCTGTGGGTGGTATGGGATGCTCACCTTATGAGAGATACCATATTTCTTCATTAAGCTCTCAAATGGTCTATTACAAAAGTGTGAGCCCCCGTCACTAATGATGGCTCGAGGCGTTCCGAACCGCCACAGGATATTTTCTTTCAAAAATTTAATGACCGTGTGATGATCATTTTTGCGACACGGAATTGCTTCGACCCATTTAGTGACATAGTCTACGGCGAGCAAAATATACAGATTTCCAAATGATTGGGGGAATGGTCCCATGAAATCAATGCCCCAGCAATCAAATGCTTCAATGATAAGGATGAGATTCAAAGGTATCATATTTCGACGGGATAATGCTCTCAATTTTTGACAACGCTCACAAGCTTTGCAAAACTCATGAGTGTTCCTAAACATAGTGGGCCAGTAAAAGCCACACTGTAGAATCTTGGCCGTGGTCTTTTTAGCAGAAAAGTGACCATCACAGGCCTGTGAGTGACAGAAGGAGATGACACTCTGATGCTCATCGTCTGGCACACATCTCCTTAAGATTTGGTCTGGGCAATATTTAAACAAATATGGATCATCTCAGAAAAAGTTACGCACCTTGGTAAAGAATTTCTTCTTATCTTGTGACGTCCAATGTGTCGGTATGGCACCTGTAGCAAGATAATTAGCAATATCAGCAAACCAAGGTGAATGGGAGACTCTAAACAGTTGTTCATCAGGGAACATGTCATTGATATGGGTCGCCTCAAGGGAATCAGAGGTATTAAGGCGAGAAAGGTGATCAGCCACTACGTTCTCTACTCCCTTTTTGTCTTTAATTTCTAAATCAAATTCTTAGAGTAGAAGGATCCATTATATTAGGCGAGACTTAGAATCATTCTTGGAAAGAAGATACTTAAGTGCCGCATGATCTGTATAAATAATGATCTTGGATCCGATCAGGTAGGACCGAAATTTGTCCAAAGCGAACACTACGGCTAAGAGTTCCTTTTCTGTGGTTGAATAGTTCACTTGGGCAGGATTTAGAGTCCTACTTGCGTAGTGAATGACATAAGGCCGCTTATCTTTTCTTTGGCCTAGAACCGCTCCAAGAGCATAATCAGATGCGTCGCACATAAGTTCAAAAGGAATACTCCAGTCGGGTGACTGCATGATAGGTGCAGTGGTTAACATGCCTTTAAGCTTAGTGAAAGCTTCTTGGCACTGCTCAGTCCACTCGTATGGTGTATCCTTTTGAAGAAGATTACATAAAGGACGAGAGAGGAGACTAAAGTCCTTTATGAATCGTCGGTAAAATCCTGCGTGTCCCAAGAAGGATCACACATCTCTGATGTTCTTGGGTGGAGGTAGGTTAGAGATAAGATCGATTTTTGCCTTATCTACCTCGATTCCTTTGGATGAGATGATATGCCCAAGGACAATTCCCTTTTGAACCATAAAATGACACTTCTCCCAATTAAGTACCAAATTTTTTTCTTCACATCTTTTCAGCACACATTTAAGACTTGCTAAGCACTCGCTGAAAGATGAACCGAAAATAGAGAAATCGTCCATAAAGACCTCTAAATATTTCCCCACCATGTCAGAAAAGATACTCATCATGCATCGCTGAAAGGTGGCAGGGGCATTACATAACCCGAATGGCATCCTTTTGTAAGCAAAGGTGCCATAGGGACATGTAAATGTGGTCTTTTCCTGATCTTCAGGGGCGATTTCAATCTAATTATAACCTGAATACCCATCAAAGAAACAGTAATAGGAATGACCACTAACCTTTCCAAGATCTGATCTATAAAGGGCAAAGGAAAGTGGTCCTTCCTAGTGACGGTATTCAGCTTCCTGTAGTCAATGCACATTCTCTAACCAGTAGTAACTCTGGTCGGCACGAGTTCATTATTGGCATTGACTACGATGGTGATCCCGGACTTCTTAGGAACCACCTGAGTTGGACTCACCCTTTGACTATCGGATATGGGGTGTATGATCCCCACTTCCAATAGTTTGAGAACCTCGGCCTTCACCACTTCCTTCATGTTTGGATTTAGTCTATGTTGTGATTGCCGAACAGCCTTTGCATTATCCTCAAGATATATGCGGTGAGTACAAATCGATGGGTTAATTCCCTTGAGGTCCGTTATCGTCCATCTAAGAGCTCCGTTATGATCAATGAGGGTAGATATGAGCATACTCTCTTATTCTTTCTACAGGTGGGCAGAGATCACCACCGGATATGTCTCATCTTGACCTAAATAGACATATTTTAAATCAAAGGGCAAAGGTTTTAGGTCAAGCTTCAGTGGCTTGAGGTTAGACAGTAGAGGCACCATATCAGTTTGGGGCAACTCTTCAATTTGTGGCCTCCACCGGTTAACTTCAAGTACCGGTGTAGTATCAAGCATGACACACGTCTCCCTAATTATATCATCATTAAGATCATGTGAGTGGGCCAGGCACGTCTCTAGAGGATCAGAGGATAAGGTGAGAGGTGTTCTATCTTCCACAAAAGAATCAATCATGTTAACATCGTGAAAATCGTCATCATCCTCTGAGTTGCTGCCGTTATTGAAAAAAGATATTCGATTCCAATGTCAAATTTCCAAAAGACATAGTCATAACACCATTCCTGCAATTGATAATTGCATTTGAAGTGGACAGGAATGGGCGACCAAGGATGATGGGAATCTGAGTGCTCGTGTCATTGATGGGTTCGGTGTCCAAGATGATAAAATCAACAAGGTAGTAGAATCTATCAACCTGGACCAATACATCCTCGATGATCCCTCTTGGTACACGAACAGAACGATCAGCAAGTTGTAGTGTGGTTCGAGTGGTTTTTAATTCACCCAAGCCTAACTGTTGGTATACCGAGTAAGGAATTAGATTGACGCTCGCTCCTAAGTCAAGAAGTGCGTGATCAATTTGATAGTTTTCGATTACACATGATATGGTTGGGCAACCGGGATCTTTGAATTTTTGCGGCACGTCTTGTTTCAAGATGGCACTCACTTTCTCAGTTAAGGAAATTTTCTTTTGAACACTTTTTCATCGTTTGGTAGTGCATAGGTCTTTCAGGAATTTGGCATATGAAGGTATCTGTTTTACAACATCAAGCAGAGGAATATTGACTTTCACTTGTTTCAACACCTCTAAGATATCCTGAGAGTTAGATAGACGTTTTGGTTCAACCAACCGTTGAGAAAACGGAGCAACTGGCTTCTCTAGAGGTTCCGGTTCAAATTTTTGTGGGGCGTCACTAGATCCATCATTGTTGTCCTCTTCTGGTTCTTGAGGCTTTTCGGGCCTAACCTAAAGGGTTTTATTAATAACCTTTCCACTCCTAAGAGTGGTGATGGATTTAGCGTGCCCCATCTGATTTGAAGAGCTGGGATCACTAACTCCATAATGCGGTTTAGGATTGGGAAGAGGTTGAGCTGGGAAGCTCCCCTTATTTCTAATCGTATTTTCAGCCTTAAGTTCATGTATTACTTTTGTAAGGTCTTCAAAGGCTTGCATCATACCCTGATTGAAAAGCTCTTGCTTTTGAAAATGTTTTAGAACCAAATCCTCTTGAGGTTGCTCTTGAGTTACATTTTGGTTTAGGAAACCTTGAGGTGTAGCCGTTGGTCCATTCCTCCAACTGAAATTTGGATGATTTTTCCAACTAGGATTGTATGTATTAGAGGGTGGTCCATTGAAAGGTCTTTGATAGTTATTGACGGCATTAGATTGTTCATTCAATACTTCTCGAAAGGCAGGTGTTGAAGGACAATTTTCAATAGTATGAATGTTGCAATCACAGATGCCGTAAACACTTTCATTAACCTTTTCCTTCTTTCCTTCCATGGCCTCAAATTTTCTGGTAAGATTAGCCACCTTAGCGTTAAGATCATTATCCCCTTTCAGGAGATATATTCCTCCTTTTTCCCTTGAATGAGTTGGCCTAGATGTAGCGTTCATCTTTGGGTAATAATCCCATGATTGTATTTTTTCAGCGAGACTATCGAGGTAATCCCATACCTCGTCGACATTTTTATTGATGAAATCTCCGTTACACATTGTCTCGACCATTTGGCGCATGGAAGATGTTAGCCCATCATAGAAAAAATTCATAATGCGCCATATTTCAAAGCCATGTTGTGGGCATGCATTAACCAGATCCTTGAACCTTTCCCAACATTGGAAGAATGTTTCATCTTCCTTTTGGGTAAAGTTCATGATTGCTCTCCTAAGGGTAATTGTCTTATGATATGGAAAAAATTTCTTTATAAATTTCCTCTGCATATCATTCCATGTGCCAATGAACCTAGGACGCAGTGAATGTAACCACGTCTTGGCTTTTTCTTTCAAGGAAAATGGGAAGAGTTTCAGCCTAATTGTATCTTCAGATACATTAGGGAAATATAAGGTGTCTATGATTTCGTCGAACTCGTTCAGATGCAAGTATGGTTCTTCAGATTCAAGCCCATGGAACTTGGGAAGGAGTTGGATAACCCCTGGCTTGATGTCCATATGTCCTGTATTCTTAGGAAAAATCATGCATGAGAGTGTACTCACCCCTGTTGGTTGTAAATAATCTCGTAAAGTACGAGGCGGGGGTGCGTGGTGCACCTCATTCTCATCATATACTTCCTCAACCCTAGGTTGGGGTAGGTTAATTTTCAGCCATAACCTCCTCTAACTCAGGAGAATTCAAGTGGTGTCTAGTCCTGCGATGGACAGTCAACCCCTCAACTAATCTTCCTTCAGTCACGAGATGTCGAGTGTTGTCGCGTGCCCACTGGGGCATAAAACACACTCAGCCTTCAAATTCTAACTTAAACCTAAGAGAAAGGAAGAAGAAATCTAGAAAATAAAAGGGAAAGATGGAAAGAAGTTACTAAATTTGGAGTCCTAGGTTAAGAATCTGCAAAACAAAACAAAATAAGTTAGTTTCTAAGAATAGAAAGTCCTAATTAAGAGTAAACTAATTTCTAGAAAAAGAAGAAATTCCAAAGAAAGAGAAATTAGAAAGAGCTTACTAAATTAGAAGTTTCCTACAAAACAGAAAAAAGAAAAAAAAATAAAATAGGTTAGTTCTAAAAATCAGATAGAATGAAGAATAACAAGTTTCTAAAGTTAGGAAAAATTTCTAATAAGGAAAATAACTAAGCTTCTAAACGTAGAATTAAAAATTTCTAAAAAGAAAATCTAATGCTAAACTAATCCTAAAACTAATTAATTTCAGAAAAATGTAGCTGACAGTCCCCGGCAACGGCGTCAAAAACTTGTTCACTCCCCAAGTGCAGGGTTGTGATGTAGTAATAAACTCGGTAAGACCGAGGTCGAATCCCAAGGGATTGAAACTCGTACGTTATCTAAAAATTAAGTAGAATTAGAACTAGAATAAGGTGAAATCTAAACTAATTGTGATTTGAGGAATAATGATGAAATATTAATCTAAAATTTATAGAAATCAGAGGAAAGGAAACTAGGGATTCAGAGGATCCACTTGTAGAGATCAGGGAAAACTTATGCTTGCATCAAAAATCATGAAAATTACTGAACTGCCGTTGATCTAGTTTTCAAAGAGATAAAATGTGTATGAATTAGAATGGATTCCATCACCAAACCATGCCCAAAAGACTATGACAAATAACAGAATTAAACTAATTACCACCCAATCACATGTATGAAAGTTAGGAAGGGTACCGTCATCCAACCATGCCCAGGAGACTATGGTGAACAACGGGACGTCCTGACGTCATAAATATAAAAATAGAAAGACATGATCAAAGCCATTGCAGACCCATTGTAATTTCAGTCACAACAGACCATTAAAGACTAAAACATGCCATTAATTAAACTAGCATCAACATTAATTCAATTCATAAATTAAATAAAAAATTTATAAATTAAACTCTCCCATCTCACTACAAGCTTCACCTCTTAGCCCTATCTAAGAGGTTTAGCTAACCACAGCCATGAATCACTCACGCTTAAAGAAAACAAGTAACAAATAAAACAAGAAAAAAAATCTAAAGCTACTCCCTGTCTTACAGTCCATGTCCCAAGTTCAAGCTGAGATCTTCCTCCCAAGACCTGAATGAATGATCCCCACGTCCAAAACCTCCTTATATAGCTGCTGGAGTCGTGAAAATCGGATTTGGAAAGCTGTCGCACGCCCAGCGAAAGCTTTTTCGCAACCAAGTTTGGAGCTTCAAAAATCGCCACTTTCCTTTCTCAAACTTCAAAGAAACATCGTCCATTAGGACTTTCTTGGGTCTTCTACATGATAGACGGTTCAGATCTACCATATGATCAAAGATGGTGGGCCACAACCGCCTGAAAAAGTCAGTTTTCGTGGATGTGCGAAACCTTTCGCACCATTTCACTGTTGTGATCGGTGGGCCCCACATAAGCATTTTCTGGAAAATCCACCTCGTCCATTGGATTCAGGACGAAATTTCAGTCAAGAATGAGTGGTTTTGAAGGTCCATTGACGTGTCTCAGAGAAGAAATCACTAAAAGATTAATTTTGAACGTCGCAGGATAGCCCTTTCTTGGCCCTTGTATCTCACACGTGTGTACGTATAAATACAAACGGTCAGCTTGGGTTTGTAGTGTCTGCAGCCCTCTACAAGATGGATGGTGTGGATTTTCCGTATAAGGCATGTGTGGGGCCCACTATCATTCGCAAAATGGCCAGCAGTCATGCTCGTTACCTGCTGAAAACAGCAAACACCGTGTCGCGGGTGTGGCTTGGAAAGCAGCCGCTGACCGTGTCAGTGGGTGTGGTGTGCATCGAGCGTGTACATGCTCCGTGCACACACTCTATACATAGGTCCCACTGTGATGTTTCTGAACAATCCACTTCAACCATTTGTTTGGTCTCCCTTTTTAAAGCGTTGAGACTAGATTTGAGACAATTTCAGATATCAGGTGGGCCCAGAATCAACGGTTTATGAGCTGATCTATCAGTTGGGGCACTTCCATAGTGATCCAATGGGTGAAATTTTACATGTACGGTTAATTTATGGCCCTCATCCTGTGTATGAAGTTTTAGGTCAATCGGATGGCAGGAACCCTATAATCTTGCATTTTGGACCAATTTCAGGCCTTTTTAAATGTGAACAGATTGATTTTCTCGGGTTCCTGACATGTAAATTCTTCAATATTAGTCCTTTGGGGTCTGTCCTTTTACTTTGGTTACTTCAGAGCATCAAATCTATGCTTTTAACACATTTTTCAATCCATGCTCATAAAATCACCTTGCAACATAAACACGATAAAAACAGGCCGTTAGACAGTATTATGTTCGTAAATCCAGGTAATAACTGGGGTCTGATATGCAATATTTGACCCTCAACAAAACTTTAACGTACTTTTGCCCCTCCGAGGGGATTCAATGAAAAATATTCTTTTTACATTGTCAATTTATTTGTGAGATGTCGAACTAGTTTCTTTATGGGTTTAGTCCGCTGCCGTTTAGTTAGTTCTTAGGGTCGGTTCTCCGAGCTTTCTCGGCCCAAGTTTTAGTTGGGTCTGTTCTCTTAGGATGCTTGGCTCGTCGCATTTGTTTTGTTGTACGCTAAGCTGAACACGTAACCGGAGGGTCGGGTCATTGTTAGGCTTTTTCCCTTGGAAGGGATGCCTTGTCGATCTTTCGTGAGGTAGGGTTCCGATCCCTTAAAGGATCGGGCCATTTAATTCGTGCTTGTGCGGATAGAGCAATCGGACAAGCATTCAAAGGTAAAATTAATCTTTTATTAAGAGCCTTAAAGGCTAGTCGCTCGAAGGCATACATTTTATTATAAGCCTTAAAGGCTAGTTCCTCACGGGTAGTAGATCTTCAAGTGCTCGACGTTCCAAGGATGAGGGAGATGACGGCCTTCGAGGTCTTTCAGGTGGTACGAGCCCGGTTTGGTAGATCTGACCACACGATATGTACCTTCCCAATTGGGTCCGAGCGCTCCTGCCCCTGGCTTGGCCGTGTTCTGGAAAACCCGTCGGAG
Source organism: Magnolia kwangsiensis (assembly GCA_037074715.1). NCBI lineage: Eukaryota > Viridiplantae > Streptophyta > Magnoliopsida > Magnoliales > Magnoliaceae > Magnolia > Magnolia kwangsiensis. The sequence continues at coordinate 10,867,603 of CM073571.1, forward strand.
GACTAAGTCCCCTGGTCGGAAGCGCCTGACTTTGACTTTGGAATTTTAGAAGCGCGTCACCTGCTGGTGCCGAGCCGCTGTTCGGAGCTTGAAAATTTCTCTGAGTTCTTCCAGCAAATCCAGATTAGTCGCCATCTGCTCGGAGTTCTGACTTTCTTCGAAGCCCCTAACCCGCGCCGTAGAGAGTCCTATTTCTACTGACACCATTGCCTCCGAGCCATAAGATAACGAAAATGGGGTTTCGCTCGTCGAAGTCTGGGCTGTAGTCCTGTAAGCTCAGAGGACGAAGGGGAGCTCTTCGGCCCAATTTTCTTTTACTTTTCCCAGCCTCGTCTTGAGATGATGTTTGATGATCTTGTTGACTGCCTCTACCTGTTCGTTCGACTGTGGGTGCCGAGGCGATGAGTAAGCGTTCACAATGTCAAGCCCTTGACACATACTGCGAAACTTATCATTGTCGAATTGGCGGCCGTTATCAGAAACGATGGCTCGAAATTCCGAATCGGCAGATGATATTTTTCCACATAAAATCGAGTACTTCCTGCTCGGTGATCTTTGCGACTGACTCGGCCTCGACCCACTTGGTGAAGTAGTCGACCGCGACTATAGCGAACTTGACCTGTCCCTTCCCAGTGAGTAAGGGACCTATAATGTCAATCCCTCATTGAGCGAACGGCCATGGCCCACTCATGGGGGTCATTTCTTCTGTCGGTTGCCTCAGCACAGCAGCAAAACGCTGGCACTTGTCGCACTTCCGAACAAAATCCTTGGAGTTTTGCTTAAGGGTTGGCCAGAAATACCCTTAAAGAAATATCTTCATGGCCAAGGCGCGACTGTCAGAATAGTTTCTGCAGATTCCCTCGTGAATCTCCCAAATCATGTAGTCGGCTTCATCCAGTCGGAGACATCTAAGGTAAGGCTGAGAATGTCCCTTCTTTTGCAGCACTCCATCCAATATGGCGTACCGCGCCGCTCGGACCCTAAGTCGCCTCGCCTCTAATTTGTCCGAGGGGGCCTCACCAGTTGATAGATAATTGAAAATTGAGTCCATCCAACTAGGAATGGACTGGACGGGGTTAACTTTCTCCGACTGGCTAATACTTGGGTGTTCCATAAACTCGACCGGAACAAAACGTGGGACCTTCCCCTCGGAGGCTGAGGCGAGCCTCGCTAGGGCATCAGCCTATGAGTTCTCGACTCTGGGGATCTGCCGGATGATGCAACTCTAAAACTTCCCAATCAATTTTCTCGCTTCCTCAAGGTAGGCGATCATTCTGGCTTCCTTAGCTTCATACTCCGAGGAGATGTGGTTCACTACCAGCTGTGAGTCACAGTGGACTTGGAGAGTTTAAACGCCTAGGTTCGCTGCCAACCTAAGCCCGACTAATAGTGCTTCGTACTCTGCCTCGTTATTTGAAGCTTTGAACCCGAGCTTGATGGCATATTGGATTGTCGTTGAATCAGGTGCAACCAGGACGACACCGGCTCCAACTCCTTTAATGTTGGAAGATCCATCAACATAAAGGACCCACCCCGGATCTGAGGCTGCTTCTTGATTGTTCAGTGGGACAGACGGTGTCATTTCAACTTCCTTTCTGACTTGTTCTTCATCCGGAGTTGTGAATTCGGCGATAAAGTCGGCTACGGCTTGACCCTTGATTGCTGTCCTGGGTTGAAATTGAATATCAAACTCTCCGAGTTCTATGGCCCATTTGGTCATCCGACCTGACACTTCGGATCTCTGGAGGATCTGCCTCAAAGGAGAGTCTGTTATCAGAACTATGGAGTGAGCTTGGAAATATGGTCGCAGTCTTCTGGCTGAGATGACGAGGCAGAGCGCTAGTTTCTCCAAAGACTGGTACCTTGTTTCGGCTGGTACTATGGCTTTGCTTACATAATAAACAGGGTACTGCTTACCTCCGACTTCTATGATCAGAGCTGAACTGACAGCTGAGGCCGAGACGGCGAGGTAGAGGAACAAAGGTTCTCCTTCTTCAGGCTTGGTCAATAGAGGCGGTGAACCCAAGTATTGTTTTAATTGCTGGAAGGCTTGCTCGCATTCCTGCGTCCACTCCACCCTCTTGTAGCCCTTCAGCTACTGGAAGAAGAGAAGACATTTATCTGTAGCCCTAGATATGAAGCGTCCGAGGGCTGCGACTCTTCCCGTGAGACACTGTATTTCCTTGAGAGTCTGAGGCGAGTTCATGTCCAGGAGGGCTTTGATCTTGTCTAGGTTGACCTCGATACCTCGCTGGCTGACTTGGAAGCGTAGGAACTTCCCTGACTCAACCCTGAACACGCACTTGGCGGGGTTAAGCTTCATCTGGTATTCACGAAGGACGTTGAATGTTTCTTCGAGATCAACAAGGTGGTCGGAGGCTTTGATACTCTTCACCAACATGTCGTCCACATATACCTCCATGGTGTGTCCGATCTATTTGGCGAACATATGATTCACCAGTCTCTGATACGTTGCCCCAACGTTTTTCAGGCCAAATGGCATGACTCGGTAACAGTAGAGTCCCTTATCCGTGACAAAGGTAGTCTTCTGCTTATCTGGGGGATGCATGATGATCTGGTTGTACCCGGAGTAAGCGTCTAGAAACGAGAGTAACTCTTGTCCGGCCGTACTGTCCACCAGTTGGTCGATCCGAGGTAACGGAAAGCTGTCTTTAAGACACGCCTTATTCAGATCGGAATAGTCTACGCAGACCCGCCACTTCCCGTTTGACTTCCTGATGACCATAACATTTTCTATCCAGTCAGGGTAGTATACTTCTTCTATGAAGCCCGCATCGAGCAGGACGGAGACCTCCTCGGTAATGGCTTCATATCGTTCAGCATCGAACGACCTTCTTTTTTACTTAACTGGCCTTTGGTCTGGGTCCACGTTCAGCCTGTGGACTAGCACATCGGGTAAGATCCCCGGCATATCTGCATGTGTTGCCTCAAGAAGGCCAATAACTCTTTCCTCCGCTCGGGATTCAGTGATGATCCGAGCTGAACAGTTTTGCTCGGATCTGATTCATCGAGCGGCACTCTTATCAGATCTTCGACTGAGGAGCTTTCTTCTGTCGATCCCTGAGGGTCCAAGGCCTCCACTACGAGCGTTTGTTTGGCGGCCCCTTTCCTTACGGCTATCGCATAACACCTCCGGGCCTCGCGTTGGTCACCTCGGAGATAACCGATCTCACCTTCAGCTGGAAACTTCATCATCAGATGATAAGTTGAGACAACCGTCCTCATCGCATTGAGGGAGGATCGGCCCAGAATCACATTGTGGATTGATGGAACATTGACAACTAAAAAGTCAATCAAAAGTGTGACTTGATGTTGCCCTTCTCTGGCTGTTACTGGGAGGGAGACGGCTCCTTCGGAGATGACTCTCTCTCTGGCAAAGCCGTGCAAGGGAGTCTTCACAGGTCGGAGCCTGGACCATGAAATTTTCATCTTTTCGAAACGCCTCGGAATACATGACGTCAGCCGAACTCCCAGTGTCGACCAAGATGCGGTACACTTTGTGATTGGCTATGGTCATAGTAACCACTAGTACGTCGTCGTGCGGATGTTGGATCCTGCATGCATCATCTTTTGTGAAGGTCAGGCTGCACGGAGCGACCCGGAGTTCCTTGCTAGGACGTTCCATCAGGTGAATGTGGTGTTCCGACTCGGAGCTCCGGGAATGGACTTTTCGTGCCCTGTTCGAATCCCCTCCCCCAGCTGAACCCTCGAAGATGGTACAAATTTCGGTAGGCTCCTCTGAGGGGTTGTTCGACTGCTCTTGCGGCCGTTCTTCTCTCCAAGCGAATTTCTCCTTTTTGGTGTAACGACGTAGATGTCCTTTATGGATGAGGGACTCAATCTCGTCTTTCAGATCCACACAGTCGTCCGTGTTGTGACCATGGTCCAGGTGAAAGCGACAAAATTTTTGCTTGTCCCTATGTTCTGGATCAGTCCTCATACAAACCGGTTAATTGAGTAGCCTGTCCCCTCGGATGTCTAGCAGGATATGCTCGGCGGACGTATGGAGCGGAGTGTAGGAACGGAATTTTCCTTCCGGCCTACGGCTCGGACGACGATCGCGAGAAGCGCAGTCATTCGTCCCTTTGCCAGCCGGCTGAGAGTCTTTGTTCCGAGGTCTCTTCCCCTTGTTCGTCGAGTCAGACACCTGTGTGCCCTTTCGGGAGTTAGTGAACTCTTCTGCGTTAGTATACTTCTGAGCTTTCACCATGAAGTCCGCTAGTGTCTTTGGTGGATTCTTTCCGATGGAGAAGACAAACTTTCTTTCTTTCAGTCCGCTCAGAATGGCAGCGAGGGCCATCTTATCATCGTAGTCCTCGACATGCAATGCTTCTTCGTTGAAGCGGGCGATGTAATCCTTCAACGACTCCTTCGGGGCCTGCTTAATGGTGAGCAGGTGGGTGTTGAACTTCCGACTTCTCTTACCGCTTATGAATTCCGTAAGGAATAGTTGACTCAGTTCCGCGAATGAGCCTACGGAATTTGGTTTTAGCTGGCGATACCAAATTCGAGCGGATCCGGTGAGGGTGATGGAGAACCCTTTACACATCATCGCATCCGTTGCAGTCTGGATTTGTATGCATGATCTGTAGGACTTCAAGTGTTCGGATGGGTCCCCAGATCCTGAATACTGGATGACGGGAGGCATCCGAAACCTCTGCGGCATCACTTCAGCCATGATGGCTGGGGTGAAGGGAGGCTCGGTCTCTTCTATCATCGCCTAGATCGTGGTTGGAACTGTCGATTGTTCCTATTTTTTCTCTAATATTAGGAACTTATCCTTCAGTTCCTCAAAGCGCGCTTTCCAAGGATCCTTATTTTCAGCGACGACCTCTGGCGCATGTTCGACCTCCGGCGTTCCTCTCTCTCTCCTTCGTTTCAGCTGATGACGGAGGTCCGAGGGCGGTGGGCAGATGTTACTTAATGAACGGTCGTCGGAGCTCGAGTAATGGGGTTCCGCGCGGATACCTCAGCACGTGCCGCAGGAAGATTTTGACCCGAATGCGGTACCCCCGAATGTTGGGGGGCTTCGGACCTCACACTCCTCGGTACGGAGCGAGTTTCCATGAACAGCCCTACCGGCTCGAGGCCGGGTTGTTCTTGAGCAGGGCGTGGCTCTGGCTCTCTCTGTTTCATTCGATTTATCTCATCGCTCAGGACCTGGATCTCGTTCTGCATAGCGCGATACTTGCTCGACCGATTACGCGAACGCTGGGAAGGCCCCGGTACGGACTCGGCATGAAGCGAGGATGATGACCGAGTCTACTCATTAGGTTGCGGCTGCACTGCTGCAGCTTTCTTCTTCTTCACCATTGCTAGGAAAAATGAAAACCTGACTTCTAGTTTCAGGTTCCCACAGATGGTGCCAAAAAATGTTGATGCTAAAATTCGGTCGGCCCTCCCTCCACGTCATCTACCACGTATTATCCCTGGAACCTGCACTAGAAAAACAGGCAAAACTGACCCTGGCTAAGCTGGGGAACCCTCCGATGCCTAAGTCAGGATAAGGGAATCAGGGTCTGGGTAGAGAGTAGAGGAGAGCTAGATTTCGTGTCCCTGTATAAGTGATGATGCGTGCTATTTATATTTGCCTGTGAAGCGGTCTGAGTCTGATAATCTCGGCACGATCAGAGGGAATCTAGGATCATGGAGATATTACCCGCAATCTACTGATTGCGTAGCGTATCTGGTGGATCGTGCGCACCTGCGAGCGAAGTCACCGGCCACGTCTCGATATGGCAGTTTCCATATTGAGCGAGTGGAATATGCACGTCGGAAGGTCTGCTTGGCTTGGATTATCGAAGGATACCACCAGTCCGATCAGCCTGGTCGGCTCAGTTGGTTCCACCATAGTTGGCAGGGCTTACTTCAATAAGCGGTGTGGTTAAGGCATTGGAGGTCATCCGATCGGGGTATGATTCCGAGTCGCGCACCAACCGTGTCGTCTGCTCGGATGGGTCACGTCCTGAAACAGGTCGGATAGATCATGCCTCGGCTCGGACTGGCGCTTGGGGCAGTGTTGTACCGTGAACTCGGATTTTCCATAACAACCTACATGGAAAAACAATCAAGGTGGATAGTCAACAAGATGTGATCAAGGTTTGATTTTCCAAATAAGGACTTGATTAATTGGAAGATCCAACGACAGTAGGTCATGGATATTTATACTACTCTTAAGTGTATTGTAACGATGATGTCAGACAATAGCGATCTAAGCTAACTTAAACTTTGAACATTTTGCAACATGGCTGGACAGAAGTGGAGGAACTAGAAACTATGATAATTAGCGTCGGGCTGTGCAGATTAATTTTATTTGGTGTGGGGTCCCAAGTTATTCATCGTGTGCTCCTTATATAACTAGGTAGGAGGCAACCCCTTGCTGAATTTCCTAACTGGTCCACGATCATTGGTGATCATGATGCACAGTTGTTTTCTAATCTTCCTAACCTGACAAATAGATCTCCCAAAATCTTGGTAGTAAACCATTTTCAGATCTCTTTATCAACATGATTATGGATATATATGGACATTATGGGATCAATCTCACTGGATTCGAATTCCTCACAGTCTTTAATTTCTTCTTGGCTTGAGAAGAATCCGCTAATCGAGCATTTGCAATCATCGTGAGAGCATTGATATTCTCTGAGAGGATCTCTCATTTTGAAAAGATTGTGTGAGATGACCTTACCAAGCATATTTAATTTGTGATAAGAACCCTACCTCGGTGGGTATTTATAAACTTGTTAAGCACGCTGCCTTGACACAACTCGTGTTGGGGCTACATGTCACTCGTCGTAATGTCTTATCTGTAGACATGCGTATGAGTCTATTCCATTTTACTTTTGTCAGGTGATATGCTACCGAAAAATATGGGGCAAAATATATTATCACTATGCCAGTAGGATTTTGTCCAGCATAGATAGTTAGATAGTATCGGCATATGGCGACATCTCATTGGTTTGCTCAGATGTGCCAGGATGGGTGTAAACTGTAATATTATTGGATAAGATGAACTTTGGGGCACTCATTTTCATAGTTTAATGCTATTTTTAATTCATCACATGATTAATTATATAGTCTACATATGACATGCACTTAATCCAATAAAATAATGAATTGTACATGTAGCCTATATTATGATTGGATTTATTATATTATGATTGGATGTATTAAATTCGGAGGCACCAATTTCAATGGTGGGTTAATCGTGTTGGATGGGTTGTATGACATGCATAGTGCACACACCAAAGTGAGCCAACTTTTCACATTCGATAACCTCTTTGAATGGATCGCCTACATGCATAATGCTGACACTAAGGTAAACCTACTTTTCATGGTAGGTTGACATTATTGAGTAACTTACATAATACACATAATGCATGCACCAAGGTGAACCCAACTTTCACAAATGAGTTCGCATTGTAGGACTTATTGGTTGTAATGCATAATTACCACGTACAACTAAAGCGAGTGCATTTTGTTTTGCTTGGTATAAATTTATAAATAGAAAATTATTAATTATAGATTAATTTTAATATTAAGGATCTATATAATTAATTAATTAAAATATAATCAGTTAGTCCATGTTGGTATTGCAGTAATACATTTATAGCCCATTAACTAAATGAACTTAAAATTGATACCATACTGTTGTATACTATTTCTAGCTATTTTGAAAAAGCCAATAGGAGAGCACTAGCCATATGTAGCATTGTATGAGAAATAGGAGATGAATGAAAAGATCTTCAAGATACTTGGAACACTTTTCGCAGAATTATAGCTGACATAAGTTAAATTTTACACATCATTGGATGGTCGACGAAGTGATGTAGTCAAGTTACTCAGAAATGTGGTCGGGCAATTCAATGTATAAAAGGTGACTGAGAAGAGCAAAACTTAGGTGATAGAAGATGAACAATCGCAAAAGAGAAACGTAACAAAAAAATGATCTAGAGAAAAGAGTTTTTGACTGTTGTAACCGTTGTAGTGATAAACGAAGTATCTATAAGAATAAGTTGTAACGAAACTTTATAAATAACAAAAAAAATCAACAAAGAACCAACGTACAATCCCAACAATAAAAAACAACCGGTCAAATCTATCAAAATTTTTTATTTCAGCTTATCTTAAGAATGACGATGATTCTTAACTATAATATTTAGTTGTAATCCAATCTATACTTATACATTGGGTTTATTCTCTATCTGATATCACAGTTATTTTAAGAGACACATTTTTGTCGTTACTCCCAGTGATTGATCGTGAGTTTTTCCTTTTGTTTGATTGCATTGGTATTCTAAAAGTCATTTCTTATAAAAAGGCATAAAGCAACCCATCTTCGGAGGAAGAATCTCACTCTTTGATTATCGCTTAATTATTATAAAATTCTGTAAGTAGTTAAGGGACCGATCTTTTCAGAATCTGGTCATATAGTTCATATTGGATGTATTTACTTATTTCAATGCTTTAGGTCAAAATTGATTGATTTGGATCGAGCCGCTTTATCAATTCTAGCGCGCCCATGCACATTACTTGTGATATAAAACAAACCGAAGTGCCAAGACATACCCATACCCATTTACATATATATCTCCATGCTTTGACACAGCAGTGTTGTTGCAACCTCATGTAGGAGGTAGCATGTGTACATTTCTAGCTTGATTGAACCAAAAGAAGGATAAATGGAACCATAAGTAATATTTCAAATTCAAACTTAGTCTTATGTAGGGCATGAGCATGATCTAATTGGGTCCCTTCATTCAAATAAATTTAATTCGGATAGGGAGAAATAGTTACTGGAAGCCGTAAATTGGTTATAACTTTTAATTCGGGTACCGTTAAAGCATTTAAGACCTATCAGTCTTTATTGTAACATGCCATTTGCAGTTAATTGACCCACTGTTTCGTGAGAAAACGCATGCTTCTAGTTTAGAAATGAGATTTTAGAAAAAAAAATTTTTTTACTATATTTTAGTAATTCTATTTTTTATCATATTTCTTTATTTTTATAGTTTTAGATTTTTATAGTTTTTTATATAAATTTCTTATAATCATGTTAGGACACTTCTGGTAAGATTTATCTTAACTTTCTATTTTTAACAAATTAGGTTTTACATGAGTTTCATAATTTTGAATAACTTTTAATTTCTAATAAAATTATAACTTTACTATTTTGGATAATTTTAAATTAGAAGACTATATATATATATATATATATATATATATATATATATATATATATATATATATATATATATATATATATATCCCTTTAGATTCAAGAAACTATGCTGTGGGTTCAAGGCCTTTTCTACTTGGGAAATATGATGATCATTGAGAAGCCGAGGTCTTAGAAATACGTGAACAACTATACCGGTTCATTTTCGTAAGATGACATATTAAATGATGATCTAAAGCATTCATATCCTGTATTCTATGCACAAGAGGTGTCCCAAGGAGGTGTTTGGCGCATGGCATTGGGAAGGATTAAGTGGGATGGGATTAAAAAAAATGTAATTATTATACAGGGTAAGGATTGTCCCTGTTAGCTTGGGATCAACTTAATTACATGTTATGCTTGTATTATGATAGTACATTGAATGGATATACCTACCATTATTTTAAATTATTGAGAATAACACGTGTTATATTCAAATTATTCATTTGTTTTGTAACCTCATTTTATGACATGGGCCTAAAAATGAAGTAGATCCAAAATTTATGTGGCCCTAAAGAAGTTTTCAATGGTAGGTATTCAATCCCTGCTGCTTTCTATGGTGGGGTCCACTTGAGCTTTAGATCTACTTGATTTTTTGGCCCATGCTCTAAAATGAACTCCAAAAATGGGTGGACGGTGTGGATATAGCCCACACATCATGATGGGACCTACACAACTTGCTAACATTGAGTGGAATTGGCATGGACCCGATGCAATTCCATTTAATCTGATTCCAAGCTTTTCCATTGCCAAACATTAAGTGGAATTGGCACGGGACTAAATTCAATTGCATCCCACCTAATCCCATCTAACACCATGCGCCAAACGCCCCCTAAGAACGGATTTTAATGGCTCGTAATCGAATTCAGAGATCAGGATCATTAGTGAGGTATGATCATAGGAATAACTTCTATTGGGCAGTTGTGAAAACATGAACGGTTTCGATCATCACATAAGACACAATCCTGGGTGAAAAACCTTCGACAGCATAGGATGGGCCACCGTCCTCTCTAAACACCCAAGACTAAAAATCCCCAGAAATATCAACCAAAGGAGACCAGATCCACTAGAAAGCATTGTAACTAATTCCTCAAAAATAAAAATAAAAAACATTAGTAGTTTAGGCTTAATCTACAACGTGATGTTTGGGTGCTCAGATTGATGTGTGCATGGCATCCAATCCGTCCATCATGTAAGCGACTTCATATTCTCCTTGTCATCCAAAAAATGTGGTCCACCTAAACTCTGCTAGACCATACCATAAGGAACAGTTGGGATGTGATTGTGTAGCATTAAAAACCTTACGAATTGTGTGTGCAGTCCGCCACATTTCTTGCATGCCATCGAATCCATTTAGAAGATGCGTACACCAAGATGAATGATTACTCCCAAAATCAGCTCATTCTAAAAAGTAGGTGGGTAACACAATGTATGATTTTAGACCTTTTAGACATGATCTTACATGGGGCATCCCACTAGAGTTTTGGACCGGTCAGATCATAGGGTGTCGAGGAGAACATGGGGGTCTGAACATAAATTACAGACTAGATGTCATGCAGACTTCAAAGTGGGTCCCAAATGTTGCGTTGTAGATTAAGCTTAACCTACAACGCTTTGTAGAGGGTCTTGGCTAGAGTAAAGAGGAGTAGGTGTGGCTAAGAAGTAAGAAGACATATCAAAATCAAACCCTCCCATTGGTCCAAACCATATCACCTTATCCAATACAATGTCTACCACCCAACCTAAAACTCCTAATCTTTTGGTACACAAAACCTTCTTTATTGATCACACACCACCCCATTCTCTCGATTCACACCATCCATGGCCATGGCAACCCAAGCCACCATCTTCACTCTCAACACGCCAAAACCCCTCAACCGGGCCATCATCAAGCCATCGGTCCCGACGCAATTCACCGGCCCTCGATCACTCAGCTTCGCGCGATCGGTCAAGGTAGCCGCAACGGAGGAAAAGACCACGACGACCGAGGCCCCGGTCGGGTTCACCCCACCTGAATTGGACCCGAATACCCCATCCCCGATCTTCGGCGGTAGCACCGGCGGGTTGCTGAGGAAGGCACAAGTCGAGGAGTTCTATGTGATCACATGGGAATCTCCAAAGGAGCAGATCTTTGAGATGCCTACAGGTGGGGCAGCAATCATGAGACAAGGGCCCAATTTGCTTAAGTTAGCTAGGAAGGAGCAATGCCTGGCGCTTGGGACCCGATTAAGGTCCAAGTACAAGATCAAGTACCAGTTCTATCGGGTCTTTCCCAATGGAGAGGTGCAATACCTCCACCCCAAGGATGGGGTCTACCCAGAGAAGGTGAATCCGGGCCGTCAAGGGGTGGGCGTGAACTTCCGGTCGATCGGGAAGAACGTGAGCCCAATCGAGGTCAAGTTCACCGGCAAGCAAGTCTATGACTTGTAGAGGTGAGATTTGTTAGTGATTATGTATGTGCTTATTTTCAGTGTTGTGTGTGCATGTTACTTTCAGATGCAATCAGAAAAAAAAAAACATAGTTTTTATTTGAATTCCATGTAATGATTTAGTCATTAGGCTTGATGTTGGAGAAATTTTGGGGCATCGCCCATCAACAGTGGGGCCCCATCAGATCAATGGTCTGGATCATTGAAATATGGGCCACACTTATACTAATTGACCACAGCTTGATATGTTCATTTCCTGATGCATCAAGACACCTATAATTCCAACACCCAGTAAATAGATTGCATCCAGAAGTATATAGACTGAAAGGTTCAGATTGTTCGATCATAAGCCCATCAAAGATGGACGATATCATGAATAGCAGAGAGTTCACATACAGCTGAGCTTTGGTGTACGTAGGATCATTTTCTCAGATACTTTAGTTGAGCATTCTATAATATTTTAGTTTTTCTTGTTTTATGGGTAGGAAGGTCAATTGGCCCGGCCAGCTTGGGTTTCAGTTATTTCATTCATGGAGTAGGCCAAGGCCTGATCTTCCAGGGAAGAGACATAAACAACCACACCTGCACAGAGCCTCAGATTCGGCGACTTAGCTTACCCAATACCTAGTTTTGGACCCAAAAATACATATGTCAAAAACACCTTGATGTGCTGACTCATTTTCAAAACAAAACCATGTTGATTTTTTTAATATCAAAAGAGAAACAAACAAGAACCAGTTTTCCACTTCAGCAGCAGAAATGTAATAACATGCACTTATCATACTATCATTTTTTTTTCCTTTCCACATACAAAAAAGGGGTATTGATCGTCTGTGGGGTCCAATAGCAGCAGCTATGCCGGATGGGATCTGTGGCCTGCACCATGCCCATATATGAATTTAGCCGTTCCCTCAGTGTACACTTGTGTTTCCTTGGCCAGTCTGTCCACCCAAATCAATCCAAAACAGAGTAAACATTATACATATAAAATCATATAAATACACTAAGAGATATGCTAATCCAATCCATGCGTAGCCCAGCCTATCAGGTGGACCAGGCACCATAGATCCCCTGGCCCAAGAATCAGGCCATTCCTTTCATTAGGATTCAGGACACCCAAGGCACATGGAATAGCCACCTGATGAATCAACCAGCTTGAACTCTAGGCCTGGCCTTGTACATGGTGCCACCCACCTGATAGATGGCTCATCAAGGCACATGAGCAGCATGTACATGGGCTGGGCATACTAGCATCGGGTTTAGCAAACCATATGATTTCTGTGTGAATTGTGAAGCAAGGAAACGATAGTAGGGAATAAGAGAGACGAATAGCATGGAAAAAACCATACGATTTTCGGACGATTTTGCTTAGAGTGGAAGCAGATGCAAAAGTCTTCCCATCAAGGTATCTGTTCTCCCCTTTGATTCGACGCTTGATTCTAATATCTAACTCTTCCGCATCCGCTGTAAATGGGCAATCCGATGCCTGGCAATTTCTCATAATTTAGAGTGGTTAGTCTGGTTAGAGGGCTGAGTTACCGAATTTTTTAACTGATACATGCATACGCTATGATGTCATTTGAGATTTTTGCAAAATGCATAAATGCCTAAACGAGGGCACATGTTTGACGTCCACTACCTTGCACCAGGCAGGACTGACCAAGGTACCCGGTGACGGAAATGGCCGACAAAACACCCCCAACAGTCTTAAAATTTCATTTAAAGGAAAAATGTTTCAGAGCCCAGACCATGTAGGTCTCCCTCCCCCCCCCCCCCGGAAATTTGACATTACAACCTTATACCGCATGACGGGCCAGTAACCATTACCTAATGGCTGTTACATAACCTTTTTGAATACCTTCAGACAAATAATGTAAAAGAGCTGGCCCAGATCTGGATGCTTACTCATCAGATGAATGGCATGTGCATGGAACGTTGGTTGGGCAGCCTTCTTTAATTTTTCATACACATGTGGTCCACCTGATGAGCTCACTAGATTGATTTTGGGGCCAGTTCATCTACACAGTGGGAACTACCCAATGTGTAGCTTGGGGTCGCATTCACAGCGGCTGTCTAGGCAATTCATATCACTAAGAAGAAGAAGAGACCGAAGAATTAGTTTACATACCATGACCCATCCCCAAGTGTCAGCATATGATGGAACGTGAGCCGAGTAAGGCACAACATCTGCACATAAAATCCCAAGCTTTTTGTAACCAATTCCAAGCACATTACATTCTTCAATCGACAGAATCATAGATTGAGAAAGGAAAAGGAGAGGAAGAGATGGGTCTCACTGACATTTGAAAACCTGTCTGAGAGTGTTGTAAATGCAAGAGAAAATCTCCGTATGGCTAAAAACTCCAGCAGGCCCTGCCTGCAAAACGAAATGAAACAGTGACCACAATCCCATCAAGTTAGAAAGTCAGAATGGCCTTGTGTACGCACCACATAAAAAAAATTGGTATATCAGCCCTTTTAATTCAAATTACCTCACATTATGATCCCAACTATGAATGAGTGGACCTTTCTAAAACTTGCTGTCCAACTATTTTTAGGCACTCAGAAACATCCAATCGGTAAGAGATTACAATGTGTGAACCATTGATTGGTTGATTTGGAAAAACCATAGAAAAACCAACCAATGCACCATATGGACAGAAAAGCCGGTCATATTTTTTAAGGCCTCTCCTCTCCCATCAACTACTTCTCCAATACCCAAACACAAAAAATAGATTCCTACCATAGACAGAATTTCTTCTATCGGGAATAATTTTCTTGGAAACAGATTCACAATCCCTTTTAAGTCTTCAAGGAGCCAAATGACCCCAATTTTTTACAACCTCTGCAGTGAAGATATGCTTGGTATACCTGTGTGACAAAGACGCCGTCCTCCTTCAATCTGCGTTTAACAACGGACTCATAGAAGGACTTAGTGTAGAGTTGGTAACATGGCCCGCCCTCAATTGGATCGGCCAAATCACCTATGATGACATCAAAGCGATCTTCTCTGTTTTGAAGCTCAGCTCTGCCAAACATAGCAAAAACCTCCCTTTTAGTAAATGAATGTGTTTTTCGTTCCCTTAAAAACATTCATATGATTTCGCAACCTATAAAAGCATATGCACAAATCTTGGGTTTATCTAGTAACTTAAAAGAGCAAACCTGGCATCATTGATGATGAGATGAAGCCTCGAATCACAGAATGCCTCCCTGTTTACAACCAGATACGACTTGCAGAAATCCACTACTTCCTGCCATCGAAAAGATCTCAAAGATTAAACAAAAAACCATACACCCTGTAAGCATGGCCGCTTTAAACTAGGGTGTTTCTTGCATGGAGCCTATCATTGGTGATTGAAATCAACTGATCTAGTAGGTTACATTGTGGATTTCCCACTATCCGGAAATTGTTCCAATCAAGCAATCGTGCTCATCCATGAGGGGCTAACAAAACAAAGGTCCACCACAAAGGGGTGGATCCCATGTACAGTGGGCCTAGTGACATGATTACCTATGGATGCATTCACCATCAAATCTTTTAATACAAGAGGAAATGTGTACAAGGTGTATGGTTTAACAATAAGTTGGATTTCTTGCATGTAGCACCAATGGTTCAATGATACAAGCCATCAAAATGGCGGACCTCTCAGATCGAAGTATTAGAATCCTTTAGTATTTAGCCTTTCCTACCAGTATGCTTTTTTCTCAATAGCGTATTTTGTAGGCCACAATCAAATAGATGGTCTTCAAATTTGAGAGACCTAGAGTGGTTCTCCCATCTATGTTGAGGCCCATGATATTAACCGTTTGGATCATTGAACCATGGGTCCATATGCACAAATTCCAACTCAGCAAATTTTAATGGTGGGACTTCCCATCTCAACTGTTTCCCATGGTGTAGCCCACCTGAGTGTTGAATCAGTCTGATTTTTGGGCCATGGTCCAAAGAAAGTAGGCACACCTGATGGAAAGGGTGGATCTTTATCCACATGACCATGTCACGAAAGTAACTCCCTGGTATCCGTAGGAAAGTCACACAAGCGTTTTTAATTTCAAATGTAGAGAAATAAAATACATCACATATAGTAAAAGTGGAATAATACCTCATCAATATCACACATAACCACCTTCTCAACAGTCCTATGCCTGAGGATTTCCCTCGCAGTCGAGCCTTCACCACCCCCCATTATAAAGATTGTCTTGGGACTGAAAATAAATGGTGGATTTTCATTCATTTCATCAACCATTCAAGTAAATGAAGTAAAAAAAATCAATGAAAATCAAATAAGATTATAAAAAAGAATACTTTGGGTGATGAAGCAGTGCTGGATGAACAAGTGATTCATGGTATATGAATTCATCTATCTCTGCACTTTGAAGCTTCCCATCAATGACTAAAGCCTACATTACACAAAGCAAGAAAAAAAAAAAAGGCTTAGAAGGGAAATTGCATGGATTGCTTGGGAGTATATTGCAATTTTTATTTTATTTATTTTTAACATATATCTTTGAAAATGTCCAAAACCTACCTGAAATCTCATATGCTAAATGAAACCTACTTTGGTAAAATACTTACCAAATATACTTTTCATCACTTAAAGTTCTCTTGACCTTTTTACCCTTCAACTGTTCAGATGAAATTAGCTTCAATTCTAATGTGCACTGATATTATTGGTGCTAGCTAAAGGGTAAAAATGTCCCAAAGAAATTTTCAACCATGAATTCAGTACCAAGTAGGTTTTGGTAGTTTTCCTTTCTATTCGGTTTGTGTATAAACCTTTCCGAAGGGCTTCGTGTCCAGCAATGCAATGTCCTGGTATTGACTAGCTCCTGTATGCAAAATGCTGCAAAATATGAAAAATTTTCATTGTTAGACAACTGTCGTTTTTTGTTTTTTCAAAGTGCATAAGCTAAGGTATGAACCCATGAGGAAATCATGTCGATCCAACCATCAACTGCGCCACCACATGAATTCCAAAGTTGTTCATTATTTTCTATGGTGGGTCCCAGGTGATTAACGGATACGCATGATTTTTTAGACCATCCCATTTTCATGTGGAATGACCCTGCTGGATGTATTGGATGACATACTTACAGTGTACTCCACTGTTTTTCATCTACAATTAGTTGCATTGAGAGTATGATACCATCACTTGATTGGGCATGGGCCCAAAACTCACACCTATCCATATTTCGGATAAGTGCCCAAGACGGACCAGTGAAAAGGGAGATGACCACTATTGATTTCAAATGGGTCCACCTAAATTTTAAAACTGCCTGGTGGCCCTAGAATCTCTTCATCTAGGGCAGCTTTAGGTGAATTGGTTGAATCTCTTCAAAACAACACATTGGGCCCCATTTGATATCAAGGGTAGATATCCTACCTCAGCTTTTTCTGGCCATGTGGCCCACACAAGTCAGTACACATCTGATGTACAATAGTCAGGCCCAGACAAAAAACTTTCACCCTAGTTTCGGTGAAAATGTTTGCCTGTGATCGTTTTCCATGTGTGTATCAAACTGTTTGAACCGTTAATTTACAGTCCAACTAGTCAATGATTTGCAACCTATAAATGCTTATTTATGGTGTGGCCCACTTGATGAGTTTCTCAAGGTGGTTTTTGGACTGGATGATCCTAATGTAGAGGCCAATCTATTGGACGGTTTGGATGTCACATAAACAACAAGTTGTCCAACCCAGTTAGATAAGACAATTTCTCATGTGTAGGTCCGGCAGGCGTGTAATGTCTTTATCTTGATAATGTTCTTGAAAATGGGTATCAAAGAATATATACTTTTTTTCCTCAAGTCTTTTAATATATTGGAACTTTCAAGCTTCCTATGGAACTTTCAAGCTTCCTAAGTATCATTATCATAATGGATATTGTAATATAAAATTTGAACCAACCCAACACAGAAAGGTAGAGAAAAGCTCCTTTCTACTTTAAAGGATGTCTTGATTACAGCCAGAAACCTAGAAAGTGGTACTGAATGCTGCAATACAATACCACCATGTCGGCAAACATTTCATTTTATATTTCTTTCTAGAAGCTGAATCATCTACAAGTCCCCGTAGAATAAGCTCATTCAATAAGTGTTGCACGTGGGTTTATGGCCCACCTGCGTGTGTTTATGGGGTCCAACCTGTCCACTGCGCAGCCACACCATTACAGTTAGATGCGCCGCAAATCAGGTCCATCACGTAGGCAATAGCGTGAATAGGAGGGTTTTTTTTTGGTTGTCCATTGTTTTCTACAGCTGTGGCGGGCTAACGCAAAGCACAAGTTGGATGGTATACATATATGGTGGGACCAGCACGGAAGAGAATGGAAAAGTGTCCAAAAACCTCCGAATTCACGCTGTGGCCCACATGATTGTGGTTTATTTGGAGTTTTTTCCATGGCTGTAGATTGTTTTGTATGGTGGGGCCCACCAAATGTCTTTATACACACCACACTGGGATTATCGTAGAAGACGTGGACAACCATGCAAACACTTTCAAATTCACACGGTGGCCCACGGGATGGTTGGATAGGCCTGGTTCTTGGGACGAGCCAGCCCGACAGGTTGAATGCTATACATGTTCAGGTGGGCCCCACGTGCAGCACTCCTAGAAAAAGCTTATTCTACAGGTACTTGCAGATGAACCCGCTTCTTCATTTCAAAATCTCTCTCTCAACAAAAAGAGCATGCCGTAGAACCCTTTACTCATAAAGAATTCTCTTTCTCTCTCATGCTTGTTCAAACTTACATATGAACATGAACAGAGATTTAATATCTGATTTTGATAAATTCCTTCACTGGAGAGAGAGAGAGAGAGAGAGAGAGAGAGAGAGAGAGAGAGAGAGAGAGAGAGAGAGAGAGGACATTGATTTTAAGTTTCAAATAAGATAACATGAACAGGACATTACCTGTTGAGAGCAAAACACCATCTCAAATCCTGCTCTATCTCCTCTTCATACCAACAGCTCTTCCTGCGATTCTCTCCTGCGTTCCCATAAACTCCATTACCATTCCCATTAGAACTAGAAATCTCACCCATTTCCCTGCAACCCAAACAATTTCAACTCAAAACAAAGACAACCCAAGAAAGCTTTTTGGGGTTAGTGGGGTGTTTGCTTGCAGAGAGAGAGAGAGAGAGAGAGAGAGAGAGAGAGAGAGGAGGAGGAGGAGGAGGAGGAGCAAAGACAACACAAGAAGAGTGTGGATGTAAAAGGAAGAGGGAGTGCGCATTATAAGGAGGGGAGGTGGCAGGAGAATCGATGAGTGTTATAATTCCATTTGCTCGGGAGAGGGAAAAAAGAAGAGAAGTGGCTTGGATTTTCGCACCATGAAAAAGGAAGGAAAATGAGATTCTTGAGGTTGATACGGTCGCGTGGGTTAGACCAGTGCTTGTTTTGCGTGTGTATGATTTTGGGTGTGGAGATATGAATGGCTATGATGATGAGGAGGGTGGTAGATGAATGGTGATGATGATGGTGGTTGTGGTTGTGAGGATGATGATGGCTAGTGCAGAACCTCACCAATATCTCCTCTTCTCTATTTATTATTGTTTTTGAGAGGGAAAGTCACGAGAAGGCCGTATCTCTTACATGCAATCACCAAAACTGACATGGAAATCTTTTTGTTGAAAGGAACGTGCATTTTCCAATAACTGCTCAGTGCGCTCGCTCAAGTGCACTTTCCAAGTGCGCCACCTGACACGTGTAAAAGAAAGGCATACGTGTGTTTGTCATACTTGATCAGCTTATGTGACCAATGAACAGGTCTGATCGGTTTGGTAGGCAACCCAGCACAACCTCATACGGGGAGCTGACCTCAAGCCAACTCTAACCACCGAACACTCGATGCTCAGCCACTAATGAGGTTGAATGGTGCTAAGTTGGGTCGAGTCGGTTTTTCAAAGCAATGCGGTACACCAACCACATTCCACATTAACTGCTTCACCCCCAGCCCTCTTGTCTAAGCTTCAAAATTTCACTGTATTTTGCAATGATAAAAGGGAATATTTAAAACAGAATTATCACAAAAGCTGTCTCATGTTTCTGTATGAATTTGACTATAGTATTTGAGTAATGATTTTTATTTTGAATTGTAATATTTTTTTAACACTCAAACAACAATGTAATGTCCCGTAATAATAATAATTAAAAAGGCTATCTATTTTCTTTCTTTTTTTCCGTTTTTTTTTTTTTTTTCCTTTCTATGTGGTTTCTCATGTATAATTAATAAATATGGTCATGTATAATTAAGAAAGGAATATACATGAGATGGGGTACGAGTCATTTTTTGTTTTGTTTTGGGCATGGACTTTAGGATCAATATTCTAATAAATATTACACCAAAATTATATTTTATTGGACAATTCTTATCTCCAATTAGCATTTATTTGTAGAATTTAGTATTTATTTTATGGTCACCAATGGTACATTAATTTATGTTTTTGTGGTCCATGGAAGGGACCCTCTATGGATGGTCTGGATTTGGTATTTGTAGGACACATGCCTGGAAAGTGGTAACATGCATGCATGTGATTGGCGAAGCCCTTCAAAGTGAATAAAGAATTCTTTTAAACTGAAAAAGGGTCCTGAACGCCGGATAACTCTCCTTTCAAAAGCACATATAAGACACATGCACTAGATCCCGACCGCTCATCAGCCAGGGCATTTGCCAAAAGTTACACAAGGCAGATGATCCTAGCCGCTGATACTTTGGCCCTTAATTGTTGGATGGACTTTTTCCTAATTATCTATATTCCAATCACTGACCAATCTGATTTTTGGTCTGTCCATCCACGATAGACAAGGCCCAGATGTCATGCACATCATGATCAGAGGCATGACACTGTATAATAATAACAGATCCTTTCCCCTTTTAAATCACCGACAAGATAATGAAGCTTTTAATAATCTTTAGCTCCCAATTTTCATAGACTGCAAATGCTTACGGTCTGTTTAGGTAACACTTAAAATTGAGTTCGTATGCCTTTGCTTGTACCAAACATCATGAAATTTTATGATATTCTATGCTCAGTTAGACCTTTTAATCATAATATTTAGTGCAACCAAACACATCCTTAAATATTATATTTCTATTTTGTAGGGATAAAAAATAATTTTAAAAACCAACAATCATTATCTCTAACTCACAATTAAAGTTAGCTAAAATGAGATGAACTCATTTTTTTAGTGGTACCTTTAGAGCCTGTTAGGGTGCCACTTAAAAAATGAGTTCATCCCATTTTAGCTCGTTGCATTTACATACCATGTTGCTTTTGGTTGCACCAAGTATCATAAAATGTCATATCATTTCGTACTAAATTAAACTAATTAATCATAAAATTTCACAAAATTATATGATATTTGTGCAACCAAATGTGAAGTTAGAGATTATATTTCTTTCTAATAAAGATTAAAAATAATCTCAATCACCAACAATTATGATCTCTAACATATAATTATGATTCACTAAAATAAGATAAACTTATTTTCAAAGCAGCCTCTTAAAATGACAATAGACATCCTTTGGGGAATTGGGCCTCTATAAACTTAGGTGTGCAAATGGGCCGGGGCAGCTGAGGCTTATTAAGACTGGTCCATCTGTGAATTAAATAAACAGGTCCAGACCGGACCCAGCCCATACCAAAATATCGAACCTAATAATGTTAAATAATTTTGATTAAGTGTGATGTGATCCAACCTTTTGGAAGATTAAAGGCCATGCATGCCTATGTTGAGGTCTTTACGGTCTGGACTGTAGCCCGAAATCCACGTGGACGGGTTCGACCTTGAATTCGATCTCACCCAGAAATCAAACCGGTCTAACCCATGATTTAAAAATAAGTAAGCTGCTTAAAAGAACTCCAATCAAAATTTCTTCAGCCATGTATTATAATAATCTATGGCTCATCTAATTAGTAGACCTACTGATTCGTGTGCCAGGGCATCTATATTGTGTATATCAGGGCCTGTGAGTTTATACAATGAGGACATGCACTCTGGTTATCTGAGCCGTTAACCTGATGGACCTCATTGTGGATGGTCCTAAAAATTTCCCCGATGAAATTCTCTTAAGCCTTTGATCAATATCATGTGAAGGTGGCTAAGAAAAGAAGATGACCATGATCACTGCAACACTGGTCTGTATTCAACCGAGAAAGCTGAGACTGGATGGTCTGGATGTTTCAATCTGGGATATTTTAGGATGCTCCGTTCACTGGGTGGGCCTGCATGCACCCATCTCTTTGTACGCAGCACATACCATTTCCTTTTAAACACTCCCTCCCTCCACCGTATAGGCAACAACAAATACTAATCATGCATCAAAAGTAACCATTTTTAAGATGGGCCCAAAAATGGATAGTAATCTCACCGTCTATCTTCCATATACGGCCAACCAAAGAGACATACATATCCGGTACTCGAGCTGTCCAAAAATGTATACCCCACCTTAAAGATCACTAGGTGCAAAATTCACTTTGGCCTCGCCATACATAAGGTGCCTTGAGCTTACTCGAGGCACATGTGTGGCCCACGTGATGAGTAGATTGGCCTTTTCGACAGCTCCTATGTCAAGTACACATGACATGTAGGCCATGTGCTCAAGGCTGGCCGTCCGTTCAACTGTATTTCATTGCTGGTGCACTGAGCATGCGGCAAATTTGTAATTTTTGGGTAAAACCATATCGACTGGCTCATAATTACGAAAGATGCCACTGCTAATACACTGAATTAATATATATACGCGCGCACACACACACACAGCTATGTGCACACACCATGGCTTATGCCAGCGGGGCACAGATAGGTGAAATGTCCAAACCCATCTAGCAGGTTTACCGACCTTGTGGATGGCACTGCTCAAGGATAGAGGCCGTCCGGTCTACTCAGTACGTGTGCCATGACAGTAGAAATAAATGGAAGGGTTAGAAATTCTTTAGTTAATTATGGCCCACCTGAGAGTGAACCGGTCTGATTCTTGGCACAGGGAATCTAGATAGTGGTAGCTTTTTGATGGATGGCTTGGATATTTCATCTGCCTGCCATTCTCGCATATGTTGTGGTCTACATTAGCTGACTTAAACACGCGTGTGGGCTTAGCAGACATCTGTGGTCAATACGTACATATTGCATATGTAGCTCTCATGTGGCCTCAGGACATGCATGCCACCGTAACCCTATTTTATAAGAGGCCGGTTTCTGTACAGCGTTTATATAATAAGCTCATTACAATGCCGGGTGTGGGGCCCACCCACTGTGAAGTGTTCTTGACATCCCATCTGTCTATCATGTGCGTCCCCCATTTCCTCGTAAGAGTCTAAATTCATGCGATCCAAAGCTCAGGTGGGCCACACCATGCAAAATCATGCCTAAAACCTCTAAAATTAAGTGGTGTAGCCTCTCCAGATTTTGGAATCAATTGATTTTGGGTGACGATTCATCCAGGCAGGGTGCATCTTCTGAATGGATTGGATGACATATAAAAAACACCCTGCGCCCACAAAACATTCTTAAAGGTTTTAACCGTGGACATCCCCATCCCAACCGCACCGTGATGCTATCCACCTCTATTTTGGCTGATTTCTGGGATAAAGGTTAACTTCAAGGGTCGTCCCATCCCAACCACCCACCAAATAGTTCGGATGGAACGCCCACCATCGTTTTGGGTAGGATCCACCGCAGTATTTATATGCCATCCAATCCATTCATTGGATGTGCCCCATCAGGATGAAAACATTATCTAAAATCCCCACTGTTCTAAAACTTAGGTGAATTATGCAATGTGAATTTAGAGGTTTTATGTATAATTTTTTGGGTGGCCCATTTGACAATTGAATCGTCCTGAATTTTTTATGAAGGTCCAAAAATAGGTGACGTACTCGATGGACCGTGTGGATTTCATGCAAGGGAGGTAGTTTCTCCTACGTTAGTGAAAGTAATCCCAGTACGTACAGCGCGTGGCACCAAATGTTGGAATCGGATTGACTACTCCCCTGCCACCAGCCAATGGCTGGTAGTCGGTGCTCTGCGGGCCCCACAATGATGTATGTATTTCATCCATTCCGTCCATATATTTTTCTAGATCATTTTATGATATGAGACCAAATATGAGATATATGAAAATCTCAAATAGACCACATTACAGGAAACAGTGTTGAATGAACGTTGACCATTAGAAACTTTTGGGGGCCATAAAAGTTTTGGATCAATCTGATATTTTTTACCCCCCTCCATCTGGGTCTGTATGACCTAATTAATAGATTGGATGTAAAATAAACAGTATAGTGGGGCTTAGGAGGATTTTAATGGTGGATATCCAATCACTATTGTTTTCCTGTTGTGTGGTCCACTGAGATTTTTATCCCTCTAATTTTTTAGATCAAACCCTAAAAGGATATGTAAAAATGGATGAACAGCATGGATGAAACACATAAATCATGGTGGGCCCCACAGAGCACCGACCACCAACCGCTGGGCCGGTCGCAGGTGGAGTAGGCAATCCATTTCCCCAAATGTTATCCCATCCAGCATTATTCTACGGTTGCGCCGCACGTTATAATTACGGTGAAAGATGGGTAGTCGGCTACAAGTATGGTTATGGAGTTGGGCTTGGTGGGAGACATAGGGTAAAGTGATATAGACCATCCATGTCTTTGTGTCCCTTATTTTGGAAGACAGCATAGGCTACAAAAAGTGAGTAACTATGGTTCCTGATAAATGAAATGATCCTTATTGATGGAGTTTTGGGATTGGACTAGCTTATAAGCTGATCTAGAGGTCCACTTTGCGGGATGTATTCATATAATCCTAGCCGTAGAATTTCGTCGAGACTTGGTCATTGCTCTTTTGATTAGATTATTTAAACCACCCAACGGCTAAGATAGTTCACTTATTCATGGCTTAGGCAGGTGATGACTAACCAGGTCAACGAAGTCTTTCCATGGGTGTTTTGTTTGTTCGTGACCAAGCAACTTGCAGATCTCTGTGCGTTGGCCCAACAACTCGGCTAGGGGTCAGAACCAGATGTGTAGATCGATCTTTCCATGGTTCCTTTAGCAGCGCGCGTCTCAATCGGGACCGTTCATATTCCGGACATGGATGGTTTGAAAATTTGATTACACCAGAAAATTATATCCATTGCTTCTATTTAGTTTCCTATATTGCTTGTGGACCGTTAATCTTATGGACCCCTTCCGTTGATTTATAGGCCTCTGATCAGCTAGTTTTAGATAATCTAATCCATGTGTATTTTTAAAAACTTACCAGTAACAGTATTCGAAACTTGATGGATGGTTCAGATCGTCGTTCATCACTATGCCACATTACTCTACTTCGCTTCTACCGACTCTGGCGTATGATCTCCACTCGGCGACTATTGGACCGGAATCCTCTGCACGTACTGTTGCAGAAAGCGCGTGCAACGATCGAGCTATGTGGGCCCACCTTGATCCGTCAGTTGAGACACCACATGATCCCAGTAATCATGGCAATTGAAAATTCAGGCGGGCGCCACAGGGAACGGTAGAGATGGGACGTACTTTCTTGGGCCCACCGTGTTATTTATATGCCATCCAAGCCGTTCATCAAGTGAACCCAACTCAGGTGATTTGGCGGCCCATCTGAGGTTGGCTAGTGACGCCGCCACCAGCCAAGTGGCTTGTGGTCGGTGCTATGTGGACCCCCACAATGATGTATATGTTTTATCCACGCCGTTCATCCATTTTGAAAGATAATTTTAGGAAAAATTAGGTTGAAAAAATAAGTGATTAAATGTTCACCGTTAAAAATCTCCTAAGCCCACTGTAACGGTTATTTGACATCTAACCTGTTGATCAGGTCATGCAATCTTGGATGACAGGAAGAAATATATATCAACTTGATTCACAATAGCCGCCAAGAAGCTTTTAATGGTGGACGTGAAATCAACATTGTGCGGTCCACTTGAGATTTCGATCAACATCATTTTTGGGCTCATACCATAAAATGATCTGGAAGAATGGGTGGACGGCATGGATGAAACACATACATCATGGTGGGCCCACAGAGCATCATGGCGGTCAATGCTAAGTGGGCCCACCATGATGTATGTGTTTCATCTATACCGTCAATATACTTTTCTAGATAATTTTATGATATGAGACAAAAATTAAGATATCCCAATCTCAAGTGGACCACATTACAGGAAACAGTGTTGGATGAACGTCAACCATTAAAAACTTTTTGGGCATAAAAGTTTTGGATCAAGCTGATCTTTGTTTTTTTCCTTCATCTGTGTTTGTATGACCTAATCAACAGATTGGATGTCAAATAAACAGTACAATGGGACTTAGGAGGATTTTAATGGTGGATATCCAATCATTATTGTTTTCCTGTGGTGTGGTCCACCTCAGATTTATATCCCTCTCATTCTTGGGATTAAGCCCTTAAATGATCGGTAAAAATGGCTGAACAGAGTTGATTAAACATATACAATATGTGGGGCCCACAGAGCACCGACCACCAACCACCGGGCTGGTGTCGGGGGAGTAGCCAATCCGTTTCCCTTTCCCGCGGAGCATGGGTGGCGCACGCGCTTCCGGTCCGCCGTCCGCGAGTATTTAGTTGGGGGAAACGGAAATTACCTCGGGATGTACGGATGCGAGGCAAGTACAAAGTTGGTGGCGCGCTTAGAGCGTATGGATTAGAGGTACTCCATTACCAGCCGTTGCATCCGCAAGGGCTAAAATACAAGCGCGTTACATGTGTCAACATAGAAACCATAACTAATATCCGATACGTTCAAAAATCGGGTACCTCTGTCAATATACTCCTTTATAAAAATCATGCAATTCCACTCCTTGGATCTTTCAATAAATACTGACCAGTAGGTTCCATTTATAACTGTCCAACTGCATCCCACCTCAAAGTGTGTGAACAGAACATCCTCCGGGCAATGAATCATTCACAGAAGTTCGTCTGATGCACGTACAAGCAACACTACGCTTGTCCGACACTGGATTGCGTGTGCCGCATGGATTTAGTTCGTACAGATGCGCGTGGTTCAAGCAGTAATCAGTATGGGATATGGGGGTGGATGGCATGGATGATTGTGATGATGTATCATGATTTGATGTATGATGTATGAGGAAAATGGTGGCAGTTTCACAGTAGAAAAGGATAAAAGATGATGATGGTGGGAATCGCTTGGGGCCTTGGTAGGAGTGAGAGCGTGCGGTGGCCATCATCATGCTATATTTTCCCCTAGAACAAACGGCGTGACATGCCAGCCACGCCCATCATCACCATCGCCATCACCATCACCATCCTCCAACCAAAAAAATCAGGTGGGCCCCACACCATCCTCCAGAAAAAACCATGTGGCCCCACACCCTCCTCCCACTAGTTTGCGCCTTCCACATGGGAGATGGGTCCACGTGTGGGCCCTCTTCCTTTTGGTTGAGTGGGATCTGCTCGGCCTGAAGTAGGCTCCCCTCAGTGATGTCATGTCGGCATCAGAGTGGCGTGGCACTTGTGGCAGCTACACGTCGCCAATGCATTTGATGGGCAGGCCCACTAGAGGAAGGGCCTAGATGTTTTCATGCACGCTAATGACAATAAAAGAATGATTTTTTGCTATGATGGAGTCGCCTGTCTTTAGATTAGGAAGAAAGATATGATTGATGGTCGGATAATCCTATCGTGCTAGTTCACTACCGTTTCTTAAAGAAAATATTGGTGCCTCCTCGAAGCGGATTGGCTAGTGTACCACTCATCAGCTATATAGCTGATGCATTGGCGTTGGCAAGTTCTGTGGGTCCCATCATTTGGAGAGATCGTATTAAGGCTTTACCCAAAAAATAAGACATAAAAATAAAGTGAACCACACTGTAAAAAAGCATTTGGAGATTCAACGTCTACCATTGAAATCCTTTTGGGGTCACAAGGTTACGGTAGGCCTACGAATTTTTTAAGGGTGAAAATCATCGTCGTCGCTGCTATTTTTGGTGTGGTCCATTTGAGCTTTAAATATGATTCATCTTTTTTTTCCTTTTGTTTTATAATGATCTAAAACGATCTCGAAAAATGGATGAACGGTGTGGATATAATAAATACATCATTGTGGGGCCACATAACTTTGATCTCCTTTGAACCGTTCGTACAACTCGGAGCTCGAGAAGCGTCGGCGCTCCTCTTCGCGCGACACGTATCCGCTATGTAGCTGTTGTGTGGTACACCAGCCAATCCGCTTCCGTGCTTCCTGCACCGTACACATGAACACACGTCCTAGTCGCATCGGGACGCGTCTGGACCGGAGTCGATTGCAACATCTGCTTTCGGCGATGCGTAAAATACCCAAATACGTGGGACCCACCATGTTGAATAAGTAAAATCCAATTCGTCTATCATGTTCTATAGTCGATGTTAGGCTCCATAAGCAAATATCAGCTAAGTACGACAACTCATATGAGCCGAATCACATCTGGACGGGATGCCAACCATAGGTTTGGTTGACTGTGTCTATCTTTTATCAAACCAAATCAATCAAGTGTAACCCAGGAGTCACGCCGCGTGAATTAGGCAGTTTTGAAAGCAATCTTATATTATTCCTGTAACGTGGCCCATATGAGTTTTCAATCTGTCTTATTTTACCACATGAAAGAAATTTTACATCATTCTAATTAATGTGGCCCGTTTTTTATATGTACGGTTCAGATGATGGTTGCCACCCGATGGACGGAGTGGATCTTACATATAGAACATGGTGGACTCTGTAGAGTGTTTCAGGCACTGTGTATAACGGGATTGACGTGCCGACATGACTGTAACGCCGGTTATTCCTCTAACCACGTGCTCCACGGGCCCACCGTGATGTTTGTATTATATTTACACCACCCGTCCATTTTGCCGACCCGTTTTCGGACAAGAGCCCAAACGCGAAAGAGACCCAAAAGTGGGCCATATCACAAGAAAAATTAGGGACTAAACGTCCACCGTTGAAACCTTCTTACGAGCCACGGAAGTTTGGATAAGGTTGGATGGTATATAAACATCATGGCAGCCCTTACAAATTTATTTATTTATTTTATTATTATTATAATTATTTTTTGTACGCACACACAGGACGTGGTGGGATTTCACCACCCATGGTATTCAAACTCTTGATTGTCTACCACCGGCGTTTAATTGTGAGTGTTTCGGTTCTCACTGTTTCTTGCGTGCGGCTTATTTGAGTTTTGGATCCTATTAATGTTTGGGCTCATGTCTTAAAATTAGCTTGCAAAATGAATAGTGTTGGATGGTGTTGTAGCTTAATTCTAGCTAAACCAATTAAGGAAAGAACATGTACTATGACAGGGAGATATTTAGCATGCGTGAAACGTTGAACGAGAGAAGTAAAACTTGATCAGTTGAGTGGAAAGACGCTGATGATATATGACTGATGAATGAGTAATAGCTGAGAGAAGTAAAGCTTGATTGGGAGAAAAGAAACAATTGGGAAGGAAAAATTTATAATAATAAAAAAAAAGATTTAGATAAAAATTTCTAGATTACTTTAACCACTAAAGTAATGATAGAAATATTTGGAAGAATAAGCAAGGCAATAGAAATCTATAAATATAAGAAGAAATTTACAGAACAAACTCGGAACACAATCGAATCCAATACCGAACAAAAATTTCAATTTACTTTATCTCAATTATCCTAAGAGTAGCGATAATTCTTAATTTATAGTTGTAATTCAAGTATATGCTCATAGACTAGACTTGAACCTTATCTAATATTAAACAATTCTTTCAAAAGACGTATTTTTGTAATTGGTCCTAGCGATTGATTATGAGTTTTTTCTTTCATTTGATTGTATTAATATTCTAAAAAGGCTTATCTTGTGGAAGGTAAAATGCAACCCATCTTCAGAGGAAGAACCCCACCCTCCAATTATAATCTAATCATTACAAAAATTTTGTAAGTGACTAAGAGACCAATCTTCTCAAAACCTAGTCATATATGCATATACTTATTTTGACGCTTGAGGTCAAAAACTAATTCAATTTGAATTAAGCCGCTTTATCGATTCTGACACATCAATAAGCGTGCGCACACACACATATATTGCAAACAAATTCGAAGAAAGTGCCAATATTTTTTTTGGCATGCATGGTGAGACTTTACAAACAACTACTTGGTTGTTAGAAATTTTTATTTTTTTACACCAAAAATGTAAATAGAACATTTTTTGGGTGCGCTCAATAAGACTCTGAGTATTATTATACTTACTGGTGCATTAATTTTGAGAAATCATGAGCTGAAGATAGATTCATCAAACACCTGAGTAGTTAAGTTTGTCACTGAATTTGGTACCCTTTTCGTTAAACTCTAATAGGGCATCCTCATCTTAGGTTGATCTTTTGAGATTTTTATCGATTGAAATGCTTGATTTGTAAAGAGGATTTCGGCATATCGTTGAGCAGTCACAAATTCAAGTCGAAACCTTCAACAAATGGATGGCCAACCAGATCAGAAGCTTGAATAGAATGTTTTTTGAAGGAACACCTACCGTGCCGTAACAAAATGTATTTCAGTCAATTGTTGATATTATTTATATCAAAAATCTACTGCTAGTACCGCCAACACTGCAGGTACCTATTTTACAATGCCATATTCATTCAGCTACAATCCAGGGGATACGGAACACTTAGATGCCTATTGAGTTTCAGCACCTGAACGAGATGTTAGGAATATTGTTCATAAAGAAAGAAACCTTGGTATACTTGGGAGGCAACCCTTCCCTAGGAAACCACCATATCATGTAAGACAAAAAATAGAAAAGCCCTAAATAACCTTCAATGGCTGAACCTCATCGTTTGAATCGTGATCAAATTATCCAAATGCTTTAGTAAGTAATAGGTCAAGTTATTGGTCGTACTAGTACCCCGGTTTACCATAAGCCTTATCTGGAATGGATTGACCAACAGTCTCCATTGTCGTGGGCGAATTCGATGTTTTTGGATCTAGATGACTGAGTTCGACTAAAATGGATGAATTTGTTTTTTTTTTTTTCGATAAAAACGGCTAAATTCGATCAAGATGATTGAATTTTCTATTTTTCAACTAAGATGTCCGAGTTCAATTATGACGGCTGAATTTGATGTTTTTTTACCAAGACAATCGAAATTCAATGTTCTTTGATTGAAATGGTAGAGTTGACCAAGATAACCAAAATTGATATTTTTACACGATCAAACAATCACATTTATTGTGTTAAACAATGAATTAATGTTGCTTTACATTTTCAACCAAAAGCGAGGCAACGTGGGGACAATGTTGTATCCTAATTCTGGCTGAATTGATTAAGAACACCTGTCATGACATGGAGATGTTTAGAATGTGTGAGATCGTTAAAGACATTCATGTGTCTTTCATGAAATTTCAGCTGGCACGATCGAGAAGTCTAAGCAAGAGAAAAATCGATTGAGTAAAAAGTTGCGACTAATGTATGACCAATGAATGAGTGAAGAAGGAGAGAAGTAGAGCTTCATCAGTTGAGTGGAAAAGATGCGACAGATGTATGTCTGATAAATGAGTGATGACTTAGAGAAGCAGAGCTTGGTCGAAAGAAGAGGAACAGACAAGAATGAAAAATATATTAAAAGAATGATCGAAAAAGGACTCCTCGACTACTTTAACCACTAAAGTAATGATAGAAAGATTTGGAAGAATAAGTCTAGCAACAAAAATCCAAAAATAGGTGAGGAAATCTATGGAGCAAACTCCGAATACAATCCAATTCAATACTAAACAAAATTATTAAGTTACTTTATCTTTTTTTTATTTTATATTAAGAGTAGCGGTAATTCTTATTTGGTAATTGTAATAAGGTCTACGCTCATACGCTTGACTAGGACCTTATCCGATATCAAGCAATTCTTTTGGGAGATACATTTTTACCGTCGCTTTTAATGATCAATTGTGAGTTTTTATTTTTGTTTGATTGCACTGGTTTATTAAAAAACCTTTTCTTATAGAAGACAAAATATAACCCATATTCAGACAAAGAACCTCACCTTCCAACTATCGCCTTATCATTATGAAAATTCTGTGAATGATTGAGTAAGCAAATAATCTTCTCATAATCAAGTTATATACATTCGCATCAGACATATTTGCTTATTCGGTGCTTCTTGTCAAAAATTGATTTGGTTTAAATCGAGCCACTTTATCAATTTTGGTACGCTTGCACATACACATGATAGAAAACAAACTGAGAAAGTCTAAATAGATGAATGGAGGGGATTAAATACAAACATTATAGTGGCCCCACATAGCTTGCGATTACATGAAGTTATGTAACAACCTCAGGTTACATGCAAGTCACGTGCCTTCTGAACCGGTGGGCCTATTTTGGGCCCTTCTCGTTTTAGACATCACACCCCATCAAATGTTTTTAATCCTCCCAGTACTAATATCAAATGGATGATTTTTATTTATTTATTATTTTTTTAATTTTTAATTTTTTATTATAACACACGCACACACACCCTCACAAACTCACTCCCTATACCACCTGGGAGTTCACCCCCTATGGATACTCGAACCCTGGACAGGGTGTTGAAACTTCGAGGAGTCTCCCACCCGCCCAAGAGTAAGGATCCATCAAATGGATGGTTGAAACAGATTAGTCAGCAGTCGAAATATATAGGCAGAATCAGATTGCTAAGGTCATTTGATCCGCTTGATTTTCGTGAGACGCTACATTCAGAATGGGCCAGAAAATTCCAAGGGTCCAGATTGTAGTACATTTTTGCAAGGTGTGCGGTGGATGAGTCACCGCCCATTTAAAAGCACCGAATTATTAGCCTGGCCTTTGGCGGCCCACAAAACATTGCTCTCTAAT
This sequence comes from Magnolia kwangsiensis, assembly GCA_037074715.1. NCBI lineage: Eukaryota > Viridiplantae > Streptophyta > Magnoliopsida > Magnoliales > Magnoliaceae > Magnolia > Magnolia kwangsiensis. The sequence goes on from CM073571.1 coordinate 10,900,144, forward strand.
GATATCTACAACTACTCAGTAGTGTTGTGTAAAACCCACCTGCCCTTGGGATAATCTACTATCTGCGCTTTCACCATTTCCTAATGGAGGTGAATCACATAGGATGCACGCGGCACCCATTTTAATCAATCTAGACCGTCAAAATCCCAAATCTTGCCGTGCAAGGAGAGGATTAAAAAATAAATTTTAAAAAAAGAACAGAAAAGAAAAGAAACCCGGCATTGATTGGAAGTCTTAACGGTCAGCCACTGAATTAGGAAGTGACCATTCTCTTTTCAACGGCCTATTTGATGGTCACAAGTGGATGGTTAGGATCATCGCTTAGTTGTAGCCACAGGATATTATAATGAGTGTCCACACATATGGACCTCATTTATATATGTTTCAATAAAAATAAAAAAAAAAAAACACAATAAAATAATAGATAATAGAAACAAACTTACAAGTGTAGCCAATGATTCTTGAGTTTCCAAACGCTTGTAGGCTGAGGAAATCCCAATTGGAATATAAGGATAGAGAGGATTAGGATCCTTTTATAATCCAAACCGTCTCTTTTAACTATCGAACAATCGGTGTGCTACCTTCTTAGGGATGCCCATTTTATACCATCTATGCATTCCGATTGGTTGTCAATTTCCTACCTGCTCCACACGGTAACTTGCAGGGAGAGGATTAGGTGCGTCCGGCCTCAACCAAGTCGGTGCAGCCCATACTGTGGGGCCCACCTTAATTTATGTATTCTATATCCACGCTGTTCATCTGATTTTTTAGATAAATTTTCATGAGCCCAAAAATGAAACAGATTCAAATCTCAGGTGGGCCGTACTATAGGAAACAGCGGTGATTCAATGTTCCACCATTAAAAATTTACTAGTACCCACCTTAATGTTTTCGTAATGTTATTTTCAATCTAACCTGTTGATAAGGTGATACAAACCTGGATCAAGGGAAAAAAAAACACAAATATCAGATTGATCCAAAACTTCTGTGGTGCATGGTAAGTTTTTAATGGTCAATCACCACTGTTTCCCATGGTGTGGGCGAATGAGATTTGGATTTGATTTGTTTTTAGTGTCATTTAACAAAAGGATGCGGAAAAACGTATGGACGGTGTGGATATAGAATACATACGTCAATGTGGGCCCCAAGTTAACGACCGCAGCATCTTGAGTGAGGCAGGGGACTCACCTAATTATACCCTCCCTAACTTGCCTAAGACGATATGGTATAGCCCATTCAAACCGCGATATGGTAGACACGTGGCATGGTTTTATTTGGATCCTGACCGTCCATCTTGACATGGATGTCCCACAGTTCAAAAACTGCACTTATTGGACCATCTGAATTTCTGATTGGTGACCCTCAAACCGATGGCGGAAACAAAGAAAGTTCAAGGGTTCACGTTCTTAATGGAAAATTACAGAAAGTGATGGAAATGATTTGTCTGATCTCTATGGATTTTTCATCTTTGATCATCCATGATAGGTTCCGCTATTTGGACGACACGGATTCACACCTTCTGCCCGTTGTAGTTTTACCATCCTCTGCCATTCAATCACCCAAACTTGCCTAACTCAAATGAAAAAACGTCTATTTTCCTTTTTGAAGAGTCTGGGATTGGATTCCGTGAATTACTTGTCTAAGCCGAACAAGAAAAACAGCATTAGATGGTCCGCCACGGATGTGGAATCACATTGCCTAACATATATGAGAAACGTGTGGCCTGACGTACTGACCAAACCACCTCCCAAAAATCAACGGTTGAAGATCAGTGTAACGTATCGGTCAACACCGAAATCAGGTCTTATTGTCTCGAATTTAAACGAGCACCGCTTCACCGTGGAGTGAGAATCATGAATCACTGCATACATCATGTCCCACCTCCATAGAAGATGGTTTGTGAATAGGGATGACAATGGACCGAACCAGGTTCTCGTGTTAGTTTTGCACCATTAAAATATGTCGGCGGCTCATCCTCCTCGCATGTGGCACTGATGTATATCCATACCATTCAATTGTGGATCACATTATGAATGGAGCATCATCCCTAAAATCAAACTAATCAAGAAATCCTAGTCATCAAATTAGTGACTATCAACTAGACTGACTGAAAGATACCTCGTTTCAACACTGAGGTCTTAGTACCGATTCCCTAGTGGGGGTGGTGGCTAACCCTGAAGGGTGAACTTATAGTGGGGTGTACTAACAAGCTAACAAAAAAATACAAAAAAACTAGGTGGTTAAAAGTAAAATAGGAGTGGTCCATATTTGAAGGAAAAATTCAGGAGGGTTAATGATACCTTGGTGCAAATTTGCAGTTATGATATACCTATAGTTAGGGGAGGGATTTGAATGACATAGATTGCACTGTCACCATATTTCTATAAAATAGTGATTAACTGACGGACACCGATTGCCCAATAGCAAGAAGTTCAGGCACTCAGATTAGAACTGGGCATCGGTCCTGATCGGATCGGATTAGGTATAACTCGACTAGATTTGAATTTCCAATGGTTAGACCCGAACTCGATCCGATCCAAGACTAGATTCAGGTCACCTGATTCGAGCAGACTTGATGCCTGGTTGACCTTACCCGAACCGGGTCCACCTCGGTTAGGAAAACCGAGTCGGATCGGATTAGGTACGATTCGAACAGTATGAATTAAATTAAATTGTTTCATATGGTGTGGTCTAAGTTAACCTTTAATATAGCTCCTTTTTGTGCTCAATGAATAAAATAATATTTCGAAATGGATAAACGACTTAGATGAAATATATACATCAAGGTGGGCCCCATATGGCTTTGAAAGAACTTCCAATCTCCGTGTATACGTTTTTATTTAACTTTTAAAGTTACTTCTCTTCAAGAAACTGTTTGCTTGCTTTTCACGTAAGCACGGCCGGATGAATTCAAATTGAGTATCCACGTTAGCGAGGTTTGTAGATCTGACGATGGGGTAGGTGTTATATCCAAACCATTCATTCATTTGGCAAGCTCGTCTTAAGGCCTGAGACGAAAAATAAGGTAGATCTAACTATCAAGTGGACCACATGAATGGTTTAACAATGAAAATCATTCTTTATTGCTATTTGTGGTGTGGTCCACATGATCTTTGGATATTATTCATTTTTTGAATAATGCTCTACGATAATCTCTAAAAATATATGAACGGTGTAGATATAATAAATACATCATTGTGGGCCCATATAACTTGATCTCCTTTGAACCGTTCGTACAACTTGGAGCTCGAGGAGAGTCTGCGTCAGTGTCATCTTCGCACGCCACAACCAGCTGGCCTAGGCTATAGCCTATGGCACAGCTGGTGCTTGTAATGGGACGCGGACTGCGTATCGAGTAACTCAGCACGCCAACCTCTGTGGGGTCCACTATGATTTAATTATTTTATCCACTCTGTCCATCCATTTTAAAAGATAATTTGAGGACCCTACACCAAAAAGAAAACATATCCAAATGTCAAGTGGGCCTCACCACAAAAACAGTGTGAATTGAAATTATACCGTTGAAAATTTCTTTGGGGCCACAGTAGTTTTGGGTCAATCTGTTATTTGTGTTATCCTTTCATCCATGCCTTTGTGATCTTATGAACAGGTTGGATGACAAATAAACATCACTGTGGGGCCTACCAAGGTTTCAACGGTGAAAGTCATTATTCCCACTGTTTCCTGTGGTGTGGTACACTTGAGCTTTGTGCATTCTTCAATTTTCAGCTCAACCACTAAAATTAGCTGGTAAAATGGATGTACGACGTGGATAAGCCACACACATTCATGGTAAGCCCCACTGAGTTTACTCAGTGCCATAAAAGCTTATTGAGTACGTGATCTGTGCCATAAAATAAGACAACCTATTTCGTGTTACTGATGTTGACTGAAATGGATGGGCTACTCCCTGTGTTCGTGATATGTGAGCCCCACCATGATGTATGTCTTTCATCGATGCCGTTCATCCATTTTTATGGATCATTTTAAGACTTGATAAAAAATATTAGAGGGCTAAAAATCTCAGGTGGACCACACCATAGGAAAATAATAATGATTGGATATCCTCTATTAAAATCCTCTCCAGGCTCCGGATCGGGTCTATTCGGATAGGGTTTTGGATCGGATCTGTCCGGATTGACCCCGATCCGAACCAGATCCGAAAACCATTCAGATCTGAAATGACTAACCCGATCCTCACCGATCCAGGCCATCGGTTTGATTAGGATTGGGTCGGATCCACCGGATCAGATCAATTTTGCCCGGCTCTAACTCAGATGTTAAGTGGGCCCACTATAATGTTCGCGAGAAATCCAGTCAGTCCATTATTTTACAAAATCATATTAGGACATGTGCAAAAAAATGAGGCACATACGAAACTTAAGTGGGGCGCATGATATGAAATAGTGAGGATTGAACATCCACCGTTAAAATGTCAATGAAACAATGAGAATTGAATATCCACTGTTGAAATGTTTGTGGGGCTAAAAAAGTTTTGAATCAAGCTTAATATTTTATATTTTCAGTAATTAATAGGAATGACCTTATGAAGGGTTTGGATGTCATGTAAAATGATGGGCATTTCCTTACCCACTTTTCTTTATGTGACCCTTTTGAGTTTTGGATCTACCTTCATTTTAGACTCATGCTCTAACATGATCGGGCAAGAGGGATGGACGGGTGGATTTCTCATAAACATAACAGATGGATGGGTGGATTTCTCAATAAAATAACAGTGGGCTAAGGGTGTCGTAAGCCAATCGGGGTCATAAACTGGATGCAGATTCGCTATTGACTTAGTAACGAGTTTTGGTATTGAAGTGATGTCACCAAGTTCTATGGCCCCCACCATGATGTATGTGTACATCATCTGTAAGACCCGTATCCTAGTTCGTACTGTTCTGTCAACTCCTGCGATCTTTTCTGTCGAATTCTAGTAATCTGTGACCTATAATCGATGTTTACGCGCGACCCTAAGTCGTATCCTGTAGATTTGAGTTAGCTTAATCCGAGACTTGTACCATTACGATCGCACCATCGTTGTGGTTTCAACGCTGCGTCTTGCATACCGATCTGATATCCTGGTAGGGAGATGTGGGCCGATATTTATTTTGAAGAAAACGTCGCGCATTTACAATCTCAAGAGAATCTCTACATCATGTCCCATCAATCAATCACTTTAATCAATCAATCAATCACATCATGTCAAGTGTAAGAGCAACCCATACTTTCTTTCTCCACAAGTCAAGCAACCTACCCCAAAAGTCAACAAGTCTCTCACCTCACCCATCACTCACCTCACATCCATCACTCACCTCACATCCATCACCCATTACTCTCTCTCCTTACAATCCTTCTCTCTCTCTCTCTCTCTCTCTCTCTCTCTCTCTCTCTCTCTCTTTCTCAACACATTTTTCTAAGCAACAAAAATCCCAAGCAAAGTGGTGGACGTTCATGATTTTCCAGGAGAGAATGAGATGTGTGTGGCCCACCTCCCACCCCAAAATCCTTCATCTTAGCAGTTCATTGCTCATTATCCTACATCAAAGTGAAGCACAAGGACATCGACGTTCCATCGAATCAAGAAGATTGAAACGGTGGGTGCTTCTATAGGCTAGATTTTCATGTTTTGATGATCGACCCAGTGAGGCCTACCGATTGATGGTATGGATCTCACTTTGGACCCTAGATGTGGCCGATGACCCACCTTGATTATCATGATCATTCCATGATGGGACCATTCTCCATGGACCCCATCATGATGTTTGCTTTCTAGTTTGAAAGAGTCATCTAGACCTTCCATTTCGGTGGAGAAAGAATATCCACCGTTGATTTTGATTTGTTGACCCACATGTATTGAGACCCACTTGATGTATGATTGAATGCATGGAAGGGAGGGCCCATAGTGTTGGGGTCCCTCCATCACACGTGTTCCTCTTTCTTTCTCTCTTTCTCTCCCTCTCTCTTTCATTTTTCCTATTGTATATGATGATATGGCCATGTGGCCCACCCGGATGGACCCCACCATAAGGCATGTATTTTATCCAAGCCATCTATAGGTGGGGCCCACTTTAGATATATGTATTATATCCATATGATTCATCATTTGGTGGCCCACATGAGCAGTGCCCACCTCCCATATTTGGAATGCCCAAACCGTCCAGCATCCTTGGACGCTGGACGTTAGTTGAAAACACAAATATTAGCCTTGGTTCAAAGCTATTGGGTTGGGCTACTTGTGTAGTGTAAGACCCATATCCTAATCCGTACTGTTTCGTCGACTCCCGCGATCCTTCCCGTCGAATTCTGGCAATCCGCGACCTGTAATCGACTTTGCGCACGACCGTAAGTCGTATCCTATACATTTGAGTCGGCTTAATCCGAGACTTATATCATTGCAACTGCACCGTTACCGCGGTTCCAACGCCGCGACTCACGCACCGATCCGATACCCAGACGAGATGATGTGGACTCATGTTCAGTTTGAGCAAAAACACCGCGCGTTGTAAATCCCAAGGAAATCTCTACAACATGTCCCATCAATCACCTCTCATGTCAAGTACAAAGCAACCATGCTTTCTTTCTCCACAAGTCAAGCAAACCCCAAAGTCAACCAACCTCTCACTTCACCCATCACTCACCTCACCCATCAATCACCTCACATCCATCGCTCACATCTCTCCTTACAACACACACACTCTCTCTCATTCCTCAAATTTCAAGCAACCAAGAGCACTCTCACGTCCAAGCACTCTTCCATGTGAGAGAGTGCATTTTGGTGGCCCACTTTCCCTCCCCAAGATCTCTCATCTTAACCATCCATCTTCCATCTTCCACCATCAAAGAGAAGCACAAGGAGGTTGGCGTTCCCACGGACCGAGAAGATCAAGTGGTGGGTGTTTCCATAGCCTAGGTTTTTTTTCATATTTTTAAGATGGGCCAAGTGAGGCCAACCGATCAATGGTTTGGATCTCACTTGGGACCCTAAGATATGGCCGATGGCCCATCTTGATCATCAAAATCATTCCATGATGGGGCCATTCTCCATGGACCCCATCATGATGTTTACTTTCCTTGCATTAAGAGGTCATCTAGACCGTCCATTTTTAGTGGAGAAAGATCTCTACCATTGATCTTTGAATAGTGGGCCCACTTGTATTAGGGCCCACTCGATGTACGATTGAATGCAAGGGAGGGCTCATAGTGGCGGAGCCCTCCATCACGCGTGCCCCACTCTATCTCTCTCTCCCTCTCTTTTCATTTATTTTATTTCTTTGTATATGATGAAACGGCCGTATGGCCCACTTGGATGGACCCCACCTTGAAGTAAGAATTTTATCCAAGCCGTCCATGAGTGGGGCCCATCTTATATGTATTACGCTCACACCATCCATCATGTGGTGGCCCACCTAAATAGGGCCCACCTTGAATGCATTGTTACGCCAGAAACGTCCAGCGTCTGGACGTTGCTGGGAGAAAATACAAATATGAGTTGAGATTTTTAAGCTCATGGGGTGGGTCACTCATATAGGCCCCATCTTGATGTATGATTCTAATCCACGCCGTTTATCTCATTCCCTGACTTATTTTAGGCGTTGAGCCAAAAAATGGAGTCAATCCGATATTCAGTCGGGCCATAGCATAGCAAAAACGATTTTTTACCATTCAAATTCATCCTAAATTTTTGTACACACTGAAAAATGCCCAATATTGGTCTTGATGGATGGGTTATGGACTGTAAACTTCATTGTTTGGGGTGGATTCACTTGATGTGGACCCCACACATGAAAAACTATGGAAAAATCATAAATTTTTTTTAAAAAAAACAACAAATAGGGAGGGAGCACCTGCTGCCGCTGACACAGCAGCAGGCGCTGCTGCGCTGGGACGGCCCTGGCCGACCGTGAGTCCCCAAAAGTGGGCCCCATAGTGATGTATTTTGTGTATCCACACCATCCACTTTGTAGGATCTTGTGGCAGTGGGCCACTCTCCAAATTTCAGCCATATACGTGGCTCAGGTGGGCCACACCGTAGGAAACAGTGGGATTGGACGTATACCATTGAAATCATTTTGCTGGGTCACAAAAGTTTTGAATCAATTCGATATTTGTTTTTCCTATTCATCGAGGTCTTTGTGACCTTATCAACAGGTTGGATGGTAAATAAACCGTTATGGTGGGCCCCACGTGGGACCCAAGGATGTAAGTATTTTATTCTCACCGTCCACGGAGAGTGGAACCATCACAGTGTATGTGTTATACACATGCCATCCACCTACTCCCTGTAGAGACGGTGGCTCCTACTGCCCTTGACTTCAGTACGGTTTGTGGGACCCACTTATGATGTATATTTACCACACCGTCTATACCTTAGACAGTGGGGTCCACCATGATGCATGTGTTGCATCCAAAAGGCGGAGTCCACCTGCTGTGTAGTTCTATGGGTCCCCACAATACATGTGTTTCATTAATACCATCTATGGGACGGTAGGACCCACCTTGATGGTGTGCTGTATATCTGCTCTGTCGATAGGATGGTGGAAACCACCCTGCATGTGTTTTATCAGTGCCGTCCAGGCACTTGTTGGACGGCCAGTAGGCCCCACCATGTCTGTGTGATATCCAACCATCTTTCCATCTGGTGGGCCACACATGTGGACCCTACCATGAGGTATGTGACCCACCATGATGTCTGTTTTGTAATCCACGTTGTCCATCTATTGAAGGACCCCACCTTGATATGCGTTTTGTAATCCACTCTGTCCATCTATTGCAGGACCCCCACCATGGTGTATGTGTTTTATTCACACCATCCAAGTGTGGATGGTGGGACCCACCATGATGCAGGTACTGCATCCAAACCGTCCATCTAATTTGAAAGCTCATTTTATGAACTAAAGAATGAGCCAGATCCTTAGCTCATGTGGACCTCCACCATGACACATGAGTTGCTTCCAAACCGTCTATCCATTTTAAGAGTTCATTTCATGAGCTAAGGAAATGAGTCAGATCTATGGTTCAAGTGGGCCCACCTTGGTATGTGTATAGGGCTCATGTTGATTTGTTTGTGGCCATTCATTGAGGCCCACCTTGGTGTACATATAAGGCTCATGGGATTAGGCCCATTTTGATGTATTCTAAGGCCCATGGGTTAAGGCCCATTGTAATATATTTAGGGTCCCTGGGTTGAGACCCATTATGAAGTATTCTAAGGCCCATGGGTTGAGGCCCATTGTGATGTATTAAAGCCCGAGGGTTGAGAACCATTGTGATGTGTATAGGGCCTATGGGTTGAGGTCCATCTTGACATATTTGTGGCACGTTATTGAGGACCACCTTGGTATATGCATGAGACCCATTAATTGAGGCCCACCTTGATATGCATGAGGCCCATTGTTGAGGCCCACCTTGATTTGAATGTAAGGCATATGTTATGAGGTCCATTGTGACGTATGCAAGGCCCATTGTTGAGACTCACCTTGATGTGTATGAGGCCGTGTTGAGGCCCACTTTGATGTGAATGTAAGGCCCATGGTATGAGGCCCATTTGATGTATCTAAGGACCATGGGTTGAGGCCCAATGGGTTGTCCTTAGAGTCCATTGCAATGTGCGATTTCTCCATGGGTTGTGTAATGATACTTATGGCGGGCCATACCTTGGGAGTAATGTTGGTTTGACATCCACATTATAAGAATAATGTCGATTAAATGTTCGCATTATAACTCTCCCTAGGGCCCATTGATAGGCCCATACTAGTTGTGTGTAGATCATCCAGGCCCATCTGCATTGTAAAGATAGTTCATCACTTTATAACATGCCTAGTATAACTCCATGACCATATGCATCATATGTATGCTTGAAATGAGTAGTGACTGATCATAACATATGCCATTGGACAGACCATTTGCAGGACTCATTATGAGATGGAGTGCCCCATATCATCGTGCTGGATTGCTGTATGATTTGACAGTGTGATTCATGCATCTCGCATTTGTGTATCATGATCACTGTACGCCCTAACGACATCAGGGCTATGACCTCCACAGGCACATCGTGGATGGCCAGATGAGACACTGGAAATATTTGGTTCTAGCATTATGGCGCACTTAGGATGTCCTTGGGTGAAAATCTCAGAACCTCTAAGGCCAGGAGTAGCCCCAACGTCTAGACCGAGTGCAACATGAGCGCCCGAGTATCGAATACCAGTAGGCCGTGTCTCCCACTGTGTCGTGGTCGGTTGGGAGGGGGTGTGGCCTTATCCCCCCGAGTGAAGGGGCTATAAGCTAGGCTGAGTTTGACCAGCTCACAAATGAGTCCGCTATCAACGAGCCGGGTAGGTATTGGTAGACTACTGGTCAGGCGGATCGTGTGGTCTATTCCACTTACTTGGCTGTGCAGCTAGGGAGGAGGCAGTCAGAGTAACGTGTATTAGACCCCGGTGATTTTTCAGAGAGCAACCGTACTGATACGTGGACTTGATATAAGGACTGACATGATAGTATGACACCCCGTCACTATTGCACATGTGGGCGGGCGCACGTGGACGGACGCTGATGTGGGCGGGTGTGATGTGGGCGAGACTGAGGCCTGGGCGAGCTACCATACTGGGCGAGCTACCAGTGGTTGGCAGGCTACTGTGCTGGCATGATATTGAGTAGGAGTTGCATACTCATTCATTCATCCATTCACTATCCACTTGGGTTGGCGATGCTCAACTATTTGTTACATGTACCTTTGCAATGGCCAGAATTTCTGTTGGAGCACGCGACTAACCTAAGGTCAGGAGTTTACCACATTGTGTTTGACTATTCAAATTTAGGTATGAGACTGGTTTGGATAGAATTCCCTTGTGATGGACCCCATAGCCTGCGATACTTCGTACTATCATCCCGACTTCACATTTCAGCATAGTCATTTCATTCGCATCGCATATTACATTATATTTGTAGTACTTAGTATTATGGGTTATGATGTTTTACACTTATATGGCCTGGATGAGATTGATGATATTTATGGCTCGCCTTGATTTACATATTGCATTGCATCCTCAGCATTTATTATTGTCTTATTAAGTTTTGCATTGCATGACCTTGGTATGACCCATAGCTTTCATGCCTTGCATCACATAGTTTTGTACAGTTAATTGTATTCATGGACTCACTGTATATTTCCGCATCACTCTGATATTGTATGATTCATGATCTTGCTAGTATTTCTGCTTATTCCGATTTTGTATAATTTATTAGCTTTATGGTATACTTGGAACTTATCTTGTCCACACACTTTCACCACCCTCTAAGCTTTCTATAAACTTATGCACGATAGATGCGTGCAGGTAGCGTTAGGTTGAAGCAGCGTTGAGCTTGGAGCGTGCAACTGTCTTCTGGAGCTTTGATTTCGATATATGTATTTCTCTTTCAGCATTGTATTCAAATGATTATATTAGTGGATATGTGATGATAATATTACCTTTGTGAATTGGGTATACTTGCGGTTATGCTCCATTATGAGTTAAATGCACGTTAAAAAAAATAAATTCATACTGAAAATCCTCCTTGTATGATCCCAGTATTGGAATCTGGCATGCGAGTGCCAGGATCCGAGAATGGGGTACTACGGAGGCTGTCGGCGCTGGATTCGGCAATCGGGATTCTTGTGAATCCGATTTTCGGGATTGGGGCGTGACATGTAGGCCCCACCTCGATGCATGAATGTAATCCATGCCATCCATCCTATTTTAGGCGTTGAGTCAGAAAATGAACCCAATCCAATTTTCTGGTGGGTCATAACATAGAAAATATTAATTTTTATAGTTAAAAATCGACTAGGACCCACCTTGAGCCAAAACATACCGCATATTGGGCTTGTTTGGTCGGTCTTGAGCCATAAAATGCAATGGTGCAGTGGATCCACCTGATGCGGGCCCCACGTATGAAAAACTGTGAGAAAACATGATTTAAAAAAAATAATTAATAGGCAGCGCGCTGCGTTTTAGGTGGACGGATAGCAGGGACCCACAATCCCAGCCATTGGCCCCACCATGATGGGTGTAGAACATCTACATCGTGCATTTTGTAGGCCCCATCTTGCGATGGACCCCTTCCAAAAATCAGCTGTAGGTGGGACTCAGGTGGGCCACACGGTAGGAAGAAACGTGATTAAACATGTGCCATTGAAACCCTTTCTGGGTGTCATAGAAGTATTGGATTAATATGAAATTTATTTTTACCTTTCATCCAGGTCCGTGTGACCTTATCAATAGTTGGATGTCAAATGAACGTTATGGTGGCCCCACGTGGGACCCACCAATGATGTATGTGTTTTATTCACACCATCCACAGCATGGGACGGTGGAACCCACCATGGTTTATGTGTTTTATCCACATCGTCCACTGTTTGGACGGTGGGCCCACCATGATGCATGTGTTGCATCCAAACTGTCCAACCATTTTAAAAGCTCATTTTATGGCATGAGCTAAAGAATGAGTCAAATCCACAGTTCAAGTGGACCCCCACCCTTGCACTAATAGGGACAGTGACATTCACCATTCAAAAACTTCTTAAGGGTCACGGTAGTTCCGATCAAGCCGATGTTTTTACTTTCACTTCATCTATCTCCATGTTAACTTATGAATAGGTCGGATCCCAAAAAAATACATAACGGTGGGCCCCGTAGGATTTTAATGGTGGAAATCATTGTCACCACAAGTATTTGGAGTGCGGTCCAGTTGATCTTCTGATATGATTCATTTATAAATATAATATATATACATTTTAATTTATTTATGGCCATCCATTGAGGCCCACCTTGGTATATATATAAGGCCCATGTGTTTAGGCCATTTTGATGTAATTGTGGCCCATTGTTGAGGCCCACTTGGTATATATATGAGGCCCATATGATTAGGCCCATCTTGACGTAGTTATGACTCATCCATTGAGGTCCACCTTGATATATATGAGGCCTATGTTATGAGACTCATTTTATATATTGGAGGCTCATGGGTCGAGGCCCAATGGGATGTACACAAGTCCATTACAATGTGTGATTCTACTACGGTCTATGTAATGATGTTTATGCCGGGCTATGCCTTGGGAGCAATGATGGTTTGACGTCCACATTATAAGTACGATGTTGGTTAAATGTCCACATTGTAACTCTCCTTAGGGCTCATTGATAGACCCATACTTGTTGTGTTTAGGCCGTCTAGGCCCATTTGCTTTGAAAGGATAATTCATTACTTTATATCATGCTTAGTATAATTCCATGATTTATGCCCATACGCATCATATGTATACTTGATATGAGGAATGTTTGATCATAACATAAGCCGTTGAGCTGAGACATTTACAGGACTCCTTATGAGACGGAGTGCCCCACATGATCTCGTGGTACGCGCGAGATTGCTGCATGACTGTACGGTGTGACTCATGCATCTCGCATATGTGTGACTTGATCATTGTACGCCCTAGCGACATCAGGGTTGTGGCTCCACAGGTATATCGTGGATGGCCGTATCGGATACCGAAAATACTTGGTTCTAGCACTGTGGGCACTTAGGATGTCCTTGAGTGAAAATTCTAAAACCTTTTTGGTACCAAGAGATGCTTCAACGTTTAGACCGAGTGCATACATAAGCGCCTGAGTACCGAATACCAGTAGGCTGCGTCTCCCACTATGTCGTGGTCGGTTGGAAGGGGGTGTGGCCTTATCCGCCCGAGTGAGGGGGCTATAAGCTAGGCTGAGTTTGACCAGCTCGTAAATGAGTCCGCTGTCGATGAGCCATGAAGGGATTGGTAGACTACTGGTTAGGCGGATAGTAAGGTCTATTTCGCTCGCTGGGCTGTGCGGCTAGGGAGGCGGCAGTCAGTGTGGAGTGTACTAAACCCTGATGATATCCCAGAGAGGAACTGTACTGATATATGTACTTGATGAGTACTGATATGCTTGCGTTGCATCTCACATATGACATTTGACTACGTAGGCATCGCATCACATGGCCTTGGTATGACCGATAACATTCATGCCTTACATCATATAACTTTGGTACAACTGATAGCATTCATGGACTTACCACATATTTTTGCATTACTCTAATATTGTACACTTGGCGCTTGCCTTACGCACACACTTACACCACCCCCTAAGCTTTTGTAAGCTTATGCACGACTATTATGTGCAGGTGGTATTGGATCGTAGCAGCGCTGAGGTAGGAGCATACATCGGACTATTTTGGAGTTTTTGATCCCCTGTATTTCTCTTTCTGCATTATACTTAAAGTTTTGATATAGTTGATATGTGGTGATGTTGTTTTGTGACTTGGTTATGCTTGTGGTTATGCTTCATTATTAAAAAAAATTCATACTGAAAATCCTCTTTGTAGGATCTTAGGATCGAAATCTGGCATGTGAGTATCGGGATCCGAAAATGGGGCATTACGGAGGCCGTCGGTGCCAGATTCGGCGCTTGAGAATTTTATGAGCCCGTTTTTCGAGTTTGGGGTGTGACATTGTCTATCCATTTGGAAAGGTCATTTTAGGCATGATCCAAATGATGAGGCAAATCCAAAGCTCAAGTGAACTCTACCAGAAAAAAACAAGTGGTGATTCAACGCCTACCATTAAAATTTTATTGGGGCCTCCATAAGTTTTCAATCAAGGTATTATTTGTGTTTTCCCTTTTTCCATGTATGTGTTAACCTATGAACATGTTAGATTTCAAATAAACTTTATGGTGAGCCTTATAGGAAGGTTTCAAATGTATGTATCATTGTTCCTACTATTTTTTTTTATTTTTTATTTTTATGGTGGGTCCACTTGAGCTTTGGATCTTTCTCTTTCTTTGGTTCATGCCCTGAAATGATCTCTTCAAATGGATGGATGGTGTGAATATAACATATACATTATGGTGGGGCCCACATAGTGAAACTTGGTATTAACCATTAATATTTAACTTGCTTCCCCTAAATTGACATAGAGTCTGGACGTGGACCGGGTACTAGCCCACTGATACATAGTTAGAGATGGACAGTCCTAATAGGGAGTCTGTGGGGCCAATGTGGTGTATATGTTTTATCCATGCTTTCCATCCAACTAACTATTAATAACATTTATAAAAATAAAAGATATTTTGACCAATTTTATATAATAATTTACGACTTATGCTACAGGGAATCGTCATGCACCATAATATTTTACGGTAGAGCAGGTTCTGAGGAGTTATAAGTTGGACATCTACGAAATAATACAAATAAATTGATAAAAATGTAGATTAATCAAGATTAATTTAAGGTTTTGAGAACTTAAAGTTCATTAAAAATTTATAAGTTTACCAAAGAGGAAGGAATTAGACTTGAATGTAAATTAATAGGACTAAATATCATTTTGGGTGTGTTTAGATGCTCAGTTGGCCTAAATACCAAACTGAATTAAATATATATTAAATAGCTTAAATTGAAGTGTGGCAGCATTGTCATCTTACCATGAAAATTATCTTCCAATGAGAATCTCCACAAAAAATTCCTTATTTCCTTGGAGCCCATCTCCATCTGTAGACACCCCACTTGGGCTATCCTGAACAAGGACAATACGGACCATGATCAACTATACCAGAACTTGAAATCCCAATCCAAACCCTAAACCCTAATCCAAGCCATTAGAACTCCCCAAACCCAGCTTTAAATCCCAAATCTAGGACCCGTTCGAGCCAAGATAGCCTAGAAGTACACCTGGTTGAGCCAAAAACTTGAAAAAGGGACCACCGGACAGCTAGCGCGCTGCATGAGGACTGCACGTTAGAGCCTGGCCCGGGTGGTAGTTGGACTACCGCCGGTGGTACGTCGATTACCGCTGCTCGCCAGACGCGTGTGTCCTCTGAGCAACTGCTGTCCCATAGCCCGAAAGTCAACTTTCCTATGAATTTACCTCTCTAGGTTTCACTATGTACCACTTTACCAGCCTCAAGAGCCAATGGGAGCACGCCACGTGCCGCTCCTCTCTCCTTAGCCAATCACATGCCTTTATTAAATCATTTTAACCCTTACCTACCTTCTATTTACCATAGAGCCATGGGAGAAGGCTATAAATAGCCCTCTCCTCTTCTCATTTCTACACAACCAGGAAGAACAACACCTTCAGATCCAAGAGAGAGTGAGAGAGAGTGAGAGTGAGGGAGAGAGTGAAGGAGAGCGAAGGAGAGCGAAGGAGCTCCCAAGCCTCTAAAGTTCTGATCTTTTAAGCCACCCCCTAGCCTTTCCTATTGACCTTTTCCACCTTTTTAGCCTAGCCTAGTTTGGTCATGGTCTAGTCCATGTGATGACCTATACGAGTTGAAAGCCAAAGATCCACTTATTTCATATATTGTCATGACATTTATTCCCTTCTTAACCCCCTTGGTCTTTTAGATTTCTAGTGAACGTATGCTCTGTGACTTGCTGTACATCGAATCCTGTCACATCAGAAATTTCTAGCATTATAGTACACTTTTATTACTTCCTTTGCATGGGCATCATTACATCCGCCTTTTAGACAGGCTGTTGGACATATGCTCTGTGGCTTGCCAAAATCTCGAATCCTGCTACATCAGAAATCTGTGTATGTGTCTAGTCCTATCTTGACCACAGCATCCATCATCCTTTGAAATTGTTTTACCACACTAAGTAGAGACCGTACATTCGTATGGGTAGAGAGGATGCCTAACCCCTTCTCTCTTTGTAACCGAGGTCCTTTATTCGGAATCCCCGATCGCAAACCAGGAGTCAACTTATGGTAGGCGAATCTTTAGATTTCCCTTACCTTATGTATTCCACAGTTCTAGCTGATCGTGGGATTCTAAGATCCATCGGCTAGTGGCAACTCCAACATCCAAATCAGCCTAATCACTCACAACACCAGACAAACCTTAATACACCATCAGTGTGGGCACTATTTTTCAGTGTCTACAGAATGATGACTCCACTGGGGACTTGCTAACTCGCACTAGTTGAGACTCGACTCAAAAGTGTATGGTATTTTAATCTCAAGGGTACATTCTCCATCATTACTGCATTTATACAAAAAAATATTTTTGGCTTATACTTGTTTAGGCATCAATTCGAACAATGACCACTCGATCCTGGGTAGCCATGACTTCTCAGGCTACCCATGAAGAAGAGCCGGCCGCTCCGCCAAGTTTGGAACCATCAACATTAGAACCAACACCTATGCCAGCACCGACACCAATACCGACGGCCCAAATAGATTTGCTAGTCGCAACGGCCTTGAATGAGATGTCTCAGAACTTTAGGGCTTTACAAGAGTTACTACTTCGCTTGGTACCATGTATAGTACCAAACTCAAAGGTGGCGCAACCTAGCATACAGAACAGCTCCATCCCTCAAACCCCTTTTGCCTTTTCCCTCATTTCTCCTGCAAACCCTGTTCTCCCTCTTCAGGAAGAGTCAGCACAGGATCAACAACAACCAGCAAATGGGAGCAATCCTCCCACACGTCTCTACTCAACACATCACAACAATCATGTTACAACACAAGTTCCCCCTAACGGGAACCACATACAAGAACTGGTAGATGCCCATGAAGGGGGTCAGTTTCGAGTCCAACTCACTCCCCCTAACGGGAGTAACATTCCGGGATTGACAGATACCCCAGGTGTGAGCCATTTCTAAACTTCACACCCTCCTCCAAAAGGGAGCAGTGTTCAATTCCAACTACCTCCCATCACCGGGAGTCCATTTTCTTTCAAACAACCCCCATTTCTTGATCCATATTAAGAGGAAGTAGCACAAGCCTTATAGTAAGGGACAAGATATCCACAGCTGAGCAAGTCAGAAATCAAGGAACTGCGAGAACAGCTACAAATGGTACAAAATCAGCTACAAAGGCAACAAGGAGTGGATCACCCATCCACCAAATTCAGGGATCTGTGTCCCTTCCCAGATGCCTGGGTACCTCCAAACTTTGAGGTACCCAAATTCAAAAGATATGACGGTAGCGGGTGCTCCACAACATATCTGAAAGTATTTTTTGGGGAACTCAATGCGATAGTAGGGAATGATATAGCCTTGATATGACTCTTTCAGAAATTAATGCTTTAGATTGGTAGACCTCACTAGACATCCATTACATCAGAACCTGGGAAAGACTTTCCTAGGCATTCATTGATAGGTTTTCCTATAATTTGAACATGTCTCAAAGAAGGGCAGATTTGGTTGCCTTGAGATGAAAAAGCAACGAATCATTGTCGGCATATGTGGGACGATGGCGGGCCATGGTAGCCTGAATGAGAAACTCCATTGACGACGAAGAACAGATATCCATGATCATTCATTCAACAAATCCTAGCATATGTAAACTTCTCTCAGCTCATCCGAGCTGGAGAACAAGTGGAAGTTGAAATCAAAATCGAGACCATTTTCCCATGGCCACACCAGGCCCTTACAATCAGAAGAAACAAAGTAGAGGGAAAACCTGTGGGATACGGGAATGGAAACAACACTGTTCCCACACAATGCACTACGGAAGTTAACAATATCATCACCAATACTCAAGGCAATCAGTACGCTCTACAACCGGAGCCACATTAAGACATGCAGTATCAGCCACAACCAAATAGGTAGTATCAACCACAACAAGCCCAACAGGGATATCAGGCACAGCCGTCTTAGCAGCAATAACTTAGGGGGAATGCGCAAGGCCCATATAAACAGGTAATGTTAGGCAGGAAGTTCACCCATTTAGCACAAACATATAGTCAGGTTCTGACAATGTTAATGCAAAAGTAACTTCTGACACCGCTTCAACCTTGACTTCCACCTAATCCCTTACCACTTGGTTATAACGAAAATTAATATTGCGCATATCACCAGACTCTTGGCCATCTAATGGACCATTGCTTCACTTTGAAACATGCGGTCCAGGATCTAATCGAAAGCCAAAAGATTGTGATTACCCCGTAGGCTAACAATATGGCTCAAGCCAACATTCTCCAAAATCCTCTACCATCGCATCAAGCGGGACCCAACACATCCAACACCTCTACCGTTAATAATAATGAGGGAGGATGTCCCACGTACTCCTCTCCACATCATTTTATACAAGCAACCATGCCCGATACAATAAATCAGATATAGGGATAACAACAGGCGCCATTGCCCAGGCCACAGGTATTTCTTGAAGTAGCACCAACAACACAACCTCTCGTATTCCTTGAAGTAGCATCAACAACACAGCCTCTCATCTTCCTCGAAGCATCACCTAACAGGTCACATCCTCAGCATCTTACTCTCTAAGGGGCACATTCAGCTCCGTCCTCGGCAAATCCAAAATGGTCGAATTCTGAACCCCCCATTCTTCCAATAGGTCTCCCTGATCTAGCCTCGTTAACCTTGCAAGGGGCACCCCTGGTTCAAACACCAAGTTTCTTAATGCCTCACTAACTAGCACATGCCCAGAGGATCCCTCCCACACTTTAAGAGAGATCATCAAGTCCACCACAGATAGTTCCGGCGGCACCTTCTTAGCATCAAGAACCAATGATATACCTGGAAGGGAGGACGGTTCCCTCTTATAACATGAAGGCAGTCCCATGACATTACCCAGAGTGCGTTGAAGTGAGCAACAATAGAAGGTATTTCAGAAGAGATAACCAGAATCCAAAAGAAACCTGCGGAACTTCGGCAGGAACAAGTCACAAAGCCGACGTCACTTACGACATAGCGGCTCAGCTCAAGTCCATTCCTGCACAGATCTTCATCTGGGAACTTCTGTGTACATCAAGATCACACTGAGAGATCTTTGCAAAAACCCTGAATGATGCACATATCTCTCCTAACGTACCTCTAGAAATAGTGGCGAGTATGATCGGACAGCTTTTCGCACTACGAGCAATCACTTTTTTTGATGATGAGTTGCCCCCAGAAGGACAAAAACATGGGCGCTCATTAAACATAGCAGTCCTTTAGAAAAATTTTAAAGTCCCACTTATGCTCATTGATAATGGATCCAGCCTTAATGTTTGCCCTCTGAGGACTGTTAAACGTTTGGGGATAAAACTATCTTGCTTCAGGCCTAGCACCATGAGCGTTAGAGCCTTTGATAATTTCCATTCCCGAAAGCAAGTAGAGGTGGAAATAGATATCTAGTTGCAAATTGAACCAAATATTACTCTTGTCACATTTCAGGTCATTGACATTGCTACCTCATTTAACCCTCTGTTAGGACGGCCATGGCTCCATGTTGTTGGAGCCATCGCATCCACTCTCCACCAATGGGTTATATTCCCTTTGGAAAATTGGATCATCTCAGTGATGGCTGAGCCAGAAACCATCCTACCAATGACGGTCAATATTCCAGAAACTGACATTCCTGTGATTGATGTTTAGCATGCAGAGGGTGACATATCATATCACAGTTTCAAGTTTGAAATTGTGAATTCCATTGCCAACCCTCACCTGCTTATTGTTGAGTATGTCGTCCCTCTTGATGAACGGTTAATTCTGAATTACCATACCGAGTTCCATGAGAAAGGTATGATAGTAAAGCTAGCGCGTGCCAATGTGCAAAGACAGGGACTAGGATATCAACCGACATCAGAAGATTAGGCTACAAGGCTAAAGAAAAGGCAACCATTCAAATGCACACCTATCAAATTTGTCAAAGCCGTAACGGTTTGTGGCAACATGATGACTTCTCTTGAGGATCACCTCCAGCGGCTCAATCTAACAGAACATTTCAATCCGGAGTTCATTTGGCCACCCATACGGTGGAACAAGATCCTCATGGCAACAAAAGTACATCTAATGCTAGTGGCAGAACCCCCAGACCCATCACATGAGGCTAGGGGCATGGAAGCAGGAACACCCATAAGGGACCCAAAATTAGGAGTGTTTGTTACAAAGGACATAAGCAAGAACGGAGAGGCACCCATCCCTACTCATAGTCAAGGGGACACTCCCCCATCATCAACACAACACAAGGGGCAGAAGTAGCCCATCCATTGGCCCGATAAAGGGAAGTGTCCTTCCCTTGATTGGACAGACATCAGGATCCCACCGCAAGGTGAATCCGAAGAGGCAGAAGAGTTCCAACGTATGAGCGGAGAGATCGAATTAGATTCCGACTCTAAACCCAGCCCAACAGATATCATGGTCGTTAGGACAGACGACCCACAGGAACAAACGGAGCATAACAGCGGGATTAAAAGGGGGAAAGAACCAAGATGGTTAGCTATCCCCTTGACGATCGAATCAGTCGGTAGGCCATTCATGAATGCTGGTTCCCAAAAAAAATGTCAATATAAATAGCAGTTGGTATCCCGAATTAGGACAGGATCAATCGTGGTTCGCAACGCCATCTTGTTCAGGATCCCATGGCGATAAAAAAAATTAGAAAACCTTCTAAAAAGCACAAAAATATCACATATTTCTCAAATCACAAAACACTGGAAAATCTTCAAAATACAAAAGTAACAGAAAAACTTTTAAAAATCACTGTGCCAAACACTTCACACACCGCGCACAAGTTTGAGGTCGATCCCTATGATTTTGATCTAGAGTTGGACTTCGAACTCATGGGTTTGGATGAAGCCTTGGATGAGGAAAATGGTGATACAACTCTTGAACTTGAGGATTCCCTCGAAGTGTGAACTGACAGTGGGTGTACTAACAAGCTAACAAAAAAAAGGACATCGTGAGCTAAAGCACAATTGAATTGCTCGAATCCTCTTCTTTCATAGTTTCAGGACATTTAGTGTAACGCCTTGAAAATTGAAGGTCGTGCATACGGTCGACTCCCAAGTTCCCAGGTATCACTTATATCCAATTTTTACTAATTTATATTTAATCAGGGTAATGCGTAATATGGAATTACTTAAAACAACACTACAAGAATTCCTACTTTTAGCAACGAAATTTTCATCTTTGAAGGTCAACATTTTGTAGCTAAATGTTTTTAGCGACGGAAATTTTTGTCGCTCAATTCGTTGCTAATACACCGTCACTACTAACTTACAGCAACCAAAAAGTTAAAGTCATTGCTAAATGTAAGCTTTTTAGCAATGAAAATTTCCTCGCAATAAAAAATGTAGAGGACTTTTATCAACGAAACGTTTCGATACAAAAAATAATTGTACTACTTTCGCGGCTTAAAAAAGCTGTGGAGGACTTTTAACAGCGAAATAGTTCGTCCCTAAAAAATTATACAAACCTTTTAGCAGCGAAATTTTTCGCTGTGAAAAATTATGCCACTTTTAGCATCGAAAATTCTCGTTACTAAAAAGTCTTTTGGAAACATTTAGCAGTGGAAATTTTTGCTGCTAAAAATATATTTTTATTTTTTACAGCGAATACTTTCCCAGCGAAAAATACTATACAACACTTATAGCAACGAAAATTTCGTCCCTATAATATTTTAACAAACGTTTAACAACAAAAATTTCATCCCTATAATATTTTTAAAACTTTTAGCAATGAAAATTTCGTCCCTATAATATTGTTAAAAACGTTTAGCAACAAAATCTTTCGTCACTATAATATTTTAAAAACTTTTAAGAATGAAAATTTTATGCTTATAATATTTTTAAAATCTTTTAGCAACGAAACGTTTCGTCCCTATAATATTTTAAAAACCTTTTAGCAACGAAAATTTCGTACCTATAATATTTTAAAAATCTTTTAGCAACCAAATGTTTCGTCCCTATAATATTTTTAAAACGTTTTAGCAATGAAACTTTCCTCCCTATTATATTTTCAAAAACTTTTAGCAACGAAATGTTTCGTCCCTATAATATTTTCAAAATCTTTTAGCAACGAACATTTCGTCCCTATAATAATTTCAAAAATTTTTAGCAACGAAAATTTCTTATTTTAAAAAACTTTTAGCAACGAAATTTTTCGTCACTAAAACAGTATAGCGGCGAAAAAATTCTTTGCTAAAAGTCTGTTTTTTTGTTAACAACATCCGATTGAAATTTTCGTGCAAAATATCTGATAGACACCTGTTGCAATATATTTCATCATATTCATCCTGATATACCTGTTATATCATCATATTCATATTCACATCTTGATATACACCTGTTATATCATAAGACACCTGTCAAATTTCATCATATACACATTCAAATCCATCTAACCTAAACTACTAAATCCTTCCAAACATAAACTACGTACGTACATTCAAATACACCTAATCTTATACGCATCACAGTCATTCACGCATAAATACATAAAAGTTTAACATCATAAATAAAAAAGAAAAAATCATAAAGCTTAAGGCAAATGTGGTGGGGCATCGGTAGGTAAGCGTGCAGCGAAAGCTTAAAACATCTCCATCATCCGTCGATCATACTCCACCCGCATCTCCTCTATCTTCCTCTCCTGCTCCTCCTTCTGCCTTGCCAGTTGATCCTCCATCTTCCTCTCCTGCTCCTCCTTTTGCCTCGCCAGCTGATCCTTCATCTTCCTCTCCTGCTCCTCCCTCTGCCTCGTCAGCTCCTCCATCATCTTCCTCTCCTACTCCTCCTTCTGCCTGTCCAGTTGATCTTTGATGTCATTGACGACAACCCGTAGCTGCTGAACCTCTCTCTCTGCGGTATCAGCTCGGCGTACGGCGTTGTCGCCAACTACGATGGATCGGCTGGAGGCAGCTCTAGCGGGTGCCATGAGCTTGGCACCATGGCCAAGCCCACAGACATATCCAGAATAGGTGCCAAGCACCTGACTCAGGATCTCTGGCTCACTCCGCTGAGTACCATCGGGAGTGGGCTGATTGCGTAAGGTGTCCATCTCCTTCTGTAATTAAAACATATGAATTTTCATAATAAATGATATTATTATAATTTAATACAATTAAATTTAATAATGTAATGATTTTTACCCAAATCTCGCTGGCTTTAGGATGTACCCAAGATCCACTCGCCTGCCGACAGTGAGTCCCTTTGTAGAAGTCTACTGGTCCGGGCTCCTGGCCAGTAACGGAATCTCGCTACGCAATCGAAAGGAAAATAGAGTTAATATAAATGCATGAAAAGAATATAAAAATTATCAGTAATTTCTTACCATGTCGTGACGAAGTCGTACAAATGACTTTGAACCAGCTATGTGGTTCACTTCTAACTTTATCCTGTTGTCGAAATTTATTTTGCTCCTCTTCTGAACACATTATACATAATGCATTGTTATAAATTGTAAATTTAATTATTACGTTAAGATATCGTAAATATGTAAATATTACCTGAAAAGAATCAGATAAAAATCTATCGCAGAGTATCTGTCAGTCCTCATGGGTCACATGAGGCAGTGCGGACTGTGCGGGCTCCTCGTGGCTCGTGGACTGCTTGTACTGCTGGTATAACTTACCGCGGTAAGCCTTGAACTGCTCCATCATGTCGTCGACGGCATAGGATATGTGCGGAACACTCAAATCCAAGTGAAATTTATTCTGCAGTTTCGTAAATAATAGATTAAGGCAATAAACTTATTAAGAAAATAACTTAATCGTAAATGAACTTTTATAAAATAAATTAGAATTCATAAGGTTAAGGTTAAGGTTAAGGTTAAGGTTTAGGTTTAGGATGAGGTTTAGGTTAAGGTTATGGTTTAGGTTTAGGTTATAGGTTATAGCTATAAGGAATTGAGAATAGGTTAAGGTTTTAGGTTTATGAAATCGAGTTCGGGTTCAGGTTTAGGTTTGAGTTTTCAAATTTAGGTTTAGGTTTAGGTTAGGGAGTTGAGATTAGGATTTGGTGTAGGTTTAGGTTTAGAGATTTGAGAATAGGTTAAGGTTTAGGTTTAGGAAATTGGGTTCGGGTTCGGGATCAATATTAGGCTTGAGTTTTCAAGTTTAGGTTTAGTTTAGGTGTAGGTTTTGGTTTAGGGATTTGAGAATAAATTTAGGTTTAGGTTATAGGTTATAAGTGTAGGTTATAGGTTTAGATTTAAGTTACGTTATAGGTTAAGGTTTAGGTTTAGGAAATCGAGTTCGGGTTTGGGATCGGGTTTAGGTTTGGGTTTTCAAGTTTAGGTTTAGGTTAAGTAGTTGAGATTAGGATTAGTTGTAGGTTTAGGTTTAGGAATTTGAGAATACATTTAGGTCTTAGGTTTAGGTTTAGGTTATGGTTTTGGTTTTGGTTATAGGTTATAAGTTTAGGATAAGGTTTAGGTTTAGGTTTAGGTTTAGGTTATAGGTTTTAGGATTTGAGAATGGTTTTCGGTTATAAGTATAGGTTTAGGTTAGGTTATAAGTTTTGGAATTTGATAATGGTTCGGGTTTATGTCATAGGTTTTGGTTTTGGTTTAAGTTATAGGTTTTGGTTTATGTTATAGGTTATAGGTTTAGGTTTAGGTTTAGGATATAGGTTTTGGGATTTGAGAATGGGTTTGGGTTTAGGTTTAGGTTTTGGTTTTGGTTTATGTTATAGGTTTAGAGATATGAGAATGGATTCGGGTTTAGGTTATAGGTTCTGGCTAATGTTATAGGTTATAGGTTTTGGTTTTGGTTAAGGTTAGGTTTAGGTTATAAGTTTTGGGATTTGGCAATAGTTTTAGGTTATAAGTATAGCTTTGGGTTAGGTTATAGGTTTTGGGAAGTGAGAATTTCAAGGGACTGAAACTTGTACGTAATCTAAAATTAACTAGAACTAGAACTAGAATAAGATGCACTCTAAATCAAATAGACTTTTAAAAAATAATGATGGAATATTTATCTAAAATTTAGGAGAAATCAGAGAAAAGGAAACTAGGGATTTAGAGGATCCACTTGTAGATATCAGGGAGATCTTATACTTGCATCAGAAATCATGGAAATTACTGAACTGCCATTGATCTAGTTTTCAAAGAGATGAAAGGTATATGAATTAGAATGGATTCCATCACCAAACCATGCCCAAGAGACTATAGCAAACAACAGAATTAAACCAATTACCAACCAATCACATGTATGAAGGCTAGGAAGGGTACCATCATCCGACCATGCCCAGAAGACGATGGTGAACAACAGGGCTTTCTGACGTCATAAACATAAAGAAGAAGGAGTACTCAAAGCCATTGCAGACCCATTGTAATTTCAGTCACAATAGACCATTAAAGACTAAAAATATTTCTATACTAATCAAACTAAAATCAACGTCAATTCATATATTAAAATTAAATTAAAAGCATGGAATCTCCCATCTCACTACAAGCTTCACCTCTTAGCCCTAGCTAAGAGGTTTAGCCCGACATGGATGGGCTAGATCTCTCCATAGTCAGGAAAAATAAATAAATAAGAAAAGAAAACTTCTCTAATCTCTCTCTTTCTTCTCTCACACTCCACGTCCCAGCCTCCAAGCTCTGATCTTCCTCCCAAGACCTGAATCTTCCTTTCTAAGGTCTGAATGAATGCTCTCCACGTCCAAAACCTCCTTATATAACTGCTGGAGTGGTGAAAATCAGATTTGAATCGGATTTGGAAAGCTATGCATGTCCATTGAAAGCTTTTTCACAGCCAAGTTCGGTGCCTCGAAACATGCCACTTTTCTCGCTTAAATTCCAAAGAAACACCGTTCCTTAGGACTTTCTTGGGTCCTCTACATGATAGACGGTTCAGATCTGCCATATGATCAAAGATGGTGGGCCAAAACCGCCTGAAAAAGTCAATTTTTGCGGATGTGTGAAACCTTTCGCACCATTTCGCTGTTGTGATCGGTGGGCCCCACAGAAGCATTTTCTAAAAAATTCACCCCGTCCATTGGATTCAGGATGAAATTTCAGTCAAGAATGGGTGATTTTGAACGTCCATTGACGTGGTCCAGAGAAGAAATCATAAAAGGATCAGTTTTGAACGTTGCAGGACAGCCCTTTTGTGGCCTCTGTAATGCACACGTGTGTACGCATGTATGAAAAGAGTCAACATGTTTTTGTAGTATTCGAGCCCCTCTACACGGTGAACGGGTCATATTTTCCGTACGGGTGACGTGTGGGTCCCACAGAGGTCCACAAAAATGGCCAGGGGCCGGTTACGCGGCACGTAAACTTACAGTTTTTTTTTTTTTGAATTGGAGAAGGAAATGTCGGTTAGCTGCGCTGACCGACTTTTGAGAAATCTCGTGCACGGCTAGTGCACATGTGCACTATACACACTCAATCTAAAGTGGGGTTCACTATGATATTTTTGTAAAATCTGATCCAACCATCTGATTGGTCTCCTCATTTAAATTGTTGATACCAAATTCGAGGCAATTCCAGATATCATGTGGGCCCAGAATCGACGGTTTATAAGCTGATCGGTCAGTTGGAGCACTTTTATAGTGATCCAAGAGTTGAAATTTGAAATGTACGGTTAATTTATGGTCCTTATCTCATGTATAAAGTTTCGAACCGATTAGATGTCGGGAACCATGTGATCTTGCATTCTGGGTGCGTTTCAAGCCACTTGAGCTTCAGTTTCTTAGTTTTCTCAAATTTCTGACCGTGTATATCCGTCAATCTTGGTCCTCCGAAGTCCGTCCCATGCCCTAGTGATCATCAGAACGTTAAATCTAAGCTTTTGGCATCCTTTTTCAGTCAACTCTCCTAATCACACCCTGCAACAAAACACGATTAAAACTGGGCATTAAACAATATTATGCTCGTAAATCCAAGTAATAAATGGGGTCTAATATGCACTATTTGACCCTCAACAGTTTTAGGAATTGAGAATGGGTTCGGGTTTAGGTTATAGGTTTTGGTTTTGGTTTAGGTTATAGGTTTTGGTTTATAAGTATAGGTTTAGGTTAGGTTATAGGTTTTGGGATTTGATAATGGGTTCGGGTTTAGGTTATAGGTTTTGGTTTTGGTTATAGGTTTTGAGATTTGGCAATAGTTTTAGGTTATAAGTATAGCTTTGGGTTAGGTTATAGGTTTTGGGAATTGATAATGGTTTGGGTTTAGATTATAGGTTTTGGTTTTGGTTTAGGTTATAGGTTTTGGTTAAGGTTATAGGTTATAGGTTTAGGTTTAGGTTAAGGTTAGGTTTAGGTTATAGGTTTAGGAATTTGGATATAGTTTTAGTTTATAAGTATAGGTTTTGGGATTTGATAATGGGTTCGGGTTTAGGTTATAGGTTTTGGTTTTGGTTTTGGTTATAGGTTTTGGTTTAGGTTTTAGGTTATAAGTATAGGTTTAGGTTAGGTTCTAGGTTTTGGGATTTGATAATGGGTTCGGGTTTAGGTTATAGGTTTTGGTTTTGGTTTTGGTTTAGGTCACAGGTATAGGATAAGGTTTAGGTTTAGGTTTAGGTTATAGGTTTTCGGATTTGAGAATGGGTTCGGGTTTAGGTTATAGGTTTTGGTTTTGGTTTAGGTATAGGTCTTGTTTTAGGTTATTGGTTATAAGTTTAGGATAAGGTTTAGGTTTAGGTTTAGGTTATAGATTTTGGGATTTGAGAATGGGTTTGGGTTTAGGTTTAGGTTTTGGGATTTGAGAATGGGTTCGGGTTTAGGTTATAGGTTTTGGTTATGGTTTAGGTTATAGGTTTAGGGATTTGAGAGTGGGTTCGGGTTTAGGTTATAGGTTTTGGTTTTGGTTTAGACTATAGGTTTTGGTTAAGGTTATAGGTCATAGGTTTAGGTTTAGGTTAAGGTTAGGTTTAGGTTATAGGTTTTGGGATTTGAGAATGCGTTCGGGTTTAGGTTATAGGTTTTGGTTTTGGTTTAGGTTATAGGTTTAGGGATTTGAGAATAGGTTCGGGTTTAGGTTATAGGTTTTGGTTTTAGTTTAGGTTATAGGTTTAGGGATTTGAGAATGGGTTCGAGTTTAGGTTATAGGTTTTGGTCTTGGTTTAGGTTATAGGTTTTATTTTAGGCTATTGGTTATAGGTTTAGGCTAAGGTTTAGGTTTAAGTTTAGGTTTAAGTTATAGGTTTTGGGATTTGAGAATGGGTTCAGGTTTAGGTTTAGATTTTAGTTTTGGTTTAGGTTATAGGTTTAGGAATATGAGAATGGGTTCGGGTTTAGGTTAAAGGTTTTGGTTAATGTTATAGGTTATAGGTTTTGAGAATTGAGAATGGGTTCGGGTTTAGGTTATAAGTTTTGGTTTTGGTTTAGGTTATAGGTTTTGGTTAAGGTTATAGGTTATAGGTTATAAGTATAGGTTTAGGTTAGGTTATAGGTTTTGGGATTTGATAATGGGTTTGAGTTTAGTTATAGGTTTTGGTTTTGGTTTTGGTTTAGGTCATAGGTTTAGGATAAGGTATAAGTTTAGGTTTAGGTTATAGGTTTTGAGATTTGAGAATGGGTTCGGGTTTAGGTTATAGGTTTTGGTTTTGGTTTAGGTTATAGGTTTAGGGATTTGAGAATGGGTTTGGGTTTATATTATAGGTTTTGGTTTTGGTTTAGGTTATAGGTCTTGTTTTAGGTTATTGGTTATAGGTTTAGGATAAGGTTTAGGTTATAGGTTTTTAGATTTGAGAATGGGTTCAGGTTTAGGTTTTGGTATTGGTTTTGGTTTAGGTTATAGGTTTAGGGATATGAGAATGGGTTCGGGTTTAAGTTATAGGTTTTGGTTAATGTTATAGGTTATAGGTTTTGCTTTTGGTGAAGGTTAGGTTTAGGTTATAGGTTTTGGGATTTGACAATAGTTTTAGGCTATAAGTATAACTTTGGGTTAGGTTATAGGTTTTAAGAATTGAGATTGGGTTCGGGTTTAGGTTATAAGTTTTGGTTAATGTTATAGGTTATAGGTTTTGCTTTTGGTTAAGGTTAGGTTTAGGTTATAGGTTTTGAGATTTGACAATAGTTTTAGGTTATAAGTATAGCTTTGGGTTAGGTTATTGGTTTTAAGAATTGAGAATGGGTTCGGGTTTAGGTTATAGGTTTTGGTTTAGGTTTAGGTTATAGGTTATAAGTATAGGTTTAGGTTAGGTTATAGGTTTTAGGATTTGATAATGGGTTCGGGTTTAGGTTATAGGTTTTAGTTTTGGTTTAGGTCATAGGTTTAGGATAAAGTTTAGGTTTAGGGTTAGGTTATAGGTTTTCGGATTTGAGAATGGGTTCGGGTTTAGGTTATAGGTTTAGGGATTTGAGAATGGGTTCGAGTTTAGGTTATAGGTTTTGGTCTTGGTTTAGGTTATAGGTTTTGTTTTAGGCTATTGGTTATAGGTTTAGGATAAGGTTTAGGTTTAAGTTTAGGTTTAAGTTATAGGTTTTGGGATTTGAGAATGGGTTCGGGTTTAGGTTTAGATTTTGGTTTTGGTTTAGGTTATAGGTTTAGAGATATGAGAATGGGTTCGGGTTTAGGTTAAAGGTTTTGGTTAATGTTATAGGTTATAGGTTTTGAGAATTGAGAATGGGTTCGGGTTTAGGTTATAGGTTTTGGTTTTGGTTTAGGTTATAGGTTTTGGTTAAGGTTATAGGTTATAGGTTATAAGTATAGGTTTAGGTTAGGTTATAGGTTTTGGGATTTGATAATGGGTTTGGGTTTAGGTTATAGGTTTTGGTTTTGGTTTTGGTTTAGGTCATAGGTTTAGGATAAGGTTTAGGTTTAGGTTTAGGTTATAGGTTTTGAGATTTGAGAATGGGTTTGGGTTTAGGTTATAGGTTTTGGTTTTGGTTTAGGTTATAGGTTTAGGGATTTGAGAATGGGTTTGGATTTATGTTATAGGTTTTGGTTTTGGTTTAGGTTATAGGTCTTGTTTTAGGTTATTGGTTATAGGTTTAGGATAAGGTTTAGGTTATAGGTTTTTGGATTTGAGAATGGGTTCGGGTTTAGGTTTAGGTATTGGTTTTGGTTTAGGTTATAGGTTTAGGGATATGAGAATGGGTTCAGGTTTAAGTTATAGGTTTTGGTTAATGTTATAGGTTATAGGTTTTGCTTTTGGTGAAGGTTAGGTTTAGGTTATAGGTTTTGGGATTTGGCAATAGTTTTAGGATATAAGTATAACTTTGGGTTAGGTTATAGGTTTTGAGAATTGAGAATGGGTTCGGGTTTAGGTTATAAGTTTTGGTTAATGTTATAGGTTATAGGTTTTACTTTTGGTTAAGGTTAGGTTTAGGTTATAGGTTTTGGGATTTGACAATAGTTTTATGTTATAAGTATACCTTTGGGTTAGGTTATAGGTTTTGAGAATTGAGAATAGGTTCGGGTTTAGGTTATAGGTTTTGGTTTAGGTTTAGGTTATAGGTTATAAGTATAGGTTTAGGTTAGGTTATAGGTTTTAGGATTTGATAATGGGTTCGGGTTTAGGTTATAGGTTATAGTTTTGGTTTAGGTCATAGGTTTAGGATAAAGTTTAGGTTTAGGGTTAGGTTATAGGTTTTCGGATTTGAGAATGGGTTCGGGTTTAGGTTAGAGGTTTTGGTTTTGGTTTAGGTTATAGGTTTTTTTTTAGGTTATAGGTTATAGGTTTAGGATAAGGTTATAGGCTTTGGGATTTGAGAATGGGTTCGGGTTTAGGTTATTGGTTTTAGGATTTGAGAATGGATTCGGGTTTAGGTTATAGGTTTTGAGATTTGAGAATGGGTTCGGGTTTAGGTTATAGGTTTTGGTTTTGGTTATAGGTTTTGGGATTTGATAATGGGTTCGGGTTTAGGTTATAGGTTTTAAGATTTGAGAATGGGTTCGGGTTTAGGTTATAGGTTTTGGTTTTGGTTTAGGTTATAGGTTTAGGGATTTAAGAATGGGTTCGGGTTTAGGTTATAGGTTTTGGTTTTCGTTTAGGTTATAGGTCTTATTTTAGGTTATTGGTTATAGGTTTAGGATAAGGTTTAGGTTTAGGTTTAGGTTTAGGTTATATGTTTTGGGATTTAAGAATGGGTTCGGGTTTAGGTTTAGGTATTGGTTTTGGTGTAGGTTATAGGTTTAGGGATTTGAGAATGGGTTCGGGTTTAGGTTATAGGTTTTGGTTTTGGTTTAGGTTATAGGTTTTGGGATTTGAGAATGGGTTCAGGTTTAGGTTATAGGTTTTGGTTTTGGTTTAGGTTATAGGTTTTGTTTTAGGCTATTGGTTATACGTTTAGGATAAGGTTTAGGTTTAGGTTTAGTTTAAGTTATAGGTTTTGGGATTTGAGAATGGGTTTGGGTTTAGGTTTAGGTTTTGGTTTTGGTTTAGGTTATAGGTTTAGGGATATGAGAATGGGTTCGGGTTTGGGTTAAAGGTTTTGGTTAATGTTATAGGTTATAGGTTTTGAGAATTGAGAATGGGTTCGGGTTTAGGTTATAGGTTTTGGTTTTGGTTTAGGTTATAGGTTTTGGTTAAGGTTATAGGTTATAGGTTATAAGTATAGGTTTAGGTTAGGTTATAGGTTTTGGGATTTGATAATGGGTTTGGGTTTAGGTTATAGGTTTTGATTTTGATTTAGGTCATTGGTTTAGGAAAAGGTTTAGGTTTAGGTTTAAGTTATAGGTTTTTGGATTTCAGAATGGGTTCGGGTTTAGGTTATAGGTTTTGGGATTTGAGAATGGGTTCGGGTTTAGGTTATAGGTTTTGGTTTTGGTTATAGGTTTTGGGATTTGATAATGGGTTCAGGTTTAGGTTATAGGTTTTAAGATTTGAGAATGGGTTCAGGTTTAGGTTATAGGTTTTGGTTTTGGTTTAGGTTATAGGTTTAGGGATTTGTGAATGGGTTCGGGTTTAGGTTATAGGTTTTGGTTTTGGTTTAGGTTATATGTTTTGTTTTAGGCTATTGGTTATAGGTTTAGGATAAGGTTTAGGTTTAGGTTATAGTTTTTGGGATTTGAGAATGGGTTCGGGTTTAGGTTTAGGTTTAGGTTATAGGTTTAAGGATATAAGAATGGGTTCGGATTTAGGTTAAAGGTTTTGGTTAATGTTATAGGTTATAGGTTTTGGGAATTGAGAATGGGTTCGGGTTTAGGTTATAGGTTTTGGTTTTAGTTTAGGTTATAGGTTTTGGTTAAGGTTATAGGTTATAGGTTATAAGTATAGGTTTAGGTTAGGTTATAGGTTTTGGGATTTGATAATGGGTTTGGGTTTATGTTATAGGTTTTGGTTTTGGTTTAGGTCATAGGTTTAGGATAAGGTTTAGGTTTAGGTTTAGGTTATAGGTTTTCGGATTTGAGAATGGGTTCGGGTTTAGGTTATAGGTTTTGGTTTTGGTTTAGGTTATAGGTTTAGGGATTTGAGAATGAGTTTGGGTTTAGGTTATAAGTTTTGGTTTTGGTTTAGGTTGTAGGTCTTGTTTTAGGTTATTGGTTAAAGGTTTAGGTTATTGGTTTTTGGATTTGAGAATAGGTTCGGGTTTATGTTTAGGTATTGGTTTTGGTTTAGGTTATAGGTTTAGGGATATAAGAATGGGTTCGGGTTTAAGTTATAGGTTTTGGTTAATGTTATAGGTTATAGGTTTTGCTTTTGGTGAAGGTTAGGTTTAGGTTATAGGTTTTGGGATTTAACAATAGTTTTAGGCTATAAGTATAGCTTTGGATTAGGTTATAGGTTTTGAGAATTGAGAATGGGTTCAGGTTTAGGTTATAGGTTTTGGTTAATGTTATAGGTTATAGGTTTTTCTTTTGGTTAAGGTTAGATTTAGGTTATAGGTTTTTGGATTTGGCAATAGTTTTAGGTTATAAGTATAGCTTTGGGTTAGGTTATAGGTTTTGAGAATTGAGAATGGGTTCGGGTTTAGGTTATAGGTTTTGGTTTTGGTTTAGGTTATAGGTTTTGGTTAAGGTTATAGGTTATAGGTTATAGGTTATAAGTATAGGTTTAGGTTAGGTTAGAGGTTTTGGGATTTGATAATGGGTTCGGGTTTAGGTTATAGGTTTTGGTTTTGGTTTAGGTCATAGGTTTAGGATAAAGTTTAGGTTTAGGGTTAGGTTATAGGTTTTCAGATTTGAGAATGGGTTCGGGTTTAGGTTATAGGTTTTGGTTTTGGTTTTGGTTTAGGTTATAGGTTTTGTTTTAGGTTATAGGTTATAGGTTTAGGATAAGGTTATAGGTTTTGGGATTTGGGAATGGGTTCGGGTTTAGGTTATAGGTTTTGGGATTTGAGAATGGGTTTGGGTTTAGGTTATAGGTTTTAGGATTTGAGAATGGGTTCGGGTTTAGGTTATAGGTTTTGGGATTTGAGAATGAGTTCGGGTTTAGGTTATAGGTTTTAGTTTTGGTTATAGGTTTTGGGATTTGATAATGGGTTCAGGTTTAGGTTATAGGTTTTAAGATTTGAGAATGGGTTCAGGTTTAGGCTATAGGTTTTGGTTTTGGTTTAGGTTATACGTTTAGGGATTTGAGAATGGTTCGGGTTTAGGTTATAGGTTTTGGTTTTGGTTTAGGTTATAGGTCTTGTTTTAGGTTATTGGTTATAGGTTTAGGATAAGGTTTAGGTTTAGGTTATAGGTTTTAGGATTTGAGAATGGGTTCGGGTTTAGGTTTAGGTATTGGTTTTGGTGTAGGTTATAGGTTTAGGGATTTGAGAATGGGTTCGGGTTTAGGTTATAGGTTTTGGTTTTGGTTTAGGTTATAGGTCTTGTTTTAGGTTATGGTTATAGGTTTAGGATAAGGTTTAGGTTATAGGTTTTTGGATTTGAGAATGGGTTCGGGTTTAGGTTTAGGTATTGGTTTTGGTTTAGGTTATAGGTTTAGGGATATGAAAATGGGTTCGGGTTTAAGTTATAGGTTTTGGTTAATGTTATAGGTTATAGATTTTACTTTTGGTGAAGGTTAGGTTTAGGTTATAGGTTTTGGGATTTGACAATAGTTTTAGGCTATAAGTATAGCTTTGGGTTAGGTTATAGGTTTTGAGAATTGAGAATGGGTTCGAGTTTAGGTTATAGGTTTTGGTTAATGTTATAGGTTATAGGTTTTTCTTTTGGTTAAGGTTAGGTTTAGGTTATAGGTTTTGGGATTTGGCAATAGTTTTAGGTTATAAGTATAGCTTTGGGTTAGGTTATAGGTTTTGAGAATTGAGAATGGGTTCGGGTTTAGGTTATAGGTTTTGGTTTTGGTTTAGGTTATAGGTTTTAGTTTTGGTTTAGGTTATAGGTTTTGGTTAAGGTTATAGGTTATAGGTTATAAGTATAGGTTTAGGTTAGGTTATAGGTTTTGGGATTTGATAATGGGTTCGGGTTTAGGTTATAGGTTTTGGTTTTGGTTTAGGTCATAGGTTTAGGATAAAGTTTAGGTTTAGGGTTAGGTTATAGGTTTTTGGATTTGATAATGGGTTCGGGTTTAGGTTATAGGTTTTGGTTTTGGTTTAGGTTAGAGGTTTTGTTTTAGGTTATAGGTTATAGGTTTAGGATAAGGTTATAGGTTTTGGGATTTGAGAATGTTTTCGGGTTTAGGTTATAGGTTTTGGGATTTGAGAATGGGTTTGGGTTTAGGTTATAGGTTTTGGGATTTAAGAATGGGTTCGGGTTAAGGTTATAGGTTTTGGTTTTGGTTATAGGTTTTGGGATTTGATAATGGGTTCGGGTTTAGGTTATAGGTTTTAAGATTTGAGAATGAGTTCAGGTTTAGGTTATGGGTTTTGGTTTTGGTTTAGGTTATAGGTTTAGGGATTTGAGAATGGGTTCGGGTTTAGGTTATAGGTTTTGGTTTTGGTTTAGGTTATAGGTCTTGTTTTAGGTTATTGGTTATAGGTTTAGGATAAGGTTTAGGTTATAGGTTTTGGTTTAGGTTTAGGTTATAAGTTTTGGGATTTGAGAATAGGTTCGGGTTTAGGTTATAGGTTTTGGGATTTGAGAATGGGTTCGGGTTTAGGTTATATATTTTGGGATTTAAGAATGGGTTCGGGTTTAGGTTATAGGTTTTGGTTTTGGTTTAGGTTATAGGTTTAGGGATTTGAGAATGGGTTCGAGTTTAGGTTATAGGTTTTGGTTTTGGTTTAGGTTAAGAGTTTTGTTTTAGGTTATTGGTTATAGGTTAGGTTTAGGTTTAGGTTATAGGTTTTGGGATTTGAGAATGGGGTCGGGTTTAGGTTATTGGTTTTGGTTTTAGTTTTGGTTATAGATTTAGGGATTTGAGAATGGGTTCAGGTTTAGGTTATAGGTTTTGGTTTTGGTTTAGGTTATAGGTTTAGGGATTTGAGAATGGGTTTGGGTTTAGGTTATAGGTTTTGGTTTTGGTTTAGGTTATAGGTCTTGTTTTAGGTTATTGGTTATAAGTTTAGGATAAGGTTTAGGTTATAGGTTTTGGTTTAGGTTTAGGTTATAAGTTTTGGGATTTGAGAATAGGTTCGGGTTTAGGTTATAGGTTTTGGGATTTGAGAATGGGTTCGGATTTAGGTTATAAGTTTTGCTTTTGGTTTAGGTTATAGGTTTTTAGATTTGAGAATCGATTCGGGTTTAGGTTAAGGGTGTGGTCCCTGCAAATATAAATACAAATATAAACACGGCCTATCTAAAATATCAGGCCCTTCCAATGCCATCCATAGGAAAGGGACAGCTTCATCATGGTCATAACAGCGGTCCTCACCTTACAGGGACCCCCGTTCTTCCGGATAGCTCCGACGCACATCCGGGTCTGCTCCATTAATTTCGAACAATTACATAAACACGGCCTGTCCAAATGGCCAGGCCCCTCCAATGCCGTCCATAGGAAGTGGACAGCTTCATCATGGTCATAACAGCGGTTCCCACCTTCAAGGGATCCCCACTCTTCTGGATAGCTCCGACGCACATCCGGGTCTGCTCTATTAATTTCGAGCAATACATATATAAATAAAATACATAACATATAAATTTATCTGAAGGCGCTGACGGATGAGCTGCCGCACATCATCTGTCACGTCTGCCCAACGGGAGGTGATGACGGGGATCATAGATCGGCATAAGACACCGACCTCCAACGTAAATAATCTGCCATTGTTCCCAACAGGTCTAACACAGTCCTGTGGGAACTCTACCGTCACCCTACCCTCACGTGTAAGTTGCTGTAAAAGCAATCCACGCGTGGGTCCACGTCCTCGTCGGCTGGTCGACGCTGCTGCAAAAGAAATATGTAAGTATAAATATAAACTAAAGTCATTAAAATATATATATATATATATATATATATATATATATATATAAAACCTTACATGCAGTGCTCGGTATATGCGTGACTGAGGGATCCGAGGATTGCGATGTAACATGTGGTGGCGATGCTGGCTCCGTCCCATCATGGGTAGAAGGGGTAGATCCAGTGCGCGAACGATGTACTCTCTCACCTGGTGCCATCACTGAATATGTGCGAGCTACGAACTTATAAATTTAAAAAATGTCAATACAAGTGCAATATACTAAAATATTATACAAGTAGTGTTCACGGTACAATGCATTTATGCTTATGCTTAGAGAGATGATTAAAATATGATTAGACCATTACACTATAATGCAAGCAGAATATATTAAAACTGTAAACTTTAATCTATAACCCTGTTAAATTCCATTACACATTATCATTCTATTCGAATTGAAAAATGACATGTAAATCATGTGTACATTTGATAATCGTCGTCTGTATCACTATCGCTTAGGACTATTTCTTCTTCACCATCACTATCGTTGATCAGTATTTCCTCTTCATTGTCTGCAATGGATCCCTCAATGAAACCGCTATCATCTCTAACAATGTCACGTACTATTGAGGCATCAACATGATCAGGTGGCATATCATCTCTGTCCAGTTGCATCACATCAATATCAACACTTGAATCAGTCCTTGTATTTGCAAACGGCACGTCTTCTTGATATGCTTGTTCAACCCTAGACGTGTCATTTCTCCCGTCCTCGCTATCGTCAACTTCTGGTTTGGAAACGTCGAATACGTTCCTGGGCTTTATTTTCTGCACCACGTGCCAAGAGCCGCCTAACTTGGTGTCAGCGAGGTAAAATACTTGTTCGGCTTGGCTGGCAAGGATAAATGGGTCATCCTTAAACCACTTTCGAGATAAATTTATGCTCGTAAAGTAGTTATCAGTCTGTATTCCCAACTTCTTATTTCCAACGTCCCACCAATCGCATCTAAATAAGTACACCTGCTTTCTCATACAATAATTCAGCTCAATAATATCCGTCAAAATGCCATAAAAGTCAATTTCATCCTCCTCATTGGTTCCCTTCACAACCACCCTACTATTTGTGTGGACCTATACTTGTCACGTTCTTCGGTATGAAATCGAATCCCGTTTACAATACAACCTGTATATCTAGATATACGTCTATCAGGGCCACACGCCAGCGAGTATAGTGCATCAGACGCATCCGCAGAGTTGCTTGTGCGCAACGTCTTCATCTATTATTATGTACAGAATATAATTATTTAGGAATTTTCTTAGGTTCAAATAATGTGTAATATAACGAAAATTCTAAGTGTGGAGAGATACAATGTGAAATCTTACACATTTTTCGAACCATTGTGGAAACTGATCCTAATGCATTCGACTATAACTTGTGGGGAATTTAGACTTCATCTCGTGTAGGTGTTTGCTACATATAAATGACACG
Source organism: Magnolia kwangsiensis (assembly GCA_037074715.1). Taxonomy (NCBI): domain Eukaryota; kingdom Viridiplantae; phylum Streptophyta; class Magnoliopsida; order Magnoliales; family Magnoliaceae; genus Magnolia; species Magnolia kwangsiensis. The sequence continues at coordinate 10,938,532 of CM073571.1, forward strand.
CCATCAGCAAGAAACATTAAGGTTTTCAGTTTAGAGAGAAAGCAATAATCAGGTGGAAGACTTACTCTAAGTACGATTCTATTTCTTCACAATTATGCAACACATACCACCTCACCTTTGCTAGATACCCATCATCCATATCTTAAAACGTCGGGGATCCTAAAGGATGAACGTTATGTGCAAACACAGATATGAGTCCTTGTTCATGCTCCTGCCCTTTATCGGCATTCCGATCTTCTCGGTTGAATCGAGTCTCAATGCCACGAAGATACAAGGAGCAAAATGTAAGGCACTCATTATCAATGTACGCCTCAGCTATGGATCCCTCCGGGCGTGCCCTATTCCTCACAAATTGTTTAAGTGTGTGAAGGTATTTGCACACAAAACTAATATGTTAACAGGCTTTTAAACATGGATATATGTAGTTTACGGAATGAAAAAAAAAATCTTGGCTAGGTTCTACCACCTTTCGATCGGATACATCCAACGATATTGTACTGAGCCTGCAAGCTTCACCTCGTGTGGTAAATGAATCGCTAGGTGTACCATGACATCAAAAAATGCAGGTGAAAATATTCTTTCAAGTTTGTAAAGGATTACAAAAATGTCCTTCTCCAGTCGTTTAATAACGTCTACATTTCGAACACAAATCCTTAAAGAATATTCCCAACTCAATCAACGCAGCATTGATATCCTTGCTCAGGAATCCACGAATAGCAACCGGCAGTAGGCGTTGCAGAAGGACATGACAATCATAACTTTTCAGGCCTGTTACCTTACAGTTTATAATGTTTACGCGCTGAGAAATGTTTGACGCATACCCATCGAAAAACTTTACCGATCTCAACCATTCACATGAACGCTTTCTCTCTAGTTTTGTCAATGTTTAGCAGGCTGCTGGTATAGTATACGAATTTTTATGTGGTTACAAGTGTAACTCTTTCCTTAAACCTATTTCTTGTAAATCCAATCGAGCCTTGACAATGTCTTTTATTTTCTTCTCTATGTTCATCAATGTTCCGAAGACATTATCATATATATTTTTCTCAATATGCATGACATCGAAGTTGTGTCGCAATTTCAGATCACTCCAATAGGGCAACTTAAAAAAGATGCTCATCTTCCTCCAGTTATATTCCAGTACTGTACGTTTCCTCTTCTTCAAGTGCAATGCCTTACCAAATGTAACTTCTCCAATGTTACTTAGTTGTTGTATCACATCTTCTCCAGATAGCTCTTTTGGGGGTGGCCTATGATCTTGTTTGCCATTAAAGATCATCGTCTTTCTGCGCCAACTATGATCGCTCGGAAGGAAGCGATGATGGTCCATAGAACACGTTTTTCTACCATGCTTCAATGACAATGAATAAGTCTCAATACCACATGTAGGACAAGCCAACTTGCCCTTCGTGCTCCACCCAGACAAATTTTCATACGCAGGAAAGTCATTTATTTTTCACAAGATCGCCGCGTGCAATCGAAATGTTTATCCTGTAAATGTGTCATACGTTTCTGCACCTTGACTCCATAACTCGTTTAAATCATCTACTAATAGTCGCAAATATACATCAATGTCATTCCCAGGTAACCTGGGCCCAGGAATAAGCAATGACATCATGAAAAATGACTCCTTCATACACCACCAAGGAGGTAAATTGTAGGCATAAGTACCACTGGCCACATACTGTACGAGCTACTCATATTACCAAATGAATTAAAGCCATCACTTGCAAGACCTAGTCGAACATTGCGAGAATTCTCTGCAAACTAGTCATGTTGCTTGTTAAAATTTTTTCAGGCTTCAGAGTCCGTAGGGTGCCTCAGGGTACTATTATCATGAACGCGTTTCTCCTTATGCCACCTCATATCTTCAGCCATCTTACGAGACATAAACAATCTTTGAAATCTGGGTTTCAATAGAAAGTACCTTAACACCTTTTGCGGGATTTTCTTATGCCCGGCTTTGTCATACTTACACGTAGACTCTCCACATGTTTGACAGCGATCATCCTTATCATGCTCTTCCCTATACAATAAACAATCATTTATACATGCATGGATTCGTTCATAACCAAGGCCCAAGTCTTGCATCAAGGATTTTGCCTCGTAATAAGACTTGGACAATGTCTCACCAGCCGGTAATGCTTCTTTCAGCAACTCAAGCAACATGTCGAACAATTTGTTACTCCAACAATTTATTATCTTCAAATGAAGTAACTTTGTAAGAAAATTCAACTTGGAGAAGTTCTCACACCCTGAATAAAGTGGACGTTGCGCATCCCTCAACAACCTACTAAACTTATTTGATTCGACATCACCCGTTGGAGGAATATCTTGGCTACTGCTTGTCGCTGCAAAATCAGTATCCGCAGTTGTTCCCCTGAATACATCACCTATGATATCTTGCATTTCGTCAACGTCTTCACCCTCGTCATCTGGCACAATTGGGTCTTCGTTGACTTCAGTGGCCTCATCCCTATGGGTCATATCTTCACCATGATGGACCCACCAAGTGTAACCCGGGTCAATCCCAACTATGAACAAATCATCCTCTACTTTGTTTAAAGTCTTGTATATCAAGTTCATGCATTTTCGACATGGACACCTAATCCTATTCCCTGAATCTGCCCCATTTCGTGTAAAATCTATGAACTCTTGAACCCCTTGTTTATACTCTGGGCTAAACCTGTTCTTTGCTCGCATCCAACTCTTATCCATCTCTACAATGAAAAGACTAGAGTCAGTCTACGAAGATAGCTTTAAGATTAGGCTATGTTATAGGTTTAGCTTATATGTTTAGGTTTAGGTTAAGGTTATGAGTTTAGGTTAAGGTTATAAGTTTAGGTTTAGTTTATAGTTCTAGGTTTTGGGTATGGGAATAAGTTCTAGGTTATGGGATAAGGTTTAGGTTATAGGTTATAGGTTAAGGTTTGGGTTCAGGATCGGGTTTAGGTTATAGGTTATAGGTATAAGTTTAGGTCTAAGTTTTTAAGTTTAGGGTTAGGTTTTTATGTTTAGGTTTAGTTTTTGGTTAATGTTTAGGTTTAGGTTATAAGTCTAGATTTAGGTTAAGGTTAAGGTTATAAGTTTAGGTTAGGGTTATAAGTATAGATTATAAGTTTAGGTTAAGGTTATAAGTATAGGTTTAGGTTATAGGTTTAGGTTTAGGTTATAAGTTTTAGCTTTAGGTCATAGGTTTAGGTTTAGGTTATAGGTTTAGGTCATAGGTTTAGGTTTAGGTTATAGGTTTAGGTCTATATTTAGGGAATCAGGTTCGGTTTCGAGTTATGGATCAGGTTTAGGTGTTCTCTAGTATTATCTACTATTGAACCTAGTATTATCTACTACATACTAGTACCATACAACTTATATTGGGACATCATACCATAAGTTACAAGATTTTCATGTCCCCCCTAACCAAGGTATCCTCTATTGATAACATATATATATATATATATATATATATATATATATATATATATATATATATATATATATATATATATATATATATATATATATATATATATATATCATAAGTTGTTTATTTTCATTTACATTTGCAAATACATTCATCATCCATCCAAGAAAATTGAAATAAGTACTGTCAGTCTATGACGAATAGTTGAAAAGGAAAATCATGCATCTTATCTTACCCGAACATAAGTAGCGGTTCCCACCTTCTAGGAACCCCCGCTCAACATTCAGATAGTTCTGACGCACATCCGGGTCTACTCAAATATTTTCTAAGATAATACAATGAAATCCTAAATTAGTTACTCATCCAAGATTGGATAGATTGTAATACTTTCATATTCCCATTTAAACGTCCACGCTGAAAATCCGACAGCATCTCCCCATGCCTCTCCAGATAAGTTTATCTTACGTTACATTCTGATGCCAAATATCTATAGCAGTGTAAAGATATTTGACATTGGATACGGAACGGAAGAAATATATCTAGAGAGAAATGAGGAGATGGACAACGGATCAGGCATGAACATTGAAATAGATTATATGAAAGCATACTATCCATCGAACCTTGAACTGTCCAAAATGGGACAATTTGAGCGATTTTTATGCCACCAAAAATACACCATGTCTATGTATGGCCCCATAGAAATCCTCAAACGAGTAACTAATTATCTAACTTACAAGTTGGACCTGAAACGCAACTAGTAATAATTTCAAGCAAGCTCATCCATTTGAGAAGTAGAAAATGTCATATCCTATTGAATGAACTGAATCAAATTAGTTATTTATCCAAACACATCCTAAACAGATAAACTATGCAAGAGATACGCCAGCAATTTTACAAAGAAACACACCCCACTTCTTAATTTTATAGCAAAGAACAGAAATGAATTCTCTTTGATGGTTAGGATCATCTAATAGGAGAATCAGATAGAGCAAAAGCAAACAAGAACTCCAGACGATAGTAAGATGCTATACCAAGATTGTTGCCCTCTAACAGTAACACTAACAGGTCAAGTCGACACACATCTCTAGACATGGCGATACATTCAACACATGAAGGAGACATAAACACGTGAAGTCAGCTAACATAATACATGTACCAAAATAATATGCTGAATATGGACAGTACCATAATATATGTCGTGTGCACAGTAGTCTACCTGATGAGTGGGACCAACCCAATAGTTAGGTCTCCTTATATACACATAAAGATCTTTTACTGATACTTCCATTGGGGCCTTGCAATAGTGCCCGTTCATGATGATGATGTATCAACAACTACGATATGATCAAGCTGATCACTTATAGAGTATGGGGTACAGATTCTTTGAGGATGAAAAACATTACCATTTTTCAAAGGTTGTACAGATTACATTTAGAAGATTTGAGTAGGAGACATTCATGGAGCTTAATCCAAGGTTCTAGTTACAAACAGACACGGTCCATTTTAGACAGGACGCACCCATGCTTCGGTAGGATCAAAAGACGTACATATGTAGGGGATGGTATCATGATTCATTGTAGTTTCCATCTTTTTCATTATTTCATTCAAATTCCATTTTTTTTGAAAGGGATGATCACCTACAAACAGTCATAATTTCGATTAAGCTAGAAGCGACAACAGGTTCCAACATATAAAGTTATACCACATCCAGGCCATGCAAAATATGGGCCCTACCAGTGAGATCACTAGATGATAGAATACAGCCTGTTTGATTATTAGGAAGGCTGAAAATGTCACTGACTTATATTGGCTACTAAAGTGACGTCACTGACTTATATATGCCCTACCATTAATTATGTATTTTATGCACACTATCCATCTATCTTGAGATATCATTCTAGGGCATGATCAAGAGAATAGAATGAGAGAGTGATGCACCATTGAAATCTTCTAAAGGTCCACCGTGATGTTTATTTGAGATTCAACCTGTTCATAAGTTAACACAGACATTAAATACGTGAAAAGAGTGAAAATCAGCTTGATCGAAGACTTGTACAGCCCTTAGAAGTTTTAAATGGTGGCTGTCACTCTCTACATTATTTTCTCTAGTCGAGTCTACTAAAGATTTTGATCTGACTCATTCCTTGGCTGATGTCCTAAAATGACCTCTCCAAATGAACTTGATTTGTTTCAAGTGTGGGAAGGTTGGACACTCGAAGAAGGACTGCACCAACTGGACAAATATGGACTTTCACATACATCCCCATAAGTAAAAAGTGGGCCACTTATGAAAATCACCTGTGGCAAATCAGGTTGGTCCCCTCAATGGATGGGCCGCATCATTGAAATCAATCGAAAGCTAATGGTCCTACTCAATGCAGGTGTGTTACTCACCTAGTGAGTCAATGGACCAAATTGATATCCAAAACCAAAACCTATAACCTAAACCAAAACCTATAACCAAAACCAAAACCAAAACCAAAACCAAAACCTATAACCTAAACCCGAACCTATTCTCAAATCCCAAAACCTGACGAGTGGATCAACCTGATTCTTTGGCTAACCCATAAATATAATGGTGCCTTTTTGACGGATGGATTGGATTCTAGACCTATCCTGCCAAGCTGGCACATGTGCAGCATGTACATGAGCTTTATATATATATATATATATATATATATATATATATATATATATATATATATATATATATATATATATATAAAGTAGCATTAATAATATAATAAATTGTTGAAGTTACCTGGTGACTCACAACCCACCTACCAAGGATGACTTCATTACTTTTTGGAATGGAAAGGTGGTTATTCATTTAGAAAAGGAAGCATTGGAGTCGATCCCAAAAAAATGTTTTAATGGCACCAAACTGTCTTTTCTAATCAGATTATGAAGTTGGTCATCTAGGCATGATGAATTAGTTCACCAAAATTCAAATTTGTCATTATGCACAATGGATCAGTTCACCAAAATTGTCTTCACAATTCATCTCACATGCGCTTCCAAACAGGCAGTCTTGATTTTGCTGACAAAATGTTGATGATGAAACCATGCCTCTTTGAGTATTCCATGTAGTATTGCCTCCTAAATTAGAATATATATATATATATATATATATATATATATATATATATATATATATATATATATATATATATATATATATATATATATATATATATATATCAGTTATATTTTCCATACTTTTGCAGCATTTTCGGAGTTAGCTATTGGGTGAGATTGTGATTTGTGCAACCATTTTACTGCATGTCTGTCCTTTTTCTTTTCCAGTTGGTAAGCTGGGATTGGACTCTCAAACTCATGTGGCAAGAAGCAAACCTGATGGATGCGAGATAAAAGCGTGCCCAAGGCTATCATGTTGGTCAGGTATATGGATAGAGTATCCTGATGATTGTGCCAAATGGGTGTCCAGTAGATAGAAATTGTACTCTTTTGATGGAGGACCACTAGGCCAACTAGCTCCACCTGTGGAAGCCACTTCTTAGACTGTGGGACCCCCAAGCAACCCATGTATGTATGGTCCAATTCTTCTGTGAGATCCAAAGAACCTATTGGGAGTTGTAAAGGATTTTTTGTATCATTGACATGCATGATTTTGGCCTCTACACCCAAACAGTAAGATTGTATTTATAGAGATTCATTCATCAATACTTGGACTCTATGCATACACTTATGCCACTACTTTATTCATGGAAGTCTAGCAAAACCTTCAAATTTTTTATTTTTATTTTTTAACTGTAATTTGGTTTTTCATCTGAAAAACTCTAATTAAGAAAAAGTAGCATTAATAATTCCAAAATGCTTGCAAAATGTACTACTGCATTGACTCATAACTGCATATAGTATACAATCATATGAAATATTAAAGCATATACATAGTTCATGCTTCAATTATTATGCAAAATTAATTTATAATTTCATATTTGTCTTAATTTTTCAGACATCTAACCCATCTGCTATATGTTTCCCACTTAGATGAAGGGTTAGGGTTTTTACCTTTCGAGTTTTGAGGATGAGAACGAGAGGAGTTTGAGTTGGAGCCCCGATCACGAGTCCACGCCGAGATTGAGAGAGGAGGGAGAGGATGCCGAACGCGGATTTCCTGCTAGGAAGTTACTGTGTTGGAAACCCAAGTGGGGCCCACCGGGATTTTAGTTAGAAATCCCCACCGTGAGTTTTAGAGAGAGAGAGAGAGAGAGAGAGAGAGAGAGAGAGAGAGATTGGGGATCGAATAGAGAGAGGGAAAAAGATGAGAGAGATGGAGGAAAATCGGGGTCTAGTAGGGTTAGGGATCGGAGAGAGAGAGAGAGAGAGAGAGAGAGAGAGAGAGAGAGAGAGAGAGAGAGAGAGAGAGAGAGAGAGAGAGAGAGAGATTGGGGATCGAATAGAGAGAGGGAAAAAGATGAGAGAGATGGAGGAAAATCGGGGTCTAGTAGGGTTAGGGATCGGAGAGAGAGAGAGAGAGAGAGAGAGAGAGAGAGAGAGAGAGAGAGAGAGATGGGCGGGCATCTGTATTTGGGGGTTTTTTAGGCGGGCGTCTGTATTTGGACGCCCGCCCAAATTTGGGACGCAGGTGGTATACCTCTGTGGGCCCCACCATGATGCGTGTCAGACATCTACCCCATCAGTCAGATGCACCATCCCATGGTGGGCCCAAGTATTAAAAATCAAATCAATCTATGACTTGTATGGGCCACACCATATTTCCAAGTTGAGAGGGGTTACCCTCTATTAAAACATTCATAATTATTTTTTGGGCCCGCCGAGATGTGGTCCACAAATCCAATTTGTTGATTAGGTCATACAGGCCTAGATAAAGGGAAAAAATAAAAATCATCTTGATGCAAGGCTTTTATGGCCCCCAAAATGTTTTAAATGGTTGACGCTCATTCAACACTGTTTCATTTTTATGTGGCCTCCATTTCATTTTGAGACATGCCTCATTTTTTGTCTCTTGCCATAAGATGATTTTTAAAAATAGATGGACGACATGGATTAAACACATATACTCATTTTAAATGGGTCAAGCACTTTTGATTCAAAGAAAGTCATTTTAAATGGAGAGAGAGATTGATTTTTGAAGGATATATGTTTTGAGAAAATCCTTGAACCTGGCAGAGTGTGGGTTGATGCGGATGCACTGTAAATCTATCGTCTAAGTAACACAAATTAAACTGTCCAAAAAGTGGGTCCTGATTTAGACGGATCTGACATTGATTTTTATTTCATAGCTGGCACATTACTGGACTTTAAATTAACTGTCATAATGAAAAACATCAACGGTCCGAATTTAGAAAAAAATGGCCATTAATCGGTGGTTATGATTGTTTGATCAATCTGAAATTTCGATGATCAATTATCTAGATTGGCTCCCAAAAATTGGACAGCTTGCTTTGAGCTATATATTATATGATAAGTTGACAATATCTTAGTGCCAGCGTATCAAGTAACACACTCTCCCAGAGTATCAAATAACTCCCCTTGCGAATTCTACTCATTTTTAGTTTGGTAATTTGCGAGTTATTAGATCGCAAAGGACGTTCTGCCAACCTAATTTTAGGACAAATAAATCTGGGCATTACTTAATATACTCTTAGTATGTATTGATAGCCGGTCACTCAGAAATCTTACATTGTGGACAAGTCATAAAATCAGATTGGTGTAAACATTAATTCTAACCTCTCTTGATACACAAGACACTTTTTTGTTAAAATGTCCACCAATTAAAAACCAAATAAGATGAACGTTTTGTTCATGACAAATCTATAATGGGTCCCATCATTTTGACAGTTTGATTAGTTTGTATTACTCGTATGTCACCTAATCACTTTTTTTTTTTAATTTAAGTAATTTATAAGTGCTCAAGTCTTTTTCTTTTGCTTGAAAAAGCAATATATTTGAGCATCATCCATTACACTCTTCCACTGTATCAAAATAGTGGACCACACCACAGGAAACAGTGTGAATTGAACATATACCATTGAAATTTTTTTACTTAATAATGGACCACACCACATAGCACACTGGGCTACACACAGCTCCATTTTATCAATTACGGTATGTTCGATCATATGTGTTCATTCTCTTATTTTAGATGCCAAAATTGAAAAATATAATGGTGCTAATGTTCTTACTTAAGTAGCAAGTTATGTAAGATGCCCCCAAATTAATTATTTTCAAAATACCCAACTCTTTTACTCCCCACTTAGAAATGAGTTCATCTCATTTTAGTTACAAGAAATCATGTAGTGGAGATTGTTTATAAGGATTTAAAATAATCTTGATAACCAACTATTTGTTTATTCGTTTATTTTAGTTTTTGGGCAAATGATTAGCTGGGCTCAAACCAAGACCTGAGTGTTGAAATACCCCCTCCCCTGTCTACCACTGACCCCCTGATTCAAATAAACTATTTATACTTAACAATTTTATTTTTATTTTTTAATTATTTTGCATGGTCTCGCCTTAAATGGACGGGGACACCCTGTCTATATATATATATATATATATATATATATATATATATATATATATATATATATATATATATATATATATATATATATATATATATATATATATATATATATAAACCTTCCCAAAACCCGTCACGAGTTTGGGTGAATAGCTTTGGTCGTGGGTTTGCTCCCCATAGACAAGAGTTCATCTCATTCCCCTCCCCGTGGATTACCTATCACGAGTTGGGGCGAACGACTTTTGTCGTGGGTTCGCTGGCTCACAGACACGAGTTTGATTCCCCTCCCTGTGGATTACATGAAGGGGCAGGAGGAAACGGTAATGCACTGGAGGGTATGTTACTCCATGTATTCACAGATAAAGGGCTGCCATCATCTTCTGGTGAAGGATTCCAAGTGGATTCGGTGGGCCACCATCTGCCTAGCAAGGAGCCCGGTTTACATACAGATGGGGGTGCAGGAGATGTTAATGGACGAGAGAGTGCATTATTCAATACATCAAATGGGAAAGGATCCCAACCGTTGCCTAGTACAGGAAGTGAAGTCGACAAGGTGGGTCATCATCAGTAGATCGAAGAACTTGGGTCACGAGGAGAAACCACAAATGGTGTGGTAGCACAACCAAGGAAATGTTCCCAATTTGGCCAACAAAGGCATTGGATGAAAGACGGTAGTCGATCCCGAAACTCGATTTGTTTCAAGTGCCGAAAGGTTGGTCACTCGAAAAAAGACTGCACCAACTAGACAAATATGGACTTTCACATACATCCCCATGAGTAAAAAGTGGGCCACCCATGAAAATTACCTGTGGCAAATCAGGTTGGTCCCCTCAGTGGGTGGGCCGCATCGTTGAAATCAATCGAAAGCCAATGGTCCTACTCAATGCAAGTGTGTTACTCGCCCAATGAGTCAATGGACCAAATTTTGATGACATGAAATGATCATGGTGCGACCCATATTTTGTGCGGCTGGGATGTCTTACCAGCATGATGTATTGGCATGAAATCCAACCCGTTCATCCATTTTTCCAGACTCACATGGCCCAAAATAATACAAATCTAAAACTCAAGCGGGCTCGGTCGGGTTAATCGGGCTGGTCGGTTATATACGTGCTAATATTTTCGCTATTACGTTAGTTTATTATATTTTAATATAGGACTTATTTTTTGTACCTATAATTTTATTAATTATATATGTGATTATTCATTATAAAAATTTTTATTTTCTTCTTTGAAAAAACAAGCTAAAATATAAGACAACTTCTCTTTTAAAAGTCATGCAGCATAACACGAAGTCTATTTGGGAGAGAAATCTGGCATATCTTGTTAACTTGAGTCCTTGAAAATGACGTGGACAAATGAGACTCGACATCACTAGTGTGCCTCCTACACAAATACGATACACGCTCAATTATAATTTATAAGTAAGTTATGTATTGATCGGGTTCGGGTTGGGTCGGGCAACCCGAGACCTTAACCTAAAACTTACGTAGCCCCATGAATGTTTCAATAGTGGATGTTCAATCCTCTATTGTGCGGCCCACATGAGTTTTAAATTTGAGTTAATTTTCCCCCCATGTCCTAACAAGATCTGTCAAAATGGATGAATGAAGTGGATTTCTCACAAGCATCACAATGGTCCCCACATAAGGCCCACTGTTCTTTTTATTTGACATCCAACCTGTTGATTAGATCATACAGGCCCAGATGAAAGGAAAAAAAATATCAGATTGATCCTAAACTTTATATGGCCCCCAAGAGGTTTTTAATGTTCGACACTCATTCAACAGTGTTTCGTATAATGTGGTCTAGTTGAGGGTGGGATATTCCTCATTTTTTGTTCCATACCATAAAATGATATGGAAAAATAGATGGATGGTAGGGATGAAACACATACATCATGGTGGGGCCCACAGAGCACCGACCACCAGCCCTTGCGTTGGTGTTAGCGTGAGTAGCCAATCCGTTTCCTCTCTCACTCTCGCAATCTCTCTCACTCTCTCAACAGCGCCTGCTCGAGCTCATAGCTCTCTCTCTCTCGGTGCTCTCTCTCACACTCGCGCGCCCTCTCCCTCTCTCTCTCTCTCTCGGTCCTCTCTCACTCTATCAATCTCTCTCACTCTCTCAACAACGCCCTCTCTCCTCAGAGCTCTCTGTCTCTCTCGGTGCTCTCTCTCACACTCGTGCGCCCTCTCCCTCTCTCTCTCTCTCTCTCTCTCTCTCTCTCGGTCCTCTCTCAACCGCGCCCTCTCTCTATGAACGACGCCCTCTCTCTCTCTATCTCTCGATCCTCTCTCTCGCGCACCCTCTCTCTCTCTCTCTCCTCAGAGCTCAGGAACCCTATTTTCGGCATGGACTCATGATCGGGCCTCCAACTCAAACAGGAAGTTGTTCTCTTCCTCTAAAGCTCAATTGACTGTGAGGTATCTCTCTCTCTCTCAATCTCTCTCAATCTCAATACCGATTGAAACTATTTGGGGATTTAGGGATTTGAGGATTTATGAATTTAGGGATTTGGGGATTTGGAGATTTGGAGATTTAGGGAGTTGGGTCTAATACACAGCTGAACCTAAGGAGTCCAAAATAGCTGGTAGAATGTTGAGGAAATATTTGATTCCTGACCCAAGGTTAATGCAGTGTAATCAGGTTTTTAGTTTGTATAAGTGGGGCCATGGTTCAGTGATCCAAATCGTCGGTCTGTTGTGCTGTGGATGGTGCACCAAACTAAAAAAATCTCCCAAGATTGAGAGATCCTAGCCACCAATCTGTAGCCTTTTTCAGCGAATGTGGCTAGTTCCTATTTAATACATATAACTGATGGATATCTTAATCACTTAAGCTGAACCTTAGCTGCTAAAAATAGTAGGAAGTGGGTGTGGGAGTGGATGCAGAAACTAGTGGTGAATAACCATTTTCAAGCCAAAAGTTCGTACGAATTGTGAGATTATGAAGCAGGAAAAAATGGATCCTAGATTTTTTTGCAACTATAGGGTGAGCTACAACACAACAAATATATATATATATATATATATATATATATATATATATATATATATATATATATATATATATATATATATATATATATATATATATATATCTTGGCAACTATAGGGTGAGCTACAACACAACAGATTTTTTTGGTAGGAATTTCTGTCATTTGTAGTGCGTTTTACTTGAATTTTGTTGAGATGGTTAGAATTGGATTCTCAATTGAATAAACTTCCCTGGATCTGTTGATTTGATTGGGTTTTCACTTTTGATTCTTCTGATAAGATCAATTTTGTAATTCTCTTCATAAAACTGAATTTTAATTATGTTCACTTGTGCATCCAAATGTAGCCTTCATGTTTTTGCCCGTTTGGATGCTTCTTAACTTGACAGATTGGAATCTGGATACAAGCTGCACAAGATCCTTGAAATGTTGAGTTTCTATTTTCGATTTTAGCAAGAAGGGACTGATATCTTGATGTCCTGTTAGTAGTATGGTAATTTTTAGTTTTTTCAGGCTTCCATCAGACCAATCTACTTGCGGCCACTGAGAATGTATTTTTAGCGTTGAGTACCAATCCTATGCATTGGTTGGTACTCAACCAGAAGAAACATCTCAACACATCTTATATCTTAGTTGGCTATTTGGCTTTTTGTTTGACTTTTATTTTTTATTTTTTATTTTTTTATTTTTTTCAACCTGGACTGACATCAATTGTGTGTGGGTGTTGTTCCACAACAAAGTATGTATATTAATTAATCTAGCATTGGAATGAGATTTGCTAAGCCAGATGCAACTAAAAGAGCTCATTACACTTCCCATGTGTCAATGTGGCACATGTGTGTCTCATCCAATTCATTTATTTATCCATTTATTTATGCAAGCTTGACAATGTAAATGCCCTTGTTTAATTTGGATCTAACTTGAAACTAGAGTCCAAACATGCATCCAATGGGTACCCAAAACCTGATCACAACTGAATATAGGTACCTTTAAAAGCAAGACCTTGACCTAGCAAGAGCCGGACTTAATCATGGGTTATGGGATATCTAGAACCCAACCCGAATCAGACGCATTGAAAACCATACTTAAACAAACACAGTACTTCCATCATGGAACAAGCCATACATAAAGTAATAGCATGAGTAGCATATTACCATTTGAAACCTCAAATCCCAACTACAATGAAGATGCAGTCTTATTCTTTCCTCCATGAATCTGGATTTTGATGCTTGTGGCAAGCAGAGGAACCGGATTCACCCTGCATCTATCTACAGTATGTTCCGACTTTCAGTTCCTGCTGCAAGTGTGGCCCATGGTTCATTATCCAAACCGTTGGTTTGGTAGGTCTCTCATGGATGGCCAATGCACTGAAAATGACCCAGATTAAAGATCTTAGCCACAAAATGTTTAAACTTTTTTTGGTTGAGTACCAACCAATACATAGGATTGGATTAGTAATGCATTTGATCTAAAGATTCTTTAGCATTTATATCTAATGGCCACCATATTTAGTTTGAGTGTCTGAAATGAAGATGTTGAGATTGATGAGTTGCAAGAATAAGATGTATAAATTCCACTAGTGAACTTTGATTAAGAAAAAATAGTTTGATGTATGAATTCTTATTATTTTTAACTTTCCTTTGCACAAAAAAAAAAAAAAAAAAAAAAAAAAAAAAAAAAAAAACCAAAAAGGTAAGTCTATATGGTAATCCAATCCTATATGGTAATTTATCATGCCCGAAGATTCAAAGCATGTGGCCCATCCTATGTGGATTGCAATGATTTGTGCACAAATTTGATCATGTGGAGTGCAATGATTTGTGCGACTCAATCATTTCAATTGCTAAGCCTCGATCTAAGCTGGAATCATTTGGAATGATGCTTCCCCTCAAAAAGTAAGTTGATTAGCTGTAAACAAATTAAACCAAGATTGATAATATTAGTTTAGATAATATTTTGAACTTTATTTAGATGTCATGCCTCACTTCTCCAAATTCCTACTCTAATGTTATTTTTTTTTATTTGTTTAAATCTTGATAGAATTGGCATGATTAATTTTCTTTTTCATCATAAATTGATACTGAGTTTAAACCAACCATTACATTCTCTAGCACATATATTTTTAATTGTCAAAAACAATCTTAGAATCTCCATCATGCTGTATATATGTAGTTTCTCTTTCACTTGTGAATTTATTTATCATGCTAGGGGTAGATCTTCTTCCTCTTGGCTAAACTGAATTCTTTAGGACTGAAACTACAAAATCTGTGGGTACTGTTGCTAAGATGCAGTTAAAGATCTGTGGAGGATGCTGATGTTGTCTATGCATGCTGAGAAAGAAACATGATTGGAAAATGCTTGTTGTTTGATACATGCAGCATTTTTGGATGTAAGTTGTTTTATATGCTTATTACCTTCTTTGTCATCAGAGTGGAAAATTCACCCTTCCTACCCATTTCTCTCTTGGAGCAAGTGATTTGATCACCTAATGACAATTCTTGAGATTCGTCAACATCCACGGTTCCAACATCATCTTCCTGGCTACTTAGCCATTCCTGCAATAGATGTGTTGCAAAGAGTGAAACAGGTACTACACTTTCTTACCACTTGATGGAAATTTTAGTTGGAAAATATCTTTAAATAAAGTTTCCTTTTTCAAATTATAAGTCATAAATTATTTTTTGCAAGCGATGAATTTTTTTTAAATAAAATTTTATTTTCTCTTGATTCAAATGCATTTATAACCACTGTATAGAGCACTGAAAACCATTCAATGTGTAGTGCCTGAAAGCTCGTTCCTGGTTGGAAATGTAAAGAGCTGAAATATTTTCTTGCCTTGTTTGAAGGCTGATGCCAATATCTCTTTAATTTTATTTGTGCTGATTGATGTGTATGAATTTATAACATTTTGTCATGATTGATGTCTAGTTCTTTAGACATCTATGTTCGATGCCTATGATCCCTGTTTTAATAAATGGCATAAAAGTCCCCTCATTGTGCATACCAAAACATTTACTTGGAATGTTATTGTAAGAGTGCATGACATAATCATCAAACATGCCATCCTTTTGGCTTTTTATATTGTTGCTAAAGATTAATTTATTAGAATGCCTATTAAGTAGCTCACAAGTTAAAATAGAAAAAAAAAAAGAAAAAATAAAAAAAGATTTGTCTGATGCCGCTATACATATTCACTGCACATGAACATAGCAGGTGGAATTGGCAGTTGGACTGCTTTGAACTAAACGGTGGCAAAAAAATGGCTCATGGTCCAGTTTTGGTTTTAAATAGTTGATTGAATTTTTATTTTTTTTCTTTTTAAAGTGTAAAATCAGAAGAGCTTTTCTTTGAGACGCTTGTTCTTTTGAAACCCAATGCAAAATGTCAGGGGCATATATTAACCACAATATCAAAATTGGTGGTGATTGGCCCTCTCATGAAGTTTTAAGCTGTTATAGGACATATAATTTATCTGAAATTGGAACCAGTTTTTTAGTGTAAGTTGCAATCCAGTCTACATATACTCCAAGTCCCGATTAATCTAATCTACTTCACTGCAATAGTGACAAACCAACTCCTGGCATGTGAAGTTTACAATTAAATTAGGTTGTTCTTAAGGCCCTCTGATTTTGTGGATCGTGTGGGTTGTTGCATACGATGGGTTATGTACTACGATTACAGACTACCTTATTGTCAAACCCAATTGACTGAGGGCCTGTAAAGGCAATGCCATTTTATCTCTCACTGTCCATTTTTGTGGCCCCCATAATTATATGGTTGTGATTAATGAATCCTAGTTATTTTTGGGCCATGTGCAATCTATGAACTTTGTTGGTCTTGTTGATTGTAGGTGAGCTTACTTGGGCCACATACGAATTCATAGCATAACAAGGTAAGATGATTATTTATAGGTTCATAAGTAGGATAATGGATTCTTAGAAGAAAAATAATTCAAATATTAAAATAAATAAATAAATAAATAAAATCTTACGCCTTGATCATAGACCAAGAATAACCGGTTGGAACCCATCTATCTATTTTGATGCAAAACAGCCCCTGAAAGATCTGACTAGTCCAACCATTTAGATTGCCATGACAAGTGATTTGGGTCACATATGCCATCAGAGGATAAATATCATAACATCCCAACTAGATTGCCATGACAAGTGATTTTGGTGCTGAAGTCTAAAATTACGTATTTGCCATCCAACCTGTTGTTAGTCTAAAATATGATGTCTGGTGGGATTTTTTTCCTGTTTATAACACTAGAGTAGAAGCTCAGAATGGTGAAAAGGGTGGGCTGCACCAGGATGAAAAGGCCAATTGCCTGCAGCACCTGAATTTTGAATATCCATGGACCGACATAGCCCAAACTTTGTAGGGCCCACCATGATATATGTGTTTCTATTAGATTTTCCAGCTCATTTTAGAGCATGAGCTCAAAAATAAGGCATATCCAAAGCTCATGTGAACTGCACCATGGGCAACAGCTAGGAAAATGGAGCTCAGTGTTGAAACCTTCTTAGGGCGCACCATGATGTTATTTTCCATCCAATCTGTTTACAAGATCACATAGACCTAGATGAATGGAAAACACAAATATCAGCTTGATCGATAACTTTTATGGCAGCCAAGAAGTTTTTAATGGTAGGCGTTCAATCACCCTTGTTTCTTATGGTGTGGTCCACGGAGAATGGATTGTACATTTCCTGGCCATGCCCTGTAATGAGCTGGAAAAATGTATATACAGCACAGACAAAACACATTCATGGTGGTGGGATTACAAATCCTTTCCAGAACTGACCAGTAGTGTCCGAAACCCACGCCATGCTTCATGGATATATTTGAAGGCATATGCTGCAGGCAGCTTGATAAGTGAGTATTTGAAGGGATAATGAGTATCTGCCATCCAAAATGAGGATTGCTATGGTAAGTAGAGGGTTGCTTGTCATAGTAGGCGGGAAGCAAAGGGAGCACCATGATGTTTGTGAGAAATCAACGGATTGGGTTAAGACATGGATTAAAAAATGATGCCTTATTTTTTTTTTCCTTATCTTGTTTCTTTATGACCTGTATGAATGTAGTTTGATGGTTGTTATAGTTTGTGTGGTTGTTTGGCTAGGGGTAGATCTTCTTTATGGGTTTTGCTTCCCCTATGTGCTGGTTCAGGATCACCATCATAGGCCCACATGTACAGATGATCCAAAGATTGGAACCGTTCATCATATGTGTAACTATCATATATGAGCTAATAGTGGAATGACAACACCCCAAGACTGACCTTGACATTTAATTTTGTCGAGTTAATGTGATTCATTAAAATTTAGCTTCACCAATCTCACATACGTATGTCTTATCATGTGTGTTCATATATAGTCAAGACATGTTCTTATATAAATGATAGTACACAACTATACATTATCCACAAATACATAATCCACAAATACTACACAAGGGATTTATATATATATATATCTTACTACATATAGATTGTCACACCATTTTAATCCTTGGTTTTCAATGACAGGTGGGGTCCATGGTCTAATAATCCAAATCCATGCGTGTTTGTCCCAACAACAGATGGACTATGCCTAAGAATCTCCTTGATAGGACAATCCCAACCTATCAATTTCTGGCTTCTATATAAAAGGTTACATTATCTTCTCTCATTCATGTACTATTTCATGTTATAAAATTTTTAAGTAAATTGTACGAGGTTTACAGTAATCTTGAAGATTAAAAAATTTCTAAGTATGTGCGTTTCAGTTTGAGTTATTTCTCTAATGACAATAGCCTTGGGAGGGTTGATATGAGGGATGGGTTGATTGCAAAAGGCCGATTAAAACTATATTGGGTTATCTTGTTGGTCTAGAAATGATTATGTCCGGCAAGATAACCCAATACAGTTTTAATCAGGCCTCTTGTAATTAACCCATCCCTCGTATCACCCCTCCCAAGGCTATCATGATTAGAAAAATAACTCAGATTGAAATGCACATACTTGGAAATTTTTTAATCTCCATGATTACTGTAAATCTCGTACAATTTACTTAAAATTTTCATCAGCTGTAGGTCATATGGTATAAAGAGCTTGTCCATCTCTACTAACCGAACATAAAACACGAACTCAATAGATGCCTATCCTGTTTTTAAATGTATTTGCTCGAAATTGATAGATCAAACCTGGATGTGCGTTGGATCTATCCGGATGTTGAGCGGGGGTCCCTGGAAGGTGGGAACCGTTATTATGACCATGATGAAGCTGTCCATTTCCTATGGACAACATTGGAGGGGCCTGACCATTTGGATAGGCCGTGTTTATGTATTTGCTCGAAATTGATGGAACAGACCCGGATGTGCGTCGGAGCTATCCGGATAAGCGGGGGTCCTTGGAAGGTGGGAACCTCTGTTATGACCATGATGAAGCTGTCCATTTCCTATGGATGACATTGGATGGGCCTGACCAATTGGACAGGCCGTGTTTATGTAATTGATCGAAATTAATGGAGCAAACCCGGATGTGCGTCGGAGCTATCCGGAAGACCGGGGGTCCCTGGAAGGTGGGAACCGCTGTTATGACCATGATGAAGCTGTCCATTTCTTATGAACAACATTGAAAGGGCCAGGCATTTTGGACAGGCCGTGTTTATATTTGTATTTATATTTGTAGGGACCACACCCTTAACCTAAACCCATAACCTAAACCTAAACCTAAACCTTATCCTAAACCTAAAACCTATAACCTAAACCAAAACTAAAACCTATAACCTAAACCTGAACCCATTCTCAAATCCCAAAACCTACAACCTAAACCAATACCAAAACCTATGACCTAAACCTGAAGCCATTCTCAAATCCCAAAACCTATAAATTATCCCTAAACCATAACCTATAACCTAACCTAAACCTATACCTATAACCTAAAACTATTCTCAAATCCCAAAACCTATAACCTAAACCTAACCTTAACCTAAACTTGAACCTATAACCTATAACCTTAACTTATAACCTATAACCAAAACCAAAACCAAAACCTATAACCTAAACCCGAACCCATTCTCAAATCCCAAAACCTATAACCTATCCCTAAACCTTAACCTAAACCTAAACTTATAACCTAAAACTATTCCCAAATCTCAAAACCTATAACCTAAACCTAACCTTAACATAAACCTAAACCTATAACCCATAACCTTAACCAAAATCTATAACCTAAACCTAAACCAAAACCTATAACCTAAACCCGAACCCATTCTGAAATCCCAAAACCTATAACCAAAACCAAAACCAAAACCTAAACCTTATCCTAAACTTATAACCTATAACCTAAACCAAAACCTATAACCTAAACCAAAAGCAAAACCTATAACCTAAACCCGAACACATTCTCAAATCCCAAAACCTATAACCTAAACCAAAACCAAAACCTTTGACCTAAACCCGAACCGATTCTCAAATCTCAAAACTTATAACCTATCCCTAAACCTTAACCTATAACCTAACCTAAACCTATACCTATAACCTAAAACTATTTCCAAATCCCAAAACCTAAAAACTAAACCTAAGCTTAACATAAACCTAAACCTATAACTTAATACCTTAACCAAAACCTATAACTTAAACTAAAACCAAAACCTATAACCTAAACCCGAACCCATTCTCAAATCCCAAAACCTATAACCTAAACCAAAACCAAGACCTATAACCTAAGCCCAAACCCATTCTCCAATCCCAAAACCTATAACCTAAACCAAAACCATAACCTATAACCTATACCTGAACCCATTCTCAAATCCCAAAACTTAACCTTATCCTAAACCTATGACCTATAAACTAAACCCGAACCCATTCTCAAATCCCAAAACCTATAACATAAACCAAAACTTATAACCTAAACCCGAACCCATTCTCAAATCCCATAACTTATAACCTAAACCTAAACCTAAACCTTATCCTAAACCTATAACCTATAACCTAAACCAGAACCAAAACCTATAACCTAAACCCGAACCCATTCTCAAATCCCAAAACCTATAGCCTAAACCTAACCTTAACCTATAACCTAAACCAAAACCAAAACCTATAACCTAAACCCAAACCCATTCTCAAATCCCAAAACCTATAACCTAAACCTAACCTTAACCTATAACCTAAACCAAAACCGATAACCTAAACGAAAACCAAAACCTATAACCTAAACCCGAACCCATTCTCAAATCCCAAAACCTATAACCTAAACCAATATTAAAACCTATAACCTAAACCCGAACCCAATCTCAAATCCAAAAACCTATAACCTATCCCTAAACCTTAACCTATAACTTAACCTAAACCTATACCTATAACCTATAACCTAAACCTAAACCTAAACCTAAACCTTATCCTAAACCTATAACCAATAGCCTAAAACAAAACCTATAACCTAAACCAAAACCAAAACCTATAACCTAAACCCGAACCCATTCTCAAATCCCAAAACCTATAACCTAAATGAAAACCAAAACCTATAACCTAAACCCGAACCCATTCTCAAATCCTAAAACCTATAACATAAACCTAAACCTAAACCTTATCCTAAACCAAAACCTGTAACCTAAACCAAAACCAAAACCTATAACCTAAACTCGAACCCATTATCAAATCCCAAAACCTATAACCTAACCTAAACCTATACTTATAACCTAAAACTATTTCCAAATCCCAAAACCTATAACCTAAACCTAACCTTAACCTAAACCTAAACCTATAACCTATAACCTATAACCTTAACCAAAACCTATAACCTAAACCAAAACCAAAACCAATAACCTAAACCCGAACCCATTTTCAAATCCCAAAACCTATAACCAAAACCAAAACCTATAACCTAAACCCGAACGTATTCTCAAATCCCAAAACCTATAACCTAAACCAAAACAAAAACCTTTGACCTAAATCCGAACCGATTCTCAAATCTCAAAACTTATAACGTATCCCTAAACCTTAACCTATAACCTAACCTAAACCTATACCTATAACCTAAAACTATTCCCAAATCCCAAAACCTAAAACCTAAACCTAAGCTTAACATAAACCTAAACCTATAACCTAATATCTTAACCAAAACCTATAACCTAAACCAAAACCAAAACCTATAACCTAAACCTAACCTTAACCTAAACTTAAACCTATAACCAATAGCCTTAACCAAAACCTATAGCCTAAACCAAAACCAAAACCTATAACCTAAACCTGAATCCATTCTCAAATCCCAAAACCTATAACCTAAATGAAAACCAAAACCTATAACTTAAACCCGAACCCATTCTCAAATCCTAAAACTTATAACCTAAACCTAAACCTAAACCTTATCCTAAACCAAAACCTGTAACCTAAACCAAAACTTATAACCTAAACCCGAACCCATTATCAAATCTCAAAACCTATAACCTAACCTAAACCTATACTTATAACCTAAAACTATTCCCAAATCCCAAAACCTATAACCTAAACCTAACCTTAACCTAAACCTAAACCTATAACCTATAACCTTAACCAAAACCTATAACCTAAACCAAAACCAAAACCAATAACCCAAACCCGAACCCATTTCCAAATCCCAAAACCTATAACCAAAACCAAAACCAAAACTTATAACCTAAACCCGAACGCATTCTCAAATCCCAAAACCTATAACCTAAACCAAAACCAAAACCAAAACCTTTGACCTAAACCCAAACCGATTCTCAAATCTCAAAACTTATAACCTATCCTAAACCTTAACCTATAACCTAACCTAAACCTATACCTATAACCTAAAACTATTCCCAAATCCCAAAACCTAAAACCTAAACCTAAGCTTAACATAAACCTAAACCTATAACCTAATACCTTAACCAAAACCTATAACCTAAACCAAAACCAAAACCTATAACCTAAACCCAAACCCATTCTCAAATCCTAAAACCTATAACCAAAACCAAAATCATTACCTATAACCTAAACCCAAATCCATTCTCAAATCCCAAAACCTATAACCTAAACGAAAACCAAAACCTATAACCTAAACCCGAACCCATTCTCAAATCCTAAAACCTATAACCTAAACCTAAACCTAAACCTTATCCTAAACCAAAACCTGTAACCTAAACCAAAACCAAAACCAAAACCTATAACCTAAACCCGAACCCATTATCAAATTCCAAAACCTATAACCTAACCTAAACCTATACTTATAACCTAAAACTATTCCCAAATGATTTTTACCTATAACCTACCTATAACCTTAACTTAAACCTAAACCTATAACCTATAACCTTAACCAAAACCTATAACCTAAACCAAAACCAAACCTATAACCTAAACCAAAACCAAAACCTATAACCTAAACCCGAACGCATTCTCAAATCCCAAAACCTATAACCTAAACCAAAACCAAAACCTTTGACCTAAACCCGAACCGATTCTCAAATCTCAAAACTTATAACCTATCCCTAAACCTTAACCTATAACCTAACCTAAACCTCTACCTATAACCTAAAACTATTCCCAAATCCCAAAACCTATAACCTAAGCCTAACCTTAACCTTAACCTAAACCTAAACCTATAAGCTATAACCTTAACCAAAACCTATAACCTAAACCAAAACCAAAACCAAAACCAAAACCAAAACCTATAACCTAAACCCGAACCCATTCTTAAACCCCAAAACCTATAACCTAAACCAAAACCAAAACCAAAACCAAAACCTATAACCTAAACCTGAACCCATACTCAAATCCCAAAACCTATAACCTAAACCTAAACCTAAACTTTATCCTAAACCTATAACCTATAACCTAAACCCGAACCCATTCTCAAACCCCAAAACCTATAACCTAAACCAAAATCAAAATCAAAACCTATAACCTAAACTAAAACCAAAACCAAAACCTATAACCTAAACTCGAACCCATTCTCAAATCCCAAAACCTATAACCTAAACCTAAACCTAAACTTTATCCTAAACCTATAACCTATAACCTAAACTAATACCTATAACCTAAACTAAAACCAAAATCTATAACCTAAACCCGAACCTATTTTCAAAACCTATAACCTATAACTTAACCTAAACCTATACTTATAACCTAAAACTATTCCCAAATCCTAAAACCTATAACCTAAACCTAAACCTTATCCTAAACCTACAACCTATAACCAAAACCAAAACCTATAACCTAAACCAAAACCAAAACTAAAACCTAAACCTAAGACCTAAATGTATTCTCAAATTCCTAAACCCAAACCTACACCTAATCCTAATCTCAACTACTTAACCTAAACCTAAACTTGAAAACCCAAACCTAAATCCGATCCTAAACCCGATCCTGATTTCTTAAACCTAAACCTATACCTTAACCTATTCTTAATTCCCTAAAACTATAACCTATAACATATAACATAAACCTATAACCTAAACCTAAAACCTAAATATATTCTCAAATTCCTAAACCTAAACCTACACCTAATCTTAATCTCAACTACTTAACCTAAACCTAAACTTGAAAACCTAAACCTAAACCCGATCTCGAACCCGAACCCGATATTCTAAACCTAAACCTTAACCTATTCTCAATTTTCTAAAGCTATAACCTATAACCTATAACCTAAACCTAAGCTAAACCTATAACCTTAACCTAAACCTAAAACCTAAATGTATTTTCAAATTCCTAAACCTAGACCTACGCCTAACCCTAATCTCAACTCCCTAACCTAAACCTAAACCTAAACTTGAATACCTAAGCCTAAACTCGACCCGAACCCGAACCCGATTTACTAAACCAAAACCTTAACCTATTCTCAAATCCCTAAACCTAAACCTACACCAAATCCTAATCTCAACTCCCTAACCTAAACCTAAACCTAAACTTGAAAACCCAAGCCTAAACCCGATCCCGAACCCGACCCGAATTCCTAAACCTAAACCTTAACATATTCTCAAATCCCAAATCTATAACCTATAACTTAAACCTATAACCTAAACCTATAACCTTAACCTAAACCCAAAACCTAAACCTTAACCTAAACCAAAACTTATAACCTTAAACCAAAACCAAAACCTATAACCTAAACCTTAACCTAGGTTAAGGTTGTTTTTCTTTTCATTTGTTTGGATCATCTCTCATATGTTCTCTCTCTTTTCATTTATTTTTTTCCATAGGATTGTTTATGTTTGGATGGATGCAGTTTATGTTTGGATGGTTGCAGTTTATGTTTGGATGGATGTAGTTTATGTTTGGATGGATTTACGTGGTTTCATTTTAGATGAATGTGAATATGAATATGATGAAATATTTTATATAATAGGTGTATATCAGGAAAAATACAATGAAAGGAAATTTGAGTTGAAATAATAATTAAAAAAAAAGACTTTAGCGATGAAAATTTTCGTCGCTAAAAGCCTAGGCACGTTTTTTAGCTATGAAAATTTTCGTAGCTACAAGCCCTTGCATTTTCTTTCCGCTCATTTAGCGACCAAAAATTTGGTTGCTAAAAGTCCCAGCTACGGATTTTTAGCTACAAAAATTTTCATAAAGCAATTTATGAAAATATTTGTACCTAAAAGTAAACCTTGAGATTTTATATCAAAAACTATTCACACATTAGTGATGCTAATTTCGACGCTAAAAGTCGCAGACCCGTTTTTCAGCTACGAAAATGTTTGTAGCTAAAAGTCAAGTAGCCAGACATTTAGCGACGGAGAGTTCGTCGATAAAACTCCCAACCACGTTTTTGGCTATGAAAATTTTCGTTGCTAAAAGTAAACCTCTGCTTTCGTTCCCTTATGTTTAAAAAATTGTTCACAACATTTAGCGACGAAATGTTTCGTTGCTAAAAGTGACTTTTACCTACAAAATCATGATTTCGCCGCTAAAGTAGAGTTTTAGCAACGAATTGTTATTTCGTTGCTACAAGTCACTTTTAGCAACGAAAAAAAATTTTGTCGCTAAAAACCCCTTTTCTTGTAGTGCATGAATCACAATTCACAACTACTCTACTGAAGTGGGAATGACTAAATATATACAAGTCCAGAAATATAATTATGGGTCACATAAGGCGTTGCCTAACAAAATTACAAAAATAACGTGTCCAAAAAGAATAATGTGTCGGGTCCCCTACCCAGCGATCCACATCCGTCTACTAGGCTGATGAAGAATCGCCTATCAGCTAGAAGTAGGATAGCTCATCCTTTTCATCAAGACTCGCACCGCCAGGCTCCTCGTACTCTACATCACCTGTAACTTCTAGAGAGTCTAGTTGGTATTTTAAAACACCATCCTAGAGTGAGAGAGAGTGATCAACTCAATGGGTGCTATTAATCTTAAGTTGTAACAAATATCAATTATATTATGAACTTAATGAAAGACAAACATTTATAAACACCTAACTAATCTTCTTAATGTAAGTACATGATAAATGATATGATGCATGTCCTCGCAACAACACTCCCATGAGCGACTTCATCTAATGATCGTGTATGACCAACCACCCTCATTGCGACCTAAACTACCGAGTCATCAACCTAACTAGTGCGATGAGGTCATGATCGTGTTAGCCGGGTTTTTAATTAAGTCCATTCAAACAAAAGATTGGAAAAACTAGTATATCCCGCGATGTCAATGCCCTAAACTGGCTGTGAGGCTAAGGCCCCTAATGTTTGAGGCCAAGACCCTACGATCCTTAATCCCATCGGGTTCCTCATCCTCGACTTCAAGCACATGGGGAGTACTGAGCAGAGGGATCGCTCGTGGTCACTAAGGGGAGGCTCGTTACCCCAGTGTAGGCCGACAACTCGAAACTGTGTCCCATTCCACCATGCTCAGCTCTTGAGTCAGTGGATCATTTTTAATTGGTGATTAATGAGCCTCAATGGTTGAAGGGTGCTTCATGTTCCATACAGGCATGAGTAAACAGGGTTAACAAACATGGTTGGTCAATGAGTAGACTACACCGCACGAGTTCAGCCGAGCACGTGATAGACGACATTGGGTACAAGCGACCCATGTAGTCCAACTACTGTCACCCATATGCACCCGTCCAATTTTATGGGTTTAGCCTCAGGATAGCCCTACCAACGGGATTGCCGTCTCTCACCTCAGATTCCTGACTAACCCAGGGGTTTGATGATATTTAATAACATGTTAACAATCAGGGTTTATCAATTAACACAATCAACATCATGCATTTATATTTCCAAACATAATGATTCAAATTTTTCTACGATGCAAATGCTAACAATATTATGAAATAAAAGTGTGTGTGTTGTGTGGGTTAGTGAAGTAGCTATGCATTTCATATATCTTATAGTACAAGAAAATACATAAGGGTTAGTGCATCTAACATGTTTGAGGAAAACATCATACAAGAATCGAGCAAGGAATGTGCAAGCACTCATCATGCATACCCAATCATGTTGAAAACATCAAGCAATCCATAATCATTTCATATTGATTTGGGGAGGACCTAAAGTATAAAGTATTATCTAGGTTTCTCTAGATTATCCAAATGCATCACCCAATAAGCAAAATCATTAGATTCATACTAAAATTGGTGCTAGGCCACTTAAGAATAATAGTCCACACCTTGTAACGTTTTGCCCAACTTATGGCACTCTTTGGGTTAGAAAATTAAGAAAAATGATTCCTATACCAATTTAGAAGTAATTAGATCAGATTAATGCAATTTATTTTAGAAAAAGCTAGGTTGAGGAGTAGGTTTGTTTCTTACCTTCCAATCGTGAATGAGACGGATTCGGTAAAGGAAAATAATCGACGCTAGGGCTTGATTGGAGGAGATCGATGAAGGGGAGCACTAAAGCCTCCCCCACCCTACTCTCTCTTCTTCTCTTCCTTTCTTTATGTAAGACCCGTATCTTAGTCTGTACCGTTCCGTAGACTTCCGCGGTCTTACCGGTCGAATTTCGGCAACCTTCGACCCTTAACCGATATTCACGCGCGACCCTGATTCATATGCCGTTAACTCGTATCGACTCAACCCAAGACCATTACCAGAGTGACCGTGCCATTGCTGTGGTTTGAATGTCGCGACTCGCGCGCTGAGGCGATATCCTGGTCAAGAGATGTGGGCCAACATTCGGTGTGAGGAAAACACCGCGCATTGCGGAACCCAAGCGAATCTCTACGATATGTCATATCGATCCCTCAATCCATCAATCTATCAACATATCAAGTACACATCACTTTCCCACCCTTCCCAAGCAAGCCTCAAAAGTCAAGAATCTCTTACACCTCCCATACCTTTCTTACATAAAAGGCCACTAAAGTCAAAAAGTTCTTACACCCATCACTCACCACATCCATCCATCACTCTCTCTCTCCCTTTACAACTCTTTCTCTCTTTCTCATTTTCAAAAAAATCCAAGCAAGAACCCCATACATATGAGAGTTCTCCAAGTATTCCCAAGCTCCAAGTGTGGTCCACCTCTCCATCCCAAGATCTCCCATCCTAGCCATCCATTTCTCATCTCCTCCATTGAAGTCGAAGCTAAGGTGTTAAGGAACCCATAGGAGCAAGAAGATTGAACGGTGGGTGCTAAATAATAGTAGTTTTGCAAGTTTTAAAGATGGGCCAAGTGAGACCAACCGTTCAATGGTTTGGATCTTACTTGGGATCCTAAGATGGCCCACTTTGATCATCATGATTATCCATGATGGGGCCATTCTTCATGGACCCCATCATGATGTTTATTTTATTGCATTTAAAGGTCATCTAGACCGTCCATATTGGTGGAGAAAGGATCTCCACCGTTGAATTCAATTTTGCTAGTTCCATGTGTAAAGGGTCCCATTTTATTGTATGATCTCTTACAAAAGAGGGCTCATAGTGGCGGAGCCCTCCATCACACGCGTGTCCCACTCTCCATCTCTCTCTCTCCCTTTTATTTCATTTATTATTATTATTATTATTATTATTTATTTTATGAGATTACAATATGATTGTGTGGCCCACTTGGATGGACCCCACTAGGATGCATGTATTGGATCTAATCCATCTATAGATGGGGCCCACTTCAATGTACATATTATGTCGAGGGACGCTGGACGTTCCCTGGACGCCGATGGAAATAAAAAAAAAATAAGGGAAGAAGAAAAAGAAGCCTTTTGGGGTGGGCCACTAGTATAGGCCCCGCCTTGATGTATGTATGAAATCCAAGCCGTCCATCTTCTTACCCATCTCATTTTAGGCGTTGAGCCAAGAGTTGGGGTTGATAGGAAGATCTGGTGGGCCATAGCGTTGGAGATTACATTATCACCATTCAAAGACCATTTTTCTATTTTATTTTATTTTCTAAATATAAAAAAAATCCTATATTAGACTCGTTGGATCTGTTACGAGCCAGGGAAGCCAATGGATGGGTTAGATCTTCTTGATGAGGGCCCCACCTGTGAAAAACTGCAGGATTTCATTTTTTCAAAAAAAAACAAAAAAGGTTTGAGGGGCAGCAGGCGCTGCCCCCCTGACAACTGCAGCAGACGCTGCACGTCCTCTGGCGGGCGGGCGAGCAGCCACCCACGGCTGCTGCCGTGGGCCCCACCATGATGTATTTTTAAAATCTAACCTGTTCTTGAGGTGGGCCACTCCCAGACATGGGCCCCCTCCAAAGATCAGCTGCATCCAAAACTCAGGTGGCCCACACCACATGAAACATTGTGATCAAACATCTGACCTTGAAACCTTTCTTCTGGGCCGTGGGAGTTTTGGATGAAGATGAAATTTATGTTTTACCTTCACCTAGGTCCGAGTGACCTTATGAACGGTTTGGATGGCATTTAAGCATTATGGTGGGCCATATATGTGGGACCCACAGTGATGTGTATTTGCATCCACCGTCCAGTGGACGGTGGAGCCCCCTGCGGTGCATGTGCGTGTGCGCGTGCGTGTGTGTGTTTGTAGTGTGTGTGTGTGTGTGTGTGTGTGCAGTGTGTATGTGTGCAGCGTGTGTGTGTATATACATATATATTATATTATATATATATATATATATAATATGTAGATTATATATTATTATATATAATATACATGGTGGTGGGCCTTCATGTGGGCCCCCACCATTGATGCAGGTGCTGCATCTAATCTGTCCATCCATTTTAAAGATCATTTTATGGAATGAGTCAAAGAATGAGCCAGATCCACAGTCCAAGTGGACTCCATCTTGGCATGATCTGAGGTTCATCTTAATGTATTTGTGACAGTTTATTGGGGCCCACTTTGATGTGGATGTAAGGCCCATGGGATTGGACCATTTGATATATCCCAAGGCCCTTGGGACCAGACCCATTGATTTATATAAGGCCTAGGGGTTTAGACCCATTTGATTTATATAAGGCCTAGGGGTTTAGGCCCATTTGATTTATATAAGGCCTACAGGATTAGGCCCATTTGATATGTATATGGCTCATGAGATTAAGCCCATTTGATGCAATCTAAGGCCCACGGGTTATGACCCATTGCAATGCACATAAGGCCCATTGGTGTGGTCCATTTATGTGGCTCATTTGATGAGTAAAAGGCTCATATGATATGGCTCATTTGATGTATTTAAGGCCCAATGTGATGTACCTAAGGTCCATTGCAATGTGTGAGCCCAACACGATTTATGTAACGATGTTTGCGACGATCGTACCTTGGGAGCAATGATGGTTTAACGTCCACATGCAAGTGTAATGTTGGTTGAATGTCCACATTACGACTCTTCCTAGGGCCCCTTTGATAGGCAGTACTTGTTGTGTATAGGCCGTCTAGGATCATCTGCGTTGTAAGAATGGTTTATCACTTATTTACATGTTTAGTATAGTTTCATGAATCATGATCATACGCATCATATGTATGCTTGATATGAGAATTGACTGATCATAGCATATGCCTTCGGATAGGTTATTTATGGGCACCCGGTTAGGCGGTGTTGCCCTACATGAGCGCACGATATGCGCAAGATTTGTTGCATGACTGGATAGCTTGATTCAAACATTTCGCATTTATGTGACATGGTTATTATACGCCCTAGCAACATCAGGGTCGTAGCCTCCATAGGTGTATCGTGGTTGGTAGGATTGGATACCGAAAATCTTGTTCTACATGGGGTGCTATAGATATCCCTGGGTGAAAGTTTCTACACCCTTATGGTACTAAGAGGTTGCTTCAACGTCTAGACCGAGTGGATAGATGAGCGTTGAGTGCCGATTACCAGACGGTTGCGCTCTCCACTGTATTGTGGTCGGTTGGAAGGGGGTGCAGCCTTATTCGCCCGAGAGTAGGAGGCAATGCTAGGCTGAGTCTGATCAGGTCGAGGAATGGGTCCGCTATTGACGAGTCGAGCTCGATATTGGCAGACGGATAGTGAGGTCTCTTCCACTTACCTTATTGTGTGCGATGAGGTGGCGATCTAGTTTAGAGTGTACTAGACCCTGGTGATATCCTAGATTTGAGGTATGATCTTAGATAAGGATTGTATGCTTGATTTGCATATTACATCGCATAGCCTTGGTACGGCTCATAATATTTATGTATCCATCTGCATATTCTGCATTACTCTGATATTGTATGTTCATATTACTACCTTGCATACACACTTTCACCACCCTCTAAGCTTTCTATAAGCTTATACACGACCGTTGCGTGCAGGTGACGTTGGGACGCAGCAGCGCTGAGACAGGAGCACTTGCAGATCATTTTGGAGCTTTTGTTCCTTACCATTGTATTTCCCTTTATGCTCATTGTACTTGTAAAGTTTTGATCATAGTGAAAATGTAATGGAGTTCTTGGTTGTTGTTTGTGGGTTATGCCTTTGGTTATGCTTATTACGAATCAAACTGACGTTGAAAATTCTCCTCGTAGCATCCCAGGATCGGAACCTGGCGAATGAGTGCTAGGAGCTGAGAATGGGGTTCTACAGAGGCTGTCAGGGCTGGATTCGGTGACCAGGAATTTTGTGAGCCCAGTTTCTGACTTTGGGGCGTGACACTTTCTCTCTTTCTTTTCTCTAGGGCAAAATCGTATGGGGAGAGGGTTGCCCAAATAAAACCCTTTTATAATGCCGGATTTGGTGTAAATGGCCCAAAGGCTAGGTTTTTACTATACTAGACCTATAGGAGGGTCTTTCTAAGTTCTAGGGCCCACTATGGTGCATACATATTGATATACACCATAGGATAGTTAGCCATAACGATGATTTACATAGGGATATAATCGACCCGCCATTTAGGTGCGTTGATCGATAGGTATGATTAGAAGTCTTTTCAATGGTCACCAATGGTCAAATGGGGCCGCGGATATACGGATATGAGTATAAAAATATTCTTACTCCACGTGTGAATTTTGGTTATAAACCGTCGGTCCGAAATCCTCAACTTTGTATAAGAGTGGATAACCCAATTCACTTAAGTTTCAACTTATTCCTTTAATGTATTTGTACTTCTCATGTACTCGTCCTTTAGCTCAAGCTGAGCGGTTCTGGACAGTACCCAGGTCTGACTCCCACGATGGACTTCAAGCCTAGTAAGACGAACATTATCTATAGTTTTGGAACTAGTGGCCCAACAATGAGCGGTTTATAGCTTGTTCAAAAATTGGGGCATTTTTAGAATGAATTAGGTATTGAGATTTCTCGTGAGCAATGATCAAGGTTTGGATTAATTATATTCATAGTGTGGCCTATTTATAAGTAGTAAAAGTGGATATTGGTCATGTTTACTCTAAACTATCAGTTTTATGCTAAAAAAGTAATGGGGTTGATTCAGTCTATTAGTCAAGATCTGGGCCTTATTTGACTTGGCTTCGGCTAGATCTTTAATTTAGTTATGATTGTCTTGATTATTTAGTGATTGGTAGGTTAGATTTGAGACCTACGTGAGTAAATCATGGGGCTAAACTTGGTGTTCAAGTGATCGGGCAGATTTGTTAGCTTCCTACGATTGATTAAACGGACTTATGCAATTCTTTACTGGTATCACCCATGTATAAACCAACATTAAGTGCCAATAGTCAGTAAGTGATAATTTAAGTTAATTACGTAAAAAAAATTTAAGAATTTTTTGAAAATCGAAAATAGTGAAATTCCAGGATGTTACATCTAGCTTTATCAAGGAGAGCTTGCGACATCCCTTACTGAATTAGTATGGCTTTCATCTTTAACTTCTATAATTCGAAGTTATTTTTACATGTGAACTTCTTTGTCTAGAACTTCATATTTGATCCATTCGATCCCATGTCTCAAATTCAATCTAATAATCCCAACATAAAGCCTACGCTCTGATAGCACTTGTTGTGCACAACCGCGACATGTTAGGCATGGAAGCAACCTTAGAATGAATTAAACACCTAAAACACAATGACTTTACATGAAAAAACTCTCCTGGAAAAAAAACTACAACACCAAATGACAAGGAATCCACTATGAAAAGAGAATTACAAGAGTGGAAAACTTATAGATTTAAAACCATCGTCTCCACAGATGAATTCCCCTTCTCAAAACCCTAGTTCTCTCTCTTGCATATGTGTTAACTCTAATCCCTTAATAATCCTGTTTATATAACATGGTTACAGAATTAGAAACAAAGCCACGCACTTACAGAACAAACTGTCGATTGAATTATTGATCAAATCGACTCCAATTGAGGGCCATCGATTGAATCGACTAGACTGGCAATTGAATTGAAAGTGCCCATAAGAGTCTAAAGAGCATACGTATATTTTGTATTTTTAGATTTTCTCAATCGAATCCATACTGATTTTCTCGATTGAATCGATGCTATTGCCGATCGAATCGAAATCGTCAAAATCTGTCCGTTGAGCAATATGAGAAATTCAGAATTTTCTTAATTGGATTAAAGCTGCTCTTGTCAACATGAATGTGTAGTTAACATTTAATGAGGGAAGGGGCATGCCATATTCATGACCTGTCAGGTCCAATGCCAAACAATAGCTACCTTTGGCTCTAAAGGGCTAAGGTGTCATCTCCTTGGCTTTGGTCCACATAGAGACCATCTTGATCACCAGATACTTAGTGTAGGCTACATGTATTTGAGGGTAATCCTGGTTGATAGAACGAAAGTGGCTAGTGATCCGGTTATCAGCGGGTAGCCCACATGGTTCCCACCTTTGTCACCTTATTGGTGCTGAAGGCTCCTCATGTGATATCCTCAGTATATAATGTCCAACAAAATGAATCTTTATGGCATGCATAGGTCGTGAAAGTTCCAACACCACACGTTAAAAGCAAACACCACCTCTAGTCTTCCTTATGCTAAAATAGAAAAAAGAAATAACTAAACAAAGAAAGAAATGAAATGGGTTGGAAGAGATGAATTTTTGAAAGGGAGTTGATTTTGGTTGTGCATGAAAAATCCTACCAAGAAAATATTTTTTAATAAGGAAAACCGCCTCCCATGACCAGGGTCAGATTCATACGTTCTTGCATGTAAGTATCATGTGAAAATGCCTAGTTGACTAGTATTTTCCCTAGAGCATAACATATCATACTTATCACAAAAGATTTCAGTGAAATATTTTATTAGCATTCTCTATCCCATGTCAGACTAAACTAATGCACTTAGGGCCTGTTTGACCAGGTCGATCCCACGGTATTAGGAGGGATGGGATTGCCATATCCCGTTCGTTGATACCTTGTGTCTATTTTGGGAGGCATATATCCCTCGACGAACGCATTTTTCACTGGATTTCCGAGGGGTTACGTGTAACATCCCGAAAATTGGGGGTCGAGCAAAAACTCCACTCCTGAGTTCCAGAACATCATTTATGCAACATTTTCAATGATGGATGAATGTTGTTCATATTAGTGCAGAAAACATGAGTGAGATTAGACCAAAACAACATATCATACTCCAGAGACAGTTAAATTAGTAAGCGGAAGAATGTAATAGATATATAAAGTATATGAACTGTTGTGGGTCTCCAGAGTGTGAACATGTTACCAGGTTAAACATATACATGTATACTCCAAAAATGATAAAAAAAATATACATGGGTGTGTAAGAAAAAGGTAAAATACCAAGTATATTGGCATCTAATCAGTAACCCTGTAACCTCGTCAATCAGAACCTGCATATAGGAGGGATCCTCCTCATCATCATCAAGTCTGGCTCTGCTTCGCAAGCATCGCCATCATCTGCAATTAAGATAAGAACTGTTTGGTGTGCGCAACACCGTCTCGTAACGTGGGAGTGAGTAATTAACTCAGTAGAATCATAGAGCAAAGATTAGCATGTTCTCAAATTAATCATGCGATAAAAGTAAAGAAATTAATCAAACATTCCTATATACTGTTGTTAATGCAATATGACATGACATGATGGATGCCCTCACTAACATTCTCCCTCATACGGCACCATCTGCGTCCGTGGCATGATTGCGTACCGCTCAGTGCTCCACATCTTCCATGCACATGCATGTGATGTGGATATGATGTCACGCCCCAAATCTGGAAATCGGATTCATAAGAATTCCGATCACCAAATCCGGTGCCGACAGCCTCCGTAGTACCCCATTCTCGACTCCTAGCATTTATATGCCAGATTCCGATCCTGGGATCCTACAAAGAGGATTTTTTTTTTGAATGTTCATTTAACTAGTAATAAGCATAACCACAAGATTACCCAATTCACAACGGCAACATCGTCATCACATATCCACTAATATAATCATTTGAATACAATACTGAAAGGGAAATACATAAATAGAGAATCAAGCTCCAGAAGACCACTGCATGCTCCAAGCTCAATACTGCTGCAACCTAACATCACCTGCACGCATCTATCGTGCATAAGCTTATAGAAAGCTTAGAGGGTGGTGTAAGTGTGTGCACAAGGTAAGTGTCAAGTATTCAATATAATGCCATAATCATACAATACCGAAAACTGGTAGTCCATAAACCATACAATGTCTGAATAAGCAGAACGTTAATAATATCAGGAATTATTAGAGTAAGCAGAAATACTAATAAGATCATAAATCATACGATAACAGAGTAAGCGAAAGTATGGACAAGTCCATAAGTCAATCAATTTCAGAATACACAATATAGAACAGTTATGCGATAAGGAGTCATAAAGAGCCAAATATCAGATGTCGAGAATGCAATGCAATATACAAATCTTTCTAAATCTATCCAGGCCATATAAGTGCAGAAATAACAACCCAAGATGCCATATGCCTGCGGATGTAATGTAATATGCGTACGAATGAAATAACCATGCTGGAGTGTGAAGTCAGGATGATAGTACGTAGTATCACAGGCTATGGGGTCCACCACAAGGGACTTCTATCCAAACCAGTCCCATACCTAAATTTGAATATTCAGACTCATTGTGGTAAACTCCTGATTTCAAGCTAGTCGCGCGCCCAACCGAAATTCTTACCATAACGAAGGTACACAACAATTAGTTGCACACCACCAGCTTGAGTGGATAGTGAATGAATGAATGAGCATGCATCTCCTACTCAATAAGTCCACATATCAGTACGGTTCTTCTCTGAGAAATCACCGGGGTCTATTACACTCCAAAACAGATTGCCGCCCCATCGCGTGCAACAAGGTGAGTGGAAGAGACCTCACTATCCGCCTACCAATATCGGGCCCAGCTCATCGATAGCGGACCCATTCCTCGAGCTGGTCAAACTCAGCCTAGCTTTGCCCCTTCCTCTAGGGCAGGTAAGGCCGCACCCCCTTCCAACCGACCACGACACAGTGGAGAGCGCAACCATCTGGTAATCGACACTCGACGCTCATCTACCCACTCGGTCTAGACGTTGGAGCAACCTCTTGAACCAAGAGGGTTTAGGGACTTTCACCCAGGGATATCTATAGCACCCCATGTAGAACAGATTTTTCGGTGTCCCATCTGGCCATCCACGAAATACCTGTGGAGGCTACGACCCTGATGTCGCTAGGGCGTATAGTAATCACAGAACACAATGCAAGATGCATGAGTCATACAATCCAGTCATGCATCAATCCTGCGCAAACCATGCGCTCATGTGAGACAATCTCTGCCTATCAGGGAGTCTCATAACAACCCGTACTATGACATATGCAATGGTCAATCACATCTTATAACAGACATACAGATGATGCGTATGGGCATGTATCATGATGCTATGTAGTCACATATTCATAATTAGTATTAATAACTGACATCAACAATCGACCTCTACAATGTGGACATTTAACCAACATTGCCCCCAAGGAATGACCCACATAGGGCCAAACATATAATGGACTCATGACCTCACACAAGGGCCAAATGTACAACACGATGGGCCTTACTCAAGGGTTACATGTACACAACAGATGGGCCCTGCTCATGGGCCTAACATACATCACAATGAGCTCTTTCGTCTGACCCTCAAATGCATTACAATGGGCCTCATCAACTAGGCCTCAATATATATCACATCAGGCCTTAGACACGGGCTGAATATACATCACGTCAGGCCTCAAATATGAGTCGCATGTACATCACATTGGGCCTCGACAATCAGAATCGACGATCAGCCACAACAATCGGAATCGACAATCGGCCACGATAATTGGCTTCGATCGATAATCGGCTTTTATAATCAGAATCGTTCAATCGGCCATGACAAGCAGAATTGGCAATCAGCCACATCAATCGACAATCGGCCACGATCAGTAATCGGTCACGATAATCGGCCTCGATCGATAATCGGTCAATCGGCCACGACGAACAGAATCGGCAATCGGCCACAATAATCGACAATCGGCCACGATCGGTATTCGGTCATGATAATCGGCCTCAATCGATAATCGGTCAATCGGCCATGACAAGCAGAGTCGGTAATCGGTCACGTTAATCGATAATCGGCCACGATAAGTAGAGCCGACAATCGGCCACGTCAATCGAAATCGATAAGCAGCATCGATAATCAGCACCTACAATCAACATCGATAGTCGACACCAATCATTAGCATATAAACAAGGCGGGATCCATAGATGAATAGCTGGTCAACCATAATATAAAGATTGATCCTCGACCATGGTTATATAAAATCCAATAGCGTGAAACCATCCGTCTATAATCAATGGGTCCCACTTATCTGGGTTAACCCATAAGATAATTATGAGAATAGGCCTAACAAGGCCTAAGGGAAGGTCACAATGTGGACATCCAACCATCATTGCCCATCAACGTGGACCTTTGACCACCATTGGTCTCAAGCAGTGGCCTACATAGAGTTAAACATATAGTGGGCCCCATGGCCCCCCATAAAGGGCTAATATATATCGCAATGAGCCTCACCCAAGGGCCACATTACATGGGCTACACTTACATCACATCAAGACTCATCATATGGACCGAAATTACATTACAATGGACCTCTCTAAATAGGAGATGGGCCTTGCACATGGGCCTCAAAATACATCAAGTGGTTTGCATCAATGGATCGTACCAATGGACCTCATTTACATCACAATGGGTCGTAGTACATGGTGTCACTTATATGTCAGTTGGACCACAATACATGGGCAGGAAAATACAACTCATTGGGCCTTACCAAGTGGGTCGTGCCAATGGCCTTAGCACATGGGTCATAGGTTTATCACATCAGGCCTTATCTATGGGCCTCGAATACATCACAATGGGCCTTGCTCATGGACCTCGAATGCATCACAATGGGCCATAACCCAGGAGCTTCAAATACATAATAGGTGGGCCCCATACACGGGCCTTAAATATACATCATGATTGGCCTCATGGATGGGCCGCACCCATGGCCTAATATACATCAAATGGGGCCACATCATATGGACTGCAAATATATTACTGCGGGCCGCACAAATGAATGGTATAGGTACACAATGCATACATCATCGACGAGCCACACGAATGGACGACACACACATCACGGTGGCCGCATATACAGGCCGCATCGATGAGTCGTACTAATGAGTCCCATAAATATATCATGGTAGGCCTCGTAGATAGGTCACAAGTATATCAAGGTGGGCACCTCGAATGGACCACAAAATACATCAAAGTGGGCCCGACAAATGGGCCACAAAATACATTAAGGTGGGCCCAACATATGGGCCTCATATATATATATCCAGGTGGGCTTCATATATCACACCGGCCTAATTAAATAGGCCGAAGCAACTGGGCCAAGTCGAATGGGCCAAGTTGAATAGGCCGAGTCCAATACATCATGCATTCATTGTAAAGGATCATTATGGTGCATAAAAATGAATCGTATCCCAAGGATCATATGAACCATATCGCAATGACAATGGCGACAATGTTTTCCACCATTAAACTTCTAGTGGGCCCACCATAGAATTTATTTACATCCATATTATTCATAAGGTCACAAGTGCCATTTTCCACTATCAAATTCCAGTGGGCCCACCATAACATTTAATTTCCATCCAATCCGTGCATAAGGTCACAAGGACCTGGATATAGAGGGAAAACAAATATCACTCTGATCCATAATCCTTCAAAAGGGTTTTCAATGATGGGAGTTCATCCCACTATCATCTGCAATGTGGCCCACTTGATATTATATCTGTCTTATTTGTAGCCTCAAGCCTTGAGACAAGCTAGGAAAATGGATAGAAGGCTGGATGCAGCACATCCATTAGTGGGGGGTCCCATGTGGGAATGATCCCACCACGATATATAAAATATATATGATATGCATACAGTGAGGTGGGCTCCCACGTGGATGTGGTCCCACCACAATATACTATTCAAATATAAAATATTATATAATATACCATACCTATACATAATATTTAAATATAAAGTTTTATATAATATAAAAATATTAGTGAGCGTGTGTGAGGGTGGGACTGCCAGCGTCTAGGCGGACGGCTGATGGTGGAGCCTACATTTTGGACGGTTGTAAAGCAACACACATCATGGTGCGTCCCACCGTCCAGTGATGTGGACGGTGAGGATAGATCATATATATCATTGGGTGAGGCAACACACATCATGGTGCGTCCCACCGTCCAGTGATGTGGATGGTGAGGATAGATCATATATATCATTGGGTCCCACGTGGGGCCCAGTTGATAGGTCACACGGCTCAGGATAAAGAGGAAAAACAAACTTCATATTCATCCAAAACGTTTGACCCAAAAGGGTTTTAGTGATATATGTTCAATCCCACTTTTGTTGATGGTGTGGACCATTTGAGTGCCATGAACGGCTGATTTTTAGGACATCCTCATGCCTAAAGGGGACCCATCAATTGCACGGTGAGGATGCTCCAAATACATCACGGTGGGGCCGGAGGTGGGGTCCACTTTCCCTGCCCGTTTTGGCCAGCGCCAGGATGCTTGCGCGTCCTGAGGTCTGCCAGCAGTAGCAGGCCTTATGTATGTATTTATTTTGTCTTTTAAAAAAAAAATATTTTTAAAGATCTTTCATGTATGGGGCCCACATCAGGTAGATCCGATCCGACCATCGGCTCTTATGGCTCAATACCAACCTATCAAGACCAATATTCGATGGGTTTTTGGTCTACAAAAACATTAGGGTGTATTTCATCGGTAGAAAACTTTGTTTGCTATGCGATGGCCCACCAGAAATTCGAATTGAGATCATTTTTCGGCTCAACGCCTAAAATCATCCGCTGAATGGGATGGACGGCGTGGATTGAATTCATTTAACAAGGTGGGGCCTACATAAGTGGCCCACCCAAAAAGCATAAAATCTAAGTACCCCTTTTTTTTTCTTTTTTTTTTTCTCTTTATTTTTTTCAGTGAGTACCCCCATTATCTGTTCAACTCCAGTGAGCACGACCAGCGTCCCTGGACGATGGACGGACATTGTTTATATGCCATTCATCAAGGTGGGTCCCACGTGTGGGGACCACGGTGGGTCCCACATGGACATGGCCCACATGGTTTGAATCAATTTGATATTCGTGTTATCCATCACCAAGGGTAGGGCCCACATGGCTTGGACAGTTGGATAAGACACACATCAAGATGGGGTCCATTCGAGTGGGCCACACATCACACAAACATGAAGAAGAGAGGGAGAGAGAGAGAGAGAGAAGCACCCACTTGATTATCTATTCCTTCTTCCACTTATGCACTCTAGAGCTCCAAGAGGGCATTTTCGACGGTTGAGATGATGATCCAAGGGTTGAATTTGGCGGTAGGAAGGTGGGCCACACCTAGCTTCTCCATGGAAGCCATGGACGGTTTCTTCTTTTGGGAAATACTTGAATGGGTGAAGAGAGAAAATGAAAGGGTGATGTGAGTTGTAAGGATGGGTGACATGGAGTGTATGGGTGAGGGATGGGGCTAATTGACTTTTGGGAGTACTTTTGTACTTGGGAATGGGGAGAGTAATGGGTGTACTTTTGACAAGTGAGGTGATTGATGTGATAGATTTTTCTCAGGATTTGCAACATGTGGCATTTTTTTGAACTAAACGCGGGCCCACATCTCCTGGCCTGGGTATCGCCTCGGCGCGCGAGACGCGGCACCGGAATCGCGGCGACGACGCGGTCGCTAGGGTACAAGTCTCGGGTTGAGTTGACTCGGGTTAACGGCGTGTGAATTAGGGTCGTGCGTAAATGCCGATTAAGGTCGAGGTTGCTGGGATTCGGTTGGAAAGACCGCGAAAGTCTACCAAACGATACGGTGTAGGATACGAGTCTTACATATGATTACCAAGTTGTTATTATTCCTTTTCATACAGCAGTATTGGAAAACTAAGGTACTTTGCTTATATCAATCCCAACACAGATCCTGTCTAGGGTAGTCACTCCTAGTAATCTCATACGATGTTATTTATAGGTCGCTGCAAGGGCTGTTGCTTGCACTCGTTGCACCGCTCCCCCATCACCTTATCAATGCAGGCCTAATTATCCTTAAGACTGCATCAGGACTCGTCGCCCCCATGCGGTGTCAGGATAAACTCAAGGTCACTACAAAGGGCTCGTCACCAATCAGTGTAGGCCGACAGCAAGAATATAATGTCTCATACCACCATAATCTGCTCAGAGTAGGGTGCTCACTGGTCACTACGGGGAGGTTTATGGCCCTAGCGTAGGTCGACAGCTCGACCACGGTATCCCATACCACCATGCCTAGCTTATGACTCTTTGTGGATCAAGGTACCATGGTTGACAGGGTTTTCAATGGTAAGTTCAGTACCGTAGGTTCAAGCAGTTATGACTCATTTATGTTGAACATACAATGGCTAGTCGGGTTACTTGACGGACTCGACTAGTACGAGCGCATCGCAAGTCGAACGACATGAAGTGCGTAAAACACTTCATGTGGCCTAACCACTATCGCAAACTCCAAACATGACTCGCGTTCATCGACGTGTCCTTCGTGGTAAATACAAGCAAACCATGAATTTACTCTGTTACCGACTGCCTGGACTAAGTATAGCCCCAAACATTTGTGAATTCACATCAGCAATCATATAAGAGTAATGGAAATGAAATACAACAATATAGGCATGTTGAAACATGTTTTAACATACCACTTAAGCAATTCGTCCAACATATACATTTCCTATACATAAAGAAATCAATACATCTAGCCAACATGATGAAGATCATTTACATCAGCATATTACTTGAGAATTTAATCTCAAAACTATTTCACAACATCATATACTCAATACATACTAATACAAACATTTATACAAACACTTAGTCTACACACTTAAGTCTACATAGTGTATGTCGACTTAAAGTACGCATTTGGGCGAATCTCTTCGCCAAACCAATTATGCACGCATTTCTAATATCTTAATGCGACAAATTGCCATGGCAACCATTTCAGAAAAATATGCATGTATACAGTATTTCCTACAAATGACTAAAATGCCCTAAATCTCATATTTTCCGTACATTTATGAAACAGACAACGGACAGCATGTTGTACATGTCAAACGGCGTTGCCGTCGATAATTTACTATTAAACGACATTGAAAGCGTTGAAAACAGTCAATCAAAGCGTCTAAAATCTGCACCTTTTTACCCTAGATGTGTATCGTTCCGAACGGAGCGTATACGCTTCATCTACGGTGAACGGGCGACCTAATATACAAGATGTATAAGCTACATCGTTAATGAATCTAAGGAAACCCCAAAACAGCAAGTTGTTAGGATTTTTCTTACCTAAGAGTGCGTTGGAATCGCCAGGAATGTGATTGGAGTGCGGTGCTTTGGCACGTGCAAAAGCTGGTGCAGGTGGCAGGAGAATCTCTCCCACACTCTCTCACAAACACTTAATTTTTCTCTCTTTCTAGCTAGGGTTTCTAGCAAATTCGAATGGGTGAGATATGTGAGGGTTTAAAGCCCTTTTATAGCCTAAAACCTTCCCAAATTAGGCTTGGAAATAATGTCTACTTGAGGTATAACCAAATCTGGGCTGTTCTGGTCCAAAGAAGCACTTCGGGAGGTCCTCTGGCCGAACGCGGTCGGACTTAAGCTCATGCATACTGGATCTAGCACACATCAAGTTTTCAGACCGATAGAGTTCCCAGATCACACGTGGCGGTCCAGTTTCAGTTCAGCGGTCATCGCACCTAGATCAGGTCTACAAGTCTCATGATATGAAAGAAAAATTTTTCCTGATCCAAGGGTGTAATTTGATTGAATTCTAACGGTCAGAACGCTTAATAATATCACGCCAAGTCACGTGCCAGATTTGAATTAAAATTTTCAAATCTAACCATTTTCTCACTCTCTTCACTCCAGGCTCAATGAAATAGCCTCTGAACGTCGGTTGGCCTTGATTTTTGAAATGATCGTCAAGTCTAGCCAAGGGGTCATAACGGTCTAAGATTGTAGGTATCAGACTTTCGACGCGCGGTATAGATCCAATACAAAGTTTTAAAGGGTTTCCGAGAACAAACCGGTTTAGAGTTTGATCCTATATTTTAGGGTATTGTAGCGTCCTTGTTTCTACAAGTTTTGGGTCTTGCAGAACGTATTTAAAGCGATCAGGGACAATTTCACAGCTACTCCAGCGTAGCGCTAGCTAACTTACGCTTAATTTCTAAAGGAATTAATCCTAAGTGATTTCTTTGGCTTTGGAATTGGGTTCTGAGAGGTTACCAAGGTGTTTTGGTTGACCCATTGCCTAAAGACGTCTAATCTCAGGTTGGCAAAAATCCGGGGTGTTACAATCTACCCCCCTTAAAATAAAATTTCGTTCCTGAAATTGGCTAAGGGTAATGGGTACTTAAAGAGACTTTTGTATTGACGTTCTAAGGAAGGTTCAAATCCTATTTAATGACCTAACCTTACGTATAACCTAAATCAACTGTTTCTATACTGGGCCAGTGGGGAAGAGGCTAACCATGCTTCCACTGCGCCACTCTAATCTAACGGTTGCATTGGCTGATCCTATCAAGATTGGACTCAATACGTTCTACCCCCCTTAAAACTTAGTTCTACTTAAGGTTCGAGAATCTATGTATCGATCCGTATATCGAAACGAGGTGCAACTTAGGGGCTATCTTTGACATAAAATGGGAAACAACCTCTCACTACATTGGTCTTCCTTTGTTAATGATGCGTTCTATGGCATTGGTACCTATGGTTGTAGAAATAAGCCTACTCTCTATTGGCTATATGTCCTCAACATTTCTCAAAGGTAAAGCAATACTTTTGGTTGTAGGTGGTCGGGCCAACACGGAAGAAAAGTTGTATAGTGGGTCTGAGCCGGATACATAGACTTCTTGTCTAGC
Source organism: Magnolia kwangsiensis (assembly GCA_037074715.1). Classification (NCBI taxonomy): domain Eukaryota; kingdom Viridiplantae; phylum Streptophyta; class Magnoliopsida; order Magnoliales; family Magnoliaceae; genus Magnolia; species Magnolia kwangsiensis. Next base: position 10,983,212 of record CM073571.1, read on the forward strand.
TAGGACAGAAAATTTGTTGTATCAATTCTTAATCCGAGTCGATGCCGATCTTCTGCTTGATCAGAGCATTGGATTTATTGGCAACTACCAGGATTGAGAAGTCAATTCAAACCACGAATTCTTCGCTTATATATATAGTTCCTTTACTTTGTGTTCCCGAATACAATAAGCCCTTGGGGAAGGCAATTCTAAGGGGTGTGTTGGTTTATTCTAAGTTCAACTTGAGGGATTTGATAAGTTTTCCCTAAGAGTGAATGGGTCTAAGTTAAAATAACTTTTCTAAGGGTTATAACAGAAGTCTATAAGTATTAAGGGGATCTATTGAAGGAGTGAGGTTCTATTCCAACCAAATCCAACCTACTATTCTTTAGCATATACAGGCTTTACGCTACTTAAGGTAACTAGTAGACTAGTCTGTAACTCACTAGCTGTAATCCAAAGCCTAAGCTTATACGCCAAATGGTTTCATACCATTACTAATATAGGGAATTACTCTATCACTTAGGGTCACGATTGTCTATATGGAATTGGATTTTCTACATCGTCAGATCCTTCAAATCTAGGAACACTAATACTAAGTCCATAACGCCAAGGGCCTATATGGCCAGTAGCATTAAGTTGTATGAAAGGAAACTGCTTTCCTAATCCTACGTCGGGTTGAGAGTGGCATGCTTGGTAGGAGGGTGGGGTGGGATAAAACTAATTTTGTAGGCTTAATCCCGAGATTTACTACATGGTGGTGGAAACCGTAGGATACACCCAATCTAGGGACAATACCTTACAGTGAACGAAACGGCATGCACTCCATTCAACAAAATTTGTCACAATACATGGAATAAAGTTCCACATGGATTATGACAGGAACGCATTCGGCTATGCTAAGCCCAAACCACTTAAACACAAACACATTTTCTACCTATGACTTCACTAGACCCAACAACAACAAAACACAGAAATCCTTCAAACGGTAATCAAACAAGTGAAGAACGTGGAGAAATGGGATGGGTAAGCAGGTTTCCACGAGTCTGAGGATCAAATAAAAGGGACATGAGAGAGAGGACGGTGGAAAGGGAGAAAAAGGCTAAAATAGCCTTAACAAAAGTCATGGAAAAGGAGGGGAAATGGGGAGAAATGGCTGCCCTAATGGGCTAAAACAAATCTAGACCCTGTAGAGGGGTGAATCAAGCTCCCAATGGCTAGATTTTTAAAGAGAAAGGAGTAAGATAAGATGGAATGGAGGTCCACACAATTTTCAGCCACGTTTTGGGGGTTGTAGGAGCTTCAACCGACGAGATTGGAGAGGGAGGGGGTTACAAACAGCAATGAAGGGATGGACAGGCGTCGGTTTTAGCAAAAGAAGGGATTGAGAGTGGTTTGGGGATGAGTTTTGAGAGGTGGCAGTAAGAAAATGTAAAAGGGAGGGCGTGGGGGCATTTTTTGTGAAGGGAGTATGGTTTTCAGGGGTTTTTGAGGGACGGACCTCATATGGGAGGGGTGCCCTATCCCATTTAGGGCGTGCGTCCAAATTTCAGATCAAGTGGGGCCCACTGGTTGGTGATGCATCGCCGGCCAAGTGGCAATCCGGCCACTCCGGCCATATAGGTCGGGTCCCCCCTGCCCTAGGAACTCCGTATATATATGGGCCCCACCCCAGTTCATTGTGGTTTGGCCTAGAGAGGCCCAAAACTCTATTTGGAGTGTTTCGGGGCCCGTCTGTAAACCAGAATGAACCTATACATCATGTAACAAATGTTTTTGGGGTAGGAGGAGCTAATCCATCCAATTAACCCATTTTTTTCAAGAAATTCCATAATTGGAATGACCAAAAGTCCAATTCTTACCTATATTTACTATTTATAGTAAATTTTTGTCGAAGTATGATTTTCTATCATGTACATGTTAGGATTTATGCCTAATATGAAAATACTTAGAGAAAGTTAAAGAATGGGATGGTAAGAGGAAAGATTTTGAAGGAATTGGGTGAAACGAGATTTTTAAGCCCTGAGATTGAGTGTAAGGGATGTGGTTGCCGCACAACTCAAGGACATGTATTTTAGGGTTTGAAAATGCTTTTGAGAACATCTCAAACACGCCTACTAACAACCTATAGGCTACTTGGGTCGCCTTACGCGACTTTAGATGCGTTACGGACTCGATCAAATGATCGATATGAGTAGACTTCGCCTATTAGCAAAACCGGAGTCCTACGAGTGTTTCTAGACTTTTCTCGCACCCACCTAAGTCAAAGGGGTGACAACTTATGTTGCGTGGCCATAACCTAGGTCTAGTTTAATCTCAACCATGCTCTGATACCAACTGTAACATCCCGAAAATAGGGGGTCGAGCAAAAACTCCACTCCCGAGTTCCAAAACATTATTTATGCAACATTTTCAATGATGGATAAATTTTATTCATATTAGTACAGAAAACATGAGTGGGATTAGACCAAAACAGCATATCATACTCCAGAGACAGTTAAATTAGCAAACAGAAGAATGTAATAGATATATAAAGTATATGAACTGTTGTGGGTCTCCAGAGTGTGAACATGCTACCAGGTTAAACATATACATGTATACTCCAAAAATTATAAAAAGAATATACATGGGTGTGTAAGAAAAAGGCAAAATACCAAGTATATTGACATCTAATCAGTAACCCTGTAACCCCGTCAATCAGAACCTGCATATAGGAGGGATCCTTCTCTCATCATCAAGTCCGGCTCTGCTTCGCAAGCATCACCATCATCTGCAATTAAGATAGGAACTGTTTGGTGTGTGCAACACCGTCCCGTAACGTGGGAGTGAGTAATTAACTCAGTGAAATCATATAGCAAAGATTAGCATGTTCTCAAATCAATCATGCGATAATAGTAAAGCAATTAATCAAACATTCCTAGATACTGTTGTTAATGCAATATGACATGACATGATGGATGCCCTCACCAACATTCTCCCTCAACGGCACCATCTGAGTCCGTGGCATGCTTGCGTACCGCTCAGTGCTTCACATCTTCCAGGCACATGCAATGTGATGTGGATATGATTACCAAGTTGTTATTATTCCTTTTCATACAGCAGTATTGGGAAACTAAGGTACTTTGCTTATATCAATCCCAACACAGATCGTGTCTAGGGTCGTCACTCCTAGTAATCTCATACGATGTTATATTTATAGGTCGCTGCAAGGGCTGCCAGGGCTATTGCTCGCACTCGTTGCACCGCTCCCCTATCACCTTATCAATGCAGGCCTAATTATCCTTAAGACTACATCAGGACTCGTCGCCCCATGCGGTGTCAGGATAAACTCAAGGTCACTACAAAGGGCTCGTCACCAATCAGTGTAGGCTGACAGTAAGAATATAGTGTCTCATACCACCATAATCTGCTCAGAGTAGGGTACTCACTGGTCACTACGGGGAGGTTTATGGCCCCAGCGTAGGTCGACAGCTCGACCACGGTGTCCCATACCACCATGCCCGACTTATGACTCTTTGTGGATCAAGGTACCATGGTTGATAGGGTTTTCAATGGTAAGTTCAGTACCCTAGGTTCAAGCAATTATGACTCATACATGGTGAACATACAATGGCCAGTCGGGTTACTTGATGGACTCGACTAGTACGAGCGCATCATAAGTCGAACGACATGAAGTGCGTAAAACACTTCATGTGGCCTAACCACTACCGCCAACTCCAAACACGACTCGCGTTCATCGACGCGTCCTTCGTGGTAAATACAAGCAAACCACGAATTTACTCTGTTACCAACTGCCTAGACTAAGTATAGCCCCAAATATTTATGAATTCACATCAGCAATCATATAAGAGTAATGAAAATAAAATACAACAATATAGGCATGTTGAAACATGTTTTAACATACCACTTAAGCAATTCATCCAACATATACATTTCCTATACATAAAGAAATCAATACATCTAGCCAACATGATGGAGATCATTTACATCAGCATATTACTTGAGAATTTAATCTTAAAACTATTTCACAACACCATATACTCAATACATACTAATATAAATATTTATACAAACACTTAGTCTACATACTTAAGTCTACATAGTGTATGTCGACTCAAAGTGTGCATTTGGGCGAATCTCTTCGCCAAACAAATTATGCACGCATTCCTAATATCCTAATGTGACAAACAGCCATGGAAACCATTTCAGCAAAATATGCATGTATACAATATTTCCTACAAATGACTAAAATGCCCTAAATCTCATATTTTCCGTACATTTACGAAACAGAAAACGGACAGCATGTTGTACATGTCAAACGGCGTTGCTGTCAATAATCTACTATTAAACGACATTGAAAGCGTTGAAAACAGTCAATCAAAGCATCTAAAATCCACACCTTTTTACCCTAGATGTGTATCGTTCCGAAAGGAGCGTATACGCTTCGTCTACGGTGAACATGCGACCTAATACATAAGATGTATAAGCTACATCATTAATGAATCTAAGGAAACCCCAAAACAGCAAATAGTTAGAGTTTTTCTTACCTAGGAGTGCGTTGGAATTGCTGGGAATGTGATTGGAGTGCGGTGCTTTGGCACGTGCAAAAGCTGGTGCAAGTGGCAGGAGAATCTCTCCCACACTCTCACAAACTCTCACTTTTTCTATCTTTCTAGCTAGGGTTTCTAGCAAATTCGGATGGGTGAGATATGTGAGGGTTTAAAGCCCTTTTATAGCCTAAAACCTTCCCAAATTAGGCTTGGGAACAATGTCTACTTGAGGTATAACCAAATCAGGCCTGTTCTGGTCCAAAGAAGCACTTCGGGAGGTCCCCTGGCCGAACGCGGTCGGACTTAGGCTCATGCATACTGGATCTAGCACACATCAAGTTTTCAGACCGGTAGAGTTCCCAGATCGCACGTGGCGGTCCAGTTTCAGTTCAGCGGTCATCGCACCTAGATCAGGTCTACAAGTCTCATGATATGAAAGAGAAATTTTTTCTGATCTGAGGGTGTAATTTGGTTGAATTCTGATGGTCAGAACGCTTAATAATATCGCACCAAGTCACGTGCCAGATTTGAATTAAAATTTTCAAATCTAACCCTTTTTCTCACTCTCTTCACTCCAGGCTCAATGAAATAGCCTCTGAACGTCGGTTGGCCTTGATTTTCGAAATGATCGTCAAGTCTAGCCAAGGGGTCATAACGGTCTAAGATTGTAGGTATCAGACTTTTGACGCGCGGTAAAGGGTTCTCGAGAACAAACCGGTTTAGAGTTTGATCCTGTATTTTAGGGTATTGTAGCGTCCTTGTTTCTACAAGTTTTGGGTCTTGCAGAACGTATTTAAAGCAATCAGGGACAATTTCACAGCTACTCCAGCGTAGCGCTAGCTAACTTACGCTTAATTTCTAAAGGAATTAATCCTAAGTGATTTCTTTGGCTTTGGAATTGGGTTTTAAGAGGTTACCAAGGTGTTTTGGTTGACCCATTGCCTAAGGATGTCTAATCCCAGGTTGGCAAAAACCTGGGGTGTTACATTATGAAATCGCTCTTGGGATGCTCTGCCATCCAGCACTGCGACCTTGAGCCCATCCCACGAAAACCTCTCCCATCCAGTGTATAGACCGACAGGATGGAGCTGTAAGCGCGGTCAGGAAGTTGCTGAATATTGGCAGGAGATCATCATTCTGGCGCGAATCCGGTATGCGTACAAATACCCGGGCCTCCATGTGAGTCTTCGTCCCTGTGAGTATGATCTGAGGGATTACTTGTGGAAGGTATGCGTTCATCTCCTTCTAAAGGGAAACCTCTATCTACGCTTCTTTGATAATCGCATTTGTATTTCATGTGTTAACTTCATATTCATGCTTTCCTAATTGAGAATTTCTTCTTGCATGTATGGTCCAGCTATCAATTTCTGCTAGAAATTGGAGCTTCTACCTCGTGCATGTTGTCATCTCTAATTTCTAAAATTAATGTCTTTTGGACGAGGATGTTGACGGATTTCACTGTTGATACCTTCCTCTAGGGGGTTTTTGGTCCCTGCATGTTCATTCGAATATGGATTGAAGCTTCCCATTTAGGGGTTTTGCTACTTGCAAATTGTTCTGCTGGATTTCAGTGTTGATGTATTAATCTAGTTGTTTTGCTGCCTACATGTTCATTCGATTATGGTTTTATACTTCCCATTTAGGGGTTTTCCTATCTGTGTGTTTTATTTGGTGGATTTCAATGTTGATGCCTTCCTTTAGGGGATTTTGATCCTTGCAAATTCATTCCAAGAATGATTTCAATGTTATAATTTAGGGGTTTTGCCATCTGGATGTTGTCATTATCCTTTTCCGTCCAAAATAATCTCTGCTGGGCTATTTTCATTGAGGTATTTTTGGGCGTCCAGCTACGGTTTCATGCCCTGAGGTGGGTGATGATAGAGATGAAATCGGGCAATGTTTGTTATGATTCTTGAGCATCTTGATGTATTTTCGATATGATTTTTGTGTTTCTAATGTCATTGCAGTAATCCATTAGGCCATTAAGCGCTTATGGATTCCCATCATTGATACTGATTCAGTTTTTTTTTTTTCCATCGATCCTCCCTCTATTTTATGATGTCCATGTAAATGTGGTGACTGCTATTGTTGGAGGCGTTCTTTTCGATTAAAACATATTCTTCTTCTTGCTATCATTCATCCATCTGAATATTGATGTGGTGCTCTATGTAGATCTATGATCTATAATTCTCTAAAAACCTAAAAGTAAATGAATTGTTTGTCCATTCTTTATTCTATTATATATCAACAAGCTATATTTTGAAGCTGTGTATTGTTTTAACAAATATATAGATACTTAATGAATAGACCATCCAAATTTTGTGGGCCACAGAGGTATGATGCATGTGTTTTTTTTTTTCTTATGTTTTGTTTTATCAGAGTTCCTGTTAATATGTCATGGGTAGCTATGCTCCCCAAAATGCTTGAGTGACATTCATTTCATATATGAAAAGGATGGGAATCTCAGGTAGCTAAAATATGAGTTGTGGTAATGCTACTTGGAATGAATCTAGCTGTTTATATTGTAAGAGATGTTATGAATCACAACAACTTTGTTTTTTCCAAAGAAATCAGGAACTCTATCATTGTACATGCAACACCCCTCTACCCTTGTGCATGCTATGAACAAATGTAAATGTCAATACCATTTACAAAACACTAAATCAGTTTTAGATTTTAGATGTCAGAATTAGTGGAAAGGCTGTTATAGATGTGACTCACAACAACTTTGTTTTTTCTCGACAAATCAGAAACTCTTCCATTGTACATTTAACAACACATATAGGATTCACAGCTACAACAATTTCGGTTTCTATACATGTTTACATTCAGTTTCAAAATGGAAACAGATTTAGATATAGTTTGCATAGGTATGTATGTTTAGTTTCAAATCAGCCTCAGATTCAGATTTGAGATCCAGCTTGCACTGGTATATATGTATAGTTCTGTGGACTTTTTCAAGTAGTATGGCTATTTAGTTTCATGTTTCAGTTTCATTTTCAGTTATATATTTCAGATCCACTTGCGTAAATGTTTGAGAATTGGTTAAGGGATCGGTTTCACTTCTTAGATTTAGGATTTAGTTTGCATTGGTGTATATGTTCATTGTCAAGTTTTAGATTCAGATTCCATCTAAGATTGGAGATCCAGTGTGAATTGGTATATATCTTTAGACTCGCTCTCACATTTCAGCTTTCAGATTCCATTTGAACTGGTATAGATGTTCACATCCATTGCAGTTTCAGATTTCTCAGATTGCTGAATCAGATTGAATTGCTTTAGATGTTTACATTCAGATTCCTGAGCATTTCCACACAACTACATTGTGTCAGTTATTGGATCTCAAAACATATATAACTGGGTAGTTAAGTTCTTATTGTATATTTGGTCCAAATGTACTTGCCAACCTGAATCATAGCCTATCTTACTCTGTTTCTTGGAATATGTTGATTTTGAAGTGTATATATATATATATATATATATATATATATATACATGTGTTATCTTGTTTCTAAGATAGCAAATTGTTAGAACAGGGCATTTTTAAAAATGCATTTTCATCACCATCTAGTATCGATATTCCAAAGAGTAACCTCCTATGCACATAATTTGATGGTTGAAAAGATCGCAACGAGAAACTTTGAACTACTCATATCCCTTTAGGTAAGAAGATATCACTAGGGTCTACTATTCAATCAAGCAATGTAGTGGATTTGTTTAAAGGAAGTTCTATTTACTTCAATCGTGTGCATTCTAACAAATTATTTTGAGTAATCTCAATCATTTTTGTTGCTTGCACTTCATCTCAAATTTACAGGTACAATCTTGCTTCTTTTTTTTTATATTGATAATGATGGTGATGATGAGGGATGAGGGATAAGAAAATGCATGGTGTCAATCAATATAAACTAAATAGAATTTAGACGTTTCCCAAGAAAACCCAAACTGTTAACCAAACATAATTAGTTGTTTCTGCAAACACCATACTGTTTTAAGTTTCCATGGGTTACCCAAAAACCAGGGAAACGTGTTCCCCCATAAACCAAATAGCCCTCAAATTCAAAGCTATATTCTCCATGGAACAAGAAGCCCCAATTTGAAAGCTCTCACGTTGTGGCTAATCACCCTTTAACTTCTAATTTTTGACCATGTTTGAAATGTAGGCTGCAATGCCTCTTTTGTTTTTTTTTTTTTTGCACCTAAAGGTTATTTATGTATATGAATATACCTACAATGCCTATTTTCTATAGTACCGAATGAATCTAGAAACAAGATAAAAACTAGTTCCCAGGCATTACACAGAACTTTGTAGCATGAAGGATCATAAAGGAGAGAATAGCATGCGTAATTGCTCTGCACAAGCCTAGAGTTAGAGCATCACATCCTCTAAGGTTTTGAAGGCATTGCACCAATATATGGAAGAATCCCATCCAGGGATAATGAGAGGAAAAAAATCAGTTATCTATTTTTCTAAAAAAATAATTTCTTTCGCACGTTTGGACCTAGAGATTATTTATAAGCCTCTATACACAAAAGCCCTATTTAGAACTACTACTCGTTAGTTATCTATTCACTTTCAGATTTAGTGAATCAAATTTCTCAGATTATAGAATCAGATTAGACTTTTATAGATGTTTACATTCAGCTTCACTTTCAATTTTAGAATTAGTTTGAATTGGTATACATGTTTACATCCCGTTTCAGTTTTAGATTGATCATATTTCAGAATCAGTTTGAACTGCTATAGATGCTTACATTCAGTTTCAACTTTGGTTTCAGTTTCATATACCAATTTCTGCTAAAACTGGTATATAGATGAATGACTTTCGGATTTTAGATTGCAGTTTCAGTTTGAACTTCAGATTTGAGAATTGGTATAGATGAATCTCTATGACTATTTAGTTAATCTGTTTCAGTTTCACAATTAATTTCATATTAGAGATCCAGCTTTAACTGGTATATATGTTTAGTTTCAGTGATGTAGGGTGTGTTGTATATTTTGGCCTAACTTTCTCACAGTTAGAAGATTAAATATTTTGGGCCAGCTTAAATAGTTTACTCCTAATTTTTTGTTATATTTCTGTAAGTTTAGGTTACGGGATCCACTACTTTGATTAACAGAAAAAATTCATCGCACACGACCTGCTTTCAGTTGATATCCAGGTATGTACTTATAGCGCCCATAAATTCGGGGGTCGAGCATAACTCAGCTCCCGAGTTCCAAAACATCACTTATGCAACATAATTAATGATGGATGTATGTTGTCTGTATAAGTGCATAAAACATGAAGTAGATTAAGCTAAATCAGCAGACATAATTCAAGGATAGTGAGAAAATGCAAGCGGAAGTCTTAAATACATATATAAACCAAAAATAATTCTCAAAATATGCATGCCTTGCCTAGACAATAAGTACAATCTGTGTCTCAAAATACATGTATCAAACTGTGTATACTCAATACAATCATAACCTGAAATCCCCGCTAGTTAGGACAAGGCTCACATGAACCCGCTTAAGAACTGCATAAATGAGAACGCCTCCTTTTCCTCGTCGAACTCCGGCTCCACCTCGCAGGCATCACCGTCACCTGCAGCTAAGTCAGAGTCTGGTTGGTGTTTAAGCACCGTCCCAAAACGTGGAGTGAGTGATTAACTCAGTGGAACTATATAGCAAAGGTTAACATTTTATCAATTAAATCAAGCAGTAATGATAAAGAAGTACAATCAAACATGACTTAGATACTCGTGTTAATGCAAGAATGATATGAGGGGATCATGCATGCCCTCACCATAATCTCCCTCTGCGATCTTCATCTTACGTTCGCACATGTCAGTCACTTCCTCAGTGCTCTACACCAATGCCAACAACACATGCAGTGCAATGTTATGAGCATGATTACTAAGTTCTTATTAGTCCTTTTCATACAGCAAGATTGGTAAGCTAAGACACCTCCCTTATATCAATTCCCAAATAAGGATCCGTTATAGGGTCGTCAGTCCTAGAAAATCTTAGACAATGTTACGGTTCTAGATCGCTGTAAAGGGATCGTCACCAATCAATACAGGTCTAGTTATATCTTGGATACTACAATAAGGCTCGTCGCCCATATGCAGTATCAGGATATACTCGAGGTCACTACAGAGGGCTCGTCACCAATCAATGTAGGCCAACAACACGAATATAGTATCCCATACCACCATAATCGGCTCACGAGAGTAGGGTGCTCACTGGTGACTACGGGGAGGCTCGTCGCCCCAGCATAGGCACACAGCTCTACTACGATGTCCCGTACCACTATGTCCGGCTCATGAGTCTTAGGGGATCACGGTACCAAGGTTAACGAAATTTTCACTAGTGAGTTCGGTGTCTTAGATTCAAACAGTAGCGACCAAACATGGTGAACATACAACGGTCAATCGGGTTAGTTGATAAGCTCAACTAGGCCAATCGCACATTGAGTTGATCGACATGGAATGCATAAGCACTCTGTGTGGCCTAACCATTGTCGAACATCCCAAGCACGACTTGGATTCACTGAACACATCTTGCATGGTGATAACAACCTCAACCACCAGCTTAGGGACGGTTACTGATTACCTGGACTGTAGCATAGTCTCAATCATATACAAGCTCAATAACAGACATTTGATTCATATCCTATATTCATATGAACATTTATGAAATATAACTTGAACATAAATACAGTACATGGGGGAAATCATACACACAGTTAACATGAATAAGTTAAGCTAAACATTTCATGGAGTAAATCATACACACAGGTAAGGTGATTGAGATTCATATCTCAATACCCTCAAAATCATATTTTTACAAAATTCTAACTCATTCAGGCATTTTTACAAATACTTAGACTACACTATTCAACATACATCACGTATGTCGACTACAATACATATTAGGGCAAATCCTTTCACCTAAGAGTTACCGCATACATATCAATCACATATCTACGACAAATAATCATGGCAATCATAACAATAAATTTCATACGTATACGGGTATTCTAACATATACATGAAATACTCGATTTATAACATACGTTCTACATATGCGTAAATCAAAACAGAAAGCACATTTAACATGTATATTAGCGTCCACAACAAGAATAAATCATTATCTAACATTGAAAGTCTTGAAAACCATAATCTAAACGTATATAATCTGCACCTTAAACCAGAAAAAGCGTAATGAATATGATTCAAACGATAAGTCTTCGTCAACGGTGGATACGCTACCTAAGACATGAAACAAGTTAGCTATTACTTCACTTCAACTAGTCTAAGCTTCAAAACAGGTTAGAGTTCGATTAACTTACCCAAGAACGGAATTAGAATCGTCGGAATAACGATTCAGATACCCAGGATCGATATGTAGAAGAATTGGGAAGAATCCCACAAAGAAATACCAAGTTCTCTCTTACTTTCTCTTTCTTGAATTAGCTAGGGTTGAAAATTCGTATGGGATTTGGGAATGAGGGTTTAAGGCCTTTTTATAAGCCTAAAATCGATGAAAATAGCCCTTAGGCTAAGGTATACTTAGGTTATAACAAAATCGGGCTCTTTCTGGTCCAACGGAACACTTCTGGAAGTTCTCTTATCAAATGCGGTTGGACTTAAGCTCACTAGTATTGGATCTTAAACAAGTTAAGTTTTCAGTTCGATCGGGTTTCCAGATCGTTCGTGGCAGACCAGTTTCAATTCAACGGCCAGCGAAACTCGATCAGGGCCACAAGTGCTTTGACATGAATGGGCCACCTTTCCTGATTCGAGGGTGAATTTGGGACAAAAACCAACAGTCAGAATTCTTAGAAAAGATGCGCAAGCGACACATCTCAGATTACTTAAAATCTTATTTAATTTCTTAAAAATCTACATTTTCTCACACTCTTCACTCCGGACTCAAGAAAATAGTCTCAGGACATCGTTTGGGCTTAATTTTTGAGATGATAATCAAGTCCAACTAAGCGGTCATAGTGGTCTAAGTTCATTGCTATCAGACTTACGGTCCATTTCTGATACGAAATTTCAAAGTATTCCCGGGAGCAACTGGGTTTAGAGTTGGATCCTAGATTTCAGGGTAATATAGCGTTAGCAATTCTATAGGTTTTGGGTCTTACAGATCGCATTAAAAGTGATTGGTGTTAATTTTACAGGTAATCTTTAGCGCTAGTTAATACACGTTAAATTTCTAAAGGATTTGGTTCTAAATGATTTTTGCTAGAGGTGGTACTCGGGTCTAAGTACGGATTTTTTTAAGACGTTACAGTACTACATCTTGTTAAGGCTGGTATTCTTTTCGGTAATAGACGTAACAAGTCTTAGGCATTGCATGATTGCATTGTTTTTTGGATTGTGGTCCAGTTGAACTTTAGATCTTTTTAAATTTAGTAAACGCTGCCCTAAAATGACCTAGCAAGGACCAAGACCAAGCAGATTAAACATGACCACATTCACCTTTGCAAGATGTGTGTTGGGCCCACCATTCGACGCACAATGGATCAGAACAGAACGATATGTGTGGGGCCCACCAAGCAGGCTACTCATCACCATTCCATGACTCCAGATTTTGTATGGCTTATAACCTAATATAAAAGGTCCACAATTTGAATGAGCCCCACCACTATACATTAGATTGAAAAGCAATAAAAATCAGAAGGTGTGGGAATAAGACTTAGTGTTTTATGGTCGTTCATTTTCGCTTCACAAATTCCTCTAGATAGACAGTCAAGATTGTTTGATCACGAAAATTTTCCTTTGTGATTCATCCGATTGTGGTATCATTTAAGGATAATTTTGGAATTCATGACAACTTATAAAGTAAATGGAGGATATTGTGTTTGATGTTCATTTGACATCCAACTTGTAGCATTTACTGGGGGTCGACTAGAGCTTTGGATCTAATATACCTTATAGGATAAGCTGGATCGCTTTGAAAATATAATAAAAATCTAATCAGTATAATTGTTGTCATTTCATTGACATAGAAATCCATTTAGGCAACATTATGTGGGTTCGTCGTGATGTAAGTATTTTAAAACTTACAAAATCCAACAGGATAGGTGCATAGTTGGATCTGGAATGGATAGTGATGAGGAAGAAGAGAGGGAAATGACTATTGTCATGCAAGCGATGACAGGTTGTGTAGCAACTGTAGGAGAATACTGTCGGGTATACTTGTTAGACAGCCGTCGCGACATGGAGATGATGAGTGGGCAAGGTTCATCAACTCTATCATTCGGGCAACAGATGTGGATTGTTTAGCTCAACTCAAGATGAGTCGAGATGCTTTCTTTGAGTTGTGTACTACACTTCGTGAGAAGACACATTTGGGTGACACTTGTTATGTGAGTCTCGAAGAACAAGTGGTTATGTTCCTTCATACCGTTGGCCATAATGTTCGCAATAGAGTCATAGGGCACAGATTTATTCGATTCGATGAAACTATTAGCCGTCACTTTAACCGTATTTTGGATGTGATTGTATCATTATACCCCAAGTTTGTTAAACAGCCAAGTTCAGAAACACTACCTAAGATTCAGATGAATATCAGTTGGGCTCCATACTTTCAGGTATCAATTTCATTGACAATCAATGTATATGTACGTTGCTATACTTATACCCCTAATAACAAATCCGACCCTAAAAGAAATTTGATGAAATGCATATAGGACTGTGTTGGTGCAATTGACGGGACACACATACTTGCTCAGGTCCAGTCTGTAGATCATGCGAGCTTCAGCAATCGAAAAGGATTCCTCTCACAAAATATATTCGCGGCATGTTCATTTGACATAAATTTTCTTTTTATATTAGTCGGTTGGGAGGGTTCAACTTCGAATGCGAGGGTGCTACAAAATGCTATGATCCGATCAGATGATCCATTACATGTCCCATATGGTACTGGTTACATCCCTCCTAGATTACCTCTCCATTTAATACTTGTGAAATATTCGAGTGTCCATTTGATGGAACATTCATTTAAATGTGTAGGGAAATGTTATGTTGTCGACGCTAGATATGCGCATTCACCCGATTTTATGGCTCCATACTGGGGCGTGCGATACCACTTATAAGAGTATCGAACCGGAAGAGCGCTTACGAATATGAAGGAGCTGTTAAATTATCGACATGCACAATTACGCAATACAATCGAGCATTGTTTTGGTGTAATGAAAAACATATTTCCCATATTGAAGACGGCCATTCAGTATGAGTTTCACACACAAGTGAAAATTATTGTAGCGTACTACATGCTACACAATTTCATACGATCCGTACTTCAGTCTCGTGACGATGGATCTTTTCTTGTAGAGGACAGTAGCCCAACACCGCATGAGGTATCAAAAAATGACGAAAGGCAATGGTTGCTGTGTCACTCAACAAAAAAGGATGCTTGGATTCGAGTGCGGGATAACATTGCTGCTCGAATGTGGGCAGATGTGCAACAAAATAGTAGGAGTAGATAGTCAATTTACTTTTATTTTTCCCTTTTGTAATTTCACCTGCTGACCGAACAATACTTAAGTCCTCGTAATATTTATTACTTAACTATGAAAGTTTATTTATGTCACACATGGATGCACCATATTTTTGATCAACAATGTTCCATTTCTCATGTGAAGAAGGTTGACATTGAATGTAATTAATATGTACTTGATATGTGCTGCATGCATAGGTGACATGGCAGACTTAAGGTCTAATGATAGTTCAACACCGACATAATCACTGGTTAGGACACTTGTGATGCCGACTCAAAGTTCACTATGTGGGAAGACGGTTAAATCCCTCGCTGAGCCTCTGTCTCGAGTGGCTAAAATAAAATGGAGTGCAAAAATGGATCAAGTGCTTTTTAACGTGCTGGTAAAACAGGTTGCTTTAGGACGTAAGACGGATAATGGTTTCAAGAGGGAAGCTTACCAAGCAACGACAGAAGAGGTCATGAATTATACGGACATACCCGTCAATTGGCAGAATGTGCAGAACCGTCTGAGGTATTACAATCGCGAATATATTACCGTTAAGGACATGCTAGCGACTAGTGAGTTCGGATGGGATAATGAGCGCATGGTCGTTACGACCCCTGATGAGGTCTGGAAGGATTACCTTAAGGTATGATTTATATAAGTACATCTTCCATAACACATTCACAAACTTATCTATCGAATGTATTTTCTTAACTTACAACTATATTTTACGGTTGCAGTCTCATCCGCGTGCTACACATCTACGCGAGAAAAGAATTGAGAGAATGGATGACCTTGCAATCATCATCAGATCCGATCAGGCAACTGGACGATATGTGCAGGGAAGTACGACTATGGCCACGTCATCCTCTCGGATTCAGCAAGATCTCATTGAGCCTTGGAGAGACGCTGAAGATGATTTGGAGGATACCATTGACCTCTCTCAGAACCACATAGCGAACTTGTCAGGTGGAAATTTTTCCTTAGATACTCCATTGATGGAAAGATGCGGAACCGGTGACACTCCTAGTCGGACTCCAGATTCTGACTGTAACTGAGATAGGGGTGAATCAAAGAAACGTATGCAACCTCCTCGTCCCTGCGATGTACTCGACATCTCCCTTAATACCGTTGCAGAGGCTATGCGTGATTTTGGCCTAGGCAAGGAGGTAAACCATACTAGGAAGGTACTTGATGTTCTTGAAGATGTGCAAGTGTTGACCAACTCAGAATTTATCGAAGTTAGTCAGCTGTTGAGCATGGATGAGAAGCTGGCATCGTTCTTTGTCAGTCTCCAACCCGAGAGGCGTGTTGAGTGGCTAAGGAGAACACTCTATGAGAAAGATCTCAATGCAGGAGTTGGGTCGGTCTGACATGCTCTTACCCGTTGTTGTGTTGATCTGACTGCAATAACTTTTTTATATGCTGGTGACTGTTTGTTTTTATTCTAGATTTTTTGGATTGATACAATTGGCATACGGTGTATACCAATTTGAATGGTGTGCTAATAGTCTAACTTTCTGGTTTAATATAGTTTATATATGTTCTGCTACATGCTTGTTGCTCAGCACATTAAGGTTGATAGAGCCACACATATCATATGGACAAAGGGTACGTACTATCAGTTATTTGAAATTCAAATCCTCTGATCATATTTTTTATTTATTTGTCACAGGACAATTTTTTGCATTTAGTATACGCACATTTAGACCTGCTACACCTTGAACCTGCCAATAATACACATGTCAATGCAGATGGTAAAAGAGAAGTACTATGTTGTTCTCGTGGGCCGTTGACCGGACATTTATCTGACATGGGATGATGCTAGCTGAAGGTTGAGGGATTCAGCGGAGGGAGACACCGGGCATTCAAGAATTGGAGGGAAGCGGTTTCATGCTGGGAGAGTTACTTCGGTGGGACTAGTGCACAATTGCAGCTTGCCACAAAAACTCATGCGGTTCATGTCGCTGCATAGTTAAACAAGGTTGACATCCATCATTTGTCGACTTCATTTATCCATCAGATGACCTGGGCCATGGTCTCCAGGTCCACGACGACTGATGATCTTGCCCAATCTTGTGGAGAGAGTTTCCGTGGACTTTTGATTAGCATTGTCGTTATTTTTTTCGTGCCGCTTATCATTATTAAATTCTAGCTGTAGAGGTTCTGTAACCGAATGAATATTATTTTTTACCTTTTTTTAGGGGGAATTTTGATTGTATGCTTTTGCTATCTTTAGCTATATCTGCATATTTTATGGTTTTTTTTTTTTTATTTTAATCTCTCTTTTATCGCAGATTTATGTTAGATTTTGATCCATTTTTTAAATTTTAATAATCATCTGATTGTATAGTTTATATCTTTGTTAGTATGGATTTGACAATCACTGTTGAAATAGTCAAATGGGCCCATAGTACTGTGGAGTACGTGTCTGTGAGGATGAGATTGCGTCCTACTCCCGCTCGAATGGTAATCCGTCCGCGCAAGGCGCTATGGGGGCCACCGTGATGTAAGTAATTTATCCACACCGTTGATCATTTTTATATGATTATTTTAAGGTATGATCCAAAAAATGATTCAGTTTCAGGGCTTATGTAGACCAGAAAGGGGGGATTGAACGTCCACCATTTACGGTGGGCCCCACAGATCCCATCCCTGACGGATTATCGTCCATGCAGGGGTAGGACGCAATCCGCATCTATGTGCCATTGTTGGAGGGAGAAAACCACCTAACATCATGGTGGGGCCCCACAACAGACCATTGCAACAGTAGTGGCTATGTAAACACTTATAAAGCAATCCTGGGATGGGATCTGCCCAGCCAAACAGATAGATGTGGAAAATTCAGAGGGATTGCTGCAATCCCACGGCTAACCAAATAAGCCAGATGTGTATGATACAGGGATACGGCCCACATCCCACGGGAGACCAAACAGACCCTCCATTTCCATCCCGGGATTGGTCCATCCCCAGGGATTCCATGCAGTCCACTGACACCAGCATCATTACCTTAAAATTGATCCCATCCCTCCTAATACCATGGGATCTGCCCGGCCAAACAGGCCCTTAGAAACCAAAACAAACAAAAGCATTATTATTATTTTTAATTTTCCAAACATACCCTACACATGAGATAATTGCATCCAATAGCTCTAAAATCCATCTTGCTTTGTTTATTTCACAGATGAGGTCGCTGACCTACTAGAACGTGCTCTTGTGCTGGCTTGATCCATCCGGTTTATGGAATTGTGGCCGTGATGGTGCAGTTGGGCAACTTCCTATGCTTAGGAGGCTTTGATTTGAGGAGTGGATTGCTCTCGAAGAAATTGGAGGGTCGGAGTTCGAAGCCGCCGTTGAGAGTCGGCATCACTGGAAAATCTTCCTGATAAGGGATGTGATGGAAGCCGATGGTATGCCACAACACGATGTCCTTGTTCTCTATGGCCCTGTTCCTGCGTAAACTCATCCAATCCGTCCAATGATTTAATCAGCAAACAATGCAAGCATACTGGAACTGATAGATTGTTGGTACACGAAAGTTAGAATGGATCCATTCCCTTTCACATGGAAGACGTGGAAGAGATCTAGACCATTGATCCTGCAACATGGGTTGGCAATGGCCCAAACCCGTATCGATAGCCTGATCGTGATTTGGGGGGCTTTTTCCCACCACGCTTTTGTCTTTTGAGCACATGTTTATGAACACGTAATGCCCATGGCTTGGTAACCATGCTCAGATGGGCCTTTTTTTTTTTTTTTTTTTTTTTTGTTTTTTTAAATTTATTTAAATTTAAATTTTACGTGTATCTCCCAAATTGGAAAAAATCCAAACCACATTCAATAGGGTGATCTTGTTCCTTTGATCGATGGGGCTAAGTTCTTCTCATAGCCGTCCATTTGTGGCCAGTACCACATCGAGCGGTGGTATCTTTCAATCTTAGATATTTCTAAAGCGTGCACAGACACGGTGGGTCCCAGCAATCTACAGCATGGATTACTGAACCATGGGCCCCACATGTGCACAAACTACCTGTCGGCTGATGAGACCGGCTCAGAGCTGTTCCTCCTATACATTGGAACATTACAGTTTATATGGTGTGTACATACATTTGAGATCGTGTTGATTACCATCAAATCATGATACATGGATGATCAAACGGTGGGAGACACTCTGCTAGTGGGCCACAACCCTCCTTCACAGGTGACGGATCGCTCTATCTGATCACCAGTTTGAATATGATTTGGGCTATTATTGGGCCGGCTGGCTCGTTGCACTTTTGGGCCTTTCTTAAGCTGGCCTTGGTCCATGTAAAAGAGCCCATGCACCAGACCATTTATGCTTTCAAGCGAATTTTTACCATATCTCATGGCACACTCAATGAAATGCCCAGATCTTGCACAAAAGTGGGTGGTCGGGCTCTGGCTCGGGCCTTTTATTGGAACTATCAAAATCTTAGAATGGGCTTGGATAGAAATTGGCCCTGTCCTATCCGGGACCATCAGGCCGGGTCCATTGACAGCCCACGTTGTTGTTTTATGTGTGTGGCCCATGTGTACGCGCATTACTTTCGTTGATCAACTACCAACAATGGTTTACCTTTGGCTCCAAACGGCTATGGTGTCGTCCCCTCGGCTCTGGTCCACATAGAGACCTGCGGCCCACTTCTCTGACCTGTTATATGCGGTCACGATCACCGGATACTTAGTGTAGGCTGCACGTATCTGAGGGTAATCATCGTCTGATAGAATGGAAGCGGCCAGTGATCCGGTTAACAGCCGGTAGCCCACATGGTTCCCCACCTTTGTCATTTTATTGGGGTTCACCACTAATAGATCGGACGGCTCCAAGCTAATTGGGACCCTGGCATCTGCTTCCGTTTTCGCGGTTTCACTAACGACCGTCCAATAGCTCTTTCTCGGTGAGCTGCCGTCCATCACTCGTACCGTCTTCATCTTGGTTTTGACGAAGGAGTTGTGATCACCGTCGATGTCAAGATCCAGGTAATAGGTGAGGAAGTGATCATGGTGGACCCCAACAGTGTTCTGGGCCAGTAGCGTGCCATATACATTTTCCATGATCTGGTCCGTGTGAGTGTACGGCACCCCCTTCACCTCTAAAATACCCGTTAGCCCCACCTATTATAAATGAATAAGAGAAAATTCACACATTGTCATGTTAATTTCAATTCTCAGGGGCATTGTTGTCAATAAGATAAGATGTTAGTCGGACGCATTTGTCTTGGACAGAAGAAGATCTGAACCGCTCATCTGATGGCTCTCTCTATGGGCAGTGTACAGCCCAAGTTAATTTGGAGTTGATTAGACAGTCCCAAACATTCATTCAGAAAAGGACGCTCCTGTTCCAATGGTTGAGATCATCCGATTCCACTAGGTTTTGGGCCATGGTCATTTCATGGTAGGGCCCGCTGGACAAGCGGTCTGGATCTTCCAAAAGTTAGGCATGAGGAGGCAGGTCCAAAGCTCAAGTGGACCACGCAAACCAGAAACAGCAGGGATAATGATGTCCACTGCTTATAATTTCCTGGGGCCATAGTCAGAGACATTGAATGTGAAACAAGATTTGCATGTGAAATTGATTTGGGAACTAAGTTTTCAAAAATTACTTTCATTAGAAATTTTCTTTAAATTTTTATTTTTCAAGAGTGGCTACCAAACAGGCCCGAAAAATTTTATTCTTTAAAAAAGGATGAGGGCATTTTGGTCATATTCAGTGGTACGTGCCTCAATTTGATAGAATGGGTGTTCTTGCTACTCAGGCAAAATGTGATGGTTGGTATGCAGTCACCCATGAATTTTACACGTGGAACGTAATAACTCATATTTAGCTATGCAAATTGTGGGACCCACTGTAAATTGCTCATAACACCAAAATCATATTGATTTATAGGCTCTAATCTTTGATTAACAGATTTTTTACTTCAATTTGGAACGTTCACTATTTTACATTTCAACCACTCATTAAAGAACGTTTAGATCCTAAGTTACTTTACATGCTTCAAGTAATTTATCTTAATTTTTACTTAGTTACCAAACATAATACTTATTAACCAAATTTTCAATATCATATCACTACTTAAGTTCATTTGGTCCACTCCCACTGAGCCCAACAACCTTTGATGTTGACTGTTTATTATATTGGGCTCACCTTAGCCCTGACTTTAACGTGAATTGTCTAACATGTGGGGCTTACCTTTGATGTGAATGGCCTATCATATAAGTCTCCTTTGATATGGACATTTATGGTAGAAAGAGAGAATAGATAGATATATCATAAGTTGAAAAGCAAGAAAAAATATATTTTTTTAAAAAATTATGAAAATAAGTAACTTTCATAACATAAGTTACTTTAATAAAAATACTTACTAAATTAAATTAAGTTAAGAAAAAGTTACTTATTAGGTAGTATCCAAACACGCCCTAAATACTAACCAGTAAGTCATAAAAAGTCTTATCCGTGTAAACTTAGGTTATGTTCTATCTAAATAGGATCTCAGTATTTGGATTTTAGTTGTATAATTTCTCTGCGCTGAGTATCAATTATCCCACCTTGCCTGAGTATCAAAGTTTTTTCCTTGCAATTATAGTAAATTCCAAACATACCCCTGCTTTTATTGAGCCGCTCTGCTTAAACTCCCAGTCGACAATGTAGTCATAGTTCCCAACCGTCGAGACCATTCTCACCACAAGGCTCACATCCGGCCTCACTTCCCTTATCTGCAAAACCACCAATTTCTCATCGACAATACCACAATACCACCACTAAAAACCACTTATGCTCATCAGAAAACCACTTACCACTTTCCCTGGGATGCCAGTCTCTGTGTGCCGCCATGCAACGTCCCCAGCATACCGCTCAAACACACAAAAAACGTTGGGGACCTTAACGGGCTGCCCGTCCTGCCCGGCATAGTACCCATCCATGAATATTGCATTGGCTGGACAGTCCGTCAGGGGTTCTAGCGAGGAGGCGCATAGACCGAAACCGTACTCTCCAGCGTCAAAAAATGTTTTATAATACCATTCCACCGATGGATCCATGTATGGCACGAACAGCTCCGATACATGTCCCTTATACAACACACGCCTATATTCATCTTTCTCCAGATCATAAACTGATGCTAGAGATACAACTGGGCCCGCCCGGACGTCGAATCCTAGATGGAAGACCCAATTGGCCCACCTGCTCACAGTCACAAAACATGGTCATGTAAACAAAGAAATGGAGTTACATCTCTAATTGAAGAAAGTTTTCTCAAATGTATGATGCTTCTTGTCATGGATGGATAGGATGCCCCTAAAAAACTCCTAGAATGGACTTTTGATCAATTGCACCTTTTGTTATAGGGCTGGTCTAGCCCAACTTGGACCATAAACCAAATGTTAGGGTTATCTGGTGGAGGATTGATGGAGATTTAACTAATGGTTATCATGACAAAAAAGTCTCCGTTATAAATCCTTCTAATTCAATGGTGAAGATTGAATAAATGTGATTTCTTGGTTTGTGGTCCATCCAAGGTATAGATTATATTATTATTGATTCCAATCTTATACACACTTCTCAATGTGTCCATAACGAATCATTGATTAGTTAAACAAACGAAAATGCCAAATATTATAATTTGGACGGCCTCGGAGAAATACCATGATTAAAATAAATGAGGGTTTGTTTATACTTCCGATGGACAACCTTGCGCAGTTAGGAATGGCAATTGACTGGGTGGCCCACACGGCTTGGTGGGCCGGGTTGGCTTTTGGTTGGGCTTGGTCGTTAGTTAGGCTGTGGTATGGGCTTAGAAAATGTACGAGAGAACCTGTGGGAGAAGGGAAAGAACAGACAAAAGGACATCTTTTGGCTTGAACTAAGAAATGCGATTTTTGGACATTTCTGGCTTGGGCTTGGAAAACATGTAAACCTCATATTGATATGATCTCCGTGGCCTGCAAAACTTGACAACCAATAATGGTGGTTCATTGCTAACTATTTGCTTGTGGTATGGTCCACATGATCAGCAAATGTGGCTCATTCTTCAAAACATGGTCGTTCATAAAGTTCCAATGAAAATAGAGGGAGTAGATTCGATACATACCCCAGTGGGCACATAAATGGTGTTTATCAAAGCTTTATGTTACATATAACAATATCAGCATTTAACCCATAAAAACCTTGACCCTTAAGACATGACAACTACAATTTTAATCCTCAATATCATAAGGACGTTGTCAGTGAGGCTCACTGTCGAATTCAACACATAGATAGTGTCCAAAGCTCCACAACCCTTGACACATGACAAACATGACCTTGACCCTTAACACCGGCCTAACGTATGAAGTGTTGTGAATGTATTTTATACATTTGAGACAGTATTTCATAAAAGTTTATGGGCTAATGAATAAGATATATTCATAAATCAAGTAGATCACACCATAAAAAAATAGTTAAACGTGAATGACCATTGTTATTGGTTGTTTAGGTTACAAAGAGCTTGTTTCATACTTAGGTTAATATATTTCTGTTGAAATAGTAGGTTATAAAAAGAATGAATTGGTTGAACCTGCCTTAAAGTGGGCCTAATAATTACGTGATTGATAGCTTGAAAGCATCTCTCGCGAGTAAAATTACAGGCACAGCTCCAAAATACTTGGATAATTTAGTTCACAAAACATTAGAGAACCGTGAGAAGGCTTAAAAAAACATAAAAAGTAAAAAAGGAAGGCTATTCTCTTAGATTGGCCAGGAAGTAGATTGGGCTTATACGCATGGTTGTATGTATCTCATCTATTCCGTCCATCTATTTTTTGAGCTTATTTTAAATCATGGTTCGAAAATTGAAGCACTTCTAAAACTCAATTGGACCACAAGAAATCATGGGGATAATGATGTCCACCTTTGAAACTATCATAGGGCCAACAATAATATTTATCTGTCATCCACATATTCTTTCGGTCACACAGACATAGGCAAAGGAAAACCACAAATATCAGCTTGATCTAAGACTTTTGTAGATCCCAAGAATTTTTCAACGGGGCATTCAATTCACACTCTTTCCAATAATGTGTTCACTTCAGCTGTGGATGTGCTTCAATTTCAGGATCATGCACTAAAATGAGAATTTAAGACAGACAAACAGCGTTGATAATGAACATACATCATGGTGGGGTCAGTACGCTCTCGGTAAGCAATCCGCTTCTGATTGGCCGTACCTAAGGGCCATTCTTTTAAATCTCTTTTAAAAAATTATTATTATTATTTTTTTAAGGGTTATGTCATTTTAGTAAGAGAGTCAGCAGAGAATTCGAATTTAAAAATATAAGAGGTAAAGCCATGCTTGCATTTGGTTATCCAAGCCATTATTGCTTCGGGTCAACCTAGTGAAGTTATCCAAACCATTAAAAAAACGGAAACCATCATAAACATCACCTAGCGTAAAAATCAGGCCGATTCACTCGTCAGGTGGGCCAGACGTGTATATTGGGTTTGATTTTTTGCGTGCTCATTGATTTTGGTGGTATGGTTCATCTGATGAGTGGATCAGCTGAATATTCCACGCGACGTAATATTCGTAATGGGTCCACATTCTCTATGGCTTGGATGAGGAAAAGATCTGAGACACCACATGGTAAGGTTAGCATGCTAAGGCTTTATATCATCATCCTTGATCAGCTAGTTGTTTCATATGCAACTAGTTGACTGCAAGTCTACGGTCATTCCCACCTCTGCTTCAAAGGAGAAAAACTTTAATACTCTGAAAAGGTGTGGATGACATGCAAGTGCTTAGAAATTACATAAGTACCATGCAAATAATTCAAACGAAACTATCCAAATATAGGTCTGAGTCTAAATGTATCATGAACCAAAAATTACACTTATTTGATAATTTCACTATCAGATTGGTGGACATTTGTGGGATCGTTAAAAACTTTTAACGTATCCAATGGTTCTGCTGCTACATACTAGTGTGCATTAATCAAAGGTCAGGATATGTCAACCTATCTATGGGAAAATGAGTTAGGGACACAATTCCGTCCGTTGAATTGAGTTAATTTATGACAAATGTAAAATTTATGAGTGCCCAAGTATCGAGCGTCATGATCTGCCAGAGCATCAAATAACTCCCTGTTTCAAAACAAGAAGCGTTTTACACGATCGGATTAGGTGTTACCCGGCTGTTGCCCTTACCGTGGGGCTCACCTTGATGATGTGGTGTATCTCCACGCTGTCCATCCGTTTTTCAACCCATTTCAGGACGTGTTCCAAAAAATTAAGCAGACTCAAATCTCAAGTGGACCATACCTCAGGATACAGTGGTGATAGAAAGCCCACCATTAAAAACTTCCCAGGGCCCACCGTGGGAAGTTTCATAATGTTTAGTACCATCCAATCCGTTGATAAGGTCAAACAGAACTGGATGAAGATAAATATAACTACAAGCTTGATTGAAAACTTTTGTGGCCTATGACATGTTTTTAATAGTCATTCACCACTTTTTCCAGTGGTGTGGTCCAACAGAGACCTGGATCGGTTTAATTTTCGTGTAAACATCAAGAAATAAGCTGAAATAACGGTTGGACGGCGTGGATACATAACATATTAATCAAGGTGGGCCCCACATGGTAAGGCCAACACCCACTAAAATGTTACCTAACACCAAATCCGCTCCCGTTTTACACGCTGATCCGGGAATTGCATGGGTAGTATTTCACATTTAGCATGCCTACACGATCAACGTGTCATATACATGTATGATATCCAAGCCGTGAAGAGCGGCTTCACCAAAATTTCAACCCAGGTGATCTTAGATGTTATACTGATTCAAGATCCTTGAACTGAATGGACGGCAGATGATGAATATACACCAAACTATCGTGTATATTCATACACGGTACAGCGGCTGCATTTAAGAAAATCAAACTCACCTGACCATGTGCCCATCGATTTCGAAACTCCGGCCATCGGGCTGGACAACCGTTATGTATTTGGTTTCTGGAGGGAACGGAGGCTTCTGCACTGATGCCCGGTAGTCGGTTCCGTCAGCTTTCGGTACAGGAATTCTCAACCGATCCGAGTATTCCGTTATCTCCATTGCATCAAAATCGACGGTCAGCGTTATACCTTCCAGCGGCCTTACATAGTTATTGTCCGTCCCATCCGGGTAAAAACATAGGATCTTGGTCACTCTCTTCCCCTTTCTCTTCTCACCGAACCATCCAACAGAAAATGTCTCGCACACAACTTGTGATAAATCTAGACCCCTCTTTCTAACTGACTTTATAAATGGAGTGTAATTCAGCGGCAATGCGTTAGCGGCAACCTGTTCTTCGAACGTTTGTAAAGGGTAGCCAAATCCATTGTGGATATGATCAGAGACGA
Organism: Magnolia kwangsiensis; assembly: GCA_037074715.1. Taxonomy (NCBI): domain Eukaryota; kingdom Viridiplantae; phylum Streptophyta; class Magnoliopsida; order Magnoliales; family Magnoliaceae; genus Magnolia; species Magnolia kwangsiensis. Next base: position 11,009,614 of record CM073571.1, read on the forward strand.
TCGAACGCTTAGATAAGTCCACCACAATCTCATGGGACTGCTTATCTATTCGTGCAATTACAAAGGCCCGGCGAGGTGGAGTTGTTTTGCTGTGATTAGATAGCCATGAGAGGATGGTTGGTTTGTCTGGGTCATCTAAGCCGACGTAGTGGAATGTTAGTTGTCTGATTGAGCTGTGGTTCAAGCCTTTGATGATGTCTCGGACGGCGTGGATTTCGGAAGGGGTAAGAGGGTCAAGAGGGTGTGGTTGGATTGAAGAGACGGAGAGAGGAAGGAGGAAGAAGATGAGGGTAGTGATGGTCGTAACCATGGCCTTAGATGATGAAAATGTAAGAGAAGGTTAGCACATTTAAAGGGAGAAAACGACAAATAGAAGTCCATGGGGAAGTTCGTCAGCTGGTACGATGGCTGAAGGGGCACGAAACTCACCGTGTGAGAAATCTAGACCGTTCATTTTGATTCGGTGGATCCATTTATGAATTGTTCATAAAAAGAGAAACGATTACATGGTAACCTTATAATAAGACCCACGTGATGCATGGATGACATCGAATCCATTCATCAGATTCATCCTTCAATGGTAGGCCATAAACCGAAAAATTAGATGAATGCAAAACTCAGGTGGGCCACAAAACAGGGAACATTTGACGGGATGCTTACCCTTCATTCCGTGCTGGCTCCACCGTGCTGTGCATATGCCTTAAGATCCATCTATCCAACACATGCCACCTTGATGATGGGACACAAAAAATCAGGCCATTCTGAACTCAGGTATGGCCCAGTGAAACCAATGGTGGTCATCACCTCCCAACTCATTCCTGCAGTGTGGCCCACCTGAGTTTTAATTATCCTTATTTTCTGGGCTCCTACCCAAACACAAGGGAACACATGCATCAGTTGGGGCCATTTCGAACCCCCACCGCCAGAATCAGTAACGTGAGCTTTGACCCTCAAGAAATTTCACAAATTTGTTTAGTTACTGTAATCTTCTTACCAATAGCCAATCAATTGTGGAGCCCATTAATTGGATGAACGGCCAGGATCATGGTAGCTGTGCCTCTTAAGAGAGCATTGAATAAGCTCCCATTATTTAACGTCACCATCCAGATTTGACAAATTGGCTACCGATTGGATGCTCTCGAACAAGTTACAACCATCATATCATGATTAAACGGTTGTGATCATTCTTGGTATATTAATTGTCTGATTTCGTTTTTCTCTATGATATGTATGGGCAGACGAATCTTCAACGAGTCAAAGTTGGGCGTGTAGTCCACGCTTTCTCGACTTTGAATGAGATGTAGCTTAATTAAGCCACGTGTGGAAATCATGACCTGAGATTCACTCTCATCCACCATGTGTCACCTACCCCAGCCCTCGTGCAAAGACTTCAGCTGATAAACTCTCCATCTACACGGCACTACCATGGGTTATACCATCGGTGGAATGTGGACTGTTAAATAGATTCAACTGTTCACGTTCATTTCCAAAAATCAATGGCCAGGATCATTCTTTCTGATAATTGGACCGTGTACCATCCATGATAGCTTCCAGTGGACTAAGGGGTCTTTTGGCACCGTGAATTAGAGGGGATTAGAGGGGGTTTCAAATCCCCTTGATTATTTGGGGCATAAAGTAAATGGGGTTGCAAATCCAAGAGGTTTGTAATCCTCTCTTTGACGAAAACGGATTGGTTACTCTTCCTGACACTAGCCAATGGCTAGTGGTCGGTGCTCTATGAGGCCCTCTATGACATGTGTTTCATCCATATATTCATAGTAGGGTCCACAGAGCATCGACCGCCAGCCACGGGCTGGTGTCCATTTCCCTCCTTGAGGAGTTTTGTATGAGGGCTTGGATTACACTTAAAATCATTTCAATAGTTGCGATTGTAACTATTGTCTCACCGTACACTATCATTTTATTGGGCACATGGCTCACTAATGATGATCAATGCCAATTAAACATTGTTCATGTAAATCAGCACTGTCCAAATATTGTCTATATTAACCAACGATTAAAAATTGTTGGTTTCACTTAGACATGATCTTGTGCTTGTTGTCAATTCAATACTTGAAATTTTATTATTTTCTGGCAAAGCATATATTTCATTGGGATTATTATAACTAATAATATCAAAAATTATATATCTCACTAATTAAGAATATTAAAGTTGATTTGATAATTAAATTCATATCCTTATAAAGATACTATGTACAGGTATTTTTGAATTAAAATTATTCACACCCGTGCCAGACACGGGCGGTGGATTGTCAATCTCGGGTTCCATATCACGAGGATTCCAACTCCCCGCTCCCAAACAAGCCCTGACAGATGCGATCATCTAGCCGCCTCGGCACTTGGGTCTAGGTTGCAATAAGCGTTACGCACTTTTGACGTGACTTTTGTTTTTTAGTTTCCCTATCACTGGCAATGAGAAAGGACGCGGATTGCGTCCTACCCGCACCCGTCTCCATCTGGGACCGGGTAGGAGTTTTGAGTGGCCAACGTTTTTTTTTTTTTTAAGTTTCTCTATCACTAACAATGAGAAAGGACACGGATTGCGTCGTACCTACTCCCGTCTCTACCTGAGACCGGGTAGGAGCTTTGGGTGGCCAACGTAATTTATGGATTATATCCACATTATTCATTCATTTTTTTTATATCATTTTAGAATATAATACAAAAAATGAGGCATATTCAAGACTCAAGTGGACTGCACAATGGGTGATTAAACTCTTATCATTGAAAACTTCTTGGGAGTCACAGAAGTTTTGAATGAAGTTGATATTTTGTTTTCTCTTCATACAGGTATATTTAAATTTATGAAAACGTTGGATGGAAAATAAAAATGACGGTGAGCCCTAAAAAAATTTCAACGGTGAGAATCATTATCACCGCTGCTTCCTGTGGTGTGGTGCATTTAAGCTTTTGATCTGCCAAATTTTTAGCGTTATACCTTACATTGATAAGGCAAAATGGATGGCCAGTGTGTATAAGACCCATATATGGGCCACTCAAAGCTCCTGCCCGTTCCCCGCTGGTGACGGGCGGGGGTAGGACGCAACCCGCGTCCCTCGAGAAAGGGTTGTTGATAGCCACCGGCCCACAGCTACCATATTCGGCCCGCTAAGCATAGTTGGATGGATGACACGTTGCAAAAGATCCGGGCCATTCATCTAGTAGAGCACTCTGAAAATATCATATGCCAATATAGTAGACTCACCAACTGAGCCAAATAGGCACTTTGTATATGAACCATGAATTATTTTCTTTTCTAGCCGTCTATTTTTCTTGTACATTTGTGATGGTCAGCGGGCCAGTATGATTTTCATGGTTCCGGGCATCTGTACAGTGAATAGTACCTGATGAAGGGCCTGGATCTCTGACATGCATGGCATCCAACTGTCAATAAACCATCTGATATTTTGATCAGACGATCATCTTATGAAGGCACTTATATGCTAGATTGGTGGCCTGCTCGCTTGACAGATGCAGTGCGCTTCTGCATTTAACAACAATCCCACCGAGATAAACTTTCCCACGTGTAAATTAAGAACGGTGGATGATGTTAAAACGTGTCCACATTATAAAAGTTGAGGTCAACCGTAATTTACCTTTAAAAAAAGTTATTAATTATTTCCGATTGAAGTTCTGACGCAATTCTGGGAGAGTTGACATCTTACTTTTGAACGCAAGAATTGAGGTGAAGAGTGAATCTCACGTGGGACTTTTTTAATTTTTTAAATTTAACACACGCACACATACCCCCACACACTCACGCTAGTAGAATTTCACCACCAATGACACTCGAACCCGGTGTTGAAATTGCTGAAAGTCTATCACCCATGCAACAGTAAAGATCATACATATTTCACGTGGAACCTATTGTTACGCATGTCCATCCATTCTGCTGAGTATTTAAGGCATGATTTTAAAAATAAATACAACTAAAGCTTAAGTGGACACAAATTAAGAAGAAAGAGTGGAAATTGAAGGCTTGCTGTTAAAATTCTTTTGAGGGCCTCAAAAGTTTTGGTTCAAATTAATATTTATCTTTTTACCTTATTTATGTCCTCGTGATCTTATAAATAGGTTAGATGACTAATAAATAGTCTTTTAAGCTTAAGAAGGAAAAAAATATTTCAATGCCAGTAGTTTTATTATCACACTTCTTGTAGTGTGGGCCATTTGCCCTTTAGATCTGCCTCAATTTTCGGCTCACATCCTATAATGTTTTAATAAACAGATCAACAATATGGATATCTCACATATATTATGGTGGGGTCTATAAGTTATGTTACTTCTTTTGGACTGATTTTTGAGACCAAAATATTAAACATGCGTGGGAATAATAATAACCTATTTACCACACATTTCTAATGAAAAAAATGATAATCAAACAAGGATAAACAATTCACATAATTTCATGTGATCATTTCAAATTCATACAGCATGAAAGCTTGTGAACATGTATTTTATATTGGGCCGATGTATGCACTGAGAGGTGGGGCTCTCATTTTCTCACCTACCTGTAAGGGCCACACCTCCAAATTCAAGAGACAACTAATGGTGAGTTTCATTGTACAGGTTTGGCCCACAAGATTGGTGGATTGGCCCAATGTTTTAGGGAGTGTTTGGTACATGTGATTAGGTGGGATAGAATTGGCATAATGTAATGATTATGTGGTGTCAAGGAATCCGATGGCTTAAGAGGGCATGCTACTTCATGTTCGGAGAAGAAGCCATCAAAATGTAGATCCTTGGTTTTACGTTGAAATGTGTTTGGATTGAATTGTGAAAGATGTGGAGATTCATCCGCCCTCCATAGCATGTTCGGAAATGCCACAAACCACCACTGCCCTATCGCATTGACATCACCAAGTTATGCATACCCCACCATGATGTATGTGTTATATTGGCACAATTCATCCGTACGACAACATTTTATGGGATGGGCCACAAAATGAGACCGATCCAAAGCTTACATGGACTACACCACATAAATCAGTGGGTATAGTGATGCTCACTGTTGAAACCTTCCTATTGCCCACCTTGATGTCTTTTTTCCATCAAACCTGTTCAAAAGTTCAGACAGACGTAGATGAAGGGAAAACACAAATATCAACTTGATCCAAAACTTCTACCGCCCCCATGAAGTTTTCAATTGTAGGCGTTCAATCCATACTTCTTTTTGTTGTGTGGTCCATTTGAGCTTTGAATCTACTTGATTTTTGGGCCGATGCCTTAAAAAGGTCTTGAAAATAGATGGATGGTGTGGATACAGACCATACATCATGGCGGGACTCATAGATCTTGTAGACATAAAGACACCCACATTCGCTGGACTTGCAAAAAGAAAAAACAGGCCATGGATGGAGGCCGTATACTTGGAGGGTTTCTTGTTAGATATGATGTTAAGACTCATTTTCCAAACCATCCAAAGCTTATACCCAATGAAGAAAACAAGAGGTAATTCAGTGGTATTTTTATTTCAATCCCATCTAATACCACCTAATACACTGAACCAAACCGGCACTTAAGAGTTTCCACCCATGTCAAAGATGACTGAGAAGAAGGATAACTAAAAAAATAAGGCTAAATTAGGGGTGGCAGGATAGCACATGAAATATATTCTTAACTCAGACGATTAGAACACGATAAGTTATAATGCTACCAGTTGTATCAATTAATTCAAACAGTTCGATTAATTGATCTGAGAGGTCCACTAAGTTTCGAACACATTTCTTAAATGCACAACGAAATCACATTGATAAGATGATCCAACCCATCCTTGCTTTGGTGTTTTTTTTTTTTTTTTCCTTTCTCTTTTATGGCCGTCTCTTTTTCAACCATGAGAGGGATAGTTACGCTTACCTGACAAAAGTCATTCTTTAGAATCATAAGCCATCCATAATGGTCCCTGACAAATGGATGGATGTTCTTGTTGCTTAGACTCATTTTTTGTGTGAATGATCTTAACTGTCTATATTTAATGCCATCAATCAAACAGTAAATAATAGTCAAATTAGTTTGATGTTTTCATTGTAACACATGAGATTTGTGCTGAATAGGGGAGGTCAAAGGAATGGATCGAGTATCTCAATGCACCTAAGAGCTCTAGTGCTCCAAGTGCACAGGAGCACCTTTCAAAATTGAAACCTGGGAATATAGAAAACAAATCCATGGTAGGGCCCACCCACTAAATAGACAATATAGATTTGAAGATCCCACCTCGCATCACATGAGACCGTGACAGATATATTTGCCAATCAGGCCCTGTTGAATAGGTCCTCACCATGTAAATTGAAATAGTCTTGCTCTAGAGGCAGGTCCGACGGAACTGGAGCATCCCAGGGCCACAGAAATACAACGGCAAAAGGCGAAAGTTAAAAAAAAAAAAACCTAAACAATCCAACCCAAAAATAACAAACGTACAACCTACAAATACCCATTTTCCCATTCGACCTCTCCTCACCGGCAAGAAGAGGTGAGACAGAAAAGAGAGAAGAAAGAAAGAGAGATGGCTGTTGCTATAAAAGTAGTTGTAGTGCTGATGTTGGCCTTTGCCCTTCTTGCAATGGCTCAAGCTGAGGGAGGCTGGGAATTAGCAGAGTGCTATAATGACTGTGTCGACCAATGCGTCAAATCAGGAAGGAGTGTCTATTTGTGTAAATACTGGAATTGCGCTACCACCTGCACTCTTATTCTTAAACACGGTAATCCCTGTCTTCTTTCATTATTGTCATGGGTGGCTCCCATGATCCAGTGATCCAGGCCTTCCATCCATCTGATGCTCCCTATATTGGATGGGGATGCCTCTTACTAACAAAAAAAAATAAAAAGTTCCCGTACCAGAGCTCGTCTGCCAATATAGGGACGCCCGTGTGCCCCAGGCAGTACATTGTGTGCCGCTTGCCATGGGGCAGACTCTCTGCTTTGGCAGGGATTGCAATACATGTGCCTCTTCCCCCTTTTTCATTCTCATCCACATGCCTTGGTGAATGGACTCCCATACTCCTCTCTTACAACCAAAATTACATCCCATGCCATCCAATTCAACCCTTGAGATTTTGCCACGTGGCAATCTCAAATCCAAACCATCCCATCCCCTTTTAACCCTAGACTTTGTAAGAATTACAAAAAAATTGAGCTGAGGCTATAAATAGCCTCCTCCCCTTCTCATTTCATGCACCGAAGAATTACCCAGGATTCTAAGAAACCTCTTTAGCTCCCCTTTAAACCCTTAGCCTAGCTATTCCATTCCTCCACCAAGAGAGGAAAGGGGCCATAGGTTAAAGTATAGCCTAGTCCAGCTCAATCTCTAGCCTCCTGAGCCACTAAAACCTTGATCCTAGCCTCTTAACCCAATCCTCATGACACTATGGTCCACTCAACCGTCTAATCATTCATCGACTTCATCTAAACATGTCTTGTCCTTAAGAAATTTGGACAGGCAATTTTATTGTTTCGACAAGTAGATAGTTCAAGCTAGTTTATTTAGCCAAAATTATAGTTTGTCATCGGCATTGCATTCGACACACATTACACACACCCTTACATCATTAGTACACAACAATTAATTCAATCATCTCGTGAAGTAGAGACAATACATTCGTATGGGCATAGTGGGTATATAACACATTCCCTCTCTATAACCGTGATTCCTAACTTAGAATCTCAGCCATAGATCAATGAGTTATCTTAGATCCTAATATTTTTATAGGGTTGAGCTGAGTGTGGAATTGGATTAATTGGCTAGTGGTGTCTCCAGTCAAATATAGCATCTTTCTAATCACACCCACAAACACTTTCAATCCATCACCATCGCATGAGCTTGAACTACCCGGGATCCAGCATCCACACCAGTCCATGATTGCCCCAACACTTAGAAGGTTCAAATTGCTAATAAGACCCATTTTCAAGAAATTATCTTCGTCATCAATTTTAAATTGATGGGATGTAATTTCTTCACAGTAGCCCATGAAATGTCTGGCAGACATGATGAATGACCTAGCCTGACCAACCGGACATTGATTGATAAAAAAATGTCCATTAGGCCGATAAGTCATTCAAATATGCATACTTACAATAAATTTCTAAAAAATTTTGTGTTGTTTTGCAGAGAACTGAGGCTAAAGTCATGCAGCATATTGAAAAAGGTCCTACAGCCCGGCTTCTAAGGCTCCTACAAGCACCCCTTCTAAGGGGTAAAACCTTTTCAGCTAGCTAGCCATCATCTCTACTGTTTGACCAACGAAATGTAATAACTCTCTTTGTATCATGTCTCCAATTTTCTCTTGTTGGGCACTCTTTAATATCAATATAAGCAAGTCATTTGCATGACACCATTGACTATTTGGTCCTTCGGTAGATTTATGATTTTCTTGAAAATAAGGAAGTTACTTGTCCATATCCCTGTCAGATCAAGCCAATTAACTAGAAGGCTTGTTAGCACATGCCATGTGGCTAATTGGCCTCTGACTATAAGTAAATTCGGCCTTTGACTATAAGTCAATTCAATAGGGTTCAATTCCTAGTTATGTTGTTACTTGACTTTATGAGCAAGTTGGATGGCTAATAGACATTGCAATGCCCACTAAAAATTTTCAACTGTAGACATTGGTATTCCTTTGTTTTCCCTTCATCTAGGGTTCTGTGACTTAGAACAGGTTGGATGGCAAATAAACAGTGCAGTTGCCCCAAATAAGTTTTCAACTGTCCACAATCAATTCCCACCGTTTTGTTTGGTGTGGTCCACTTGAGATTTGGATGCGAGTACGAATTTTACATATGCCAACATGTACACATAATGTCTCCACATAGCATTCTCCTGTTAGTCCACGTCATTGCATCGAAAATGGATGTAAACAATCACTATCAAATGCAATTTTTTATTTTTTTTAATATAATATATTATATACATTTGCATCCCTATTTAAAATGGATTGCAATTACAAAGGCATGGACAAGAACACCCCAAATTACCATGACAAAAGGACCTCATTCCTCTGTGGCAAAGACTCCTATTTCCGGACAAACTTAAGAATTGAAGATCAAATTGATTATGCAACTCACTGTTATGACTTTGTAAAATTAGAATTGACTAATTGGAATAAACACAGGTCTATTTATGTTCGGTTCAAACGAGTTGCATGTTCAATTAGTGATTCCTACAGGTTACCATTGATGTGAACATAGTTCTAAAACAAGATGAGCCAACTTGAAACTCTGCCAAATCTTGTAAACACTTGCTGAGTTGTTTGATTCAGTTGGGTTTGACAGGATATTTTGAGTAGGCAGGAAAACTAATCCATAAAGGCAACCTCATCCATGGAATAATTGTTTGTTATTTAGGCATTCTAATTATTTTTATTGGTTTTTTTTTTCTTTTAATAATTTAAAATGTATTAAATAATAAAAGTGATAGAATGATTCTCAGTTGGTCAATTAGTGTATTTTTTTGCGATAGCAGGGCCAAGTATCTCAATGCAGCTAGGAGCACTAGTGCTCTGAGTGAAAGGGAGCACCTCCCATAATGAAATCCAAGAAAATGGAAAACAAATGCATGATACGGACCAACCACTAAATAGGCAATGGAGATTTCCACCTCGCTTCCACTTGGGTCCATCACGGGTATATGAGCCAATCAGGCCCGGTTGAATCGGGCCTCTTATTGGACATTTAAACAGTTTTGCTCCAGATGCTGTTCTGATGGTCCAATAGTGGAGCCTACCATGATATTTGTTAGATATCCACCCCATCCATCCGTTTTGTGAGCTCATTTTAGGACATAAATGAGGCAAAGAATGAACCGTGTCCAATACTCGAGTGGGCTGAAACCATGAGAATTGAATGTCCACACTTGAAATATTCAGGGGTCACAGATGCTTCGAGTCATGCTAATATTTGTATTTTCAGTTCATCATGAACGGTATAGGGATGGCATGCAAATGTCACTGTCGACTCTAGGGAGGTTTCAATGTTAGGAATTGACTGTAACTACCTTTTCCTTTAGTACGGCCCACTTAAGTGTTCGATCCTTCTCACTTTTGGTCTCGTATGCTAAAATGAGCTCACAAAATGCATGGACGGGGTGTATTTCTCAAAAACATCACGGTGTGCCTCACACAGGTTTCTAGGGGGAACGGATTGGATTAGGAACGCTACAGTAGCCTTTTAACATGGCAAAATGACATTGGTTGAATACTAATGGGATGTTCTCTTGCAATGAATGTTCCTCCGTTAAGGATCCATCATATGTGCCCGCGAATGTATGTTCTGCTCTACATGCATATGGACATAATATCCTTAATTCCTTGTGTGTGGACAACTGAGGCCCCTGCATTGGCAATTTAGACCATTAATTAAAGGGCCACCACCATGAATGGGGGTTCCCTAGAAGACCTTAATAACATTGAACTATCTTAATCCTTCTATCAATAACCTAAAAGTAGACAGCTAAGAAGAAAACACGTCTCATTTGAATCAAAAGTCCCAATCTGCGAATTGACAGTAAGTCTTTCTATTATGCATATCAAGGGTGTGGATCCTCACCCGTGAGCCTACTTTTCCATATAAACGTTGTGTATCCTCCGCTCAGTGTGTCCACCTTTACATCTATACATGCCAATATTCACCATCCAAATCATATCTCCATGGACCATTCAAACTCTCTTAACAATCTGATCCGATTAATAAGATTTTTCAGAGATGATCTGGCTATAGTGGGATTCATGATTTGGATTATCTGAAATTGGTGTGGATGTATGCCACGTGTACGACCGATTAGTTGCAATGGTACAGGGATTTGCGACAAACACACATTGTAAGGAGAGTGTTTGATTTAGGTGATTGACAGAAGGCAAGAACCATATCCCAATGGATGGAGTATAAGCTAGAAATTATATGGATCTTAACCGTCCAAATCATATCCCTGTGGATGGAGGATATCCCAGAAATCACACAGATAAAACTCTCTTAACAATCTGGTCCAATGAATGAGACTTTTGAGAGATGATATAAAATGGTGGATCAATGATGTGGATGGTCTAAGATTGGCATCAAGTGGGTAATATTGATGGCAAGGAGGAGAGGGAGGGTAAGAAAATTGTGAGAGAGTGAAGAAAAAAAAAAAATACAAATGAAGTTGGTTAAAACGGGGAAAGATAGGGACTAGCATTCATTGCAAGGGAACACTCCGTTTGGTATTCAACCATTGGCGTTTTTCCACGTCGCTTCAATATCCAATCCGCTCCCGTTTCTAGGATCTTCCTGTGAGAGCTTCAGCCGAAATCGGCATCTCCCATAAGGCAAAAAAATCAAAACAAGCCAAACCAAAAATAACAATCTTACAACATACAAATACCCTTTCCCCATTCCATCTCTGCTCACCAGCAAGAAGAGGTAAAACAGAGGAGAGAAAGGAGAAAGAAAGAGAGATGGATGTTGCTAGAAAAAGGAGTTGTGGGTCTGATGTTGGCCTTTGCTCTTCTTGCAATAGCTCAAACTGGGCAAAGCTTGGCATTTTTAGATTGCTATAATCGATGTGTGGACACATGCATCAATGAAAACGGAAAGAATCCCTATTCCTGTGAAAACTTGGTTTGCCCACTCGGCTGTACTTTGATGGCCTCAGATAAATTAGGTAATCCCTCCGTTTTTTCATACACATGCCACTCTTCATTCTTGTTACGGGTGGGACCCATCAGATGATTTAGATAAGGGAATTCACATCCAAATATCCCCGTCTTTTTCATAAAGATGAATGCTAAAAATACACTATGCAATCTTTTTCTTTTTCTTTTTTCCGTTTTCTTTTTATGATAGAAACTAGTGTAATTCAGTATTATGGGGCCTGTATTGCGTCTGTGAAATCTAGCCAAACGGAAGCACCCCTGATTATGAAATGAACCAGAAATCAGAATGGTTCAATCGTTAGATAGGCACCATTTGAATTTAGAGGTTTTTCTTGTTGGGTGGTGTAAGTTGTTTTCTACGGTGTGGCCAACTATTGATTGGACGGGCCTACTATCTATCTGTCTGATCATCATGGTTAGCTGGGCACACCTGTTGGATGGGTTTCATTTCATGCACCTCCTTGTGGGCCCTACAATGCTTGATTCTACCAATTTAATGCATGCATCGAGACACTTAGTTCAAGAAATCAAACTTTGTCTATTAAACTCAGCACATACTTCATTGGCTGCAGTACGAAAAACCATGCTAATTAATTGTCTTTGGATAATCTAATCCATTTGTAAGTTAGCCTTCACAGCCATCCGTTATCCAACCAATGATGGAACGGCTAGGATTCTTTGATAAAAGTTATTCTTTAGAGCCATAACCAATCCACGATGGCCCCAACAATTAGAAGGCTCAAATTGTTAAGGAGGCCCATTTTTAAGAAATGATCTTGGTCATCAATTTTAAATTGATCGGATGTGATTTCTTTACAGTACTTGCCCATATGAAATGTCTGGCACACACAATGAACAACCAAGATCGGCCAACTGGACGTTCCCAATTGATATAAACTGTCCATTAGGTCTATAGCACATTCAAACGTACGCACATATAGTAAATCCTAAAAATTTGTGCGTAGGCTGGCTAGAATCATGCAGCTTATTAAAAAAGCTCCATCATCTGTGGCTTCTAAGGCTCCTGCAACCCCTAAGGCTTGAAACCTTATAAGCTAGTCAGCCATCATCAATCAATGTTACGTGACATGACCAACAAAATGTCACACAACAAATGTAATAACTCTCTCCCTGTATTGTGTCTCTAATTTCCTATTATTGTGGGCACACTCTATTTTCAATAAAAGCAGCTTATTTGCACAGCAGCTTTGAATATTTGTTCCTTTTTTGTTCATTTGGTACATTGTGATTTCTAGAAGCGGGCAATGGGCCTCTTTGACTATAAGTCAATTAACTTTTGAATTTTCTTACTCAGTCTTAAATTCAATCCATTAAAGGATAAACTGTTGATTGAATAGGGGTGATTAATTTGTCTGGTTTTGGCGCATAATTCAAGCATGCAATTGGTGTCCAGCTCTATGGCTCAGTGATAACCAGATTCTGTTTCATCATTATTCTGTTTGAATATTGAGATCATGGGATCAAGTACCCATGTGGTGTGGGTGTCTACCAGTGTGTGTGCGGGTGGGAAAAAAATGCATGCAATTGTTATAATAGTGGGATGTGAATTTGTTGGCATATAGTCTCTGGCTAGTTAGCAGAGCTGGTGGAGATAGTGCAGTGTGTGTGAGTCATGGGAGGGTTTGATTCCTAATTTTATTAGCATGCAAACCTTCCCAAGCACGGGGGGTTGGTTACCTTCATCCAGGGTCACGTGACATGATGAACATGTTGCACGGCAAATAAACATTGCGGTGGATCCAAGAAGTTTTCAGCAGTAGGCATTCAATGGCCACTGTTTTCCCTTCATCCAGGGTTATGTGACTTTAGGGGATATATATATATATATATATATATATATATATATATATATATATAGAGAGAGAGAGAGAGAGAGAGAGAGAGAGAGAGAGTATAATGCTCACACACCAACTAGTTGGTCCGTGAGTTTGGGTCCAACTTAGCTGGGCATTTAATGAAAAAATTCCTCCTTTTATATAATGCATATACCTATATTAAGGAGATTTTAGAATGCATGTCATAGTTACGTAAAGTGGCATATTTGCTAAGATCTAAGCCATTCATCAGTTAGAATACACTAAGGAGAAGTTATATAGGGACAAAATTCAGATCCATTCATCTTTCAAGTAGGCCATGCCAACCTAAATAGTTTGGAAGGTGAACTTTTCTTTATCAACTATTTCCAGTTGTGTGGTCCACAAGAAGCATGGATGGGCCTGAAATTTGAGCCCTAGGTGTAAAGTGAGGTGATCCATCATATGTTTGCGATAGATTTAAAATTAACACTATAGTCGGCCTACCTAAAGGGGCTCTTTTTCAAAGCTGCGTTTAAATCACTTGTGGATCGGCATTACGAGGATTAATTACCAAAACAACGGACCCAAATTTCCTACGAAAACCTTTCACAAGAAGTTCCTGTGCACGAGGATGCTGGGTGGACCCCACTGATATGTTTGTGTGAAATCTATCCCATCCATCCTTTTTGAAAGATAATTTTAGGATGTGCAACTGAAAAATAGATGTATCAAGTACTCAACTGGGCCACACGAGAGGAAATAGTTGTTATTCAGTGAGAATCGTTGAAGCATTTTTATGGCATAAGATTTCTGTATCGGGCTATATTTTTAATGTTTTCACTTCATCCAATTTTGAATGACCTTATAAAGGGTTTGGATTGCATATAAACATCAAGGTGGGGTCTAGGAAGGTTTCAACGGTGGGAATTTCTTTCCCCAATTTCCCCTCTCGTGTGACCCCTTTGAGTCTTGTATCCACCTCAATTTTGGTATAACATCCTGAAATGTGCTCTCAAAATGGATGGACGGAATAAATTTCTCACATACAATGCACTGGGCCCTACCCGGACTCCTTGCGCAGGAACTTCCTACAAAAGGCTTTCGTAGGAAATCCTCGTCCACAACGCCAACTCCTCTATGCCAGCTTTACGAGCATTAATTACGCCAAATGGTAATATTTTGGGAACAGGTACGACATGCACTCCCACCTTAAATTTTTTCACGGGCCCACTCTTAAATGTATGTAAGATCCACTCCGGCCATTAAACATGTAATCTAGTGATAGGATCAAAGCAAAGAAATCAGGCTAATCAGTAGTTCAGATGGGCTACACCTGTGAGACCCGACCTAAGTTCGCATGTGTGCATGTATGTGTGTGAGTGTACATTTCATTTCTTATGGTCTCGTGGTCCTACCGGTCGAATTCTGGCAACCCGCGACCCTCAGATAGTGCTGCGATCATCTTAGAGTCCAGTCACGTAGACCCGATTCAGATCGAGCTGATACTTATGCCATTGCGACCGCATTGTTGCCGCAGTTCCAACGCCGCGTCTTGTGCGTCCATCCAATGTGTGGATCATAAGTTGTGTACGTTTCATTTTATGATCCTTGATTTTGATCATGTGGCCCACCTTGGAGTAGTGCATGTGGCCCACACTCCCTCTTTTGCACAAGTTCCAACACACACTACACACACCACATAAATCTCCATAACTCACACTACCAAGACCACACACACCACCCACACCTAACCTACCCTAGCAACATTGTTTGTATCACCATAGGTTAATGATTACTTTCCTTAAAAAGATTTTTTCCTCTCTTTCCCTCTCATTTCTCTCTCTCTTCTCTTCTTCTCTAGCAATTTTTCTCCATTTCTCCAGCCCATTTTCCTCCATTTTTTCAGTCACCTTCCTCCTTAATCCCCCACCATCTAACCCTTGAAACCCCATCTCCACTATTGATCCATCTCCCTTGGTGCTAAAGGACCTTAGTGTGAAAGTTTGGTGGTCATCTTTAAGGTGGGTGCTCCTCTAGATGTAAAAATCTAATTTTTATAGCCTAAATGTTTTCTTTTTTCATGAGGAAAGTGTAGGACCCACCAATCAATGGTGGAGATCCCACACAATCCCATGGTTGTGGCCTAATGACCTATCTTGTGCATGCATGATCCATGCATGGGGCCTTTCTCTATGGGCCCCATCATGACAGTTTTCTTTCATATCATATCATGTTTGGGTCATCTAAACCTTATAACCATGGTGGGGATGGCATCCTCACCATGCATTTTAATTATAGGCCATGCATGTGCAAGATCCATGTTGTAAATATAAATTTATGTATGATGTGCGGGTGTGATTGATCTTGGGAGGGCTCAATAGTGGCGAGCCCTTTCCCTATGGCCGGATTGTCTTTCTATCTCTCTTTTTCCTCATTTTATTTCCTGATATGTGTGGCCCATTTGGTGGGCCTAAGACATCCAGAAATTTCAGTAAGGTGGGATGCCCAAACTGTCCATTGTTTGATTTTGGGTGTCCTACTTGCTGCCTTAATGATGCATGTAAGGTGTGTCGGCTTTAAATTATGACATGAACATTTGTGAGGCCCACTAAGGAAGGCCACACCATCCTCCATTAATGAATTTTCCTTTTTATTTAACTTATATAATAAATTTTATCTAAGTACATGTTGCTATCCAGAATTTTCTGGACAGTTTTTGGTTATTTTTGGACCAGATTTTGGGACTGTTTGGGGGACTATTCATACCCATTAAATATACCTTTCTAAAAGGTGGGGATCTCATCTTGATATCTCCTAAATTTCAGCCCCATCTGACCTTGATTGAGGTCCCAAAGGTGTGGTCCAAATGAGGTGGACAGTCTGGATTTTCTGCACTGTTCCAGCAACATTCCACCATGGACAGTTGGATTTCTAGAATTTATTAAAATATCTGTGGGTGTTTAAAAATTATAAAAATTTACAGTGGGGTGTCCCACTCATGGTAGGACCCACCTACAAAATTTTGGGGCCAATGGACGCCTGTACACACCATGGTGGTAGCTGCACCGGCCCATTGTAATATGGTGTCCAGATCAGTCCGACTTTCTGGACAGATTGATTTCTTTAAATGAATTAAAATATTTATAAATGTTTAAAAAATTTGAAATTTTGTAGGGGTGTGATCCACTTATGGTAGAACCCACCTACCAAATTTCAGGGCCAATGGACCCCTATACACACCGTGGAGAGGGCCGGACTGGCCCACTACGTTGGGACGTTCAGGTCTGTCCAATTTTCTGGAGTCTGTTTTGTTTAAATTAATTGAAATACTTATAAATATCTAAAAATTATAAAATTTTGTGAGGGTATGGCGCACCTATGGAAGTATCACTATGTAAAATTTCAGCCTCAAATGACCCCTTTTGGGCATCCAAAAGAATGGGCAAAGATGGGTGGACTCACAGATTTTTCTACTCTGCAGTCCAGCAATATGCCTTGATAAAAACCATAATTCAAAAATATTTCTTCTGATGGTGGGCCACCTTTTTGGATTTCCTCTCATTGTATGCATGATGAAGGACCTAGGCCCTCAATTTTCAGAGTTTTAGAGGCCTTGGACCCACTCCAATGGAGTGCCCAAATTTAGGACAACAACATGTTATAATTATGCTTGGCCTTGGGCTGAAATTTTGAGGAGTGGGGCCCACCACATTTATGAAGGTCTTGGAAGAAATAATTTATACATTTAGATTCTTAAATTTTGGGCCTAATAAATGCACTTTTGAGGCCCACCACAGTTGAATTTAATTGAGTCCATGAATGTAGATAGTTGTTAAACTCTTTAAACCCAATTGGGTTGGAACTTTTCAGATAGGCCCATTGAACTATTGGGCCATTTTTGTCATACTATTGTGTTGGGTTAGTGGGCCGAATTACACAAGTAAATGGGCCCTTGGTTGCCCACCAAATCAACTTTATACTTGGGCCAGGTTGTAGGCCCAACTTACTTGACCAAGAGCATGGCATTTTGCCCATGTGGTTTAAGCAATGGGCTGCCCACTAGGCCACCATAATATATGGGATTAGTGGCCTTTATGTTGGGCCCTAACCTTCCTCCTTTGGGCCCATAGTGGTATATATGGGCTGGGTTATGTGTGTTTCCCTTGGACCCATATTTTGGGTAGGCCTTGGGCCGCCCTTTCTGAAGCCCAACATGAGTGTTTATGGTAAGATTATGTCTGCTCATTTCTTATTTTTGATGTTGCATGGGCCTTGAGCCTTAATCTATGATCAATTAGAGATGGGCTACCTCTTAAGGATCAATTGTGAATGGATGTCCACATTGGTGGCCCTAAGATATGCCCATGGGCTTCTATGGGTGGTTAAAGGCCCACCATAGACCCTTGTTAGGCCGTTTCATCTATTTAGGTTCATACCATTGTTCTCCTCAGTCTCGTGGGCTACCCCAGGTATATGGGCCCCCACTAGAGGTTGTATTCCTTATGGGGAATTAGTTAAGTACTTAGACCCTTCATGGTTAGGCAGAGAGTTTATCTCCACTGTATTGACACTCCTATTCATCTTCATGGCCCACTCTCATACACATCATATGCATGCTTGGTTGAGGTATAATTGGTCATGGTTGTGCCATTGTGTAGGACATGTTGGTATCTCCCTAAGAGATGGCTGCTTGGGATTGATGCATGAGTGATTGTGTGATTCATGCATCTGGCATTGCATAACATGTGAATATCTGCCCTTGCTTCGTCAGGGCCTTACTTCCAAAGGGATATTCGTAGATGGTCGTATGTGTGGACACCGAAAATATTAGTTAAGCATACCGGGTGCATAGGATACCCATGGGTGAAATTTCCAAAACTTTCATGGTACCAAGGATCTGCTCCAACGTCGTGACCGGATGGAATACATGAGCGCACGAGGGCCTTATACCGTTAGGCTGCAACTCCCACTGTCGTGTAGTCAGTTGGATAGGGGTGTGACCTTACCTGCCTAGTGTGTAATGGGCATTGCTAGGCTGAGTCTGACCAGCTCATAAATGGATCCGCTACTGTCAGGCCTTGTTGGTGATTGGCTGTCCACAGGCGGGTAGTGAGGTCTCTTACGCTCGTTTAACTGTGTTGGGTCTGTAGAGCGGCAGTCATTCAGCAGTGTAATGGACCCCGGTGATTTCCTTATGATTGAAAATGTACTTGACTTATGGTTTGGATATGAGCACTGACATTACCTTGGTATGGCGTCCAGTACTCATCGCATCGTATTCATGATAAGCCTTGGTAAGGCTAGTGATATTCTCATTGAGCATGTTTCCCTTCTTGCATCTCCTACTATTCTTCTGTGCACCATCATCACACACTTACACTACCCTCTAAGCTTCTATAAGCTTATGCACGATTGATGCGTGTAGGAGATTCTAGGTAGGCGTTGTAGCAGTAGAGTGTGGAGTAGAGCTGAGCATTTGAGGAGTCCAGTATTGTTGACCTTTCTCTCTTTTCTTTTTATCTCATGTATGTCCTTTTGGACCTTATGGATAGTTGTAAAAGTTTAAATTTATAGTGAATTTTACGATGTGTACCTTTGTTATTCTCAGATGTACTTGCTGTGATCTTGGGTATGCTCGTATTGGTAATGATTATACTATTATGAAAATCCTCCTTGTATGATACCAGGATCGGAACCTGTCTCAGGAGCCGAGAATAGGGTCCTATGGAGGCTGTTATGGCCAGAACCGGCCATCGGGTCCCTTGTGATTCCGGTTACCGAGTCTGGGGCGTGACAACACCAATAGGAACAATTAGGAGAGAGACATCCGCTCTTGATTTTTTTCAGGGTGCATCGTAAAGAAACTATGAAATCCGTTCCAGCTATTAGATATCACACCAAAATTAAGCCTGAGTCCCAAAAATGATGATTCATGTGAGTCATACTGATGAAAATAGTTTAGAGGGTGAACCTTTCCATATACACTATTTCTAATAATGTAATTCACCTGAACTAAGGATGGGAATGAAATTTGAGACCTTGATCTAACATGGGGTGACATCCCTAACGGAAGGGGTTGATTTTACATTAACACAATGATGGGCCCACTCAAGCTGTGGGCCATTTTCCATGCCAAAATGTAATTAGTCTACCACGGAAGCATTTGCTTACATTAATTACGAGTGTTTTTTTTTTCATTAAATGGAGAATGGACTTCACACTTATTATAGATTTGGACCATCGAACTAAAAATCAGATCTGTACATTAGCTAAATTACATTAGGGTCAGTTTGGGCGGTCAGATTAGAAGGGATTCGGTGGGATAGGATTCAAAAAACATCACTGATACACATGGCAGGGATTGTCCCCTGTTGCCATGGGATTAAATTAATGCTATGCTTTGTTGATAGTATGGTGGTATATTGAATGGATATACCCACCATTATTTGAAATTATCGAGAATAACACATCTGTTATATTTAAACCGTTCTTTTATTTTGTAACCTCATTTTATGGCATGGGCCTAAAAATGAGGTAGATCCAAAACTTATGTAGTCCCAAAGAAGTTCTCAACAGTAAGTATTCAATCCCTATTACTTTCTATGGTGGAGTCCACTTGAGCTTTAGATTTACCTGATTTTTTGGCTCATGTTTAAAATAATCTCAATAAATGGATGGACGGTGTGGATATATCCCACACATCATGTTGGGACCTACACAACTTCTCAAACATTGAGTGCAATTGACACAAGAATCAATGCAATTTCATTTAATTTAATTTAAAGCTTTTCCATTCATTCCAAACATGGAATGGAATTGGCAGAGGATCAGATGAATCCCATCCCACCTTATCCCTTTTAATTCCACCGCCCAAACTGACCCTTATCAACTTGTTAGGGGCAAGAGAAAAATGATGATCTGATGATCAAATATTTCAAATACTTATGAAAATAATGGGTTGTTAATAAAATAGTCCAATTGTCTAGATTTAACATGCACACTTGTACTTTTCTTCATAGTGTACTTTCTTAGTTTTTAGCATATAAGTTCTCCTTAGTGGATCCTAACTGATGAATGCCTTAGATCTTAACACATGTGTCACTTTACATAACTATGACATGCATTCTAAAATCCCTCAACATAGGTGTATGTGCAGGAAAAAAGGAGGAATTTTTTCATTAAATGCCCAGCTAGTTCGACCAAAACGCACGGTCCAATTAGTTGTGTGAGCATTTCTCATATATATATATATATATATATATATATATATATATATATATAAAAGCTAGATTTTCGGGTGGGCTCGACACAAAATAATAGGGCCTCACCTATCATATCGAATAAACAGATAACGGAAAAAAAAAATGCGGAGCAGAAAAACAGAACAAGAAGACTTGCACTATCCTCCCTGCAGAAAAAAATCTCCAAAACTGAAACTCCCCTACCAGCAGGACTTGGACATCCCCATTTCAATATATATTATTTATCCCATGAGCTTGCATGATACTGCTGCTGCACCACTGAGAGGCAGAATCACCCAAACCGTCAATCTACTGAAATAAGTTCTCCTACCTAAAGCCCCCTGAGAATGCAGACTATTAACCAGCCACTTTCAAGCATCCGAGCTGAGCACGCTGCCCAAACGCAAATGGGGATGGTACTGCCCTGTCTGAAGATGTCGAAAAGACTCTTTGCACTCTCCATCTGGGGCTGGAAATCCTATCATATAAGAACAAGGAAGCTGCAGAGGGGGCCAGAATTCTCCCTAAAGAGCTTCTGTCGTCCTCTCCTGTTGACCACAACAACAGCCCTTATTCCTTCATCGGACTGGATTGCTGACCACATGCTGCCACCAGCAAAATTAACATTTTGCAGCAAAGATCACAGCCCCATTCCAACGCGCCAAAAGCCATAGCTTGCTACACCTTGCAGCAAATATCAGCTTCAGCCTGGCTGAATGATGGGTGTTTTGCCATGTCCAATAGAAGTGCAGCTCATCATGTAGGCAATTTCGTCAAGGTTTCCTCTTCGCGTGATACGCGCCTGTTGTCACATGAACAACTGACGAAAGCACACAAGTAATGTTGATCACAAATGATTTGATACTGTTTTCACAATAAAAGATTCTTTCCTGCAGTTCATGTCAAGCTTCTTTGGAAACTTTACAAATGGATGTAGTGATTTGTGTGAAGCGAATTTTTTTTTTTTTTTCAAATTCTAAAAAGTTTCGAAAAATAAAAAAGACCATAAAGTGGATTTTGTAGAACTCATTTGAGGAACCTCTACGAGAAATGACATTTATCAAATGGCGCAAAATCAAGTAGATTACCTGTCTAAATGTGATGGATCCAAGTTTCTCAACATCAATGAAAGCAAAGTTCACCTTTCACCTGCTTGCTCCATGTGCATTTAGCTCCCTGGCAATGAATTTTGCAGGCTATAATCCATTCACCATCGGATCCATGGTCAGGAGTGAATCAGGCTCACATCCCACATTTGCAATGGTGGTGTATGCAGGACCCCATTCCATCACCCACCCAAATTGTAGACCAGATGCTTGTAGGCTCACCCACGGAAACCGTCTCACATCCTACCTTTTCTGCTTTTTAGCTGATAAGTAAGTTATTTACCAAACATACTTGACCAAAATAAGCTGCTTGAGGCATAAGTAGCTCATGTAAATTAACTTGTAATCCAAACGCCCCCTTGTCTATTGCTGATCTATCAGATTAGAGTAGTCTGATTGGATTGAATAGCACAATTAATACAGATTTGCTGCTGGATTAGAGTAGTCTCATTGGATTGAGTAGCACAATTAGCAAAGATTTGCTGCTGGATTAGAGTAGTCTCATTGGATTGAGTAGCACGATTAGCAAAGATTTGCTGCTGGATTAGAGTAGTCTGATTGGATTGAGTGGCATAATCAGCACATATCACAGGCTAAAAGCAATTCCCCTAGGGGTTTTTATCATAGGAAGGGTACAAGCTTAGGATTTTGGAGGAAAATGACACTAGGACAATAGCATGAGGACAGAAGAATTGAGTGTCCCACCCTATCATGGATGGGACCTACCCGACTGCAGCCAAAAAACCATTAAAACCAAGGTCATAAGTAGGCTGTTAAGAACAGACCCAAGCAAGTAAATACATCACAAGCAAGTTGTTCTCATCCTTTTGCTTGTAGGTGGACCAGTTTTAGGTGGTCCACTCCACTCCAAAACCATACTTTCCATCAGAAGCAAGGGGTCCAGCTTCCCTGGTGGGCTTTCTTTAATGCTATAGCCCATTTAGTAACCAGGCTCTACAAATCTCTACACACGCCAAAACATGCAAGGTTGCTCATCAGATGGACCCACCTTACATGTTCTGTGCCCTTAAAAATTAGGCAAGCTTCATCACTGGGTGGACCACATCAAATGTCTGACTAATGGTAAATCCTTTTTAACTCACCGGATGATTGAATTGGCCTAATTTAAGACTTACATGGTGGGGTTCACTAGAGCAATGGGTCGAATCTTCATACGCAAGGACATGCTGATCTCTCATAAAGACTCTTAATTGTTGGGTGGATGCGACAGCCTGCTTGCTTGAACCGGTTGAACATGTCAATAGCCTCCTCTCCATGACCATTGCTTGCAAACCCCATTAGAATGGTGTCCCAAGACGTAAAGCTCTTCTTTGGTATTTTCTCAAACAGATGGTAAGCATTGTCCACTGAACCACATTTGGAGTACATACTTAAGATCTTGTTATAAACTCGGACTACAACTCTCTCTCTCTCTCAAATTTTTATTTTTTTTTCTTTTTAAAATTCCTTCGCAAGAGAATCTGCCAGAGAATTAGCCTCTTAAGATACCTACATGAACACAACTTGCTTACATCCAGCCATAGGCTTAATCTCCTTTATGATACAAGCCCTTTTCAATGGCACATGAATAAATTTAGGGCTCATTTGTATCATAAGTCGTTTTGCTAGCTGCTTATTACTCAAAAAACAAAAACAAAAACAAGATGCGGGACCTTACTTGTAACACTCAATCTGAGGTCTGCTTTAGCTGCTTAATGGATCTAGAGCCAGAGCTTGATCCATACCGAGACCTTACCTGTAATGATCAATCTGAGGTCTGCACTGCGTGGTGGCAGGGAATGAGAGAGAGAGAGAGAGAGAGAGAGAGAGAGAGAGAGAGAGAGAGAGAGAGAGAGAGAGAGAGAGAGAGAGAGAGAGAGAGAGGTGGAAGCAGATTTGGCTAGTGGTAGGGATTGAGGAAGAGAGAGGGTTGCACAGGGGTGTGGCTGGTGGTAGGGATTGAGGGAGAGAGAGGGCTGCACAGGGATGTAGTTCCTGGTAGGAATCCAGGGAGGTAGAAAGAGAGAGAAGGGGTTGCACGACTAGGGCTTCAAACTATCTATATGGCTGCGTACATGCTCGGCCTCAGTAAAACTGGTATCCCGCTAGGGCCTCAAACTATCTATACGGCCGTGTACATGCTCGGCCTCAATGAAACCGGTATCACCGGTTTCATTCTTCCAAGATGCGGTAAGTGCACTAACAATTGGAAGCATAATGTCTCCATCCAACGGCCAGTACGTTGATAGCGCTCGACCTTACGGAATGCTACAGTCAGGTCGAGCGTCTAATACCTTTTCTATATATATATATATATATATATATGGAAAAATTTGAAGTGCTCCGAGACCTGAAGAGTCCTCCAAGTAGTGAGGTATTGAGAGACATTCGAGTAGCATGATCGAGAGATATCTCTGAGTGATGAGGCTTGAAGTGTCTTTCGAGCATCGAGGCATGATGTAGACGTCTAAGAAACGAGACTTAATGAGGTCTTGCTCAGTTTAATATCAACTCTAAGGTACGATACCATCATTGTCTCGGACTTAATCGGAAGAATGGAGCGACTGATACAGTGTCCCATTATCACACGATCAAGGAATTAACTGCATAACGGCCAATATTTACATATTCGTCGGTCGTGGTTAGTGGCTAAGATCGCACTGAGTATTGTGGACACGTCTATCCCAGTTGAAAGGTATAAATAGTTGTCAAATGTAAGGGAACAGGTATGCAAAATCTCTCACCCAAAACCCTACTACACCCCTTAGACCTATATTCTTAGCCTGACTTTTGCATCAAAGGGTCTCTTACTCTAGCCAGGGTCTCCTTTGTTCTTCCTTTGTGCAGGTATCAAGAGGTTGGAGCTCGAGCTCAGAGCTTGGTGTAGGCGAACCAGATTTCTACATCAACATTTTGGCGCTGTTTATGAGAAATTGGATAAAAAGTCTTTTGTAACTCCACCATACATGGCTAAGGGAAAAAGGAGAGCATTGAGGCGTAGCCAATGGATCCCGAACCTACTGGACAACAACACTCATCTTCAGTACTCCATGCTGAGTCAGCCCCATCTAGACCATCTCAACGAACTCAGAGCCGAGGTGGTAAGTATCGAGCGTTAAAGAATCAGGTGTAAACATTGGTGGAAGAGATCAATCAACTGAAGCTGCAACAGGCCACAAGTCATCATCTGCCTCCAGATAAAGAAGAGGTTGCTCCGGTCCCTGCAAATCGACTCGTCCTCATAGGATCGCAAGCGGGAGCATCTCGAAGCATATCGACACGAGCCCCAACTCATGTACAAGATGCAGTGGCCCGAGTCCTGACAAACGTATCTGAGACTTCGGCCCTAGCCCCGACAAACCTTCACCATGAATTAGAAAGGAGGAGAAGGGAGAGGACACCCGAGGTCAATGCTCCCTGAGAGGCAGTTACAGAGAATAGAGATCCGTGGGAGACTCGGCTTGAAGAGCTTCGAGATCAGATTAGGAATATGCGGTAGACGCGAGCTCCAACTGTAGTAGAAGCGATGATGGAGGAGACTGAGCCTCCGTTTATTAATGCAATTATGGAGAAAACAATGCCTCTGAGGTTCAAGATGCCCCCCACCATCCAGTACTCAGGGTCCGGAGATCTGAAGGAACACATAGAGTCGTATCGTTCTTGGATGCAAATTTAGTTGGCATCAGAAGCAATTGTTCACTCCCCAAGTGCAGGGTTGTGATGTAGTAATAACTTGGTAAGACCGAGGTCGAATCCCAAGGGACTGAAACTTGTACGTTATCTAAAACTAACCAGAACTAGAACTAGATTAAGATGAAATCTAAACTGAATGTAATTTAAGAAATAATGGTGAAATAATTATCTAAACTTGAGAGAAATCAGGAGAAAAGAAAACTAGGGATTCAGAGGATCCACTTGTAGAGATCAGGGAGAATTTATGCTTGCATCAAAAATCATGAAAATTACTGAACTGGCGTTGATCTAGTTTTCAAAGAGATGAAAGGTGTATGAATTAGAATGGATTCCATCACCAAACCATGCCCACAGACTATGGCAAACAACAGAATTAAACTAATTACCAACCAATCATATGTATGAAGGTTAAGAAGGGTACCGTCATCCAACCATGCCC
Organism: Magnolia kwangsiensis; assembly: GCA_037074715.1. Taxonomy (NCBI): domain Eukaryota; kingdom Viridiplantae; phylum Streptophyta; class Magnoliopsida; order Magnoliales; family Magnoliaceae; genus Magnolia; species Magnolia kwangsiensis. The sequence continues at coordinate 11,035,549 of CM073571.1, forward strand.
AGGAGACTATGGTGAACAACAGGGCTTCCTAACGTCATAAACATTAAAGAGATAAGAAAATATTCAAAGCATTGCAGACCCATTGTAATTTCAGTCACAACAGACCATTAAAGACCAAAAATATTTCCATTAAAATCAAACTAAAACCAACTTCAATTCAAAAATTAAAATTAAATTAAAAGCATATAATCTCTCATCTCACTACAAGCTTCACCTCCTAGCCCTAGCTAGGAGGATTTAGCCTGCCATGGATGGGCTCAATCCAAATAAATAAAGAGAAAAAGAAAAGGAAAAGAAAAGAGAAAGAAAAAAACCAAGCTCCTCTCTCTCTCCTCTGCCCACGTTCAAACCCAAGCTCGAGCCCTCTGTTCTTCCTCCCAAGACCTTGAATGCCTCCTCCCCACGTCCAAAAACCTCTTTTTATAGCTGCTGGAAGGCTGGAGTCAGTGACAGAGTTGTAGCAGGACACGGAGTGCAATTTTCGCAGCCGAGTTTGGTACCATGAAACACGCCACTTTTCTCGCTCAAATTCCAAAGAAACACCGTCCCTTAGTACTTTCTTGGGTCCTCTACATGATAGACGGTTCAGATCTGCCATATGATCAAAGATGGTGGGCCAAAATCGTCCGGAAAAGTCGGTTTTCGCGGATGTGCGAAACCTTTCGCACCATTTCGCTGTTGTGGTCGGTGGGCCCCACAGAAGCATTTTCTGGAAAATCCACCCCGTCCATTGGATTCAGAACGAAATTTCAGTCAAGAATGGGTGGTTTTGAACGTCCATTGACGTGGCCCAGAGAAGAAATCACAAAAGAATTAGTTTTGAACGTTACCGAGCAGCCCTTTTGTGGCCTCTGTATCTCACACGTGTGCACGCATGGGTGAAAAGTGACAACATGGTTTTGTAGTGCTCGCGGCTGTCTACACGGTGGACGGTTCGGATTAAGCTTATGGGGCACGTGTGGGGCCCACATCTGATCGCAAAAACGGCCAGTGGCCGTGCGTCCGCTGCACGCGAAAGCGGAAGTTTCTTCCGCTGTGATGATTGATGGGGTCCACTGAGCTTTAATTTGAAAAATCTACACCGTCCATTAGCTTCAGGACGAAAAACCGTTCAGATATGCTTGATTTTGGATCCCAACTATGGTGGTCTATGAGATCTTGATTCCGCCGTCCATCTTGTGTTGTACAACAATCCAAGTGAGTACATGTGCATGGGGCAGAAAGGAGAGCTAGGCAAGGGTATTTCCCCCTCTATAAAAGCAATGAACGGTTCAGATCATCCGAATGGATGATGGTTAAGCCCCACTATTCAAGACCGGCGGACGCACCGCGTCCGCTGTGAAGAAATTTTTTTTTTTTTTTTTTTTTTAAAGAATCGGTCAGCGGAATGCTGACCGATTTAGTTAGTACGGTGAGTGTCTGGCGTGCGGGCACTTGGTGTACATGCACCACAGTGTGAGTCCCACGGTGATGTATTCATGAGATCTTCTCCGTCCAACATATTTTCCATCCAATTTAAAGCATTGAGACTTGAATTGAAGCATATCCAGGTATTAGGTGGGCCCCAAACTAATGATTTATGAGCTGATCTGACTATTTGGCCACTTCTAGAGGGATCCAATGGCTGAAATTTTATATGTACGGTTAATTTATGGTCCTCAGGCGACGTATGAAGTTTCGAACTGAACTGATATTGGGAACCCCATGATCTTGCATTCTGGCTGACTTTCAGGCCACTTGAGCTTCAATTTCTAACTTTTCTCGGATTTCTGACCGTGTATATTTGTCAATCTTGGTCCCCTGGAGTGTGTCCCTTGCCTGTGGCGTCAACTGAGTGTTAAATTCATACTTTTAGCAACTTTTTGCAGTTCATGCTTTCAACTACACCTTGTATCACAAACACGGAAAAACGGACCATTAAACGGCATTATGTACGTAAATTCAGGTAATAAATGGGGTCTAATATGCAGTATTTGACCCTCAACAGCAATGATGTGAAGGGATTTCTCCATTACCCTCATAGGGGTTGTGAGGAACTAGTACTGACAACTCAAGTCGAGGATGATTAGTACATTTGCTGAACTCAGCAGGGCCTTCCTAATGCAGTTCATCTTCGAGAAGAGGAGTCGGAAGCTGTCAACTCATCTGCTTTCCCTCAAACAAAGAAGCAGAGAGTCGTTGAAAGATTACATCTCTCGGTTCAATAAGGAGGCGTTGCAAGTGGATGACTATTTCGATAAAATGGCACTAGCAGCAATGATCAGCGGGCTTAAAGATGGGAGATTTCTTTTCTCGATAGGGAAGAATCCCCCAACTACCTTGAGTGAACTCATGAGGCGAGCTCAGAAGTATACGAATGCTGAAGAATTCTTTAGCTCGCGGAAGAATGCCCAAAGCTCGAAACCTTCTTCCAAGGATAATAAGCGTAAGAATGCTCCACCACAGCTTAGTGCGAGTTAGAAGAGAGCAGATGAGGATTTGTCCCACAATCGAAGGCCGAGCAAAAATCTCGAGAGCTGATTCAGCTCTTATACCCCGCTCAACATATCTCCAGAACAAATTCTGTTGGAGATTCGAGACATGAACTTGTTGAACTGGCCAAGTTGCATGAAGGCAGATGCAGGTCAGCAAGACAAGAGCAAATGTTGTCGCTTTCATCGTGACGACGAGCATATTACCAGTGACTGTGTCAACCTGAAGGAAGATATCGAGACCCTTATCCATAAGGGCCATTTGTGTTGCTACGTAAAAGAAGAAAAGCAAGCTCAGAAGGACAAGCCACCAAGTTGAGCTGCAAACGAAGGCACGAAGATCCGAACAATTTATGAACGACCATCCAAGGGCGGTGACTCAAACCAAGCTCGTAAAGCTCATTCTCGGAGCACCGATCCCGAACATTATATTCACTTAGCTAGCAGGCCGAGAAAGGAACTCCGAGTGAACCATGCAGCCTTATGTTCATAGAGGATGACGCCTGCGGGATTCAACATCCCCACGACGACGCTTTTGTAGTCTTGATGACGATAGCCAATTATAAGGTATATTGCATCTTGGTTGACACAGGAAGCTTAGCCGATGTACCATACTCTGAGGCTTTCGATAAAATGGGGATTAACAGATCACGTCTCCGACCTGTAAAGACCCCATTGTACGGCTTCGCAGGTGATATGGTAATCTCGGAAGGTACAATTTTCCTCCCGGTCACAACAGGAGAGGGGCAAAGTCAGGTCACCCTGCTAGTAGACTTCCTGGTGGTGGATGTACTGTCAACTCATAATGTCATCATTGGGTGACCGTCTCTCAATGCTATGAGAGCGGTAGTCTCCATGTACCATTTAATGATGAAATTCCCTACAGTCGGAGGGGTGGGTTATGTCAGAGGTGACCAACGAGAAGCTCAGAGGTGCTATTCGATAGTAGTCAGGAAAGGCTCAGTAAAGCAGACCCTCATGATTGTCGCACTCAAATCCACGGATGATGTCTCAATCGAGAATCCCTCTGTGGAGGATCTCATAACCATAAGTGCGCTCGACCCCGGGGAAGACACCTTAACAGAGAGTTCTCCTATGGAGGACCTATTAACTCTCTCGCTCGATGACACCGATTTGACCAAGACGGTTCATCTTGGATCATCATTGAATTTCGAGCAGCGAGATCAGATAATGAACTTTTTGCAACAACATAAGGATGTCTTTGCATGGTCCCAATAAGATATGTTAGGCATCGACCCTGAAGTTATGGTCTACAGATTGAATGTGGATCTATAGTACAAGTTAGTCAAGCAGAAGAGGAGCTTTCGAGCTAGAAAGATATGCAATGATTGCCGAGGAGGTTACTAAGCTCCTCGATGTTAGTTTCATAGAAGAGGTCAACTACCTCGACTGGATCGCTAATGTTGTGTTTGTTAAAAAAGCCAACGGGAAGTGGCGAGTCGATGTAAATTACTCCGACCTCAACAAGGCTTGTCCCAAGGATAGTTTTTCCCTCCTGAGGATCAACCAACTGGTTGATAGTACAGCCGGGCACGAGTGTCTAACATTCATGGATGCGTACTCTAGTTATAATCAGATTGCAATGCACCCTTCGGACAAGAGAAGACGATGTTCGTCACCTACAAAGGGATCTACTGTTACCAAGTGATGCCATTCGGGTTGAAGAATGCAGTGGCAACCTACCAACAACTGGTTAACAAAATGTTCACTCAGCAGATCGGTAAGACCATGGAGTTCTACGTCGATGGCATGTTGGTGAAGAGCATCAAGTCAGTCGACCACATCTCGGACCTGGCTGAGGCCTTTTCTATCCTCTGAAAGTATCAACTGAGGCTGAACCTAATCAAGTGCGGGTTCAGTGTGGGTTCGGGTAAGTTCCTCGATTTCTAGGTTAGTTAAAGGGAAATTAAAGCTAACCCAGAGAAGATAAGGGCTCTCCTGGACATGAACTCACTCCGGAATCTGAAGGAGATAAAGTGTCTCACAGGGAGAGTGGCCGTGCTCAATTACTTCATCTCCCAGGCCACATACATATATCTCCCCTTCTTTCAGCAGTTGAAGGGTAGTAAGAAGGTAGGATGAACTTCAAAGTGGGAACGAGCCTTCCAGCAACTGAAGCAGTATTTGGAATCGCTCCTATTGCTGTCCAAACCAGAGAAGGAGAACCACTGTTCCTCTATCTAGCCATATCTCCCTCGGCTATAAGCTCGACACTCATTAAAGCATTTGAAGGAAAGAAGTACCTGGTGTATTATGTCAGTAGGGCATTGATTCTGGCCGAAACAAGCTATCCAGACATGGAAAAGCTCACCCTAGCTCTGATAGTCTCAGCCCGACGATTGCATCTATACTTCCAGGCTCACTCCATAATCGTCTTCACAGACCAACCTGTCTGACAAGTACGTGTCAGGGATGGTTGATCAAATGATCCATTGAGCTCAGTGAATTTGATATCGAATATCGCCCGAGAATAGCTATCAAGGGTCAAGCTGTGACTGACTTCATAACGGCGTTCATTGTTAAGAATAGTGAAACAGATTTTCCAAGCTCTGGTGCGCTTGTAAGATCAATAGAAAATCTTATCACAGCTCCTACTCCCTAGTGTGTGAAGGAGGCTGAGGTTGAAGACAGATGGGTGTTGTTCATAGATGGTTCAACAAATTCGAAGCGAGAAGGAGCCGGGATCATTCCGATTACACCTGACATGACGACAGTCTAGTATGCCATACGACTCGGATTCCGAGCCTCTAACAATGAAGCAGAGTATGAGGCCTTGTTAGTTGGGTTCAGGTTAGCGGCTAATCTGGGAGTCCGAGTTTTGAATGTTAAATGCGACTCGCAACTCGTCGTGAATCATATATATTCAGAATACGAGGCAAATGAAGTTAGGATGATAGCTTACCTGAATGAAGTTCGAGGGCAGAGAACTCTTGGGCCGATGTACTTGCAAAGCTTGCGCTAGCAATAGAAGGGAGGATCCCGTTTGTCCCAGTAGAATTTCTAGATAAACTGAGTATCGATGGTCACAAGGTCATCCAACCCATACAGATGATTCCGAGTTGGATGGATCTGATAGTTGAATTTCTCAGAGACGAAAAGATCCCCGAGGATAGGGCTGAGGTTCGATGCTTGAGACTTAGATCGGCTCGATACATTATCATTAGAGATACCTTATACAAGAAGAGGTTTTCTCGGCCATGTCTGAGGTGTTTGCGATCGGATGAAGCCGAGTATGTGATTAGAGAGATCCACGAAGGAATATGTGGGAATCATTCTGGGAGTCGAGTCCTGACTCAGAAAATCATCCGTCAAGGATACTTCTGGCCAACTATCTAAATTGACTCTAGAGACTTCACTCAGAGGTGCGATAGATGCCAAAGGTTCGCAGCCATCCCCAGGCAGCCAGTAGAAGAATTGATCCCTATGAATGGGCCTTGGCCATTTGCCCAGTGGGGGATCAACATCAACGGTCCTCTACCAAAGGGCAAAGGACAGATAAAATATGCAATCATGGCGGTAGATTATTTTACAAAGTGGGCCGAGGCCGAGCCGATGACCAAGATCACTGAGCAGAAGGTGACAGACTTTGTTTGGAAGAACATTATTTACCGATTTGGTATTTCGCATTCCATTGTCTCAGACAATGGGAAGCAGTTTGATAACGACAGGTTCAGGGGCATGTGTAAAGGGCTTGGCATCAGAAATGCCTGCTCGTCACCACAGAATCCTCAGTCAAATGGATAGACAGAGGTGGTGAACAAAATAATAAAAGTTCATCTCAAAACTAAACTGGAAAAAGCTAAGGACGCATGGGCCAATGAGCTACCGTTCGTGTTATGGGCATATAGAATGACATCTCGGACTGCTATAGGGGAGACACCATTCTCTCTCTCATATGGAGTAGAGGCAGTCATCCCGGTCAAGATAGGGCTTCCCACTGCTCGAGTGCAATCATATCACGAGGAATAAAATACATATCAAATGACAACCAGCCTCGACCTAGTTGAAGAACTAAGAGAAGTCGCTAGACTATGGATCGCAGTTTGACATCAGCAAGTCGCCCGTTTCCACAACTCCAGGTCTAAGGCAAGACATTTTTGACCAAGAGATCTCGTCTTACTTTGTGTGTTCCAAAACACATCAGAGCCCGGATTAGGACCCTTAGGGCCCAACTGAGAAGGTCCCTACTGAGTTGTCAGCTCGGCGAAGCTCAGTTCTTATCGGCTTGAGACTCTGGAAGGACGCCCTCTACCGCATCCGTGGAATGCCGCACATGAAAATCTACTACTCCTAAAGGGAGTAATATAAGGGTCGACATGTTTCATCGAAAGTCTACTATTTTAATAAAAGTAATGTTATACAAAAAGTTGTTCAACTCTACATAATTTACAGGGACCCACATGAAGAAAAAGGTTCTGCAGGAAGGTCGGTCGCCAAATTGGATGGCAACTCATTTCCTGAATACGTTATGAGGAACCGTCTCTCATGTGTAGAGATGAAGCTCTTCGGCGAGTAGACTCTTATAGAGGAGGTCAGGTCGTCTCTCGACAAACATTCGACAGATTAACAGTCATTACCATTCAACTATTGACATATAAAAGAGCCTCGACGATATTCCTTCTTGACAACAAAGTCATAATTACAGTTGTACGCATTAAACGAGCCGACGGTTCATAGCTTGAGGGGTTGTGTACGATTTTCCTCATGTTTTACTTTCTGAGTCCGTGTCCGAACTCGTAGGGGGCTTCTGTTATAGAAAATTCGAAGTGCTATGAGACCTGAAGAATCTTTTGAGTAGCGAGGTATTGAGAGACATTCGAGTATCGTGATTGAGAGATGTCTCTGAGTAGTGAGGCTTGGAGTGTTTTCTGAGCATCGAGGCATGAGGTAGATGTCTGAGAAATGAGACTTAATGAGGTCTTGCTTAGTTTAATATGAATTTTGAGGTACGGTGCCATCATCATCTCGGACTTAATCGGAAGAGTGGAGCAACTGATACGGTGTCCCATTATCACATGATCAACGAGATAATTGCATAACTGCCAATATCTACATATTCGTCGGTCGTGGTTAGTGGCTAAGATCACGCTGAGTATTGCGGACATGTCTATCTCAGTTGAAAGGTATAAATAGTTGTCAAATGCAAGGGAACATGTATGTAAAATCTATCACCCAAAACCCTACTACACCGCTTAGACCCAGATTCCTAGCCTAACTTTGGCATCAGAGGGTCTCCTGCTCTGGCCAGGGTCTCCTTTGTACCATTCCTTTGTGTCGGATCCCGAGCTCGGAGCTCAGTATGGGTGAACCAAATTTCTGCATCAACACACACACACACACACACACACACACACACACACACACACACACACACACACACTTTAACAGAAGCTGAGTCCCTTGAGGAAGAGCTAAATGAGGGCAGGGATTGGGTGAGATTGCTCCTTTGTCATCAGCACCCACATGCCTAAGCCTGTTATCACCACCAAATGTTGATTATTATTATTATTTCTGATACATTTGGATCCTCAGTTAAAATGGATTGCAATTACATGGCATGGATAAGAACACCCGACATTGCCATGACAAAAGGACCTCATTTCTCCGTAGCAGGCTTGGAATACAATATATATCCAAATTGAACAGAGCCCCATATTTCCAAACAAACCATTAAGAATTGAAGGTGAGGTTGATTGTGAGTTTAAGTGTTTGCTGATCGGAATAAATACAGGTCCACACATTATTGGTTTCGTACCAATAGAATTTTCTATTAGTGATTCTTATAGGTGACTATTGATGAAAACATAGTTCTAAAACTCGATGAGTTAACTTAAAACTCTTTTATGAATACCTACTTTCACTCAGTTGGGCCTTCATAAGATTTTTTTGAGTCAGATTGAAAACTCGGCCATAGAGGCGCAACCTCATCTATGGAAGAGATTAGGTGCTACGACTGCAATACGATGCATAATTGTTTATTATTTGGGTATTTTAATAATTTTTATAGGTTTCAGCAGTTTTAAGTACATTAAATAATAAAAGTAGCATAATGATTCTCGGTTGGTCAATCACTGGTATAGCCATTACGAATAAGGAGACATGCATTCAAACACTCAAAGATGTGAAATCAAGCACTTGTGGGATGTGGTCCACAGGGGTATCTGAAATGATAGCTCCCAATTATGGTAACTCTTAACGCGAAATGCATTAAAAGAAAAATACTTCAGTGGTCTTAGAACACTAAGTTATACGTCTCCTAGTTGCATTCAGCCACTTCAACAGTATAATCCCCCGATATAGACTGTTCATTAGGTCTATCACATATTTCTTTGGGCTACCATAAAAACATCACACTTACCTAACAAATTAACCATTTGGTAAATAGTCCTTAAAAATGGACGATCAAGATCATTTTAAAAAAATGTGCAATTAGCAATTTGATTCATTTATTTTATAGGGACTGTTGATGCAAAAATCTAGTCGGCTCTCTCTTCACGTTTTCAAGATCCTGCACCGAGAAAATCGACAAAGGTGGCCCTGGCTAAGCCGGGGGACCCTCCGATGCCTAAGTTAGGACAAGGGAATCCAGGTCTAAGTCGAGAGTAGAGGAGAGAGCACTTGATATTGCGTACCTATAGATATGGTGTGATGTGCTATTTATACTTGCCTGTGGGATGGTCTGGATCCGATAATCTCAGCACGATCGGGAGAATTCCCGGGTCGTAGAGATACTGTCCGCAATCTATCGATTCGTGTAGCGTATCAGGCGGATTATGCGTATCTGTGCACGAAGTTATCGGCCACGTTCGATTATGACAGTTTCCATGTTCGGTGAATAGGACATGCGCATATGTTTGGCTCGACTCAGTGAATGAGACATACAACTGGTCCGACCCGCCTGGTCGGCTCCGTTGATTCCTTCATAGTTGGCAAGGTTGACTTCGCTGAACAAAGTGTGGTCACGGCGTAAAGGGTTATCCGATCGGAGTATGGTCCCGAGTTGCACCTCAACCGTGTCGGCTGCTTGGGAGGGTCGCGTCTCGAAACGGGTCGAAAGAATCACGCCTCAGCTCGAATTTCTCATAACAGAAGCCCCCTACTCTTCGAGTTTGCTTGCAGGATCGGAGAGTACTTATGTAGGAAATCTTCCGCCTTCATCGTCATAGTGATGGATCTCGAATTGCGCGCGCACTGGTCGCCCTGGCTAACGCGTGCCGACGGTTACGATCCCGAATCTCTCCCTAGCCTATGAGAGGTTGCCACACAGGCCTGAGGAGGCGTGTACTTGACGGCTCCGAGTGCTTGGGCGTCGCTTCGCATATCGAGGTACGCTGCCCAATGTTAGAGCCGTACGACCAGTTCGGTATCCCTCCAATGCAACGCTGCCGTGTGTCCTCGGAGATCGGCTCGTATCGATTCGGCTGCTGCCATTAAGGCTCGCCATTAATGCAAAATCCCTTCGCAGCATATATAAGGCGCTCTGAATTTTCATTTGCCACTTTACATCTTGCATTAGAAGAGCACACTGGAGGAGGCAATTTTCTACGAGGTGATTCGGACCGAATTCGAAGTTTTCGGTAAAAGGCGATTTTCGGCGACCACCCGGTGAGTCCCATCGATCTTCACTCTTCTTTCTGTCATGTCTTCCGACCTCGAGATGGTCCGCGAATATGCCGATGACTCCGAGCCGGGGAGTACTAAAAGTGAGAGTGGGTCTTCCGAAGGCCCTTTCGAGACCACTACTCTATACCCCCCGCCTCGGAGGTAAAAAATGTTGGGTTCTAAGACCAAACAGCTCAGTAAGAGGATAACCACCCGAACCCGCCGAGTCGAGACCACTACCACTACCGAAATGCCCACAAATTTACGCATCATCGAGGTAGTTACATGAGGTTCTGTCATGTCAGAATCTCAGATGGAGTGGATTCGTTCGGAGTTCCAAATCCTTGACTCCGTTCAGATAAGGGCTCCTGGTCCTTTGGACGTTGCTGGCGCTCCTGCTAAGGGAGAGGTAGCCATATTCCTTCACGCACTGCAGTGCGGGGTTCGGCTCCTACTACACCCATTTATCAGGAAGGTTGCGACCTACCTCGGATTGGTTCCGGGTAGTTCGCTCCGAATGCATGGAGAGTGATGGTTTCTGCCTACATCATCTGAAAACAAGTAGAAAACTTCAAGTTGACCCCAGAGGAGTTGCTGAGTCTGTACATGGTCAAGCATGATAGCAACGATCCATGGTACTATTTCGTGACTCGGGGGAGCAAGGGGTCGGGGTTGGTGATGCACCTGCCATCCTCTAACAAGGACTGAAAAAATAAGTGGTTCTGGTCGGCAGGTGAATGAGAGGCACCAGTGGCTGAGCTTAGAACCTCAACGGCTCGGGTTCCGACCCATTTTACAAAACCAGGTTGGACTTCATTTTACATCCGGGTTGCTGCTTTAGTTTTCTCCTGTTTCAGTCGAAGTAAACTCTTTTTCCTTTTGCAGCTTTTCAGAAGGGACTGCCGCTCCTCGACTCGGACCAGAAAAACCGCATAGCGAAGGCCAGAGCGCGATCGGAGACCCTCCATTCCTGCGCTGATCTGATCACCGTAGCCAACCTCCACTGGTCTGGGCTCTGTAAATCCCATCCTTTGCTCACATCACTCAGTAAGCTGTCCTGATCTCTCCGATGAACTTTTCTTCATTTATTTAGTAGCTGACATGATCACATTTTTCGCAGGCATGGCCGAGGCGTCCGGGGCTCGAAAGAGGAAAGCAGCTCCAACTGCAGCGAAGTTGCTAAAGGAAGCCCCCCGAGTGAAGATCACTCGAAAGAGAGCTCCCCCCCCCCCCCCATGTGGGGACTCTTCCACTGCGCCTACTCCAGCAGTCCCAACACCGAGACCCGTCGGCTCTTCCTCCACACTACTGACTCCGAAGCGCCCTAGCACTGTCGCGACTCCCTCGACAGTCTTGCGCCCATTGATACGTCTTCCACCAGGGCTCGTCCAAACGACTGTGGTCGGCACCCCAGTCGTGCCGAGCTCTGTTGCTCCTCGAGCTCCTACTATCGCTGTTCCCTCCACCGCGGAGGTGCCTGCCGCAGCCTCCGAGCTCCCCATCGCTGTTCCCTCCTCCTCCGAACGGAAGGAGGCCAATAAAATGGCTGACAATATGCTTCCTCCCCGAGGTCGGGGGAGAGGTCCGCGCTGAGGGTCAAAACTCGGCCGGCAGTAGGGTGGGGGCCGAGGGGGCTGAGGCCTCGGCTTAGGATGGCACAAGCGGTGGAAGGTTTGAGCCCAGCTACCATATGACGTGCTTGGCTCCATGGGCTGCCAAGCATACTAAGGAGGAGGATATAACTCAGAACCTTGAGCGGTTAGAGGGCGGCTTCCTGAATGACTTCGCCTCCGTATGTTACATGGTATATCTCCGAGAAGACTCCCTTTCTTTCATGTGGTTATACATATATTCCGTAGATTCTGATCTTTGTTTCCTGTTCAGGTCGTCCCGGTGCTGCTCTCGATTCGGTAGAGGGTGCGAGAGCACAAGAGGAGGAAGGCAGAGTTGGAGGCTCTTCAGGCAGAGACAGCGGCCTTGCGGTCTGAGCAGACTAATCTACGCCAACAGCTCACGGGTGAGAGGGCTAGGGTTAGGCGACTGTAGAGAGTCATCGTCGACTTGGAAGTCAGGGAGCTGCATCTGCAAGATAAGGCAGATAACTTTTAGAAGAGTGGCGATACAGCGTCCGCTGAGCTGACCCGCGCCAGGGCCCACGCGGACTCTTTGGCCATGGAGACTACTCGGCTCTGTGAAGCCCCTGTAACGCACCAAGGTCGAGGTGGCTAAAGAACAAGCCTGAGCCATCGCCCAGCCTGTGGAGGCTCAGCGGGTCAAGGATGAAGCTTCCTCGGCTGCGGCAGTTGCTGCTGCAATTGAAGACTTCAAAACCTCCAAGGAGAGGGACGCAGAGGCCGCGACGTTTTACAACCGCGGCTTCTACGCTTGTATCGAGGCGGTCTTAGGTCTATACCCAGACCTTGACCTTGATCCTCTTTTGCCCGAGGACCCTGAAGACGCCCCCGCCGAAGCCCCCCAGTCGGATCAAGCTCCTGATGCCCAAGCACCTCCATCATGAAAGCCTTGTTTTTTTTTTCGGACTGTCATTATTAATTGTGTTGATGTACTTTTTACCCTCCGAGGGGATTTAATGAGAAAGATTCTTTTGGACTTGTTTATTTTTTACTCGCAATGTCATTTTGTGACTGACTTGACTTCTTTGTGGGTCTAACTCGTTGTTTGTTGCTTAATCCATTTTCGGCCCAAGTCTTAGATGGGTCCAATTTTTGTAATGCTTGGTTCGTCGGCCATCGGACGAGAGCTTTTCATTATCGTATGTCGAGCCGAATACTCCACTGAGAAATCAGATTATAATTAGTCTTTTTTCCTTAAAGGGATGCCTTGTTGATCTTTGTGGGATTAGGCTACGACCCCTTGGGGGTCGGACCATTAGGTCATAGTCGTACTAACCAAGATAGTTGAGTAAACATCTGAGGCCGAATTGGAATTTTTATTAAGAGCCTTAAAGGCTAGTCGCTCGGAGGCATACACTTTATTATGAGCCTTAGAGGCTAGTTCGTCATGAGTAGTAGATCTTCAGATGTTCAGCATCTCAGGGATGGGGGAGTTGGCGGCCTTCGAGGTCTTTCAGGTGGTATGAGCCCGGTTTGGTAGATCTTACCACACGATATGGTCCTTCCCAGTTGGGTCAGAGTGCTCCTACCCCCGGCTCAGCCGTGTTCTAGAATACTCGTCGGAGGACTAAGTCCCCTGGTCGGAAGCGCCTGAATTTGACCTTTGAATTGTAGAAGCGCGCTACCTGTTGGTGCCGATCCGACGTTCGGAGCTTGGAAACCTCTCTGAGTTCTTCGAGTAAATCCAGATTAGCAGCGACCTGCTCGGAGTTCTGATCTTCTTCGAAGCTCCTAACCCGCGCCATAGGGAGTCCAATTTCTATTGACACCATTGCCTCCAAGCTATAAGATAACGAAAATGCGGTTTCACTCGTCGAAGTCTGGGCTGTGGTCTTATAGGCCTAGAGGACGAGGGGGAGTTCCTCGGCCCAGCTTCCCTTTACTTTTTCGAGCTTTGTCTTGAGGTGATGCTTGATGATTTTGTTGACGGCTTCAACTTGCCCATTTGATTGTGAGTGCTGAGGTGATGAATAGGCGTTCACGATACCAAGTCTTTTACACATACCGCGTAACTTATCATTATCGAACTGGCGACCGTTGTCAGAGACGATGGTATGTGGAATTCCGAACCGGTAGATGAATTTTTTCATACAAAGTCGATCACTTTTTACTCGGTGATCTTAACGACTGGCTCGGTCTTGGCCCACTTAGTGAAATAGTTGACCGCAACTATGACAAACTTGACTTGTCCCTTCCCTGTAGGTAAAGGACTGATGATGTCGATCCCCCATTGAGCGAACGGCCAGGGCCCGTTCATGGGAGTCATTTCTTCTACAGGTTGCCTTGGCACAGTCGCGAAGCGCTGACACTTCACTTCCGAACAAAATCTTTAGAGTCTTACTTAAGAGTCGGCTAGAAATACCCTTGATGAAGTATCTTTATGGCCAAGGCACGACTGCCCGAATGGTTCCCGCAGATTCCCTCGTGAATCTTTCAGATTACATAGTCGGCCTCATCCGGTCGGAGGCATCTAAGGTAAGGCTGAGAATGCTCCTTCTTGTATAGCACTCCATCCAATATGACGTACCGAGCTGTCCTGACTCTGAGTTGCCTTGCCTTTAACTTGTCCAAGGGGATTTCTCTGAATGATAGGTAATTGAAGATCGGGTCCATCCAACTAGGAATGGACTGGACGGGATTGATTTTTTCTGACTGATTGATACTTGGGTGTTCAACGAACTCGACCGGGACGAAATGCGGAATCTTTCCCTCGGAGGCCAAGGCGAGTCTTGTTAGGGCATTAGCCCAGGAGTTCTCGACTCTGGAGACCTGCCGGATAGTACAACTCCAAAACTTCTCGATTAATTTCCTCACTTCTTCGAGGTAAGCGATCATTCTGACCTCTTTAACTTCATATTCTGAGGAGATGTGGTTCACTACCAGCTGCGAGTCGCACCGGACTCGTAGGGTCTGAACACCTAGGCTTGTTGCCAGCCTGAGCCCAGCTAACAACGCTTCATACTCGGCCTCATTGTTTGAAGTCTTAAATCCAAGCCTGACCGCGTATTGGATTGCCGTTGAATCAAGGGCGACTAGGACAATCCCGGCTCCTGCCCCTTTGATGTTGGAAGACCCATCAACATAAATGACCCATCTCAGATCCGACGCTGCCTCTTGGTCGCTCAACGGGACGGGTGGCGTCATCTCAACTTCCTTGCTGATCTGTTCCTCACTCGGAGCGGTGAATTCGGCGATGAATTACCGCTTGACCCTTGATTGTCACCCTAGGGCGGAACTGAATGTCGAAGTCTCTGAGCTCCACGACCCACTTGGTGATCCGACCTAACACTTCAGACCTCTGGAGGACCTGCCTCAGAGGAGAGTCCGTTAACACAACTATGGAGTGGGTTTGAAAATATGGCCGCAGTCTTCTGGCCGCTACGACGAGGTAGAGTGCCAGTTTTTCCAATGACTGATGCCTTGTTTCAGCTGGTACCATGGCTTTACTTATGTAGTACACGGTGTACTGCTTGCTTCCGACTTCTCTGATCAGAGCCGAACTGACAGCTGAAGTCGAGACTGCGAGGTAGAGGAATAAGAGCTCCCCTTCTTCAGGCTTGGACAATAGAAGTGGTGAACCCAAGTACTGTTTTAATTGCTGAAAGACTTGCTCGCATTCTGGCATCCACTCCGCCTTCTTATGGCCCTTCAGCTGCTGGAAGAAGGAAAGGTATTTATTTGTAGCCCTGGATATGAAGCGTCTGAGGGCGAAAACTCTTCCTGTGAGACACTGTATCTCCTTAAGAGTCCGAGGTGAGTTCATGTCGAAGAGGGCCTTCATTTTATCCGGGTTGGCCTCGATCCCTCGTTGGCTGACTTGAAAGCCAAGGAACTTCCCTGACTCAACTCCGAACGCACATTTAGTAGGGTTAAGCTTCATCTGATACTCTCGGAGGACGTTAAATGTTTCTTCAAGATCAGTAAGGTGGTCGGAGGCTTTGGTACTTTTTACTAGCATATAGTCCACGTACACCTCCATGGTGCACCCGATCTGTTTGGCGAACATTTGATTCACCAGCCTCTGGTATATTGCCCCAGCGTTTTTCAGGCCGAATGACATGACCCGGTAACAGTAGAGTCCTTTGTCCGTGACAAAGGTCGTCTTCTGCCTGTCTGGGGGATACATAGCAATCTGATTATACCCGGAATAAGCGTTTAGGAACGAGAGCAGCTCATGCCCGGCTGTGCTGTCCACCAGTTGGTCGATTCGAGGCAATGGGAAGCTATCTTTAGGGCATGCTTTATTCAAATTGGAATAGTCTACGCAGACCCGCCACTTCCCATTGGATTTCCTGACGAGAACCACATTCGCTATCCAGTCAGGGTAATATACTTCTTCTATGAAGCCCGCATCGAGCAGGACGGAGACCTCCTCGACAATGACTTCATATCGTTCGGCGTCAAACGACCTTCTCCTTTGCTTGATTGACTTATGATCCGGGTCCACGTTCAACCTGTGAACCAGTACGTTAGGGGAGATTCCCGGCATATCCGTATGAGACCATGCGAAGACATCTCGATGCTGCCTCAAGAAGGTTAGTAGTTCATTCCTCCGCTCAGAATTCAATGATGACTCGAGCTGGACAGTCTTGGCCGGCTCTGATTCATCGAGGGGGACTTTTTCTAGATCCTCGACTGATGAACTTTCTGCTGGTCCTCGGGGGTCGAAGGCGTCCACGAAGAGAGCCTGTTTAGCGGTTCCTTTCCTAACTGCAATATCATAACATCTTCGGGCCTCGCATTGGTCACCTCGGAGATAGCCGATCCCTCCTTCAGCTACGAACTTCATCATTAGATGGTAAGTTGAGACGATCGCTCTCATTGCATTGAGGGAAGGTCGGCCCAGGATTACATTGTAGACTGATGGAACATTGACAACTAAAAAGTCCACCAGAAGCGTGACTTGATGCTGCCCTTCTTCAGCTGTTACTGGGAGGGAGATAGCTCCTTCGGAGATTACTCTCTCTCCGGAAAAATCGTGCAAGGGAGTCTTCACGGGTCGGAGCCGAGACCGTGGAATTCCCATCTTTTATAACGCCTATATAACATCAGCCGAACTCCTGGTGTCAACCAGGATGCGGAACACCTTGTGATTCGTTATGGTTATGGTAACCACTAGCGCATCATCGTGAGGATGCTGGATCCCGCGCGCATCGTCTTCTGTGAAGGTCAGGCTGCATGGAGCGACTCGTAGTTCCTTGCTAGAACGTTCCGTCAGGTGACGTGATGTTTCGGCTTGGATCTCCGGGAATGGAATTTTCGAGCCCTGTTTGAATCCCCTCCCCCAGCTGAACCCCCGATGATGGTACGAATTTCTGCTGGTTCTTCTGGGGGGTTGTTTGGTTTTTTCCGCGGCTACTCCTCTCTCCGAGCGGATCTTTCTCTTTTGGTGTAACGACATAGATGTCTCTTACAGATGATGGACTCGATCTCATCTTTCAGGTCCACGCAGTCATCCGTGTTATGGCCATGATCTCGGTGGAAGCGGCAGAATTTTCGCTTTTCCCATTGCTTGGGGTCAGCCCTCATACAGACTGACCAATTAAGTAGTCTGTCTTCTCGGATATCTAACAGAATCTGTTCGGCAGATATGTTGAGAGGAGTATAGGAAGAAAATTTCTCCTCAGGCCTACGGCTCGGTCTGCGATCGCGGGGAGCGCGATTATCGGTCCCTTTGTCGTTCGGCTGGGAGTCTTCGTTCCTCGGCCTCTTCCCTTTGTTTGTCGAGTCAGCGACTTGTATTCCTTTACGGGCGTTAATGAACTCCTCGGCGTTGGTGTACTTTTGAGCTTTCGCCATGAAGTCCACTAGCATTTTCGAGGGATTTTTGCCGATGGAGAAGGCGAACTTTCATTCCTTCAGTTCGCTCAGGATGGCAGTAAGAGCCATCTTATCATCATAGTCTTTGACATGCAACATTTCTTCATTGAAACAGGTGATGTAGTCTTTTAACGACTCCTTTGGAGCCTACTTGATGGTAAGCAGGTGGGTGTTAGGTTTTCAACTTCTCTTACCACTTATAAATTGTATAAAGAATAGTCGGGTTAGTTATGCGAAGGAGCCCACGGAGTTTGGCTTGAGCTGGTGATACCAAATCCGAGCGGATCCTGTGAGGGTGATGAAAAACTCCCTACACATCATTGCATCTGTTGCAGTCTGGATCTACATCCACGATCGGTAGGACTCCAGGTGTTCGGATGGATTCCCAGATCCTGAATACTGGATGACGGGAGGCATCAGAAGCCTCTGTGGCATCACTTCAGCCTTGATGACTGAGGTGAAGGGAGGCTCGGTCTCTTCCATCATTGCCTGGATCGTGGCTGGGACTGTCGATTGTTGTTGCTTCTTCTCCAATGTCAGGAACTTGTCCTTCAACTCCTCAAATTGTGCCTCCCATGGGTCCCTATTTTTCGCGACGACCTCTGGGGTATCCTTGCCTTCCAGCGTTCTCCCTTCTCTCCTCCGTTCTAACCGATGACGGAGGTCCGTGGGCGGCAGAGCAGATGTAGCGGAATGAACAGTTGTGGGAACCCGGGTAGCAGCATTCCGTGCGGATCCCTCGCCATGTACCGCAGGAGGGTTCTGTCCTGAACGCGGCACCCCTGAATGCTGGGGGGCTTCAGGTCTTACACTCCTTGGCGCAGAGAGGGTCTCCATGAACAGTCCCACAGGTTGGAGAACAGGCTGTTCCTGAACCGGACGTGACTCTGGTTCCCTCTACTGCTTCATCTTGTTGATCTCGTCGCGCAAGGCCTGGATCTTAATCTGCATGGTGCGGTATTTACCCGACCGGTTACAAAAACGTTGAGAAGGTCCTGGTGCAGACTCGGCATGAAGCGTTGATGAGGACCGAGCCTGCTCGCTTGGTACCGGTTCCACCACTACAGCTTTCTTCTTCCTCGCCATTGCTGAGGTGAATGAGAACCTGACTTCTAGTTTCAGTTTTCCACAGACGGCGCCAAAAAATGTTGATGCAAAAATCTAGTCGGCTCTCCCTCCACGTCTTTAAGATCGTGCACCGAGAAAACTGGCAAAGGTGGCCCCGGTTAAGCCGGGGGACCCTTCGATGCCTAAGTTAGGACAAGGGAATCCGGGTCTAAGTTGAGAGTAGAGGAGAGAGTACTTGATATCGCGTACCTATAAAAATGGTGTGATGTGCTATATATACTTGCCTGTGGGATGGTCTAGATTCGATAATCTCGGCACGATCGGGGGAATTCCCGGATCGTGGAGATATCGTCCGCAATCTATCGATTCGTGTAGCATATCAGGTACATTATGCGTATCTGTGCGCGAAGTTATCGGACACGTTCGATTATGGCAGTTTTCATGTTCGGCGAATAGGGCATGCACATATGTTCGGCTCGGAACGTCTGTTCGGCTCGGCTCAGCGAATGGGATATACAACCGGTCCGACCTGCCTGGTCGGCTCCGTTGATTCCTTCATAGTTGGCAGGGCTGACTTCGCTGAACAAATTGTGGTCACGGCGTAAAGGGTTATCCGATCGGAGTATGGTCCCGAGTTGCACCTCAACCGTGTCGGCTGCTCGAGAGGGTCGCGTCTCGAAACAGGTGGAAGAATCACGCCTCGGCTCAAATTTCCCATAACAGGACCATCATCATGTATTGCTTATGATAAGAAAGAACCATTTATTGTCAGGCAATCCTAACCATCTCATCCATGGTTTTGAAAAAAGATGGCTATAAAAAATAGGGCACAATTAAGGGTGGATTAATTATTTTTTTTCTTAAAAAAAATCCATCGTAGGGCCCACCCACTAAATGGACAATGGAGATTTGAAGATCCCACCTTGCATCACATGAGACCGTGACTGATTGCCAATCAGGCTCTGTTGAATAGGTCCGCATCATGTAAATTGAAATAGTCTTGCTCTAGAGGCAGGTCCGACGGAGCAACCAAGGACCACAGAAATACAACCGCAAAAAGGGAAAGAAAAAAAAAAAAAAATACAATCCAACCCAAAAATAGCAAACGTACAACCTACAAATACCCATTTCCCCGTTCGATCTCTCCTCACCAGCAAGAAGAGGTGAGACAGAAAAGAGAGAAAGAAGAAAGAAATAGATATGGCTGCTGCTATAAAAGTAGCTGTGGTGCTGATGTTGGCCTTTGCCCTTCTTGCAATGCCTCAAGCTGAGGGAGGCTGGGAATTAGCAGATTGCTATAATGGCTGTGTTGACCAATGCGTCAGGGAAGGAGGGAATGTCTATATCTGTAAATTCTTTAGTTGCGCTACCGGCTGCGCTCTTATGCTTAAACACGGTAAGCCCTCTCTTCTTTCATTATTGTCATGGGTGAGTCCCATGAGCCAGTGATCCAGGCCTTCCATCCATCTGATGCTCCTTATATTGGATGGGGATGCCTCTTACTAACAAAATTAAATAAATAAAGACAAAAAGTTCCCATACCGGAAGATCCTTATTTTTAACTAATGATGGTGCGTGGGAGCCATCTGTTGGTTTATACAAGGGAATTTGCAGCCGAATACAGCAGGTAGATCCCTCGATGTGGGGCCCACCATGATATATGTGCGGATCCAATTCTCAGGTGGACCACACCACAGAAAACAGTGGTTACTGAATACTCACCATTAAAATTTTCTTGGGGCCGGTGTAATGTTTATTTGCCATCCAACCCATTGATAATGTCAGAAAGACCTGATGAAGGGATTACTGAATACTCACCATTAAAATTATCTTGGTCATCAATTTTAAATTGATGGGATGTAATTTCTTCACAGTTGCCCATGAAATGTCTGGCAGACATGATGAATGACCAAGCCTGGCCAACCGGACATCGAATTGATAAAAAAATGTCCATTAGGCCCATATGTCATTCAAATATGCATACTTACAATAAATTCCTAAAAAATTGTGTTGTTTTGCAGGGAACTGAGGCTAAAGCCATGCAGCATATTCAAAAAGGTCCTACAGCCCGGCTTCTAAGGCTCCTACAAGCACCCCTTCTAAGGGGTAAAACCTTTTCAGCTAGCTAGCCATCATCTCCACTGTTTGACCAACGAAATGTAATAACTCTCTTTGTATCATGTCTCCAATTTTCTCTTGTTGGGCACTCTCTAATATCAAATATAAGCAACTCATTTGCATGACAGCATTGAATATTTGGTCCTTTAGCAGATTTATGGTTTTCTCGAAAATAAGGACGTTACTTGTCCATATCCCTGTCAGATCAAGCCAATTGACTAGAAGGCTTCTTAGCACATGCCATGCGGCTAACTGGCCTCTGACTATAAGTCAATTCAGCCTTTGACTATAAGTCAATTGAATAGGGTTCAATTCCCAGTTATGTTGTTACTTGACTTTATGAACAAGTTGGATGGCCAAAAAACATTGCAGTGGCCCCCAAGAAGTTTTCAACCGTAGACATTGGTATCCCTTTGTTTTGCCTTCATCCAGGGTCATGTGACTTTAAGAACAGGTTGGATGGCAAATAAACAGTGCAGTTGCCCCAAATAAGTTTTCAACTGTCCATGATCAACTCCCACCATTTCATTTGGTGTGGTCCACTTGAGCTTTGGATGCGAGTATGAATTCTGCATATGCCAAACACGTATACATAATGGCTCCATGTGGCATCCTCCTATTAATCCACGTCAGTGCATAAAAATAGAGGTAAACAATCACCACCAAATGCTGTTTTATAATAATAATAATAATAATTATTATTATTATTATTATTATATTATATACATTTTCATCCTTATTTAAAATGGATTGCAATTACAAAGGCATGCATGGTCAAGAACAACCCAAATTACCATGACGAAAGGACCTCATTCCTCTGTGGCATAGACTCCTATTTTCAAACAAACTTAAGAATTGAAGGTCAAGTTGATTATGCAACTCACTGTTATGACTTTGTAAAGTAAGAATTGACTAATCGGAATAAACACAGGTCTATTTATGTTCGGTTCAAATGAGTTGCATGTTCAATTAGTGATTCCTACCGGTTACCATTGATGCAAAAATACATCGTTCTAAAATAAGATGAGTTAACTTGAAACTTTGTCAAATGTTGTAGACACTTGCTGAGTTGTTTGACTCAGTTGGACTTGGAAAGACATTTTGAGTAGGCTGGAAAACTAAATCCATAAAGGCAACCTCATCCATGGAATAGGTTAGGTGCCACTATTCCATAATTATTTGTCATTTAGGCATTCTAATTATTTGTTATTGATCTTTTTAATTTTTAAAATTTTTTTTATTACTTTTTTAAGTTTTAAATACGTTAAATAATAAAAGTGGTAGAATGATTCTCAGTTGGTCAATTAGTGTATCTTTTTGCGATAGGAGGGCTAAGTATCTCAATGCAGCTAAGAGCACTAGTGCTCCGAGTGCACGGGAGCACCTCCCATAATGAAATCCAACAAAATGGAAAACGAATGCATGGTAGGGCCCGCACACTAAATAGGCAATGGAGATTTGAGGATCCCACCTCGCATCCACATGGGTCCATCACGGGTATATGAGCCAATCAAGCCCGGTTGAATCGGTCCTCATATTGGAAATTTAAACAGTTTTGCTCCAGATACAGGTCCGACGGTCCGATAGTAGGGCCCAACATGGTATTTGTGAGATATCCACCCCATCCATCCATTTTGTGAGCTCATTATTCCAAGTCAAATGAGGTCAAAAATGAACCGGATCCAATACTGAAGTGGGCTGAAAACATGAGAATTGAACGTCCACTGTGAAATATTCAGGGGGCCATAAAAGCTGAGTCATTCTAATATTTGTATTTTCAATTCATCATGAACGGTATATGGATGGTGTGTAAACATCACTGTCAGCCCTGGGCAGGTTTCAACAGTAGGAATTCAAAGTAACTACCTTTTCCTTCACTACGACCCACTCAAGTCTTGAATCCTTCACACTTTTGGTTTCGTATACTAAAATGAACTCACAAAACGGATGAACAGCGTGGATTTCTCACAAACATCGCAGTAGACCCCACCTAGGTTTCTAGGAGCTTCCTGCGAAAGGCTCTCTCGCCTGGGCATCCCCCCCTAAGAAAAAGAAATCAAAACAAGCCAACCCAAAAATAACAATCTTAAAACCTACAAATACTATTTTCCACATTCGATCTCTGCTCACCAGCAAGAGGAGTTGAGACACAGGAGAGAGAAGAAAGAAAGAGAGATGGGTGTTGCTAGAAAAGGAGTTGTGGGTGATGTTGGCCTTTGCTCTTCTTGCAATAGCTCAAACTGGGGAAAGCTTGCATTTTTAGATTTCTATAATCAATGTGTGGACACATGCATCAAGGAATAGGGAAAGAATCTCTATTCCTGTGAAAACTTTTTATTAATAGAAATAAAACATTTCCATTTCAAATTCAACGGCTTGTATTAACGCATCTAAGTATCGGGGAGAATACAAAAGCGCAACCCAAGTCTTCCTATAGAACTATCCCATTAAATCCAAGAATTTACAATCCTACCATTAAAAACCAACCCACCCAAAAGAAACAAACCCAGAACCCCATGTTCAAGAGCTGCTGAATTTCGTAACGGCATTGGTGCCCTCTGACACGGCATGCTTGGCAAGCCCCCCAGGCAGGACGAGACGTACGGACGGCCTCAGACAAAGGTAATCCCTCCGTTTTTTCATACACATGCTATTCTTCATTCTTGTTACGGGTGGGACCCATCAGATGATTTAGATAATGGAATTTCATTCTACGGTGTGCCCATCTATTTATTGGACGGGCCTACTATCTAGCTGTCTGATCATCATGGTTGGGTGGGCACACCTGTTGGACGGGTTCCATTTCATGCACCTCCTTGTGGACCCTACAATAATTCATTCCACCAATTTAATGCATGCATCGGGACATTTAGTTCAAGCAATCAAACTGCTGTCTAATAGACTCAGCACATACTTCATTGGCTACAGTGAAAAACCATGCTAATTAATTAGCTTTGGCCAATCTAATCCATTTGTAAGTTAGCCTTCGCAGCCATCCGTTATCCAACCAATAATGGAACAGCTAGGATTCTTTGATAAAAGCTATTCTTTTTAACCATAACCAATCCATGATGGCCCCAATAATTAGAAGGCTCAAATTGTTAATGAGGCCCATTTTTAAGAAATGATCTTGGCCATCAAGTTTAAATTGATCAGATGTGATTTCTTTACATTAGCCCATGAAATGTCCAGCAGACACAATGAAGAACCAAGATCGGCCAACTGGACGTCCCTGTCGATTGATATAAACTGTCCATTAGGTTCATAGCACATTCAAACGTATGCAGTGGATCGACTAGGCTAGAATCATGCAGCTTATTAGAAAAGCTCCATCAGCCCTGTCTTCTAAGGCTCCTACAACCCCTTTTAAGGCTTAAAACCTTTTAAGCTAGCCAGCCATCATCAATCAATGTTGCGTGACATGACCAATAAAATGTGACGCAACAAATATAATAACTCTCCCCTTGTATTGTATCTCCAATTTCCTATTCTTGTGGGAACTCTCTAGTTTCAATATAAGCAACTTATTTGCACAGCATCTTTGAATATTTGTTCCTTTTTTGTTCATTTGGTAGATTTAGGGTTTTCTAGAAGCGGGCAATGGACCTCTTACTACATGTCAATTAACTTTTGAAGTTTCTTACTCAGTCTTAAATTCAATCCATTGAAGGATAAGCCGATGATTGAATAGGGGTGATTTGTCTAATTTGTTGCTCATAATTCAAGTAGGCAATTGGAGTCTGGCTCTATGGCCTAGTGGTGGACAGATTTTGTTTCAGCATTACTCCATTTCAACATCAAGATCATGGGATCAAGTGCCCATGTGGCGTCAGTGTTTGCCATTGTGTGTGTGGTGTGGGTGGAAAAAAGAAAAAAGAAAAAGAAAAAGCATGCAATTGTTATAATAGTGGGATGTGAATTTGTTGGCATATAGTCTCTAACTAGTTGGTAGAGCTGGCGGAGATAGTGTAGTGTACGCGAGCTGTCAGTACCCCCCTCCTTTGAGGAATTCTTCAGTTTTCAGTCTTATGATAGGTTCTGGCTAGGCCTTTTATTCCTTCAGAACCCACATATATATCAGTTTGTATAGTCTTTTTACAATGGAATATATGCAGGACTGCTGTTTTCAAAAAAACAAAAAAAAACACACTGGCAGATCCCAAGAAGTTTTCAACGGTAGGCATTCAATCTCCACTGTTTTTCCTTCATCCATGGTTATGTGACTTTAGCAAATAAACATTCAGTGGTTCCCTGAGAAGTTTTCCACACTTGGTGTTAAATCCCCACGGTTTCCCTCCATCTAGGGTTACATGACTTTATGAATAAGTTGGATGGCAAACAAACATTCTGGTGGTCGCTAAGAACTTTTTAATGGTAGGCGTTCCATCCCTACTTTTTTCCGTGGTGTGATCTACTTGAGCTTTGGATTTACCTGATTTTGGGGCTCATTCCCTAAAATGAGTTGGCAAAATGGACGGATGGCATGGATAAAATACATACAGCTGGATGGGCATGGATCTGTGTACTTGGCTCACAAGTTTGTTTTGGATAAGTCTCTGCCTTGCCACTCTGGTTTGCAACTAGGGATTATTTGGATGCATGCAAAACACCTCCAACAACATAAATATCCATTTCAAAGAGGGTTTTTGGACGTTGGGGAACAACTGTCACTTAAGACAAAGGCGTCCATTAGACAAGGCTGTCCCCAAAAATTAAGTGTTGCACTGTTCATTTGAGAGATGGGAATGTAGATGTCTATAGACAAAGGCTTCTGCAAAAAAAAATAATTATAATAAATAAATGCTTTGTATTCCACATTCTTACTGAAACTCAATGTTACAAAACCTGAAGGGAGGGTCTTAGCTGAATATGGCGCTGATTAGACAGGCCTAAACAGTCAATTAAAAGAGGGCACTCCAGGTCGAGAGCCTTAATGTTCGTTTGGGGCCAGTTTGCTTTTGGGGTGAGCATCTCAGGCCAGGTCAGGCCTGTTTGTTTTGGTTCATCCCGGGCCTGAGCCAGTCTTAGTTCTAAGAATTACTATCTACCCACAAAATGTACCACGGAGATGGAAAATCATCCGGTTCCACATCACATCTGGTCCATCAAGGATGGTCCAATCCAAAAATAACAAATGTACTGCCTACAAATACCCTTTTGCCGATGAAATGGTTTCAATCAAGCAGGTAAACCATGATGATCCATGGCACAATCATCCAGGCCATCCATCTGATGGTACCCCAACCCAGAACCTGAAAGAAGGAAATAACATGATGAAGAATGTCAATGGGGACCTCAAAGTTCCTTACTAATCCTTTGATCGGTGACCTAGGAACAAACCGGACGTAAAATGTCAAGGGAGAAGTGGAAGGAAGACCAAATATTAAAGATCGTTGTGATCTTCCCTAAGTTTTCTTTGGGATCTTCACCATCCATGCATCCATATCCCATTGTGGGTGGGAGTAGGTTGCTAGTATGCATAATAAAACCATGGGCCCATTACAATTGAAGGGAAGGGCGCATTGTGATGTAATCTATCTGTTGCAAATGCTCATCTTTACACCTTTATTTTATTTTTATTTTTATTTTATTATTATTATTATTATTTTTTATTGGGCAGGCGATTGGGCATATTAGAAATAATCTCAGATCACTGTCAATGGGTGGCAATGGGTTGGGTAAGAATATTGGTTTCGGGTTAGGTTTAGTTCAGGTCATAATGAGGATGGGCCTGACCCAAACCTGACTCATTCATTAAAGGGTCTGAAAATCTTAACTTCAATACAACCCATTTATAGATGGGTCAACCCAAACCCACCATCTCACCCATTTAATTGAAAAACATACAAAAATTAAAAATATATATTTTTTAATTTTAAAAGATTTAAAAATATCAACTATATATTTAGAACTAGTAATTATTATAAAATTAAACCCTTACTTTAATCTAAATTATGACAATCATAGTCAAGTTTAATGTTTTTAAAATATATAAAGGGCTAGCAATGTCCCCAAACCTATTGAATACTTTAAGGAATGTTTAGTCATTAATCTCAATGGTTCATTCAATAGTACGTACCAGACCCTCCCTGCCATGATGCAAGAAACATGGTGATTGGATGATTATAATCCTAGGAATGAGGCTAATTTGTTACAATTATGTGCCATAGATTACATGGTTAGAATCATCAAACCAAAGAGCCACTTTAGAATAATATGCAATATATACGCGAGTGAGGTCTATTGTAAAGATGATTCATGGTGACAATTGGACCTATTTTACTTATCCACTTAATCTTTAACCGTTCTCCTTTTTTTTTCTTTTTTTTTTAAAACTATTGATTGAATGCTTAGAATCATTCATTACACCCTGATCTATAACTCAAGTGGTAGACTGAGTGAAAGATACGTACCTAGTTTCAACAATCAGGTCATGGTAACGATTCCCTAGTGGGGGTGGCTAACAGTGAAGTGTAAACTGCCAATGGGGTGTACTAACAAGATAACAAAAAATTTAAAAAAAAGAAGAAGATCCGAACCTGAACTTTTAGAGTTGGGTTGGCAGGTCAGGTCATGCTTTTCCATCCCTTGTTAGAATTCAATTAGGTGGGCCCCACATAATCAATGGTTTGGATGATTTCACCGTTGAATTATTTGAATTAAGCATATCCGTGGGTGTCATAGTATTTGTAATCATTGTTGATGGATTTAGGATGCTATGCTTAGGTTGTGTAGCTTATGCATAGTATTCATATATAAGCAACGTGCATTGCCGTGATCGAGCAGGAACTCTCCCACTCCGTCTCCTCTCCTCCTCCTCCATCGATAGTGGGTGCGAATCCCAATGGTAGCTGGAGGCCGTGAACACCAAAATCTGATCGTCCATTACGAATATCATCACAACGGTTCAGCTGGTCCTCCAGATCAGGCCATTCAATAAAATCCAACCATTTAGCCATTGATCTTAGACAACATCCAAGAAATCAAACAATCCATCTGTGTCATTCGCCACCTGATCATCCCACTACTCCATTCAATTGGGACCAAGCATCAAACCCTCCAATGCGGAATTGTGTCCACAAGTGGAGAGTCCAACTCCACCTCTTCTTCGGATTTCGGAAACAAGTTGGGGAGAGAGACCAGACCCCTCTTGTGTTGGGTCCTCCCGAGTGTGAATGTGTTAGTCTGCTGGGTCTCAGGGCGCTTTTTGTTAGCCTGAGCGCCCCTCCAATTCTGTATAATTCAGCTCTCTTTAATGGAAAGTTCTCCTTTTTTGAAAAAAAAATAAATGTGCATCAAGGAATTAGGAAGGAACGTCTATATGTGTAAATACTGGCATTGCCCTGCCGGCTGCTCTCTTACTCTTAAACAAGGTAATCCCTCTCTTCTTTCGTTATTGTCACGGGTGGGGCCCATGATCCGGTGATCCAGGCCTTCCATCCATCAAATGCTCCCTACATTGGATGGGGATGCCCCTTAAAAACAAATTAAATTAAATAAATAAAAATAAAAAGTTCCCATACTGGAATATCCTTATTTTTAACCAATGATGGTGCGTGGGACCCGTCTGTTGGTTTATATAAAGGAATTTACAGCCAAATGCAGCGGGTGGATCCCTGGATGTGGAGCCCACAGTGATGTATGTGCCGATTCAATTCTCAGGTGGACCACACCACAGAAAACAATGCTTGTAGAATACTCACCATTAAAATTTTCTTGGGGCCACTGGAATGTTTATTTACCATCCAACCTGTACTAATAATGTCAGAAAGACCTGGATGAAAGGACTACACAAAGAACAACTTGATCCAAAACTCTTTTAGCCCTCGAGAGGTTTTTAATGGACAATCAGCACTTTTTCCGGTTGAGTATTCCACCTGATATTTGGCTTTCGTTCATTTTTGGAATCATGCCATAAAATGATTTGCCAAAACGTTTGAAGGGCATGGATGTAAGGTATATACATCCCGGTGGGCCCAAAGTCAGGGATCCACCAAAGTGGCGTCCCATTCTATTTTATAGATACTTGTGGAATTGAAATTTGTGAGGCCTACATTTTTCTTTTTCTTTTTCTTTTTAAAACCTCTGTAAGACTATTATATTCATGTAAGTGTGCCTATACGTAGTTTGGGCAGGCCTGTTCACAAAAAGGGACAACAGGCCCAGCGAGGAAAGAAAAGGAAAAGGAAAAGGAAAAGAAAAAGGAAAAAGAGGGGGAGAGAGAGAGAGAGAGTAAACCCCTCTCAAGTATGCTAAACCCGCTTGATCCAGAATGATTGAGGATACCCGGGAGGGGGGGGGGGGGGGGGGGGGGGGGGGGGGGTGTGATCAGAAGAAGCCTGGAAGAGATACTGCTGCTGCCCTTTCGCACAAGACCGTCAACCACTGCATTCTATTCCCTCAGGGAATAAGAGACGATCACTTCCCTGCCTTCCATACGTGCCCTTGTTCTTGACCACCAGTACCACATAAGTCATGAAGGGGCGTCCTTATTGTTGAGGGACTCGACCATTGATTTTGAGTCGCTGGCTACTTCCACCTTGGTGTAACCAAGACCTTGACAGCAGGATAGTCCTTCCCATATCGCCCTGATTTCGGCCCTGCCATTTGAGTCGAAGCCGTAGCCCGATGAAAAGGCAAAAAGGAACTCGCCGTCATGGTTTCTATCAATACAACCACCTCCCGAGGGGCCAGGGTTACCAAGGGCTAAATCATTGACGTTAATCTTAATCCAGTCGGTAGCAGGTCGCATCCACCTAACAATACTGACCAGGTTGAAGGACGATCCCGCAGTTTCAAGCCCCAGGCAATCCAGGGTACAACACTTAAACGATTGTAAGCTCGGAAAGGGGCCAACAGTCTCATCCAGCATCTGACTTTTGAGATTACCTTAACCGTGCAAGGCACGGTACCATCCCATCGAGCTGCATTGTGAGCCAGCCAAAGTTCCCAGAAAATCAGGGAAGGCGAGAGGCCTATCAGGGACCAAACTCGATCTGTCGAGGCTATTGCTGCCCACCAAGATGCTGCCCTAACTATCGCTGAAGCATGAACCGATGGGGGAACTTTGAAGAGGATTTCAAAGTGGTCCCACACCCTCCTAGCAAGGGAACTGGAGGAGAAAATATGATCTATCGTCTCAATATTAAGCGAGAAGGGAGGAAGGCAAGAGTTGCATTTAGAAGTCATGGCCACTCCTTTCGCTTGAGTTCTGGACTCAACCGGAATGGCATTGAGCATGATTTTCCAGGAAAGAAGGGAGAGTTTAGGAGTGAGGTTTGGATGCCACACCCATTTTGTCCATGCCTTCCTCTCCCCTGGCGGATTTGAGACTATCCAAGCTGAATGAATGGTGAATTCTCCCGTTGCAGAAGCGACCCAAATTTTTTTGTCGTCTGTGGATGAGGTGTTGATTCCTTCATCTGAGATACAATGGTGCACCACTCTTGGAAGAACAGAACTGGCTAGAGCGAGATCTCTCCACCCATTTGGCCCAATCCAATCGTGAACTTGGAGAGGTAGCCCTGCTACACCCATCACCCTTCCAATCCCCATCATACCACCCTCCAACCAGCAGCTACTTAATTAGGCCATCCATTTTTCTCAGCCCAGGACCCACTTTCCCTGTTTTGCCTCCCTCCATCTCCATCCATTCCCAAAACTCTGAGGATAATGTCCCCCAATCAATCTTCTCATATCTACATCAACTAACTTCCTTCCAATTCCATCTCAACCTCCCCATTCCCATAGTGTGGAGGATATTCCATCTCAACCTCCCCATTCCCATAGTGTGGAGGATATAGATCACCTCCTGAGTAACGGCCACCCATGTATGGAGCCACTTCGTTCAGGTTCCATTCTTCCAAGACCAACCCATCCGAGCTAGACTCCTCTAGTGGTTTGTGGCTGCAGGACAATCCTCAGCATGGCAATACCTTCGTGGCATAGCCCTCTCTATCATCATCTGGGAGCTTTGGCTTGCCAGGAACGCGGCTACATTTGATAATGTCCCTTTCTCTCCAGGACCTACAATCAAGAAGGTCACCAGATGGCTCCATGAATTACACTCCCAACTCCCTATTTCTAACATCCCCTCCACGCTAGGGAAAACCATCTTGCATGATTTGGGCCTAGACACTAACCCGCTATCTGGTTTTGATAGTTCTCTTGTCATTAACTGGGTAAAACCTCCGACGGGTTGGATGAAGCTCAATGTCGATAGTTCAGCTAAGGATAACCCCGCTAGGGAAAACCATCTTGCATGATTTGGGCCTAGACACTAACCCGCTATCTGGTTTTGATAGTTCTCTTGTCATTAACTGGGTAAAACCTCCGACGGGTTGGATGAAGCTCAATGTCTATAGTTCAGCTAAGGATAACCCCGGGATTCGAGGAGGTGGTGTTTGCAGAGATTATAGGTGCTGCATGATCTTTGCTTTCCACAACCACTATGACCCTATCTCCAATACAGTGTTAGAAGCTCAAGTCATGGCGGATGGTCTGCAACTTTGCAGGGACAAGGGGTTGTCTAACATCATTGCAAAAACAGACTCTCATGTGGTCTACGAGGCATTGATCAATCCAAATGTAAGACCCGTATCTTGGTCCGTACCTTTCCGTATACTTCCGCGGTCTTACCGGTCGAATTCCGGCAACTTTCGACCCTTAACCGATATCGACGCGCGACCCGGATTCATGTGCCGACAACCCGAGTCGACTCAACTCGAGACCTATACCATAGCGACCGCGCCGTCGTTGCGGTTTCGATACCGCGACTCGCGCGCCGAGGCGATACCCTGATCAAGAGTTATGAGCCAACGTTCGGTGCGAGAAAACGCCGCGCGTTGCGAAAACCAAGGGAATCTCAACGATGTGTCACATCAATCACATCAATCCCATCAATCAATCACCCATCAAGCCATCACATGTCAAGTACACATCACTTCCATCCCTTTTCCCAAGCAACCACAAAAGTCTCCCAAACTCATACCTCTCTTACACAAAAAGCCACAAAAGTCTTCATTTCCCATACTTCTCTTACACAAAAGCCACAAAAGTCAAGTTTCTCTTACACCACCATCACTCACCCATCCATCCATCACTCTCTCTCTCTCCCTTTACATCACTCTCTCTCTTTCTCTCCTTCTCATTCCAAAAATTCCAAAGCAACAAAGGATTTCCAAACTCCATACGTATGGAATTTTGCAAAAATCCCTAAGCTTCAAGTGGCCCACCTTCCTACCCCAAAAAGTCCCATCTCAACCCTCCATTCTTCATCTTAGCCATTGAAGTTGAAGACAAGGTGCCAAGGAACCCCTAGGAGCGAGAAGATCGGACGGTGGGTGCTTATATAGGGTAGATTTATGTGTTTTTATGGTGGACCAAGTGAGGCCCACCGATCAATGGTGTGGATCTCACTTGGGACCCTTATTTGTGGCCGATGGACCACTTGTATCATCATGATCGTTCCATGATGGGGCCATTCTCCATGGACCCCATCATGATGTTTATTTTCATTTGGAAAGGTCATCTAGACCATTCATATTGGTGGGGAAGGGATCCCCACCGTTGATTTTTAATTTTGAGAGTCACATGTACAAAATGACCCAATTGATGTATGATTCCATGCATGGGAGGGCCCATAGTGACGGGGTCCCTCCCTCACTAGCCGTGTCCCACTCTCCATCTCTCTCTCTCTCTCTCTCTCTCTCTCTCTCTCTCTCTTTTATTTTATTTTATTTTATTTTATTTTATTTTATTGCAACAGGAGGGTGTGGCCCACTTGAATGGATCCCACTTGAGGTATTTTATTTTATTCAAGTGGGGCCCACCTTGGCTGTTACTCCCATGCCACCCATCAGTGGGGCTCACTTCATCAAGGCTCTCCATTTTTAAAAAAAAATATAATAAATAAATTTAAAAACCGTCCAGACGCTGGACGTTTTTAAGCAAAGAAGAAAAAAAAGAAGAAAAAAGGAAGGGGCTTTGGTGGTTCCCTTGCATAGGCCCCACCCTGACGTTTAAGTCCGATCCAAGCCGTCCATCCTCTTACCCACGGCGTTCTAGCCGTTGGGTAGAAGTTTGGAGCTGATCCAATCATCTGGTGGGCCATAGTGTCGAATGTTGCGCCCTTACCATTCAATCTCCATTTTCTTATTTTATTTCACCTACAAGCATAAAAAAAAATTGGAACTCTAGACTTATTTGGACGGCGTCGAGCCACTGAACGTAATGGTCGGGACGGATCTTGGTGCAACGGGCCCCACGCACAAAAACCCCGGGAAAATGATTTTTTCCCCAAAAACGTAAAGAGGCAGAGCCTCTGCTTCTTGTCAGCGGCTGGCCGCTGCACCCAGCAGCGTGCTGGCGTGCAGCGGGCGGGCGGGCGGGCTACCGTGCTGCAACCCACGGCTGCCGCCGTGGGCCCCACATGATGTACATGTTTCATCTACCCCGTCCATTAGGTGGGTCCCCTTCTTAGGTGGGCCCCCTTCGAATTTCAAGTCGATCCAAAACTCAGGCGGCCCACATCGTAGGAAACAGTGTGAATAAGCATCTACCATTGAAACTCTTCCTGGGGCCCACAGAAGTTTCGAATCAAGCTGAAATTTTTGTTTTCCGTTCATACAGGTCTGAGTTACCTTATGAACGGGTTGGATTTCAAATAAACATCACGGTGGGCCCTACGTGGGACCCACCTTTGTAAAGGCAAGGGCCACGTGCCCTCCTCTCTCCATATCTCTCTCTCCCTCTCTACCTCTCTCTGTCTCTCTCTCTCTAGTGATATTGGACCGTGGGCCCCATCTCAGGTATGTGTTCCGGGCCATGCCGTCCATCTGTTTTGATGGTGGGGTCCACTGTCAGCTGACGCCAGCGAGTTCTGCGGGACCCACCATTTCATATATTCTATTATATATTATACATTATATATTTTATGTCATATATATTTATGTATGCTATATAGTAAATGTATATTTTATAATATGAAAATTGTAGTGGGCCCTAGACCATGTGCCCCTATGAATAGTTTGGATGGGAATAAATGTTTTGTAAGGCCCATGAGTCGGGACCCATTGAATTCGAAAAAAAAAGGGGTATGGGCTAGGCCCATTTGATTTATAAAATGCTTATGGGCTGGGCCCATTTGATTCATTTAAGGCCTAAAGACTAGGCCCATTTGATGTATTGCAAGTCCATGGGACTAGACCCAATTGATGTACTTCAAGGCCCATGTAATTGGACCCCTTTTTGTTGAAATTTAAAGCCCATGGAGGTAGGCCAAATGATATATGTAAGGCCTAGGGGTTTAGGCCCACTTTGAATTGCATGCAAGCCCATGAGATTAGGCCATTTGTTGTTTTAAGGGCCCATAGGTTAAGGCCCACTAAGATGTACTAGGGCCCATGAGATTAAAGTCCATTTGATGTACTTTTGGGGACCAATTGGTATGGCCCATTGGTCATATATAAGACCCATGAGACTAAGCTCATTTGATGTAATCCAAGACCCACGGGTTTTGACCCATTGCAATGTACACAAGACCCATTAGTGTGGTCCATTTATATGGCCCATCTGATGACTAAAAGGCCCATAAGATAAGGCCCATTTGATATATATGTAAGATCCAATGGGGATAACCTACGGTCCATTGCAATGTGTAAATCCATTACAGACTACGTACTGATGTTTACAAAGATCGTGCCTAGGATGCAATGTTGGTTTGACGTCCACATTGCGAGTGTAATGCTGGTTGGATGTCCACATTACGACTCTCCTTAGGGCCCATTACTGGGCTGCACTTATCGTGTATAGACCGTCCCGGCCCATCTGCATCGTAAGATAATTCATTTTGTTATAACATGTTTAGTATAGTTTCATGACCCATGATCATACGCATCATATGTATGCTTGATATGAGGATTGACTGATCATAGCATTTGCCTTCAGGCAGGTTGTTTATGGTCTTCCGGTTAGGCGGTGTTGCCCTACATGAGCGCACGGTATGCGCAGGATTGGTTGCATGACTGAAGAGCGTGATTCATGCATTCCGCATTTGTGTGATATGGTTATTGTACGCCCTAGCGACATCAGGGCCGTAGCCTCCACAGACGTATTGAGGTTGGCAGGATTGGATACCGAAAATCTTGTTCTACATGGGGTACTATAGATATCTCTTGGTGAAAGTCCCTAAACCCTTATGGTACCAAGAGGTTGCTCCAACGTCTAGACCGAGTGGGTAGATGAGTACTGAGTGTCGAATACCAGTTGGCTGTGCTCTCCACTGTGTCGTGGTCGGTTGGAAGGGGGTGCGGCCTTACCCGCCCGAGTGTAGGGGGCAATGCTAGGCTGAGTCTGACCAGCTCGAGGAATGGGTCCGCTATCGACGAGTCGCGCCCGATATTGGCAGACGGATAGTGAGGTCTCTTCCACTTACCTTATTGCGCGCGATGTGGCGGCAATCTGGTTTAGAGTGTACTAGACCCCGGTGATATTCCATACTTTGAGCTGTATTGACGTGTGGACATTGATGAGTATCTGTATGCTTGAGTTGCATTGTACATTGCATGGCCTTGGGATGGCCGATACCATTCGTGTCTTGCATCGCATAAGCCTTGGTACGGCTCATGATATTATGTTTCCATTTACATATTCCGCATCACTCTGACATTGCATGTACATATTACTACCTTGAGCACGCACCTTCACCACCCTCTAAGCTTTCTGTAAGCTTATGCACGACTGTTGCGTGCAGGCGACGTTGGATCGCAGCAGCGTTGAGGCAGGAGCACGTTGCTGATCATTTTGGAGTTTTTCTGCTATTTACCTTTGTATTTCCCTTTATGTCCATTGTATTTGTAAAGTTTTTTATCATAGTGGAAATGTAATGGATTTCTTGGTTGTTGTTTGTGGGTTATGCCTTTGGTGATGCTTATTACGAATCAGACTGACATATAAAATCCTCCTCGTAGCATCCCAGGATCGGAACCTGGCGAATGGGAGCTAGGAGCCGAGAATGGGGTTCTACGGAGGCTGTCGGCGCCGGATTCGGCGATCAGGAATTCTGTGAGCCCGGTTTCCGAGTTTGAGGCGTGACACCAAACTTAGCCAGCAGTTCAAAAATCTGATATAGTCTCGGGAAATTCCAACATCTTACTCAGTCCATGCACATCTAATTCTCCCATACTCTTCGCGAGGGCAACTCTTTGGCAGATGGCCTCACCAAAACAGCCAGCAACGGGTCCCCAACAAGATTTTTCTCGCTCCGTCTGACCTCCCCAGATTCATTAGAGGCTCCTATCTCCTTGATAAAGCCTCTCTGGGCCTCCTTAGGCACAACAAGCTTAGAAAGGGAATAGGTTGATCTATTCTTTTGGTTAGGCACAGTTTTTTGGTGGTGTTGGAGGCCTCTCTTGCCGATTAGCCTTCATTGGCCTACCTTCTCGCTCGATCCTCGCCCTGCGGGATGCTCAGCCAGTAACATCTTGGGATCCTTTCTGGCAGTTTTCTCCTCTTTTCCAGTCTCCCATTTCCAGCTCTTTTTTTTTTTTTTTCTGTCTCCTCTGGGCTGCCTGGATGTATGTTTTCTATAGGCCCTGTTGTCTAGTTGTAATTCTCGCTACATCATCGATATACATTTGGCTGTTAAAAATAAAAATAAAATAAAATAAAAAAGAAGGAAAGATGACAGATTTTCAAAGGGCCCAGACCAGACCAATCAACATCCCAAAGGCTACAGTTACCGCGCCCCACGAGCGAGCGAGTGTGAGCCGCCACCATTGGGGAAAGATGACAGATTTTTTTCTACAAAGGTGACGCACTCCTCAAGCGGCTAAAACCTCCTAAAAGTGGCATGCCGTTGGGGGTATTTTACCTTCATGAATGCTACCCAGCAGCTGTCCCTGCCTCTACTAGCTATGGTCCACGCTATTTTCAGCGTGAACGCTTGCATGATGCTTCTTGAGGTTTTGATCCCCAAACCTCCTTCGAATTTGGGTAACGTGATCGACGTCCATCTGGCCCAGTGGTATTTCTTTTTTATCTCTATCCCATCCACAGGAAAAGGCAACAAAAGCCTTATCCAAGTCGTTCGGCAGGCCGGCTAGGATGTTAGCGGCTGCCATAGTGTGGATAGGAATCCCCACGAGCACATGGTTTAGGAGAGTTAGACGCCTTGCTTGAGGCAACAACTTGCTTTTCCAACCAGAAATCCCATGGGATATCGTCTCAAGAAGAGGTTGGAAGTACACTTTACGGGGTCTAGCGCCTGAAGATAAGGACGTCGAGGTAGGTAAAGGGGGCATGCCCCTCTGTTGAAACCCAGGATTTACTGTGCTGCTCTGGCTCGCATGGCTGATTGGGTGGACGAAAGAATAAAGAAACTCTTATGTGCGTTGATCCTTTGTCTGGACGCTCTCTGATATAGGGAGAGGAAGGTCTTTATGCGCTGAAGGGAGGCACTATGCCCGTTCACGAGAAGGACCGTCTCGTCGGCGAACAACATATGAAAAACCAAAGGGCAGTTTTTGTGAGTCTGGTAGGGACGGCAAGAACCACTGACGATCAGTCTTTTGTATCCTCGACTAAGGACCTCAGCTGCTATAATAAAAAGGCTTAGCGGGATAGGATCTCCTTGGCGGAGGCCCCTAGATGATTTAAATAAACCACATGGTTCCTCATTTATGAGGATCGAAAATCAAGAGTTTGACCATCATTTTTGGACCATTTCAATCTATTGTTCGCTAAATCTGAATTGGTGAAGAACTGCCTTGAGAAAGTTCCAATCGAGCCTATCATAGGCCTTCTCCATATCCAACTTGATGAGGATATTGCCCCCTTTAACCATACAATCAATGTCTTGAAAGCTCTCTTGAGCCAGGGCACAATTTTTCACTATAGACTTGCCCTTAACAAATACTCCTTGTTCCACTAAAATGATATTGGGAAGAATATTAGCAAGTCTATTAACAATTAATTAATTTAGCAAAAATTTTATAAATACAATTACAAAGACTAATGGGGCGGAAGTCAGAAAATTTATTTGAGGCTGGTGACTTTGGAATGAGGCAGATAGGGTTAGCAGTGAAGGCCCTAGGGAGGGTTCCTCCACATAAAAGGAAACAAGTAGCTTCAAGAATATCGTGGCCCACAATCTCCCAAGAAGCTTGGAAGAAGGCCCCCATAAAGCCATCAGGCCTAGGGGCTTCATTGGGTGGGATCCCCTTGACTGCCTCGAAGACTTCATCTAGGCAATGGGGATGCCATAAGGGCCATTTTATCTTTCAACATGATATCTAAAGGGATGACGTTCAGAAAATCTTCAGGGATTGCTCGCAGTTCAGCTTACATGAGAGAGGAGAAGAAATTGATTGTGGATTGTTTGATTGAGGGTTGGGTTTCCATCCCCCCCCCCCCCCCCCCCCCCCCCCCACAAGCTTGATACTGGAAATGACTGATCTTCTAGCATGATCAACTTCTTGGGTATGAAAAATTTTGTATTCCTATCACCTTCCTTGAGCCAATTGTTCTTGGACTTCTGCTTCTAGAAAATCTCCTCACATAGCTCAAAATGGGCCAGATTGTCCTTGGCTAGTTGGAAGCACTGATGGAAATTTGGATGGTCTGATTCCTGAGCTAAGGTTTCAACTAATCGAAGCTCCATCTCAGCCTTCTTCAAGTTCTCAAAGATGTTCCCAAAAGACTCTTTGTGATTGTGTATATGAATTCTAGCCCAATGGTTGCACCTCTTATTATAAAATGAACTAGAAATTAGAATTCTTCAATTATTAGGTAGGCCCATTTAAGTTTTGAGGTTTATTTTATTTTATTTTTTTTGGGTGGTTCAAGTTGTGCATTTTTTATGGTATGCCCACCTACTAATTGGACGAGCTTGCTTTCTAGCTGTCTGATCATCATGGTTGAGTGGGCACACTTGTTGGATAGGTTCCATTTCATGCACACTCCTTGTGGGCCCCACAATGCTTAATTGCACCGCTTTAAATCATCCAAAGGTTTTTATTTTTTGTAGTTTTTGGTTTTTAGATTTTCTTAGCTTTTTTTTTTTTCAGCTTAATTAAATTCGAATTGTTGATGCATTTGGTAGTCAAATTTTCTTTTAAAGAAATAAATTATGGGATATGGCTTGGATATTTTGATAAAAATTGTTGTTAGAACTATAATAGTTATACACACTAACCCCAAGCCAACAAGCTACTCAGGTTGGATGGAAACCCTAAACCTAGTTCGAAACCCTAGACCTAACCTAAACCCTTAACCTAATCCAAGCCCAAACCCAAACTCTAAACCTGATCCAAACCCTAATCTGAACCCCAAACCCTAATCTAAACCCCGAACTTAGTCAAGCCCAGTCAACTCACTGAGTCAACTTCCTAAGTCAACCCATTGAGTCAACTCACCCTATCAACTAACCTATTCAGCCTACCCAACCAACTCATAATGTCAGAACAAATTTGAAACTAACACAAAATTTAAACCTAAGCAAGAGCCCATTTAAAATCCTGGAGGTATGAAAATTGATACCAATAGAGGTAAAGCTCTCCACA
The DNA here is from genome assembly GCA_037074715.1 of Magnolia kwangsiensis. Taxonomy (NCBI): domain Eukaryota; kingdom Viridiplantae; phylum Streptophyta; class Magnoliopsida; order Magnoliales; family Magnoliaceae; genus Magnolia; species Magnolia kwangsiensis. The sequence continues at coordinate 11,074,843 of CM073571.1, forward strand.
CATTTGAGGGAGCTCCCCTACCAAAATAGGGAGTCCCGTGTGCCACCTACCATGTGGTAAGCTCCTTGCTTTGGTAGGGAGCGCAATACATGTGCCGCTTCCCCTTTTTCCACCCTCATTCGTGTGCCTTGGTGAATGGGCTCTTATACCCCTCTCTTACACCCAAAATTATGGTCGATGCCATCCAATTCGACCCTTGAGATCTTTCTATGTGGCAATCTCAAATTCAGACTATCCAAGCCCTTTTTAAACCCAAACTTTGCAAGAATTACAATAAAATCAGGCTAGGAGGCTATAAATAGCCACATCCCCTTCTCATTTCAAGCATCGAAGAATCACTCTAGAGTCTAAGCTCCCCTTTAAGTCCTTAGCCTAGCCATTCCATTCCTCTACTAAGGAGAGGAAGGGGCAATAGGAAAAAGTAGGTCAAGCTTAGTCTAGCCCAATCCCTAGCCTCCTAAGCCACTAAGACATTGATCGTAGCCGCTTAATCTAATCCTTATAAACTATCATCCACCCAACTTCATCTAATCCCAACATTAGCATTGGGCAACACTTATTCCCTTCCCAGCCCCCTTCTCATCAAGCTCATCATTGTTGTATTACAACTTACACACGGTCAGTATAAACATATGTTCTGTGGCTTGCCGATATATTTGGATCTTACCCATCAAAAACTTGTACTGATTAATCACTTTGGCAAGTGGAGGAGTTAGGGAAATTTTATCTAGCCTGAACCAAAGACTCTCATAGGTGTTGCATCTAACACAATCTTATATCCTATACATTACACCACATACATAACACTCAGCTCCTGACTAGTTCAAATGTATTTTTTGTGACTCTCCAAGTTATTCAGGTCTTGTCCTTTAGAAATTTGGACGGGTAGGTTTATTGTTTCGACAAGTGGATAATCCAAGCTAGTTTATCTAGCCAAAACTACAGTTTGTTGTAGGCATTGCATTCGACACGACATTACACACGACCTTACATCATTAGTATGTAAGAACTAATCTAATCATCAAAAGTTCGAGAGATACTGTGAAGTAGAGATCATACATCTGTACGGGCAGAGTGGGTATCTAACACCTTCCCTATCTGTAATGGTGGTTCCTTACTCAAAATTTTAACCATACATCAAGGAGTTATTTTGGGGCAGGATTCCCTATCCTAATGTTTTTATAGGGTCTACCTGACCATGGAATTGTATTAATTAGCTAGTGGTGGCTCAAGTCAAATATAACCTCTTTGTAATTACACCCGCAAACACTTTTAATCCATCACTGTTGCATGAGCATGATCTGCCTGAGATCTGGCATCCACACCAATGTATGATGGCCCCAACAATTAGAAGGCGCAAATTACTAATAAGGCCTATTTTTAAGAAATTATCTTGGCCATCAATTTTAAATTGATGGGATGTAATTTTCTTCACAGATGCCCATGAAATGTCTGGAAGACAATGAATAACCAAGCTTGGCCAACCAGACATCAGTTGATAAACATTGTCCATTAGGCGCATAAGACATTCAAATATGAATACTTACAATAATTTCTTAAAAAATTATGTGTTGTTTTGTAGTGGAAAAGGCTAAACTCATGCGGCATATTGAAAAAGGTCATCTAGCCCCGGCGTCTAAGGCTCCTACAAGCAGCCATTCTAAGGGGTAAAATTAACCTTTTCAGATAGCTAGCCATCATCTCTGCTGTTTGACCAACGAAATGTAATAATTCCCTTTGTATCATGCATGTCTCCAAATTTTCTCTTGTTGGGCACTCTCTAATATCAATATATATAAGCAACTCATTTGCATGACACCACTGAATATTTGGTCCTTTAATTGGTAGATTTATGGTTTTCTTGAAAATAAGAGCGTTACTTGTCCATATAGCTGTCAGATCAAGCCAATTGGCTAGAAGGCTTGTTGGGCTTGTTGGCACATGCCACGTGGCTAATGGGCCTCTGACTATAAATCAATTCAATAGGGTTCAATTCCTAGTTCCGCTGTTACTTGACTTTATGAACAAGTTGGAAGGCAAATAAACATTCCAGTGGCCCCCAAGAAGTTTTCAACGGTAGACGTTGTATCCCTTTGTTTTCCCTTCATCCAAGGTCATGTAACTTTAAACAATGCAGTTGCTCCAAAGAAGTTTTCAACTGCCCACAATCAATGCCCACTGTTTTGTTTGGTGTGGTCCACTTGAGCTTTGGATCTGACTCAAGTTTGGGCTCATGCTCCCAAAAGAGTTGGTGAAATGGATGGACTGCCTGATAAAATACTTACATCATGGCGGGGCCTGAAGAGCTTTACCACCAGCCAACTGATTGGTGTAGGAGTAGATAATCTAGTTGGCTGGCCTTGGATTTGTGTGTTTAACTCATGATTTTGTTTTGGGCAACTATCGACCTTGCTAATTTTGTTCGCACCTACAGATTACTTGGATGCAGGCAAAACTTCACCTACAACATAAATGTCCATGTCTAAGAGGGTTTGTGGGTGTTTGGGAGCAACTTTCACTTACGATAAAGGTGTCCAATGCTCTCTCCAAAAGTCAAGTGTTGTGTTGTTCATTTGGGAGACTAGAATATAGATGTCCATGGACAGGCTTTGGGAGAACATACTTTGTATTCTACATCCCTACTGCAACTCAACGTCACAAAACCTTCAATCATAAAATGCTGATTAGACATCACTAAGCAGTCAATCCAAAGAGGATGCCCCAAGTCGAGCTGGTATGCTCATTTTGAGTTTGAGCATAATGGGCTGGATCAGACCTGGTTGTTTAGGTTCATCACAGACCTTAGCCGGTCTTGGTCCTAAGAATTACTACCCACCCACCGAATATATCAAGGATATGGGAAACTATCTGGTCCCACATCACATCCCGGTGGGTCCATCCAAGATGAGCTAAAATAACAAATGTACAACTTACAATTTTTCCAACAAAATGGTTTATAACTAGTTCAAGCCATACTTTCCACTTAGCCTCAATCGATCTTCAAAACCCATTTAGGCACTGGGGTATTGGCAAGCCATGACCCTAGCCCCAATGCTGACCACCATTGTGTGTGTGGTCGTAATTGCAAACCCATCAACCCTCCTAATTCAGGCTTGTCAAACCATTATGTTGCCAAATTAGTGGGCGATCTAGGGAAAGAAAGAGAGGTGTTGTTGTGAGATCTGGCCACAACAGCCATGGCTCCTTCCAATTTAAAAAAGTAAAAATGTTAAAGCTGTTATTAGTAGCCATGGTCGATAGCATCATCCCAAATGCAGATTGGGTACTACCCTCGCCTATCCTGAGATCGGCAGATGCAAGGACTCTGAGGGGCTGGATTTGTCAAGCAGCGTTTACCTTTTGCTATATGTCAATGATGATCGTTACATTAATGGTGGGATTGTCGAGCAAGAGTACCCTTGACTATATGTCAAGGATTATCATTTCATCAAGGACCTGTTTGGAATTTGAGGTTCTATGATATTGAATTGCTCTGTAAAATTAACACCATTATTAAATGATGATTATGTCTGCAAAAGCCATGCTATTTTGACCATCGAACTCCACTTTTGGGTCAAATTCTTTCGTTGGGAAAAATATTGTATTACACGAAATTTGCATTTGGTAGACCATGAAACTGTAATGTGTAGGCTAGAATTCACAACTGATGTCAATCACCTGTATGCATATGCAACACAATTGTTACATCTAAAAGGCGTATATGGATGGAAGGTTTGGTTAAATTTCATACATCCACCAGAAATCTCCTTGTATTTCCTATATTTCTTAAAGGATTATATGACATCTGAATTAATTCAATACTTACCATCATTCCCATGCATTGGATGGAATTTACATTGGACCAAAAGCAATTCTATACCACCTAATCCTGCTTTCCAAATAGGCTCAAAGGTAGGATTAACAAGCGATGTTCCCTTGACTATATATCAAGGATGATCAATGCATCAAAGGTGGGATTATCAAATGGGGGTTCGGTTCCCTTGAGAGTCAAGGATGATTGTTGCATTAAAAGAGAGATTATCGAGAGGAGTTCCCTGGACAATATGTCTTAGATGATCACTGCATTAAAGGTGTGATTTTCAAGAGGAGGTTTGCTTGACTATATGTCTTGGATGAATCATGCATTGTGGCATTAGTCTTGCTTTACACGGAAATCATAGTTTGCCTTGATCTTGAAATCTTTGTTTATTTAAAAAATATGCTTTACGTGGTTTTCTTATCTATAAGCATGCTTGTTTTCATACTTGTGGTGGAAATGATCTTACTCAGCTTTTAAATCACCTATTACTATGACTCTTTTACACAACTTTTAAATCACATATTCAGATGATTACTTTTATTAAAAATTAACCTTTAGTTTATTTGATTTAAAAAGTTGTAATAAGATAATGTAAGACTTTTCTTAAAGAGGTATAGTATTGGTTGAATAGAAATTTGAATTCATTAATTTTTATTTTTAAGCTCTGAATATTATCATTTCAGTAATTAAGTGGTTGTTTGGTTTGTTTATATGATTTATTTTTAAAATTATAGGATAATGAATGTGAATGCGATGTATGGATGCACATAGTTTAATTCATACCCTGGAACTCAAGATCAGAGTTATCGTACTAGGGTTTTGATTTTTAAAGCTTGACAAACATTCTACCATAATTGCTTTTTATAATATAGTCCACTTGAATTTTGGATCTACTTTATTTTTGGGCTCATGCCTTAAAATGAAATAGCAAAACAACTTCAAGGAGAGCCTGATGATAAGGGCCACATTATCTTGGGTGATGCCAAGACAACACATAATCCTCTCCCATTAGAAAGGGAAGGGTTTATATGAGAATAGTCATAAGAGAGGTGTTCGTATATAAATAGGCCAAAAGGTAGGGTCCATATGTCAAGATAAAAGAAAAACAATGGAATTTTATTTTAATTTCCAAGCTTCTATTAAAATGTGTAGATATCGATTTTCCTCGAAAAAAAAAAAAAAAAAACATTTTTTAGTATCAATTTCCAAAGTCATAAAAGATTATCGTAGATAATTTTTTAAACATTTTTCTGGAAAATTGCATTCTAAAGAAAACAACATAATCATTATCACTATTTTCTATATGCTAAGGAAACCATAGGTTTTTCTATGTCCATATTTTGGAAGTGGGGGTTTTCCATGTCTACATTTTGGATTCTCTAACCAAATAGGCCCTTATTCTAGCTTGGTTGGATTTTTTTATTGCCTACATATAATCCTCCCCATAATCATTTAATTAGTAGCTATAATTATTCAACCAATGATATCTTCAGCTATATGAATCCTTTATGGTTTAGGAACTTCATATGTTTTACAAAGAAATTTTTTTGTATATTCATTGATGAGGATGCTAAGAATATATTGAAAAGGTTGGAGATTTGTATAGATTTTAATAAATATAAACATGTTATTTGTATATTTAGCTATAGTATATAGTTGTACATATATACCATATACTTTAATAATATCCATGCAAGGAATTAATAGTAAGGCCGCCTTTAAATCACAAATCGTTTTGCATTAGTTACCTATCCTTCCAGTAGTTGATCTCGTCTTTATTTATTCAACACATAAATATATTTGGTAAATGACATACCAATCAAAAAATAGAAAAAAAAAAATTCTGAAAGAACTTATCTACTATTAAAAAAATCCAAATCGAAACCCTTACACTGGAATGAAGAAAGAGATGTTTTTTCTTCAACCTTATCGTTTATATTGTTAAAATGCTTCAAACCAATGCAATAGTAATCATTCAATCATCCATTTTACTTGATCAAACCACCTGGGGGGGGGGGGGGGGAACACATTAAAGTAAACAAGGGAAGAATACAAAGAGGGACGAGAAATTGAGAAAAGATGCACCTGGTTTGCAATGGAAAAGGGGTTGTTCCCTTCAGCTACAATCGAAAAGCAATCCTTTTTTTTTTTTTTAAGTGTATTAGTTGTCTTTAATAGCATGTTACAAACACCAACTTTTATTACATAAGCTATTGATCTGTTTGTGACAACCTGTGAATGTTGGGATAGGGTGGCTGTCTACACAACCAACACTCAAATAACTTATCATGTATGCAAATGCAGCTTAAACATTTGTGCTATATATGCTAAACATGTGTACCACATCATGAGCAAAATATTCAATTTTTTTGCAATGGACACCTTGTTACTAAAATTGCATGAATAGAGAAATATCAGCAATGGCATGTTGATGTGATTGACACCAAATCAATACCTTTAATCATCATAGGTGTGCCACACGGCGAAGATGTTGGAGAGAATAAGCCTCTATAACTTTTTCTAATTTATTTTTTGGAATTATTACACAATTGAAGATATATGCAAGGTAAATTTCTAAATAAATATGAAATGAAGAATAAAAAATGTGAAATTCCACCCTCACAAGGATTAAAATTCTCTTACATTCTTCTTCACAACAAAGAACTATCTTCTTTTTTTTTCCTTTCTTTTTTAAAATAATTATGGTGCGGCCCAGATGCAAGGGCCTACCAACTTCATATATGGCAAAAACTTTACAACCTAGGCTATTTCGGGCGAGGCAACAACACCTTAGCTGGCCCGCTTATCATATCCTATGTAAGTGGAGACTGTTTGAGATTCCTAACAGAGCCAAGGTCGGCTTTGCCCAAAAGAACCGACCCAACAAAGAACTATCTTACCTCAAGTATTATGGGACCCAAAAGTTTGTGATCCATGCCATTGGTTGGATGGAACTCATTTGAAACTCATTGGGTCTTTAAGGTATCTCTCATACATCATTATGGAGCTTGTCATATTAACGTGTTGGATGAGATCTCGTGGAGCTTGCCAGTCGCCACTAGTAGGTGAATTCCAAATGTTCTTTTGAAATCTCTATTTCAACTCTCTTAGTAATTTAAATTAATTTTAAAATTCAATTTCTCATCAAATTTCTCGAAAAAATAGGGCTGGGGCTGTACAAAATAGTGAGAAAACGACCGACAAAAACCGTCGCAAATCAAAATTAGCGACGGATACGGACCGTCATTGTCTCACTAAAAGGGGGACGAACAACATCCGTCGCTAAATTGTGATCTCGCCCGTTGCCAATAAACAAGGGCTTGTATCCGTCTGTAAATCTCAAACCCGCCCCCCCATTTAGCGACGGTTTCTGTTCATCAGCCTAAAACTTTTGTGAGTGATTGTCCGTCACTAAAATTTCTCAAAAAAAAAAAAAAAGCGGCTTATTGGTTACATTTTGAATCTGTTGCCTACAAAATTTAGATGATTCAAAACAAATGTCTGACGCATCCAACAAGGACAATAACAAAACTATCTATCATGTGGTTGTACATCTCTTTTCAAAATATAAGGTCCAACATTCTTAGGACCATATTGATGTGTAACAAGCTAGCTGTATTACAAGCTTATCACACTTTGATAATTTCAACTAGCTAGTCTACCCCACTCTCTGCGGGAAAAAGAGGCTGTTCAAAAATAGAAAAGAAAAAGGAAATAGCTTGCATTATATCAAGGATTGATTTTTAAATGTGTGAAGTAATAACCAAATCAAGGACTATTACCTGTCCTAGGAGTTCGGCTAGAACACAGACCAAATTTCAATGGTCGCAGTGTACCAAGTCACTCCCAAAATGAGCTCCGGAGCTCTGTAATACCTAGAGCAGATGTACGTTTGTCTCCCTCTTCACCTATAAAAGATGAAAGGTGGATTAGGATCATCAGAAGTTTCCAAAGCAAATAATGCTCCAGGGTGGAAAAACATATTAGGACTTTTGCACTTTCAAAGCCACAGTTTTAGCTGGTGTGCCGAGGGTCGACCTGTTTTAAAGGACTTCTTGAGTTGTATTATTTCGTTTTAAAAAATTTAATTATGCAAACATGACTTTCATAACAAATTGATAGGCTTTTACAGCAGAATACAAAAATATTCAGTGAGCTTCAAAGATTATTATTATTATTATTGTTATTTTGAGAGAACAAAAGATTCCATTAAAAACGGGCATTGAGATAGCGTCGCCCCAAAAAAGGCAACATCATTAAAACAAAATTGAAAAGAATGGTCCACTTTCCCGTGGCTTTGGTTTAGAACTATGAAGTATTGGAGAATGGGGTGGGAGGGGCGCGTTCCCCAAAATACTTTTTTTTCCCTATTTCAAGTATCAGCATTATTTATGAGATTGAAAGGCCTAAACGTTATACATTCCTCATTTGTGTTTCATTTTACACTAGCCCAAACAAGCAGTCAGTTTGAAACAAAGTTGCTCCTCCAAAAGTTCCAACCAAAGTTCATTTTTGGGATACTAAATCCCAAATACCTTGACTACAGCATATCAAAAGTACTTTGCATGGTGAAGAATGATTTGTGGTTTACGAGAACATTGATGACATGACAAAATTAGGACAATCATCTTCATCTTACCATAAAATATTCATGAACAAAATAATGAGACCAGTCAGCAGTCAGCACAAGGTCTCCTGTCCAAAACATTTACACTAGTAGCGCAAATAATATACGTTTCATGTTTTCCGGACCTCTAAAAGATTTAAGACATTTCACCCTTGAAATCTGGTAAATCTTACAGTTGAAAAACATAATCTGCACTTCCCACTTCTCTATTAGTTAATGCAACATAGAATTAAAGGGTAAGTTCAACATTAAAGCTGCATGAAACCCAGGAGAAGCAATAATGCACTTGGTATACATACCAGAAGATTTTGTGGCTTGATGCCTGTGGCATACTCCAACATTACCATGAATGTAAGCCAATGCCCTACATATCTACAAAATACCAACACATAAGTCAGAAAATATTCCATTACAAAACATCTCATACAATTTCTTGTCGGAAAATGAATCAACACAATGCCAGCAACTCAAACATGAAGAAAATCTACATTGGAAATTTAAAAGACATCAACTCATAATAGTCCACCCACCCAAACCCATGGCAATAAAATTGAAGTTTCGAGCAGACGTCAAGAATTTACTTGGATTCTCATACAACAAAAAATTTTCATACAGAAAACATATTCCACAAGTTGGATTAAAAAATTCAACTTCAAATAATTGAAAAAAAAAAAGGCCAGTAAAGCATAATACAACCGTTGCATTACTTTCCAAAGAAACTTTGTGCAAAACAAGGATGTGTAGATTAAAGATAATGTACGTATATGCACTTGAACTCATCGGCAATTTCTTTACCTGAAAATCCATTGCTACTGAGATCCAGTTCTTCTAGCTGCATGGAACTCCCAAAGAGCTCAGGTGGTATAGATCCATCAAGCAGATTGTTACAACCCACAAAACCTGAAGGGATAGCAATGGATGAAACGAAGGAAGCTTCCCTCTAATCTGATTTTGACTCACATCCAATATATCCAAGTTCTGAAATATCTGCATCAAACAATCCTTAAAAAACTCCCCATCCAACCCATTGTGACTTGAATTGAAATACCGAAAAGTATTTACTAAGATGGAAACATTCTGTGGATGCAATCAAAGCCCTCCATTGTAGTGATTACCACTGATATCGACATATTCCACATTCCAAAGCTCAGACAACAGAATCCTGACATCACCAGCAATCCCATTTGATTGCAAATCCAGAAACTTCAGCTGCTGGAGATTCTGGATTCCACTCGCACGGGATGCATCCTGTGAAATTATTCAATGATAGATTGAGATACCCCAAGCCCAGAGCTCCATGAGCCGGGCTGGCATTGGACTGTAAAATTGGTTCCCTACAGATCCAAATGCTGCAGAGAAGTAATCATTTCGATGGAAGGGATGAGGCAGCCGGTGAAAGAATTGCCCGAGAGGCTGAGATTCCTCAGCATTTTCAGTCCATTCAAGGTGTTGAGGGTCAAATATTGCATATTAGACCCCAGATATTATCTGGATTTACGAATATAATGCTATCTAATGGCTCGTTTTCTCATTCTTGTGTTGCAAGGTGATTTTATGAGCATGGATGGAAAAAGGACGTTAAAAGTTGAGATTTAACGATCTGATGACACCAAAGGCAAGGGACGGATTTCAGAGGACCATAATTGATGGATATACACGGTCAAAAATCCAAGAAAACTAAGAAACTGAAGCTCAAGTGGCTTGAAACGCATCCAGAATGCAAGATCACATGGTTCCCGACACCTGATCGGTTCGAAACTTCATACATGAGATGAGGGCCATAAATTAACCGTACATATTAAATTTAAGCCATTGAAGATCTTGGGAAGTGGGCCAATGGACAGATCAGCCTATTAATCTTCAATTTGGGGCCCACCTGATGTCTGAAACTGCCTCAATTTTAGTCCCAACGGCTTAAAGAATATGAGAAAAAGGATGGACGGTGCAGATTTCCGATAAGCATTATAGTAGGCCCTGCATATGGTGCATGTACATCACATACATTGTATGTACCTTGAGCACCAGACCGCTTTCAAAATTCAAATAGAGCCTGCACCGTGCATGAACGGCACTTGCCGTTTTTAGCTGCGTAACGAATGGCCGCTGGCCATTTTTGTGGATGGTTGTGGGCCCTACCCATTGACCGTATGGAAAATCTGACCCGTTCACCATGTAGAGGGGCTCGAATACTACAAAAACATGCTGACTTTTTGTACTCATCCATACACACGTGTGCGATACAGGGGCCACAAAAGAGCTGCCTAGTAGCGTTCAAATCTTATCTTTTAGTTATTTCTTCTCTGGGCCACGTTAATGGACGTTCAAAACTATCTATTCTTAACTGAAATTTCATTCTGAATCTAATGGACGGGATGGATTTTCCAGAAAATGCTTGTGGGGCCCACCGATCACAACAGCGAAATGGTGCGAAAGGTTTCGCACATCTGCGAAAATTGACTTTTTCAGGCGGTTTTGGGCCGCCATCTTTGATCATATGGTAGATCTGAACCGTCTATCATGTAGAGAACCCAAGAAAGTACTAAGGGATGGTGTTTATTTAGAATTTGAGCGAGAAAAGTGGCGTGTTTCGAGGCACCAAACTTGGATGCGAAAAAGCTTTCACTAGGCATGCATAGCTTTCCAAATCCGATTTTCACCACTCCAGCAGTTATATAATGAGATTTTGGATGTGGGGAGCATTCATTCAGGTCTAGGAAGGAAGAAAAAGAGAGACGTGGACGCTCGGGCAGGGACTTGAAGCAGACGTGAGGGAGAGAGTATTTTCTTTTCTTTTCTTTTATTATGAGATTTAGCTCATCCATGTCTGCCTAAACCTCTTAGCTAGGGCTAAGAGGTGAAGTTTGTGGTGAGATGGGAGATTTTATTTTATGTCTTTAATTTAATTTTAATTCTTGAACTGACGTTGATTTTAGTTGATTATTAATGGCATGTTTTGTTTAGTCTTTAATGGTCTGTTGTGACTAAAATTACAATGGGTCTGCAATGGCTTGGAGCATGTCCTTTTCCCCTTTATGTTTATGATGTCAGGAAGCCCTGTTGTTCACCATAGTCTCCTGGGCATGGTTGGATGACGGTATCCTTCCTAACTTGCATACATGTAATTGGGTGGTAATTAGTTTGATTCTGTTGTTTGCTATAGTCTTTGGGCATGGTTTGGTGATGGAATCCATTCTAATTCATACACCTTTCATCTCTTTGAAAACTAGATCAACGGCAGTTCAGTAATTTTCATGATTTTCGATGCAAGCATAAGTTCTCCCTGATCTCTACAAGTGGATCCTCTGAATCCCTAGTTTCCTATCTCCGATTTGTTTCCTAAGTTTTAGATTAATTATTCTACAAGTATTCCACCATTGCTAATTGATTTAGAATTCATCTTAGCCTAGTTCTAGTTCTAGTTAGTTTTAGATAACGTATAAGTTTCAGTCCCTTGGGATTCGACCTCGGTCTTACCGAGTTATTACTACATCACAACCCTGCACTTGGGGAGTGAACACAAGGTGGAGAACTTCAAACACAATTGGATCACAAATTCAAACAAGAAAAGAGAAGGAAAATGTGAAAAGAAAAGAGAGAGGGAAACCATGAATTCTTATGTTAAAAGTGTCGAGTACAATCGCTAAGACTGCAAGAAGCTCGCATATTTCATGCCTAGGAAAAGCCTCTGAATACAAAGCAGCGCATTGTTTGTTGCCTCTGCATTCTCATGGTTCATGAGCTTCATGACCCTCTCTTTCCCCTCCAGATCAGTCACAATGCCCGCCCGACTGGATGGTATTGAATGAACTGCGACAGGTCATAACAAGCAACGGCCTATGTCCTTCGATCACCAATTGTATCAAGGATCGTGATGAGAACACATATAATCTGTAAGAGACAATGTTAATTTGTGTTTCAGTTTTCTTATCATCAACTTGAGAATTGCAAAATAAAGATGATGATGATAGTTACTAAGTCAAGATCTCTGCATGACGATGCAAACGATGTTAAAAAAACACTCAGCAATTGACAAGGAATTCAGCCAAGGGTACCTGGTTTGTCTCTCTCACACGTGATACGGGGGTGAATCGAGGCAGTTGGTGTTTTTATAAAACCAGGGGCAGTTGGTTTCTAGGCAGTTGGTATTTTTGAACCATTATAGTGGCTATAAAGGCCGGTACATGGCATAACGATCGTTACCCCTGTAACAGTTGAAAAAACTGCCATTTTTTTTATTTAAATCCATTTTTTTCTCCTCATTTTTGCACTTTTCTCATTACAAAATTTTTTTTTAGGTCATTTTACAAAAGATTTCGACTATTCTTACTATACGTTTTAAATTTAAAACCTAGATTGAAGTCCGAATAAAAGCTCTAAGGGCCATTTAAAAAAAATAAAAATGATAAAAAATAAAAATAAAAATAAAAACTAGTATTTATGCCCCTTTTTTTTTTTCTTATTTCTAGTTCTAGTGTTTGATTGTGATGTGTAAATATTAGAGACATAATCATGTTCATAAATTCACTAGATAGCCCAATACAACACTCTTACGAAAGAGTTTACCATTACTACTGTTATGGGGAAATACAACTCAACGAGTTAAGTCCGCTACCTACCTCGAAGTGCGGAGAGGATACCTTGAAAGTGTATGATTGACAAGTGGAGCCTAATCAACCCTTAACCCCAGGCCGGAGCCCGTCTCAGCTCTTAGCCTCTATCTTTGTTAATAACTAATCAAGGACCTAGGCTTGGGGTCGGAAGCATCTTAGTTCGAAGACCTAGAGCCGACGCTGAAGTTATACGTATACATTTCGGACGCTGAACTAAGAAACTGACTAACACGAACATGACCGGATATCTCTCCCGTAGATACGCTCCTCTAAGACACGATACGCTATATAATCCCTGGATTGCAGTCGAAATCTCCATGATCGCAGTATCCAACTGATTGAGTAAATCGTGCCAAGATTAACAGACACAGATCACCCAATACGCAAGTATAAATATGAGAGGGCCCCATTGATAAAAGGACGCAACATCTCACACCCTCTCTCTACATTCAACTTAGACCCAGATTCTCTTGGCCTGACTTAGGCATCAGAGGGTCCCCCGACTTAGCCAGGGTCTCCTTTGCTCACCCCTTGTGCAGGATCAGGGTTTGTCGAAGGTTTGCTGCATTGAGTGGAAGGTGGTCCAGATTTTGACATCAACATTTTTTGGCGTCGTTTGTGGGAATCTGATATGAAAGGTCAAGTTCTTATTCATAAATGCAATGACAAGAGGAAAGAAGAAAGTGACAGCTGTGGAACTGGAACAAAATGATCAAACCCATTCCTCTTTGCTACTTCACGCCAAATCAGCCCTAAAGCCTTCTCAGTGTTCTCACAATCGAGCGAGCAAGTATCGAGCTATGCAAAGCAAGATACAAGCCTTGCGTGACAAAGTTAATCAGATGAAGCAGCAACAGGAGCCGTAACCACGTCCCGTTCAGGAAATGGTTGGTGTGGTTGCAGAAGCACATTCCGCACTGAGAAGTATGAGACCTGAGGGGTTTGAATGCCAACCCGCTCGGGCACCGGCTTCGGTTCAGAACCCTCCCCCGACCCAAATCTAAGTTCCAGCCCAAAATACAGCTACTCGGGTTCCGACGAATGCCTCGATCACCTCGGCTTTGGCACCAACGGATCTCCGTCATGAATTAGAAAGGAGGAGTAGGAGAACTCCTAAAGTAGAAGACACACAAGAGATAGTGGCTGAAAATAAAGATTCGTGAGAGACACAGATTGCGAGCACAACAACAAGATTCTGACTCTGGAAAAGAATCAACAGCTGTCATCAGTTCCCACTGCTATTCAGGCGATGATGGAAGAGACCGAGCCTCCCTTCACCTCTGCGATCATGAGTGAGGTGATGCCACAGAGGTTCTGAATACCTCCCGTCATCCAATACTTTGGGTCTGGTGACCCGTCTGAGCACGTGGAGGCTTATCGTTTGTGGATGCAAATCCAGACAGCAACGAACGTAATGATGTGCAAGGGGTTTTCGATTACACTCACGGGATCCACTCAGAGTTGGTATCGGTAGCTCAAACCCAATTCTATCAGTTTCTTTGCGGAGCTTAGTCGATTATTCCTTACCCAATTCATAGGTGGTAAGAAGAGTTAGAAACCAAATACTCACTTATTCACCATCAAGCAAGGACCTAAGGAGTCATTGAAGGACTACATCGCTCGTTTCAATGAGAAAGTATTACAGGTGGAAGACTATGACGACAAGATGACACTCTCTACCATGTTCAGTGGTTTAAAAGAGGAGAAGTTTACCTTCTCCATTGGAAAGAATCCACCGAAGATGTTAACTGAGCTCGTCATCAGGGCTTAGAAGTACACTAACGCCGAGAAATTCTCTAACGTCCGCCAAAAACGTTTAAGTAGTAGAACCAAATAACAAGGGGAAGAGGTCGAGGAAGGAAGAACCCCCATCGTCTAATAAAATACCAAATGACCACACTCCTTGAGATCGTCTTCCGAGCAGAAAACCTGAGGAAAAATTCTATTCCTACGCTCCCCTTAACACATCTACTGAGCAGATACTACTAGGCATCAGGAGCCAGAAGCTCTTGAATTGGCCCATTTGCATAAAAGCTGACCCAGATCATTGAGGCAAGTGCAAGTATTGTCGCTTTCATTGTGATCACGACCACAACACAACCGACTGTGTGGATCTCAAAGATGAAATCGAGACTCTTATCCGCAAGGGTCACCTATGCCGATATACAAAGGAGGAGAGAATGACTCAGAGAGAAGAACAAGAGTAGCTAAGCAATACTGCGGAAGAACCGGCTGAAATCCGTACCATCTTTAGTGGTTCATCCGGTGGAGGAAACTCAAATAGGGCCCGTAAAACCCATTCTCGTAAGTCTAATCCAGAACATTTCATCAACTTAACCAAGAGGCCAAGCAAAGAACTCCGGTCAGCCCGTGTAGTCTAACTTTTATGGAATATGATGCACGTGGAATCTAACATCCATATAACGACACTTTAGTGGTGACTATAACTATAGCCAACCATAAGGTATATCGCATCTTGCTCGACACCGGGAGTTCGGCCGACATCATCTACTCTAAATCCTTTGAGAGAATGAGGATTTCAAGGTCATGCCTCAGACTTGTGAAAACCCCCTACATGGCTTTGCCAAAGAAAGAGTGATCTCCAAGGGAGCCATCTCCCTCCCTATGACAACAGGAGAAGGACAACATCAAGTCATCCTCATAGTATACTTTCTCGTCATTAATGTACTATCAGTACACAACGTCATTCTGGGTAGACCTTCTCTCAATGCGATAAGGGCAGTTGTCTCCACATATCATCTGATGAAGAAATTTTCCACAGAGGGAGGAATAAGCTACCTCCGAGGCGATCAGCGCGAAGCTCGAAGATTTTATGCGATAGTAGTGAAGAAAGGATCCGTAAAGAAAGTGCTCACCGTCAACGTCCTAGATCCCAGAGGACTTAAAGGGGACTCATCTGTGGAAGACCTAGAGAAAGTACTGCTCGATGAGGCAGACCCGAGAAGAACCGTTCAGCTCGAAACATCGTTAAATTCTGAGCAGCGGTCCAAAATGCTAGCTTTCCTAATGTCTTTGCATTGTCACATGAGGACATGCTCGGGATCTTTCCGGATGTCATGGTCCATAGGCTAAACGTGGACCCCGATCATAAACCTGTGAAACAGAAGAGAAGACTGTTCGATGTCGAGCGGTATGAAGCCATAGCTGATAAAGTCTCTGTACTGCTCGGCACTGGCTTCATAAAGGAGGTACACTATCCCGATTGGATCGCAAATGTGGTCCTCATTAAGAAAGAAAATAGGAAATGGTGGGTCTATGTAGATTACTCGGATATGAATAAGACCTGTCCGAAGGATAGCTTCTCATTGCCTCTGATCGATCAGCTGGTGGACAGCACAGCAAGGCATGAACTACTCTCCTTCCTGGATGCTTATTCCGGGTATAACCAGATCGTGATGCATCTCTCAAATAGTTAGAAGACTACCTTTGTCACTGACAAGGAACTCTACTATTACCGAGTCATGTCGTTTGGCCTGAAGAATGATGGGGCTACATATCAGAGGCCAGTGAATTAGATGTTCGCCAAGAAGATCAGGCATACTATAGAGGTTTACATCGACGACATGCTTGTTAAGAGCATCAAGACATCCGATCACTTAACAGATCTTGGAAGAACCTTTGCCATCCTCTGAGAGTACCAAATGAAGCTGAATCCCGCGAAGTGTGCCTTCGGAGTTGGCTCCGGTAAATTCCTCAGATTTTAAGTCAGCCAAAGGGGCATTGAAGCGAACCCCAACAAGATCAAGGCACTCATCGATATGAGTTCACCTCGGACTATTAAGGAGATACAATGCTTCACCGGACAAGTAGCAGCGCTCGAACAATTCATATCTAAAGTCACGGACAAATGTCTCCCCTTCTTTCACCAGTTGAAGGGTCATAAGAAGGCAAAATGAATGTCAGAATGCAAACAGGCTTTTCAGCAACTAAAACAGTATTTAGGTTCGCCGCCCCTACTGTCTAAGCTCGAAGAAGGCGAGCCCCTGTTCTTGTATCTTGCGGTCTTGGCCTCATCTGTCAACTCAGCCCCTGATTAGAGAAGTAGGGGATAAACAGCGTCCCGTATACTATGTGAGCAAAGCCATGATACCAGCCGAGATGAGATATCTAGCTCTGGAGAAGTTAGCGCTCTATCTCGTTGTCTCGGCTCAGAGGTTATGTCTGTACTTCCAGGCTCATTCTATCATCGTTTTGACTGACTCTCCCCTCAAACAAGTCCTCCAAAGACCCGAGGTGTCGGGTTAGCTAACCAAGTGGGCCATTAAACTCAGGGAGTTCGATATCCAGTTCCAACCGAGGATAAAAATTAAGGGCAAAGCTATGGCTGACTTCATTACAGAATTTACCACCCCCAATGAAGAAGGGATCGGTGCTGAAGTCGAGACGGCTCGTTCGCCTGTTCCCTCAAGTAATCAAGAGATGGTATCGAAACCAGGATGGATCCTCTATGTAGATGGGTCGTTCAATGCCAAGCGTGTTGGAGCAAGAATTGTCCTAGTCATGCCTGATTCTACACCCATCCAATACACGATCAAACTCAGTTTCAAGGCCTCTAACAATGAGGTGGAGTACAAGGCTCTACTGGTCGGACTCAGGTTGGCGGTCAGTCTAGGGGTCCAATCTCTCTAGGTACGATGTGATTCTCAGCTGGTAGTGAATCACATTTCCACTGAGTACGAAGCCAAGGTGACTAAGATGGTTGCTTACTTGGCTGAAGCGAGGAAGCTGATAAAAAGATTGTGGAGCTGCACTATCTGTCAGATCCCTAGAGCAGAGAATTCCTGAGCCGATGCCCTAGCGAAGCTAGCCTCGGCAACGGAAGGGAAGATCCCATGGAGTTCATAGAACATCCGAGCACTAATCAAACGGAGAAGAAAACGGTCAACCTAGTGGATGATACTTTGGGCTAGATGGACCCGATTTATAGCTACCTCACATCTGGTGAGGACCTCTTGGATAGGCTGGAAGCTAGGTTGAAAGTCAAAGCGGCATGGTATGTAATCCTGAACAAGATCTTATACAAGAAAGGGCATTCATAGCCCTATCTCAGGTGTCTCTGACCCGATGAGGCAGACTATATGATTCGGGAGATTCATGAAGACATCTACGAAAATCACTCCGGTGGTCGAGCCCTAGCTCTGAAAATACTCATCCAAGGCATCTACGAAAATACTCTGCTGGCCGACCATCAAGGAGGACTCAAAGAACTACATTCAAAGGTGTGCCAAATGTCAATGGTATGCAGCCGTGTCAAGGCAACCCGCAAAAGAAATGACTCCCATGAGTGGACCGTGGCCATTCGCTCAATGGGGGATCGATATTATTGGACCTCTGCCCACAGGGAAAGAACAAGTCTAGTTTGTCATCATCGTAATTGACTACTTCACCAAGTGGGTCGAGGCTGAACCCGTTGCAAAGATTATAGAGCAAAAGGTGGTTGACTTCGTCTGGAAGAACATCATCTACCGGTTTGGGATCCCACGCATCATTGTGTCTGATAATGGCAGACAATTCGACAACGATAGGTTCCGAGGCATGTGTCGAGGGCTTGGCATCTCAAACGCGTATTCATCGCCTAGGCACCTGCAATCCAATGGATAGGTGGAGGCAGTCAATAAAGCCATCAAGCACCATCTCAAGATAAAATTGGAGAAAGCAAAAGGCAACTGGGCTGAAGAACTCTCATTCGTCCTCTGGGCTTACAGGACTACTACTCGGTCTTCTATCGGGGAAACCTAATTCTCACTTTCCTACGGTTCAGAGGCAATAGTATCAGTCGAGATTAGTCTCCCCATAGCTCGGGTCAGAAATTATCAGGAGAATCAAAACACCGAGCAGATTGCAGCCAACCTGGATCTACTTAAAGAAGCCAGAGACATCTCCAGACTTCGGGTTGCTGTTCGACATCAACAGGTGGCACGATTCTATAATTCTAAAGTCAAGACCAGGCAGTTCCATCCAGGGGACTTAGTCCTTCGCCGAATCTTTTAGAACACCGTAAAATCGGGGGCTAGAGCACTCGGGCCTAATTGGGAAGGGTCATACCGTGTGGTCTAATCAACCAAACCCGGCTCCTACCACTTAGAAGATCTCGAGGGCCATCAACTCCCCCACCCCTGGAACGTGGAACACCTAAAAGTCTACTACCCTTGATGTTAATTATGGCCCCCTAAAGGCCCTCAATAAATGTACTTCCTGAAGCTACTAGCCTCTTAAGGCCTTTAATAAAAAAAAGTTTTTTTTCCACATCTACTCATCTTGGACTACCTACAAGCGGAAAAAGTTATCCCTGATGAACAAAGGTTAACTTGACGGACCGATTCCTTCGAGAAGGGGTTGGGACGTAAAACTCACAAAAATCTACATAGGGATCCCCTTGACTTTAGGAGTCAAATCCGAGAAACATCCGAACTCTAATAAAAGAGAGTCAGCCCATTAAAAAAAAAGGTACAAAATTGACTAGGCATGCCTTTCGGGGGGTCCTTAAAATACTAAAATTAGCACACAAACATCAACAAACAGTGCACGCGAACAAGCCATATACTAACAAACTTCATTCTACTTACAAAAAAACATAAAAAACTAGTTATTTCCTCCGAGCAGAGGGACCAGTTACAGTGACGAAGGGCAGAGCGTCGACAACGGCCTCAGTGACCGAAGCGTCTTGGACAAACTCCCGGGGGGGGGGGGGGGGGGACGCTCTCAGGTATGTTTGCAGTAACAGGCTCAACGTGTAACCAGTGGTGTTTGTCAAAAGGGCTTTGAAGCTTAGAGCTGGATAAAGCTTTTTAACCTCGGCCAGATAAGCATCAAAACCCGTGTCATAACCGAAATAATACAATTTGTCCAGCTCATGGGCCCATTCAGCAGAATCCTTATAATCCGTCACTATCGCGGCTGCCTGTAAGACCATTTGAGCCTCTAGCTCGGCCCGTAAGGAAGCCTTCTCCATGGACGTAGCAGAATCGAGGACCTTTCGCTGTTGGACTAAACGGTTTGCTGTCATTTACGGCTCCGACTTGAGGTCTTCCTTCGCCACTTCAATCCCCCACTCGGCTTCCAAGGCCCTAAACTCCAGGTCCTTTCTAGCTTGGCGCAAACTCCTGACTTAGAGCTCAGCCACGTCCAAGCGAGCTTGAAGTTGGTTAACTTCGCCTTAGAGCGCAAGTTCCCTCGTCCGGCCTTCCACAGTGGCCTTCCTCAATTCCTGCTCCGCGATTAAAGCCGCCAATCTCCTCTCAAGCTGGAGCCATTGCGCGTCTCGCTCTGCCTTTTCCACCACAAACTTGGCCTGCTCTGCTTCGAGCCGATCCATCTCCTTCAACCTCTCATTTACCTCCAACATCTTCGGCAACGACTAGTAACGTGCTTCTGGCATGTGCTTAACCGCCCAAGGATTCAGCTGAACCATGTGAAAACCAGGAGGCAGGATGCTTAGAGAGGGCGAGGAAGCTCCTCTGACCCCGCTAGCCCCAAAAGCTTCGACAGCCGCCTCAAATGCATTCGCACACCCGACTATGGGCTTGGCTTCAGCAGGAGGCATCCCAAATCGCGAAGAAGTAATGACGCCAAGGGTCTCCCTGACTACCTCCCTCTAGGGCTTAGAAGGACGCGCCTGGGAGGCTTGCTCCTTTACAGAAGGCGATGAAATAGTGATGGCCTCGACTCGTGCAAGAGCTCCAACCTCCAAAGCCTCAGGAACGGGGGTTGGAGCAATAGCAGGAGCAGCCTTTGGGGGGCTGTAGCAGGCACGATCCCAACCTGACCTATAATTGGAGCGACCTCGGCCTTAGCTTTAGGAGTCTTCCTCTTCCTTAACACCACATGCGTCTTCAGTTCGGAGGAGAGGACAACTTCCATCGGAGGAAGTGGAGGCCTTCTCCGCTTTGAACCACCAACCTCCATCCCTGTAAGAGAGAGAGAGAGAGAGAGAGAGAGAGAGAGAGAGAGAGAGAGAGAAGAAAAATCAGCCCAGTGTGATCAACCAACTAATCTCCGATGTCACTAACCCCCAGTTACCTAAGGCAAAGAGAGTGGGTTGAATTCTGCAGAAGCCGGACGACACCAAATTCTCCGGGTTAATGCACCCGAACTAGGTGCGTTGATCTGCAGGGATCACTCAGGCCTGGTCCACCTGATACTTATGGAAGGCAGAGAGGTCGGGGGCCCCCTTCAGTCGAACTGCAAGCAGAACCGAATAATAAGACTGGGTACAAGAAAGACCTAAATACCCAATATAATTACAAGAAGTATCCAACGACCTGGATTGGCAAACTTAGTGGGGACTCGAGCCCGGAGCCGATCCAATTCAGAGGCTGGGGCTTCCCATTCACCCGAGGCCCAGAACCATTTTCCCTTCCAATTTTTATTGGAAGAGGGAAGCTGAGTTATTAGACTTGGGAGACATGGGAGCTTAGCCGAGAAGTACCACCAGGCCTTGTCCGTGGTATTGTACTTGGCCATGTACAGGAATAAAAACTCCTCTGGAGTCAGTCTCTAGTTCCCTACCTGATGCTAGAGGACAAATGTGGAGGCCTTTGTCCTCTAAGAGTTTGGGACCAACTGCCCCGGTGAGATTCCCAGTTGCGCTGTTAACTCACGCAAGAAAGGATGGAGGGGGAATTGAAGTCCACACTGAAGGGCGCAAACGAAGATGGCAATCTCTCTCTCAGCCGAAGACCCTGCTTGGTTCATGGGGGCTAGGGATCAGATGCAGACCGAACTGGGGATCTGATAATCATCGCGGATTTGAGCCATTTGAAACTCAGTCATGACCGACCCCCCAGGGTATCATCTCATTTCCTCAAACATTTACTCTCTAAGTTCGAGCTCAGGCTAAAAGAGTAGGGAGCTTCTGTTATGGGAAAATCTAACTCAACAAGTTAAGTCCGCTACCTACCTCGAGGTACGGAGAGGAGACCTCGAAAGTGTATGATTGACAAGTGGAGCCTAGTCAACCCTCAGCTCCAGGCCGGAGCCCGTCTTGGCTCCTAGCCTCTATCTTTGTTAATAACTAATCAAGGACCGAGGCTTGGGTCGGAAGCGTCTTAGTTCGAAGACCTAGAGCCGAGGCTGAAGTCATACGTTTATATTCCGAACGTTGAACTAAGAAACTGCCTTACGTGGACATGACCAGATATCTCGCCGGCAGATACGCTCCTCTAAGACATGATACGCTACATAATCCCTGTATTGCAGTCGAAATCTCCACGATCACAGTATCTAACTGATTGAATAAATCATGCCGAGATTG
This sequence comes from Magnolia kwangsiensis, assembly GCA_037074715.1. Taxonomy (NCBI): domain Eukaryota; kingdom Viridiplantae; phylum Streptophyta; class Magnoliopsida; order Magnoliales; family Magnoliaceae; genus Magnolia; species Magnolia kwangsiensis. Next base: position 11,097,174 of record CM073571.1, read on the forward strand.
ACAGACGCAGATCACCCAATACACAGGTATAAATATGAGAGGGCCCCATTGATACAGAGACGCAACATCTCACCCCCTCTCTCTACATTCAACTTAAACTCAGATTCCCTTGGCCTGACTTAGGTATCAGAGGGTCCCCCGGCTTAGCCAAGGTCTCCTTTGCCCACCCCTTTTGCAGGATCAGGGTTTGTTGAAGGTTTGCTGCATTGAGTAGAGGGTGGTCCAGATTTTGACATCGACAACTACCATAAACACATTCAAAGCAAGAAAAAAAGTACATATTTGGAATATTCACATTATTCTATATTTTTTGTATATTGTTTTTAAAACTTTTCGGGGAAAAGAAAATTTTCAACCGTTATAGGAGTCATAATGGTCATTACGGCCACCGTTACCAATATAGAATACCTTGTACACAACTTTCCAAAAAGATCAATGAACAGTATTCTGAATGGGCCTGAGATGAGAAACCTTCAAGGTATTTGTCATTTCAGAGGCAAGCCCGAGAAATTTGAGATGAAATCCAGATGAAAAAATAAATAAATCAGAAATTGAAAGAAACCTTTACATAAAGAAATCAACATGACAGTCTACCCATGAAATGCTACATCAGCCATCAAGAGAATTTGAAACCAAGAATATTGATATTTGGATACAAATATTTCTGACAATTGTTGGTAAAACCATTATCAATAGAAGCAGCAGTAAGCAGGAGTGGCAACAAATGTTAGCAACTGTGCTTCTTCTTTTTTTTAATGGCTGAAATCATCCATGAATCATGGTATTGCAAAGAACAAAACTCAAGTAGAACTTATGCAACTACAGCTGAAACCTTCATCCTATTGGGCCAAGAAAGATATTCACTGACAACACTAACTGCTCAGAAGATATCAATGCATTCTAAAGGTTTAAGTTACCCTTAACCCCACTGAAAAAAGGCAAACATTTGACTGACAGCTTGAAATTTGTGAAATTGCTGTCTTGGATGAAATAAAGAAAAAGAAAAAGAAAGAAAGAAAGATAAAGAAGGGGAAAAAAACTAGGAAAAACAAATCACATGCTCTCCTCAACCATAACCAAAACGTCACTCTCAAAATTTCTGATGGTGACTATAGTTATAAAAGCCTGACCAAAAACTGGTCAAGTACAAACACAAAGTATGCTTACAACAAGGTATCAAAACTCAAACTCACCTGCACGCTGTGTCCGAATTGACTTGAAACACAGTCATGGTTTGTTCTGGTTTATCAAATGAAGAAATCTCATGTACTTCTTTCAAGTTTTTGTAGTAATAATCAGTTTTCTTCTTTGACTTATTTGAATTCTTCCATTGATTTTCACGGATTTTTCAAGAAATAGAATTATCAACCAAGTCAACAAGCATCATGATCAATCAAATCAAGGAGCATTTTAAGTGTTTGGCCAAGTTTTTCTTTTTATATTGATAAGGAAATGTGCACTATCATTCATAAATAAAAAATAAAAAATAAAAAAATAAAAACAAAAAACAAGACAACAAAATGGGCACTTGGGGGCAACCAATAGTAGGTGGGTTCCACGTGTTATTCCTTAGAAATCTTTGTTTCAATAAATTCCTATCGGGAATTCAAATTGATTTTAAATTCAAGCTCTTACCAAATCTCTCCAAAAAGCGGGTTAGAATAGGAAGATATATCATGAGATGGGATAACCCCAACCTCATTCAAACTCCTCCCTCGTCTCTCGTCCCCTCCGTTTATAAAAAGGGGAGTGGATTGGATACTGAACACTTCAGTAGCCAAAACGCTACTGAAGTGATGTGGTGAAATACAATTGGTTGAATATTAACAGCATGTTCCCTTATAATTAATGTTCTTTTCCTTAGAGTTCCGTTAGACGACACTCACGGTTTACTGGTGCACGCACTCGACCACATAATGGCAAACTTTATTTTCCAGTCATTTTTTTTCTATGCTCCCCTTCCTAAAGTGACGTCACCACTTTCCAGGGTGCCACACTATGCTCCCCTTCCTAAAGTGACGTCACCACTTTCCAAGGTGCCACCATAACGTATGTATTGTATCCAAATTTCAAGTGCATCCCATTGTAAAAACAACAGAGATTGAACTTCTACTATTAAAACCTCTCTAGGCCACAGAAGCTTTCAATCAAGTTAATATTTATGCTTTATCTTATTCCATGTCATTTTAAACTTTTAAAAAGGTTGGATCTCAAATAAATATCATAGTTGGCTCTACGACAGTTTGCCCGTCACCTCCCACTGTTTTCTGTGGTGGGGTCCACTTAAACTTTGGATCTGCTGAATTCTTTTGCTAACTCCCTAAAATGATCTCTCCAAATGGATGGATGGTGTGGATACAACATATACATCATGATGGGCCCAAAGAACTTGGTGATGTAACATACGTCTGTTTCGGAAGCCAACCCGCTTCCGTTTTCAATCCTTTTCCAATTGCGGCCATAGCCATCCGCATGAACTTCGATGGCAAGCTAGGTGGGGCAGACTGATATTTATGATAAATTGGCTCTGTCCATCATATCTTCTATATCATTTGGTAATATAGGCTAAAAAATGGGACAGACCTAAAACTCATGTGGGCCGTATGGCTTGGAAACAGTAAGTGGGGGGAATTCCTGTGGTTAAAAATTTCCTAGGTCCACCATGATGTATATATGTCATCCATATGGTTCATGAGGTCATTCCTACCGGGATGAATTGAAATTATAAAAACATTAACATAATCCAAAACTTTCGTGGCCACTTGAATATTTCAATGGCGGAAGCTTAATCCTCACCTTTTCCTATTGTGTGGCCTACTAAAAGTTTGGATCAATATCATTGCTAGGTCCATGTTGTAACATAATATAGAAAAACTGATGGTCAGGATAGATTTATCAAAAACATTCCGGTGGGAGCCACTTAGACATGTTATTACTCCCGGTACTCGTGTGACCACATTTTTGTAATTTGCATAGGCTAGGAATTTTAATTCTTTAAATTAAATAAGGTTGGGAAGCCGGTTGGCTACTAAACCAGACGGTAACTAGTCTTACTACCGATGTCACGTCACTGCGTTCTTTGGGCCCACCATGATGCGTGTTTTGTATCCACACCCTCCATCCATTTGGAGAGATCATTTTAGTGAGTGACCAAAAGAATTAGGTAGATCCAAAGTTCAAATGGACCCCACCACTGAAAACAGGAGGGAATGGCTACCGTTGAAACCTTCCTAGGCTGATCATGATGTTTATTTGAGATCCAACCTTTTTATAAGTTAAGAAAGACAAGGAATAAGGTAAAGTATAAATATTAGCTTGATCGAAAGCTTCTACGACCCAAAGAGGTTTTAATGGTAAGCATTCAATTTCTATTGTTTTCTTTGGTGGGTTGCACTTGAAATTTGGATCTTTCTCACTCTTTGCATTATACCCTTAAATGATATCACGAAATGGATGGACAGTGTGGATACAATACATACATCATAATGGGGCTCATAGAAAGTGGTGATGTCACTTCATTAGTGGGGCGAGGAAAAGACATGAGTTGAAAATAATCGTATGCCCGTCATTTGGTCGAGTGCGTGCACCGGCAAACGCAGAGAGACGTCAAACGGAACACCAGAGAAAAGAGCATTAATTGTGAGGGAGCATGCTCATGGCATTCAACCAATTGAATGTCACCACGTCACTTCAGTAGCGTTTTGGCTACTGAAGCGTTCAGTATCCCATCCGCTCCCTATGAAAAGGAAATCATGCATTCCCTCATTCAATGCATCCTAGAAGCTAGAGAGTTGCTAGCGAGAAAATAGGGGTGAGTGATGATACCCATGTATCAGTCAAGCTCACCTCTAGACGATGTAAACCCTTGATTGTACAACTAAATGACTGATAAGTCCTCTCTCCTCAAGATGTGATTAGGCGAACCGCTAGATATAAACCATCTATCTTCAGCTTCGTGCAAATGTTCCATAGTGTCAGATCCCGCTGGCCCACCCACTCAGGTGGTTCACCATATCGTGGATCACCAACTCATGATCCTATTTGCACAACCAGAGAATTAGGAAATTTCTCCTACCGAACCTTGGTACGTGTACGTGCTAGCATGTTCTCCATACACGTGCACTGGAGACTTCTTGCTTCCTTTTTTTTCTTCACCTCATATTTTGCAATATTGGCCCATATTTGTATATTTGTTTAGGGATTAGCTCGAGAAAAATGTTCCTAAGATAGTGAAGCTCCAGTGGGATGAATGAAAGCTAACCAATATGATAGTGGGACTTGAAATGTTGTACACACACATATGAGAAATAGCACTACAAGGTCGGCCTCATGGGAACTTCCCATGATGTCGAACTATGTGGGCCCCACCGTGATGTGTGTCGAACATCTACCCCATTAGTTAGATGTACCATTCCATGGTGGGCCACGGGCTTAAAAATAAAGTCAATCCTGAGATGTGGTTAACCATGGTGGGCCACATACAACAGTTAAAAGGAGTTATCCTCCCATTAAAACATTCATAATCATTTCTTGGGCCCATTGAGATGTGGTTCACAAATCCAGCCCAGCCATTCTGTGTGTCTCACTTGGATGAGGAGTCGGACTAAGTTTCATCCACATCCAAAACTCATTTGCCACACCAAGTGCTTTTATGTGTTTTAGGCATGTCTTCTCATGGTTTTAGATGGTAGGGCCCACCTGAGTTCCGACTAATTCTTGGTATATCCTATAACCTAAAGGGGACCCATCAAATGCACGGTGTTGATGTTTGATACACATTACGGTGGGGCCCACACAGATCAACCTCATGAGAAGTTAAATGAGGTGATACACACACAAGAAAATGCTCAGCTGCGACTCCTTGGCAAAATTGGAAAGTAGCTTTCAGGAGACTGTCTCGTTCCGCTCTGTCTCATGTCCCGCAACATATCCAGGGGAACATCTTCCTAGACAAGGTAGGGTTGGGGAATCTAAGGCAGGAGTGAAAGGCCCCGGTGTGGGATCTGTGTTATTTTTTAAATGGTTTTTGGATGTTTAAAATGCATTAAATAATAAAAGTAATAGAATTATTCACCGCTAGTCAATCAATGCATCTTTGAGTGAAAAGTATCAAGAAAATCATTACGAACAAGACAATGGACAATCACATACACAAACACACAAAGAATTGAAAATCGAGAACTTGTGAGACATGGTTTGCAATGGTCGTCTCAAATGGTAGCTCCTATCTGCATTAACTCTTTGCGGTGAATATACATAAAAAAAGAGAAATGCTTCAGTGCTCTTAGAACACTAAGTAATAGTTCTCCTAGTCCAATCTACTGATATAGAGTGTTCTTTAGGTCTAATTTAATCTACTGATATAGAGTGTTCTTTAGGTCTAATTTATATTTAGGACACTGGTCTAACAAATTTAACCATTTGAAAAATGGACAGCCAAGATTATTTATATAAGAAAAAATATGTCCAATCAAGAATTCGATTCATTTATTTTATGGGGACCATCATAATCATGGATTGCTTATGATACTAAAGATCCCACCTTATATCCACGTGGGTCCATCACAGATATATTTGCCAATCAGGATCTGTTGAATAGGTCCTCATCATGTAAATTGAAAGAGTCTTGCTCTAGAGGCAGGTCCGACGGAACTGCAGCAGCCCAGGACCACAAAAATAGAACCGCAAAAGGGGAAAAGGAAAAATAATATATATATATATATATATATATATATATATATATATATATATATATATATATATATATATATATATACTCAAAACAATCCAACCCAAAAATAAAAACGCACAACCTACAAATACCCTTTTTCCTCATTCAAGGTGAGACAGAGAAGAGAGAAAGAAGAAAGAAAGAGAGATGGCTGTTGCTATAAAGGTAGTTGCTGTGCTGATGTTGGCCTTTGCCCTTACTGCAATGGCTCAAATGGAAACCAAGGATGGTCGCTATGATGCACAGGCTTGCTATCAGAAATGTGTTGACCGATGCACCGTAGAAAAAAGGAGTGATTTTTTTTGTAAAGACATGTATTGCGGTCTCCTATGCACTCCTCTTAAAAAAGGTAATCCCTTTATTCTTTTATTATCGTCATGGGTGGGCCCCATGTTCCGGTGATCCAGGCCTTTAATCTGTCTGATGCTTCCTATATTGGATGGGGAAGCCCTTTGGAAACAAAAATAAATAAATAAAAATAAAAAGTCCCATACTGGAAGATCCTTATTTTTAACCAATGATGGTGTTTGGGACCCATCAGTTGGTTTATATAAGGGAATTTACTGCCAAATACAGCAGGTGGATCCCTGGATGTGGGGTCCACCATGATGTATGTGCGGATGCAATTCTCAGGTGGACCACACCACAGAAAACAGGGGTTACTAAATACTCACCATCAAAATTTTCTTGGGGCCAATGTAATGTTTTATTTGCAATGCAAGCTGTTGATAATGTTAGAAAGGCCTGGATGAAAGGATTACACAAAGATAAGCTTGATGCAAATTTTTTTTAGCCCACAAGAAGCTTTTAATGGACAATCACCACTTTTTCCAATGATATGTTCTACCTGATATTTGATTTTTGTTCATTATTTGAATCGTGCCCCAAAAATGATTTGCCAAAATGTTTGAACGGCATGGATGTAAGGCATATACATCACAGTGGGCCCTAAAGTCAGGGATCCACCAAAGCAGCGTACCATTCTATTTTATCGATACTAGTCGAATTGAGAATTGTGAGGCTCACATTGTGTGTATGAATTCTAGCCCATGGTTGCACCTCTGATTATAAAATGAACTAGAAATTAGAATGCTTCAATTATAAGATAGACCCATTTAAGTTTAGAGGTTTCTATTTTATTTTTAGTGGTGCAAGTTGTACGTTTTTCTATGGTATGCCCACCTATTGATCAGACGAGCCTGCTTTTTAGCTGTCTGATCATCATGGTTGAGTGGGCGCACCTGTTGGAAAGGTTCCATTTCATACACACTCTGTGGGCCCCACAATGCTAGATTGAACCACTTTAAACCATCCAAAGGTTTTTATTTTATTTTTTTGTAGTGTCCGGTTTTCAATTTCTCTGAGCTTTTTTTTTTTTGGCAAAATTAAATTTAAATTCTTCATGGATTCAGCAGTCAAATTTTGCTTTTAAAGAAACAAATTATGGAATATGGCTTGGATTCTTTGATAAAAGTTGTTCTTAGAATTATAATTAGTTGTGTACACCACACCTTAAGTTGACAAGATAATCAAGTTGGATGGAAACACTAAACCTAGTCCAAATTCAAATCCAAACCCTAATCAAAACCCTAAACCGAGTCTAAGCCCAAACTCAACCATAAACCTAACCCAAACCATCATCCAAGCCCCAAACCTAGTTAAGCCTAATCAACTCACTGAGTCAACTTGCCAAGTCAATCCGCTAAGTCGACTCACCAAGCCAATTCACCTAGTCAACCTATCTAACTAACTCATCTTGTCAAAACAAACCTATAACTAACCAAAGCCCAAACCCACCCAAGAGCCCATTTGAAAACGTGGAGGTACAAAAATTGGTACTAATAGAGGCAGAGCTCTTCACACGGTTGACAAAGCTCGCGTGTCAATATAGGGAGTCCCGTGTGCCCCAGGCAGTACACTATGTGCCGCCTGCCATGTGGTAGACTCCCTGCTTTGGAGGGAGCACGCAATACATGTGCTTCTTCCCCCTTCACTATCATCCATATGCCTTGGTGAATGAACTCCCATACCCCTCTCTTACAACCAAAATTACAGCCCATGCTATCCAATTCAACCCTTGAGATCTTTCCACATAGCAATCTCAAATTCAAACCATCCAATCCCTTTTTAACTTTGAACGTTGTAAGAATTATTAGAAAATCAGGTTAGGAGGCTATAAATAGCCCCCTCCCTTCTTATTTCAGGCATCGAAAAATCACACAAGAGCCTACGAAACCTCTTAAGCTCCCCTTTAAGCCATTAGCCTAGCCATTCCATTCCTTTACCAAGGAGAGGAAAAGGGCCATAGGAAAAAGTCTAGCCCAGGTCAAGCCTAGTCCACCCTAAGCCCTAGCCTCCTGAGCCATTAACACATCAATCCTAACTGCTTAATGCAATTCTTATGAACTATCGTCCACCCAACCGTCCAATCACCTATCATCTTCATCTAATCCCAACATTAGCATTATGCAACACATATTCCCTTCTCAACCCCCTTCTCATCAATCTCATCATTTTTGTATTGCAACCTACACCCAATCAATATAAATGTATGTTCTGTGACTTGCCGATATAGTCGGATCCTATCTACCAGAAACTTGTACTGGTTAATCACTTTGGCAAGTAGATGAATTAGGAAAAATTTATCTAGCTTGAACTAAAGGTTGTGATAGGTGTTGCATCTAACCCAACATTACATCGTATACATCACATGACATATATAACACTCAACACCTGACTGGTTCAAATGTATTTTCTGTGACTCACCGAGTTAATTAGGTCTTGTCCTTTAGAAATTTGGATCGATAGGTTTATTATTTCGACAAGTGGATAGTCCATGATGGTTTATCTACCCAAAACTACATGTTGTCATAGGCATTACATTCAACACGACATTACACACAACATTACAACATTTGTACGTAAGAACTAATCCAATCATCGAAAGTTCGAGAGATCTCATGAAATAGAGATCGTATATCTATACGGGCAAAGTGGGTACTAAACACCTTCCCTCTCTGTAGTCGTGGTTCCTTACTCAAAATTTTGGCCATAGATCATGTAGTTATTTGGGGGCAAGGAATCGATGATTCCCTATCCTAATGTTTTTATAGGGTTTTGCCGACTGTGGAATTGTATTAATTAGCTAGTGGTGGCTCTAATCAAATATAACATCTTTGTAATTACACCCGCAAACACTTTTAATCCATCACCATTGCATGAGCATGATCCACCTGAGATCTAGCATCCACACCAATGTATGATGGCCCTAACAATTAGAAGGCTTAAATTGCTAATAAGGCCCATTTTTAAGAAATTATCTTGGCCATCAATTTTAAATTGATGGGATGTAATTTGTTCATAGTTGCCCATGAAATGTCTGGCAAACATAATGAATGACCAAGCTTGGCCAACTGGGGACATCGATTGATAAAAATTGTCCATTAGGTGCATAAGACATTCAAATATGCATACTTATAATAAATTCTTTTAAAAAAATGTGTTGTTTTGCAGATGACTGAGGCTAAAGTCATGCAGCATATTGAAAAAGGTCCTACAGGCCTGGCTTCTAAGGCTCGGACAAGTACCCCTTTTCAAATATGCATACTTACAATAAATTCTTAAATAATTGTGTTGTTTTGCAGAGGACTAAGGGTAAAGTCATGCAGAATATTGAAAAAGGTCCTACAGCCCTGGCTTCTAAGGCTCCTACAAGCCCCCCTTCCTTCCTAAGGGGTAAAACCTTTTCAGCTAGCTAGCCATCATCTCCGCTGTTTGACTAATGAAATATAATAACTCGCTTTGTATCATGTCTCCAAAAATTCTCTAGTTGGGCACTCTCTAATAGAGATATAAGCAACTCATTTGCATGACACAATTGAATATTTGGCGCTTCGGTAGATTTATAGTTTTCTTAAAATTTGGCTAGAAGGCTTGTTGGCGCATGCCATGTGGCTAATGGGCCTCTGACTATAAATCAATTCAATAGCGTTCAATTCTTAGTTCTGTTGTTACTTGACTTTATGAACACGTTGGATGGCAAATAAACATTGCAGTGGCTCCCGAGAAGTTTTCAATGGTAGACTAGTATCCCTTTGTTTTCCCTTCATCCAAGTTTATGTGACTTTAAACAGTGCAGTTCCCCCAAACAAGTTTTCAACTGTCCACAATCAATGCCCACCGTTTTGTTTGGTGTGGTCCACTTGAGCTATGGATCTGACTCAAGTTTGGGCTCATGCTCCCAAAGGAGTTGGTAAAATGGATGGACTGCTTGATAAAACGGTGGCGGGGCCTGAAAAGCTTTACCGCCAGCCAACTGATTGGTGTAGGAGTAGATAATCTAGTTGGCTGGCCTTGGATTTGTGTGTTTAGCTCATGATTTTGTTTTGGGCAACTATCGGCCTTGCTAATTTTGTTCGCACCTACGGATTACTTGGATGCACGCTAAACTTCACCTACAACATAAACGTCCATGCATGTCTAAGAGGGTTTGTGGGTGTTTGGGAGCAACTTTCACTTGGGACAAAGGTGTCTAAGGCTCTCTCTAAAAGTTAAGTGTTGTGTTGTTCATTTGGGAGACTAGAATGTAGATAGTCCATGAACTGGCTTTTGCAAAACATGCTTTGTATTCTACATCCCTACTGCAACTTAACGTCACAAAACCTTCAATCATAAAAGAATTATCATGCTGGTTAGACAACACTAAGCAGTCAATCCAAAGAGGATGCCCCAAGTCAAGCTGGTATGCTCGTTTTGAGTGTGAGCATAATGGGCTGGATCCGACCTGGTTGTTTTGGTTCATCATGAGCCCTCGCCAGTCTTAGTCTTAAGAATTACTATCTACCCACCGAATATACCAAGGATATGGGAAACCATCTCGTCCCACATCACATCCCGGTGGGTCCATCCAAAATGGACTAACTCAAAATTAACAAATGTACAACTTACAAATACCTTTTTTTCCAACAAAATGGTTTAGCTCTAGTTCAAGCCATACTTTCCACTTAGCTTCAATCGATCTTCAAAACCCATTCAGGCACTGAGGTATTGGCAAGCCATGACCCTAGCCCCAACGCTGACCACCATTGCGTGTGTGGCCGTAATTGCAAACCCTTCTAATTCAGGCTGGTCAAACCATTGTGTTGCCAAATTTGTGGCCGATCTAGGGAAAGAAAGAGGTGTCGTTGTGAGATCTGGCCACAACCGCTATGGCTCCTTCCGATTTAAAAAAGTAAAAATGTTACAGCTGCTATTAGTAGCCATGGTCGATAGCATCATCCCGAATGCAGATTGGGTACTACCCTAGCCTATCCTGAGATCGGCAGATGCAAGGACTCTGAGGGGCTGGATTTATCAAGCAGGGTTTACCTTGGCTATATGTCAATGATGATCGTTACATTAACGGTGGGATTATCGAGCAAGGGTGCCCTTGACTATATGTCAAGGATTATCAATATTGCATCAAGGACCTGTTTGGAATTGAGAACTTTACGACTGTACGACCCATTTATGGCCCATTTACCCGACGAAGCCCACCTCATTTTACCTTATCAAAATAAGCCCCGGATGTACGGACGCCTTCCCAAAGATCGAAAATGCCCCCTGCTTTTTTCCTTCAAGCGGATCGGCTGGTGCCTCGAACTCGAGTTGTACGAACGGTTCAAAAGAATTCAAAGTTACATGGCCCCCACAGTTATGTATTTATTATATCCACGACGTTCATCCATATTCGAGATCATTTCGGAGCATTATCAAAAAAAAAAAAAAAAAAATCATATTCAAAGATCAACTGGACCACACCACAGAGAGTAGCAGAAAATTGATTTTCACCGTTGAAACTTTTGTAGGGCCCACCATAACATTTATTTTCCATCCAATCTATTCATATGGTCACAAAGACCTGGATAACAGGAAAAACAAATTTCATAATGATCCAAAACTTCCATGGCCCCTAAAAGGGTTTCAACGATAAACGTTCAAAGTAGATTAGTAATGTTGTAAGTTACGGTTATATCTATGGCTACGGATTACTCCGTAGCTATTGACGATCATCCGTAGTGGCTCACCGAACTAGTAGCCCCCACGCCAGTTGCTGGCCTGTCCGGAGGAGACACGTCCAGCTAGGGGCCACTATAGCTACCGATTATAACCGTAGCCATAATCAGATTACTGTTGCAATATTCCATGTGTTTATATTTTTTATTTTTATTTTTTTATTATTATTTTTTTTAACATGGAGAACCTTATTCTATCTATAATTTTCTCTAACACATATTTATATAAATAGGTATATATAAGCATATAAAAAAATTCTCTCTCTTTTTCATTTCTTTCTTTATTCATTTAACAAGAATATCTTTTAAACTAAAATTAGTTACTTGATGTACCCTATATGATTTTGGGGTAGGAGAAGCTACTTTAATCAACCAACCTAGTTATTTTCCAAGATCCCATTGGGTCGATGGTCAAAAATCTATTTCATTCACTTAGTGTTTAATTTCATTCATTTCATTTATTTCGTGATCATTCCATGCATTTCATGGTCGATTCCCTTCACTTCATGATCATTTTTATGCATTTCACGGTCATTTTCCTACACTTCACCATCATTTCCATGCATTTCACGGTCAATTCCCTTCACTTCACGGTCATTTGCCTACACTTCACGGTCAATTGCATGCATTTTACGGTCAATCCTGACGATTCTGTTTTGATTGACGTCATTTCCAAGCATTTCACGGTCAATCCAAGCGATTCCGTTTTGATTCAGGGTCATTTCCAAGCATTTCACAGTCAATTCCCTTCACTTCGCTGTCATTTCCATGAATTTCATGGTCAATTCGCTTCACTTCATGGTCATTTCCATGCATTTAACGATCATTCCCAGCGATTTCGTGTTGATTCACAGTCATTTTCATGCATTTCATGGTTAATTCCCTCCACTTCACGGTCATTTCCATACGTTTTACGGTCAATTTGCTTCACTTTACGGTCATTTCCAGGATTGACCGTGAAATGCATGGAAATGACCGTAAAGTGAAGCGAATTGACCGTGAAATTCGTGGAAATGACCATGAAGTGAAGGGAATTGACCGTGAAATAAATGGAAATGGCCGTGAATCAAAACGGAATCACCGGGATTAACTGTGAAGTGAGGCGAATTGACCGTGAAATGCATGGAAATGAATGTGAAGGGAAGGGAATTGACCGTTAAATGTATGGAAATGACCGTGAATCAAAACGGAATTGCCAAGATTGGCAGTGAAATACATGGAAATGACCTTGAAGTGAAGTGAATTGACCATGAAGTGCATGGAAATGACCGTGAAGTGAAGGGAATTGACCGTAAAATGCATAGAAATGACCATGAATCCAAACGGAATCACCGGGATTGACCGTGAAATGCATGGAAATGACCGTGAAGTAAAGGGAATTGACCATGAAATGCATGAAAATTACCGTGAAGTGAAGGGAATTGATTGCGAAATGCATGGAAATGGCCGTGAATCAAAACGAAATCACGGGGATTAACTGTCAAATGCATGGAAATGACATTGAAGTGAAGGGAATTGACCGTGAAATGCATGAAAATGACCGTGAAGGGAATTGACCTTGAAATGAATGGAAATGACCGTGAATCAAAACGAAATTGCCGGGATTGACCGTGAAATGCATGGAAATGACCGTGAAGTGAAGCGAATTGACCGTGAAATGCATTTATGCATGGAAATGACCGTGAAGTGAATGGAATTGACCGTGAAATGCATGGAAATGATCATGAATCAAAACAGAATCACCGGGATTGACTGTGAAATGCCTAGAAATGACCTTGAAGTGAAGCGAATTGACCATGAAATGCATAGAAATTATCGTGAAGTGAAGGGAATTGACAATGAAATGTATGGAAATGACAGTGAATCAAAACGGAATGGCCGGGATTGACCATGAAATGCATGGAAATGACCGTAAAGTGAAGCGAATTGACCGTGAAATGTATGGAAATGACAGTGAAGTGAAGGGAATTGACTGTGAAATGCATGGAAATGACCATGAAGTGAAGGGAATTGACCGTGAAATACATGGAAATGATCGCGAAGTGAAGGGAATTGACCGTAAAATGCAAGGAAATGACCGTGAAGTGAAGGGAATTGACCATGAAATGCATGGAAATGACCGTGAATCAAAACAGAATCGCCGGGATGGACCGTGAAATGCATGGAAATGACCGTGAAGTGTAGGGAAATAACCGTGAAATGCATAACAATGACCGTAAAGTGAAGGGAATTGACCGTGAAATGCATGAAAATGACCGTGAATCAAAACGGAATCGCTAGGAATGGCTGTGAAATGCAGTGAAATGACCGTGAATGAAGCGAATTGACCGTGAAAAGCATGGAAATGACCGTGCAGTGAAGGGAATTGACCGTGAAATACATGGAAATGACCGTGAATCAAAACAAAATCGCTAGGATTGACCGTGAAATGCATAAAAATTACCGTAAAGTGAAGTGAATTGACCATGAAATGCATGAAAATGACCGTGAAGTGAAGGGAATTGACCGTGAAATGCATGGAAATGACCGCGAATCAAAATGGAATCGCCGGGATTGACCGTGAAATGCATGGAAATGACCGTGAAGTGAAGTGAATTGACCGTGAAATGCATGGAAATGACCTTGAAGTGAAGGAAATTAACCGCAAAATACATGGAAATGACCGTGAATCAAAACGAAATCGTCGGAATTGACCGTGAAATGCTTGGAAATGACCTTGAAGTGAAGTGAATTGACCATGAAATGTATGGAAATGACCGTGAAGTAAAGGGAATTGACCATGAAATGCATGGAAATGACCATGAATCAAAACGGAATCGCCAGAATTGACAGTGAAATGCATGGAAATGATCGTGAAGTGAAGCTAATTGACCGTGAAATGCATGGAAATGACTGTGAAGTGAAGGGAATTGACTGTGAAATGCATGGAAATGACCGTGAATCAAAACGGAATCATCGGGATTGACCGTGAAATGCATGAAAATGACCATAAAGTTAATCGAATTAACCGTGAAATGCATGGAAATGACCGTGAAGTGAAGGGAATTAACCATGAAATGCATCGAAATGACTGTGAAGTGAAGGGAATTAACTGTGAAATGCATGGAAATGACCATAAATCAAAACGGAATCGCCGAGATTGACCGTGAAATGCATGAAAATGACCATGAAGTGTAAGGAAATGACCGTAAAATGCATAAAAATGACCGTGAAGTGAAGGGAATTGACCATAAAAGGTGTGGAAATGACCGTGAATCAAAATGGAATCGCCGGGATTGACCGTGAAATGCATGAAAATGACCATGAAGTGAAGCGAATTGACCGTAAAATGCATGGAAATGACCGTGAAGTGAAGGGATTTGACCGTGAAATGCATGGAAATGACCTTGAGGTGAAGCAAATTGACCGTGAAATGCATGGAAATTACCGTGAAGTGAAGCAAATTGACCGTGAAATGCATGGAAATGACTGTGAAGTGAAGGGAGTTGACTGTGAAATGCATGGAAATGACCGTGAATCAAAACAGAATCGTCGGGATTGACCATGAAATGCATGAAAATGACCATAAAGTTAATTGAATTGACCGTGAAATGCATGGAAATGACTGTGAAGTGAAGGGAATTAACCGTGAAATGCATCGAAATGATTGTGAAGTGAAGGAAATTAACTGTGAAATGCATGGAAATGACCGTAAATCAAAACGGAATCACCGAGATTGACCATAAAATGCATGGAAATGACCATGAAGTGTAAGGAAATGACCGTAAAATGCATAAAAATGACCGTGAAGTGAAGGGAATTGACCGTGAAAGGTGTGGAAATGACCATGAATCAAAACGGAATCGTCGGGATTGACCGTGAAATGCATGGAAATGACCATGAAGTGAAGCGAATTGACCGTAAAATGCATGGAAATGACCGTGAAGTGAAGGGAATTGACCGTGAAATGCATGGAAATGACCTTGAAGTGAAGCGAATTGACTGTGAAATGCATGGAAATGACTTTGAAATGCATGGAAATGACCGTGAAGTGCATGGAAATGACCGTGAACTGTAGGGAAATGACCGTGAAATGCGTGCAAATGACCGTGAAGTGAAGGGAATTGACCGTGAATTACATGGAAATGACCATGAATCAAAACGAAATCGTCAGGAATCACCATAAAATGCATGGAAATGACCGTGAAGTGAAGCGAATTGAATGTGAAATTCGTGAAAATGACCGGGAATTGACCGAGGAATGCACAGAAATGATCATGAATCAAAACGGAATCAGGATTGACCATGAAATGCATGGAAATAACCATGAAGTGTAGGGAACTGACCGTGAAATGCATAAAAAAGATCGTGAAGTGAAGGGAACTGACCGTGAAATGCTTGGAAATGACCGTGAATTAAAACGGAATCGCCGGAATTGATCATGAAATGCATGGAAATGACTGTGAAGTGTAGGAAAATGACCATGAAATGCATCAAAATGAACGTGAAGTGTCGGAAAATGACCATGAAGTGAAGGGAATTGACCATGAAATGCATGGAAATGACCGCGAATCAACACGAAATCACTAGGATTGACCATAAAATGCATGGAAATGACCATGAAGTGAACGGAATTGACCGTAAAATGCATGGAAATGACCGTGAAGTGAAGGGAATGGACCGTGAAAGGCATGGAAATGATCGTGAATCAAAAAGGAATCACTAGGATTAACTGTGAAATGCATGGAAATGACCGTAAAGTGAAGCGAATTAATCGTGAAATGCATGAAAATGACCGTGAAGTGAAGGGAATTGACCGTGAAATGCATAGAAATAACCATGAATCAAAACAGAGTCGCCAGGATTGACCGTGAAATGCATGGAAATGACCTTGAAGTGAAGCGAATTGACCGTGAAATGCATGGAAATGACCGTGAAGTGAAGGGAATTGACCGTGAAATGCATGGAAATGACCATGAAGTGTAGGGAAATGACCGTGAAATGCGTACAAATGACCGTGAAGTGAAGGGAATTGACCGTGAATTGCATGGAAATGACCATGAATCCAAACGGAATCGTCGGGAATCACTATAAAATGCATGGAAATGACCGTGAAGTGAAGCGAATTGAATGTGAAATTCGTGGAAATGACCGGGAATTGACCGTGGAATGCATGGAAATGATCATGAATCAAAATGGAATCGGGATTGACCATGAAATGCATGGAAATAACCATGAAGTGTAGGGAACTGACCGTGAAATGCATAAAAATGATCGTGAAGTGAAGGGAATTGACCGTGAAATGCTTGGAAATGACCGTGAATCAAAATGGAATCGCCGGAATTGATCATGAAATGCATGGAAATGACTGTGAAGTGTAGGAAAATGACCATGAAATGCATAAAAATGAACGTAGTGTCGGAAAATGACCGTGAAGTGAAGGGAATTGACCATGAAATGCATGGAAATGACCGCGAATCAACACGAAATCACTAGGATTGACCATGAAATGCATGGAAATGACCATGAAGTGAACGGAATTGACCGTATAATGCATGGAAATGACCGTGAAGTGAAGGGAATTGACCGTGAAAGGCATGGAAATGATCGTGAATCAAAACGGAATCACCGAGATTAACTGTGAAATGCATGGAAATGACCGTAAAGTGAAGCGAATTAATCTTGAAATGCATGGAAATGACCATGAAGTGAAGGGAATTGACCGTGAAATGCATAGAAATAACCGTGAATCAAAACAAAATCGCCAGGATTGACCGTGAAATGCATGGAAATGACCTTGAAGTGAAGCGAATTGACCGTGAAATGCATGGAAATGACCTTGAAGTGAAGCGAATTGACCATGAAATGTATGGAAATGACCGTGAAGTGAAGGGAATTGACCGTGAAATGCATGGAAATGACCGTGAAGTGTAGGGAAATGACCGTGAAATGCGTGCAAATGACCGTGAAGTGAAGGGAATTGACCGTGAATTGCATGAAAATGACCATGAATCCAAACGGAATCGTCGGGAATCACCATAAAATGCATGGAAATGACCGTGAAGTGAAGCGAATTGAATGTGAAATTCGTGGAAATGACCGGGAATTGACCATGGAATGCATGGAAATGATCATGAATCAAAACGGAATCCGGATTGACCATGAAATGCATGGAAATAACCATGAAGTGTAGGGAACTGACCGTGAAATGCATAAAAATGATCGTGAAGTGATGGGAATTGACCGTGAAATGCTTGGAAATGACCATGAATCAAAATGGAATCACCGGAATTGATCATGAAATGCATGGAAATGACCGTGAAGTGTAGGAAAATGACCATGAAATGCATAAAAATGAACGTAGTATTGGAAAATGACCGTGAAGTGAAGGGAATTGACCATGAAATGCATGAAAATGACCGCGAATCAACACGAAATCACTAGGATTGACCATGAAATGCATGGAAATGACCATGAAGTTAATGGAATTGACCGTAAAATGCATGGAGATGACCATGAAGTGAAGGGAATTGACCGTGAAACGCACGAAAATGATCGTGAATCAAAACGGAATCACCGGGATTAACTGTGAAATGCATGAAAATGACCGTAAAGTGAAGCGAATTAATCTTGAAATGCATGGAAATGACCGTGAAGTGAAGGGAATTGACCGTGAAATGCATAGAAATAACCATGAATCAAAACAGAATCGCCAGGATTGACCATGAAATGCATGGAAATGACCTTGAAGTGAAGTGAATTGACCGTGAAATGCATGGAAATGACCGTGAAGTAAAGGGAATTGACCATGAAATGCATGAAAATGGCCGTTAATCAAAACGAAATCACCCGAATTGACTGTGAAATGCATGGAAATGACCGTAAAGTGAAGCGAATTGACCGTGAAATGCATGGAAATGACCTGAAGGGAATTGACCGTGAAATGCATGGAAATGATCGTGAAGTGTAGGGAAATGACTGTGAAATGCGTGGAAATGACCGTGAAGTGAAGGGAATTGACCATGAAATGCATGGAAATGACCGTGAATCAACACGGAATCGTGGGGTATCACCGTGAAATGCATGAAAATGACCATGAAGTGAAGCGAATTGACCGTGAAATTCGTGGAAATGACCAGGAATTGACCGTGAAATGCACGGAAATGACCGTGAATTAAAACGAAATTGCCGAGATTGACCGTGAAATGCATGGAAATGACCATGAAGTGATTATCAAGAGGAGTTCCCTTGACAGTATGTCTTAGATGATCATTGCATTAAAGGTGCGATTTTCAAGAGGAGGTTTGCTTGACTATATATCAGGGATGAATCGTGCATTATGGCATAAGTCTTGGTTTACATGGAAATCATAGTTTGCCTTGATCTTGAAATATTTGTTTATTTTAAAAATATGCTTTACATGGTTTTCTTATCTATAATCATGCTTGTTTTCATACTTGTGGTGGAAGTGATCTTACTCAGCTTTTAAATCACCTATTACTATGACTCTTGTACACAACTTTTAGATCACATATTTAGATGATTACTTTTATTAAATATTAGCCTTTAGTTTATTTGATTTATAAAGTTGTAATAAGACAATTGAAGACTTTGCTTAAAGAGGTATAGTATTGGTTGAGTAGAAATTTGAATTCATTAATTTTTATTTTTAAGCTGTGAATATTATCATTTTAGTAATTAAGTAGTTGTTTGGTTTGTTTGTTTGATTTATTTTTAAAATTATAGGATAATGAATGTGAATGCGATGTATGGATGTACATAGTTTAATTCATACCCTAGAACTTAGGATAAGAGTTATTGTACTAGGGTTCTAATTTTTAAAGCTTGACAAACATTCAATCATAATTGCTTTTTTATAATTTAGTCCACCTGAGATTTGGATCTACTTCATTATTGGGCTCATGCCTGAAAATGAAATGGCAAAATAACTTCAAGGAGATCCCGATGATAAGGGCCACATTATCTTGGGTGATGCCAACACAACAAGTAATCCTCTCCCATTACAAAGGGAAGAGTTTATATGAGAATAGTCATAAGAGAGGTGTTCGTATATAAATAGGCCAAAAGGTAGGGTCCATATGTCAAGAAAAAAGAAAAACAATGGAATTTTATTCTAATTTCCAAGCTTCTATTAAAATGTGTAGATATCGATTTTCCTCCTTGGAAAAAAAGAACATTCTTAAGTATCGATTTCCAAATTCATAAAAGACTATCGTAGATCATTTTTTAAACATTTTTCTGAAAAATTGCATTCTAAAGAAAACGACAATCATTATCACTATTTTCTATATGCTAAGGATACCATAGGTTTTTCCATGTCCATATTTTGGAAGTGGGGGTTTTCCATGTCTACATTTTGGATTCTCTACCCAAATAGGCCATTATTCTAGCTTGGTTGGAGTTTTTTATTGCCTACATATAATCCTCCCCATAATCATTTAATTAGTAGCTATAATTATTCAACCAATGATATCTTCAGCTATATGAATCCTTTATGGTTTAGGAACTTTATATGTTTTGCAAAGAATTTTTTTTGTATATTCATTGATGAGGATGCTAAGAATATATTGAAAAGGTTGGAGATTTATATAGATTTTAATAAATATACACTTGTTGTTTGTATATTTATCTATGGTATATAGTTATACATATATATCATATACTTAATAATATCCATGCAAGGAATTAATTTAGTAAGGCCGCCTTTAAATCATAAATCGTTTTGCATAAGTTACCTATCCTTCCAGTAGTTGATCTCATCTTTATTGATTCAACACATAAATATATTTGGTAAATGGCATACTTAACAATCAAAAAGTAGAAATAAAAAAATATTCTGAAAAAACTTATCTACTAGATAAAAAAAATCCAAATCGTAACCCTAACACTGGAATGAATAAAGTGATGTTTTTTCTTCAACCTCATCATTTAGATTGTTTAAATACTTCAAACCGATGCAATAGTAATCATTCAATCATCCATTTTATTTGATCAAACCACCGGGGGAAAAAAACACTTTAAAGTAAACAAGGGAAGAAGACGGAAGGAAGAGAATTTGAGAAAAGACGCACCTGGTTCGCAATGGCAAAGGGGTTGTTCCCTTCAGCTACAATCGAAAAGCAATATTTTTTTTAAAAGTGTATTAGTTATCATAAATAGCATGTTACAAACACCAGCTTTTATTACATAAGCTATTGATCATGTATGCAAATGCAGCTTAAACATTTGTGATGTATATGCTAAACATGTGTACCACATGAGCAAAATATTCAATTTTTTGCAGTGGACACCTTACTTATTACTAAAATTGCATGAATATAGAAAAATATGAGCGATATCTTGTTGATGTGATTGACACCAAATCAATACCTTCAATGGTCGTAGGTGGGACACACGGCGAAGATGTTGGAGAGAACAAGCCTCTATAACTTTTTCTAATTTATTTTTTCGGAATTATTACCCAATTGAAGATATATGCAAAGAAGGTTAATTTCTAAATAAATATGAAATGAATAATAAAATTTTTGAGATTCCACCCTCATAAAGATTAAAATTCTCTTACATTCTTCTTCACAACAAAGAACTTACCTCAAGTATTATGGGACCCAAAAGTTTGGGATCCATGTTATTGGTTGGATGGAACTCATTTGAAACTCATTGGGTCTTTAAGGTATCTCTCATACATTATTATGGAGCTTGTCATATTAACGTGTTGGATGAGATCTTGTGGGGCTTGCTGGTGGCCACTAGTAGGTGAATTTCAAATGTTCTTTTGAAATCTCTATTTCAACTCTCTTAGTACTTTAAATTAATTTTAAATTTTAATTTCTTATCATAATTCTCGAAAAAATAGGATTGGGTTTGGTACAAAATAGTGAGATAACGACAAATAAAAACCGTCGCAAATCAAAATTAGCGACGGAGTTAGACTGTCACTGTATTACTAAAACGGGACGAACAAGATCTGTCGCTAAATTGTGATTCCGCCCATTGCCAATAAACAAGGGCTTGTATCCTTCTGGAAATCTGAAAACCCCCCATTTAGCGACGGTTTCTGTTCATCAGACAAACTTTTGCGAGGGATTATGTCCGTCACTAAAATTTCTCAAAAAAATAAGAAGCAGCTAATTGGTTACATTTTGAATCTGTTGAATGCAAAAATTTAAATGATTCAAAACAAATATGTCCGACACATCTGACAATGACAATAACATAAGTGTTCTTCATGCAATTGTACATCTCTTTAGGACCAAATTGATGTGTAACAAGCTAGTAGTATTACAAGCTTATCACACCTTGATAATTTCAACTAGCTAGTCTACCCCACTCTTAGCAGGAAAAAGAGGATGTTCAAATATAGAAAAGAAAAAGGAAAACTTATAGCTTGCATTATTATCAAGGATTGATTTTCAAATGTGTGAGGCAATAACCTAATCAAGGCCTATTACCTGCCCTAGGAGCTCAGCTAGAACACAGTCAACGGACCAGATTTCAATGGTCGCAGCGTACCAAATCACTCCCAAAATGAGCTCCGGAGCATTGTAATACCTAGAGTAGATGTACGTTCATCTCCCTCTTCACCTATAAAAGATGAAAGGTGGATTAGGATCATCAGAAGTTTCCAAAGCAAATAATGCTCCAGGGTGGAAAAACATACCAGTACTCTTGTACTTTCAAAGCCACAATTTTAGCTGGTGTGCTGAGGGTTGACCTGTTATAAAGGACTATTAAGTTGTATTATTTTGTGAAAAGAATTTAATTATGCAGACATGACTTTCATAACAAATGGATAGGCTTTTACAGCAGAATACAAAAATATTCAGTAAGCTCTAAAGAATTTTTTTTTTTTTTTTTTGAGAGAGAGAGAGAGAACAAAAGATTCCATTAAACAAGGGCAATGAGATAGTGCCCAAAAAAAGCAACAACATAAAAACAAAAATGAAAGGAATGGTCCACTTTCCTGTGGCTTTGGTTTAGAACTATGAAGTATTGGAGAAAGGGGTGGGAGGGGCGCTTTCCCCAAAATACGTTCTATTTTTTTTTTAACTATTTCGAGTATCAGCATTATTTATGTGATCAAAAGGCCTAAACACGATACCTTCCTCATCTGTATTTCATTTTACACTGGCCCAAACAAGTAGTCAGTTCGGAACAAAGTCACTCCACCAAAAGATCCAACCAAAGTTCATTTTTTGGGATACTAATTCCAAACGCTACCTTGACTATAGTATATCAAAAGTACTTTTGCATGGTGAAGAATGATCTGCGGCTTATGAGAGCATTGACAACATGGAAAAATTAGGACAATCATCTTCATCTTACCATAAATAATGCATGAACAAAACAATGAGAATAGTCAGGAGTCAGCACAAGATCTCCTATCCAAAATATTTACACTAGTAGCGCAAATAATATACATTTGATATTTTCTGGACCCCTAAAAGATTAAGGCATTTCACCCTTGAAATCTGGTAAATCTTAAAGTTGAAAAACATAATCTGCACTTCCCACTTCTCTATTAGTTAATGCAACATACAATTAAAGGGTAAGTTTAGCATTAAAGTTGCATGTAACCCAAGAGGAGAAGCAATAATGCACTTGGTATACATACCAGAGGATTTTGTGGCTTGATGTCTACGGCATACTCCAACATTACCATGAATGTAAGCCAATGCCCTACATATCTACAAAATACCAAAATAAAAGTGAGAAAATTTTCCATTACAAAACATATAATACACTTTCTTGTCAGCATAGTGCCAACAACTCAAACACCATGAAAATTTGCATTGGAAATTTAAAAGCTAGCATCATGATACTCATAATAGTCCACCCACCCAAACCCAATGCAATAAAATTGAAGTTATGAGCAGACATCAAGAATTTACTTAGATTTTCATACAACAAAAAATTGACATGCAGAAAACATGCTCCACAAGTTTGATTCAAAAATTCAAATTCAAATAATTAAACAAAAAAAAGGCCAGTAAAGCATAATACAACCGATGCATTACTTTCCACAGAAACTTTGGGCAAAACAAGGATGTGTAGATTAAAGATAATGTATATGCACTTAAAATCATCAACAATTTCTTTACTTGAAAATCCATTGGTGCTGAGATCCAGTTCTTCCAGCAGCATGGAACTCCTAAAGAGCACAGGTGGTATAGATCCATCAAGAAAATTATTACCAACCTACCAAACCCGAAGGGATAGCAATGGATGAAACGAAGGAAGCTTCCCTATGATTTGATTTTGACTCACATCCAATATTTTCAATTTCTAAAATATCTTAAATAGCACGTTACAAACACCATCTTTTATTACATAAGCTATTGATCTGTTTGTGACAACCTGTGAATGCTGGGATAGGGTGGGTGTCTACACAACCAACTCAATAACTTATCACGTATTCAAATGTGGCTTAAACATTTGTGCTGTATATGCTAAACATGTGTACCACATGAGCAAAATATTCAATTTTTTGCAGTGGACACCTTACTTATTACTAAAATTGCATGAATAGAGAAAAATATGAGCTATGGAATGTTTATGTGATTGACACCAAATCAATACCTTTAATTGTCGTAGGCATCCCACATGGTGAAGATGTTGAAGAGAATAAGCCTCTATAACTTTTTCTAATTTATTTTTTGGGAATTATTACACAATTGAAGATATATCCAAGGAAGGTAAAATTCTAAATAAATATGAAATGAATAATAAAAATTGTGAAATTCCACCCTTAAAAATAATAAAATTCTCATACATTCTTCTTCACAACAAAGAACTATCTTACCTTAGGTATTATGGGACCCAAAAGTTTGTGATCCATGCCATTGGTTGGATGGAACTCATTTGAAACTCATTGGGTCTTTAAGGTGTCTCTCATACATCATTATGGGGCTTGTCATATTAACGTGTTGGATATGATCTCGTGAGGCTCACTAGTGGCTACTAGTAGGTGAATTCCAAATGTTCTTTTGAAATCTCTATTTCAATTCTCATAGTAATTTAAATAAATTTAAAAAATGAATTTCTTATCATATTTCTCGAAAAAGCAGGTTTGGGGTAAGACAAAATAGTGAGAAAACGACAGACAAAAACCGTTGCAAATCAAAACTAGCAACAGACTCAGACTATCATTGTCTTATTAAAACGAGATGAACAAGATCCATCACTAAATTGTGATGGTTTTCACCCATTGCCAATAAACAATGGCTTGTATTCATAAAAAAGCCACAGGCATTCCTTTTCCCTGCGCTAGACAAGCGCCAATAAAAGGGTGTGTTGGCAAATTATTTGTCGGCGCTAACAAAATTTTAGCGGCGCTTGTCTTACCGCCGGTAATTATTCACACCGACATTCATTGGTGGCTGTTGGTATTTCTGAAGAAGCGCCGGCAAAAGTCTATCTATGGGGCTCTATAAATTTGAGAGGCCCAATTACAGCACAGGCCAATAAATTAGCTTTTTATATATAATTCAAATTGAAACCTTTTTTTTTCTTTTTTCATATTTGAAACATAAAAAATGTTGCAATACAATTAAAAATGAATATTGAACAAAAATTATATTACTTCACAATAATGAAATTTATAATATTTACAACAATAAGTTGAAAAGATTAGGGGATTAATCCGGCTGGATAAAGCAGGGTTAAGGGCCACTAAAAAGAAATCCTAAGACTTTGAGGTTTAGGTTTCGTTTTTTGTTATATGATAGGCTCCTTTATTTTGTGTGGGAGCCCGAATCCTGTCTAGTCCTGCAGAGCTCCTTTTCTGATTCAATAAAATTTTAATTTTTTTAAAAAAAATGGTCTTGAATAAATTTTAAAAAACAAATCCTCCATGTGGTCCACTCCTAAGCACGAGTGACGTCAAAAGGCTGAAGTACTTGTAGGCCTAAATTTAGGTGCAATTGATCAAAATCCTATACACAAGGAAAAAAAAAAAAAGAGTAAAAAAGTAGCATTCCACAAAGATAGAATAAATGAATTAAAAAACAAGTCATTAATTGCAACGTTGAAACAATATAACAGAGCCATCAATGGCTAGATGGGCCATTCAACACACAACATTCAACAATTAAATATTTGTTTAAACTACTCATCCATTTATTCAATCCACTAATGAAACAATCAATCATGAAAGCACAATACCAACAAAACAGTTAACAACTTGGTTGGCCTTTATAATATCATCAAGTCATTTGGTTGTTTACAGTTACAGCTAGCTAACTGAATGCACAAATCAACAAGAGTGACAAAAATCACGAGGCTTGAAGAATTCATATAATTGCTTAATGCAATAGATCATCAAAGGCTAGAATCACTGATATGAAGAGGAGGCCACAATAGGTATAATTTATATCGCAACATAATGAAGCATTGAAGCACAAAGCTATGTGCATTGTGCATTGTGCGTTGTAGGTAAACATTACAAAAGTTATTCTGACTCAGACCCAAGCTGACTCAATGAGATGATGCTTGATACAATACCAATGAAGCACCTCGGTTGGTTTTTGGAACCCATGTTAGAAGCCAAAAGGAAGAAAATAAGATACTGAGACAAGGTAAGATAGCGAATCGGGAGAAATGTCAACCAAATGTCAAGAGGATTAATAATCCCAATATGTTAAGTAAAAACCTAATTCGTAGACGCATATTGCACATACAAGCAGGTAGCGGCGATTGAGGACAATTTGCAGTCAAAGATTCTAACGTTCCCTTCTCCAAATACCACATAGAATGGCAATTGTGAACAACTTTCAAATCAAATTCCTACCTGCAGAGAAATGCTAGCAGGGTAGCCAACAAAGACACGCGCGAAAAAAAAAAAAACAGATCTACCGGTTGCCCTCCATACTGAAAGAAGTCCTAAAGTGCAGCTGACTGACAAGGGACAGGTGGCCACTAATTACTCATCTTTCCTTACAACACCTTGAACAGATTCTCTTTTCAAAAATTCTTGTATTAGAATCGCAAATTAAGGGAGAAAAATAGAAAAAACTAGATGGTACTTGGGGATGCCCCAGGCAAGCCAATCTGACTTAAATGGATTTGGATCCAGTTAGAGATTGAGTCACATCAGGCACCAGATGGACATTTGCCAGTTATTAGCTTTAAAGGTATGTGTTGGTTAAAATTTTCATATAGCTAAGTTCTATGTAGTTTGAGTCAGTCAATCCACTGCAAACAATCAATTAGATTATAGCAAAATAGAATGAAAAAAATATATAAAAATAGGAGAATAATCTGAAATGATGATCTACCACTGAGATGCGACATTTACAACCAACAGTACTTTTCCCTTGTAAGTGCTAAGATCCACATCATTTCCTCTTGCATCCTGCAAGCCAAAGCAATCCCAACAGTTGTTAAATGAAAAACCGTCAGTACAAAACCCAAAATTAATATCAACAAATGCAACATTAGAAATCCTAAGCTAGTGGTATTATCCAATGATCTGGCTAAAGACTCTGTGCAATACGCTCAAGTTCCAGTCTGCACCTAATATATATATATATATATATATATATATATATATATATATATATATATATATATATATATATATAGAGAGAGAGAGAGAGAGAGAGAGAGAGAGAGAGAGAGAGAGAGAGTCATGCTCCCCTGCGCACCTACGCACGTGCACACCTTTGCACGCGTGCCATAGGTGTCTAATCTGAACGGTTCATGTGATGCGGAATTCCATGAAACCTCGTGTGACAAATTTTCACCCCAATCTAAAATTCTGGTGGGCCATAGCAAAGAGAAATGCAAATCAAGGGAGGAAACTGTTTTCATTTTTCATGGCCCATCAACGTTTAGATCAAAGTAAAACTTCGGCCTGGGGGGTTTCACGAGGTGTTGCTTCACATTGAACGGTTCAGATTTTAATAGAATGTAAGGAATGCATAACATATAAGGAAGCATGCAATATGATTGTTCTTGGATGCACATGTGTGATCCATAGCTCGAGCTCCATGTCCTCCTCTCATGATGAGATAACAGGGTAAGGAACCATTTGATGTTCTCCATTCCAAGATGAATCAATAATAATAAAGTGGATTTGGGATAAGGCAATGTATACTTGTCAAGTATTAGTCTCTTTGATAAGAAGTGTATCACTGTCTATATCGAAGAACGCATTGCATGCATGTTAAAGGAATAGTGTTAGAGCATTGTGTTGGATATAGTACCTGGGGAGTACCTACAAATACATAATATTGGGTTAAAAAATAGATAATATCCCACTTCATGGTCTATTGGATTAAAAAATAGATGAGAGCTGCAAACAAAAGGAGCATGAATTGGCCATGATCCACAGGCTCTAAAAAACAGGGGAGACGAGATCCTACACCAAAAACATAACCATTTCTGCTGTGACACAAGCATCCCCCTAGAAAATCATAAAAAAGGGCCATTGGAGAAGAACTCTTTGGATTAGGAGGTAGATCTGTTTGGGATGCTTGAGGATCTAAATAAAGGATATCAAATCATCAAAATGACTTGAAAGTCTAAAAAGAAAACAAATGATAGGTTCTATGGGCTTTTGTCATGCATGGACCATGCCTTAGAACTGCATGTATTTTGCAACGTGGATTGAAGTTGATTGACTGATTTTCTCTCTCTTTCCCAGTAGATGTTTTTTCAGCTAGTCTCTATAGAACATGAAATCAAGGCATTTTCTTCTTGATGCAGGTTAAGGCATGAGAAACGGCTTTCGACATGATCTTTTGAGCTTATGTCTGACCTTGTTTTTTTATCCAACATATTTCCTTCATTGTTAATTTTGATATCTACTCCTAACCTAACCTTTGTATCAAGCTAAAAGAATCAACATAAACATAGGATGACTTACCTTTCCTCCCACCTTCATTTCCAATGTAATCCACGTTGCAAAAGTAATAATAACAATGAGAACTGAAAATCTAAATCCTTAAATGGCTGACCTGTAATTGCTGCAATAAAGACCCGCAAGTGACCTCCCCCAGTAGCAGATTTTGAGCACCTGTGACCGTCATTAGACTTACCTTGCAAACAACCACCTGCACCACAGACTGAGTTCAAGTGAAAAGGATAAGCAAAAGCCAAAAAGTGCAAGCCAAAAGAAAATAATAATAATAATATAATAGGAATAAATCTACATACTCCATAGACCCAAAAAAGCACAGTACTTCCAGATTGATGAAACGTACACACAAAATCATAAAAACTAGTCATGTATAAAACAGGACAAGAATTGAGTTCCTAGCACCCTTACATGCACATCCAAAACCAATTTCTTCCACTTTGAACATATTCACATTACATCCAAAATTTGATACACCAAATACAAATCAAACACTATGGAAGCCGTTTGTTATGTCAAAGTATTGAACAATCAGATAACATGATACTGTATCAATATATTGGTCAATAGGAAAATAAATAAATAAAGAAAAAATAAAAATAAAAATACACATCAATTCAAAAGCATCGTCCTAATATCTCACCTCATCTGGCTTCACAACATCAACCAGCATCATGTGAAAAAGCTTAATTGCCTCACCAGATTCCCCATTCTTAGCATAGCCTGAGATCATGGCCGTCCATGCTACCACTTCTCTCTCAACCATCTGATCAAACAGGCACCTTGCATTTACTATGTCCCCAGTCCTCAAATAACAACCAATCAGAGGAAGAATCTGATCTGCATGGCTGAGCTAAAATGTATAGCTGCATTCCTTCCATTTGCGCCAGTTGCAGATTTCGATATATTGTGATATCTTCAAAAAGCAAAACAACAAGGTAAAAAGAAAGAGTTTTTGTTTTAAACATGATAATAATGTCAACATGGAATAGATAAATAATCTAGTACCAAACACAAATTCCTAAACACACTAGTGACCAATCCTATCACCATTTGAGCATGAAGCCAGGCACAACTGATCCAACCCCTTAAATAATCAAAGCAAGTGTCACTACCTAGATTAATTGAACAGTGATAGGATTCACAAAAGGCAAAAAAATTTAAAAAATAAAAATTAAATAAAATCCCTTTGGTGGTTTGGGCATAGTTGTTCACCTATTAAAAAAGAACGAGGATTTCTCGGAGAAGCGAGCACCCATCCAAAGTTCATTAAAACGACTAAAATTCCCATCATCGCTCACATTAGTTTGGACCCATTGCTCTGCCAGCAACGTGCCACTTTCTTGTAGTGACTATAGAGAGGTCCGTTTTTACAAAAGAGGAGGAGAGAACCACCTGAATTTATAGATATGAAACCCTACTTGCAACAACCTGAATTTAGGTATCATTGATCCGGACTATCCAAGAAGCCCAACAAACTTTCGATTTGTAGCGTGGTGTCCCACAACTGTGTATGGGTGCATGTGGAGAGTTCATGCAGGCTGAACATAGTTCAGCATATAAAACAACAATAAAACTGCCCCATGTAAAACTAGCAATGATCATAAGAACCGTAAGCCCAAAATTGTCGGGGTAAGAACATAAAAGTACAGCTCTGAAATTTACCTCTCTCCATGGGCTTGATTTTGATGAAGTTTGAATCGGAATCCCTATCTGCATTCACAACAACATGAGATTAATTACAAAAGAAATGCACCTAAAATTCACACAGGTAAAATATGAGATCAACACATGCACACCCGCCAAGCTTTTGGCATAATCAGTTCCACCACATAAATAGAAAGCCACACTAACGCTAATGCCATCATTAGGCTAATGCTAATGCTGCCAGAATCAATAACACATTTGACACTTGCAAAAGGCAATGGCAGTCCAGGATTGGAACAGAGCACATTGCAAAAAGAGACTCACCTCAAGACTGCATTTTCAAAAACCCTCCAAAATGGGGGTTTAGATTAGATTAAAATCCAAATACACCAAATTCCAACTGCCAAATGCACCTTCAAACTGAAATCCCTTCAAATACACCAAATGCCAAATTGCCAAACACACCCTAATAAAACATTTGTATACACCTGACCATGAAATACTTTCCATCTTATCATCCTTCATCTCCATGAAAATGGGGCTTACATTAAAAATGTCTAGAAAATATTACAAATTACCCATGGCAGATTGAAGACACCCAAAGTTCAAATGCTACACATTATGAACCGCACACACGTGGCACAGACCACTTCCAATTCATATCAAACAAAAATTTTGCAGTCCACAAAACAAACAGCCGATATAATAAATAATTGAAATATTCTTTTCATAATAGCTGAGTCAACATGTACCCTGAAACTAGTGTCCATGCACCACTGGTATCAGACACGACATAGGGAAGAATAAGTGTCCTCGTTACACAGCACTTTACACTTGCCGACAGTACCACAGTCAACACAGCTATCAGCTCGCAGATTACTGAACAGAAAACAGGGGTATAAATTCTTTAAAAAAAAAGAAAAAAAAAAAAGAAAAAAGAAAACAACTGGAAGTCGACGTTCAACTCGGGATAATTCGATATATGGATATAAATCAATCAAGTTGCATCGGCTTGACTCAAGCAACACAAAACATGGATAGAAATTTTAATAAAATCAAAAAAACTAAGAATTTTTCATTTCAATAACAGAAATTCCATAATAATAATAATAATAATAATAATAATAATAATAGAACGTTGTAATATATCATCATCTAAGCCTTATCCCCACTAATTGGGATCAGCTACACAAATCTTACTCGCCATTCAATTCTAGAAAATTAATTAGAGTATACCGTTCGCTAGTACCAGATGCATTTGTTTCCATTTCTTTCCTTTCAATGAAGGGTTCTGATCAAATAGGTAAAACATTGTGTGAGCAAAGGTGCAGTGGGAATCGGCTGGACATATCTCCCATCATCCAATAATGGTGTGTGGGATTCTTAACTTGCATCTCAAAATAGGAAGACATTGACCATGGATCGGATGACAGATGGCGGATCCGCATCTCCATCATCATCCAATGGCTTCTTATCACTGTCAGATCAGTGGGGTTGCTGAGGCAGATCGGAAGAGGACTTGGCAGCAAGGGACTGGAGTTTTGGATCGCGACGAGGGGTGAAAAGTCAGTTTTTGGAGTCATTTATAAGGTTAGGTTTGGGTTAGGGTTAGGGTTTGGAGTGTAGGATCGGCCGTTGAAGGATGAGATGAGCTGGAGGGAGAGATCGAGGGAGGAGATGAGGTTGGGGACGAGGGATGGAGGGAGGAGATGAGATGGTGCTGGTGGAGCCGTCGATTCTCGATCCGGTCCTGGATCTGCTGACGCGTGTCCTTGAGGGAGAGGAGATCGTCCTGGAGCTACTGCTGCATCAGTTTCAGAGTCTTTCCCGTCGTTCCCGTCTGGCTGAGATGGCTCCATCGCGTCATGGAGTTGCAGAGAGAGACAAAATTGGGGGTAGGGAGAAGGGGAGAGTGAGGGTGGGATCGTAATGAGATTGTAGGGTTATTTATTTATTTATTTTAATTTATAGAGATCCTTTGCCAACACCCAGTTTTACTTAGCGCTGACAAAGGATCTCGCAAAGTGTCGGATAAGCCCTGTTTTTTTGTAGTGGAAAATCGCAAAAAACCTCCATTCAGCGATGGTTTCTGTTCATCAGCCTAAATCTTTTGCAAGGGATTATGTCCGTCAGTAAAATTTCTGGAAAAAAAAAAAGCGGTTTATTGGTTACATTTTGAATCTGTTCAATACAAAAATTAAATGATTCAAAACAAATACATCCGACGCACCAGACAAGGACAGTAACATAAGTGTTGGCCATGCAGTTGTACATCTCTTTTCAAAATATAAGGTCCATTCTTAGAACCAAATTGATGTGTAACAACCTAGCTGTATTACAAGCTCATCACACCTTGATAATTTCAACTAGCTGGTCTGCCCCACTCTCAGCAGGAAAAAGAGGCTGTTCAAATATAGAAAAGAAAAAGGAAAACTTATAGCTTACATTATTATCAAGGATTGATTTTTAAATGTGTGAAGCAATAACCTAATCAAGGACTATTACCCGTCGTAGGAGTTCGGCTAGAACACAGTCAACGGACCAGATTTCAATGGTCGCAGTGTACCAAGTCACTCCCAAAATGAGCTCTGGAGCACTGTAATACCTAGAGCAGATGTACTTTGGTCTCCCTCTTCACCTATAAAAGATGAAAGGTGGATTAGGATCATAAGAAGTTTCCAAAGCAAATAATGTTACAGGATGCAAAAACATACCAGGACTTTCGCACTTTCAAAGCCACAGTTTTAGCTGGTGTGCCGAGGGTTGACCAGTTATATAGGACTTTTGAGTTGTATTATTTCGTTAAAAAAGTTAAGTATGAAGACATGACTTTCATAACAAACAGGTAGGCCTTTACAGCAGAATACAAAAATATTCCAAAGTACTCAAAATATTGAAGGAAGCTCCAAAGATTTTATTTATTTATCTCTTTTTTTTTTGAGAGAGAGAGAGAACAAAAGATTCCATTAAAAAAGGGCATTGAGGGTGTGCCGAATTGGTTACGTATCGGCCAATATGGCCGATACGTAACGGAAACGGTAAGGGCCGATACGCAAATCAGGATCGTATCAGCCGTTACTGATTTTTGTATGCGTATTGGCCGATATGGGCCAATACGGGGCGTATCGGACCGTTACGGGTCTGTAACGGTCACCCGTAACGGTCAAAAACCGGCTCTTTTTTTTTTTTTTTTTCATTTTAAGCACTTTTTTTGCTATTTTTTCCAAACTTTTTGCTTCTAAACTGTTTTTCACTCACTCTAATAGTAATTTCAACCAACCTTGGCTGGTTATTTGGGACAAAAACACATTATATTACGGATTTAGTTGAATCAAAGCTCGGTGGGCCATTTTTCAGAAATTCTTCAAAAATAGGTATTTACTTTTTTTAATATGTTTTGTTGTTTTAATCATGTCACATGATGTGTTAATCATAGTAGAACATGATAATGTGCATTTTACAGATTTGGGGTGCCATTTAATTTTTTTATATATATTTTTTTTCTATTTACGCATGAATTTTGGGCCCTTTTTTTAAAATTCGAAAAATCAATTTTTAATAATTGTTTTGCTGTTTTAATGATGCCGTATGATATGTTAATCATAGTAGAACATGTTAATGTGCATTTTACAGATTTGGGGTGCCATTTTATATATTTTTTATATTTTTTTCTATTTACGCATGAATTTTGGGCCCTTTTTTTAAAATTCAAAAAATCAATTTTTAATAGTTGTTTTTCTGTTTTAATGATGCCATATGATGTGTTAATCATAGTAGAACAGCTTAATGTGCATTTTACAGATTTGGGGTGCCATTTTATATTTTTTTTATTTACGCATTTATTTTGGCCTTTTTTTTTGAAAATTCGAAAAATCAATTTTTAATGGTTCTTTTGCTGTTTTAATGATTGCATATGATGTGTTAATCATAGTAGAACATGTTAATGTGCATTTTACATATTTGAGGTGCCATTTTATATTTTTTTTATATTTTTTTCTATTTACGCATGAATTTTGGCTCCTTTTTTTTTAAATTCGAAAAAACAATTTTTAATGGTTGTTTTGCTGTTTTAATCATGCCATATGATGTGTTAATTATAGTAGAATATGTTAATGTGCATTTTACATATTTGGGGTGCCATTTTATATATTTTTTTATTTACGCATGAATTTTGGCCCCTTTTTTTTAAATTCAAAAAATCAATTTTTAATGGTTGTTTTGCTGTTTTGATGATGCCATATGATGTGTTAATTATAGTAGAACATGTTAGTGTGCATTTTACATATTTTGGGTGTCATTTTATATTTTTTTTATTTTTTTTTCTATTTACGCATGAATTTTGGGCCCTTTTTTTAAAATTCAAAAAATCAATTTTTAATGGTTGTTTTGTTGTTTTAATCATGCCATATGATGTGTTAATCACAGTAGAATATGTTAATGTGCATTTTACATATTTGGTGTGTCATTTTATAAAAAAAAATTTGTATTTTCGAATTAGTGACTTTATATTTTTATTTGCTTATATTGGACAGGTTTTGGACCTTCTTAGGGTTTAGTTAGAATATAAAATTATCTTTATTAACATAGGTCATACACTCATACTCATATCCTAAACCTAAAGAAATGTCTGGGTCTGGCCAACAACAAGTAAGTGAGGATATTAGATGGCAACATTGTGAGAGGGTTGGTGGTACTAGGCACCAAATGAAGTGCAAGTATTGTGATAGGATAGTGTCTGGTGGAATTATCCGTCTCAAACAACATTTGGCACATCGAAAGGGTCAAGTTGCATCATGTGTCAGAGTATCGAAAGAGATAATGCTATTAATGCAAGCTAGTCTGGTTGAGTCGAAGGGTAAACGTCCTACTGTACAAAAGAAGAGAGATGATATTTTAGAAGCAGCTCGACAGGAGGTGTTTGGTCCTGAATATATGGGCGTTTGTGATGAAGATATTATTGATTTTGACGAAGATTCAGATCGGGAATTAACTATAGCTAGGAGAGAGAGCGTGCGTCTAGCTCGTGAAGAGAGAGAACGTCACCGCATGTTTGGAACGCATGGGTCAGTGCGTGATACAGGAGGGGGCAGTGGGAGTGGGAGTGGAACAGGGAGTGCAACTGCTTCTGCAGGTGGGATTGAGGGTAGGGGGTAGGTTTGGTGGGTTACGACGTGTATTTGGGAGCCGACGACAGACATCTTCACGTGATGCCCCTATACATTTGGATGAAGAAGTAAATGAGCCTAGGAAACCCTCTATTGATCCAATCATGTTTAGGAAAGAATCAACTAAACAAAAGAAGATAAAATAAATGTGGAGTAGAACTTCCGTTGAGAAATTAAGTAGAGCAGCAGCAAAGTTATTTATACATGCCAACATACCTCATAACGCGGCCAATTCTCCATATTGGCAGGTGGTAATTGATGCAGCAGCAGAAGCAGGTGAAGGAATTAAAGCTCCCACGGCTAAGGAGATTAGGGGGAAATAGACTGATGCAGAGTATGCGGATGTGAAAACATACGTGACTACCTTTAAACCGGTATGACAAGACAGAGGATGCACGATCATGTGCGATGGTTGGACTGGCCCAACCAGACGCAGCATGATCAACTTCATGGTGTACTGCCACTTGGGAACTATATATCACAAGTCAATTGATGCCTCAGAAGTAACAAAAAATTCTGATTATATTACTGGACTAATGGATAAAGTTGTAGATGAGATTGGAGAGGAAAACATAGTGCAGATTGTGACAGATAATGAAGCATCATATAAGCTTGCAGGACATATGTTGATGGATAAGAGAAAACATCTTTTTTGGTCACCATGTGCTGCCCATTGTATTGATTTTATGTTGGAAGATATTGGGAAGAAGAAAAATGTTAAGGAAATGGTCGAAAGGGCAAAGGAAGTAACGACATTTATTTACAACCATAATTAAGTAGTCGCAATAATGAGAAAGTTCACGAAATGACGAGAATTGTTAAGGCCTGCGGCAACTAGATTCGCAATAAACTTTATAGCATTAGAGAGTTTATTCCAGCATAGGGGAGAGTTGAGTGAAATGTTCGCTTCCCGACAATGGCTCAACACAAAACATGCGAAGAAAACATCAGGGACACCGGTCGACGTTGTAAACACCATACGGGATAACAAATATTGGAAGAAGGTTAAGGCGATCTTAAAGGTGATGGAGCCATTAATGAGGGTACTCCGTCTTGTTGAAACCGATGAAGCACCTACCATGGGCTTCCTATATGATGCCATGGATAAGGCAAAGCTTACAATTCAACGTGATTGTAGAAGCTGGGAGACTTATTGGAAGATGATCGACAGGAGATGGACAAAACAACTCCATCACGATCTTCATGCAGCAGGTTATTACTTAAATCCTAGGTATAGATATACTCAATCATTTGTTGCGGATGATGAAATTCGTGTCGGGCTAAAAAATATGATAAAGAGATTAGAACCTGACTTATATCTGCAAATAAAGGCGTTGAATGAATTAGATACATTTGGAAATCGCCTTGGTAGTTTTGGAGATGCTCTTGCACAGCTTGCAGTATCTAGGTTGCAACCGGCCGAATGGTGGATTAATTTTGGAGAGTACGAAGGCTCTCCAAAAAATTGCAGTAAAAGTTTTGAGCCAGACAACATCTTCCTCTAGCTGCGAAAGGAATTGGAGTTGTTTTGCGCTCATTCATTCAAAGAATATGAATAGATTGCAGACTAGAACATTAGATAGACTTGTCTTCATGCACTACAATATAAAACTAAGAATGTGACGACATCATAGGAGCATTACAGTTGCCGATGACGGAGACTACTGTCCAATAAACTTGGACAATATTTATGATGATGATGACCCACTTCTACTTTGGTTGGAAATAAGGGAAAAGCAAATTGAAGAGGATATTGAAGAATTGAAAATTGATGACCCAGAAATACGCAAAGCACAACAAGAGAGTCATGCAGATGTGTTTGACCCAGTAAGAGGGGCAGCGTTTATGCCACGTACGGAAACGGCTCGAGATCAACAAAAGAGTACGAGCAGTGGTAGCGTGTCCGTGTCGGATGATGGTGACGATGACCCCCCTGCCTCTGATGTTGGCACTTCTGGTGTTCCTCAACGCCCTATTCAGCCATCTACAGATCATGATGCCGATGAACATCGACGAGGTGGTACACGAGGTCGAACCTATGAGTGTACCGAGTCACGATACAGCCAGCAAGAGGGTACATCTAGTGGTGCACCACGTCCGGGAGGTCCGGAACATCAGCAGGCTCATGGTCTTGGTTATTATGATGGATATTCTTATGGTCAATTGGATTATAATTATGATGGTTATATTGAGCCTGTTCCATCACATTCATGTTGGAGTAGCTCTCCCGATCAATATCCATATGATTATAGATATCCAGATCCAAATCCAAGTTACTCATCACAGCAGACGCACTCTCAATCTCAAGATTCTCAACAACCTGAGTATGGTTACCAGTATGGCTATTCGATGGGTACTGGTGGATATCCTTACTCAGGGTCAGAGTCGTTACCTAGTTAGGATCAGTCATCCTCTGGTTTCGTTGATCTAGTATTTCCTTCTGGCACTGGATATTATAGATATGCAGAACCTACACCTATTGGACAGCCTCAGCCTGACGGTGACAATGACGATGATGTGGAGGTCGAGCAACCACAAAAAAGCAGATTTTCATTTTGGTGGTGACTTGTGATTATAAGCATATATTTGTATTAAGGTAAGTATTTGCATTTTGCAGCAGACAGCTCACAACAGTATTATTGCAAGAAGCCATGCAATTATGCACACACTTGATACTGCCGAACTTGTATTTAAAATAGCTCCCCTGACAACCAATCAAGTAATCCTTAATCAAGTTGCAGGGGAGTATATCAGACACTACTAATTTTATTTTTTTTAATATTCTTGACTTGAGGATGACGGGTCATAGACAGGAATCACAGTCACGTGCACACTGCACAGGTATGTTCGAGAAATTCCTTAAAAATAATTGCAAACACACCTAATGTAAGATATTTGCATATTACATTCATTCTAATATATCTATCATTGGTAGTAGATAGTTAGAAAATTAAATATATGAATTTTGTAGTCAAATTCAGGTTATCTGGTTCATAAATTCATCAGACAGTCCGATACAACTTCTCACCAAAGAGTGGACCGTTACCCCCCCATAAACATGTTCCATTTTATAAATGAATGCATATTTAGAATGCTTAGAATATTCCGAATTTAATCCATATTTTTTCATATTTTTTTGCCAAAAAAAATAATTTGTGCCGTTACGGGCCGTTACGCCCCCGTATCCGTATCGGTTTTGGAGGTCACCATTACGCCAACCGATACCGATACGGGACACTTATAGCGCCGGAAAAAAGGCAACAACATTATAAAAATAAAAAAATAAAAAAAAAAAACTGAAAAGAATGGTCCACTTTCCTGTGGCTTTGGTTTAGAATTATGAAGTACTGGAGAAAGGGGTGGGAGGGGCGCTTTCCCCAAAATACTTTTTTTCTTTTACTATTTCGAGTATCAGCATTATTTATGTGATTGAAAGGCCTAAACACGATACCTTCCTCATTTGTATTTCATTTTACACTGGCCCAAACAAGCAGTCAGTTCGAAACAAAGTCGCTCCACCAAAAGATCCAACCAAAGTTCATTTTTTGGATACTAATTCCAAACGCTACCTTGTCTACAGCATATCAAAAGTACTTTTGCATGCTGAAGAATGATCTGCGGTTTATGAAAGCATTGACAACATGGCAAAATTAGGACAATCATCTTCATCTTACCATAAAATATGCATGAACAAAACAATGAGACCAGTCAAGAGTCAGCACAAGATCTCCTGTCCAAAATATTTACACTAGTAGCGCAAATAATATACATTTGATATTTTCTGGACCCCTAAAAGATTAAGACATTTCACCCTTGAAATCTGGTAAATCTTAAAGTTGAAAAACATATTCTGCACTTCCCACTTCTCTATTAGTTAATGCAACATACAATTAAAGGGTAAGTTCAGCATTGAAGTTGCATGTAACCCAAGAGGAGAAGCAATAATGCACTTGGTATACATACCAGAAGATTTTGTGGCTTGATGTCTATGGCATACTCCAACATTACCATGAATGTAAGCCAATGCCCTACATATCTACAAAATACCAAAACATAAGTGAGAAAATTTTCCATTACAAAACATCTCATACAGCTTCTTGTCAGAAAATAAATCAACATAATGCAAGCAACTCAAACACCATGAAAATTTGCGTTGGAAATTTAAAAGCTGACATCAACTCATAATAGTCCACCCACCCAAACCCAATGCAATAAAATTGAAGTTACGAGCAGACATCAAGAATTTACTTGGATTTTCATACAACAAAAAATTGTCATACAGAAAACATGCTCCACAAGTTGGATTCAAAAATTCAAATTCAAATAATTGACCAAAAAAAAAAAAAAGCCAGTAAAGCATAATACAACCGATGCATTACTTTCCACAGAAACTTTGTGCAAAACAAGGATGTGTAGATTAAAGATAATGTGTATGCACTTAAAATTATCGGCAATTTCTTTACCTGAAAATCCATTGCCGCTGAGATCCAGTTCTTCCAGCTGCATGGAACTCCCAAAGAGCTCAAGTGGTATAGATCCATCAAGCAGATTGTTACCAACCCACAAAACCCGATGGGATAGCAATGGATGAAACAAAGGAAGCTTCCCTTTGATCTGATTTTGACTCACATCCAATATTTCCAAGTTCTGAAACATTTGCATCGAACAAGCCTTAAAAGACTCCCCATCCAGCCCATTGTGACTCAAATTCAGATACCGAAAAGTATTTACTAAGATGGAAACATTCTGTGGATCCAATGAAAGCCCTCCATTGAAGTGATTACCACTGATATCGACATATTCCGTATTCTAAAGCTCAGACAACAGAATCCTAACATCACCTGCAATCCCATTTGAATGCAAATCCAGAAACTTCAGTTGCTGGAGATTCTGGATTCCGCTTGGTATCCATCCAGTGAAATTATTCAATGATAGATTGAGATACCCCAAGCCCAGAGTTCCATGAGCTGGGCTGGGATTGGACCGTAGAACTGGTTTCCTACAGATCCAATTGTTGCAGAGAAGTAATCATTCCGATGGTAGGGATGAGGCAGTCGGTGAAAGAATTGCCTGAGAGGCTGAGATTCCTCAGCATTTTCAGTCCATTCAAGGTGGAGAACTACAAACACAACTGGATCACAATTTCAAGCAGGAAAAGAGAAGGAAAATGTGAAAAGAAAAGAGAGGGAAACCATGAATTCTTGTGTTAAAAGTGTCGAGTACAATGGCTAAGACTGCAAGAAGCTACCGTATTTCATGCCTAGGGAAAGCCTCTGAATACAAAGCAGCGCATTCTTTGTTACCTCTGCGTTCTCATGGTTCATGATATTCATGACCCTCTCTTTCCCCTTCAGATCAGTCACAATGCCTGCCTGGCTGGATGGTATTGAATGAACTACGACAGGTCATAACAGACAACGGCCAGTGTCCTTCGATCACCAGATGTATTGAGGATCGTGATGAGAACACATAATCTGTAAGAGACAATGTTATTCCGTGTTTCAGTTTTCTAATCATCAACTCGAGAATTGCAAAATAAAGATGATGTTGATAGTTACTAAGTCAAGATCTCTGCATGATGATGCAAACGATGTTAAAAAACTTGGCGATTGACAAGGAATTCAGCCAAGTTTACTTGTGTTGTCTCCCTCGCACGTGATACGGGGGTGAATTGGGGTAGTTGGTGTTTTTTGGAACCGGGGTAGTTGGTTTTTTGGAACCATATCAGCCGTTACAGTGGCTAATAAAGGCCGTTACATGACATAATGATTGTTACCCTGTAACGATTTAAAAACGGCCATTTATTTTTTCCATTTTTTTCTCCTCATTTTTTCACTTTTCTCATTACAAAAAATCTTTTAGATCATTTTACAATAGATTTCAACCATTCTTACTATACTTTTAAAATTTAAAACCTAGATTGAAGTGATTTGAGTGAATAAAAGCTCTGAGGGCCACTTTTTCAAAAAAATGAAAAACTAGTATTTATGCCCTTTTTTTTTTCTTATTTCTAGTTCTAGTGTTTGATTGTGATATGTAAATATTAGAGACATAATCATGTTCATAAATTCACTAGATAGCCCAATACAACACTCACCAAAGAGTTTACCATAACACTACCACAAACACGTTCAAAGCAAAAAAAAAAATGAATACATATTTGGAATATTCACATTATTCTAAATTTTCTATATATATATTTTTAGAATTTTTCGGGCAAAAGAAAATTTTCAACTGTTACAGGAGTCATAACAGTCATTACGGCCACCGTTACCAATACAGAATACCTTGCACACAACTTTCCAAAAAGATTAATGAACAGTAATCTGAATGGGCATGAGATGAGAAATCTTCAGGGTGTTTGTCATTTTAGAGGCAAGCCTGAGAAATTTGAAATGAAATCCAGACAAAAAAAAAGAAATTCAGAAATTGAAAGAAACCTTTACATATAAAAATCAACACGACAGTCTACCCATGAAATGCTACATCAGTCATGAAGAGAATTTGAAACCAAGAATATTGGTATTTCGATACACAAATATTTCTGACAATTGTTTCTAAAACCATAGTCAATGGAAGCAGCAGCAAGCAGGAGTGGCAACAAAAAGTAGCAACTATGCTTTTTTATGGCTGAAATCATCCATGAATCATGGTATTGCAAAGAACAAAACTTAAGTAGAACTTATGCAACTACAGCTGAAACCTTCATGCTATTGGGCCAAGAAAGATATTCACTAACAACACTAACTGCTCAGAAGAAATCAATGCATTCTAAAGGTTTAAGTTACTCTTAACCCCACAGGAAAAAGCCAAACATTTGACTGACAGCTTGAAATCTGTGAAATTGCTATCTTGGATGAAATAAATAAAAAGAAAAGAAAAGAAAGAAAGAAAAACAAGAAAAAAAAATCACATGCTTTCCTCAACAATAACCAAAACGCCACTCTCAAAATTTCTGATGGTGGCTATAGTTATAAAAGCCTGACCAAAAACTGGACAGGTGCAAACAAAAAGCATGCTTACACCAAGGTATCAAAACTCAAACTCGCTTGTAGGCTGTCTTTAAAATAAAAAAAAAAAAAAAAAAAAGAAAAAGAAAAAGAAAAAGAAAAAGAAGAAGAAGAAGAAATGCCCAATTATATTAAATTTCAACCATCCAAACACTTAAAAATGCCAAACAACACTCAATCCATAGGACCCACATTAGGAGAAGTCTCTACTTCGATATACCAAAACAAAGAAATATCATCTTATCGAACAATCCTTTAAAAGACTAACAAAAAAAAAAAAAAACTCCAATCATTGGAAAGAAGGGAAAACCTAGAAGGGATTCAAAACCCTAGCTTCGTACGACGCCAGTGCCTGCGCTTCACGTTGTACCTGATGGTGTTGTCCATCCTCATTCGGATCCAATGAGGGATGGGCCTATTCTGCCTCATCTTCTTCACCAGCTTCTTTTTTATCTGCAATGTCTTGTGCAACGGCATTTTCGCTTCTGGAGCAAGGCTTGG
Organism: Magnolia kwangsiensis; assembly: GCA_037074715.1. Lineage (NCBI taxonomy): Eukaryota > Viridiplantae > Streptophyta > Magnoliopsida > Magnoliales > Magnoliaceae > Magnolia > Magnolia kwangsiensis. Next base: position 11,140,136 of record CM073571.1, read on the forward strand.
CAAAAGAACGTGCGCTGCTGTCGGAGAGCTTGCGGGCCGAGTCTGAATTGACTTGAAACACAGTCATTGTTTGTTCTCATTTATCAAATGAAGAAATCTCATGTACTTCTTTCGAGTTTTGGTAGTAATAATCAGTTTTCTTCTTTGACTTATTTGAATTGTTCCATTGATTTTCATGGATTTTCCAAGAAACAGAATTATCAACTAAGTCAACAAGCGTCATGATCAAATTCAATCAAATCAAGGAGCATTTTAGGTATTTGGTCAAGTTTTTCTTTTTATGTTGATAAGGAAATGTGCACTATCATCCATCAAAAAACAAAAATGAAATGTGCACTTGCAGGCAACCACTAGTAGGCAGGTTCCACGTGTTCTTCCTTAGAAAACTCTGTTTCAAATTTCTTCCTTAGGAATTCAAATTGATTTTAAATTCAAGCTCTTACCAAATATCTCCAAAAAGCGGGTTAGGATAGCGAGACATATCATATGAGATGGGATAACCCCAACCTCATTCAAACTCCTCCCTTATCTCCCGCCCCCTCCCTTTATAAAAAGGAAATGCATTCCCTCATTCAATGCATCCTAGAAACTAGATAGTTACTAGAGAGAAAATAAGGATCGGTAATGATACCCATGTGTCCATCAGGCTCACCTCTAGACAATGTAAACTATTGATTCGACAATTAAATGAGTGATAAGTCCTCTCTCCTTAGGAAGTGGTTAGGCAAACCGCTAGATGTAAACCATCCATCTTCGGCTTTGTACAAATGCTCCATAGTGTGTGAAGCGTGAACTGACAGTGTTGTGGACTAACAAGCTAACTGAAAAAGGAAAAAAAAAAATGTTCCATACTGTGTATTTTATCAGATCCCGCTGGCCCACCCACTCAGATGGCTCCTCATATTGTGGATGACCAACTCGTGACCCCGTTTTCACAACCAGAGGATTAGAAAAATTCTCCTACTGAACTTTGGTATGTGTACACGCTAGCATGTTGTCCATACAGATGTGCACTAGACACTCTTCCTACCCCCTTTTTTTCTTCACCTCACACTTCTACAATGGCCCATATTTTTTTAGGGATTTGCTTGAGAAAAGTGTTTTCAAGATAGTGAAGCTCTAGTGGGATGAATGAAACCTGACCAATATGCTAGTGGGACTTGAAATGTTGTGTGTGTGTGTGGGGGGGGGGCCTCATGGGAACTTCCCAAGAGATCGAGCAATGTGGGCCCCACCGTGATATGTGTCGAACATCTACCCCATTAGTCAGATGCACCATTCCATGGTGGGCCATGGGTTTACAAATAAAGTCTATCATTGACTTGGGTGGGCCACACCACATACAACAGTTGAGAGCAGTTATCCTCCCATTAAAACATTGATAATCATTTATTGAGCCCACTGAGATGTGGTTCACAAATCCATCCCAGCCATTGTGTGTATCACTTGGATGAGGAGTCAGATTAAGTTTCAGCCGCATTCAAAACTCATGTGGGCTCCACCAAGTGCTTTTATCTGTTTTAGGCATGTCTTCTCATGGTTTTAGATGGTAGGGCCCACCTGAGTTCCATATACAACTGTTTCTTGGAATATCCCATAACCTGAAAGGGACCCATCAGATGCACGGTGTTGATGTTTGACACACATTACGGTGGGGCCCACACAGCTCGACCTCATGAAAAGTTACCATGAGGTGAACCTTATATATATGTGTGTGTGTGTGTGTGTGTGTGTGTGTGTGTGCACGCACACATACAAGAACATGGGCAATCTTAATAGATATGCCTGTATCCATCCATATCACCTATGTATATAGTATTTACAAGTTGTACATGTACAATTGCAGATGCATATCCTCTACTCTAAGATGCTCTAAGAAAGTGGGATGATCCCCTAAAAGAACTAAACGACGGGTTGGATGAAATTGTTCCTTTGTAATCAGCGGCTTGCATGCCTAAATATGTTACCGCCATCAGATGCCGATTTTTTTTTCTTCTTCTTTTTTTTTTTTCGAATACATTTGTATCCTCAGTTAAAATGGAATGCAATTACATAGCCATGGACAATAACACCCAAATTGACATGACAAAAAGACCTCATTTCTATGTGATAAAGACTCAGAAAACAAACATTACCAAATTGAACAGAGCCCCCTATTTCCAAATAAATTATTAAGCATTAAAGCTCGAGTTGATTGTGCAATTCACCGTTATGTCTTTGCAGCATAAGAGTCAGCTGATTGAAATAAATAGAGGGTCTACCCATGTTAACATAGTTCCAAAACTCAACGAGTTAACTAGAAACTTTCTTAGTGGTTTGACTCAGTTGGGTCTTGACAAGAGTTTTTGAATTGGCCTGAAAACACATCCATAGAGACAACCTCATACCATGGAAGAGACTAGGTGCTACTACTGCACGACGTGGCACAATTGTTTATTATTTGGGTATTTTAGTTATTTTTTAAAATCGTTTTCAGATGTTTAAAATGCATTAAATAATAAAAGTAATAGAATTATTCTCCGCTGGTCAATCAGTGCATCTTTGAGCGAAGAGTATCAAGAAAACCATTACGAACAAGGCGATGGGCAATCACACACACAAACACACAGAGAATTGAAAATTGAGAACTTGTGAGACATGGACTGCAATGGTCGTCCCAAATGGTAGCTCCTATCTGCATCAACTCTTTGCAGGGAATATACATAAAAAAGAGAAATGCTTCAGTGCTCTTAGAACACTATAAGTTATAGTTCTCCTAATCCAATCTACTGATATAGACTGTTCATTAGGTCTAATGCATATTTCTTTGGGCTACCATTAAAACAACACACTGATCGAACAAATTTAACCATTTGAAAAATGGACAGCCAAGACATATATATATATATATATATATATATATATATATATATATATATATATATATATATATATATATATATATATATATAATGTCTAATCAACAATTTGATTCATTTATCTTGTAAGGACCATCATCATGGATTGCTTATGATACTAAAGAACCATTTATTTTCAAGCAATCCTAACCATCCATTCAATAGCTTCGAAAAAAGATGGCTATAAAAAGGGGGGGGCACAATTAAGGATGGATGAAATAGAAAAAAAAATAAATCCATAGTAAGGCCCACCCATTAAATAGATAATGAAGATTTGAAGATCCCACCTTATATCCACCTGGGTCCATCACAGAAATATTTGCCAATCAGGCTCTGTTGAATAGGTCCTCATCATGTTAATTGAAACAGTCTTGCTCTAGAGGCAGGTCGGACGGAACTGCAGCATCCCAGGACCACAGAAATAGAAGCGCAGAAGGGGAAAAGGAATATATATATATATATATATATATATATATATATATATATATATATATATATAAACAATCCAACCCAAAAATAAGAAACGCACAACCTACAAATGCCCTTTTTCCCCATTCGAGGTGAGACAGAGAAGAGAGAAAGAAGAAAGAAAGGGAGATGGCTGTTGCTATAAAAGCAGTTGTGGTGCTGATGTTGGCCTTTGCCCTTACTGCAATGGTTCAAACTGATCAGGGTCGCATTGATCCAGATGTTTGCTATGATAAATGTGTTGACAAATGCATCAATGTAGAAAAAAGGAATAAGTATTTATGTGAATACTTGTATTGCTATGGCCGATGCGCTCCTCCTCTTTAAAAAGGTAATCCCTTTCTTCTTTCATTATTGTCATGGGGCCCACCCATGATACGGTGATCCAGGCCTTTCATCATTTGATGCTTCCTATATTTAGGGCTGAAAGTTGGACGGGTTCAACCCGACCGACCCGACATTGGATTGGGCTCAGGCGGGATGTATCGGGTCCGATCTCAAGCTTGGGCTATACAAACACCAACCCGATAAAACTTGGGTTGGGCTCGGGTTGAGGTCTCGGGTTGCCTGACTCAACCCGAACTCGATCAATATATTAGTTACTTATAAATTATAATTGAGTGTGGATCGTTTGTGTCAAAGGCATACTAATGATGTCGGGTCTCATTTGTCCACATCATTTCCAAGGACTCAAGCTAACAAGATATGCCGGATTTCTCTCTCCCAAATAGATTGCATGCTATGCTACATGACTTTTAAAGGACTAGTTGTCTTATATTTTAGCTTGTTTTTTTAAAGAAAAAAAATAAAGTTCTTTATAATAAATAATCACATATATAATTAATAAAATTATAGGTACAAAAAATAAGTCCTATACTGAAATATAATAAACTAATATAATAACGAAAATATTAGCACGTATACACCCGACCGAGCCCGCTTGGGTTCCGCTCGAGTTGAGAATTCCCAATTCGAGATTGGGTTGGGTTGGATTAGGGTTGAGGTATAAGAACCTTGGGTTGGGTTAGGGTTGAGCACCAACCCGCCCCCAACCTGCCCAACTTTCAGCCCTACCTATATTGGATGGGGATGCCCCTTAGAAACAAAAATAAATAAATAAAAATAAAAAGTCCCATATTGGAATATCCTTATTTTTAACCAATGATGGTGTGTGGGACCCATCAGTTGGTTTATATAAAGGAATTTACAGCCAAATACAGCGGGTGGATCCCTGGATGTGGGGTCCACCATGATGTATGTGCGGATCCAATTCGCAGGTGGACCACACCACAGAAAACAGCGGTTACTAAATACTGACCATTAAAATTTTCTTGGGGCCACTGTAATGTTTTATTTGTCATCCAACCTGTTGATAATGTCAAAAAGACCTGGATGAAGGGATTACACAATGATAAGCTTGATCCAAATGTTTTTTTAGCCCACAAGAAGCTTTTAATGGACAATCACCACTTTTTCTGGTGATATGTTCCACCTGATATTTGATTTTTGTTCATTTTTGGAATTGTGCCGCAAAAATGATTTGCCAAAATGTTTGAACGGCATGGATGTAAGGCATATAATCACAGTGGGCCCCAAAGTCAGGGATCCACCAAAGCAGCATACCATTCTATTTTACAGATACCCATGGAATTGAGAATTGTTAGGCCCACATTGTGTGTATGAATTCTAGCCCAATGGTTGCACCTCTGATTATAAAATGAACTAGAAATTAGAATGGTTCAATTATAAGATAGACCCATTTAAGTTTAGAGGTTTCTATTTTATTTTTATTTATTTTTTAGTGGTGCAAGTTGTACGTTTTTCTATGGTATGCCCACCTATTGATTAGACGAGCCTGCTTTCTAGCTGTCTGATCATCATGGTTGAGTGGGCGCACCTGTTGGAAAGGTTCCATTTCATGCACACTCTTTGTGGGCCCCCACAATTCTTGATTGAACCACTTCAAATCATTCAAAGGTTTTTATTAGTTTCTGGTTTTCAATTTCTCCGATTTTTTTTTTTTGGCAAAATTAAATTTAAATTATTCATGGATTCAGCAGTCAAATTTTCTTTTAAAGAAACAAATTATGGAATATGGCTTGGATTCTTTGATAAAAGTTGTTCTTAGAATTATAATTAGTTGTGTACACCACACCTTAAGTTGACAAGCTAATCAAGTTGGATGGAAACACTAAACCTAATCCAAATCCAAACCCAAACCCTAAACATATTCCGAACCCTAATCAAAACCCCAAACCTAGTCTAAGCCCAAACCCAACCATAAACCTAACCCAAACCCTAATCCAAGCCCCAAACCTAGTTAAGCCTAGTCAACTCACTGAGTCAACTTGCCAAGTCAATCCGCTAAGTCGACTCACCTGGCCAGTCTACCTAGTCAACCTATCCAACTAACTCATCTTGTCAAAACTAAACCAAAACGCAAACCCAACCAAGAGCCCATTTGAAATCCTAGAGGTATGAAAATTGGTACCAATAAAGGCAGAGCTCTTCACATGGTTGACGGAGCTCGCATGCCAATATAGGGAATCCCGTGTGCCCCAAGTAGTACATTGTGTGCTGCCTGCCATGTGGCAGACTCTTGCTTTGGCAGGGAGCGCAATACATGTGCCTCTTCCCCCTTCACTATCATCCATATGCCATGGTGAATTGACTCCCATACCCCTCTCTTACAGCCAAAATTATAGCCCATGCCATCCAATTGGACCCTTGAGATCTTGCTACATGGCAATCTCAAATCCAAACCATCCAATCCCTTTTTAACCCCAGACTTTGTAAGAATTACTAGAAAAATCTGCCCGGGAGGCTATAAATAGCCCCCTCCCTTCTCATTTCAAGCATGAAAAATCACACAAGAGGCTAAGAAACCTCTTAAGCTCCCCTTTAAGCCCTTAGCCTAGCCATTCCATTCCTCTACCAAAGAGAGGAAAAGGGCCATAGGAAAAAGCTTAGCCCGGGTCAAGCCTAGTCCACCCTAATCCCTAGCCTCCCAAGCCATTAACACATCGATCCTAGCCACTTAATCCAATCCTTATGAACTACCATCCACCCAACTATCCAATCACCTATCAACTTCATCTAATCCCAACATTAGTACTATGCAACACTTATTCCCTTCTCAACTATCCAATCACCTATTAACTTCATCTAATCCCAACATTAGCATTATGCAACACTTATTCCCTTCTCAACCCCCTTCTCATCAAGCTCATCATTTTTGTATTGCAACTTACACCCAATCAGTATAAATATATATTCTGTGGCTTGCCGATATAGTCGGATCCTACCCACCAGAAACTTGTACTAGTTAATCACTTTGGCAAGTAAAGGAGTTAGGGCAAATTTATCTAGCCCGAACCAAAGGTTGTCATAGGTGTTGCATCTAACACAACAGTACATCGTATCCATCACACTACATACATAACACTCAACACTTGACTAGTTCAAATGTATTTTTAGTGAGTCGCCGAGTTAATCAGGTCTTGTCCTTTAGAAATTTGGATTGGTAGGTTTATTGTTTCGACAAGTGGAATGTCCAATCTGGTTTATCTACCCAAAACTACAGGTTGTCATAGACGTAGGCATTGCATTCAACACGACATTACACACAACCTTACATCATTAGTATGCAAAAACTAATCCAATCATCAAAAGTTCAAGAGATCTCATGAAGTAGGGATCGTATATCTATACGAAAGACTGGGTGCCTAACACCTTCCCTCTCTGTAATCGTGGTTCCTTACTTAGAATTAGCCATAGATCATGTAGTTATTTTGGGGCAGAGAATCGATAATTCCCTATCCTAATGTTTTTATAGGGTTTTGTCCACTGTGGAATTGTATTAATTAGCTAGTGATGGCTCTAATCAAATATATCATCTTTGTAATCACGCCTACAAACACTTTTAATCCATCACCATCACATGAGCGTGATCCGCCTAAGATCCAACATCCACACCAATGTATGATGGCCCCAACAATTAGAAGGCTCAAATTGCTAATAAGGCCCATTTTTAAGAAATTATATTGGCCATCAATTTTAAATTGATGGGATGTAATTTGTTCATACTAGCCCATGAAATGTTTGGCAAACATAATGAATGACCAAGCTTGGCCAACTGGGGACATCGATTGATAAAAATTGTCTATTAGGCACATAAGACATTCAAATATGCATACTTACAATAAATTCTTAAAAAAATATGTGTTGTTTTGCAGAGGACTGAGGCTAAAGTCATGCAGCATATTGAAAAAGGTCCTACAGTCACCCCTTTTCAAATATGCATACTTGCAATAAATTCTTAAAAAATTGTGTTGTTTTGCAGAGGACTAAGGGTAAAGTCATGCAGAATATTGTAAAAGGTCCTACAGCCCTGGCTTTTAAGGCTTCTACAAGCCCCCCTTCTAAGGGGTAAAACCTTTTCAGCTAGCTAGCCATCATCTCCGCTGTTTGACCAATGAAATATAATAACTCGCTTTGTGTCATGTCTCCAAATATTCTATTGTTGGGCACTCTCTAATACCAATATAAGCAACTCATTTGCATGACATCATTGAATATTTGGTGCTTTGGTAGATTTATGGTTTTCTTAAAACTTAGGGCGTTACTTGTCCATATCCCTGCCAGATCAAGCCAATTGGCTAGAAGGCTTGTTGGCACATGCCATGTGGCCAATGGGCCTCTGACTATAAATCAATTCAACAGGGTTCAATTCTTAGTTCTGTTGATACTTGGCTTTATGAACAAGTTGGATGGCAAATAAACATTGCAGTGGCTCCCGAGAAGTTTTCAATGGTAGATGTTGTATCGCTTGTTTTCCCTTCATCCAAGTTTATGTGACTTTAAACAGTTCAGTTCTCCCAAACTAGATTTCAACTGCCCATCATTTTGTTTGGTGTGGTCCACTTGAGCTTTGGATCTGACTCAAGTTTGGGCTCATGCTCCCAAAGGAGTTGGTAAAATGGATGGACTGCTTGATAAAACACATACATCATGGTGGGGCCTGAAAAGCTTTACTACCAGCCAACTGATTGGTGTAGGAGTAGATAATCTAGTTGGCTGGCTTTGGATTTGTGTGTTTAGCTCATGATTTTGTTTTGGGCAACTATCGGCCAAGCTTATTTTGTTCGCGCCTACAGATTACTTGGATGCATGCAAAACTTCACCTACAACATAAATGTCCATGTCTAAGAGGGATTGTGGGTGTTTGGGAGCAACTTTCACTTAAGATAAAGGTGTCGAAGGCTCTCTCCAAAAGTCAAGTGTAGTCTTGTTCATTTGGGAGACTAGAATGTAGATGTCAATGGACTGGCTTTTGGAAAACATGCTTTGTATTCTACATCCCTACTGCAACTCAACGTCACAAAACCTTCAATCATAAAAGAATTATATATCATGCTGATTAGACAACACTAAGCAGTCAATCCAAAGAGGATGCCCCGAGTCGAGCTGGTGTGCTCGTTTTGAGTGTGAGCATAATGGGCTGGATCAGACCTGGTTGTTTTGGTTCATCACGAGCCTTAACCAGTCTTAGTCCTAAGAATATCTACCCACCGAATATACCAAGGATATGGGAAACCATCTGGTCCCACATCACATCCCGGTGGGTACATCCAAGATGGGCTAATTCAAAAATAATAAATGTACAATTTACAAATACCTTCTTTTCCAACAAAAGGTTTAGATCTAGTTCAAGCCATACTTTCCACTTAGCCTCAATCGATCTCCAAAACCCATTCAAGCACTGGGGTATTGGCAAGCCATGACCCTAGCCCCAACGCTGACCACCATTGTGTGTGTGGCCGTAATTGCAAACCCATCAACCCTTCTAATTCAGGCTTGTCAAACCATTGTGTTTCGAAATTAGTGGGCGATCTAGGTAAAGAAAGAGAGGTGTTGTTGTCGGATCTGGCCACAACAACCATGGCTCCTTCCAATTTAAAAAAGTAAAAATGTTACAGCTGCTATTAGTAGCCATGGTCGATAGCATCATCCCGAATGCAAATTGGGTACTACCTCGCCTTTCCTGAGATCGGCAGATGCAAGGACTCTGAGGGGCTGGATTTATCAAGCAGGGTTTACCTTGGCTATATGTCAATGATGATCATTACATTAATGGTGGGATTATCAAGCAAGGGTGTCCTTGACTATATGTCAAGGATTATCATTGCATTAAGGACCTGTTTGGAATTTGAGGTTCTATGATATTGAATTGCTCTGTAAAATTAACACCATTATTACATGATGATTATGTCTGCAAAAGCCATGCTATTTTGACCATCGAACTCCACTTTTGGGTCAAATTCTTTCTTTGGGAAAAATATTGTATTACATGAAATTTGCATTTGTTAGACCATGAAATTGTAATGTGTAGGCTAGATTTCACAACTGATGTCAATCACCTGTATGCATATGCTACACAATTGTTACATGTAAAAGGCGTATATGGATGGAAGGTGTGGTTAAAAATCATACATCCACCAGAAATCTCCTTGTATTTCCTATATTTCTTAAAGGATTATATGACATCTGAATTAATTCAATACTTCCCATCATTTCCTAGCATTGGATGGAATTTACATTGGACCAAAAGCAATTCTATATGTACATTTAAAGTACATATAGTAAGGCCGCCTTTAAATCACGACTCGTTTTGCATTAGTTACCTATCCTTCCAGTAGTTGATCTCGTCTTTATTGATTCAACTAGTGTTTTAAATATCAACGATATCAACCGATATATCCCACGATATTTCTTGTATCTCACTTGTGCAATACAAAACGAGTGCGATATATCACATGTTTGATCCAATGAGCATTTTCAAGTTTTTGACCCTTTCTTTTTCTTCTGTAAATCATGTTAAATTACTATCAAATTGTTACAAATCCATAATTTTTCATATTTTGCATGAAAAATCATGGATTGGGAGCTTCAATTTCGAGATTTGGAGGAGATGTGCCAGGTTTTGGAAAATTGAAAAAAAAAATAATCAATTTCTCACAAATCAGTTGCAATCTATCCACACATAAAATCAAACATGTATGTAAACTGATCTAGTGATTCTTCTTTTGCTTTTGAATGTATTTCTTGTGTTCCCACACTTATTCTTACGTTTATACATTATATGAATAGACTTTGAATATGCTTGCATCAATTCAGTTAGACAACGCATAGATTAGTACCCCATACAAAGAAAACTTATTATATGCACTTGTTTTTTGTAATGTTTTGATTTATAAGTGTATTGATGTCTTTTTTAACAATCATTGAAGTTTCATTGAAAAATTCGACCAATTTCCCAATGTTTCCCCATGTTTCCAATAACAATGATACATTACGCGATACAACCGATATATCCCATGTGATAACCGATACGTATCCGTATCCCAAGGGTACGATACGCAACGCGATACCGATATTTCGAACATTGGATTCAATACATAAATATATTTGGTAAATGGCATACTCACCGATCAAAAAGTAGAAAAAAAAAATATTCTGAAAAAACTTATCTACTTTTAAAAAAATCCAATTCGAAACCCTAACACTGGAATGAAGAAAGAGATGTTTTTTCTTCAACCTCATCATTTAGATTGTTAAAATACTTCAAACCGATGCAATAGTAATCATTCAATTATCCATTTTATTTGATCAAACCACCAGGGGGGGAAAACACTTTAAAGTAAACAAGGAAAGAATATAAAGAGGGAAGAGAAATTGAGAAAAGTTGCACCTGGTTCGCAATGGCAAAGGAGTTGTTCCCTTCAGCTACAATCGAAAAAGAATCTTTTTTTTTTTAACAAAAAAAAAGTGTATTAGTTTTCTTAAATAGCATGTTACAAACACCAGCTTTTATTACATAAGCTATTGATCATGTATGCAAATGTAGCTTAAACATTTGTGATGTATATGCTAAACATGTGTACCACATGAGCAAAATATTTAATTTTTTGTAGTGGACACCTTACTTATTACTAAAATTGCATGAATAGAGAAAAATATGAGCGATGGCATGTTGATGTGATTGACACCAAATCAATACCTTCAATTGTCGTATGCGTGCCACATGGCGAAGATGTTGGAGAGAATAAGCCTCTATAACTTTTTCTAATTTATTTTTTGGGAATTATTATACAATTGAAGATATATGCAAGCAAGGTAAACTTCTAAATAAATATGAAATGAATAATAAAAAATGTGAAATTCCACCCTCACAAAGATTAAAATTCTCTTACATTCTTCTTCACAAAAAAGAACTATCTTACCTCAAGTATTATGGGACCCAAAAGTTTGTGATCCATGCCATTGGTTGGATGGAACTTATTTGAAACTCATTGGGTCTTTAAGGCATCTCTCATACATCATTATGGGGCTTGTCATATTAACATGTGTTGGATATTATCTTGTGGGGCTCGCTGGTGGCCACTAGTAAGTGAATTCCAAATGTTCTCTTGAAATCTCTATTTCAACTCTGTTAGTAATTTAAATTAATTTTAAAAATGAATTTCTTATCATATTTCTCAAAAAAGTAGGTTTGGGGTTACGACAAAATAGTGAGAAAGCAACATACAAAAACCGTTGCAAATCAAAATTAGTGACAAACTCAGACCGTCGTTGTCTTACTAAAACGGGATGAACAAGATCATCACTAAATTGTGATGGATTTCACCCAATGCCAATAAACAATGGTTTGTATTGGTAAAAATCGCTTACTTTACTTTTCCCCGCGCTAGACAAGCGCCGCTAAAGGAGTCGGTAAGACTTTTTCCCGTTCTAACCAAATTTTACCGGCGCTCAGCGTACACTTGTCTCGCACCCGTTTCGAATTCACCGACGTTTTTGGTGGCCAGTGGTATCTGAAGAAGCGCTGGCAAAATTCTATACAAGCGCCGACAAAAGTCTTTGCCTTCCATAGGGCAGCATAAGTTTAAGAGGCCCAATTGCAGCACAAGCCAGTAATTTTTTTTTATATATAGATAATTCAAATCGAAACCATTATTTTTCTTTTTTCATATTTGAAACATAAAAAATGTTGCAATACAATTAAAAATGAATATTAAACAAAAATTATATTACTTCACAATAACAAAATTTATAATATTTACAGCAATAAGTTGAAAATGGTGTTGAATAAATTTTAAAAAACAAATCCTCCATGTGGTCCACTCCTAAGCATGAGTGACGTCAAAAGGCTGAAGTACTTGTAGGCCTAAACTTAGGTGCAATTGATCAAAATCCTACACACAAGGAAAAAAAAAAAGAAGTAAAAAAGTAGCATTCCACAGAGATAGAATAAATGAATTAAAAAATAAGACATTAATTGCAACGTTGAAACGACATAACAGAGCTATCAATGGCTAGATGGGCCATTCAACACACAAAATTCAACAATTAAATATCTGTTTAAACTACTCATCCATTTATTCAATCCACTAATGAAACAATCAATCATGAAAGCACAATACCACCAAAACAGTTAACAACTTGGTTGGCCTTTATAATATCATCAAGTCATTTGGTTGTTTACAGTTACAGCTAGCTAACTGAATGCACAAATCAACATGAGAGACAAAATTTGCATGGCTTGAAGTATTCATATAATTGCTTGATGCAATAGATCATCAAAGGCTAGAATCACTGACATGAAGAGGAGGCCACAATAGGTATAATTTATATTGCAACATAATGAAGCATTGAAGCACAAAGCTATGTGCATTGTGCATTGTAGGTAAACATTACAAAAGTTATTCTGACTCAGACCCAAGCTGACTCAATGAGATGATGCTTGATACAATACCAATAAAGCACCTCGGTTGGTTTTTGGAACCCATGTTAGAAGCCAAAAGGTAGCAATTAGGATAATGAGACAAGGTAAGATAGCGAATCGGGAGAAATGTCAACCAAATGTCAAGAGGATTAATAATCCCAATACGTTAAAGTAAAAAACCTAATTCGTAGACGCAAATTGCACGTATAAGCAGGTAGCGGCGATTGAGAACAATTTGCAGTCAAAGATTCTAACGTTCCCTTCTCCAAATACCACATAGAATGGCAATTGTGAACAACTTTCAAATCAAATTACCACCTGCAGAGAAATGCTAGCAGGGTAGCCAACAAAGACACACACACACACACACACACACACACACAAAAAAAAAACAGATCTACCAGTGGCCCACCATACTGAAAGAAGTCCTAAAGTGCAGTTCACTGACAAGGGACAGGTGGCAACTAATTACTCATCTTTCCTTCACAACACCTTGAGCAGATGCTCTTTTCAAATAATCTTGTATTAGAATTGCAACTTAAGGGAGAAAAATAGAAAAACTAGATGGTACTTCGGGATGCCCCATACAAGCCAATCTGACTTAAATGGATTTGGATCCAGTTAAAGAGTGAGTCATATCAGGCACCAGATGGATATTCGCCAGTTATTAGCTTTAAAGGTATGTGTTGGTTAAAATTTTCATATAGAGGACTAAGTTCTGTGTAGTATGAGTTAGTCAATCCACTGCAAACAATCAATTAGATTATAGCAAAATAGAATGAAAAAAATATATAAAAATAGGAGAATAATCTGATATGATGATCTACCACTGAGATGCGACATTTACAACCAACAGAACTTTTCCCTTGTAAGTGCTAAGATCCACAGCATTTCCACTTGCGTCCTGCAAGCCAAAGCAAGCCCAACAGTTGTTAAATGAAAAACCCTCAGTACAAAACCCAAAATTAATATCAACAAATGCCACATTAAAAATCCTAACCTAGTGGTATTATCCAATGATCTGGCTAAAGAGTCTGTGCAATACGCTCAAGTTCCAGTCTGCATGCACCAGAAAAGGAAAGAAAGCAAAAACAAAACGAATACTCCAGGAAGAACACAAACAGAAAAAGAAAAAACCTAATATATATATAAGCATCTCAAAAGACACACTAACAAGTACATCACTACAGCCTTCGATGGTTGGCAATCAACCAATTTCAATAGGTATCATGAATGGGGCCATACCTGAAAACCAAAAGGAGTAAGCGTTCTGTTGTACGCTCCAGAACGAGCAATTCCACAGCAGAAAAAGGTGGGGAGCATGTGCTAGGAAGTTTGCCATCATGAATCCCCAAGGGAATGACCCCCAACAGATTTTATTTGGATGAGCCACCTAAATAAGCATAGCACAAAAAAGGCATGGTCATAATATAAATAGAAAATTGTACCGATGGTATTCATGAAGGAATTACTAAGGAAACTCACCCCTTTGCCGTATAACTTCCTCAACTGCAGCCTTTGCACTACTAACTAGTTGTTCCAAGCTAAGCCTGGCCTATTGACAGCCTTAGCTGCAGCTTCTAAAACATTTTGATGCATTTAAGAAGAAAAGCTGACATAGAAGTCATAGATGGATTTATTTATTTTGAATTTGAATTTGAATTTATTACAAGAAAAGAAATGATAAAAAGATATATAGAGAGCCTACAAATTTTTATATCGATCAATAGGCTCAAACCATTAAACTGGAAGATTTTTGGTTAACCTCAAATCCAATGTACAGTTCATCAGATTAATGGATTAAATGACCACATTCGGTTAGATAAATAAAACTGTGTCACGTTGGCTAATGAGCATGACCCATAATTCATGCACTCAATAGCAACTCATGAGCTCATGACCCCAACCATAGTCACTCATGACCCACTTAGGTTTTGATGAATAAGAACGCAAAAAACCAAGAAGAGTTTATAGTCAAAAGTCCAAAAAGAAAGAAAGAAATAAAGAAAGAAAAAACTGATGGCTGGGATTATCCGGTGGGGCTTGTGGGGCTCCCCCTCCATCGCTTCTCTGCAACACAAGATCCACATACAAATAGGCACATGTACTAATGAATTTTTATTTTTAAAAAAATAAAAAAGGAAAAAAAAAATAAAAAATCCATGAACAAAGACCCAAATGCATATAAAAGAAACACAATTCTTTATCATGCTTTCATGTTTCCATTTCCATCTTTAATGAAAGTGAGATCTCATGCATTACCTTGTAGAAATTGACAGCAATGAAGTTGGGCCATTGTTTGCCTGCTGCTTCATGACATGTACTAGTCATGCTAGCAAGTGGAGCTGAGTTGTCCTTGCAATCTGTCACTAAATTAGGATTGTCCGGGAAATAGTTCTCTAAAACATGGGAGATGATTCCGCACAATTAGGACAAGAACCGGCCTTCATCCCACTGTCACCATCTCTGCAGTTTCAGCCCAATCACCAAAACCAATAAAAAGAGAATCAGCAATAGCTTCACATGTTTCTATTCCTATGCATCAGAAATTCAAATTGGACAATGCTTCCTATTTTGATGTATTTTATATCAATTTCATTTATCTCCAAAAGCAAATTGATTCAAGGAGAGAAAACAAAAAAAATTATATTTTTACTGAATTTCATTAATAGTGCAGACCTCCTCATGAGGCCGCATTTGCCAACCTGCAGAGAGCAATAGAGCATGCATCAAGCAGTCCACACTAATAAATAGCCATGCCCGAAATTCATGCCAGTTCACTCGTCAGGTGGAACACACATATAAAAAAGAACAATGAACATTTTAAAATAATTACCAGGAGTCCACATTCAACTAAAGCACGTGGCCTGCCCGATGAGTGTACAAGCCTGATTCGCAGGCCACATCATCTACCCAGCTGGGCCCATGTTTGGCCCATGCTTAAAATTATGAAATGCAGGTTAAACTTGCACTCCCATACAATATACCATCATGAGGTAATTAAAGGTAATGGGAGACCGAGCTGATTAGGTGCAGCCCCTGCCTCAGCCAACATGGTGCAGTCCTGACCATGGGGCCCACCTTGATATATGTATTGTATATCCATGCTGCCCATTCGTTTTACCAGCTCATTTTGTGTATGAACCCAAAAATGAAGTCGATTGAAATCTCACCACAGAAAACAGTGGTGATTAACCACTAAAAACATATTGCAAGCCACATAAGTTTTGGATCAAACTAATATTTATTTATTCCCCCCTTCATCCAATTCTTTGTGAGATTTAATAGAATGTAAGGAATGCACAACATATAAGGAAGCATGCAATATGATTGTTCTTGGATGCACATGTGTGATCCATAGCTCGAGCTCCATGTCCTCCTCTCATGATAAGATAACAGGGTAAGGAACCATTTGATGTTCTCCGTTCCCAGATGAATCAATAATAATAAAGTGGATTTGGGATAAGGGAATGTATACGGGTCGAGTATTAGTCTCTTGGATAAGAAGTGTATCACTATGTCTATATCGAAGAACGCATTGCATGCATGTCAAAGGAATAGTGTTAGAGCATTGTGTTGGATATAGTACGTGGGAAGTACCTACAAATACATAATATTGGATTAAAAAAAAGATAATATCCCACTTCATGGTCTATTGGATTAAAAAATAGATGAGAGCTGCAAACAAAAGGAGCATGAATTGGCCATGATCCACAGGCACCGAAAAACAGGGGAGACGAGATCCTACACCAAAAACATAACCATTTCTGCTGTGACGCAAGCATCCCTCTAGAAAATCATAAAAAGGGCCATAGGAGAAGAATTCTTTGGATTAGGAGGTAGATCTGTTTGGGATACTTGAGGATCTAAATAAAGGATATCAAATCATCAAAATGGCTAGAAAGTCTAAAAAGAAAACAAACCATAGGTTCTATGGGCTTTAGTCATGCATGGACCATGCCTTAGAACTGCATGTATTTTGAAACATGGATTGAAGTTGACTGACTGATTTTCTCTCTTTCCCAGTAGTAGATGTTTTTTCAGCTAGTCTCTATAGAACATGAAATCAAGGCATTTTCTTCTTGATGCAGCAGGTTTAAGGCATGAGAAACGGCTTTCGACATGATCTTTTGAGCTTATGTCTGACCTTGTTTTTTTATCCAACATATTTCCTTCGTTGTTAATTTTGATGTCTACTCCTAACCTATCCTTTGTATCAAGCTAAAAGAATCAACATAAACATAGGATGACTTACCTTTCCTCCCACCTTCATTTCCAATGTAATCCACGTTGCAAAAGTAATAATAACAATGAGAACTGAAAATCAAAATCCTTAAATGGCTGACCTGTAGTTGCTGTAATAAAGACCCGCAAGTGACCTCCCCCAGTAGCACCTGTGACCGTCATTAGACTTGCCTTGCAAACAACCACCTGCACCACAGACTGAGTTCAAGTGAAAAGGCTAAGCAAAAGCCAAAAAAATGCAAGTCAAAAGAAAATAATAATAATATAATAGGAATAAATCTACATACTCCATAGACCCAAAAAAGCACAGTACTAGCAGATTGATGAAACATACACACAAAATCACAAAAACTAGTCATGTATAAAACAGGACAAGAATTAAGTTCCTAGCACCTTTACATGCACATCCAAAACCAATTTCTTCCACTTTGAACATATTCACATTACATCACACAAAATACAAATCAAACACTATGGAAGCCGTTTGTTATGTCAAAGTATTGAACAATCAAATAACATGATACCATATCAATATATTGGTCAAAAGAAAAAATAAAAAATAAAAAGAAAAAAATAAAAATAAAAATACACATCAATTCAAAAGCATCGTCCAAATATCTCACCTCATCTGGCTTAACAACATCAACCAGCATCATGTGAAAAAGCTTAATTGCCTCACCAGATTCCCCATTCTTAGCATAGCCTAAGATCATGGCCGTCCATGCTACCACTTCTCTCTCAACCATCTGATCAAACAGGCACCTTGCATTACTATGTCCCCAGTCCTCAAATAACCGCCAATCAGAGAAGAAGAATCTGATCTGCATTGCTGAGCTAAAATGTACAGCTGCATTCCTTCCATTTGCGCCAGTTGCAGATATCGATACATTGCGATATCTTCAAAAAGCAAAACAACAAGGGAAAAAGAAAGAGTTCTTGTTTTAAACATGATAATAATGTAAACATGGAATAGATAAATAATCTATTACCAAACACAAATTCCTAAACACACTAGTGACAAATCCTATCACCATCCGAGCATGAAGCCAGGCACAACTGATCCAACCTCTTAAATAATCAAAGCAAGTGTCGCTACCTAGATTAATTGAACAGTGATAGGATTCACAAAAGGCAAAAATAAATAAATAACCCTCTGGTGGTTTGTGCATAGTTGTTCACCTATTAAAAAAGAAGAGGATTTCTCGGAGAAGCTAGCACGCATCCAATGTTCATTAAAATGAATAAAATGCCCATCATCGCTCACATTAGTTTGGACCCATTGCTCTGCCGGCAATGTGCCACTTTCTTGTAGTGACTATAGAGAGGTCCATTTTTACAGAAAAGGAGGAGAGAACCGCCTGAATTTATAGATATGAAACCCTACTTGCAACAACCTGAATTTAGGTATCATTGATCTGGACTATCCAAGAAGCCCAACAAACTTTCGATTTGTAGCGTGGTGTCCCACAACTGTGTATGGGTGCATGTGGAGAGTTCATGCAGGCTGAACATAGTTCAGCATATAAAACAACAATAAAACTGACCCATGTAAAACTAGCAATGATCATAA
The DNA here is from genome assembly GCA_037074715.1 of Magnolia kwangsiensis. Taxonomy (NCBI): domain Eukaryota; kingdom Viridiplantae; phylum Streptophyta; class Magnoliopsida; order Magnoliales; family Magnoliaceae; genus Magnolia; species Magnolia kwangsiensis. Next base: position 11,159,100 of record CM073571.1, read on the forward strand.
GAACTGTAAGCCCAAAATTGCCAGGGTAAGAACATATAAGTACAGCTCTGAAATTTACCTTTCTCCATGGGCTTGATTTTGATGAAGTTTGAATGGGAATCCCCATCTGCATTCACAACAACATGAGATTAATTAAAAAAGGAATGCACCTAAAATTCACACAGGTAAAATATGAGATCAACACATGCACACCCGCCAAGCTTTTGGCATAATCAGTTCCACCACATAAATAGAAAGCTACACTAATGCTAATGCCATCATTAGGCTAATGCTAATGCTGCCAGAATCAATAACACATTTGACACTTGCAAAAAGCAATGGCAGTCCAGGATTGGAACAGAGCACATTGCAAAAAGAGACTCACCTCAAGACTGCATTTCAAAAACCCTCCAAAATGGGGGGTTAGATTAGATTAAAATCCAAATACACCAAATTCCAACTGCCAAATGCACCTTCAAACTGAAATCCCTTCAAATACACCAAATGCCGAACTGCCAAACACACCCTAATAAAACATTTGTATACACCTGACCATGAAATACTTTCTATCTTATCATCCTTCATCTCCATGAAAACAGGCTTACATTTAAAATGTCTTGAAAATATTACAAATTACCCATGGCAGATTGAAGACACCCAAAGTTCAAATGCTACACAATATGAACCCCACACAGGTGGCACAGCCACTTCCAATTCATATCAAACAAAAATTTTACAGTCCACAAAACAAACAGCTGATATAATAAATAATTGAAATATTCTTTTCCTAATAGCTGAGTCAACATGTACCCTGAAACTAGTGTCCATGCACCACTGGTATCAGACACAACATAGGGAAGAATAAGTGTCCTCGTTATACAGCACTTTACACTTGCCGACTGTACCATAGTCAACACAGCTATCAGCTCGCACATTACCGAACAGAAAACATGGATATAAATTCTTAAAAAAAAAAAAAAAAAAAAAAAAAAAAACCACAACTGGAATTCGACGTTCAACTCGATATAATTCGATATATGGATAAAAATCAATCGAGTTGAACATTGGCTTGACTCAAGCAACACAAAACCTGGATAGAATTTTAACAAAATCAAAGAAACTGTAAGCATTTTTCATTTCAATAACAGAAATTCCATAATAATAATAATAATAATAATAATAATAGAATGTTGTAATATATCATCATCTAAGCCTTATCCCAACTAATTGGGTTCAGCTACACAAATCTTACTCTGCCATTCAATTCTAGCAGATTAATTAGAGTATACCGCTAGCTACGACCAGATGCATTTGTTTCCATTTCTTTCCTTTCAATAAAGGGTTCTGATCAAATAGGTAAAACATTGTGTGAGCACAGGGTGCAGTGGGAGTCGGCTGGACATATCTCCCACCATCCAATAATGGTGTGTAGGATTCTTAACTTGCATCTCAAAATAGGAAGACATCGACCATAGATCGGACGACAGACAGCGGATCCGCATCTCCATCGTCATCCAATGGCTTCTTACCACTGTCGGATCGGCAGGGTTGCTGAGGCAGATCGGAAGAGGGTTTGGCAGCAAGGGACTAGAGTTTTGGATCGCGGCGAGGGGTGAAAGGTCGGTTTTTGGAGTCATTTATAAGGTTAGGGTTAGGTTTTGGAGTGTACGATCGGTTGTTGAAGGAAGAGATGAGCTGGAGGGAGAGATTGAAGGAGGAGATGAGGTTGGGAACGAGGGATTGGAGGGAGGAGATGAGGTGGTGCCAGTGGAGCCGTCGATTCTTGATCCGGTCCTGGATCTGTTGATGTGTGTCCTTGAGGGAGAGGAGATTGTCCTGGAGCTGCTGCCGCATCAGTTTCAGAGTCTTTCCCATCGTTCCCGTCTGGCTGAGATGACTCCATCGCGTCATGGAGTTGCAGAGAGAGACAGAATTGGGGGTAGGGAGAAGGAGAGAGTGGGGGTGGGATCATAATGAGATCGTAGGTTTTTTTAAAAAAAAAAATTATTTTGATTTATAGAGATCCTTTGCCAACGCCCAGTTTTACTTAGCGCCGGCAAAGGATCTTGCAAAGTGCCGGATAAGCCCTATTTTTTTGTAGTGAAAAATCTCAAAAAACCTCCATTTAGCGATGGTTTCTGTTCATCAGCCTAAAACTTTTGCAAGAGATTATGTCCGTCACTAAAATTTCTGGGAAAAAAAAAAAAAAAGCGGCTTATTGGTTACATTTTGAATCTGTTGCATACAAAAATTAAATGATTCGAAACAAATACATTCGACACATCAGACAAGGACATTAACATAAGTGTTGGCCATGCAGTTGTACATCTCTTTTCAAAATATAAGGTACAACATTCTTAGAACCAAATTGATGTGTAACAACCTAGCTGTATTACAAGCTTATCACACCTTGATAATTTCAACTAGCTGGTCTACCCCACTCTTGGCAGGAAAAAGAGGTTGTTCAAATATAGAAAAGAAAAAGGAAAACTTATAGCTTGTATTATTATCAAGGATTGATTTTTAAATGTGTGAAGCAATTACCTAATCAAGGACTATTACCTGTCCTAGGAGTTCAGCTAGAACACAGTCAAAGGACCAGATTTCAATGGTTACAGTGTACCAAGTCACTCCCAAAATGAGCTTCGGAGCACTGTAATACCTAGAGCAGATGTACTTTCATCTCCCTCTTCACCTATAAAAGATGAAAGGTGGATTAGGATCATAAGAGGTTTCCAAAGCAAATAATGTTCCAGGGTACAAAAACATACTAGGACTATCGCACTTTCAAAGCCACAGTTTTAGCTGGTGTGCCGAGGGTTGACTTGTTATAAAGGACTTTTGAGTTGTGTTATTTCATTAAAAAAGTTAATTATGCAGACATGACTTTCATAACAAATAGATAGGCTTTTACAGCAGAAAACAAAAATATTCTAAAGTACATAAAATATTAAAGTAAGCTCCAAAGATTTATTTTATTTTTTTTATATTTTTTATTTTTTTTTTGAGAGAGAGAGAACAAAAGATTCCACTAAGAAAGGGCATTGAGATAGTGCCGAAAAAAAGGCAACAACATTTAAATAAATAAAACTGAAAAGAGTGGTCCACTTTCCTGTGGCTTTGGTTTAGAATTATGAAGTATTGGAGAAAGGGGTGGGAGGGGCACTTTCCCCAAACTACCTTTTTAAAAAAAAAAAATTCTATTTTGAGTATCAGCATTATTTATGTGATTGAAAGGCTAAACACGATACCTTCCTCATTTGTATTTCATTTTACACTAGCCCAAACAAGCAGTCAGTTCGAAACAAAGTCGCTCCACCAAAATATCCAACCAAAGTTCATTTTTTGGGATACTAATTCCAAACGCTACCTTGACTACAGCATATCAAAAGTACTTTTGCATGCTGAAGAATGATCTGCAGTTTATGAGAGCATTGACAACATGGCAAAATTAGGACAATCATCTTCATCTTACCATAAAATATGCATGAACAAAACAATGAGACCAGTCAGAAGTCAGCACAAGATCTCCTGTCCAAAATATTTACACTAGTAGCACAAATAATATACATTTGATATTTTCTGGACCCCTAAAAGATTAAGACATTTCACCCTTGAAATATGGTAAATCTTAAAGTTGAAAAACATAATCTGCACTTCCCACTTCTCTATTATTTAATGCAACATACAATCAAAGGGTAAGTTCAGCATTAAAGTTGCATGTAACCCAAAAGGAGAAGCAATAATGCACTTGGTATACATACCAGAAGATTTTGTGGCTTGATGTCTATGGCATACTCCAACATTACCATGAATGTAAGCCATATCAATTGTATTGAATACCCGCAATTAAGGGTTCCTCCTATATATATATATATATATATATATATTGAAGTAGTCGGCTCTTTACAAGGCAATTACAAGGAATCAAACTAAACTAGGAAACTATAATCAACCCATTAATTACAGAATATTTACATATTACCAAAATCATGCCATAATTATAGAGACTAATTATGGCTAAATATATCCGACTGACATCCCCCCTCAAACTGATGTTGGGCGATCAAGAAGCATCAATTTAACTACAAGAAACTGATGACGCTGGCAGGTCATGGCCTTTGTAAACACGTCAGCTATCTGAAGATCAGAAGAAATATGCGAAAGAGAAATAACACAAGTGTCCAATGCCTCCCTAATAGAATGATAGTTCACCTCAATATGCTTCGTAAGCTCATGATGAACATAATTAGCAGCAATCTGAATGGCACTAGTGTTATCCGCATGAAGAGGAGTAGGATCAATTTGAGGAAAACCAAGCATAGCTAGAAGCCCACGAAGCCAGACAATCTCAAAACAAGCAGTAGACATTGCACAATACTCAGATTTAGAAATACGAGCTTGTTTCTTTCTTTTCCAAGAGATCAAAGAATCACCGAGAAACATGCACCAACTCGTAACAGACCGCCGAGTGTTAGGACATCCGGCCCAATCCGCATCACTATAAACAACAGGACAAAGAGGCGAGCCAATGGGAAAGAACAACCCACAATCAAGTGAACCTCGAAGATATCGAATGATACAACGCACGATAGCTAAATGGAGATGGCGTGGAGTTTGCATAAACTGGCTAACTTGCTGGACAACGAAGGAAATATCAGGTCGAGTAATGGTCAAATAGTTCAGGCTGCCTACCAACTGGCGAAACACAGTGGGATCAAAAAGAAGATCACCCTCTGCACTATGATATTTCACGTTGACCTCCATAGGAGTATCAACCGAGGGAGAATCCTAAAGACCAGCCAAACTAATCAAATCCTGCGTATATTTGTGTTGATTCAAGAATATACCTGAAGAATCTATGTGCACCTTTAAACCCAAAAAATACGTAAGAGGACCAAGATCCTTCATGTGAAAAGAAGTCTTAAGATGCTGCTGGAGGTGAGTAATCAGACTAGAGTCGGTCCCAGTAATGACAATATCATCCACGTACACAAGTAAAAGAACAAGGCCAATCGGGGTTTTGCAAAGGAACAAAGAGGAGTCATATTGGCTTTGGACAAACGAGAAGCGAAGCAAAGTGGACCTGAACTTTTCAAACCATGCCTGGGGAGACTGTTTTAAGCCATAGAGAGACTGCTTCAACTTACACACAGTAGAAGACGGAGAGGAAAACAGACCCGGAGGAGGAGTCATGTAAATATCCTCTTTGAGATCACTATGAAGAAAAGCATTTTTTACGTCCATTTGGTGAAGAGGCCAACCTTGAGAGGCAGCGATAGAGATAATCGTACGCACTGTAGTCATCTTCGCAACCGGAGTAAATGCCTCTTCATAGTCCACCCCATATTCTTGCCGGTTCCCAAGAGCAACTAATCGTGCCTTATACCGGTCCATAGTCCCATCAGAGCGGAGTTTAATCGAGTAAACCCATTTAAAACCGATGGCTGTAATATTAGAGCGACAAGGAACCACGTCCCTGGTAAGATTATCCTGGAGCCCGAAGTTCCTCATCCATTGCTTTCCGCCAACATTCATTTTTAACAGCCTCGGAAAAACATGCAAGAATGGGAATAGAAGTCAAAGTAACATTAAAGTCATACCAATCAGGAGGACGGGATACTCAGGTAGATCACCGAGGACCTGACGCAGGAGGCATGTCAGGCTCAGCATCACTGAGTGAAACGATCTCACTGGGACTCCTCACTGGGGATGCATATGACCATACTCCTTGCAACCGAAACACTGAACCTTACGCATATCCTTTCCTTCCCGTGGGCTGCATAGGCGACTGGATGCGGATTAGAATCTTGCTAGAACGTAGCCTGTGTGAAAAGACGTTGTTCCTCGCAAAGTAATTCACTAAAGCATACATCCAAGGATGGAGAGGGATCCGATTTCATTAAATTTGAGCGAGCAACCTCAAATTCATGACGCAATTTCATCAGGAATTGATCTCTCTTACTCTGCTCATGCATAGCCTGAACAACAGAAAGAGAGGCAGCAGGTACCTTCGCATAAACCATATCAGAAAATTCTACCCACAAATTCTGAAAACCAAAAAAATACTCCTGAATGGAGAGTTGCCTTGAGTGTAACTAGCAATCTCATATTCCAACTGAAAATAGCATGCAGTATTATCCTAATGATAAACCTTCCGTAAATACTCCCACATGGTCTGCGCAGTCTTATAAGGCCTTAGATTAAGCAAATACGAGGATTAACAGATCCTAAGATCTAGGACACCACAAGTGCATCATTGACCTTCCACTTACCCAACTCCTTAGATTCCTTAGGAACATGATTACTACCATCAATATGACCCCACAATTCTTTGCCCATAACAAACAATTGAAACTAAAACTCCCAAGCACAATAATTTTTTCCAGTAAAGCGAACTCCAAAAGATTCGTTAGAAGACATGATGAAGCTAATATTGATGCACAGATCCTACCGACAACAACTAATCACAACACAATAAGGTTTCGTAAAAGACAAAAACATGTCTTACCTGACACAAGAGCACCAAAAATCTGGACTAATCCAACCCGCAGATTCGTTCTCTCCAGAAAGCTCCACCGAAAATCTGCAGCATCGACGAAACGCTACAGCACCGAAAAAGCCAAACCTAATGTGGATGGGTTTGGCTCTGATACCACCGAGGCAAAGGGGAGGTTGGTATCAGAGCAGGAGGTCTCGTATTTGAGACTCATTAGCAGTGATTAATACAGGGGCATTTTCACATCGGGCTTGAATGGGGTTGCTTGTGGGATGCAAGGGCACACTCAGGGTGAGTGCAGCCCACAGAGGTCTTGTGTTCGAGACTCCTCACCGGAGGAGATTAATGCGCATTTCACACCAAGCTCGAGTGGGGTAGCCCGTGGGATGCGGGGACACACTCGGGGTGGGCGGCCCATGTGATTTGGAGCCCATGAAGGGGGTTCGGCCGAGGTCCTAAACTCATGAGATGTGGGGCCTAGGCTATGAGATAAAGGGATAAATTCGTCATACTCTAACAGTTCGAGCTTTTAGAACAAGTGGATAATTGTCTTGCATCAAAATGGTATTAGAGCCAAACCCATCCATATTAGGTTTGGCTTTTTTGGTGCTGTAGTATTTCGTCGATGCTGCAAATTTTTAGTGGAGCTTTCTGGAGAGAACTGGTCTGTAGGTTGGATTAGTCCAGATTTTTAGTGCTCTTATGTTGGATAAGACACATTTTTGTCTTGCATGAAACCTTATTATGTTGTGATTAGTGGTTGTCGATAGGATTTGTGCATTCTAGTAATTTCAAGTATCTATATTAGCTTCATCATGTCTTCTAACGAATCTTTCGGAGTTCGCTTTACTGGAAAAAATTATTGTGCTTAGGAGTTTCAGTTTCAATTGTTTGTTATGGGCAAAGAATTGTGGGGTCATATTGATGGTAGTAATCCTCTTCCTACAGAATCTAAGGAGTTAGGTAAGTGGAAGGTCAATGATGCACATGTGATGTCCTAGATCTTAGGATTTGTTAATCCTCTTATTGTTCTTAATCTAAGGCCTTATAGGACTGCACAGACCATGTGGGAGTATTTACGAAAGGTTTATCATCAGAATAATATCGCACGCCGTTTTTAGTTGAAATATGAGATTGCTAGTTACAATTAAGGCAATCTCTCCATTAAGGAATATTTTTCTAGTTTTCAGATTTTGTGGGGAGAATTTTTTGATATAGTTTATGCGAAGGTACCTGCTGCCTCTCTTTCTGTTGTTCAGGCTATGCATGAGCAGAGTAAGAGAGATCAATTCCTGATGAAATTGCATCATGAATTTAAGGTTGGTCACTCAAATTTAATGAACCGGGATCCCTCTCCATCCTTGGATGTATACTTTAGTGAATTACTTCGCGAGGAGCAGCGTCTTTTCATACAAGCTACATTCCAACAAGATTCTAATACGCATCCAGTCGCCTATGCAGCCCACGGGAAAGGAAAAGATATGCGTAAGGTTCAGTGTTTCGGCTGCAAGGAGTATGGTCATATTGCCGCCAAATGTACCAAGAAGTCTTGCAACTATTATAAGAAACTGGACCACTTTATCGAACAATGTCCCACTCGACCTCAGAACCATCAAGCTAATGCTCATTAGGCTGTCGTGAATACATCTTTTGTTCCCGGAATGTCCTCAGCTTCCTCTTTTGCGGCTGGACCATTTGTTCTTACTCCTGAAATGGTTCAACAGATGAATATGTCAGCCTTTTCTGCCTTAGGGCTCCAAGGTAATGACACTACTTCATCTAAATCTTGGCTGGTTGATTCTGGTGCATCCAATCATATGACCAGATCGTCTGATACTCTGTGCAATGTTCGTCCATATCATGGTTCATCCCAAATTCAGATAGCTAATGGGAGTCATTTAGCTATTAATGAAAGAGGAGATATTAACTCTTCTTTTAGAGATGTTTATGAATCTCCTAACCTGTCTACCAGTCTGATTTCTGTTGGCCAGTTAGTTGATAATAACTGTGATGTCCATTTCTCTTGTGATGGTTGTCTTATGCAAGACCAGGGGTCAGGGAAGATACTCGTGAAAGGGCCTAAAGTTGGCAGACTCTTTCCACTGCATTTTTCAATTCCTAGTAGTTTATCTTTGGCTTGTATGACAGTTAACAATTGGAGTGAAGTATGGCACAAACGTTTGGGTCATCCAAACTCCGTTGTTCTGTCTCATTTGTTAAATTCTGGTTTGTTGGGCAATAAAGAACAAGTTTCGAAAAATCTGTCATTTGACTGTTCTGTATGCAAACTTGGTAAAAGTAAGACTCTTTCGTTTCCTATGCTTTGATACCATATCAATCGTATGGAATACCCCCAATGTAAGGGTTCCTCCTCATATATATATATATATATATATATATATATATATATATATATATATATATATATATATATATATATATATATATATATATTGAAGTAGTTGGCTCTTTACAAGGCAATTACAGGGAATCAAACTAAACTAGGAAACTATAATCGACCTATTAATTACAGAATATTTACATATTACCAAAATCATGCCATAATTATAGAGACTAATTATGGCTAAATATATCCGACTGACAAGCCAATGCCCTACATATCTACAAAATACCAAAGTAGAAGTGAGAAAATTTTCCATTACAAAACATCTCATACAGTTTCTTGTCAGAAACTGAATCAACATAATGCCAGCAACTCAAACACCATGAAAATTTGCATTAGAAATTTAAAAGTTGACATCAACTCATAATAGTCCACCCACCCAAACCCAATGCAATAAAATTGAAGTTATGAGCAGACATCAAGAATTTACATGGATTTTCATACAACAAAAAATTGTCATACAGAAAACATGCTCCACAAGTTGGATTCAAAAATTCAAATTCAAATAATTGACAAAAAAAAAAAGGCCAGTAAAGCATAATACAACCAATGCATTACTTTCCACATAAACTTTGTGCAAAACAAGGATGTGTAGATTAAAGATAATGTGTATGCACTTAAAATCATCGGCAATTTCTTTACCTGAAAATCCATTGCTGCTGAGATCCAGTTCTTCCAGCTGCATGGAACTCCCAAAGAGCTCAGGTGGTATAGATCCATCAAGCAGATTGTTACCAACCCACAAAACCCAATGGGATAGCAATGGATGAAACGAAGGAAGCTTCCCTCAGATCTGATTTTGACTCACATCCAATATTTCCAAGTTCCGAAACATTTGCATCGAACAAGCCTTAAAAGACTCCCCATCCAGCCCATTGTGACTCAAATTCAAATACCGAAAAGTATTTACTAAGATAGAAACATTCTGTGGATCCAATGAAGCCCTCCATTTAAGTGATTACCACTGATATCGACATATTCCGTATTCTAAAGCTCAGACAACAGAATGCTGACATCACCTGCAATCTCATTTGAATGCAAATCCAGAAACTTCAGCTGCTGGAGATTCTGGATTCCGCTCGGGATCCATCTAGTGAAATTATTCAATGATAGATTGAGATACCCCAAGCCCAGAGCTCCATGAGCTGGGTTGGGATTGGACCGTAGAACTGGTTTCCTACAGATCCAAATGTTGCAGAGAAGTAATCGTTCCGATGGTAGGGATGAGGCGGCCGGTGAAAGAATTGCCTGGGAGGCTGAGATTCCTCAGCATTTTCAGTCCATTCAAGGTGGAGAACTTCAAACACAACTAGATCACAATTTCAAACAAGAAAAGAGAAGGAAAATGTGAAAACAAAAGAGAGGGAAACCATGAATTCTTGGGTTAAAAGGGTCGAGTACAATGGCTAAGACTGCAAGAAGCTACCGTATTTCATGCCTAGGAAAAGCCTCTGAATACAAAGCAGCGCATTCTTTGTTACCTCTGCATTCTCATGGTTCATGATATTCATGACCCTCTCTTTCCCCTTCAGATCAGTCACAATGCCTGCCCAGCTGGATGGTATTGAATGAACTAAGATGGGTCATAACAGACAACGGCCAGTGTCCTTCGATCACCAGATGTATCGAGGATCGTGATGAGAACACATATAATCTGTAAGAGACAATGTTATTCCGTGTTTCAGTTTTCTAATCATCAACTCGAGAATTGCAAAATAAAGATGATAATGATAGTTACTAAGTCAAGATCTCTGCATGATGATGCAAACGATGTTAAAAAACTTGGCAATTGACAAGGAATTCAGCCAAGTTTACTTGTGTTATCTCTCTCACACGCGATATGGGGGTGAATCGGGGTAGTTGGTGTTTTTTGGAACTGGGGCAGTTGGTTTTTTGGAACCATATTGGCCGTTACGGTGGCTAATAAAGGCCATTACATGACATAACGATCGTTACCCCTATAACGATTGAAAAACAGCCATTTTTTTTTAAATCCATTTTTTTCTCCTCATTTTTTCACTTTTCTCATTACAAAAACTCTTTTAGATCATTTTATAATAGATTTCAACCATTCTTACTATACTTTTTAAATTTAAAACCTAGATTGAAGTGATTTGAGTGAATAATTTTTCAAAAAAATGAAAAACTAGTATTTATGCCCTTTTTTTTCTTCTTTTTTTTCTTATTTCTAGTTCTAGTGTTTGATTGTGATGTGTAAATATTAGAGACATAATCATGTTCATAAATTCACTAGATAGCCCAATACAACATTCTCACCAAAGAGTTTACCATTACACTACCATAAACACGTTCAAAGCATAAAAAAATGAATACATATTTGGAATATTCACATTATTCTGAATTTTATATATATATATATATATATATATATATATATATAGAATTTTTCGGGCAAAAGAAAATTTTCAACCATTACAGGAGTCGTAACGGTTGTTACGGCCACCGTTACCAATATAGGATACCTTGCAAATAACTTTCCAAAAAGATTAATGAACAGTAATCTGAATGGGCATGAGATGAGAAATCTTCAAGGTGTTTGTCATTTTAGAGGCAAGCCTGAGAAATTTGAAATGAAATCCAGACAAAAAATAAAAATAAAAAATCAGAAATTGAAAGAAACCTTTACATATAAAAATCAACACAACAGTCTACCCATGATATGCTACATCAGTCATGAAGAGAATTTGAAACCAAGAATATTGGTATTTCGATACACAAATATTTCTGACAATTGTTTCTAAAACCATAGTCAATGGAAGCAGCAGCAAGCAGGAGTGGCAACAAAAAGTAGCAACTATGCTTTTTTATGGCTGAAATCATCCATGAATCATGGTATTGCAAAGAACAAAACTTAAGTAGAACTTATGCAACTACAGCTGAAACCTTCATGCTATTGGGCCAAGAAAGATATTCACTAACAACACTAACTGCTCAGAAGAAATCAATGCATTCTAAAGGTTTAAGTTACTCCTAACCCCACAGGAAAAGGCCAACCATTTGACTGACAGCTTGAAATCTGTGAAAATGCTGTCTTGGATGAAATAAAGAAAAGGAAAATGAAAAAAAGAAAGAAAAAGAAGGGAAAAAACAAGGAAAAACAAATCACATGCTCACCTCAACAATAACCAAAACACCACTCTCGAAATTTCTGACGGTGACTATAGCTATAAAACCTGACCAAAAACTGGTCAGGTGCAAACACAAAGCATGCTTACACCAAGGTATCAAAACTCAAACTCACTTGCAGGCTGAGCCTGAATTGACTTGAAATACAGTCATTGTTTGTTCTTGTTTATCAAATGAAGAAATCTCATGTATTTCTTTCAAGTTTTTGGCTTAATAATCAGTTTTCTTCTTTGACTTATTTGAATTGTTCCATTGATTTTCATGGATTTTCCAAGAAACAGAATTATCAACTAAGTCAACAAGCGTCATGATCAAATTCAATCAAATCAAGGAGCATTTTAGGTATTTGGTCAAGTTTTTCTTTTTATTGTTGATAAGGAAATGTGCACTATCATCCATCAAAAAACACAAAACGAAATGTGCTCCTGTGGGCAACCACTAGTAGGTGGGTTCCATGTGTTCTTCCTTAGAAATCTCTGTTTCAAATTTCTTCCTTAGGAATTCAAACTGATTTTAAATTCAAGCTCTTACCAAATTTCTCCAAATAGCGGGTTAGGATAGGGAGACATATCATATGAGATGGGATAACCCCAACCTCATTCAAACTCCTCCCTTATCTCCCGCCCCTCCCTTTATAAAAAGGAAATGCATTCCCTCATTTAATGCATCCTAGAAACTAGAGAGTTACTAGAGAGAAAATAGGGATGGGTAATGATACCCATGTTTCCATCAGGCTCACCTCTAGACAATGTAAACTATTGATTCGATAATTAAATGAGTGATAAGTCCTCTCTCCTCAGGAAGTGGTTAGGCGAACCGCTAGATGTAAACCATCCATCTTCGGCTTTGTACAAATGTTCCATAGTGTGTGAACCGTGAACTGACAGTCTTGTGTACTAACAAGCTAACCGAAAAAAGAAAAAGAAAAATGTTCCGTAGTGTGTAGATTTTATCAGATCCCGCTAGTCCACCCACTCAGGTGGCTCCTCATATTGTGGATCACCAAATCATGACCCTGTTTTCACAGCCAGAGGATTAGGAAATTTCTTCTACTGAACTTTGGTATGCATACATGCTAGCATGTTGTCCACACAGATGTGCACTGGAGACTCTTCCTACTCCCTTTTTTTCTTCACCTCACACTTCTACAATGGCCCATATTTGTTTAGGGATTTGCTTGAGAAAAGTCTTCTCAAGATAGTGAAGCTCTACTGGGATGAATGAAAGCTGACCAATATGCTAGAGGGACTTGAAATGTTGTGTGTGTGTATATATATGAGAAATGGTACTACGAGGTCGACCTCATGGGAACTTCCCAAGAGATCGAGCTATGTGGGCCCCACCGTGATATGTGTTGAACATCTACCCCATTAGTCAAATGTATCATTCCATGGTGGGCCACGGGTTTAAAAATAAAGTCAATCATTGACTTGGGTGGGCCACACCACATACAACAGTTGAGAGGAGTTATCCTCCCATTACAACATTCATAATCATTTATTGGGCCCACTGTCCATCCCAGCCATTGTGTGTCTCACTTGGATGAGGAATCGGATTAAGTTTCAGCCGCATTCAAAACTCATGTGGGCCCCACCAAGTGCTTTTATCTGTTTTAGGCATGTCTTTTCATGGTTTTAGATGGTAAGGCCCACCTGAGTTCTGTATACGATTGATTCTTGGGATATCCCATGACACACATTACGGTGGGGCCCACACAGCTCGACCTCATAAGAAGTTACCATGAGGTGTGTGTGTGTGTGTGTATGCCTATATCCATCCTTATCACCCCTTATCACCTATGTATATAGTATTTACAAATTGTACATGTACAATTGCGGATGCATATCCTCTAATCTAAGATGCTCTAAGAAAGCAGGATGATCCCCTAAAAGAACTAAATGAGGGCAAGGATTGGATGAAATTGTTCCTTTGTAATCAGCAGCTTGCATGCCTAAATATGTTACCGCCATCAAATGCTGACTTTTTTCCGGATACATTTGTATCCTCAGTTAAAATGGAATGCAATTACATAGCCATGGACAGTAACACCCAAATTGACATGACAAAAGCACCTCATTTCTATGTGATAAAGACTCAGAAAACAAACTAAACCAAATTGAACAGAGCCCCCTATTTCCAAATAAATTATTAAGCATTAAAGCTCGAGTTGATGGTGCAATTTGCCGTTATGTCTATGCAGCATAAGAGTCAGCTGATTGAAATAAATACAGGTTCTACTCATGTTGGCTTTATACGAGCTGCATGATCTATTAGTGATTCCAATAGGGGACCATTGATGCAAACATAGTTCTAAAACTCAACAAGTTAACTAGAAACTTGCTTAGTGGTTTGACTCAGTTGGGTCTTGACAAGACTTTTTGAATTGGCCCGAAAACACATACATACAGGCAACCTCATCTATGGAAGAGACTAGGTGCTACTACTGCACTATGTTGCACAATTGTTTATTATTTGAGTATTTTAGTTTTTTTTTAATAGTTTTTGGATGTTTAAAATGCATTAAATAATAAAAGTAATAGAATTATTCTCCGCTGGTCAATCAGTGCATCTTTGAGCGAAGAGTATCAAGAAAACCATTACGAACAAGACAATGGGCAATCACACACACAAACACACAAAGAATTGAAAATCGAGAACTTGTGAGACATGGTCTGCAATGTTCGTCCCAAATGGTAGCTCCTATCTGCATTAACTCTTTGCGGTGAATATACATAAAAAAGAGAAATGCTTCAGTGCTCTTAGAACACTATAAGTTATAGTTCTCCTAGTCCAATCTACTGATATAGAGTGTTCGTTAGGTCTAATTTATATTTAGAACACTGATCTAACAAATTTAACCATTTGAAAAATGGACAGCCAAGATTATTTATATAAGAAAAAATATGTCCAATCAACAATTCGATTTATTTATTTTGTGGGGACCATCATCATTATGGATTGCTTATGATACTAAAGATCCCACCTTATATCCACGTGGGTCCATCACAGATATATTTGCCAATCAGGATCTGTTGAATAGGTCCTCATCATGTAAATGGAAAGAGTCTTGCTCTAGAGGCAGGTCCGACGGAACTGCAGCATCCCAGGACCACAAAAATAGAACCGCAAAAGGGGAAAAGGAAAAATAAAAATAATATATATATATATACTCAAAACAATCCAACCCAAAAATAAGAACGCACAACCTACAAATACCCTTTTTCCTCATTCGAGGTGAGACAGAAGAGAGAAAGAAGAAACAAAGAGAGATGGCTGTTGCTATAAAAGTAGTTGCGGTGCTGATGTTGGCCTTTGCCCTTACTGCAATGGCTCAAACTGAGGGAGACGATAAAGTAAATGCTTGCTTTGATGAATGTGTTGACAAATGCATCAATGTAGAAAAAAGGAATGAATTTTTATGTAAAAACTTGCATTGCGTGCTCGCCTGCAGTCCCAGTATTCTTAAAAAAGGTAATGCCTTTCTTTCATTATTGTCATGGGTGGGCCCCATGATCCGGTGATCCAGGCTTTTCATCCATCTGATGTTTCCTATATTGGGGATGCCCCTTGGAAACAAATAAAAATAAATAAAAATAAAAAGTTCCATACTAGAAGATCCTTATTTTTAACCAATGATGGTGCGTGAGACCCATCAGTTGGTTTATATAGGGGAATTTACAGCCAAATACAGCGGGTTTATCCCTGGATGTGGGGCCCACCATGATGTATGTTCGGATCCAATTCTCAGGTGGACCACACCACAGAAAACAGCGGTTACTAAATAGCATTAAAATTTTCTTGGGGCCACCGTAATGTTTTGTTTGCCATCCAACCTGTTGATAATGTTAAAGACCTGAATGAAGGGATTGCAAGAAAATATGCTTGATCCAAATCATTTTTAGCCCACAAGAAGCTTTTAATGGACAATCAACACTTTTTCCAGTGATATGTTCTACCTGATATTTGATTTTTGTTCATTTTTGGAATTGTGCCCCAAAAATGATTTGCCAAAATGTTTGAACGGCATAGATGTAAGGCATATACATCACGGTGGGCCCCAAAGTTAGGGATCCACCAAAGCAGCATACCATTCTATTTTATAGGATAGTCGTCGACTTGAGAATTGTGAGGCCCACATTGTGTGTATGAATTCTAGCTCAATGGCTGCAACTTTGATTAGAAAATGAACTAGAAATTAGAATGGTTCAATTATAAGATAGACCCATTTAAGTTTAGAGGTTTCTTTTTTTTCTTTTTCTTTTTTAGTAGTGCAAGTTGTACGTTTTTTTGTGGCATGCCCACCTATTGATTGGACCAGCCTGTTTTCTAGCTGTCTGATCATCGTGGTTGAGTGGGCGCACCTGTTGGACAGGTTCCATTTCATGCACACTCCTTGTGGGCCCCTCAATGCTTGATTGCACCACTTTAAATCATCCCAAGGTTATTATTATTATTATTATTTGTAGTTTCTGGTTTTCAATTTCTCTAAGTTTTTTTTTTTTTTTTTTTTGGCAAAATTAAATTTAAATTCTTGATGGATTTGGCAATCAAATTTTCTTTTAAAGAAACAAATTTTGAAATATGGCTTGGATTCTTTGATAAAAGTTGTTCTTAGAATTATAATTAGTTGTGTACACCACACCTCAAGTTGACAAGCTAATCAAGTTGGATGGAAACACTAAACCTAGTCCAAATCCAAACCCAAACCCAAACTCTAATCAAAATCCTAAACCTAATCTAAGCCCAAACCCTAATCCAAGCTCCAAACCTAGTAAAGCCTAGTCAACTTAGTCAACTTGCCAAGTCAATTCGCTAATTCGACTCACCAAGCCAGCCCACCTAGTCAACCTGTCCAACTAACTCATCTTGTCAAAACAAACCCGAAACTAACCAAAGTCCAAACCCAACCAAGAGCCCATTCGAAATCCCAGAGGTATGAAAATTGGTACCAATAGAGGTAGAGCTCTTCACACAGTTGAGGGAGCTCGCGCGCTGATATAGGGAGTTCCATGTGTCCCAGGCAGTACATTGTGTGCCATTGGCCATATGGCAGACTCCCTGCTTTGGCGGGGAGCGCAATCCATGTGCCTCTTCCCCCTTCTCCACTATCATCCATATGCCTTAGTGAATGGACTCCCATACCCCTCTCTTACAACCAAAATTATAGCCCATGCCATCCAATTCAACCCTTGAGATCTTGCCACATGGCAATCTCAAATCCAAACCATCCAATCCCTTTTTAACTCCAGACTTTGTAAGAATTACCATAAAATCAGGCTGGGAGGCTATAAATAACTCCCTCCCTTCTTATTTCAAGCATAAAAAAATCACACAAAAGTCTAAAAAACCTCTTAAACTCCCCTTTAAGCCCTTAGCCTAGCCATTCCATTCCTCTACCAAGGAGAGGAAAAGGGCCATAGGAAAATGTCTAGCCCAAGTTAAGCCTATTCCACCATAATCCCTAGTCTCCTGAGCCATTAACACATCGATCCAAGCCACTTAATCTAATCCTTATGAACTACCATCCACCCTACCATCCAATCACCTATCAGCTTCATCTAATCCCAACATTAGCATTATCCAACACTTATTCCCTTCTCAACCCCATTCTCGTCAAGCTCATCATTTTTGTATTGTAGCTTACACCCAATTAGTATAAAAGTATGTTCTGTGACTTGCTAATATTGTCGGATCCTACCCATCAAAAACTTGTGTTGGTTAAACACTTTGGCAAGTAGAGGAGTTAGAGCAAATTTATCTAGCCTGAACTAAAGGTAGTCATAGGTGTTGCATCTAACACAACATTACATCGTAGACATCATACCACTTACATAACACTCAACACTTGACTAGTTCAAATGTATTTTCTGTAACTCATCGAGTTAATCAGGTCTTGTTGTTTAGAAATTTGGATTGGTCGGTTTATTGTTTCGACAAGTGGATAGTCCAAGCTGGTTTATCTACCCAAAACTACAGGTTGTCATAGGCATTGCATTCAACACAACATTACACACAACCTTACATCATTAGTATGTAAGAACTAATCCAATCATCAAAAGTTCGAGAGATCTCCTAAAGTAGAGATCGTATATATGTATGGGTAGAGTGGGTACCTAACACCTTCCCTCTCTGTGAGCATGATTTTCAGAGTTTTAGCCGTTGATCAAGTAGTTATTTTGGGGCAGGGTGATTCCCTATCCTAATGTTTTTATAGGGTTTTGCCGACTAAGGAATTGTATTAATTAGCTAGTCATGGCTCTAATCAAATATAACCTCTTTGTAATCACACCTGCAAACACTTTTAATCCATCACCATCGCATGAGCGCGATTCGCCTGAGATCCAACATCGACACCAATGTATGATGGCCCAACAATTAGAAGGCTCAAATTGCTAATAAGGCCCATTTTAAAGAAATTATCTTGGCCATCAATTATAAATTGATGGGATGTAATTTGTTCACAGTAGCCCATGAAATGCCTGGCAGACGTAATGAATGACCAAGCTTGGCCAACTGGGGACATTGATTGATAAAAATTGTCCATTAGGCGCATAAGACATTCAAATATGCATACTTACAATAAATTCTTTTAAAAAATGTGTTGTTTTGCAGAGGACTGGGGCTAAAGTCATGCAGCATGTTGAAAAAGGTCCTACAGCCCTGGCTTCTAAGGCTCCGACAAGTACCTCTTTTCAAATATGCATACAATAAATTCTTAAAAAATTCTGTGTTGTTTTGCAGAGGACTAAGGGTAAAGTCATGTAGAATATTGAAAAAGGTCCAACAGCCCTCGCTTTTAAGGGTCCTACAAGCCCCCCTTCTAAGGGGTAAAACCTTTTCAGCTGGCTAGCCATCATCTCCGCTGTTCGACCAATGAAATATAATAACTCGCTTTGTATCATGTCTCCAAATATCTCTTGTTGGGCACTCTCTAATACCAATATAAGCAACTCATTTGCATGACATCATTGAATATTCGGTGCTTTGGTAGATTTATGGTTTTCTTAAAAATTAGGGCGTTACTTGTCCATATCCCTGCCAGATCAAGCCAATTGGCTAGAAGGCTTGTTGGCACATGCCATGTGGCCAATGTGCCTCTGACTATAAATCAATTCAATAGGGTTTAATTCTTAGTTATGTTGTTACTTGACTTTATGAACAAGTTGGATGGCAAATAAACATTGCAGTGGCTCCCAAGAAGTTTTGAACGGTAGACATTGTATCCCTTTGTTTTGCCTTCATCCAAGGTTATGTGACTTTAAACAGTGCAGTTGTCCCAAACAAGTTTTCAACTGTCCACAATCAATGCCCCCGGTTTTGTTTGGTGTGGTCCACTTGAGCTTTGGATCTGACTCAAGTTTGGGCTCATGCATGCTCCAAAAGGAGTTGGTAAAATGGATGGACTGCTTGATAAAACACATACATCATGGCGGGGTCTGAAAAGCTTTACCACCAGCCAACTGATTGGTGTAGGAGCAGATAAGCCAGTTGGTTGGCCTTGGATTTGTGTGTTTAGCCCATGATTTTGTTTTAGGCAACTATCGGCCTTACGAATTTTGTTTGCACCTATGGATTACTTTGATGCGTGCAAAACTTCACATACAACATAAATGTCCATGTCTAAGAGGGTTTGTGGGTGTTTGGGAGCAACTTTCACTTAAGATAAAGGTGTCCAAGGCTCTCTCCAAAAGTCAAGTGTTGTGTTGTTCATTTGGGAGACTAGAATGTAGATGTCCATGGACGGGCTTTTGGAAAACATGCTTTGTATTCTACATCGCTGCTGCAACTCAACGTCACAAAACCTTCAATCATAAACGAATTATCATGCTGATTAGACAACACTAAGCAGTCAATACAGAGAGGATGCCCCAAGTCGAGCTGGTATGCTCGTTTTGAGTTTGAGCATAATGGGCTGGATCAGACCTGGTTGTTTTGGTTCATCACGGGCCTTAGCCGGTCTTAGTCTAAGAATTACTATCTACCCACCGAATATACCAACCATATGGGAAACCATCTGATTCACATCTGATGTAGAGCAGGTCGCAGACACTTTCATGTCCAAGATGGATCAGAGAAGGCTCAATCAGAGACAGAAGTCATCAAGACCATCAGAACCTTAAAAAAGACAGATCTTGTGGATCGAAATGAGTTACTCGACGTACTATATATGATTTTGAGGTAGGACGAGCTACTTTATCCAACCAACCCGGCTATGCCGGGTTACCTATGCTGAATTTGCGAGATTCCATCAGATCGACGGTCAAATTTCATGTTTATTTCCATTTTTACTATAAATAGTAAGTTTTAGTTTAATTATAACACTTCATCCATTACGCTTTAAGAGTTGTGTCCAATATGAAAAATTCTTAAAATAATTAAGAGAACAATGTGATTAATCCATATAGGAAACTTACTATAAAAAGTAAATTTACTATTTATAGTAAGTTACGAATTTCTAGGAGTTTTAGTTTTAGTTTGCTTCTGATTTCTCTCCTATTACTTGGTATCCCTATTTAAAGGGTTGTGAACTCGTTTATTTCATTCATTAATTAAATTTTGAATTTATTAGAATTTCTTTCTATTTTTTTATTTTTTTTCCTCGTGGATTCAGGAAGTCTCTGTGAGGAGTCTAGAGAAGCTCCGTGGATTCAGAGTAGTTATCCTTGAGGAAGACGGTGATCGACCTCATCACATTCATCCTTGCGTCAATTGCTATTAGAGCAAAAATTCCCTTTGGGCCGATGGCAAATAACAAATATATGAACAAAAATCCTATGAACGGTGATCTAGGGATTCATTATCTTTTGAAAAAAATGGAAGCTTTCCACCTGAAGAGTCAGTTGATCATGCAAGAGCTGTAGGCAACCCTCAACCGCACATATTGCGGATGCGCTAATTTTGCCCCAAGCTCAAAGTGATGCTCAACTGCTCGTCGTCACCGTACAACACAACCCCAATTTCTATAAAGCACCATCGGATGATGGTAAATTACAGACTACTACTTTGATCATGAAGAAGCTGTTA
The DNA here is from genome assembly GCA_037074715.1 of Magnolia kwangsiensis. Taxonomy (NCBI): domain Eukaryota; kingdom Viridiplantae; phylum Streptophyta; class Magnoliopsida; order Magnoliales; family Magnoliaceae; genus Magnolia; species Magnolia kwangsiensis. The sequence goes on from CM073571.1 coordinate 11,180,153, forward strand.
TACATGTCAAAGGTATAAATAGAATTATAACGAGACAACATCTTTCAAACAAGGTGCACTGTAAGCCAAAAAGTCTGTAATATGATCATTGATGTAAGGAGCCGTGAGAATCTCGTGTTGAAAATAATGGTGGAAAAGCTGCAACCAAAAACAGAAAAGCATCAACCTCCGTACATGATTAAATGGATTAGGGAGGTCAATAAAACAGAAGTAACCGAAAAATGTACTGTCTTATTTTCAATTTGTAAAAATTATAAGAATCAAGTACTTTATGACGTGGTCGATATGGAATTTTGTCACATGTTACTTGGTCGATCATGACAAAATAATATCAATGCTATTGCTACGCATAGAGGTCAAGATAACGTATTTAAATTTACTAAAGATTATTGTAGAAAGATTGGCACCCTCTCTATGAGAGCGAGAACCAACCCAAGACTTCTAAAGTAAAGAGACAATCTCTCATAATTGAACATGTTTTTGTTAAACAATTTAAGGAAATAAGAGATATATATCTATTAGTTGAAAAGAAAGAATATATGGAGCCTGTGAACATCTCGAGGGATTTGAAGTCAGTGTTATAGGCGTTCAAAGTGATCGTACTCGATGAACTCCCCAATAAATTGCCTCTCATACAAGATATACAAAACCATATTGATCTTGTCACGGGGATAAGTCTGATTAATTGCCCACATTATCAGAAAGTATGTGGAATCTTAAAGGCAGAAGTGAAGGAATTGATCCATACGAGCCAAGTCAATGAGAGCATGAGTACATGTATTGTGTGAACTTAGAATCATGAACTAAGTCCTAATGTCAAGTACAAGAAAATGGCTAATAAACATCGGCATCAAAAGTTATCTCGGAATCATGAACTAAGTCCCTTGAGTGAGGATGAGTTTTTTCCAAGAGGAGGGGTTTGATATAGAAAGTGTTATAGATACATTCCTAGCATGGTTGAACTAAAAGAAGGTAGACCGTAAATTGATCATTACTTTTGATCTGGGTATCATTACGGCGCACCGGACGAAGTATCATGAACCGAAGCAACACGAGAACTCAAGAACGAATTCTTTTGAAGTGGAGGGGACTGATGTAGAGCTGATCGTGGACACCTTCATGTCCAAGATGGACCAGAGAAGGCCCGATCAAAGGCAGAAGCCATCAAGACCGTCAAAACCTTAAAACAGGCATATCTAGCAAACTGGAATGAGTTACTCGACACACCATATATGATTTTGGGGTAAAACGAGCTACTTTATCCAACCAACCCATGCCAAATTTGGGAGATTCCATCATATCGACGACCGAATTCCATGTTTAGTTCCATTTTTACTATAAATAGTAAGTTTTAATTTGATTATAGCTCTTCATCTATTGGGCTTTAGGAGTTGTGTCCAACATGAAAAGTGCTTAGAATAATTAGGAGAATAACGTGGTTAAGCCACATAGGATACTTATTATAAAATTAAATTTACTATTTATAATAAGTTACAAATTTCTAGGAGTTTTAGCTATAGTTTGCTTCTGATTTCTCTCCTATTGATTTGTATCCCAATTTAAAGGGTTGTGAACTCATTTATTTCATGAATCAATCAAATTTTGAATTTATTAAAATTTATTTCTATTTTCTTGCTTTCTTTCCTCGTGGATTCGAGAATTTTGACACAGGGATGAGCGTGATGACGTTGATCACCGTTTTCCTCAAGGATAACTACTCTGAATCCATTGAGCTTCTCTGGACTCCTCATAGAAACTTCTCAAATCCACGAGGAAAGAAAGTAAGAAAATAGAAATAAATTCTAATAAATTTAAATTTTAATTAATGAATAAAATAAACGAGTTCATAACCCTGTAAATAAGGATACCAAGCAATAAGAGAAAAATCAAAAGCAAACTAAAACTAAAACTCCTAGAAATTCGTAACTTATTATAAATAGTAAATTTACTTTTTATAATAAGTTTCCTATGTGGCTTAACCATGTTATGCTCCTAATTATTCTAAGAACTTTTCATGTTGGACACAACTCTTAAAGCCCAACGGATGAAGAGTTATAATCAAACTAAAACTTACTATTTATAGTAAAAACGGAAATAAACATGGAATTTGACCATCGATCTAAGGGAATCTCACAAATTTGGCGTGGGTAACCCGGCATGGCTGAGTTGGTTGGATAAAGTAGCTCGTCCTATCTCAAAATCATATATGGTACGTTAAGTAACTCATTCTGATCTGCGAGATATGCCCGTTTTAAGGTTCTGATAGTCTTGATGACTTATGCCTTTGATCAGGCCTTCTTTGATCCATCTTAAACATGAAAGTGTCTGCGACCCGCTTTACATCAATCCCCTCCACTTCAAAAAAACTCGTCCTTGAGTTCTCATGCTACTTCGGTTCATGATACTCGGTATGGTGAGCCATAACGATACGCGGATCAAAAGTTATGATCAATTTACGGTCTACCTTCTTTTAGTCCAATCATATTAGGAATGTATCTGTCACACATTTTATATCAGACCCCTTTGCTTGAAAAAAAAACTCATCCTCGAGTTACTTAAGTGACTTGGTTCATGATTCTGAGATAACTTTTAATGCCAATGTTTATTAGTCATTTTCTTGTACTTGACATTAGGCTCTTGAGTTGACACAATACATGTACTCATGCTTTCCTTGACTTGACTAGTATCAATCAAATCCTTCACTCTTGCTTTTAAGATTTGACTCACCTGATAGTGAAGGCGGTTGGGTAAGCTAGCCCTAGGGACAAGGCATATATGATGTTGGATGTCCCTCATGGGGGGCAATTCATCGAGTAAATCTTTTAGACATAATAATCCATTAAAACTAGAAAATTCGGCCTTACCTTGATAGTATCTTTCAATATGATCTAGACGATCTCGTCTATAGGTTGGTCATCGAGTAAAGCCGTCATCGAGGTCCTTGTCGCTAGAACTCGCATTATCTGGTATAGCCCTACGATTCACCATTGGTAGTACTCTACGAAAATCAAGGTTGTGCTGTATAGCAACCACGGGCAGTTGAACATCACATAGGGCTCATGGTAGAATTAGCGTATCCGCAATACGGTTGAGGGTTACCTGCAACCCTTGCATAATCAACTGACTCTCCCAGTAGAAAGCTTTCATTCTTTCCAAATGATAATGAATCTCTAGATCATCGTCCACAGAATTTTTGTTCATACCTTTGTTGTTTGTCATCGGCTTGAGGGGACTCCTCGCTCTGATACTAATTGACGTAGGGATGAACGTGATGAGGTCAATCATCGTCCTCCTCAAGGATAACTACTGCAAATCCACGGAGCTTCCCTAGACTCCTCACAAAGACTTTGCGAATCCACGAGGAAAGAAAGTAATAAAATAGAAATAAATTCTAATAAATTCTAAATTTGATTGATTCATGAAATAAATGAGTTCAAAACCCTTTAAATATGGATACTAAGCAATATGAGAGAAATCAGAAGCAAACTATAACTAAAACTCCTAGAAATTCGTAACTTCCTATAAATAATAAATTTACTTTTATAGTAAGTGTCCTATGTGGCTTAACCACGTTATTCTCCTAATTATTCTAAGAACTTTTCATGTTACACACAAATCCTAAAGCCCAACGGATGGAGAGTTATAATTAAACTAAAACTTACTATTTATAGTAAAAACGGAACTAAACATGGAATTCGGCCATCGATATGATGGAATCTCGCAAATTCAGCGTGGACAACCTTGCATAGCCAAGTTGGTTGGGTAAAGTAGCTCGTCCTACCCCAAAATCATATATGGTATGTCGAGTAACTCAGTCCAGTTTTCGAGATATGCTTGTTTTAAGGTTCTAATGGTCTTAATAGCTTCTGCCTCTGATTGAGCCTTCTCTGGTCCATCTTGGACATGAAAGTGTCTGTGACCCACTCTACATCAGTCTCATCCACTTCAAAAGAACTCATCCTTAAGTTATGATGCTGCTTCAGTTCATGATAGTCGGTCTGCTGCGCCATAACGATACCTGGATCAAAAGTTATGATCAATTTACGGTCCACCTTTTTTTGGTCCAACCATGCTAGGAATGTATCTGTGACACATTCTACATCAACATCCCGGTGGGTTCATCCAAGTTGGGCTAACTCAAAAATAACAAATATAAATACGTATAAATTCCCTTTTTCCAGCCCTAATGCTGACCACCATCGTGTTCATGGCCGTGATTACAAACTCATCAACCCTTCTAATTCAGGCTTGTCAAACCATTGTGTTGCCAGATTAGTGGGCGATGATCTAGGGAAAGAAAGAGAGGTGTTGTTGTGAGATCTGGCCATAATAGCCATGGCTCCTTTCAATTTAAAAAAGTAAAAATGTTACAGATGCTACAAGTAGCTATGGTCGATAACATCATCCTAAATGCAGATTGGGTGCTACTCTTGCCTATCTTGAGATCGGCATATGCAAGGACTCTGAGGGGTTACTATGATGTATCATGTACGGGATTTTTCAAGCAAGGTTTACCTTGGCTATATGTCATTGATGATCGTTACATTAATGGTGGGATTATCCAGCGGAGGTATCCTTGACTATATGTCAAGGATTATCATTGCATTAATGGCCTGTTTGGAATTCGAGGTCCTATGATATTGAATTGTACTAAGTAAAATTAATGTTATTATTACATGATTATTATGTCTGCAAAAGCCATGATTTCACTGCAAGAAAAGGGACTTTTAGCGGCGGTCAAAACTGCCAGTAAAACCCCCCAAAACTGCTGGCATTACCTTTACTGGTGCTAGACAAGCGCCGGTACAGGGGCCCGTCAGCAAAACTTCTGCCAATGCTAAGTCAGTCTGTCCAAGCACCGGTAAAAACACAGTTTCTGGACATTTTTAATCATGGAAAAGTGCCAACAAAGGTCTATACAAGCGCCTGTAAAAGTCTTTGTACAGATTTGAGAGGCCCCAATGCAGGCCAGTAATTTTTTTTATTTTATATAATCCAATTGAAACTTGTATTTTTTTTAATATTTGAAATATAAAAATTGTTGCAATACAATTTAAACTGAATATTAAACAAAATAGTCTTGACTAAATAATTAATAAATAATATATATATATATATATATATATATATATATATATATATATATATATATATATATATATATATATATATATATATAAACAAATCCTCTATGTGGTCTACTTGTAGCATGAGTGATGTCAAAAGGTTGAAGTGCTTGTAGGCCTAAATTTAGGCACAATTGATTAAAATCTTGCACACAAGGGGGAAAAAAGAGTCAAAAAGTAGCATTCAAAGAATTGATGCATGGAAAACAATCAAAATCCTTTGAACCTTTGTCCTTAAAAAGTCAAAAACTATCAAGGCAACAAATGTTGTAACTTGAATTCCATTATATCTATTGGCCCCACATTGTTGCATGTGTTTTATCCACACCTGTCCATCCATATGCGCCCTTCACATGTGATCGTCCTATGTAACAAGTCAATGAGCGAAATTTGAACAAAAATGAAAATAGAAAGAACAAATGCCATATTTGTATGCATGAAAGGGAGTGGACACAAGGGTATTTTGAGTTTTACTACACCACCTTCTGGCTACACTGAATGACCTAAATGACTGAAAGTGAAATCTCAACCTACCTTGTTCATCTTGAGTCTTGGCACCATGCTTAGCATCAAATCCACGGCCTCCCTCACAATGTTGTGGGGTCCACCGTGATGTTTTTGATTCATACCATTTCCCCAGGTCATTTTAGGATGAATGAGATCCAAAATCAAGTGGTCACGCCAAATAAACATAGTGGATTAAACACCCACTGTCAAAATCATCTTAGAGGTTGCAGAAGTTTTAGATTAGGCTGAAATATTGGATCAAATGATCTTATCCACCCATTAGAGATTCAATATAATAAATCCCTAATTAGGGTTTCAACATTGTTAATCCCTAATTAGGAATTCACCATTGTAAAATCCTAATTAGGGTTTCAACATTGAAGATACTCAATCTCAAAAGAGAGATTGAGCATGACATTGACACATAGAGAGAGATAGAAAGAGACCTAAGAGGGAAATTGGGAGTGATTGTGCCACATACGGAGGTTGCTTCACCGTCCGATTAAGAGAGAGCTCTTACTTGGCAGAAGGGGAGAGAGAGAGAGAGAGAGTCGCAGTGGGTAGCTATTGGAGTTGTAGCAAAAGTTTCTCGCCGAGAATATTGAGTTGCATAGATAGAGAGACTCGGTTCATGGAGTTGCAGAGAGAGGAGAGAGAGAGTGGGGGCAGGAAGAAGGAGAGAGTCAAGGGGCTAGGAGCGAAATGAGTAGGTTTATTATTATTATTTATATATAAGTTATGCTAGCGCTCGGTTTTGCTCAGTGATGGTAAAAGACACTCCGAATGCGTCGGTTAAACCCTATTTGTTGTAGTGTTTTTTTACCATGGAACTCCACTTTTTGGTCAAATTCTTTCTTTGGGAAAAATATTGTATTACAAGAAATTTGCATTTGGTTGACCATGTAACTGTAATGTGTAGGCCAGATTTCACAACTAATGTCAATCACCTGTATGCATATGCGATACAATTGTTACATGTAAAAGGCCACGTGGATGGACATTGTGGTTAAAATTCATACATCCACCAGAAATCTCCTCGTATTTCCTGTATTTATTTCTTATAAGGATGATATGACATCTGAATAAATTCAATACTTCCCATCATTTCCAAGCATTGGATGGAATTTACATTGGACCAAAAGCAATTCTATACCACCTAATTATGGGTTCCAAACAAGCCCTAAAGTTATAGGATTAATGAGCGAGTGTTCCCTTGACTATATATCAAGGATGATCAATGCATTAGAGGTGGAATTATCGATTAGGGGTTCCTTTGAGAGTCAAAGAGTGATTATCAAGAGGAGTTCCCTTAACAATATGTCTTAGATGATCAGTGCATTAAAGGTGTGATTTTTAAGAGGAGGATTGTTGGACTATATGTCATAGATGAATTGTGCATTGTGGCTATTGATGTAAAAATATGGTTAACCATTTCAGGACCTGTGTACCTACACAAGGAACGGACAAGGAAGACCCTGGCTTAGATTAGGCGACCCCCTAATGCCTAAGTCAAGTAGGGAATCTTGGTCTAGTCGAGTATTGAGGGTTTTGAGCTAAGGATTGTGCGTACCTTTCACCACTAGAAGCGTCTCTATTTATAGTTTAGGAGAGCTGATAACGTGGAGGAGATATTCTTATTTAGTAGGCGCATATTGTAGGTGGATTTAGATCCTGGATTAGTAGGAGGATGTTCCAAGATCCTCGACGAAGATTCCGGGATCCCGAGTGTGTCACCGATATCCTCCTACATCTTTAGAGAAGACCTCGAGTGGATCTCTCTTGGATAAGGTCTGATTACCCGGAACTAGCGGAGACGTGCAATAGGTGGCCGAGGTGGTCTTGGCTGACCCGACCTGTGAGTGGTATGCCACTTTGAGTTATGCCGACTTAGGTCATGCTAACCTGGGTTATGTCGACCTAGGACATACTAACTTGTCTCCCTAGTCGAGCAGAGGAACGAGATGTTCCTAATGAACTCTAGAGATCTTGGAATCATCGGAGGTGGTGCTCTTGCGGGCATGTTCCTTGGTCAGGGACTGAGTAAGAAGTGGGCCCTCATGGAGACCGAGCTTCTTATCATCTTTTTTTGGTCGAGCATGTAAGGTTTTGACCAGACCTGCTTCCACGGGTCGATCCACTTTTCCCCATAACAGTAAGCCCCCCTACTTTCAAGTTTACAAAACAGGCTTGAGAAGTTGGTCAAACCCGATCAAGTCAAATTGTTATTACATGGGGGTTGGGTCATCCTGTTATTAATGTTGAATAAGGTGACAAGAGTGAATATCGGGGTGTGTTAGTAATCATAGTACGACACCCCCAAGGTGGCATGGCACGGATCGAGGTCACGTGGGCTGTCACAGTGCCTTTTCGACACTAGGCGAATGAGGCAGTGACGCATGGCATGTCCTCGGTCGTGGAGTCGTGCGGCTAGTGAGAGAGCACCATGTATCGAGACAGGAGAGCTAAGGAGTTGTTTCGGCTGTGCATTGATTATGAGCAATAAATGCTCGTACAGATGGCTCCACTATAAAAGGGGTTGCCCTAATCTCAAGCAGGGTTACTTGCCCTTTCTTCTCTCGCATACTCCTCCTTCCTTGGTGTTAGGTGATTCCCGGCAAATGATCTTCGGGCATCTTCTTAGGCGGACAGTTTCCCTTGGTGAGCCTCGCTTCCGCTCCCTTACTCCCCTCCCTTTTCTTTCTTTTTTCTTCTTATGGTTTTTCGGCATTTTTGGGTCCACATCCATGTTGGAAACCTCAAGTTTTTAGGAGGGGATGTTCGGCCGCGATGGAGGGGCAAATAATCTTCACCCCATGTCGAACCCGCCATCACCACTGATGACGATGAACGACGTTGATTTTCGAGCGTCCCACACATCGCGAGTGGTTGAACAGTCCTCGGCAAAGCGGTCGGCAAAGACAGAGGGGGCTTTTCAGGCTGCGGAGGAGGATAACGAACTCCCGTCGGAGTCAAAGGAAAGGTGTAAGACCCAACCCAAGTTCGCATGTATGCATGCGTGTCTGAGTGTGCATTTCATTTCTTGTAGTCCCGCGGTCCTACCAATTGAATTTTGGTGACCCGCGACCCTCAGATTTTTTTTGCGGTCATCCTTGAGTCTAGTCATGTATACCCAACTCGGATCGAGCTGAGACCTATGCCATCTTATCCGCTTCGTCATTGCGGTTCCAACGCCACGTCTCACACATAAATTCGATATGTACATCAAAAGTTGTGTACATTTCATTATATGACCATTGATCATGTGGCTCACTTAGGTGGAATGCATGTGCACTACCATTACCCATGACACAAGTCCTCATACACACTACACACACACTACAAAAATCCTATGAAAACAACACCCATCTCAACAAACACCGCCCAAGCCTAGTCTAAAGGCCTCAACATTGTAATCTCCTCCCTATGTCATGATGGCTTTTCTTACAAAATAATTATGGCAAATTTCTCTCTCTTTATTCTCTCCCTCCCTCTCATTTTCCTTCATTGCTAGAATTTTCAGCAACTTCTCTTCCATCTCCCTCTCTTCTTCAGCCCCTTGTCCCTCTAATCCCCTCCCATCTATCCTTCAACAATTCATCTCACCCTTTGATACATGTCCCTTGGAGCATGGAAAGTAGATTGATGTAATTTTTGGTGGAATCCATTAAGGTGGGTGATTTTAATTTTTAATTTTCTTTTCTATCCTTGATCTTATTTTTTTTCTTCCTAGATGGATCATATGGGACCCACCAATCCATGGTGGGGACCCCATTTGACCTCATGGATGTGGCCTTTTGGCCCATCCTACATGCATGTCATAATCCATGAAGGAGCCATTCTCCATGAACCCTATCATGATGTATATAATGATCCACTCCATCTCAAGGTCATCTAGGCCTTAAGGACCATGTTGGGATGGCATCTCAACCATCCATAGTAATTATATATCATGCATGTAGTGATTTTATATTGCATGTACAATTAATGTAGTTGTATGGGTATGATTCATTCTTGGGAGGGCCCGTTAGTGGTGGGGCCCTATCCCATGGCCGGATTGTGTTTCTTCTTCATCTTTTATTTCCTGTATTTATAGTAAATCTGATGTATGTGTAACCCACTTGATGTGCCATGCAACTAGGCCCAAGTGATTAGACATCCAGGCCCACCTTATTGCCCCGTATTATTGGCATGTTTTGGATAGCCTTTGGGCTTGATTTTATGGATGATCTTGGAAGGGGCTTGGGTCTGAGAGCTACGTGACCCATCTAGGTGGACCCCACACTCAAGAAATGGTGATTTATTTCTCTTTTATCTTTTGGGGTGGTTTGGACAGCAACATGCTGCTGTCCAAATCTGTCTGGATAGATTTTTGGGCCACCTTGGGGCCTGATTTCTGAATCTTTGGTGGAAATATTAAAATAAAATAATATATGAATCTTATAGCCTCATGACCCACCTATAAACATACCAAATTTCAACCCCATCTGACATTCATTGGGGTCCCAAAGGTGTGGTCCAAGTGAGGTGGACAGTTTGGATTTTCTGCACTGTTCCAGCAACATTCTACCCTGGATAGGTTGGAATTAAAAAATTTATTAAAATACTTTCAGGTATCTAAAAATTTTAAAAATTTATAAGAAAGTGTCCCACCCATGTTAGGACCTACCTACTAAATTTTGGGACAAATGGACACCTGTACATATCATAGTGGTGGCTGGACCGGCCCACTATAATATGGTGTCCAGATCAGTCTGATTTTCAGGATAGATTGATTTATTTAAATGAATTAAAATATTTATAGATATCCAAAAATTCTAAAATTTTCTATGGGTGTGGCCCACTCATGTTAGGACCCACCTACAAAATTTTAGGGCCAATGGACCCCTGTATACACTGGGGCAAGGGCCGGACTGGCCCACCACGTTGGGACATCTAGGTCTGTCCGATTTTCTAGATAGATTATTTTGTTTAAATTAATTAAAATAATTATGAATATTCAAAAATTCTAAAATTTTGTGGAGGTGTGTACCACCTATTAAAGTATTACTCTGTAAAATTTCAGCCCATAATGACCCCATTTGGACATCCAAAAGAATGGGCCAAGATGGTTGGATTGTCAGATTTTTCTGTTGTACAGTCCAGCAATATGCCTTGATGAAAACCATGATTAAAGAATATTTCCTCCGATGGTGGGCCACATTTTTGGGTTTTCTCTTATTGTATGCGTGATAAGGGAACTTGACCCTCAATTTTTAGAATTTTTGAGACCCTAGACCCACTCCAATGGAGTACCCAAATTTAGGACAGCAGCATGCATTATGGAAATTTTCTGTACATTATCGTCCCTTGTTATTTCAGAACTTTGAGGCCCCGGCCCATTGGGATTTGTGTATGATTAGTTAGGGACCCATCCCTGATATTCTAGGGCCCATTGATGCCATGATTGTGGGGCCCACCATATTGAGAAAATTGAGTATTATTGATCCCTTATATTTTAGAATATTCTTGGGCTTAATTAATGCCCTTTTTGGGTCTCCATTGATGATCATTTGTGGGACTCAAATATAATTAGATTTTGGAACTTCCTAGTGGGCCTAGATTGGGCTAGAATGCCCCAGTTTTTCCTAGTCATATGTTGGGTTGACTTACACCATTTTAATGGACTTATGGACTAAGATAAAGGTGGTATTAGGCCCTTAGTTGCCCACTTAGATTACTAGTTGTTGGGCTGATGTAGTGGGGCCCATTTTATCCAACTTAAAATTATTTTTAAGCCTTATTTTTGTGCTCATGAGCTGCCCATTAAGTTTAACTAAATGTATGAGTCCTACGACCATTGGGGCTTGGGCCTTGAGCCTTAATTCCTCTCCATGGGCCCATGTTGTTGAAGGTAGTATTGGACCCTTTTTCTCATGCCTTTTGTGGAGCTTATGTATGTGGTTTGGATGTGGGCCTTGAGCCTTGTAGCTATATGGATTATGGTTGGTTATGCCTTGAAAAAATGGTGGTTGAATGTCCCTATTATGGACCCCTCTAAGTATAGTTAAAGGCCCACCGTAGACCCTTGCTAGGCCCGTTTCATCTATTTAAGCCCATATCATTGTTCTCCTTAGTCTCGTGGGCTACCCTAGGTAAATGGGCCCCCACTAGAGGTTGTATCCCTTATGAGAATTGGTTAAGTACTTAGACCCTCCATAGTTAGGCAGAGAGTTCATCTTCACCTCGTTGGCACCCCTAATCATCTTCATGACCCACTCCCATACGCATCATATACATGCTTGGTTGAGGTATGATTGACCATGATTGTGTTATTGTATAGAACATGTTGGTATCTCCTCGAGGGAGGTAGAGTTCTCCCCTTTGGAGCACGATGGACGCTTGAGATTAATGTATGAGTGATTATGTGATTCATGCATCTGGTATTTGTATAACATGTGGATATCCGCCCTTGTTTCATCAGGGTCTTGCCTCCACAAGGATATTTGTGGATGACCGTATGTGTGAACAACGAAAATATTAGTTGAGTATATCGGGTGCAGAGGATACCCATTAGTGAAATTCTCAAAACTTTTATGGTACTAAGGATCTGCTCCAACGTCGTGACCAGGTGGAATACATGAGCACACGAGGGCCTTATACCGTTAGTCCGTGACTCTCACTGTCGTGTAGTCAGTTGGATAGGGGTGTGGCCTTACCTGCCCGATGTGTAGGGGGCATTGTTAGGTTGAATCTGACCAGCTCGTAAATGGGTCCTCTAACGTCAGGCCTTGCTGGTGATTGGTTGTCCACAGGCTGGCAGTGAGGTATCTTACGCTTGTTTGATTGTGCGGGGTCTGTAGAGAGGCAGTCATTCAGTAGTGTAATGGACCCCGGTGATTTTCTTATGATTAGAAATGTACTTGACTTATGGTTTGGATATGAGCATTGACATTACTTGCATCGCATTAGCATTGGCTGTACAAGCCCCTTCATGCATTGCCTTGGCATGACATCCAGTATTCATCGTATCGTATTCATGATAAGCCTTGGTAAGGCTAGTGATTTTTCCATTGAGCATATTTCTCTTTTTGCATCTCCTACTATTTTTCTGTGCACCATTGTCACATACTTTCACCACCCTCTAAGCTTCTATAAGCTTATGCACGATTGATGCGTGCAGGAGACTCTAAGCAGGCGTCGTAGCTGCAAGGCGTAGAGTTGAGTTGAGCTTGAGGACCCGGTGTTGTTGATCTTCCTTTCCTTCTCCTATCATCTTATGTATGTCCTTTTGGACCTTCTGAAAGTTGTAAAAGTTCAAATTTATAGTGAATTTTACGATGTGTGCCTTTGTTATTCTCAGATGTACTTGTTGTGATCTTGGATATGCTCATATTGGTAATGATTACATTGTTATGAAAATTCTCCTTGTAGGATCCCAAGATCGGAACCTGTCTCAGGAGCCGGGAATAGGATACTATGGAGGCTGTTACGGCCAGAACCGACTATCGGGTTCCTTAAGATTCCGGTTATCGAGTCTGGGGCATGACAAAAGGGAGCAAGTAAAGTCCGTGCTAAAGGAAGCCGACTTGGTGAGGATAAGGTTGGGATACCACATTCCAAAATCCGTGGTACTCCAACCTCCCTCACTAGGTGAGCTTCCCAATGAGCCCCCTGAAGGAGAGGTGGCCATTTGCCAGGTCGCCCTCCAGTGCAGCCTCAGGCTTCCTCTCTAGAGGATAGTGAGGCAAGTACTCGCGCATATAGGGTTAGTTCCTGGACAACTAATCCCCAACACTTGAGAGCGTTGGTGGGGTCATTCATCCTTTGGTCCAAGCTCGACCAATCCGAGCTGACTGTAGACGAGTTCCTCCACCTATACCAAGTGAAATTCAACCCTCTACATGAGGGTTGGTATTCTTTCTCCTCCTGGCGGGGAACTGACAAGGCCTTGATCATGGATGTCCCGACCTCTAACAAAAAGTGGAAGAACAAATGGTTTTAAGCATCGGGGGAGTGGGAGGCGTCAGGAATCTCCGGGCTATGTTCGTGGGTCTCGACCTCCTTTTCTGTGCCAGGTCAGTCTGTCTGGACTTAGCTTCTCTTTTTCTTCACTTTGTTTCGCTTGGTCGTTGCTTTTATTCTAACTTGTATTCTTTTTTTGTAATTGTTCCCAAATATCTCACTGTGGTGGGCACGAAGACTCTTGCTCAAATTGCTAAAGCTCAGTCGATGGACGTCGACCTAAGGTCTTCGAGGGTGCTCCTTATGCCTGGGCTTCTCCTCAAATCAGGTCTCGACCTTTTCTTGACAGGTATAAGTCTTTTAATAGGTTGCTTTGGGATATGACATACTTTGCAGATTTTTCGCTAACTCCTTCCATTGTGTAGATATGTCAGAGGCAAGGCCTTTAAAGTACAAGGCAGCCCCTCTGGCCAAGCTTGCTCAAAAGAAGAAGAAACTGACCTCCAAGAGCAAGGGAAACCTCGAACATTCTTCTTTTGCAGTTCAAGAGGTAGCGGGTGACATGCCGACCTCGGCTCCTGCCACTAATGTGGCTGAGGAGGTCATTGGATCAACTTTGCTTACCGAAGCTCAGGCTGCTGGGGCCCAAGTGGCCACGGAGATGGAGGTTAAACTTCCCCCATCCTAAGTGGGGGTCTTGTCCAATGGCCACGATGGGGAAGGCTAGAGGCCTTTTAAGTCGGTTCAAGCCGCACTAGAGAGCCTTCTACCTTGGGCGGATTGGTATATCTCCAATGCCGATTTCACCAACACAATGGAAACGCCGCCAGTTGAGATTCCTCAAGGTAGGTATTCTTGACTCGAGATGGCATTATTTCCTTTCTGCTTTGATCTGACATTGCTGCTTTTTGGCAATACGCCCCTTCCATGCTCAACGTACTACATGAGATGTCGCGCACTTAGGAGGAAGTCAAAGAAGTAGGTCAGGTGGAAGTCAAACATGGGTGTGCTGAGGCACACCTTTAATGTAAAGATCAAGGAGGGCCAGACAGGCATTGTGGAGGAGTTTAAGTCCTCCAAGGAATATGCAAAGGATAGGGACACCCTATATGCAGCCGAGTACGAAAAGTGCCTCGAAGACATAAAAGGGGCGCATCCCGAGCTCAATCTCTTGGCCTTCGAGGAGGTCGGCTCTAACTTCGAGGAGCCTCCAGAGGAGTTTCCCTCCAAGCAGCCCCCCGTGGCGTCGTGACTTCTTCCTTTCTCTCTATCGTTGTAATTTTTTGACTTATTGTAATGTACTCCGCGGTGTTATCAATGCAAAGAAATTTTTTTTATCACATTGTTTATTTGTATGAATTTTCTAAGTAGGAAGGTCGATGTAATCTTTTTAGGCCGCCTTGCTCAAGTAGTATGATAATCGATGATCCTACCTCTTTTTCAAGGGTTGGACCATTGGTAAGGGCATCTCTTCCCTTGTATCAATGAGGACCCTTGGTAGATTTGCATAGGTCGAATATACGAATTACGCAGCTTAAGTAGTGGCGATAACATATGGCCTGATCTCTTCTCAAAAGGTTGGCCCATTAGTGAGGGCTACTTTTCCCTTGTATTGTGGGAAGCCCTTAGTAGATGGATCGTTTGTAGACATTAAAGTAGGAAGCAAACTTATCCTGACTTTAGGACTTTTATTGTAATAATTCTAATGTAGACTAAGTAAGAAAGTAGATTTTACTGTTGGTCCAGGTCGGTCCTTATGTGTAGTAGATCTTGAGATGCTCACATTCCATGGATGTTGTAGGAGTCGACCTTCTAGGTCCTCGAGTTGATATGATCCTGGTCAACTCGTGCTTATTACCATGTATGGTCCTTCCCAGTTTGGTCCCAAGGTTCCCGAGTCGGGTTCCTTGGTGTTCTGGAAGGTTCTTCGGAGGACTTGATCTCCATCTCAAAACTTTATCGCCTTTACCCTGGAATTGTAGAAACGGCGACCTGCTGTTGTCGAACAGCGGCCTTAACCTGGGCTTGCTCTCTTCTTTCTTCAATAAGGTTGAAATCTAGTGTTATTTATTCTGCATTCTGTTGTTCATCGTAGGAGCAGGTCCGACCAGTTGCGAGCCCGATCTCAACAGGGATAACAGCCTCAACGTCGAAGGCCAGGGAAAAAGAGGTTTCTCCTATGCTCGTCAGGGCAATAGTTTAGTATGTACAGAGGATGTGGGAGAACTCTTCTACCCATGATCCTTTGGCTTTCTTAAGCTTCATTCGGAGATGATTCTTGATGAACTTGTTGATTGCTTCGACCTGTCTGTTGGTCTATGGGTACTGAGGTGATGAGTAGACATTCTGGATTCTGAAGTTTTTCGCACATACCTCAAAACTGCTTATTGTTGAATTATTTCCAGTTGTCCAAAATGATTGTGCAGGGGATTTCGTACCTTTATATGATATTCTTCCAAATGAAGTCTGTAATTTTCTGCTCGGTGATCTTGGCTAGGAGCTCGAGCTTAGCCCATTTGGTGAAACAATCGACTGTGACGACCTTGAACTTGGTCTGCCCTTTCTCAGTTGGCAAGGGGCCGATAATGTCTATCCCTCATTGGATGAATGGCTATGGTCCTGTCATAAGAGTTAGTTGCTCAGGAAGTTATCAAGGTATTATCGTGAATTGTTAAAATTTGTCACATTTCTAAGCATATTGTCGAGAATCCACTTGGATGGTCGGCCAAAAGTATCCTTATCAGATGACCTTATGGGTGAGGGCTCGGCCACCAAAATGATTTTTACAAATGCCTTCATGGATTTCTTTCAAGATGTACTCGGCTTCCTTAGGTCGAAGGTATCTGAGGTAGGGGAGAAAGAATCATTTTTTGTACAAGATGTCTCCGACCATGGTGTAGTGAGCTTCTTTGGCCCATAGCTTGCGTGCCTCTAGACGACTTTCGGGTAACTTTTCCCTCCTTGAGATAGTCGGTTATTGGATCCATCCAGGTCGGCTCTAAATTTATTAGGAGAATTGTGCCTGTATTAGGCTCATTGATGCTTAGTTCGGTTAGGAACTCGATCAGGATTGGTTTTGGGATATCGTCTTTAGCTGTTGTGGCCAGCTTTGCAAGCATGTCAGCTTTAGAGTTTTTCGCTCTGGAGATCAGACTAATATTGCACTTCGGGAATTTGCTAATGAGGAATTTGCTAATCAGCTCTCAAGCTCTTTACAAATAGGCTCTCATTCATTCCCTTTTGGCCTGGTACTCATTAGCTATCTGGTTGATGATGAGTTATGAGTCGTTATGAACTTCCAAGTGTTGGACTCCCATGGCAGCTTTTAGCCCAAGCCTAGCTAATAGCGCTTCGTATTCTGCTAATTAAAATCCAAATCTTAAGGCATATTGCATGCATGTTTGGTCAGGAGCCTCCAAAACTATGCCGGCCTCGCTACCTTTAGAATTGGAAGAACCATCGACATACAACGTAGATGTCAGTTGATCTGGGACAGTAGTCCGGTGCTCAATTTGCTTGGGCCAATTGTTGAGACTGGATTCCAGCTTGACATGATCTAGCTCGATATGACCCAGCTTAGAAGGACTCAGGTCAACGTGACCTAGTTCCGCATGACCCAAGTCATTCTCAAGTACAAGCTTGACGATGAATCAGCCACTACTTGGCCTTTGATCATTGTCCGAGGCTGATACTTTATGTCAAACTCGCTGAGCTCAATTGCCCGTTTCGTGAGTCTCCTTGATACTTCGGGCTTCAGAGCACCTTGTGGAGAGGTTGATTAGTTGGGATGATGATGGTATGGGCTTGGAAGTACGACCGTAACCGTCGTGATGAGATGACAACGGTTGGGGCCAGTTTTTCTATGTATGGGTACCTAGTCTCGGCGAAGACCACGGCCTTATTGACATAATATACTGAAAATTGTTTCCCTTCTTTCTCTCTAATCAGGGCCGAGCTAACTGTCGTTACTGATACTGTCAAGCATAGCAATAACGGTACTCCTTGCTCGGGTTTGGAGAGCAATGGTGATGATCCTAGGTACTGCTTGAGTTACTGAAAGGCAGGCTCGCATTCTTCCGTCTACTTTGTCTTCTGCTTTCCTTTCAATTACTTGAACAAGGGAAGACATTTGTCGATAGCTTGAGATACGAAACGGTTCAGGGCAACTATTCTTCCTGTAAGGCATTAGACTTCTTTCGTCATCCTGAGTGAGCTCATGTTGAGCAAGGCTTGAATTTTCTCTGGATTAGCCTCAATTCCTCTCTAGCTGATTAAAAAATCTGAAGAATTTTCCTAAGCTGATGCCGAAGGCGTATTTGCTCGGATTCAATTTCATCTAATATTCTCTAAGGATTAAAAACTTTTCTTTGAGGTCGAAAACGTGATCTGGAGCTTTATTACTCTTGATGAGCATGTCGTCAACATAAACCACTATGGAGAACCCAATTAAGGGGTGAACATCTTGTCGATGAGCCTTTGGTATGTAGCCCAAACGTTCTTCAGTCTAAAAGGCATAACCTTGTAGTGGTAGAGTCCTTTGTATGTGACGAAGTCATTTTCTACTTGTCACAAGGATGCATAGTGATTTGATTGTAGACTGAGTAGGCATAGATGAAGCTCAAGAGTTCATGTTTGGCCATATTGTCGACAAGCTGGTCAATCCGGGGGAGAGAAAAGTTTGTCTTTGGGGCGGGATTTGTTCAGGTCGATGTAGTCAACATAGACCCACCACTTCTCATTAGACTTTTTAACCAAGATGACATTGGTTATCCAGTCTGGATAGTAGATTTCCTCAATGAAGTCGACCTTGAGGATTTTTCCAACTTCATCTCTAATTACGGTATATCGTTCGGGCTTAAACGCCCTTCGCTTCTATCAGATTGGTTGGGGTCGACATTCAACATATAGACCATGACTTTCGAGCTGATAATGGGCATATCTTGGTAAGATGATGTAAATACATCGGCATATCGTTGAAGGAGGTCCATGACCTTCTCTCGTAATGGCAGTACCAAGAATGACCTGATTTACACTGTTCAAATTGGGTCGGAGTCGTCGAACGAGATGAGTATGAGGTCTTCCATAGGACGCCCTCTCTCAGTTGAGTCCTCTCAGGGTCGAGAGAGGTGATGGCCATTGCTTGTTGTTAGGTCCTTAGTGCCATAAAATAACATTGTTGAGCTTCTTGTTGGTCTCTCCTGACCAGTCCGATACCATGTTCGGTGGGGAACTTCATCGCAAGATGATACGTCGACACGACAGCCCGAAGAACATTGAGTGAAGGTCGTCTGACAATAACATTATAAGCAGAGGGGCAATCCACTACTAAGAAGTCGATCATGGTCATCATTTAGCTCTGCCCATCTCCGACAATGACTGGGAGCTAAATTGACCCTTTTGATGTGACCTTATCTCCCATGAATTCAAGCAAGGGTATTTTGACAGCTCGAAGCTGAGGTCGTCCAACTCCCATTTTGTCAAATGCTTTAGCGAAGAAGATATCGGTCGAGCTTCCGGTGTCCACCAAAATTCAGAATACCTTTCATTTAGCTATAGTCATAGTAAACACGAGCACATCGTCATGGGGATGGCGAACTCCTCAAGCGTCCTCTTCGATGAAGGTCGGCTCGCAAGGTGTTACCTTTTTCTCTTTTGGGGGTCTATTGGCGATGAGGACTTTTTGCTCCGAGCTGGAGTGGCTATTACTTCAGGCATGAGTTTTTTGAGCTCGGTTCGAGTCACCTCCCCCGACAAGCCCACCAAAGATTGTGTGAATTTTCCCGATAGGTTCATTATTGATGGGCTGGTTATTCTTCGGGTCAGCTTGCTCTTCCCTTTTGTTGACATATTCACATAGGTGCCCATTGCAAATTAGGGCTTCAATTTCCTCTTTCAAGTTGAAACAGTCGCAAGTTGAGTGGTCGTGATCTCGGTGAAAGTAAAAATATTTTCGCTTGTCTCGCCTGTCTACATCGAATTCATCTTATTCGGCCATTTAAGGATCTGTTTGTCTTGGACATCCATAAGGACTTGCAATGGCGTCATGTTGAGAGGAGTGTATGAGTTGAACCTGCTGTTATATTGTCTGCCCAAGCATTGGCCTCTAAGAGGTTCATCGTCTTTCCTCCTCTTATTGTTGTTAGTCGAGTTAGGTTTCTCCTTGGACCACTTCTCCTTGGTCGAGCTTTCCTTGCTCCGAGCTGCCCTTCGTAAACTAGCAACTTCCTCCATGTTTGAATATTTATAGGCTCTGTTGAGGAGGTCGTCCATCGTCGTGGGAGGACTCTTGTCGAGCGAAAAGAGAAATCTTCCATCTCTTAGACTTCCCATCATGGCTGTCAAAACAATCTCCTCCGAATGTACTTACACTTGCATCGTTTCCAAGTTGAAACATTTGATGTAGAATTTGAGTAGTTCACCTTCTTTTTGAAAGACATGGAGGAGCTGGGAAACCGTTTTGAGGCTTTCTTTTCCCCCCAATGAAGTTGGTGATGAAGGCTTTGTTAAGCTCTGTGAGCGAATTGATCAATTACAGCTTCAATTGTTGGAACCATTTTCGAGTTGCTCCTGTCAGGGTTAGTGAATATGCACGGCACATTACTGCAGTTGATGCATCGTGCAGTTCCATCCAAGCCCTGAAAGACTCCAGGTGCTCGGCTAGGTCGATGGTCCCGGAGTACGGGGCGACCTGAGGCATATGGAATCTTGATGCAAGTCATGCATGCATAATGTCGACAATGAACGATGGCTCAATTTTCTCCAATATTGTCTCCACCGAGGTCGGCTTCCCAAGGGTCGAAGCGTTCGATCAGCAAGCTTGTCGTATGTCGCTGACCCATAGGTCATTGAGCTTGACTTCCCAATGGTCGCCACTTTTAGTGATTGTCTTGACTACTACTCCAGGTGCTTTGTCACGCTTCTTTCTATCCAACTCGTAGCGTAAGTCGAAAGCAACTAGTGCAACAGTAGCGAAGACGTGAGAAAGTGTCGGTTTCGATGTTCTATATTGCTTGCTCCTGCAGGAGGTAGCAGGTACGTCAGATGGTTCAAGGAGCTCCTGAACTATTTGTCCTGACACTTGCCCAGTCCCTTGTGCGGGACATAGTTATAGTTGTTCCAACATTTGTTTCATAGAGTCTGTATTGTTGTTCAATATTTCAACTTGCTGCTTAAGGAAGACAAATTGTCCTCCTCGATTACGAAATCATTGCGTCGGCCCCATAGGCGTGGAATCAACATGCAACTTGGAAGAGGAATCCCATTGGCTAACAGACTATTCCGGTGGTGCGAGGTCAGGTGCAATCAAGGAGGCCGAAGCTTTCTTCTTCCCTTTCTCCATCATTAAACCTTAATAAAGTGAGAACAGCTTCATACGTCATTCCCACAGATAGCGCTAAACTGTTCATGCAGAAATCTAGTTAACCCTTTCTGGACCTGTGTACCTTCACAAGGGACGGACAAGGAAGACGCTAGCTTAGAGCAGGGGACCCTCCGATGCCTAAGTCAAGTAGGGAATCTGGGTCTAGTCGAGTATTGAGGGTTTTTAGCTAAGGATTGTGCGTACCTTTCACCATTAGAGGCGTCTCTATTTATAGTTTAAAAGAGACGGTAATGTGGAGGAGATCTTCCTATTTAGTAGGCGTGTATTGTAGGTGGATACAGATCCTGAATTAGTATGAGGATATTCCAAGATCCTTGGTGAAGATCCCGGGATCTTGGGTGTGTCACGGATATCCTCTGAGATTTTTGGAGAAGACCTCGGGCAAATCTCTCTTAGATAACGGTCTGATTACTTGAAACCAGTGGAGATGTGCAGTGGGAGGCTGAGGTGGCTTTGGTCGACCCGAGCTATAAGTGGTATGCCACTTTGAGCCATGCCGACCTGGGTTATGCCGACGTAGGACATACCATCATGTCTCCCTAGTCGAATAGAGGAACGGGATATTCCTGATGATTTGGAGATCTTGGAATCATCGAATGTGGTACTCTTGCGGGCATGTTCCTAGCTAGGTCACAGACTGAGTAGGAAGCGAGCCCTCATGGAGACAAAGCTTCTCATCGTCTTTTGTTCGGTTGAGCATGTAAGGTTCCGACCGACCTGCTTCCATGGTTTGGTCTTTGTCATGGCCTGAGTAGGAAGCGAGCCCTCATGGAGACAAAGCTTCTCATCGTCTTTTGTTCGGTCGAGCGTGTAAGGTTCCGACTGACCTGCCTCCATGGGTTGGTCCACTTTTCCCCATAACAATGGCATTTCTCTTGCTTTACGTGGAAATCATAGTTTGCCTTGATCTTGAAATATTTGTTTATTCTGAAAATATGCTTTAAGTGGTTTTCTTATATATAATCATGCTTGTTTTCATACTTGTGGTGGAAATGATCTTAATTAGCTTTTAAATCACCTATTACTATAACTCTTTTACTCGGCTTTTTAGATCACCTATTTAGATAATTACTTTTATTAAATATTAGCCTTTAGTTTATTTGATTTAAAAAGTCATAATAATATAATGTAAGACTTTTCTGAAAGAGGTATAGTGGTAGTTGAGTAGAAATTTGAATTCATTAAATTTTATTTTTAATGTGTGAATATAATTATCATTTCAGTAATTAAGTAGTTGTTTGGTTTGGATATATGATTTATTTATAAAATTATAGGATAATGAATGTGAATGCGACGTATGGATGTGCATAGTTTAATTCTTACCCTGGAACTCAGGATCAGGGTTATCATACTAGGTTTCTGATTTTTAGGGCTTAACAAACATTTAAACACAACTGCTTTTTATAATTTAGTCCACCTGAGATTTGGATCAGCTTCATTTTTGGGCTCATAAATGGCAATTACGGAAGGGCTGCTAGGTGAATATATAATACATACATCAAGGTGAGCCCAATGATAGGGGCCACATCATCTTAGGAGGCCAAAGACAACACCTAGTCCTCTCGCATTAGAAAGGCAAGAGTTTAACGAGAATTGTCATAAGAGAAGTGTATAACATGTGTACCACGTGAGCAAAAGATTCAATTTTTTGCAGTGGACACCTTATTACTACAATTGCGTGAATAGAGAAGAAATATTTGAGTGATGGCATGTTGAAGTAATTGACACCAAATCAACACCTTTAATTGTCGTAGGAATGCCGCACTTGCAGTGAAGATGTTGGAGAGAATAAGCCTCTATAACTTTTTCTAATTTATTTTTTGGGGAATTATTACCCAATTGAAGATATATGCAAGGAAGGTAAAATTCTAAATAAATATGAAATGAATAACAAAAAAATGTGAAATTCTACCCTAGCAAAGAATACTCTAAAATCTCTTGCATTCTTCTTCACAACAAAGAACTATCTTAGTTCAAGTATTGTGGTCCCCAAAAGTTTGTGATCCATGCCATTGGTGGGATGGAACTCATTTGAAACTCATTGGGTCTTTAGGGTATCTCTCACACATTATTATGGGGCTTCCCATATTAACATGTGTTGTATATGATCTCATGGGGACTACTTGTGGGCAACCAATAGTAGGTGAATTCCATGTTATTCTTTTGAAATCTCTATTTCAACTCTCTTTGCAATTTAAATTAATTCAAGTTTTTATCGTATTTCTTGAAAAAGCAGGTTTGGGAGTACTAGGATGAAATAGTGACGAAATGACAAATAAATACCAGCACTCAACAAATTTAGCGACAGAGTTAGACCGTCATTGTCTCACAAAACGGGACAAACAAGATCCGTCGCTAAACTGTGATGGACTACACCCTTGCCAATAACCAATGGCTTGTATCCGTCTGGAAATCTCAAAAACCCCCATTTAGTGACAGTTGCTGTTCATCGGCCTGAAACTTTTCCGACGGATTATTTCTGTCGCTAAAATTTCAAAAAAATAAAAAGCTGCATTTAGGTTGCATTTTGAATCTGTTGTATACAAAAATGATTCAAAACAAATGTCAGACACATCTGACAAGGACGGTAACATACATGTTGGCCATGCAGCTGTACATCTCTTTTCAAAATGTAAGGTGCAACATTCTTAGGACCAAATTGATGTGTAACAAGCTAGTGGTATTACGAGCTTAATTATCACACCTTGATAATTTCAAATAGCCAGTCTACCCCACTCTCACCAGGAAATGGAGGCTACTCAAAAATAGAAAAGAAAAAACAAAAACTTATAGCTTGCATTATTATCAAGGATTGATTTTTAAATGTGTGAAGCAAGAACATAGTCAAGGACTATCACCTGTCCTAGGAGTTCGGCTAGAACACAGCCAGCGGACCAGATTTCAATGGTCGCAGTGTACCAAGTCACTCCCAAAATCAGCTCCGGAGCTCTATAATACCTAGGGAAGATGCACTTTCGGCTCCCTCTTCACCTATAAAAGATGAAAGGTGGATTAGGATCATCAGAAGTTTTCAAAGCAAATAATGTTCCAGGGTGCAAAAACATACCAGGACTTCTGCACTTCCAAAGCCACAGTTTTAGCTGGTGTGCTGAGGGTTGACCTGTTGTAAAGGACTTTTGAGTTGTATTATTTCATTTTAAAAAAAAGTTAATCATGCAGACATGACTTTCATAACAAATAGATAGGCTTTTAGAGCAGAAAACAAAAATATTCCAAAGATTTTTTATTTTTATTTTTTTGAGAGAACAAAAGATTCCATTAAAAAAGGGCATCGAGATGCCCCCAAACAAAGGCAACAGCATAAAAACAAAACTAAAAAGAATGGTCCACTTTCCCGTGGCTTTGGTTTAGAGCAATGAAGTATTAGGGAATGGGATGGGAGGGGCGCTTTCCCCAAAATACATTTTTTTTTTAATTTTATTTCAAGCATCTACATTATTTGTGATCGAAAGGCCTAATGTAACGTCTCAGAAAAAGCCATACAAAGACCCAAGTACCACCTTAGGCAGAAATCATAAAGGACCAAATCCTTTAGAAATTAGACGAGAATTAACTAAGTGTTAAACTAAATTATCTGTGAAATTAGCACTACCCGCTTTAAATACGAACTACAAGACCCAAAACTAGTAGAATCGCTAATGCTACGTTACCTAGAAATCTAGAATCCATCTCAAAACCCAGTTGCTCTCAGAAGCGCATTGAAACTCCGTATCAAACCTGAACCACTTGTCAAAAGTCCGATTTTTGCGAAACTATACAGTTATGACCGCCTTGTTAGGCTTGACAACCATCTCATAAATCAAGTCCTAAAGGTATCTAGAAACGCACAACTTGAGCCCGGAGCGAAGTGCGTGAGAAACGCGAATATCTTTAGGAAATGAACTGAAACTTAAGTGAATTGAGTCGTTCGCTTATAGGTCAAATCTAAGGATTCAGACCGTCAGAATCTGACCCAATTACACTCTCGGATCAGGAAAAATTTTCAACACATGTCAATGCACTTGTGGCTCTGATCGAGTACCGGTGACCGTTGAATTGAAACTGATCCTCCGTAGTCGATCCACGAACCCGATCGGACCGAAAACTTAACCTGGTGTAGATTCATCGTCAGAGGACTTACTCCGGACCATATGTAAAAAAGAGGCCTCCAGATGTGCTCTATTGGATCGAAACAGTCACTCTTTGGCTATAACCTAAGTATACCATGGCCCCGGGGCCATTTCCATCAGTTTTGGGCCTATATAAGGTCCTTTACCCACCCCTCTCTCATTCCATACGAATTTAAAACCCTAGGAGAGAGAAGGGAGAGAAAGGGGAATGAGAAAGTGTGTGAGAGAGTGTGAGTGTTTGTTCCTAGGATTCGATCCCACCACTCAACGTGCTTAACTACTGCTTACGTGTCGCTATACCGGCGATTTCGATTCCATTTTTCGGTAAGAAATCCTAACCCTAATCTATTTTAGGGATTCAAATAGAGTAAATGGTAAAATAACTAAACTATTTCATACTATAAGTTGTCGTTGTGCCGTAGACGAAAAGTTAGTGTTCGAACTGAGTTCGTTACAGGTCTACCAGTGAAATGTACGAACTATAAACATTTAGGTTATGGTTTTCAAGGCTTTCAATGTCAGTAATGATTTATGACTGACTTGATTGCTGTCACATGTGCTTAGATACGATGTTTTCCATATATTACATATATATATAGGCTAGGTTGAATTTAATGCATTCCAAGTGTTTGTTGAAATGTTCGAATGAATATGGAATTATGAGTTGTGCTTGCCATGATTATTGGTTACAGATACATGATTGTTATATGTGTGGTAACTCTTTGGTGAAAGGATTTGTTATAATGTGTGTTTTAACTAATTTATTGTAACGCCCCAGTTTTTGAGACCCGAATATACCACTCGTCTCTTGAAAACTCAGGTGTTAGCTGGTAAGCAAAAGGAAAATCAAACCAAATCAAAGTGCGATTAACAGAACCAAGCGTAATATAGATAAAACTCAAATAGTAACAATATCTTAGACCACTCAGCTGGGGCCCATATACAAAACCTTAATCCTACAATAAACTGAAATGTTTAATAAGCAAATAGACTATTGATTTAAACCAAAATAAGTAGTCGTCTCTTGCTATGGCTCCTCGTTGTAAGGCTCCTCCTCGTTTTCAACCACCTCTGGATCCTCTGCACGTCCCGTTGTCCCTGTATCCTCTGTACGGTTGAATATTGATGAATGAGTGACTAACTCAGTGTGATCTCCCCTCAAGATTACACACCACCGCCCTAAACAAGGAATAACATAAAAGACATAGATAATCCAAAACACAGTAGATGTATTCTTATTAAATGCATGGATGTATGGAATGCACTCACACCCCAGGGATGCTCATTTGTACGGACAGTGGGCTCGTCACCCATGCAATCATCGAACCTGAGCACATCATCCAGTCGGAAACAATACGAACATCACGTACGATAGCAATAGATGCTGGTTTGTGCCATGTATGCATGATTAGCCAATCCGTTGATGAATCCAATTACACTCAGTCATTTAAATAAGTTCACGGTCACTACGGGAAGCTCGTGGCCCAGTGTAAGCCGACGGCTCAGGCATAGTGTCCCTTTACCACAATACCCGACCCATGAGGCTACCATCTTGGGGTGTGAGTAGGACCCACCAACGGATGGTCGATCAACCAACTTTCGTGTTAGGAGCCTACTTATGTCATAACTAAGCTAGTTACCCCTCAAGCATGGACTCTCCTTCTATCGGACTTGCTATAAAGAGATTTCAGTAATATGTGTGTCATATCATCATATCAGTAACATAGATTTTATCATGAATGGGGAAACGAAAAAGCAATGCATACATTTTCATCAGGACATATTAACTGCATTTCATGAGATATAAGGGTAAGCATGAGAATCATTCAAACAGATAGGTCAAGTGAAAGCAGTCCATTCCTACACACAATTTACCCTTAATCCAACTATCTATTAAACTTCACCAAATTACTATTTCTAGTCTAGTTAGGGATGGAAAGCTCAAGGGGAAGAAATCATCACCAAGCAAAGCGTAGAGTACTCCTAGACGCAGGTTTTCTTGATAACGTAGTGAGTTTACGCCGCTCCTGTAGCTCCCTGTACAATTCCATTTATAATAGACAGTGAGCCACAAGGTTAAATACTTGGGGTTAGGTGTAGGTTTGGAAAACCCTAAGCCAAGGTTGTCTTAGGTTGTACTCAAGGCAATCAAGCTCACTAAGCATGAGCCCTTGTTTTTAATTAAACTGGGTCCTGTCAGGGCCCACTTGATCACTAGATCTGCCTCATTCTTCTCCTTATATCCTTAGGATGGGTTCGTCACCTAGTAAACATGTATACATTACACATAGCATATATATATATGCATACATTATATGTCTAATGTATGTATTCCACGGCATATAATGTATACACCACATGAATTATATTCCCATCACGTGGTATACATGTGTACACTATATACATTACACGTGCATCACACTAAATGTTTCAAACATGGCCCACTGATCTGATGGAGGGTGCGGCCTGCCCTTTTGGACGGCATAGCCAAGACACATATAGCGTGTGGGTAGAGCAATCAACTGATTGGAGTGGGCTATTCCAGCCAAACAGCCTCCCACCGTCAACTCCATGGACAGTAGGGCCGCACTCCACCCATCATGGTACACTTTACATGCGTACAACGTGCAAGGTGGGTCCCCACTCAGCTGGCAAAACGGTGGATGGTGTGGATCTGCAGCAAGGTGCCCACGTGGCAGACTTTGGATGGTCCAGATCCCACACTCGAGACAGGTGGGTTTTGTAATCACGTGGGTCCCATGACAGGTTGTCCCGTATACGTGATATGTACACGTGTATACATATCAATGTGGGTCCCTCATGGGGCCCACCACGCACCTACAGTGCAGGCTACCGTATGTACACCGGAGTCCATGGACTCAGCTGACCGCGTGGGATGGCCCAAACACGCAGCCCACCTGGAATTTGAGTGAGGCCCACCTGCAATTTGCAGGGGCCAGGGTCAGCCCACCAGCTTCAACGTGAAAACAGCACCCCATGCTGCGTGCTGTTGAAAGTGCATTCAGGCTCATTACAGCCTACATCTGTCGGGGCCCACGGATGCATGCGATGCAGCCAACCAAGTTTCGAATCCCAGGTGGGACCCATCCTCACGTGGCTGCATGGCCAAGGAGGCTGGTCCTCAGTCCGACAGAGAGTTGCGTCCATGCAGCCCGTCCGGACGTGGCCAGCAACAGCATCCGAGCCACTGCTCGTACCAGCAACGGTGTCCGAGTTCCCGCTCAAACCAGCTCTGCCTGGGGTTCGATCCCGACCCCTGATCATGGCCCATTGGAGTCTGTTCTCAGCAGGAAAACGTGGCCAATCCTAGGACAGCTCGTAGTCTAAAACAGAGCTTTGTTTCTTCCCTGCTCATGGCCTGACGCACGGCCATTTTTTGGCCGGGTCCTGGAATGAAATGGAGTCTTCCTCTTAGCCTGTTACAACCACGTTTGGCTTTTACCCAGAGCTAGCCTTGAAACTCTACAGAGAGCTCGAGGACATAATTCGAATGGGGCCTGCACCGGTGTCCTGACCTGTCTGAGTTGCGGTTTGAAACGGCCATTGTTTGGCTCGATTCTACCTCACATGTGGACCTCGTTTGAGAGCTACTCCCGGCATCATTAATGGCCTATTTTAAGGCATGCTTCCTGCTCAAAGCCGAGCTTCAGTTGGGTTGGTTTTCAGCCTGGAACAGGGCCATGGATTGGCTCAGTTCCAGTCCGAAACAGGGACCCAACAACAGGCTCCCCAGTCCGTTCCATAGCCATTGATTGGCTTGCCTTCTAAGCTAGTTTCGAAGCTCTACAGAGGGCCCAAAACAGACTTTTCGCGAGGCCTGACGTGTGGCCTCAAACGGCCATTGCCTTGCCCGACCCGACGTCACTGCGGCTGGACCGAACCCAGCCATTGTTCGGGCTTGGTTCCGGTCCAGGCGAGCATTATCTACACTAGTTAAAACTTATGAAAATAACAAATGGAAGAGGTCTTCCTGTGGGACGGTTGGAACTTTTCTTACCTAAGTTAAAACAGGGGGTGGGTTTTCCTTCCTTTCCTTACTGCATTCTTTCTCCCACAGTGTTCTTTATATAGAGGGAGGAAGAGACAGGGGACGGCTGAGATGGCTCCTTCGTCGGACGGCTGGGATTCATCCTTCCCAAAGAGGAA
This sequence comes from Magnolia kwangsiensis, assembly GCA_037074715.1. Classification (NCBI taxonomy): domain Eukaryota; kingdom Viridiplantae; phylum Streptophyta; class Magnoliopsida; order Magnoliales; family Magnoliaceae; genus Magnolia; species Magnolia kwangsiensis. Next base: position 11,209,405 of record CM073571.1, read on the forward strand.
GGGCGGTTCTTTCTCCCTCCTCCCACGCGCCTTGTTTGGCTGTTTTTGGCAAAAAGAGGGGGAGGAGTATGTCTTTAACCGGAAAATAGACGGGTGATACGGCCGGACCGGAGCGATCACTGGCTGCTCCGACGGTCCCAGATGGGTCCTCCATAATGGATATCCGCCACGTGTAATACAATGGACGGTTGTAACCTATCTCCTTCGTCCGTTTACAAGGGCCCAAAAGTCTATACGATTTTCGTTGTATGGGCCCCACAAAGAGTTTGGATGGTTTAGATGGCTCGGAAAGTGGACGTGGTGGCCCAGTTATAGGTTTGAAGTGAGTCTGTTTAATCTGAGAGAGAAAGGCGGGAAGATATTTGAGAAATGCTCAGTCAAAGATGATTTGACCGAGCTAGTGGTTTCAGTGCATCTCGTGCACAAGCTCTCTCAGCGTACATGCATTGTGCGGGGGCCCACTGTGATGTTATCACCATAATCCACTCCATCCATTTGTACTGGACACCTTACTCAGGGACCTTGGTCCACTTTGGGTGGAGGGTGAGCCCTAGGTGGCCCGTTACATACATCCTTGGGCCATCAATGGCCCATATGCCATGATCCGTCGATCAGGTAGGACTGATAAACCTTTTCAACGGTTAACATAGGGTATTAATTACGATGAAATCGTGCTTTTCCACTAACTAGTTCTCACGTGGTGGTGACAAGTGTGTTGCAGCAATATCTATTGACATAAGGCCTTTAATTTAGAGTGTTTGGTTAGCTGTACCTTCTTGACTGTCATAGGGCGTGTTTTGGCTCTTGGAGACCCTGATGGATGGCTTTAATATTGACCGGGATCCCTATCCTGCGTATGTCGAGTTCGAGTTTTTTTATTAACCCCCATTTGTTTTAGTTTAGTGTGGGTTTAAAAGGTAACACTCTTGTATTAAAGGTACAGGGTATTATATTTATAATATATATGTAATATGCGTAGGCTAAGTGTATGATAAAATACCTGAATAAGAAAATGCTTGATGTAATGTATTTAATGAGGGTGTTGGGATAGGATTCTCAATTCCCTTATACATAGTTACAGTTTCCTTTATGTAACCTATCTTACTGCTATGTGATTTATAGATGAGATGCTTATGTATGATAACATGTGTAGTATGTGTTTGTTGAAGTACTCAAATGAGATTTATACTTAGATTTGGTTGTCACATGCTGTCTTGAATTATCACATGTGAATGCCATTAGTTGGAGTGTGATTGGGACTATAACATAGTCCAGGCAATCCGTAATGGTTTCCGATTAAGTGGCGGAACTACTTTCGCCACATCAGATGCATTCGGGGAATTCGAGTCATACGGAGATTGTCAACAGTGGTTAGGCGTGCTTACGCGCTCTATATCGACCCAGTCAACCTACGCTCGTACTAACCGAGCCTGTTAAGTAACCTGATTGGCCTAAATGTGTATTTACCATGTGTGGACACAACTGCTTGAATTTAAGGTACCACTTACCAATGAAAATCGTTTAACCTTGGTACCACGATCCGCTAAGACTCATGAACAAGGCATGGTGGTATGGGACGAACCTCCCCGTAGTGTCCAGTGAGCAACCCAGTCTTGCGAACCGAATACGGTGGTATGTGACATTGTATTCGAGCTATCAGCCTACGATTAGGTGACGAGCCACTCGTAGTGACCTCGAGTATATACTTGGTCTACGCTAAAGTGACGAGCCTTTCCGTAGTAACCTTGAGTATAAACCAGGCCTACGCTGAGGTAACGAGCCTCTGTGTAGCGACTTGGAACTATCTATCGTATGTGAATAGCTAGGATTGACGACCCTAGATGGATCATTGTTTGGGTAAGTGATATAAAGGAAGGTGCCTTAACTTCCCAAACATGCTGTTTGAATAAACCTAATAAAAAACTTGGTTAATATGACCATGCACCACATTGCATATGCTTTGGCGAGAAAGCTCACGTTTAGGGAGTTCTCCTTGCGTGATCGTGAGATGATGTCGCTAGAGGAGTGCAGGCAAGGGCATGCATCATTACAGCATATCATTCTTGCATTAACAAGAGTACTTAGGATATGAGTGTCATACTGCTTATCATTATTGCTTGACTGAATTGATAATATATTAACCTTTGCCTTATTGCTCCACTGAATTGATCACTCACTCTCACTCTGGGATAGTGTTTTAAAATATCAACCAAACTCTATTGTAGTTGTAGGTGATGTCGTGGCTTATGAGATGGAGGCCGACTTTTATGATGATGAGGAGTTCTCCTACATACAACTCTCTGGCAGGTCTATGTAGACCTAGAGTTGCACATCGGGGCTACAGGGAAATGGATAGACGATATCACATTTTATCATTTTGTTATTTCAGGAATTATACATGTAATTATTTGATCTAGTGACATGTGCACACTCTGGGAACTCACAACCACTTATATGCTTTATATATCTATCACAGTCTTCCGCTGGCGTAATTTACCTGTCTTTGGAATATGATATATTGTTTTGGTATAATCTCACTCATGTTTAATGCACTAATATTGACAACATTTAATCATCATTATCTATGTTGCATAAGTGATGTATTGAAACTCGGGAGTTGGGCTCCTACTCGACCTTCGAATTTCAAGGCATTACTCCTAAACACGATACCTTCCTCATTTTTGTTTCATTTTACACAATAGTCCAAACAAGCAGCCAGTTCGAAACAAAGTCAATCCAACAAAAGATCCAACCAAAGTTCATTTTTTGGGATACTAATTCCAAACGCTACCTTGACCACGGCATATCTAAAGTACTTTTGCGTGGTGAAGAATGCTCTGTGGTTTATGAGAACATTGACGACATGGAAAAATTAGGACAATCTTCTTCATCTCACCATAAAATATGCATGAACAAAACAATGAGACTAGTCAATAGTCAACACAAGATCTCCTGTCCAAAATATTTACACTAATAGCACAAATAATATACATTCAACGTTTCCGGACCTTTAAAAGATTTAAGACATTTCGCCCTTGAAATCTGGTAAATCTTAAAGTTGAAAAACATAATCTAGCTGCACTTCCCACTTCTCTATTAGGTAATGCAACATAGAATTAAAGGGTAAGTTCAGCATTAAAGCTGCATGTAACCTAAGAGGAGAAGCAATAATGCACTTGGCATAAATACCAGAAGATTTTGTGGCTTCTTGTCTGTGGCATACTCCAATACTACCATGAATGTAAGCCAATGGCCTACATATCTACAAAATACCAACCTAGAAGTCAGAATATTGTCCATTACAAAACATCTCATACAATTTCTTGTCAGAAAATGAATCAACATTATGCCAGCAACTCAGACACCATGAAAATTAATTATCAATAACTTGCATTGGAAATTTAAAAGCTAACATCAACTCATAATAGTCCACCCAACCAAACCCAATGCAGTAAAATTGAAGTTACGAGCAGACATCAAGAATTTACTTGGTTTCTCATACATACAAAAAATTGTCATACAGAAAACGTCCTTCACAAGTTGGATTCAAAAATTCAAGTTCAAATAATTGACAAAAATAGGCCTAGGCCAGTATAGCATGATACAACCGCGGCATTACTTCTCACAGAAACTTTGTGCAAAACAAGTATATGTAGATTAAAGATGTATATGCACTTGAAATCATCGGCAATTTCTTTACCTGAAAATCCATTGCTTCTGAGATCCAGTTCTTCCAGCTGCATGGAACTCCCAAAGAGCTCAGGTGGTATATATCCATCGAGCAGATTGTTTCCAACCCACAAAACCCGAAGGGATAGCAATGGATGAAACAAAGGAAGCTTCCTTCTGATCTGATTTTGACTCACATCCAAAACTTCCAATTTCCGAAATATCTGCATCGAACAATCCTTAAACGACTCCCCATCCAGCTCATTGTGACTCAAATTCAAATATTGAACAGTATTTACGAAGCTGGAAAGATTCTATGGATCCAATGAAAGCCTGCCATTGAAGTGATTACCGCTGATATCGACATACTCCATATTCCGGAGCTCAGAGAACAAAATCCTGACATCACCTGCAATCCCATTTGAATGCAAATCCAGAAACTTCAACTGCTGGAGATTCTGGATTCCACTCGGGATCCATCCAGTGAAATTATTCAATGATAGACTGAGATACTCCATGCCCGGAGCTCCATGATCCAGGCTGGGATTGGACCGTAGAACTGGTTCCCTACAGATCCTAATGCTGCAGAGAAGTAATTGTTCCGATGGTAGGGACAAGGTGGCCAGTGAAAAAATTGCCCAAGAGGCTGAGATTCCTTAGCATTTTCGGTCCATTCAAGGTGGAGAACTTCAAACACAACTGGATCACAAATTCAAACAACAGAAGGAAAATTTGAAACACACACACACAGAAAGAGAGAGACCATGAATTCTTTTGTGTTAAAAGTGTTGAGCACAATGGCTAAGACTGCAAGAAGCTAACATATTTCGTGCCCAGGAAAAGCCTCTGAATACAAAGCAGTGCATTCTTTGTTGCCTCTGCATTCTCATGGTTCATGAGCTTCATGACTATCTCCTTCCCCTTCAGATCAGTCACAATGCTCCGTCCGGCTGGATGGTACTGAATGAACTGCAACAGGTTGTAACAGGCAACAGCTAGTGTCCTTCGATCACTAGATGTATCGAGGATCGTGATGAGAACACATATAATCTGTAAGAGACAATGTTATTCTGTGTTTCAGTCATCTTCTGATCATCAACTCTAGAATTGCAAAATAAAGATGATTATGATAGTTATTAAGCCAAGATCTCTGCATGAAAATGCAAAAGATGTTAAAAAACTCGGTGATTGGGAAGGAATTCAGCCAACTTTTCTTGGTTCGGGCCCAACAATAGTGACTTCAGACTTGATGAGTTTTGGGCTCGTTGGGGAATTGAACTCACAAACCATAAATCGAAGGATTAATTTCCAATCAAGCTTTTGAAGACGCACACACTCTCATACCATAAATTAAAGGATTAATTTCCAATCAAGTTTTTGAAGACACACACACACACACACTCTCGGGCCATAAATTGAAGGATTAATTTCCAATCAAGCTTTTGAAGGCATAAATTAAAGGATTAATTTCCAATCAAGCTTTTGAAGATATGCACACACGCGCGCACGCACACATACACAGCTTTCCAAAAGGATTAATGAACATAGTCTGAATGGGCATGAGATGAGAAATCTTCAAAGTGTTTGTCATTTCAGAGAAAAGCCCGAGAAATTTGAGGTGAAATCCAGGCAAAAAAAAAATCAAAAATTAAAAAAAAAAAAAATTTACAAATAAAAATCAACATGACAATCTTCCCAAGAAATGTTGTCATACCCCAAAATTTGAATACAGAGTGTGCACACTCAGACTCGAGTTTCGAGTCATAACTCACACATTGTGAACTTATCTCATTTCATTATACGATTATTCAGAGGCAAAAGTAATATTCATTTTACATTCCAATTAAGTTTATTCACAATCATTCACGCAAAATGATTTAAGCATCAACATCCATCTATTCTCAACATGCATAAACATTCAATAAGCATAAATTAGGCACCATTCATCAGTCAATAAAACTTACCAATGAGTACTTACTACAGACCTGGAACAATTCATTTAAATAAAATCAATTAAATTCTTAAAATCCTACAAATAATGCTATCATTTATTGTATATAAATCATACCATCGTAGCAAGTAAAATTCTAATTAAATAATTAGGAGCGGTCCAAATATGGTCAGTTCCTCTTCTGATAGATATGATCATGTCTCATGTGGGTCGTGCACCAGTTCAACCATAACTTCTTATTCATGCACCAATTCATCAACTAATTGCTCATTTACACAGTTTTTTCATCAATAAAAATGTAAGCTAGCAAGGCTTAGTGAGAAAACTCAGCATGGTTTATACTTATTACAATTAAGATATAATAAAAACAGAGTATGCAAAATAATATGGATGCAAATGGTGTATGAATGCATAAAATGGGATAATCGTCCATATGCTTAGCTTGGAAATCGTTAACCTGCATCTACCTGTTGGGTAGGCTTCCACCTTCTGATAGGCTTGGGCATAGCCCGCATCCGATAATAATCTACCAATATCGACATTTCTTCCAGAGAGAGCTCCTAGGATCGACAATGCAATCTATTTGTATGATGGATAATGCATAAATGCATCATTTTTATAACTGTTATAGTTGTCTTGATCAGAACAATATTCATATGTAAATTTAACGAACGATTATCATAATTCATGAAATTTGGCATAATTTAACATGTGATTTACCATAGCATAAATTCATAATAGTTAAATCAACAACATCATAACAAAACACTCCAATCAGTACATCAATCAATCAAACAATCACAAAGAATTTATTTTAATTCCAATGAACATGAGGCACGATGTGAGTACTCACCCCAGTATAGTGATGTAAAATCCACAACATAATCAAGCTAGTTTGAATTTAAAAATTCTATCAATTATATCCACAACATTGTTATTCATCCAGTTATATAAAATGGTGGGGCCCATCTTTGATTAACATCCTAAGTAGTCAAATCCTAAATAACCAAATAATTGAAACTTCCATATATAAGATATTCATTAAATTCAATTATCGAAATTCAAATTTTTTTAAGATTCTGAAATTGAATGGAAAATGATTGATCGAGGTAGCCCACTGGATGATTAGATCAACCAAATTCTTAAGGTATTAGCATATTTTGCTTTTACACATTAGATGAATAGTGTCGATCTAACTACGCATATACCGATCGCTCATCTCGACCTTTTACGCCAAGTGATACCAACACTTGCGCAAAATTCTAAGCTTTCCTTATTAAACACTTTCAGATTTGACTAGTCTAACCCATCCAATACTCAAATTGATCTGAAAGTGAGGGCTCTTATATATTTTGGCCTTAGGGATCGTATGATTGGTACATATGTAATCTTATTCGACCACACCAATCAATTTCAGCGACAAGAAACTTCACATGAAATTTTACACTCGCATCATCTTTACATTGTATCTATCCACATATCAATGCAATGAACGTGTGGCCGATCCACACAGTTCATTACATATATCAAGTCAATTTACATTAAATGCACAAAAAAAAAATGAAAGAATGACAATAAACTTACATGATCTAAGCTCTCCAAAGTCATCTCTCTCTCCCTTTCTCAGTAGTACGTAGGGTGTCTTTTGTTAATATCTGAGTTAGAGTATAACTCTTCTTACAAAACCTTTCATAAAAGGATAGTCTTATTTGAGAGGTTGAGATATACACAAAGAGTTAGATATATAAAAGAAAGAATGATTAAGGATTAAAATAAGATAATAGATAAGATAAGAGATAAGGATTAGGTTTGAATAAGAGATGAAGTAAGATACAAAATCTCTCTCTTAAATTCAATTATTATTTTTCAAGGGTGTTACATTCTACCCTTAAAAGAAAATTTTCATCGAAATTTACCTGAAACTACTCCTCGAGGATATTTCTCGCAAATCTCTTTTCTACTCCCAAGATGCTTCATCTACTCCATACTAACTCCATAAAACGTTGACTAAATGTACCATTTTAGTGCATAACTCGTGCTCCTTATGATCCAGTATTTGAACCAGTCTCTTTATGTAAGATGTATCTTCCTGTAATTTGAGATCTTGCCTATCAATCACATGAGAAGCATCCATCTCATACTTTCGTAGCATCGATACATGAAAGTGGTTTGGATATAATGAATATATCATGGTGGGCCCACAGAACTTGGTGACATCAACACACTACCGAGGTCAATATGTGGCATGTTGGGGGCCTTGCACAAAACCTTAGGATCTAGCTGCCCAAAACAAACCAAAATTATGGGATAATAAAGTAATGAAATAAATCAAAGCATAAACCACATGACACCAAAGAATTTTACATGGAAAACCCTCAAAAAGGTAAAAACTACGGGACCTCGTCCAGATCAACAATCCACTGTAAAGTAGAATGTTATAACCGATCACAAGGACACACCGCTTGGATCAAACCTTCTTCACTCATGCAGGAGTGGATGAACAATAAGAGAATAATGAAAAAATAGAGGGATCTCACCGATCATGAGGACATAGAAGTGCTGAGACATGGACTGCAAAGTAGATCACCTCTACGAGCAAAATCTCTCTTCCACGAGCTTCCTCTCTCTCTCTCTCACCTTTGATAGCCCTAGGCCCTCCTAGAAAACTTTAGGAAACCTTAGAATACCCTGAAGTACACTTCAATCCTGCATACACCCCTTTATATAGATTTAGAAAGAGATAGAATCGGAATAGGAAACAAAAATCGCAGAATCTGCATTTCCGCAAACGAATTTGCGTAAACCTTCGATGTCATCGAAAGCCTTCGATAACAACCTTTGATTTCATCTAGGGCCCTTCGATAATATCGAAAACGAACCAAAACTATCCAGCAACCCGGGATGAAAAATCTTGAAAATACTTGATGATATCGAAACTAGTTCGATTTCATCGAACCCAACAATGAGGATAAAATCCCCATCAAATCTTCTCTTTTTCGACTCAAGAGGAGTTCATCTTCTTCAAGCTAGCCAAGTTTTTACAAACCTCGAACTTGCCCTTGAGCAATGCCTTGGTCATCATGTCTGACCCATTATCGTCTATGTGAACCTTCTCAAGCTGTAACATCTTTTATTCCAAAGTATCCCTGATCCAGTGATACCGAATCTTTATGTGCTTCGATTTGGAGTGCTGACTTAGATTTTTGCTCAAGTGTATAGCACTTTGACTATCACAATAGACAACGTGTTGCTCCTGCTTCAGGATAAGTTCCTGTAGGAACCTCTTCATCCAAAGCATCTTTTTACATGTCTCAGTGACCGCAATGTACTCGGCCTCTGTCGTCGACAATACTACGACCTTTTATAGCTTGATCTGCCAAGAAACCACTCCCCCTGTAAACGTGAATATGAACTCCGATATAAACTTCCTGGAGTCTATATCGTCTGTCATATCTACATCTGTGTAGCCCTCTAACATAGGTTTTTCATTACCATAGCATAGGCTTAACCTGGATGAGCCTCTTAGATACCGCAGTATCCACTTCACCACTACCCAATGCTCTTTGTAAGATTGACAAGATACCGACTGACAACACCAACAGCATATGCTATGTTTGGACATGTACACACTATAGCATACATCAAACTTCCTACTGCTGATGCGTAGGGAATCTTCTCCATCTCTTCCACCTCTGCCTTCGTCTTCGGACACTGCCTGTCGCTCAATCTGAAGTGACCATTTAGTAGAGTACTAACCGGCTTCACTACATTCATATTGAACTACTCTAGGACTTTTTCAATATACCGCTCTTGTAACAGTCAAAGCTTCATTCTACTTCTGTCATGGGTTATCTTCATTCTTAGGATCTATTTAGTCGAGGCCAAGTCTTTCATCACAAATGACTTACCCAATTTCTGTTTCAATTTGTCGATCTTCTTGATGTCTTTTCTCATGATGAGCATGTCATCAACGTATAATAGCAGAACTAAGAAATCACCATCTAAAAACTTGCGCGTGAACACACAGTGGTTCGACTCTGTTCTGTCATACCCATGCTTCAATATAAACGAGTCGAACTTCTTATACCATTGTCATGGAGTTTGTTTCAGCCCATACAAGCTCTTCCTTAGTCTACACACCATATGCTCTTTGCCCTCTGGTTGGTGCGTGTATCACCATAAAGGAAGGTAATTTTAACATCTAACTACTCTATCTTCAGATCCATGCTATTTACCAACCTAAGCAACACCCGTATGGATGTCATCTTCACCACTAGTGAGAATATCTCCTCGAAGTCTATACCTTTCCTCTGACCGAACCCTTTCACTACAAGCATGGCTTTGAACCTCGTCTGTGAATTCTTCTGCTCAATCTTCTTTCTGAACGTCCATTTGTTGCTCAGATGTTTCTTGCCCATAGGCAGTTTTACCATGTCATGGGTGTAGTTCTTGTACAAGGATTTCATCTCCTCTTGCATAGCTTTCAACCACTCCCCCTTATGCTTGTCGACTAGGGCATCGGAATAATCTTCTGGCCCTCTTCCATCATTGAGCATAATGTACTCATGCGGTGAGTACCTCTTAGACGGCTGTATGTCCCTAGATAATCTCCTCACATGTGCCTCAACAGGTGGATCAAGTGGGGGCTGCTCCCCTGGTCCATTTTCTGAAGGAACTCCCTTCTCCTTTGTGCCTTGATGTACTCTCCCGTCATCACGCACCATGGGAGGAATAATCGGATTCATGTCCTCTAGCTCACCTGAACTAGGCTAGTTCTTCTCTGGCTTACCAACATCTTCTATACACTGATTTTTAAAGAAAATCATATCTCTACTCCTGATAAGCTTCTTCTCGGTCAGATCCCATAATCTGTAACCGAACTTTTTATCACCGTACCCTAAGAACACACACTGTCTGATCTTCATATCAAGCTTGGAACTTTCATCCTTTGATACGTGGACGGATGCCCTGCATCCAAATACCCTGAGATGACTATACGACAGATCTTGTCCAGTTCACACCTTCTCAGGAGCTTCTTCATTCAACGGGGCTGATGGAGACCTGTTTATCAGATACACTGCTGTGTGCATTACTTCTCCCCAGAACGTCTTGGACAACTTCGGATAACATGCATCTGATTCTCTCTACAATAGTACGATTCATTCGCTCAGCCACACCATTATACTGAGGGGTCTTGGGAACTGTCTGTTCATGTCGTATACTCAGGGACTTAAGATACTCACGGAAGTCACCAATGTATTCACCACCATTGTCAGTGTGGATGCACTTCAATGATCTACTTATCTCTCTCTCTCGACCATAGCATGAAACAATTTAAATACACCAAAGACCTCATCCTTGGATTTCAAAGCATAAACCTAAACCCTCTTAGATGCACCATCTATAAAAGTGACAAAATACAATGCCCGACCCAAGGTTTTTATCCTCATAGGACTACAAACATCAGAATAAATTAAATCTAATGCATGCACTTTATTAACATGAGAAGTAATTTTAACAAATGAAACTCTATACTTTTTTCTAATAAACAATCAATATAGGTTTTGAGAGGTATACCTGTCATGTCTAAAAGGAGTCACTTCTTCGCTCGTAGCTGAAGCCCTTTTTCACTTATGTGGCTTAGACGCTTGTGCCACATGTCAATAGCTGAATCTTCCGCTGCGTTCAACCCACCCTTGCACATACTGACACTTATCTTGTAAAAGGTGCAAAACTTCTTTCCTCTGGCTGCAATCAACGAATCCTTGATGAGCTTCCAGCGCCCATGAGCAAAACGGCTTTCATAATCATCATCATCCAACCTTCCCGTCGACATCAAGTTGAGGTGAAGGTCTGGAATGTATCTCACATCCCTAAGAACCAATGTTTAGCTCACATCGGTCTTCACACAAATATCACCGACTCTTAAGATCTTTGATACGCCAAAATTTTTCATCTTCACGGACCCATAGTCACCTGAATTGTACCTTGTGAAGAAGTCCCTATGTGGAGTCGTATGAAACGAGGCTCCCGATTCTATGACTCAGTTGGTGTCCTGACCTGTAGTCGTGAGACAAACATTATGATCTGCCAAAAGAATAACTACAATATCTCAATTTGAAGCGACCGTAGTGGAATCTGATTCATCTTCCTTCTCCTTTCCTTTTTCTTTCTTATCGTTCTTATTCTTACTACATTTATGCTTATAGTGGCCCTTCTTGACACAATTCTAGCATTCAGCATCTTTCCTAGTACTTGACTTACCTCTTAATTTATCTCGGGCCTTCCCGTCCTTCTTGTTCTTTCCTCTCCCCCGTTCTTGTGTTACAAGAGCCTCTTGCTGAATAGACCCCTGAGACTTCCTCCTTGTCTCCTCATTAAAGAGACAGCTAGTTACCTGTTTTATAAACACCTTTCCGTCTGGCACGGAGTTACTTAGAGACACCACCAATGTCTCTCAACTGTCAAGCAATGAACTAAGCAATAGTAAAGCCTGCAATTCATCCTTTAGGACCATCTTCATACCGGAGAGCTGATTCACTATATTGCTAACCTCATTCATGTGCTCGGCCATAGAACCACATCTTTGAACTTAAGATTCACAAGTCATCTTATCAGGAAGATTTTATTACCAGTTGTCTTCCTCTCACAAAGCCCTTCCAATTTCAGTCATAGACTAGCGGTTGAGGTCTCCGTAAACATATGGTGAAATACAGAATCATCCAATAATTGTCTAATAAACCCCATCACCTTTCTATTCAACTTCTTCCAATCATCATGTAACGCCCCAAAAAATCGGGGGTCGTGCATACGCTCGACTCTCGAGTTCCCGAGTGTCACTTATCATCAATTTTATAATTTTTAAGATTAATTAAGTTTAAACGCGCTGTAAGACCCGTATCCTAATCCGTACTGATCCGTCACTTCCCGCGATCCTTCTCGTCAAATTTCGGCAATCCGCGACCAGTAGTTGACGTTGCACACGACCGTAAGTCGTATCCTATTCATTTGAGTCGGCTTAATCTAAGACTTGTATCATTGCGACTGCACCGTCGCTGCAGTTCCAACGCCGCAACTCACGCATCGATCCGATACCCAGACGAGGAGATGCGAACCCGCGTTCAGTTCGAGCAAAAACACCGCGCGTTGCAAATCCCAAGGGAATCTCTACAATATGCTCATCAATCCCATCAATCAATCCCATCAATCACCTCTCATGTCAAGTACAAAGTAACCATGCTTTCTTTCTCCACAAGCCAAGCAACCCCAAAGTCAACCAATCACTCACCTCACCCATCACTCACCTCACATCACTCCATCACTCTCACATCTCCCTACAACCCTCTCTCTCTCCCTCATTTCCTAACACCACTTCCAAGCAAGGGAGAGCATCCCACGTCCAAATTTTTCCCAAGAGAAAGTGTGATTTTGGTGGCCCACTTCCCATCCCAAATCTCCCATCCTAGCCATCCATTTCCCATCTCCACCATCAAAGTGAAGCTCTAGGAGACCGGCTATCCAACGGACCAAGAAGATCAAGTGGTGGGTGTTTCTTTAGACTACTTTTTATGTTTTATGATTGGCTAAGTGAGGCCCACCGATCAATGGTGTGGATCTCACTTAGGACCATAAGATGTGGCCGATGGCCCATCTTGATCATCAAATCATTCCATGATGGAGCCATTCTCCATGGACCCCATCATGATGTTTACTTTCCTTGTATTAAGAGGTCATCTAGACCGTCCATTTTTAGTGGAGTGGGATCTCCACCGTTGATCTTTTGTTTGATGGTCCATATGCAATGGGCCCCTTGATGTATGATTGGATGATTGAAACGGAGGGCCCATAGTGTCGGGGTCCCTCCATCTCACGTGTCCCGCTCTTTTCTCTCTCTCCCTCTCTTTCTTCCATTGTTTTTGTGTGTGATGATGTAGAGGTGCGGCCCACTCCGATGGACCCCACCTTGATGTATGCCTTACCTATACCATCCATATACATGGTGGCCCACCTAGACAACCCATCTGAAGGTGGGGCCCACCTTAATATGTGGTATCCAAATCGTCCAGCGTCCAGACGCTGGACGTCAAAATGAACCGTTAGGCAAAAAAAAAAAGAGAAAAAAAAAATGTATAGGTTTAAAGTTTTTGGAGAGAGAGCCACTTGTATAGGACCCACCTTGATGTATGTATTCAATCCACGCCATACATTACATTCTTCAGATTATTTTGGCCGATGAACCGAAAAATGAAGGTGATTCGAGAATCTGGTGGGCCACAATATAGAAAATGGTGATTTTTACCATTAAAAAGGCATTCTGATATTTCTATACCTCCAAATTATATTCAATATTGGAGTCATTGGACTTCTTTTAAGCTGTGGAATCCAATGGGTGGATTGGATCTACTTGAACTGGGCCCTACACAGGAAAAACCGCGGAATTTCGCGATTTCAAAAAAAAAAAAAAATTAAAGCAGTAGAGGCTGCTGCCGTTGTCAGGCGCTGCAGGCCGCGCCAGCGCCACTGGCGGGCGGACGGGTAGTAGCCCACGGCCCCAGCCGTGGGCCTCACCTTGAAGTTTATTTGCCATTCAACCCGTTCACCAGGTAGGCTCCCAGATCAGTGGGCCGCCCTCCAAGTTTCAGACAAATCCAAAGCTCAGGTGGCCCACACCATAAGAAACAGTGTGAATTAAATTCTACCATTGAAACTTGTTTTGGGGCCTACAGAAGTTGTGAATCAATCTGAAATTTGTTTTCACCCTTCATTCAGGTCTGCATGACCAAATGGACGGGTCGGATGGCATGTAAGTATTATGGTGGGCCCCACATGGGACCCACAGTGATGTACGTGCCTAACTCCACCGTCCGCACGGACGGTGGAGCCCACTGAATGTATGTTGTATCCACACCGTCCAGGGGACGGTGTGTGGGTGCACGTGTGAGTGTGTATGCATATGTGTGAGTGCACGTGTGTGTGTATGCAAGTGTGTGAGTGCACGTGTGTGTGTGTATGCATGTGTGTGAGTGCACGTGTGTGTGTATACGTGTGTGTGTGTGTGCATGTGTAGATATATATATATATATATATATATATATATATATATATATATATATATATATATATATATAATATTATATTACATATGATGTTGTATATATATATACTGTATTATATATGTGTGATGGTGGGCCTCCATGTGGACCCACCCCCCCACTATGATGCATGTGCTACATCCATACTGTCCACCTATTTTGAGAGCTCATTTCATGATATGAGCTAAAAATGAGGCAGATCTATGTTTCAAATGGGCCCACCTTGGTGTGTGTTTAGGGCCCACAATTTACTTAATTATGGTCATTCATTGAGACCTACTTTGGTACATATCCAAAGCCTATGGGACTAAGCCCATTTGACATATGCAAGGTCCATGGGACTAAGCCCATTTGATACATAAAGAGCCCATGGGATCAAGCCCATTTGATGTGTATGGGGCGCAAATGGAGTGGCCCATTTGACATATTTAAAGCTCATGTGTGTAGGCCCATCTGATATATTTCAAGGCCCAAGTTGTGAGGCCACTTTGATGTATTTCAAGGCCCATGGATTATTGACCATTGCAATGTAATAAGGCTCATTGGTGAGGCCCATTAATGCAACCCATTTGATGAATGTGAGGCCCATGTAATACGACCCATTTGATATATCTAAGGCCCATGAATTGAGGCCCAACGGATGTCCTTATGGTCCATTGCAATGTACGTTTCTCATGGTTCATGTAATGATATTTATGGCGGGTCGTGCCTAGGGAACAATGTTGGTTTGACGTCCACATTGTATGTACAATGTTGGTTAAATGTCTGCATTGTAACTCTCTTTAGGGCCCATTGATAGGCCCACACTCGTTACTATTCATTGCCTTATATCATGCTTAGTATAATCTCATAACTCATGCCCATATGCATCATATGTATGCTTGGTTTGAGTAGCGACTGATCATAGCATATGCCATTAGGCAGACCACTTATGGGACCCGTTATGAGACGGAGTGCCCACATGATCGCGTAGTACGCGCTGGATTTCTGCATGATTTGACGGCGTGATTCATGCATCTTGCATATGTGTGACTTGATCACTGCACGCCCTAGCGACATCAGGGCCGTGGCTCCACATGTACGTCGTGGATGGCCATATCGGATACCAAAAATACTTGATTCTAGCACTGTGGGCACTTAGGATGTCCTTGGGTGAGAGTCCCAGAACCTTTTTGGTACCAGAAGATGCTCTAACGTCTGGACCGAGTGGATACACGAGCGCCCGAGTGCCGAATACCAATAGGCCGCGTCTCCCACTGTGTCGTGGTCGGTTGGAAGGGGGTGTGGCCTTATCCGCCTGAGTGAGGGAGCTATAAGCTAGGCTGAGTTTGACCAGCTCAAAAATGAGTCCGCTATCGACGAGCCGGGTAGGTATTGGCAGACCACTGGTCAGGCGGATAGTGAGGTCTATTCCGCTTGCTTGACTGTGCAGCTAGGGAGGTGGCAGTCTCTGCGAAGTGTATTAGACCCCGATGATATCCAGAGAGGAACTGTACTGATATGTGTACATGATGAGTATCGACTTGCTTGGATTGTATTTCGCATATGACATTCGGCTATGTAGGCCTTGCATTGCATCGGTGTGGCCGATGGCATTTATATCTCGCATCATGCCTTCATATCTCGCATCATGTCTTGCATTACATAGCCCTGGTATATTCATGGACTTATCGCATACTTCCTCATTACCTGATCTTGTACACTCGGCGCTTGCCCTCCGCACACACTTACACCACCCCCTAAGCTTTTGTAAGCTTATGCACGACAGTTGCGTGCAGGTAGCGTTTGACAGCAGAGCACTGAGGCAGGGTGCATATCAGGACCTTTTGGAGCTTTTGATCACCTTATATTTTTCTTCCGCATTGTACTTAAAGTTTTTGATATAGTGGATATGTGGTGATGTTGTTTTGTGACTTTGTTATGCTTGTGGTTATGCTCCATTACAAAAAAAAAATTTCTATAAAAATCCTCCTTGTAGGATCCCAGGATCGGAATCTGGCATTGGATTGTCAGGAGCCGAGAATGGGGCACTATGGAGGCTGTCGGCACCGGATTCGGCAATCGGGATTCATGTGAATCCGATTTTCGGGTTTGGGGCGTGACACGCGCAACCTGAAATTACTTGGAGCATGAAATGCAACCACAACTAGTCTACTAA
This sequence comes from Magnolia kwangsiensis, assembly GCA_037074715.1. Classification (NCBI taxonomy): domain Eukaryota; kingdom Viridiplantae; phylum Streptophyta; class Magnoliopsida; order Magnoliales; family Magnoliaceae; genus Magnolia; species Magnolia kwangsiensis. Next base: position 11,226,275 of record CM073571.1, read on the forward strand.
AGTGAAAGAGACATATATATATATATATAAGTCCAAAAGAATATAAAGAGGTCACCCAACAAAAATAACAAAAAGAATCATATATCCAAAGAAATGATGTGCTGAGCCCACGACTCAACGATCTAGAATCTAGTCTCCTAAGCCGATGGAGAGCCGCTCATCAACTGGAAGTAGAAAAACTCGTCCTCCTCGCTCAAGCTCTCGCCACCAGGCTCGTCGAACTCAACACAACCTGCAGTTACTGAAGAGTCTGGGTGGTGTTTTAAAACACCGTCACAGAGTGGGAGTGAGTGATCAACTCAGTGGGTGCTATTATCTTAAGTTACAACAGGCATCAATTATAATATGAATTTAATGAAACACATCCAATCATCAACACCTAGCAACTCTTATTAAAATGCATGCATACGGAATGATATGATGCATGCCCTCGCCACAACGCTCCCTCGAGCGACTCCATCTAACGATCGCGTATGTCAGCACTCCCTCATTGCGACCTCGACTTCCGAGTCGCTACCCTAACTAATGCGATGCAATGCGATCGTGTTAGCCGAGTTTTTAATTAAGTCCGTTCATCCAGCCGATTTGGGAATCTGATACACCCCACTGATCATTGCCCTAAGCCGGGTGCGAGGCCAGGGCCCCCCAACACGTGAGGCCAAGACCCCGCTGTCCGTGATCCCGTCGAGTTCCTCATCCCCGACCTCTAGCACATGAGGAGTGTCAATAGAGAAGGATCGCTCGCGGTCACTACGGGGAGGCGCGGTACCCCAGAGCAGGACGACAACTCGAACATAGTGTCCCATTCCACCATGCCTGGCTCACGAGGCTGTGGACCAGTTGCGGTTCAGTTATCAATGGACTTCAACGGTGGCGGGGTGTCCCAGGTTCCATACATAAGCGTACAATCATGGTTAACAATCAGGGTTAGTCAAACAGTGGACTAATCGGCAAGAACTGGGTGAACGTGAGACGAATGACATCGGGCGCAAGAGACTCATGTAGTCGAACTACAGCCACCAGAACACGTCCGCCCAGATCTATAAGTTTAATCCCGAGGCAGTCCTACCAACGAAACCACCTTCATTCTACTCATGGTTCTAGCCGACCCAAGGGTCAATAAAGGTTTCTAGCATGCCGACTACCAACACATCACAAGTATAAGCACCCACATGTTCTCAATAGTCATCAACATATCATTCATATATTTATAGCAAGCAAAATTAAACATATTAAGATACAAATGCATGTGAGTGGGTGTTTGTGTGCATGAGTGAGGAAGTCGAATACTTCCTCCTCCTGAAGCAATCACATGCATGATAGGAAGCAACCACCTACACTATGAAACGTCGATACATGAGGAAATCAAGAATACATAAGCATGGGATCATTCATACACCAAAATATATGAAAATCAAGTACAAATAGCATATGAGAGCCAATACACAACATTTCATAACATTTCAACAATTATACGATTCCTAGGGTTTCTCTAAGTTTCATTCCAAATAAGCATCTAACAAACAAAATCATTAATCTCATAGCAAATTGGTGTTAGGCCACCTAAGAGTAATAGTCCGCACCTATGGGGTCGTTGGAGTCTCGAACCGACCTAGGAAAGCTCGGATTTGAGGGCGGAACGGCCGGAATCCCTAGAGCATGCAATTGCATGTTAGAATCTTGTGTAAATCCCTCCTTAGATCATGAGATTAAAGAAAAAAGAGATGGAGGATCTTACCTAGGAGACCGGTGGACGTTTCTTAGAGTTTTGATGATGGGTTTCCCTTGGAAGAGGATAGGGTGTTGATGGGGTTAATGCTCTTGGGCCCCACATGAATTTGGAGTCTACCTTGATTCTCTTCTTGCTCCTTTCCTCCCTCTTACTCTTCTCAATCGTTGGAGAATGGTAAGAGCTAAGAGAAAGAGATGGGTTGTTGGAGATGGAAGTAATGAAGAAGGGGCTTTAATTGTTAGAAGATGGTGGAGTAATGAGGGAGGGTTTATTGTAGTAAAAAGGGAAGTTATGAGGGAGAGAGAGAGAGAGAGATAGATTGAGAAATGAGGAGTGTATGAGATAGCTGGGGTTCTATCTCTAGGTTTGGCCTCTTTGGCCCTAAGTTTTTCAAAATTTCTAAAATAGCCACCTAGGACTAATAGTTGTGTTAGGGGTAGTTCTATCACCCCCCCTGTCACCAAATTTGGTGTGTGGATACCTCATGGCCCAATGAGGGGCCATATAAATTTTGGAAACAATCAGATGAACAGATATGAGATTTAAGTAAGCGATCCCGATCTTTAAATAGCCCTGTGGGGTCCATTCCGGTCGTTGGGGCAGTTTGGTGGTCCCCTGGCCATGAAATTTATAAGGTAGGTGGTTCATGGTCAAATAAAGGATCATAAAAATTTTGGAGTCGATCGGATATTTGGTTTGATCGTATGGGTCCGATTTGCGATCAACGGTTACCGTGCCATGATCGGATTCTAGATTTTGTGGACGGGCGTAGGAAAATACATTAGACCGTCACTGTAAATTTGGAAGAAATTCGAAGACTGAAAAGTCCAGAGTCTCGGTTTCATTTGCAAGTGACAGATTCCAATTCTGGCATTGGTGGGGTGCATTTGACAAGTGCCGGATCCCAATTCTGGGTGTCCACTGGGTCTGCAATCCGCGATGGACCACAAGCCCAGTGAGATCTATGATTTTCTAAATTTTTAGATTTTTCTGACCCTCCTCAGTCGTTGGGTGGCCCACACGGGCTGTTGTTAAGTGTAAATAGGCCATCTGGCTTGGCGGCTCGCACTAGGCCCTATCATGACCTGTCCGGTCTACTCTAATGAGCTAATCCTAGGTTAATCAACTTGTGGTACCCCACCATGAGTGACTTAAACAAATGGTCATGCGGCAAATCCTACGTGGACGCCCCAGGACACTGTGTTGGTTGGACAGGACATTACAAGGGTTGATTTGGTCTACTGTTAAGATCCGGGCCTCATCTGACTCGACTTTGGTTAGATCTTTAGTTTAGTTATGCTTGTCTTGATTAGTTAATAATGGGTCAGTTAGATTTGGGTCCTATGTGAGTAAATTATGGGGCTATACCTGATGTTCAAGCGATCAGGCGGATTCGTTGACTTCCTACGGTTGATTAATCGGACTTGTGCGGTTCTTTACTGGTACCACCCCTGTATAAACTAATATTGAGTGCTAATGGTCATTAAGTGATGTTAAGTTAATTAATAAAAAAAATTAAGGATTTTTAGAAATTCGAAACAGTGAAAAATTCGAGATGTTACACATCATCAGACATATCCTTAGATTTTTTTGATATGCCAAAAATTATAGAATATAAGTCCTTGCTATAAAGCAAGTCCTCCATCTTAACCGTCCATATGGTCTAGTTAGAACCATTGAGGCTGATCATCCTTGTTGAGCTACCTTCCATAAATCAGAACCGATCCCACTCTGGTTCAATGAACTTAGCTCTGATACCACTTTGTTAGGGGTCTTGCATAAAACCTTAGGATCTAATTGTCCAAAACAAACCAGAATTATGGGATAATAAAGCAATGAAATAAATCAAAGCATAAACCACATGACACCAGGGAATTTTACGTGGAAAACCCTCAAAGTGGTAAAAACCACTGGACCTCATCCAAATCAATAATCTACTATAAAGCAGAACGTTACAACTGATCACAAGCACACACCGCTTGGATCAAACCTTCTTCACTCACGTATAAGTGGATGAACAATAAGAGAATAATAAAAAAATAGAGGGATCTCACTAATTACGAGGACGTAGAAGCGCTGAGATGTGGACTGCAAAGTAGATCACCTCTACGAGCAGAATCTCCCTTCCATAAGCTCTCTCTCTCTCTCTCTCTCTCTCTCTCTCTCTCTCTCTCTCTCTCTCTCTCTCTCTCTCTCCTTTGATAGCCTTAGGCCCTCCTAGAAAACCTTTGAAAAACCTTAGAATACCTTGGAATACACCTCAATCCCGCATACACTCCTTTATATAGATTTAGAAATAGGTAGAATCGGAATGGGAAACAAAAATCGCAGAATTTGTGTTTCCGCAAATGAATCTGCATAAACCTTCGATGTCATCAAAGGCCTTCGACGACAACCTGCGATTTCATCTAAGATCCTTTGATGATATTGAAAATAGACCAAAACTGTCCAGTAACCCGGGATGAAAAATCCCAAAAATACTCGATAATATCGAAGCTAGTTCGATTTCATTGAACCCAGTAATGAGGAGAAAATCCCCATCATAGCACACCATGCCATCAGCTTCTGTCAATCAATGAGAGCCGCTTCTACATGATCTTTAAAAAAAAAAAAAAAAACGAAGAATTGGGAGTAGTTTTTTTTTCAAATTAACAAAAATGCATGCCCATCTCATAAGTCACGAGTGGTGGTGGTTTTTTTTTTCCTGTGGTGTGGCCCACTTGATATTTGGTACTGGCATGATCTTTAGCCAACAAGGAGAACCTCGTAATACAAACGTGATGGACGGATTGGATTTCATACACGCAACAAGATGAGTCCCTTACACCAATTTGTTAAGCTTAACACATACAACTGTTTGTAGAGGATCCGACCTAAAAAACCGGACAATCTTAACAAATATACATGTATCCATTCATACTATTTATATGCAAGTTGTACATGTACAATTGAATATGCACATCCTATACTCTTAAGATACTCTAACAAAGTTGGATCCCTTAAGAACTAAAGGAGGGCAAGGATCGGATGAGATTGCTCCTGTGTCATCAGCAGCTTGCATGCCCAAACATGTTATCACCATCAAATGTTGATTTTTTTTTTATTTTTTTTTATTTTTTGGATACATTTGCATCCTCAGTTAAAATGAAAACCACTGGGAACAAGGCAATCGACATTCACACAGACGAAGATATGAAAATCGAGCACTTGCGAGACATGGGCTACAATGGGTGTCCCAAATGGTAGCTCCCAACTGCATTTACTCTTAATATCGAATATACATTAAAAAGAGAAATGCTATAGTGCTCTTAAAACACTATTAAGTTAAACTCTCCTAGTTGCAGTCAGTAACTTTGAGGGTCCAATCCACCAATATAGACTATTCACCAGGTCTAATGCATATTTCTTTGGACTACCATAAAAACATCACACTGATCTAAAAAAAATTAACCATTTGATAAATAGCCTAAGAAATTGGACGGCTAAGATTATTTATATATAAAAAATGTCCAATCAACAATTTAATTCATCCATGTAATTGGGATATCACCATGGATTGCTTATGATTATGAAGAACCTTTTATTGTCAAGCAATCCTAACCGTCCCATCCATCGCTTTAAAAAAATTAAAATTTAAAAAAAAAAAAAAAATTAAAGGATGGCTACAAAAAAATAACACAGTTAAGGATGGATTAGATCTTCCAGTCAGTATGACTCAATAGATCAGTCTTAGATGTCCACTTAAGTTTAGAACACATTTCATGAATACACACCAAAATCACATTGATAAGATGATCCAACCTATCCTTAATTTTTCGTTATTTTTTATGGACATCCTTTTTCCAACCATGGAAGGGATAGCTACGTTTAGTCGTTTACCCACAAAAATGACTCTTTAGAATCATAAGCATTCCATAATGGACCCTGACAAATAGATGGATGTTCCCATTTTTGCGTGAATGATCTTGACCGTCCATATAATAAGGCCATCAATCAAACCGTTAATATTTATCATATTGGTGTGATATTTTCATGGTAACCCATGATATATGGTCTGCACAGGCTTAGTCAATGGATTGGGGTAAATATCACAATGCAATTAGGTGCACTAGTGCTACGAGTGCACTGGAGCACCTCTGGAAATTGAAACCCAGGAAAATAGAAGACAAATCCTCGGTAGAACCCACCCATTAAATAGACAATGGAGAGTTGAAGATCCCACCTCACATCCACGTGGGTCCATAACAGATATAGTAGCCAATCAGGCCATTGAATAAGTCCTTATCATATGTAAATTGAAACATCCAATACCACAGAAATACAACCGCAAAATAAAAGAAAAAACAAACGCACAACCTACAAATACCCATTTACCAATTCCATCTCTCCTCTCTAGCAAGAAGAGGCGAGAGAGAGAAGGAGAGAAGAAAAAAGAGAGATGGCTGTTGCTAGGAAAGGAGTTGTGGTGTTGATGTTGGCCTTCGCCCTTCTTGTAATGGCTCAGACTGGGGAAAGCTTGGCATTTGGAGATTGTTATAATGAATGTGTGGACACATGCATTAAGGAATACGGAAGGAATCTCTATACCTGTAAAGTCTTCGTTTGCCCAGTCGGCTGTACTATGACCCCAGATCAACATGGTAATCCCTCTCTTCTTTCATTCTTCACACGGGTGGGCCACATGGTACGGTGATCCAGGCCTTCCATCCATCTTATGCTCTCTTATATTGGATTGGGGAAGGTGATCGAATGCCAAAAATACCATTGGCATTCGTTTTTTAATAGATACTTATGGAAATGAGTAATGTGGGCCCGCATTGTGTGTATGAAATCCAGCCTAATGCATGCACCCCTGATTATGAACAGAACCAGAAATCAGGACGGTTCAATCATCAGGTAAGTCCCTTTTGAATTTTGGGTGATGTAAGTTTTTTTTTTTTTCCTAGGGTATGCCCACCTATTGATTGGACGAACCTGCTTTCAAGCTGTCTGATCACCATGGTTGGTTGGGTGCACCTGTTGGATAGGTTTCATTTCATACGTAGTTGACTCCACCGCTTTAAATTATGTTAAGAGTAATTTTGTCATTTTCCCTTTTCAATTTTTCTAAGACCTTTTGGCAAAATTAAAATTGTTGAGGCATTTGGTGGTAAAAATCCCTTCTAAAAATCAAACTACAGGCCCCATCAGGTTCAAAAGTGGGACTTACAGCACCTTTCTTGAGAGAGACAGATAGAGGGAGGGTAGGATACATTGCTCTGAGTGTGACACTCACATTGTTCGAGCAATTAACGTGGTGTCAGTTAGGCTACAGTGTGAAAATCCACAAAACTGGCTTTGGCTCATCTGATCCATTTGTAAGTTAGCCTTCTAAGCCATCCGTTATCCAACTGATGATGGAATGGCTAGGAATATTCTTTGATAAAAAGCTATTTTTTAGAACTATGTCCAATCCATGATGGTCGGGTGGTAGACTCTCAGGAGTTTCAACTCCCGGTCAAGGGTTCGAGTACCCATAGGTGGTGAAACTCCACCAGCGTGAGTGTGTGGGGTGTGGGTGCGTGTGTTAAAAAAAAATAAAAAAATGAGGCCCATTTTAAAGAAATGATCTTGGCCATCAATTTTAAATTAATCGGATGTAATTTCTTCACAGTAGCCCATAAAATGTCTGTTGGACATAACCAAAATTGGCCAACTGAACATCCCTGTCAATTGATATAAACTGTCTATTAGGCCCATTACACATTCAAATATGCATACTTACAATAAATCCTCAAATTTTCTGTGTTGTTTTGCAGTGGAGGAGGCTAAAATCATAGACCTCATAAACAACGCTCCTCCAATCCCAGATTCTACAAGTCCCCCTCCTGAGGCGTAAAACCTTTAAAACTAGCCAGCCATCATATATGTTGCGTGGCCAATGAAATGTAATAAATCTCTCACTGTATATTATGTCTCGAACTTCCACTTGCTGGGGGCACTCTATGTTATCAATATAAGCAACTTCTTTTCATAACACCATTGAATATTTGCTCCTTTAGTAGATTTATGGTTTTCTTGAAAAAAAAGAAAAACGAGTTTTAATTATCATGTCCCAGCCAGATCAAGGTAATTGTCTAGAAGGCTTGTTTGCACATGCCATCGATCACCCACATGATGAGTGTCCAATAGACCGCTTTGAATATAAGTCAATAAATTCATAGAGGTATAAACCAATGATTGAATATGGGTGATTTGTAGATGTCCATGGACAAAGGCTTCTGCAAGAAAAGCTTTGTATGATCTACATTCCTATTGCAACTCAATGTTACCGAACCTTAAGGGAAGGTGATACAATTGATTGGTAGTACTAAATAGTTAATCAAAAGAGGGTGCCCTAGGTCTAGCCAGCATATTTGCTTTGGGTGTGAGGGCCTATTTGTTTTGGTTCATAAGAGGCCTGAGCCAATCAGGGTCCTAAAAATTAATATCTACCTACCAAATGTACAATGTATACAGTAAAATATTCATTATCACATCACATCCTTATGGGTCCATCAAGGGTAGGCCAACCCATAAGTAATTAAGCATCACTTCCAAAAAAATGAGCAAAGGCTGCGGACTATAGCATCACTTCCAAAAAAATGAGCAAAGGCTGCGGACTGTAGGAACTTTTTGCTCAGAATCGAGACTGTATACATTTTGTTACGGATTTAACCGTAGCTAAAAGTATGACGCACCTACAGTTTGATTGTCTACTAAGAACCTTCGTGGGGCCCACAAAAATATGTGTTTTATCTGAGCCGTCCATCCATTTTAACAGCTAATTTTAGTGCATGAGACCAAAAAATGAGGCGAATCAAAGGCTCAAATGGACCACACTGTAGGAAACAGTGGATATCAAGTCTCTATCATTTATCTTTGGTGTAGTCCACTTGGGCCTTCAATCTGCCTCGTTTTGAGCTATAATTATATTATAAAGTGAATGGACGGATTAGATAAACTACACACATTACGGTGGGCCCATGACAAGACTGTCCAGGCATCCACAGTCCAAATACTTTTACCAACAAAATGGTTTCCGTCGAGCAGATAAGCCGTATCCAGGCTATCCAATCTGATGGTACCCAAACCCAGAACCGAGAAGAATGTCAATGTAGATCTCTAAGATCCATAATAACCATTTGATCTGTGACCGAGGAACATACCTTGACGAAGAATGTAAATAGAGATGTGGAAGAATGACCAAAATTAGAGATGGGGAAGAAAGACCAAAATAGAGATGTGTTTTCTTGGGGACTTTCGCCATACACATTCCATTGCCGGTTATAGCCATCAGATCAACAATATTCTTAATAACCAAACCATGGGTGCATTACACTTGAAGGGAAGGTCACGTTGTAACGCAAACGATGTGTTGCAAATGCACATCTTTACACCTTTTTTCATTTGGGCACTTCAATTTACATGCATATATATCTATCGTGAGATTGGACGTATTAAATGATCTTAGAGCACTATCAATGGGGGTGGCAATGGGTCGGATGATGGGAAGTGGGTTGCGCCCTGCCCTCTGTGAGGCCCATCGTGATGTACGGATTTTATCCACGCTGTTCATCCATTTTTATAGATCATTAAAGCTGCAATGGGCCATACAATGGGGATTGAATGCTCATCATTAAAAACTTCTAGTGGGCCACCAAAGTTTTGGATCAAGCTGAAATTTTTGTTTTGCCTTCATCCAGGTATATGCAATCTTAGGAACAGGGTGGATGGAAAATAAATATCATGGTGGCCCTGTGAAGGTTTCAACAGTGGGTGTCATTATCATTGCCGCTTCCTGTCGTGTGGTCCACTTGAGCCTTGAATCCACCTCATTTTTTGGACCACATCTTTAAATGGTCTGGAAAAATGGATGCACGGTGCGGATAAAAAATTTCACCAGGGTGGGCCCCACAGAGGCGCATGACACAATCCGCTTCCTTTACCAGGGCCATGAACTTGACGTGAACCCAGCCCAATTATGAAACTTGTAGACAAAAGCCAAAGATACTATGTTGAGAATGTGGAGCCACATTAGGCCGCCTTCGACCAGTCGTAGGACGTGTTCGACCGGTTGTAGGGGCCTCCTCGACCGGTCGTGGACCGCTCGACTCAAAGTCTAGCGATGTTGTTTTTGCTATTTTGGGCCTTAGGACTGATCGTAGGAACTGTAAGACCGGTCGTAGGGGTCCTACGACCGGTCGTAGCTCTCCTAGGACCAATCGTAGGTTACGCAGATTGTTTTCGAAACTGATACGGATTGCGGATTTTGGTGTCGCCTTTCGCAAGGGTACGGAAGGGAAGTTACCTAAACTATAAATAGGGGTTCCTAGGACTTTTTTAGGTAGATGAAAAAGAGAAAAAAGTAATTCTAAGGTGTGGGCTAAGGGATTTCTCTATTCTTCTAAAGGAGAGGTTAGTATTTTGTCTTGTAATCTTTATTCTTCTTCATAGTGGAAGTTTACATCCATGATTTTTTACCCTAATTTGAGGTTTTTCCACGTATATCTTGTCTTGTGGTTTATTTGGATTACTTTAATCTGTTTCTAGTTTATATTTTCATCCGTTTATCATTTGTGGGTGAGGCCTGAGATTGGATCTCGTCCCACTGCGTTTGTTGGCGTGCTGCGCAACAACTGGTATCAGAGCTATTGGTTTAGTTCTATTGGGAGCGATGGTTGAAGATAAAAAAATTAGAATTGAGAAGTTTGATGGTTCAAACTTTTCCTTCTGAAAGATGCAGATGGAGGATTATCTGTATCAGAAAGATATCTACATTCTTATAGAAGGAAAAGAGAAGAAGCTGGAAAAGATGATAGATGATGAATAGTTTTTACTGGATAGGAAGGCTTTAGGAACGATTCGACTCTCTTTGTCTAAGAGCGTCGCCTTTAATATATCTAAGATGAAAACGACAAAGAATTAATGGAAGCCCTAGTCACCATGTATGAAAAACCCTCAGCATCCAATAAGGTTCATCTTATGAAACAGCTATTCAACATGAAGATGTTAGATGGTAGGAGCGTGGCTGAACATCTAAACGAGTTCAATACAGTCACGAGCCAATTGGAATCCGTTGGCATCGTTTTTGACGATGAGGTCAGGGCGTTATTGATCTTATCCAGTCTGCCAGACAGTTGCGATGGTTTGGTGATTGTTGTGAGCAATTCTTTAGGGTCGACAAAGCTGAAATTTGATGATGTGGCCCGTCTAATTCTCAGCGAAGAATCTAGAAGGAAGGCATCAGGAGTTTCAAGGGATTCAGGGAATGCTCTAAATGTTGAAGGAAGAGAAAGATCGCAGAACAGAGGAGGCAATAAACACGGACGTTCTGAGTCGAGGAAGAAGTCCAAGGGACAGAAAGACAAAGACGGGTGTTGGCATTGCGGCAAGAAGGGGCACATGAAACGTAATTGCAGGGCGCTTAAGAAACAAGATGGAAGCTATCAAGGTGGAAAGGATTCAGTGAATCTGTCTGAGAAGAGCGACACAGAGGTGTTGATCTGGTCTCTTAATACAATGAATGAGTCATGGGTTATAGACTCGGGTGCTTCGTTTCATGCCACTTCATGTAAGGAAGTTCTGTGTGATTATGTGTCGAGGGACTTTGGGAGAGTCTACCTGGGTGATGATGAGCCGTGCAGTATTGTTGGAAGGGGGGACGTTCAGGTCAATCAGAAAGACAGAACGATTTTGAAACTGAAGGATGTCAGACATGTACCGAGTTTGAGAAGGAATCTGATCTCAGTGGGGCAGTTAGCCGACACCAGTTATGTGACGACATTTACCAGTGATTCCTGAAAGATCACAAAAGGTGCCTTGGTGATATCTCGAGGCAAAAAGGAAGGTACTTTGTACGTGACTTCAGGATCGTATAGTTCACTCGCAGTCACATCAACTGGAGTGAATGGGCAGTTATGGTATCAGAGGTTGGGACATATGAGTGAGAAAGGGATGAAAGTGTTATTGTCGAAAGGGATGAAAGTGTTATTGTTAAAAGGGAAGCTACCAGGGCTGAAGTCTCTTGACTTGAAATTCTGCAAGGACTGCGTATATGGTAAGCAGAAGAGGGTAAGCTTCAAGAGGACAGGATGTGTTCCAAAGACGCATCTATTGAAACTTGTACACACTGACGTGTGGGGACCGGCACAGGTATCATCTCTTGGTGGCTCACGTTATTTTATTTCCTTTATTAATGATGCTAGTAGAAAACTGTGGGTTTATTTCTTAAAGCATAAATCTAATGTATTTGATGCATTTAAGAAGTGAAAAGTTATGGTAGAAAACGAGACAGGTAAAACAGTAAAATGTCTCAGATCTGATAATGGGGGAGAGTATTGTGACAAGAGATTTGAAGAGTATTGTGCGGCAAGTGAAATCAAACATCAAAAAATGATTCCAGGGACACCACAGCAGAATGGTGCGGCTAAGCGCATTAGCAGGACCATCCTTGAGCGCGCCAGGAGCATGAGATTACATGCAAGGTTGCCCAAGACCTTTTGGGCAGATGCTGTAAATATTGTCGTATATATTATCAATAGAAGTCTCTCAGCACCATTGGATGGTGGGCTACCAGAAGAAACGTGGACTGGGAAAGAAGTGAACCTTACACATCTCAGAGTGTTCGATTGCACTTCATATGTTTACATTGATGCAGAGCACAAAAATAAGCTGGATGCGAAGTCCAGGAGGTGCACGTTTATATGCTACGGGAAGAATGATTTTGACTACAGATTTTGGGATGCAGAAAACAGAAAAATCATCAGAAACAAGGACGTAGTCTTCAATGAAAAAGTGATGCATAAGGACAGTATGCAAGAAAATAAGGCTGAGAAAAAGGAGTTCGTAGAGTTGGAAGAGTTACCGGACATGGGTGTTACAGCGCCACAGGATAATCGTGCACAGGAGCATTATGAGGCAGAGCCACAGACACCGGTTGTGAGGAGTTCTACTCGGGAGAGGAGACCCACGGTCCGATACTCACCCTCCTTACATTATCTACTGCTAACAGATAATGGTGAGTCAAAGTGTTTTGAAGAGGCATTACAGTCAGATACACGAGTTAAGTGGGAGCAAGCCATGGATGAGAAGATGGACTCTCTTGAGTCGAATCGTACATGGGAGCTAGTCACTCTACCCAAGGGTAAAAAAGCTCTTCATAACAAGTGGGTTTACAGACTGAAGGAGGAGCATGATGGTTCGAAACGGTACAAGGCGAGACTGGTTATAAAAGGGTTTCAACAGAAGGCAGGTATCGATTTCACTAAAATATTTTCACCGGTAGTGAAAATGTCTATGATTCGCATGGTCTTGAGTATAGTGGCTACAAAGAACTTACATCTAGAGCAGTTAGATGTTAAGACAGCCTTTCTTCATGGGGACCTTGAAGAAAAAATATATATACATCAGCCGACAAGATACGTAGCACCAGGTAATGAGAACAAGGTGTGCAGACTGAAGAAAAGTCTATACGACCTGAAGCAGGCCCCGAGGCAGTGGTACAAGAAGTTTGATAGTTTCATGTCAGGAAACAGTTTTAGGAGATGTCATGCAGACCACTGTTGTTACTTGAAGAAGTTTAATACGTCATACATCATCCTTCTTCTGTACGTTGATGATATGCTTGTAGCCGGTTCAAGCATGAAGGACATCTCAGATCTCAAAAGACAACTGTCTAGAGAATTTGTCATGAAGGATTTAGGAGCTGTAAAATAAATCCTAGGCATGAGAATAAAGCGTGACAGGAAAAATAAGAAATTGGTTTTGTCACAGGTAGAGTACATATCTAAGGTACTTGATCGATTCAATACGGGAGGTGCTAAGTTGGTTAGCACTCCATTAGCCAACCACTTCAAGCTATCTAAGGAGCAAGGTGCAAAGACGCAGGAGGAACGGGACTACATGGCCAAAGTCCCATATGCGTCAGCGATTGGGAGTCTCATGTATGTTATGGTGAGCACGAGGCTAGACATTGCTCAAGCAGTGGGAGTTGTTAGCAGGTTCATGAACAACCTTGGGAAGGAACATTGGGAAGCTGTGAAGTGGATCCTCAGATACCTGGTAGGTACTAAGGATGTAGGGCTGTGTTATGGTGGATCGAAAATCAAGCTACAAGGCTACGTGGATTCAGATTTGGCAGGAGATATCGACAGCAGAAGAAGCACTACAGGTTATGTGTTTACTCTGGGTAGTGCTGCAATCAGTTGGGTCTATCAGTTGCAGAAGATAGTATCTATCAGTACGACAGAAGCAAAATATGTTACGGCTACAGAAGCATGCAAGGAGATGGTGTGGATACAAGGTTTTATGAAAGAGTTGGGTAAGAAGCAAGTAGATTGCAAGCTGTACAGTGACAATCAGAGTGCAATACACTTAGCTAAAAATTCAGCCTTTCATTAAAGGACCAAGCATATTGCCATCAGATATCACTTCATACGTTCGTTACTGGAAGATGGTTCGATTGTTCTGGAGAAGATTCATACAAGTGAGAATCCTGCAGATATGTTGACCAAGGCAGTCACAAGGGAGAAGCTGAAGCTCTGTTCAGCCTTGATTGGTCTTCAGGCTTGAAGACGGGGAGGTGGTACACTGCAGATGAAGAAGACAAAGATTTATGGTAATGTGTCTCCAAGTGGGAGATTGTTGAGAATGTGGAGCCACATTGGGCCGCCTTCGACCTGTCATAGGACGTCTTCGACCGGTCGTAGGGGCCTGCTTGACCAATCATGGACCGCTCGACTCAAAGTCCAGCGATGCTATTTTTACTGTTTTGGGCCCTAGGACTGGTCGTAGAGACTGTAAGATCGGTCGTAGGGGTCCTACGACTGGTCGTGGCTCTCCTAGGACCAGTCGTAGGTTACGCAGATTATTTCCGAAACTAATACGGATTGCGGATTTTGGTGTCGCCTTTCGCAAGGGTGTGGAAGGGAAGTTACCTAAACTATAAATAGGGGTTCTTAGGGCTTTTCTAGGTAGATGAGAAAGAGAAAAAAGTAATTCTAAGGTGTGGGCTAAGGGATTTCTCTGTTCTTCCAAGGGAGAGGTTAGTATTTTGCCTTGTAATCTTTGTTCTTCTTCATAGTGGAAGTTTGCATCCGTGATTTTTTACCCTAGTTTGAGATTTTTCCACGTATATCTTATCTTGTAGTTTATTTGGATTGCTTTAATCTGTTTCTAGTTTATATTTTCATCCGTTTATCGTTTGTGAGTGAGGCATGAGATTGGATCTCGGCCCACTGCGTTTGTTGACGTGCTGCGCAACATACTAGACCTCAGCCCAGACGATACAAGTTAGATACAAAGAATGGCATGGCCTTTCCATCGATGCCTATGAATCTAAATGATTACGTCCTATCCTAACGTCTGTCATAGGGAAAGCCACCGCCACTAAGAGCCTCCTTGGGCCAGCTTACCAAGAAAATGAAGATGCTACAGGTTCAAGATTAGTTTTGCCCGTCTTGTCAAAGAAATGAAGGTGCAACAGGTTCAAGAGTGGTTTGGCCCATCTATCAAAGAAATGAAAGTGCCATGGGTTCAAGAGTGGCTTACAAAGGAATATGACTAGTGGAGTTATAAAGCCTCAATGCATCATAAGTCATAATCTTTTGCATCTATTGAATAAAAGTAGAGCTAGACATCGAGCTGAGCATTGAGTCGATCTTGGCAAGATCAAGTTGGGCTCGGCTCGGTCCTCGAGTTTGACTGGCAAGCTCGGCTCAATTCGGTCAGCAGCTCAGTCCAATTCGAGCCAAGTTCAAGCTCAAGATTTTGAGTCCAGTTCTAGTTCGTATATAAAATCCAAGGAATAAAATTCAATCCATCAATATCATATTCATATATGTAGAAGTGAAAATCAATGACAACTTACAAATTGAAAAGTGAAAACATTTTAAACTTACGTTGTTCACAGAATCTTTTTAATATCTTCTATAAGATGAGTGCCTTCCTAGCATATAATGATAGTTGTGTCCATGATAGTTACCTCCTACATCTTAACTAGATCCACCACTCTCACCATTCGATCCATCCTTAGATGCATTTATGTGTTTTTTTACTATATGAAATTCATTTGCTGAACTCAAATTATTATCTAAATCTTCATATAGGTACTCGTTCACCTTTCTTGAATTAGGAAATGGTGAGAGTTTTTTATTATGATTTTGAATAGTTTTAATTCAATTTTTTAAGCTTTCTTTGTAAGCAGATTTATACGAAATACCCAATTCCCTGTAAAATATACTAAGACTGGAGAAAAACATGGATGATTTGTTACTCTTCTTCATTTTGCTCATGTTCAATCCTTCTTTGGCATCATGTTGTTTTGAAGGATATTGTTGATGAAAATATAATAATCTAACTAACAATATAAAATACAAACAATTTAACAATAAACATGATTCACATCAATTCTAAATATTAACAATAAACATGATTTACATTAATTCTAATTCACATGATTCACAATGTAACATTAATTCTAATTCACAATATAAAATCCACCTAAATATGATTCTAATTCACATAATTCCAATATATAACAAATACATGGTCCCGATCCCAAGTTCCAAACCAAATGACCTTGAATTGCAATCATAGATTGCCACGTGTATGGTGGATATGCAAGTTTATTGATCCATATCTCTTGCCGTCATATTTCATTCTAAATTTCAGATTTAATATATCCTGCAACCCCAAAATTACTTTAGCCCCGTAAGACCTGAAACCCCATCAACTTCACACATTAATATACTCCAATCAACCAACAAACCCAATCCAAGGTCCCATTGTTAGTTTCAACGGCCCCTAAATCAGTCAGCCAATTAAACTATCCATAACCTCAACAACCTTCAAATTTGTCACCTCTCAGCGAGCATAATGTCACCCCAATCAAGCCTATAACGGCCGCATATCAACCCTTATTTTTACTGAATCTTTATTCACAAATCTATCCCTAAACTATCAGCCAACACTTTGCCCCAAGTAGGCAATATATCCATCTCATGAACCTAAAATCAACCTCCATCTGTCCTGAATTCAGCCTTAAAATATTCAGAATTTGTTTACACCCAAATTCCAACAGGCAGCACCATACCCCCAATCATAAACTCACTTTCACTAGCCCACATCCATCCCCCAGGTCGACTAAGGTGAGTGGTCGGACAGGGTGCTCTGTAGGCTCTGCTCGGATAGGGTTGGTCAGGATTTAGGGTTGGATGGGATGCTCTGCTCAGATAGGTAAGGACAGGTCCGACGACAACTTGGGTTAGCTAGGGCAGATTTTAGGGCGTATTTTTATATGTATTAATATATATATATATATATATATATATATATATATATATATATATATATATATATATATATATATATATATATATATATATATATATAATTGGGCCAATTCGAGCCAATCAAGTTTGAATTGAGCATCGATCTGAGTCAAGTTCAATTGAGCTTCGTGCCGAGTTGAGCCTCGCTCAGCCAAGCTCGAGCTTGGATTGAAATTATTTTGAACTCAATAAAATAGCTTGGCTCAGCCCAAACCCAGCTTCCAATCTGAGTCAAGTCAACCGCACTTAACTGAGCTAGATCGGTTCATGTCAAGTTCTATATAAAAGTGAGGCCCATTTTTCCATGATATAGTTTCCACATTATATGACCTGGCACAGGCCTGGTTTTGGCTGTCCAGGCTCTGCCTGATGCTACAACAACCAAGGCCTAAGCTTAGTAAGGGGTCTAGCATAGTAGGCTAAGACCAAATCCGAAAAAGGCCTAAGACCTAAAAGAAACTCTTATTTGAATATTTTACTAAACATGTTTATTTCAAATAAGAGCTTTTTTAAGTTTTGAAGAGGTAATTTTATGAGACAAGCTTATTGCAAAATAAGGTTTTTTGGAGTTTTGAAAAGGTGATTTTATGAAACAAATTTATTATGATACAAGTGCTAGAACATTTGAGTCTTAACTCTCTAACTTTAATTTTAGAGTAACACTTGTTAGATTAGATAAGAGATGCCAAACGAGCATGAAATTTTGATTATTTTCATAATTGATGCACAAGCAATCCTCCATTCCGCAATATCAGCCTAGCACTCCTAACCATCATTTATAGATTTTGCTTACATGGGAGAGATTAGCAACATCCCCAAAGTTTTTAATTCACGCATGGAAGCTCAATAATGAATTGGGATGTTCATTCAATAATGTCATTGGGAGCAAGCCATGGTGCAAGAATCATGCCGATCAGATGATTCTAACCCATGAATGAGGCCAATTTGTTCCCGCTACCCATTTTCTATGAGATGTTGATAGCAGTTTTCAATCATTAAATCAAATTGTTACTTTGGAATCAAAAGTAATATAAGGTGGGATCTATTGGATATATAAATGGCTCAAGATGAGGTTTGGACATATTTTGTTTTCCCACTCAATATTCCATGCTATTGATTGGATAGGTTGTCCCTAAATGTTTGAAAGAATGGATGGTTCAAATTGATGATTAGGCATCCATGTGTAAATTAAAAGCTCTGGGACATTGCTTAAGGTCCCATGAGGGTGGGAACATTAGTAAAACTCATTAGTTATAATGCTAATGGTTTGATCTGTGGATCTAAACATTTCGGTGGTTCTAGAAGAGGTGGGCCACCTCAAGTTCACCATGGAGCCCAAAAATCAGGCTGGTTCAAAACATAGGTGGGCCACGGCTTGTAAAATCATGACTAAAACATCTAAAACAAGCTATGATTCCAACCTGAGTTTTGGAATAGCCCAATTTTCAAGGTGATCATTGATCCTTGTTGGGCGCATATGTTTTTTTATTGTGAATGTATGGCAAGTTAAAAACACAATGACCAACACTCAGGCAGGGAGGGTTTACTGGTGGGCTAGTCCATGTGTGACCCACTTGTGTTTTGGATCGGGCTGATATTTGAGATACATGATGAACTGAATGGGGTAACTTGTTAACAGATTGGATTGGGACCTTGCATTACGGTGGTGCATGCATCATGTTATAGAATAAGTCATGGGAAGTGTTGAAAGGCACTCCATCTACCACCGAGCCATGGGAAGGCCACCGTGAACTTGAGCACAGCTCAGTTATGAATCTGGCATGAAGTTTTAGACCTGACACACCCAGGCTGGTCAGTTCCCACCCCTACTAATATTTGATCTAGCAGTCTTACCTAGGTACACATAACTAGAGCTGGGCATCCCGTCGAGTCGGACCGAGGTAGGGCTGACCCAGCTTGATCCGGTCTTGAAATAGGCCTGACCTAAACTCAACCCGACTTAGTACCAAGTCTAGCATACCTAAACCGATCCGAGTCCGGCTCTGGCCTGCACTAATCCTGACCGAGTCCAACCCAGTCAAAAGTGCCAGGTTGGTTTGAGTTGGCATCAAGTCGGATCGAGAAATGAGATAGAGAGAGAGAGAGAGAGAGAGAGAGAGAGGGTGGTGATGGTGGTGATGGTGGTGGGTGGGAGGAGGATGAGGGAGGGAGAGAGGGAGAGAGAGAGAGAGAGTTTGGGATCAAGTCAGGGTCGAGATTGGGTACAACATTTAGGGTTAGAGATACTTAGAAATTAAAGTCTTTTATTTTATATATACCCGAATCTTAGTTGAGTCGAGTCTGACGGGATCGAGTCGGGTCGAGTTATTGGGTAACTCGAACTTGACTCGACTTAGTTTGAGTTCAGATTGGGTGAAGCCTACTCAGTTTAGACTGACTCACCCATTCGGTTCCAGTCGCGTCAGCTGTGAACGAGTCAGACAAGTCGAGTCATTCTGTGTGCCCAGCTCTACACATAACACACGTATAAGATCTGGACCTTTTATCTGTCATAGCCCATCGTGGAGAGACCATATCCCAAAAATCAAAGCTGCCAGATAATTCTAGCGAGAACCAATATATTCTTTTGATTTGGCATTATTTTCTATATCCATCAGCAATGGAAAAGATGGCCACGTTTACCTGACAAATGTGATTCTTTAAAATGATAAACAATCTATAATGGTTCATAACAAATCAATTTTTGTGTAAATGATCTTGACCGTCCATATTTAACGACATCAATCAAATAGTTAAGATTTGTCATATTGGTGTGATGTTTTACCAAGTGAACAGTCTGTGTCAATAGATTGGACTGCCAAAGTATCTCAATGCAGCTTGGACACAAAATTAAAACCCAAAAAGATCGAAAATAAATTCATCATAGGGACCACCCACCAAATAGACAATCGAGATTTGTATCCATGTGGGTCCATCACTGGTATATAAGCAAATCAGGAGCGGTTGAACCGGTCCTCATAATGGAAATTGAAATGGCCTTGCTCTGGAGAAAGGTCTGGCGGAACTGTGCTATACCAAGACCACAAAACTACAACCCCCAAAACAAAGGAAATCAAAACAAACCAACCCAAAAATAACAAACTTACAATCTACAAGTACCCATTTCCCCATTCGATCTCTCCTCGCCAGCAAGAAGAGGCGAGAGAGAGAGAAGAGAGAGAGAAGAAAGAAAGAGAGATGGCTGTTGCTGGAAAAGGAGTTGTGGTGCTGCTGATGTTGGCCTTTGCCCTTCTTGCAATGGCTCAAAATGGGGAAAGATGGGCATTTGGAGACTGCTATAATCAATGTGTGGACAGATGCATCAAGGAATATGGAAGGAATCCCCATAGCTGTAAAATCCTCGTTTGCCCAGTCGGCTGTGCTTGGACTCCAGATGAACACGGTAATCCCTCTCTTCTTTCATTCTTGAGACAGGTGGGCCCCATGAATTGGGAAGGTAAATGCCAAAAATATCCTTGGCATTCTTTTTTTAATAAATACTTATGGAATTGAGTATTGTGGGCCCACATTGTGTGTATGAAATCCAGCCTAACGTATGCACCCCTGATTATGCACTGAACCAAAAAAAAAAAAAAAAAATCAGAACGGTTCAATCATCAGGTATGCCCCATTAGAATTTTGGGTGGTGTAAGTTTTTTTTTTCTATGGTGTGTCCACCTAATGATTAGATGAGCCTGCTTCCTAGCTGTCTGATCATCATGGTTGTGTGGGTGCACCTGTCCTGTTGGACAGGTTCCATTTCATACACGATCCTTGTGGGCCTCACAATGTTTGATTCCACCACCTTAAATTATGTACTTAAAGGTGATTTTTGTCATTTCATTTTACCCCACAACTGACTTTGGCTGATTTGATCCATTTGTAAAATAGCCCTCTCAGCCATCCATTGTCCAACCAATGATGGAATGGCTAGGATTTTTCGATAAAAGCTATTCTTTACAACTATAACCAATCCATGATGGCCCCAATAATTAGAAGGCTCAAATTGTTAGTGAAGCCCATTTTTAAGAAATGATCTTGGCCATCACTTTTAAACTGATCGGATGTGATTTCTTCACAGTTGTCTATAAAATGTCTGCCAGACATAATAAACAACCAAGATTGACCAACTAGAAATCCATATGGATTGATATAAACTGTCCATTAGGCCCATAACACATTCAAATATGCATACTTACAATAAATCCTTAAAATTATTTTGTTTTGCAGTGGAGGAGTCTAAAATCGTAGACCTCATTAAAAAAGCTCCTCCTGCCCCAGCTTAAGGCTCTTACAAGCCCCCCTTCTAACGCATAAAACGTTTTAAGCTAGCCAGCCATCATCTACATTGTACGAAATTCTCTCTTTGTATCATGTCTCCAATTTTCTTATGTTGGGCCACTCTCTATTATCAATAAAAGCAACTCATTTGCACCATACCATTGAATATTTTCTCCTTCAGTAGGTTTTATGGTTTTCTTCAAAGTAAGGGCGTTGTTTTTACATATCCCAGCCAGATCAAGGTAATTTACTAGAAGGCTTGTTCGCACATGTGACCGATCACGCACATGCCGAATATCGTTTTACCAACAAAATGGTTTCAATCAAGCAGGTAAACCGTGTCCATTGGATGTAGAGATGATGGCTACAGCACTATGATCCAGGCCATCCATCGGATGGTACCCCAACCTAGAACCCCAAGAAGAAGGAAATAACATGATGAAGAAAGTCAATGTAGATCTGAAAGAAGCTGACTAAGGATTTGATGAGTGGCCTAGGAAAAGACCTTGATGAAGAATGTCAATGGAGATCTTAAAGAGAGATAGCTGGCATCTTCCCGATGTTTTCTTCGGGACTTTCACCATTCATGTTCCATTGTGGGTGGGAGCCATAAGATCGACACAGTCTTCGTAACTAAACTATTGGCACATTACAATTGAAGGGAAGCCCATTGTGATGCATGGGCTTTATCCAAGCGGTTCATCCATTTTAATAGTTTCTTTTAGGGCATGAGTTCAAAAATGAGAAAGATTCAATCCTCAAGTGGACCACACAATGGGGATTGAATGCTCATCATTAAAAATTCTCTCGGGCTGCTGACATTTGTGTTTTTCCTCCATCCATGTCTACGGGACCTTATAAAGACGCTTGGATGGAAAATAAACATCACGGTAGGCCCTAGCAAGGTTTCAACTAGTGTGGTCCACTTGAGCCTTGGATCTACCTCATTTTTTGAACCATATACTTAAACGAACCAGAAAAATGGATGAACGGTGTGGATAAAACATATGGGCCCCACAGAGGGGCAAAACACAATCCGCTTCCATGAACTTGGTGTGAACCCAACCCAATTATGAAACTTTTAGACGAGAGCCAGAGGTTACAGACCTGAGCCCAGACAATACAAATCAGGTACAAAGACCCAACGGGATGGCCTAAGACCAAACCCAGAAAAAGAAAATTGGTTTGGTCTGGACGTGACCCGAAATTGTGACAAATCCTATTTCCCAAGTGAACGTTCCCAATCCATCCGTGATCAAGTGGGTCCATGCACAAGTGGATATTTATAAAATGAACCGTCCATATTCATACAGGATTACACGTGAATGGACAAGAATTCCTTGAGCAATGGCATGTGCAGGTGATGGACACGAGATGGACGGACACCTCTGATTGCCTACTCGTTCTATCCACATGTACGGTAGAGAGAACAAGCCTCCCTCTTTCAAGTGGCTCCCTGGCAAGGACTGGAATCCTCTCCAGGCACGCGACAACGGAGCTGTGGGACCGGCCGCAATGCTCGTGTAGCTACCACTCGGTCCATCAGTTGCTTCACATCAGATTTAGTGTATTAAAAAGAAAAAAATCAGATCAATTAAAAAATCAGGTGGGCCACACATCAAGAAACCAATAAATTGGTGCGGTTTGGCTGACTAAGTTTTGGACCAGGATGATTTTTTTTGGTGTATGTCTTCATCATCCTATGAGGGTTTCACCTGATGAATGTGTTGGATGGAACATAAATAAGTCGGTCGAACCCTAGGAAGGTTTCTTTTGTGTGTGTCCCCACTCCTCTCTGGTGTAGCCCACATATGTATTTGATCATATTAATCATTTGGTTGAGGTTCTAAAGTCAGATGTTACAACTGATGGATAAAGTGGATTTAACACAAACATCAGAGCTCGAGCTCGACTGTTGCATGCTCTTCCTACAACAGGTGTTATTGAGGATTATGGTCCCCCTCACAAGCCTCTTCAGCTTTTCTCATTTGTCTTGTGGGAATTATTACACAAATGGAGTTACAGGTCCAGAAGTTAAAAATTGTAAATAAATACAAAATGAATAGTAGAGAATTCAAATTTCCTCCCTTCCTTCCTCCCTCCCAAAGAATAGAATATAATGTAAACTTAATCACATTTGTATCTACAAGAAAGAACGGTCCCACCTCATTTAGACCACACACACACACACACACACAAACTAATTAACAAGGAATTATCAGGTCCTGATCTGTGGAACATCCAAGTGGGACCCACTGCAGTTATCCATACCATTGGTCTGATGGACCCGGTATGATCAATATTGAACCTGTCGAATCAACATTATGGACGACCAAAGGACCTGATGATTCCTCTTAACATGGGTATGTGTGCATGCACCCGGCATGTTCTACATACAGATGTGGACCGAAGACCCTTCCCACTCCCTTTCACTTCATACTTCCACAGTGGCCCGGGTTTTGATGGGTTTTAGCTTGAGACCAAGGCTCTCTGGGGAGAGAAGCTCCAGTGGGATGGATGAAGAGCTGGCTGATGTGTTGGTGGGACTTGAATTGTCATTTGGAATGGAAGCAGGAGGCTGTTGCCTGTAGAAGCCATATCCCATGAGGAAGAACTCGATTGGGACAAGCATTGCATGAGGTTGCTCCTCTGTCGTTAGTGACCCACATGCCTGAACCTGTTATCACCACCAAAAATTATCGCATTCATAAACATAGAGCTATTGATCTCCCTCCAGAATATCTGCTGCATGTAAATGGTGACAACACTACTAAATGCACTTTCATGATTCGAATGACCGACAGAAGCAGGCCCAACTATATATGGCCTTCTAAAAACGTTTCAGCGACACGGGCCTAACTTTCATCACCTGATCACTTCAAGATAATTAAATTGTTTTAAAGAGTAAAATCAATGCTTGTCATGTAACCAAAATTTCAGCAATCAGTGTTTCTGAAAACTGGGTTCCTGTTTATAAGGCAAATTTCTAGAAGAGGCTGTTCAACAAGAAGTAAGAACGGTTTTGACTGATTTTTGTGTTCAGCTTGCAAGGACAGAGTAATATTTTGGGTGCTTTTGGATGCTTGATTGAGCTGAATAACAATTAGGGGTGCAACTCCACAGGTTGGGTCGGGTTAAGGATCAACCCGGAGCCCATCCCAACCCCAAGAGGACCCACCCCACCCCAAATTCCAACTTGAGATCCCCAACCCAAAGTACTTCATACTTGACCCAACCGGACCCAAATACATGTGATTATTCCCAACCAATCCAACCCAACACAAATTTGCTCAACCCAAACCAAATTCCAACCTGAGATGCCCCACCCAAAGTACTTCATACTCGACCCAACCAGACCAAAATACATGTCATTATTCCCAACCAATCAAACCCAACACAAATTTGCTCAACCCGAACCCAACCTGAGGACCTTGGTAGCCCATCTCAAACTAAGGTTGGATCAATCGAGTTCAGGTTGACGTGAACCCAAGTTGCAGTCCTTTTCACCCAATTCAATATAGAAGAAATGACACCCAAAGTTAACAAGTGTATCTAATTCTCTATGATCATCAAACAAGTATAGTAATTACATGCATTTGAAGTACTTTTTCCCTTTTATCCCTTTATTTTTTCTTTTTTGTTTTAAAGGTAGAATTATCTTTGTTGGGTGCTAGTCTTATTTATTAATGGAGTGGGCTAGTCCCACTTGAGTCATTTCCACTACGTTGAAGCGAATTATTGCAGTTCAATTTGATTGAGAATCTAAACTCAGCCTTCATGTGCTTTGTTAGGAACTTGAGGGTATGGAATGCAGTAAGAAAAGGATAAAGAGGGGAAAAAAAAAGTTCAAAAGCATGAAACAGTTTACCTCCACAAGAGCATTCTTCCTCCTATCCATTTTGGCATTCATGTGGAGGGCCTCAGAATGGAAGGGGCTGCCTTCGCCCACAAAAATGAGTGTTTTGCACTGCAGCTTCTTCAAGCCTTCAGTGAGGTCATGTCGCCTGCAAATGAATAAGATGGTTAGCATCACAAGCATCTTTTTTTTTTAAAGAATAAGCATCGATAAGCATTGCAATTATGGTTAACCCAGTTTGGTTTGTTTCTCTTTCCAGTTGCAACTCATTAACACACTCACAAGAAATATATTGAGAAACTGCTAACCGGTTACATTGGTTGATAGCCATGCCTTAGAAGAGCAAAAAAACGAAAGACTACAAACATTATAAAATAAAAATAAAAATAAGATGTCCAATGACATATGCTTGGATCCTCAGTTGAAATGGGCAATTATATATGAGCTAATATGGGGCGAGCCCAGCTTCTTCAAGCCTTCAGTGAGGTCATGTCGCCTGCAAATGAATAATATGGTTAGCATCACAAGCATCTTTTTTTTTAAAAGAATAAGCATCGATAAGCATTGCAATTATGGTTAACCCAGTTTGGTTTGTTTCTCTTTCCAGTTGCAACTCATTAACACACTCACAAGAAATATATTGAGAAACTGCTAACCGGTTACATTGGTTGATAGCCATGCCTTAGAAGAGCAAAAAAACGAAAGACTACAAACATTATAAAATAAAAATAAAAATAAGATGTCCAATGACATATGCTTGGATCCTCAGTTGAAATGGGCAATTATATATGAGCTAATATGGGGCTAGCCCCACCCCACTCCATATTGCCATGATGTTCAAACAGTCCTCAAAATTGCCATGACAATTTTCTCGAGCTCAACTTTGGTCGGTCATTTCCACCCGAGAAACACATAGAATCAATCAATTAGGGTTTGTTGGTCACCACAAATCCACATTGCAGCACTACACTCTTGTCATTTCCACTTCATTCAAAATTGATTATTGCAACTCAATTCCAAACACACCCTTAAGCATTAGAGAAGTGCTGCAAAGACGCAAAAGACATCCAAATTGGACAACCCCCCATATTCAAAATGAAGCATTAAGTGCTAAGGTCAAGTTGCATGTGTAACTAACCATTACAGCTTTGTAGCAAAAGATTCGGCAGTCCCGAATAAATATGGGTCTAAACATGTTTGGTTCATGCCAGTTTCTTGTTCTATTGGTGATTTGTATCAGGGACCACTGATGCAAAAGTCAATTTCGATGAGTTGTTTCTTATCAGCGTTTCTTGTAAACCTTTGCGGTCGCTACCATAAATCACACAGGCTATAACAGTGTCAGAAGTGCTTGAACTCTTTCTTGAGGAGATCTAAAAGAGCAAACTTTGAGTACTGTACATAATCATACGAGGGTAGCTTAAGCATTCATCATATTATGATCTTTTAGTTGCACTCATTTGATCTGACCCCATTTTGCTAAAGCCCTATTCATTTGCCGCGCTTCGAATCAACTGCTTTGATTCCAGTTGAGAATTAGAATCAATCTAAAACTCTTGAGTTGCAGAGATAAGTCAATTTATATACCCTCCTCCAATCATATCATTAAAAACAAAACGAAAGACTATCAAGTGACTTGGGATCAAATTCATTGAAGGTGCAAGGGATGGATAATGCACAAGGACTTACTGATTAATGGCTTGAAGGAAACGCATGACATTCGAACTTTGCCTTTCATCCAGTAACTATACACAAATAACAAGTTATCACCACCAGATAAGAATCATAAACAAATCCAACTTAGACATAACTTGAGAGAGAGAGAGAGAGAGAGAGAGAGAGAGAGGTTATCTTACCCTCGAACATGCTTGCACGATTTCAGATTCCACACCTTGTGTGCTGTGCCGAACTTCCTAAGAGCAAATCAGTCAAATTTACAACCTATCAAATAAGCCCACGCATTTGCAAAACAGAAAATATCAAAATACCTTACTAAAGTACCGCTGCAGCAAACACTCCTTTAGAATGCCACACATACCATAGAAGTAGAGCAAGTTTAACAGAACCTTCAAGATAACAAGTTAACACATATCAAATAACACAACAAGATAACAAACTAAAAATTTCCTTCAACTTCTCTAATTCCACACAAAGTCAATTTCGGAGACCAAAACCTTATTGTAGAACCACTCCGTCCATGAAGGTGCTCTGCAAACAGGGGAGACAAGTATCAACCCCAGAACGCGTTCCTTGTATTTCGTCTGCAAAACAGAACAAGAAAATGAGTGAGGTTGATTAATAAAGTTATGAAGTACGGAAAGCTCTAAAACGATAGAGCAAGAATAAAAACCTACCGCGAAAAGTGTGAGAATGTAAGCACCTGCGGTAACACCCAAGCACATAACCTCTTTGAGCCTTAATAGAAGAATCATCAATTAAGAAAACATGAATTTCACTTGGTAAAACAGAAAATAGTTCAAGGCACAAGAAAAACAACATGAATGTTTCTTTTTCTTCCATTTAGAAGATTAAATATGTGTCGAGGAAAAACTAAAAGGGTTTGAGGAGACAGGTCCAGACAAGACTAAATAGTTCAAGGCACAAGAAAAACAACATGAATGTTTCTTTTTCTTCCATTTAGAAGATTAAATATGTGTCGAGGAGAAACTAAAAGGGTTTGAGGAGACAGGTCCAGACAAGACTCTAGTATTAACAAGAGGGATTGCTTCTTAACCATCTTTATATAAATTGTATTCATGTGACACTTATAAAATAGAATTCCTTGGCTATGCAAAAGCATGAAAATTGATTTATTTTTATTTTTTTGTGGAAGAATCTATTGTTAGCAAACGCGATTGGACAAATAACAAAAGCGATAAAAAGATGCAAGAATTTCAGAGAACTGCAAAGAACTACCACAGCGATGTCTAATCACTTCGGGACATGGCAAAACCATAAGCCTCAGCCCCTTAGAAAAATAGGAGCTGAGTTTGAAAACATGCCAGCAATAAAATAATTATAAAGATTAACATAATAGCAACTGAGATGAATATATATCACTATATAGTTAATGCTAAAACTGCAACATGTAACAACTAAATCCAATTTTCGATTTGTCAATCAGTTCACCGTAATAGATAAGAAAACATGCAAACTTTCAGAAAGCAACCCAAGAGGAAAACCCAGAAAGCAGTAATCGCAAACTTTCGGAAAGCAACCCAAGAGGTTGTGTTTGGATGTTCAATTGAACTGAACCTCAATTAATTCAATTTGATAAAGAGAACTTCTATAGTGAGCAGCACCATTATCATTCACAATGAGAACAAATCACTAGTTGCAGTTCCTTGTGGTTCAAGGAACTGCAACTGGTGGTTGTGTTTGGATGTTCAATTGAACTGAACCTCAATTAATTCAATTCGATAAAGAGAACTTCTAGAGTGAGCAGCACCATTATCGTTCACAGTGAGAACAAACCACTAGTTGCAGTTCCTTGTGGTTCAAGTTGGATTTAAAATGATAGCAATCACAAATTGTAGCAGGTTCCCTAATCATTAATGAGTTGAGCTAGCCACATTTTGATTATTTCCCCCTTATTGAATTCAGTTATTGCTATTCAAGTCGATCAAACATCAAAACATAGACAATATCAAATGAATGCATAGCCACTAATATGAATATTGTGATCATCCACTAGGATGATTCTTGATTCATCAGTGAGTTTAGATTTTATAACAAGGAGTATCAAGAAACAGTTATAAACACAGCGACTAACGAGGAGTATCAAGAAACTGTTACAAACACAGTGACGAGCATTTACATACCCAAAGAAGTCAAGCACTTCAGCTACCTGGTCTGCAAGGTCGTCCACGCTAAGCAAGGGAGAGTCCGAAGAAATGACGGCAGCTCCCAACTGCAGCGACTCTTAAACAAAAGACAGCAATATGCATTAAAATTATTAAAATCAAAAACCAGAAAAACTAAAATAAAATTTGTTCAGAAATGCATCCATACTGACCTCATGGCCGGGGGCATCAATGTGGTAAATGCAGAAGTTATGAAGCAAGAGTGAAGCGGCATCAGGGCAGAAGAACAGGCCTTGGAAACATGCCATATCTGCAAAAAAATCGATGGAAAACTGAAATTCTCTTCCATGTTTTCAATTGAAAATGATGGAGTAGCCCCTGAATTGCAATTACTATCATTTCAAGTTGGACTTGAAACACAACGAATTGCAATTACTGGTTTGGTCATCATTATCATATATATATATATATATATATATATATATATATATATATATATATATATATATATATAGTGCAATCTCCACATTGTTTGTTTCCTCCATAAACCAATCGAATGAATTGCAATTCAGTTCAATTGAGCGTCCAAACACGCCTTCAGCCACAAATCGCATTAAACAACCCAACAATGAATTTTTAAGGGAAAAAAAATACAAGAAAGAAAGAGATTCAAATGACAAAAAAGAAAAATTTAATAAAAATAAAAATTTTGAAATTCACTTATTCTAAAACTTGATTTGATTAAGAGACAATAACCCAACAAAATTCCAAACGACAGAAACCAAAACAACAGAAATTTAATTCTAAAAAACTCAATTCCAGAAATTGAAAGAGAATAAAATAAAAGAAGGGCAAAATGGGTAAATACAATTGAGAGCAACATCTGGGTATGTAATTAAAGCGGGTTTTTCTTGATCTCCGCATACAAATACAGAGATAGAACCTTTGCTCGTTTCAACAAGACGTTCCTGCAACACCCAAAAAGAAAATCCGAAAATTACACAAGAAGAATGAGAAAATGTGAAGGAAAAAAAGAAAATCTGCATTGAAAGCTAGATATTGAGAATTTTTTTCTCTCTTTTTTATTTTTACTACCTTTCCTCCTAATGGTATCATCTCAATGTCTATAGAAACCGAGTCACTTGACTCGCCCATGACTCGCTCGCTCCTTCCACGTAAACAAAAATACCAAAACCACCCTTCCCTTCTTCTCCTCCTCTTTCAGTTCTTCCTCACTCTCTAATCTCTCTGATGTCTTCTATGTAATTCTCTGGGGTTTTTATTGTGGAAATTACCGAAAGACCCATTTACGGCGGTGATGGCTCTAGTTTTGGAAATATTACGATTTTGTCCTTCTGGCAGGAGAAGGATCCGCTGTCTCCTTACACGACGCCTGGGGAGGCAAGTTACCGTTGGAGAGCTGGAGGTCTCTCAAACGGTCTAATTGAAGGGTATTTGTTCTGGAATTTTCGTTTTTTTCACTCTCAAAGATGGTAGGTTTTATCGTAAATTGTATGATGTCGCGGGGTTTTCTTGGATTTGCCTTCTTTTGCTATCGAACAGCTGTATGCCACCTGGAACCACGTGACCAAAACAGGAAAAGGGCAACGAAATTAAGGGCCGTTTCCTCTACAAGTGATTGTAGAATAAGCTATTCTACAAGCGCTCTGCGTCTGGCCCAGTTGTGAGTATTTGATATCCAGTCCGTGCATTAGGTGCGTCCCTTCAATTTTACTGTTAATTCCAAAAATCAGGCTTATTCACAACTCATGTGGGCCACCATGTAAGACGGTGTCTAAAATCACGTGGTGGGCCCAGATGAGTTTTTTAATGGTGTGATTTAACTTGTTCGTTAATCTTGATGGGGCGCATCTGATGAATGGATTGGATGGAATATAAAAAATGGATTGGGAGGTTTCAATGGTAGGCGCACCATCCAAGTTTTTACCTGTGGTGTAGAAAGAAGAGGCGCAACTGATGTAAACAGAAGGGGCGCAACTGATGGACGGAGTGGATTTTGGAGGGCCCCACACACAACAACGATTGTAGAATAAGATATTCTGCGAGCACTTGTAAAAGGAAAATATCGAATTATCGGCTCATCATATTCTCCAGGGTAAACAAAAAAAAAAAAAAAGGAAAAAGAAGAGAGACGCCCGCGAGGCCCGCACGGCTCTCCCACTCGGAACACGCGTGCGAACCGACACGTGGGTCACACTCTGGAGAGAATAATAGCATGTGGTTGTTATTGGTGGGCCACAAGTGGACAGTTGGCAAGTCCAATTAAAGTTCATTTATGATAGGCGTGGCCCACCCACCTATCTCAAATGCAAAGACATTCATTTTCGTATATATTTTATCTTCTGGGTGGCCAAAGTTATGCACTGCCCTGATTTCTGGCACATTAGCGAGGCTGCCACGTGTGATGCGTCATGCGTGTAAAGTAGAATATTGCTCGCCGAAGCACTTACCTAGAAAAAGGGGTACGAATTGCCATGAGACCCATTGCTCCCCGGAGCACTTTGTACCCATGCGTGCAGACGGCTATGAAGATCTGAACCGTCCATTCACCGTAAAGCTCGTTGAATTGACTTTGAGGGGTTTTCAGATCGATATCTCTTTGGCACCGTAAAACAACAGGATATTTGTTAAAATTGGCATATCACGCGTCCATGTTAAACCGTCCGAAAGGACTGCATGAGTCAAACGAGATATATATATATAGAGAGAGAGAGGCATGCACGCCTGCACACGTGTTATCGGTGGCTAATCCAAACAGTCCACGTGATGCCCCATATATATATATGGGAAATGGTTATATGCGATCGAGCCATGGGCAACTTTCCATGAGCTCCAGCTGTGTGGGCTCCACTGTGAAATGGATGGGACATCAACACCATCATCATTCCATGATAGGCCACAAAATTAAAAATCAGGTTAATCCATGACTTGCGTGGGCCACACCGTAGATAACAGTTGAGAAGACGTTAATGTCCCGTTAAAATATTGATGATCGTTTACTGGGCCTACCAAGATGTAGTGCGCAAATCTAGCTTGTCTATTATGTGTGTCCCACGTAGATGAGGGGTTAGATCAAGTTTCAGCTACATTCAAAACGTATGGCTTGCCATTAAAACTCAGGTAAGATTTTCGAGAGAGACAAATGTAGAGCATACTTTACATGATGTCAGATCATAACTTACTTCCTCACGTGTTTAAAGCAAAAAGGGTTGGAATGTACATACTAATATATCAAAAATACAGTCATAGCTTTGAAGTTTAAATAGACCATAAGAGATTGAAAGGAAATAAGAGACCGAGAGGACGGTGAGTCAGTCTCTCTCTCTCTTTCCCTCTCTCTCTGGTTGGCTCTCTTTGGAATCTCTCCACTTTTTATCTATTGCTCTTCAGTCTCTCCTTTTGAAGGCAAGAGCCCCCTTTTTTAGGCATTTGGGGAGGGTATGTTCAGAGCTTACAGACCTCATAGGTTTGGTTTTAAAAGTAGGTTCATCGTGTAAATCATGTCATCCTATGAGTTATGAATGAACATGAATCATCATCATATGAGGCTCGTGTGAGTCGTGCCACCACAAAAGTGACGGATTGGCTTAGGTCACCAGCTGTTCGTGTGTAAACATGGGTTGGTGCAAGGTGGCAATGGTTAGAAATTGTAAATGGTTGAGGGGCCATCCTTTTTATACCAAGACGGTGGTGTGTCCACTACATTAGCTCCAAGACGATGGACCTTGTTTTAACA
Source organism: Magnolia kwangsiensis (assembly GCA_037074715.1). NCBI lineage: Eukaryota > Viridiplantae > Streptophyta > Magnoliopsida > Magnoliales > Magnoliaceae > Magnolia > Magnolia kwangsiensis. The sequence continues at coordinate 11,259,054 of CM073571.1, forward strand.
AGAAAACAAATGTGTTTCCGTTCTTGGGATATCATCTTACTTAATCATGATAGAGGAAAAGTTCAAAGGCGATTATCACATTTTATTAATTCCAAGTTCATCTGCATCCTTTAATCTCCCTTGATTCTAAGATACATTCAGTTAAATATGTATAAACATTAAAAACATAAAGTTCAAATAGCAAAGTCGGCAGCATTTCAGCTTAGATCTCGATCTTCTTCAAAGACTTAGGAGAAATTGTAGATTGGATCTATCCTTCTTTAGAGAAATAGGGATTTGAACAGCCTTCCGGCGCCATTTTAATAATCTCCTTAAACTTAGGAGAAATGTGAACTTCAGTGAATTATTCTCCTTTGTACTTGAACAAGAAGACTTGAATAGAGGATTCTTCCGGCAGCATGTCGACTCTTAAGCTTGATAGACTGCAGAGCAGTCTATTTGCGCGGACCCGCGCAAAGGATATGCTTTGCGCGGTCGAGCGCAAAGTCCCCTTTGACAGCTGCTCTCACCTTTAGTCTTCTCTTCTGGCTTTACTTGCGGTCTTCTTTCCTTGCTCCACTTGTTCTCTGAACTCTTCAAAAACCAACCCCTGACCAAAGAACTAACGGGGTATTTATAAGCGCTCACACGTGCAAAAACTCCATCCTTAACGATGTGGGACAAAAACAAACTACACTCATCTTGTCAATATCACCGCATTGTGATATTGTCTGCGCGGTTCCGCGCAAAGAATTTTGTTTGCGTCGTCCCACGCAAAGTGTATGTCTTGCGCGGTTCCGCACAAAGTCTGCATCTCGCGTAAAACCTCATTACAACTTTCTCTTCTTTCAACTTCTTCCTCTCAATCTCTCAATCTTCATTTGTTCCTTTTTTTCTTCATAATTTTACTCCTCAACAGATGCCCCCTTGATCTGTTCTTTGTTTTCTTCAAAAACAAAGGAAAGGATCAATCACATTCTTCTTCCTTTTTAATCAGCCCGTGTAAGGAATTTTCGGCCGCGGATATGTATAAAATAAGTGGTTTCCCTTTCATTGGGGCCGTTAACACTGGTGGTTGCTTTAATAATCTCTTTATCGAGTCGAATGCATTCTGACAAGCTCGATCCCATACGAAGTCTGCGTCCTTTTTCATCAGATGTGAGAATGGCTGGCACCTTCCTGCCAGATTTGAAATAAAACGGCGAATGTACGCTAATTTTCCCTGCAAACTTTTTAATTCCTTCAAAGTTGTTGGTGGCGGCATATTTTGAATAGCTTTGACTTTCTCCAGATCAATTTCAATTCCCCTGTGCCGTACGATGAAACCAAGGAATTTTTCCGAAGATACCCCAAATGCACATTTGGCTGGATTCATCTTTAATTGTTTCTTTCGTAATCGACCAAAAACCGATTCTAAGTGTTTTCGATGCTCCGGATGATCTCCTGATCTAACCACCAAGTCGTCGACATAACACTCGACATGTTTATGCATCATGTCTTGAAATATATTTTGCATTGCTCTTTGGTACGTCACTCCAGCATTTTTGAGACTGAAAGGCATGACCTTATAGCAATATATTCCCAGCGGCGTTCTGAACGTTGTTGCTTCCTCATCTTCAGGTGTCATTCTAATCTGATTGTATCCAGCATAGTCATCCATGAAAGACATAACAGCATATTGAGTTGTACTATCAATCAGCAATTCTGTTATTAGAAGAGAAAAATCATCCTTCGGACAGGCCTCATTCAAATCCCTGAAATCAATGCACACTCTGATTTGTCCATTTTTCTTTTTTACCAGGACAATGTTTGATATCCACTTTAGATACTTGACTTCTCGAATGAAACCGACCTTAATCAACTTGCTAACTTCCTCTTTAATTAACGGTATCAGGTCTGGATAAAACCGCCTTTGTGCCTGCTTAACTGGTTTTTTCTCTTTAGAGATATTTAATCGGTGCATTACTACGGCGGGTTCTAAACCTGGCATTTCCGTGTACGTCCAAGCAAACACATCTTTATTTTCTTGGAGTAGTTGGCAATACTTCCCGGACTCTTGCTTAGAGAGGCTACTACTAATAAATGTATTCCGAGGTTCTTCTTCTATACCCAAGTTTATTTTTCGCAGGCTGTCTATCGTCGGCTGCCCCCCGTCCTCCATTTGTATCGGGGCTGTCTCGGGATACTTGACCGTTTCGGGATCTTCTTCCGGTGTGTGCGTAACCATAATCATATTCACTGACGCCTCTGCTCCTAACCCTTGAAATTTTCTTCGCTTCTCCAGTTCAATCCCAAGAGGGATTTGAATTCCCTTGCCATGATTTAATCCAGTGGGCTTGTCACTATCAAAACCCATGTTTCTCATAATTTTCTTACTAGCTGAACTGTACCTCTCCAGATTATGCGATGTCAGCCTACCGCGGTATGCATTGTTCGCGCTTTCCTTTCTTGCTTTTATTTTGACTGCAGTTTTGAACTCTATCGGCTCGGGATGTTTGGTATTGGCCTTAACTTGAAACCTCCCTGGAGCAGCTAAAAATGGCCTACACCTTTCAGCATTAGGTAATGGCATCGTATAATTAGATTGCAGAGTTCTTAACTGCTCTGGTGACAATAGTGTTAATGGCAGCTGCCCCGGTTGTCTCAGGTGCTTTGGTACAAAATAGAACTTCTTTCTTACTTCCGCTGTCCCCAAAGATTCTCCTCTCTCTTCTCGAGCCCTATCTGTTCGAGCGTCTTTCACGGCTTTGCTTTCATTACTACATCCCTCTTCCTCGGAGAATCCTTTGTAATAACTGGCATCTGCAAAGAAAGATTCGGCTTCGATATATGGCTTTGCATCAGCTATCACTTTACATTGTACTCCGTCCTTGCAATACTTGAAGCATTGATGCAAAGTAGAAGGTATAATACCATACTGATGTATCCATGGTCTTTCCAAAAGGATATTGTATGTCGTTACGGCGTTTATAACGTGACATACGACATCAGTACTTAATTCTTCCACTTCCAGCGTTACTGTAATTTTACCCAGCGCACGCTGCCCATCTTGATTGAAGCCCTGTATCATCATTCCACTGGGGCGCAGATCAGAACGGCCATAGCCCAATTTTCCTACCATTGAAAACGGTAAAAGGTTCACTGCAGACCCATTATCTATCATAATCCGTTTCACCCTTGTCCCGTAGATGTGACCTTCTATCATAAGGGGCCTATTATGTTTTGTTTCGCTGATCAAATCATCATCAGAGAACGAGATGATTGGCAGACAATCTGCTTGCTTACCATGTATTTCTTGCTTTATTTCTGTCAGCAGAGTTTCTCTGATATTACGATTAGATAATGCCTATATTAAACTCTGTCAAAAATCCTCTGATAATTTGAGTGCATCGTAGAGGCTTAAACGTGCCGGTATTCCTTTCAAATGGCTGACTACGTCGTAGACCACTTTTGTCATTTCGCCCTCGTTCTCTTTCCTATCATCATTACTCCGTTCACTGGTGACTTCCTTACAATCTCCGTTTTCTGCTTTACGGGACTTGTCATCTTTTTCCCTGAGCATAATGTAAGCATTGCTATATTCTTTGTCGATTTCTGACTTTCTTTCCTTCGCACCTCTCGAGCCTTTTCTTGGGCCGTGAACATGTTTACTGTCGCTCTTGTATTCTTTTTCTTCCCTTCACCCGTTATTATTTCACCCTTCTCTATCATCTGCTGTATGATGCACTTTAGCATATAGTAATTCTCTGTCGGGTGTCCGACTAGGCGATGATATCGACAAAAATCTCTTTCCGTGGTTTTTGTCACATCTTCCGGGCGTTTGGGTTCTGGCAATTCTATGGTGCCGGCTTTTAGTAATTCTTTCATCATAGGAACCACATCTTCCTTATCGAAGTCGCACCCTTCGTGAGAGTCGAGCATCCTGAACCTCTTCCTATTGTAATTGTAATTTGACTGATTCCATCTTTCTTCTTGTCCCGGTCTTCTTTCTTTTGGACCCTTCGTATCCTTATCTTTTCTATCGCGATCAACGGCATTCACGGTCGTTCGACCGGAGGCCCTTCTGACAATTTCGTGATGAAAGGACGGCATTTTGCGCGTTATTAATTCCAACGCGTGACCTTTGGTGGCCAGGTCACGGAATGTTCGAATGTCGGCGCTGGTGAGTCCAAACGCAATTCTCGTTTTCATGGAGTTCAAACACATTTTTACCTATTCTATTTCTTCTGGCAACTGTCTGCATGATGCTCCTAGTGTTTTCCATCTGTCGATGAACTTTTCTACTGGCTCTCCTTCTCGTTGTCGTATAGAGGCCAGTTCCGTAATACTTACATTGCGTTCTGACGAAAAGAAATTTGACATAAAAGCATCTTGCATTTGTTCCCAAGTCCTAATCGTTCCGGGAGCCAGGCTGAAATACCACCGGAATGCCTTATGGGTTAGTGACGACCCGAACAATCTTAGACAGTATTGTGGTATTGTGGAAAAATTCTTCATACTAGTAATGAAATGCATCAGGCGTTCTTTTGGTGATCCTTCCCCATTAAATTTTTAAAAGTCCGGATGCTTGAAATTGGTTGGAAACGGAACGTCTTCCACTTCTCTTGGATACGGTGTTCGGTATCTGAAACGACCAGTGTTTTCCCGCTCCCTTTCCGTCCTTACAGTCTCTTCGACCACATGTCTTATGTCATCATGCGTTATTGCTCTCGTCACTGGAACAGACTCTCGCGATCCAATTCCTTGAGGACGAGGACCTTCCTGTTGGCTTCCTTGCCCATTCGTTGCCCCCATCATCGGTGGAGCCGCTATTTGGGCTACACTATGCGCCAAAGTAGCTAAAGCTTCCCTGAGATTCCGACACTCCTCCATTAACGTTCTTTGTGCTTCGGCCATTTGGTTGACGCGATCTTCCGTCGTCAGAATATTCTCTCTATTCGTCTCAGTCATATGCACCGTAGCCTCTTTACTGCTTGTCGAAGTCGTTGCTGGGGTAAAATGAGAGTATGTCAATGCGGCAGGGCTTGCAAAGAGGGAAAAGATCGGAGTCTTGTTCAATTTATGCGTGCTTGCTGTGTTGCTAACTGACCAGGGTGATACAGTCTTTGGTAAGCTTTCCTTGGCTGACACGGGAGTTGGTGAACCAATTAACGGTGCCTTGCCTTTCTGCTCTACTGTCCACTTGTTCCTTGGAGCGACCAGTGCCGAAAAATCGCGCGACGCAAACTTTGGGCCTGTCTGCCCAGGGTATATCGCAGGAGGAGCAAGCTCAGGGTTCTTCCTGACTGTACTGCGCGTTATCGGTCCCCTGGTCTTTGGTAAAGATGAGTTCACTTTATGATTCCTCGCATTCCTTGCTCTTGCCTTGCATGACAGGACCATGGTCCAATCTCCGTCACTTTCCTGCGGTTGAGGTGAAGCGGATATGACTCCGGCTGTCATTCAAGTCACTGTACTCTTGCTGGTAGGATGCGGACTCCTACACTTTGGGGCGTAAGCTGGCGCGTATTCCACTATAAACCCCGCGGGAGTGAAGCGAAAATTCACTTTCCTCGTAAAGCTAGCCATCAGTTGTATGTTGCAGTCGAACTCAGGTACCTTCAGTAATAAAACATTCATGAAATTAATATATAAAGGGTTAATTGTGAACGATCTTAGAGATGAAGGGGAGGATGTTCCCACTGAGAGTCGCCATTTTGGCGCCTAGAAGACGCCAAAAGGTGACGATCACGTCTACACCTTTTTCCACATGTTAAGTAAGATAATAAAGAGATATGTCCCCAGCAAAGTCGCCATTTTTTTTTAACAAGAAAACAAATGCATTTCCGTTCTTGGGATATCATCTTTCTTAATCATGATAGAGGGAAAGTGCAAAAGCGATCATCACATTTTTATTAATTCCAAGTTCATTTGCATCCTTTAATCTCCCTTGATTCTAAGATACATTCAGTTAAATATGTATAAACATTAAAACATAAAGTTCAAATAGCAAAGTCGGCAGCATTTCAACTTAGATCTCGATCTTCTCCAAAGACTTAGGAGGAATTGTAGATTGGATCTATCCTTCTTTAGAGAAATAGGGATTTGAACAGCCTTCCGGCGCCATTTTAATAATCTCCTTAAACTTAGGAGAAATGTGAACTTCAGTGAATTATTCTCCTTTGTACTTGAACAAGAAGACTTGAATAGAGGAACAAGAAGACTTGAATAGAGGATTTTTCCGGCAGCATGTCAACTCTTAAGCTTGATAGACTGCAGAACAGTCTATTTGCGCGGACCCGCGCAAAGGATATGCTTTGTGCGGTCAGGCGCAAAGTCCCCTTTGATAGCTGCTCTCACCTTCAGTCTTCTCTTCTGGCTTTACTTGCGGTCTTCTTTCCTTGCTCCACTTGTTCTCTGAACTCTTCAAAAATCAACCCCTGACCAAAGAACTAACGGGGTATTTATAGGCGCTCACACGTGCGAAAACCCCATCCTTAGTGATGCGGGACAAAAACAAACTACACTCATCTTATCAATATCACCGCATTGTAATATTGTCTGCGCGGTTCCGAGCAAAGGATTTTGTTTGCGCCGTCTCGTGCAAAGTGTATGTCTTGCGCGGTTCCGCGCAAAGTCTGCATCTCGCACAAAACCCCATTACAGCTTTCTCTACTTTCAACTTCTTCCTCTCAATCTCTCAATCTTCATTTGTTCCTTTTTTTCTTCATAATTTTACTCCTCAACAGACCTACCACCACATCCGTTAAAAAGTCCTGTGGGGTGTCTACAAGATTGCTAATCAACGATGGACCTACCACCACATCCGCTAAAAAGTCGCATGGGGTGTCTACAAGATTGTTAATCCTCTCAAATACGATTGTTCCACCAATGTGATTTTGTGACTGTTACTTTGTTGTACAGAACTATTGTCAAATGGATGCCTTCAAGCTGCAACGCGCTACTCGACCAGTCGAGTGGCTGACTTGACCGGTCGAGGCCCACTCAACTTTGCCCGCTCGACTCAAAGTCCAACGAGCACAATTTTTTGATGTCCGGGATGCTCGACCAATCGAGATCGACCGATCGAAGGGTTCCTTCGACCAGTTACGCAGCCCACGCGCGGACTGCATAAATTTGAGGCTGTTTCTGGACTTTTTCAAACTACGTGTGTAAGTGGAGTTTCTTAAACTATAAATAAGGGTCTCTATGGCTATTATAAGGTATTATAAGGCTTTCTAAAAGTTTTTCAAAGGTTCTTAAAAAGGTTTTAGGGTTTTTAAAGGGTATAGCAAGGGTGAGATTAAAGGTGGGCATCGAGCTGAGCCGAGTCGAGGTGGGTCAAGCTCGGCTCAGCTTGTCCATGATGTACTCGAGTTTGTGCTCGAGCTCAACATTAAAGCTTGGCTTGTTTGCCAAAGTCGTCGAGTCGAGTTCGAGTCGAGTCCAGCTCGAGCTTGTTAGGTGAGAGAATAATGGATTATGTTCTTGATCCTCCTCCATTAATGAAAAATTCTAAAATCTTAAGAGAATCAAAGAAAAACCTAATGAAAAAACCAAACAAAGCTTCGAATCGAATGAAGAAACCTGGTGGTGGTGGTTCCGGTGGGCGTGCTGCTAGTAGTGGGTAGAGAAAGAGAAAAAAGGGAAAGGAAAAGGGGGTGCGTGCAATCGGATAAAGACTCTAGGGTTTATTTTTTTTTAAAGTTAAAACTTAAAACTTATATTAATATAATATATATATATATAATATACAATATTTAATATTTAATATATTTATTAATCGAGCCGAGTCGAGCTCAAGTTCAAGCTTCAAGTCGAGTTGAGTTGAAATGCCCCCTGGTCGAACTTGGCTTAAAATTAACTCGAGCTTCAAATAATTAGCTTGGCTCGGCTTGAATCGACCATTCAAGTCGAGTCAATCCGAGCTGACTCAAGCCGAGTCAAGCGAGTTTTTCGAGCTAGCTCGACTCGTAACAACCCTAGGTGAGATTCAAGATTGTTCAAATTGGGTAAATCCTCTTTCTTTGTAATTTCTATTTCATAGTAAATTTCTGTCATTTTGTGTCATGGTTTTTTCCTGTAAGGGTTTTCCACGTTAAATTTTTGTATTTTCTTACGATTGCTTGTTCCTCTTGGATTACTATCCTAGATCTAGATCTATGTGATTGCGTAGCACAAATCCCCAACAAGTAGTATCAGAGCAATCGTTGGGGCACAAATCTGAATCTGCACGATTAATAATAATGGAAAATGGCAAGTTTGATATTGAGAATTACTCAGGCAAAAATAATTTTGAGTTATTCAAGGTTAAGATGATTATCCTATTAACCAAGCAAGGCAAGATTAAAGTTCTTGATGAGCGAAAATCTATCATGAAATATGATAAATGGGAAAACCTTGATAGTAATGCTTTAACTTCTAACTGTTTATGTCTCATGGATGAGGTTCCGTATAATGTTTTGAGGGAGAAAACTGCGGTTAGTTTGTGAGCAAAGTTAGAGAACATCTATGCTAGTAAGTGCTCTAAAAATCGTCTACACTTGAAGCTACAGTGTTATACCTTTAAGATGGCAGAGGGTGGAGATCTAGAAACCCACATCAGCAACTTTAATAAATTGATGTGCAAATTGCTGGTATAGAGGAAGTGATCAAAGATGAGAAACAGGCATGTATATTGTTAAATTCTCTTTCTGCATCGTATAAGTCATTCATGGACACAATATGCACTGCAAATAAAACCCTGAGTATCGACACCGTTATCTCAGCCCTTCGAAGGAAGACTATGAGAAAGTTAAACAGTGACATGGGGGCATCTTCCAATGCACTGATTATGAGAGGCAGAAATTTTTAGCAAAAGGTACATGATCTTCTACACCTAGATCCAAATCTCAAGGCAAGGGCAAAGGAAAATTAAAGTGTTGGAATTGTGGGTTGTCTGGACACATAAAGAAGGATTGTAGAAATCCAAAAGCAAATAAAGAAAATTCAGCAGTTTCTTCCAATGAGGCCAATGTGGTCACATCTGATGAAGAATCAAGTGGTGATGATGTTATGTTTGTTTCTATGATTGGTCACTTACATGACAGTTATAAAGACGAGTGGATACTTAACACGGGAGCATCTTATCACATGACTCCTCATCAGAGTTGGTTCTCCAGTTACAAGGAATGCGATGGTGGACAGGTTTTTATGGGCAACGACAATGCCTGTAATGTTGTGATTATTGGTACAGTGAGTATCAAGATGTTTAATAAGATGGAACATACCTTGACTGATGTCAGGCACGTTCCTGATATGAAAAAAGTCTGATTTTTCTTGGTGCACTCGAGGCTATAGGGTGCAAGTTCACCGGTATTGATAGTGTCTTTAAAGTTTCAAAATGGGCACTCATAATTATGAGAGCGCAAAGGTACGAAAACCTTTATAGGTTGATCAGGAGCACTTCAGCAGGTGGAGCGGCAGTAGCTATTGTAGACTCCACATCTCTACATATGTGCCATGCTCATTTGAGCCACATGAGCGAGCAGGGCATAAAGGTACTATCTGATCGTTATTTAATTTCAGCTTTTAAAAATTCTAATTTAGATATATGGGAGCATTGTATATATGGTAAACAATATAGATTATCTTTTAAATCTGAAAAACATGTTTGTAAGGGAGTACTTGATTATGTGTATTCTGACGTATGGGAGCCGTCGTCAGAAATTTTCATTAGGGGGTCATCATAGTTTATTTCATTCATTGATAACTACTCTAGAAAAGTTTGAATTTACTTCATGAAATGTAAATTCGAAGTTTTCACCATATTGAAGCAATGAAAGGTAATGGTGGAAAAACAGTCAGAGCAAAAATAAAGGTTTTAAGGACTAACAATGGTGGAGAATTTACTTCTACTGAATTTAATGATTATTGTAAGGATGAAGGGATCATCAGACATAACACAATGCATCACACGCCCCAGCAAAACAATATAGCCGAGCGAACGAATCGGACTCTCCTGGCGAGAGTCAAATGTATGTTAAGTAATGTTGCGTTGGGCAAGGATTTATGGACAAAGGTTATTAGCACGACTTATTATTTGGTGAACCGGTCTCCTTTAACGAAAATTGAATGTAAAATCATATAAGAAGTATAGAGTGGCCAGAAGATCGACTACTTAGATTTACGCATATTTGGTTGTGAAGCTTACTCTCATATACCGTCAGTTGAGAGAGATAAGGTAGACCATAGAGCCAAACAGTATATTTTTATTAGTTATAGTATTAGTGTGAAAGGTTACATGTTATTAGACAAGGTCACATGCAAGGTCATCACTAGCCGTGACGTTAGATTCGATGAAAGCTCTCTATTCCGTAAGAATGATAAAGAGGAGCAAGATAAACCAGAAAGGTTGATTGTAAACATCCAGATTGGTACAGATGGTACTGGTAGAGACAGATGCGCAGATAGAGGTACAAGATCAGGTGGAGCAGACACCTGTGAGAAGAAATCCACCACGTGATTGTAGGTTACCATCAAGATACAGGGACAACTCTAATATTGCATATGCCCTCATTACAGATGACGGAGACCCATCTACTATTCAGGATGCTCTTGATGAGCCTTGCACAGAAAAGTGGAAGGAGGTTATGGACAATGAGATGGACTTGTTGAACAAAAATCACACATGTGAGCTAATGAAGCTTCCAATGGGCCAAAAAGTGATCGGATGCAAGTAGTTATTCAAAAGGAAATAGGATAGATACAAAGCAAGGTTGGTAGCGAAGGGTTATACTCAGAGAGAATGAATAGACTTCACAGAGATATTTACGCCGGTGGTTAAACAAGTATCTATCAGATTCGTATTGACGTTAATTACCCAACATAATCTCGAGCTGGAACAGATGGATCTATAAACTGCATTCCTGTACGGAAAATTAGAAGAGCATATCTACATGAAGCAACCAGAGGGCTACGAAGTTAAAGGGGCAGAGAAAAATGTTTGCAAGTTAATGAGGTCGCTGTACAGCCTGAAACAGTTACCTAAGCAATGGTATAAAAAATTGAATCTTTCATAGTGAGTCAGAAATTTAATCGGAGTAAATACAATCACAGTGTCTATTACAAGACACTGAGTTATGGAAAATTAATCATCCTAGTATTGTATAATGATGATATGTTGATCGTCTGTCATGATATATCTAAAATCAACATAATGAAGACATGGTTATGAGGGACATTCGAGATGAAATATCTGAGGGCTACGAAGAGGGTTCTCGACATAGATATTCATACAGACAAGAAGAAGAACAGGCTTTGGTTATCACAAGTAGAATATCTTGAAAAAGCGTTTATCAAGTATGGGATCGACCAAATAAAGCCGGTGAGCATTCCCCACGCAGCTCACTTCAGGCTTTCCTCAAAACAATGTCCTAAATAAAATAAGAAAAAGTGGGTGATATCTCATGTGCCTTATTCGAATGCGGTTGACAGTTTAATATATGTCATGATCTGTACGAGACCAGATATTTCACAGGTAGTCAGTAGTATGAGTAAATACATGTCAAACCCCGGTAAGCAACATTGAAAAACGGTGAAATGATACATTCGAGGTACGAAACTTTTAAGAAGATAGAGACAAAGTTGGTTGGGTATGTGGATTCTGACTATACAGGCAGTGTGGATTTTAAAAAGTCTACTTTAGGATACTCGTTTATAATAGCGAATGGAGCAATCAGTTAGATGTTGAAGCTTCAGTCCATAGTGGTCTTTCCACAACCGAAGCAAAATATATGGCAGTGACGGAAGTGTTTAAAGAAGGTGTTTAGCTCATAGGTATGATAAATCAGTTGGGACTTTAACAAGAGGTTGTGCCGATTAACTGTGATAGCGAGAACACTATCAATTTGGCTAAAAATTTTGTTTATCACTCATGTACTAAACACATTGATGTTCGTCACCACTTTATCTGACAGGTGCTTGAGGAAGGAGATGTAACACTAGAAAAGATTCACACCAGCATGAATCCAGCAAACATGTTCACTAAGATCGTTCTTACAGAGAAGTTCAAGTTCTATGCAACTTCTCTAGGCTTGACGATAGCATAAAAGAAGGACGGAGTGTGCACGATAAGTGTTAATTGAAGCTATGATACAATGCAGGAGCTACATAGTTGAAGATTAAATACATGGTGGAGATTGTTGTCAAACGGATGCCTTCAAGTTGCAATGCGTTGCTCAACCAGTCGAGTGGCTGGCTGACCGGTCGAGGCCTACTCAACTCGAAGTCTAGCGAACACAATTTTTTTATGTTCGGGACACTCGACCAGTTGAGGGTCAGGCTCGACCAATCGAAGGTTTCCTTCAACAAATCGAGGCCCTAGCTTGACTAGTCGAGGGTTATGCAGTTCACGCGCGGACTAAATAAATATAAGGTAGTTTCTGGACTTTTTCAAACTAGGTGCGTAAGTGGAGTTTCTTAAACTATAAATAGAGGTCCATAAGGCTATTATAAGGTATTCTATGGCTTTTTAAAAGTTTTTTAATAGTTCGTAAAAGGGTTTTAGTGTTTCTAAAGGGTGTAGCAAGGGTGAGATTCGAGATTATTCGAATCGGGTAAGTCCACTCTCTTTGTAATTTCTATTTCATAGTAAATTTTTGTCACTTTATACCATAGTTTTTTCCTGCAAGGATTTTTCATGTTAAATCTTTGTGTTTTCTTGTGATTGGTTGTTGCTCTTGGATTGCTATCTAAGATCTAAATCTATGTGATTCTATAGCACAAATCCCCAACAAGAACTCCCTTTAGGTGGTGTAGTTTGAATTAAAGAATGCCAGGTGTGCAATGTATTGGTGCCTTCGTATAAGGCAGCACACGCAGCCAGAGTATGAAAAATGAAAACCTCATAATAGAGGAAGACCAACTTGCTAAAATAACTCGCAGCTTGTTGGAAACTTCCGAAATGCTGCTGGCTTTGTGGTGCTGGTGATGCATATTCAGACACGGTTTGGCTAGTGACGTTCCCACTAGCTACCTCTGGCCAATGACTAGTGAGTGCTCTGTGGGCCCACCATGATGTATGTGTTTTGTCCACTCATTACATCCATTTTTACAAGTCACTTTAAAGCTTGATTCTAAAATTCTCGAGTGGACCACACCAAGGGAAAATAGTAGTGATTGAATGTCCACCATTAACAGGCGTAATGTTTATTTGACATCTATCCAATTGATTAGGTCACACAGACATGGATAAAGTGAAATAAAAAAATAAAATAAAAATAAAAAAATAAAAAAATTAATATTAGCTTGATCCAAAGATTTTTTTGGCCCACCAAGAAGTTTCTAATGATGGGTGTTCAAACAACACTATGGGTTCACTCGAGATTTGGATCTACCTCATTATCCAGCTCATACTCTTAAATCATATGAAAAAAATAAAATAAAATAGATGGACAGAAGGGATGAGAGAAATACACCATGGCAAGGCCACAAGAGTACTGACCAGTAGCCATACCCTAGTGGCAGGTCATTAGCCAATCCGTTTCCTGCACATCCTCGCCGTACTCCTTGGTGGAGAGTGGCAACTGGCAACTGGCCTGCCCTCTGTTTGACGACCCGGATTTCCTGCCCAAGAAGTTCCTGCTGGGTGTGGTCTACCTTGATGTTTGTGAGAAATCCACACCATTTATCCATTTTGAAAGATCCTTTTAAGTCATGCGACTGAAAATGAGTGAATCCAAATCCCAAGTGGTCCACACCAGGAAATAGCGGGAAAATAAGTGAATCCAAATCTCAAGTGTTCCACACCAGGTAATAATGGAGATTCAGTCACCCTTAAAACATTTGTATGACTATAAAATTTTATATCAGGCTATGTTTATGTGTTTTCACTTCATCCGTGACCTTATAAATGGTTTAAGGTAAATCCTAAGAAAACTTCATTGCAGAAAGCTCTCCTATTTTCCCTTTCCAGTGATCATCTCGAGTTTTGGATTTACCTGATTTTTCGTATTCGTATCCTAAAATATCCTTAAAAAATAAAAATAAAAAGAAGATGTGCCGTTTGATGGGAGGTGGGAGATGATACGGAGGACCTGGGAGTACCGGAATATCTACAACTATTTTTTGACCGTTACTGGTGGCGATTACGTGTCAATCGAGACCATCCATAGTGGACCCTATCATAGATGGCTCACATTTTGAAGAATGACTTTCTAGACAATCTAATCCGTTACCTGTCGTTGCTATTAATACTTACTATTAACCACTTTTGTTTTTCTACCGTTTCTTCGCAGACAAGATGGCTACTTTATCCACTCTATATTTGGAAGCATTCTCCATATAATGCCGTACGGATAAGTAATATATGATAGTCATGCTGATATGGACCCAAGGATGGTGACTCTAGCATATATTCCGCTCTGCTGGCACTCCCGGCCATCTTCCCGTAATATTCGGGGTTACACGTTGGGAGCTGATGCAACGCCTTCAGATGCAAAGCATTTTGTTTACTCTAGATCCTGCGCCATACACGTGGCACGTGTATATTTCCGGCATTGATTTACAACTAATAAGAATTTTATTTGATCTATTATCATAACCGTCTAATAAACGGGACCACATTTTTCATGGATGAAAACATGTAAAAGAAACGGACTTTGTAAACAGAGTGCCTATAAAACTTTAGTCCAATAAGTGTGTGAACTATCAAATGAACGGATTAGATCTAAAGATAATGCATCATACATGTGCATAAATGCAATGGAGGTACGCTGCTCCGCATGCGTTAGAGACACCGGATCTGGTTTTGAATTGCGAAATGGTATCCGAAGAGGAGTGCGAGGTGAGCAAAGGAATCAAAGAGAAAGCCAACGTCCAAGGCCTCTCATAAATGCTCCACGTGGCAGATGATCTTAAGAGCCAGTTGGATCTACGGCTCCGGCTACTGGACGTGGATTGCGGGCGGGGATTGGGTACTACCCACCAGGACTCAGCTGGAGACGACGGTCCTTTCAGGGGCTCTGTGAGGCTCACCTTGATGTATGTGTTTTGTTTTTTTATTTTTGTTTTTTTAAAATCTATGCTCTCTGTCTATTTTGAAAAATTATTTTAAGTAATGGGCTAAAATATGAGGAGGATTAAATGCTTAAGTGGACAACATCAACGGAAATAGTGAGGATTGAATACTTATAGCCTAAAACCTCTTGCAGGCAACAAAAGTTTTGGATTAAGTACATATTTATGTTTTACATTTATTAGATTTATATGACCATATGTTAGATGGCAAATAAACATCCCAATAAGGATTAAGAAGGTTTCAGTGGGTGGGGTTATTGTCAACACTGCTTCTCACTCGAGCTTGTTATCTACCTCTGTTTTTGGGCTGATGGACTAAACTGATGGATGGTGAGCTTAGATTAAACACGTGTCACAGTAAGCCTCACAGAATCATCTGTCTTTAGATACACCCATAGAGGTTAGTACCCAATCCGCATCCGTGGATTGCATACTGACGCTACCAGTACGGACTTGCTGCTGGACTGTTATCTGTGAGCCCGCCCACCACATAAAACAATAGTTATTGAACACCTACCCTTAAGAAGTTAAGGTTTTGGTGCCTGTGGATTGAGCTTATATTTGTTTCTTTTTTCCTTTGTTCTTCTGTGACCTAATCAAACAGCAGCATATATAGATGACAAATAAAAATTACGGTGGGTCTTAAAAAGTTTTCAACGATAGGTATTTTATCACCACTGTGTTTCCTATGGTGTGGTCCACCTAAGATTTGAATCTACATCAATTTTTTAGGCTCTTATCTTAAAATAATTATCCAAGATGGATGGACTCATGGATAAAACACACCTTATGGTGGGTCCAAGAGTATCTCCACTAGCAATGTTGAAATTGGCAGCTGTGAACAGAGCTGGGGAGGGACCTGATGTGGCAGTGTCTGATTCGACTGCAAGCCGCTGTCTAGTAGAGCTGAAAGTTGGGCGGGCTCAATGCGACTGACCCGACAATGGGTTGGGCTTGGACAGGATGTATAGGGTTTGGTCTCGGGCTTGAGTGATACAAATGCCAACTTGATAAAACTTGGGTTGGGCTCAGATTGCCTAACCCAACCCAAACCTGATCAATATATAAGATCCTTATAAATTAATTATAATTGAGTGTAATTATCCAAGATGGATGGACTCATGGATAAAACACACCTTATGGTGGGTCCAAGAGTATCTCCACTAGCAATGTTGAAATTGGCAGCTGTGAACAGAGCTGGGGAGGGACCTGATGTGGCAGTGTCTGATTCGACTGCAAGCCGCTGTCTAGTAGAGCTGAAAGTTGGGCGGGCTCAATGCGACTGACCCGACAATGGGTTGGGCTTGGACAGGATGTATAGGGTTTGGTCTCGGGCTTGAGTGATACAAATGCCAACTTGATAAAACTTGGGTTGGGCTCAGGTTGCCTAACCCAACCCAAACCTGATCAATATATAAAATCTCTATAAATTAATTATAATTGAGTGTGAATCATATATATTGAAGGCATAAGAAATTCCAATGCTATCAAGTTTCATTAGTCCACATTATTTCGGATGACTCAAGCTAACAAGGTGCACAGATTTCTCTCTCTCAAATAAATTGCTTGATACATGATACAACTTTTAAAGGAGGAGTTGTCTTATATTTTAGCTTGTTTGTTTAGCAAAAAAAAAAAAATCTTTACAATAAGTAACTACATATATAATTAATACAATTATACGCATAAAAAAAAAAAACTTATATTGAAAATATAATAGAATACTAATGTAATAATGAAAATATTAGCATATATCTACCCGACCAATCCAACCGAACCCGCTTGGGTTGAGCTTGGGTTAGGGTTGAGGTTCAAGAATCTTGGGTTGGCTATGGTTGACCACCAACCCAACCCAACTTTCACCCCTACTGTTCAATGGCAACTACACCATCGAACGACTTTGAGGTGCCCATTGGTATTACCTCCACGCAAAAGCAGGTCTTCTAATGGGCTACCTGATGTATGGGTTTTATCCCCACTGTCTATCTATTTTGCCCCTGTCATTTTAGGGTATAAGCTTAAAAACCAGGTTGATCCAAGACTCAAGTGAACCACAAAGCAGGAATTAAAAACCCACCATTAAAAAATTGCCACTTAACACATTTACATGTTCACTTCGACATAAGCGATGGCAAAACACAAATATCATTTTAATCCAAAACTAAGGTTTTAATCATCGGCGTTCAATACCCATTGTATGGTCCACTTAGACAGTAGATCTACTTCACCTTTTGTCGTACACTCAAAAATGATATGGAAAAATGGATAGATGGTTTGGATAAACCCATACAACATGGGTGGGGAGTCCTAACCTGTGCTGAGCCGGAGGGGAGAAGTGCCCAAACCCTTCAAATGGATTCTGCTTCGGCAGTGGTCACTCTAGTACGGAGCCCAGTCGTTGTTGTTGCTATAAAAGATCTGTGACCTCACCACAATGTGTGTATATTATCTCACGTCATTCATCCATTTTTTAAGATTATTTTAGAATATGAGCTGAAAAATGGCATATCCAATTCTCAAGTGGACCAAACCACATGAAACAATGGCACGGTGAATGAATGCCTACCATTAAAAACTTCCCAAGGCATATGGTAATGTTTATTTGTCAACCAACCTATTGAACACTAACGTAGGGAATGACATGAGGTCGAGCACTGTCTTCCTCAAGATGATAAATATTTCAAATCCATGGAACTTCTCTGAATTCCTCACAGAGACTCCTCAAATCCACAATAAAAGAAAGCAGAAAATAGAAAAAAAATTCTAATAAATTCAAATTTGATTAATGAATGAATAAAAATGAGTTTACAACCCTTTAAATAAGGGTACCAAGCAATAGGAAAGAAATCAGAAGTAAATTACAACTAAAACTCCTAAAATCCACGACTTGCTATAAATAGTAAACTTACTATTTATAGACGGTCGTGATGTCTACTAGTGCGCAAGGTTTTCCGCCAAAAATAGTAAGTGTCTTATTTAGCTTCACCAAACTGTTCTCCTGATTATCCTAAGCACTTTTCATTTGGGCACAACTCCTAAAGCCCAACAGATGAAGAGCTATAAACAAATTAAAACTTACTATTAATAGTAAAAATGAAATTAAAACGGAAAAACGACTGTCGATCAAGGGGTTTCTCGCAAATCCAAACTGCGCAACTAGGCATAGCGGGGTTGGTTGGCTCAAGTAGCTCGTTTTACCCCCAATTCATATATTTTACATCAGATAACTCATTCCGGATTGCGAGATACGCCCGATCTAAGGTCCGATGGTCCGGATCACTTTTGTCACCGACCGTGCCTTTTCTGATCCATCTTGGCCATGAAATTGCCCGCGACCTGCTCTACATCAAACACAGACCTGGGCAAAGGAAAAACACTAATATCAGTTAGATTCAAAACTTTTGCGCCCTCAAGAAATTTTTAATGGTGAGAGTTCAATCACCACTGTATCTTATGGTGTGGTCCACCTGAAATTTAAATATACGTCATTTTTTAGCTCATTGCTAAAATAATCTAGGCAGATGGATGGACAGCATAGATAAAATACATACATATTATCATGATGGTGGCCACCGAGCTTTTTCTAAGCACCGACCAGTGCCGAGCTCCTGCAAGAGGGGTCAGTACCAAGTCCGAGTCTCCTTCAAATATGATTTGCCTGTCCCCGTGGCAATCGATGACCCACAAAGGCGGTTTGGCTAGTGACCCCAACAACAGCCATCTAGCTGTTGTCAAAGCTGTGTGGGCCCCATTATCTATCTTACGCGCATGACTGCACTCAACAACCGCCTGTCAACTTGTTGTGAGCTTGTTTCCTTGTGTGACCCATGGGGTGGCCCTTTACATGGAACGGGGCATAGAAGGCCATTCAATGTGCCAACATGTCAAGTCCAGGCCGTTCGTTAGGTGGGCCCCATGGTATTGACTCCTTAGACCAAATCAGGCCGGTCTACTTGTCTGCAGGGATGCATGTACATTGAATTCGCACTGTTGTCGATCTATAAACCATCAGTCATGCCATGCCGAAGTGGTCCTCGCACTGTTGTCGATCTACCAACCATCAGTTATGTCGTGACCATGTGGCCCAGCAGATAAAAAATGCAAATTTTTATTTGTTCGGGGAATTCCACCGTGGGCTACTGTGATGGACGGATTGGATCTTATAACTCATCATGTGTGGGCACAGCTACATTGACACTTGAGAGTATCAGTGCTGCCCATCATTCTCCAAGGGATTGAGTATCCTGTTTCCATTCATCCTGATGAGGCGCCTCTGATGACATATACACATACGGTGGACCCCACATTCCATCTGGAAGTTTCTTAGTGTGGCACATCTATGGATCCGGGCAGCTTTTGGGATCTAATAGGCGGTTTGGATGGCACTAAAACTTCTCGAGTGGGCCACACACAGCTCAAACAAACGTATTTGACCATTTCACCATGATACAATAAATTCAAACCATGTGCATGCTGCATGACAGCGTCGACAAGCCTGCATGCCTGGTCCGTTCAGGCCAGGCATGTCTTGTGCCTCCAAACCGTGGGCTTGCCCCACGAACTATGGTCTTTGGATGGCCCACCTGCGAACTTTACAGAGTATAACTTTTGGTAAAGGGCTGATCGTGTGGCCCACCTGACACGAATCAATAAACGGGGGATCAAGGCCTGCAATGTTAGTTTCGTGCCTGGCTTCGATTTAGGAATTATGTGTCGTCTGCGCATTCAAAGGAACAGTTTACTGACGCAATCGATTTTCTAAATTTCGGCCTTTAGCTGGATTATCTAAGCAGTTGATATACTGGCACACTTTATGAAGAGGTAAGACCACTATATTGCTCAGATTCGAGGATCCTACTCATTGTATTTGGGTCTAACAAATTGAAGGTTAAGAGAAGAGGTATGACGGGTTTTGGATTCATATGAAAAAGGTTCAAATATATACCTGACTCAAAAGTGTATAAATTGGAGATTAGATCGGAATCCAGTTATCCTTTTAACAATCGGTCTATGCTCCATTCAAGCGATTGTTGAAAGGGTACAAGTTAGCCCTTTTGGATTGGTTTTTTTTGGCTTGGTGACAATAGACATACGTGAATTTATATTTTTAAAAGCTTTTTTTGTTTCATCAAACTTTAAATTTGTACGTCTTTCAAATGAATAAAAATATATAAATAAATATAATAAAATTATATAAATTTTAACATTATTAATATTAAAATATGTAATCCATTACAATTAACAAAGTAATAATCAATCAGATAAATAAATGAAAACAAAACAAAATTAAGATAAATACTTGATTCACCTATTGAAATAGACAATTCAAGCAAATGGTATGCAAGATGTGACTAGTTTGATATGATTAATTGAATCAAAATTTAATTGAAAATTATTTTACAACTTAAAATTGATAATATTTACTTATAATCTTAATATACTATATCGAGAACCGCTATATGCATAAGCAACTAATGCTAAGCTAAGCTAATAAAAGAAATGAAAGAATAAGTAAATGTATTTGTTGTAGGACCTTGAGCTCTTTTTGGTGTGCTCCTTTTATATAGCTTGTCAAAGCGATTAAAACTTTCTTCGAACTTATTTGCCGCTTCCGAGCTAGGCCCTCTATTTCCTCTCTTGAGAGGCCGGATCCAATGCAAACGTTTTTATAATAAGTTAAACTTACAAATCAAATTTTGGGCTACACTATAATGTTTTTGTGACATCCAATCCGTCCATAATGTGGACCACCTAATGTTCTCCTTAGCATCCGAAACTCAGATCGATCCAACACTCTGCGGCCGATATGTGTAAAATCATGAAAAAAAGAAAACTTATAAATCACGTGTTGTGGCCCACCTGACTAATTTTAGAATGACCTAAATTTTTGAGTGTCCATTAACCACGTTTTAGTACATCTTCCTAATAGATTGAAAAGCATATATAAAATATTGTGGGCTCCACATGTAATCTGGAAGGTTTTTAATGGTGGGCATCTCCATTCCAACTTTTCCCAGTGGTGTGATTCCCATGAGTTTTGAATCGGCCAGAAGTTTTGATACCAAGAACTAAATTATGAGACGCATACAATCAACAGATTGGATGTCATTAAAATACTATGGTGGGCCCCACGCTTGGATTTGTACCTATAGCTTAAACTAGAAACGTTTGTATTGGATCCGGCCTCGATTACGGCTTATTCGGCTTCAGTTGTCGGGTCCAGTCACGGTTCCCCACTTCGGGGGCGCATCTTGAACATATTTGGGCCCAGTCGTACCCGTCGGGTCGTCGACTTTGATTCGGGTAAAAAATCCTGCCGCCTCTTGAATGAAATGTGACCAATTCGGAGTACTGATTTGGAGAAAGAAATATTTAGATCTAATGCTGGCAACACCTGATGACTCCGACCGTTCGAAAGTTGGCCCATCATGAGCTGGCCAGTAATTAAACGGGTCCGGATTTGTTGACGTATTTGTGGATTTGCGAGATATAGGAGTAGTACAATTTAGTAAAATGAAGAACATGTACGCAAGATCCAAGCCATTCATCAGACAATGCCTTCTGAACAGATGCCATGTCTTAAAATTAGGCTGATCTGATCATAAGTGGGCCTCAAAGTGAAGAGGGACTCTTATAACGGATCTTGCTACTGGCGTTTCATACGGCCACTGGTGTGGGGAATCACAATCAGATGTGGATTTGTGGGCCCTGAACTGGGTTCAATACGAATTGTCCGATGCATTGCCGTAAAAAATTTAGTCTTGTGCAAATCCATCGTGGGCCATCACAGGTACTGAGGAAAATGGTCCAAGTTGGGCAAGGGCAAACGCATATATATCCCATTGGGTGAAAGGACATGGGTCCAGGCCCGTCCCGGCCCATCTGTATGTTGAGGAATCACATTCGAGTTCAGGAAGTTCTGGATTGGGCCACATCTAATTAATGATCACCTCACCAATGTTACATAAGCCAGGCTACTATGATGGGCCTACTTATTGGGCATGACTGTTGGTTGGCTGACACCGATGCCCGGTCGAAAGTGGGCTGAGCTTGGGCTATGGTGGGCCATCCCATCCCATTTTTCCAGGTGAATTTGAAATTTTGCAAAACCATCTAGTAACATTCACGTATCCTTTTTCTATGTTCCAAGGAATTGTATCAATATATATTTCCAAACCATCCAAGTTCTGGGCTATACTTTGAATGTGTCATGGCCCAACTATACTGTAAATGGGTTTGTCCTAACGGTCCTATTAGTGTCCATCAAATGGACAGTGTACACAGAAACAGTGTCAACGGACCAAATTCAACAGACAAATTCCAGACCGGTGGGTAGGCCTAAATGTTCAGCCCAAGCTTGTGAGGGCCCAGCCCACCAGTCGAGTTGCAACATCAATTTATGGTATGAAGTGACTCCACTTAATAGCTTGTAACATCAAATCGCTATTGGCTCTTTTCAATTAAACATTCATCTATGACGCAACTCATCAACATGCCACCACATGTTGTAATCTGGCTAGCGTGAATGGTATTTAAGCCGTCTATTTCATGGGTCCCTTTATCTACGTGCCCCTTCCCAAAATCAAGCAGGTCCACTCATCTCCATCGTGCCAAACAAAGGATAACTAAAGAAAACTCGGCCAAGTTTTCTAAGCCCTTCATTTGTTTGAAACAGTGGCCCAAGTGGAGTAATTGCCTCGCACTTGTGACAGGGAATGTATATATTGGGACCCACATGATGGATGGTTGGATCTTGCAAACACATCCCATGTGAGAACGTCGTTTGGCGCGTAACTTGTGTTCAAGAAAAGCTCCAAAACATATGTACTTTTATTAGCTTTAATGGTCTCTTTTCATATCCTACTATTTAACTAGTGCACGTGAATGCACAATGCAGGTGAAACACGACCATAAAAAAATACCACCGATTGTCTTAGGCGGACAAGACTTCACGTAGCTCACGTGCACCGGATCTCAATGTAGGGGTAGGTAGGTTTGGATTGAGGATGAACCCAGCCCAACCATGAGCCCCAACCCATCTCCACCATGACTTGAGGTATTGGATAGGCAGTCACGCCATTTGAGTTGAGTCCAAGTTAACGGCTGTGGCAACATTATCTCCAATCATGAACATATATAGATGGTTCTGATCATGAACCCTTGTATCAAGGAGTATGTAACGCGTGGATAGGTTCAACTATTGTGAAATAGGGATTCCGTGAAAGCCGTAAGTTTATATTTGTTAGGATTTTGGCATGCAACATATGCGAAAAAGAAAAAATGTAGAAATTCGTAAATAAGAGAGATGAGAGGCATTCACACTTCATTGAGATTCCTCTCAATTAATGCATTTATTTATAGGAAAAAGACAGTCCAAGAGATATTAGAAGTGTAGGAGAGGGAGAAGTAGAGTTCTTTTGACTTCCTCTGCACGTGTCTCATACGTGTGGGACTTGAGGTCTTTTCTTATCCCTCTTTCAAGTGAGAGTGTAATGGTGACAACACACCTAGGTTAATGCGTAATCATTGAAAAATAGCCTCTACAAGAGGCTAGATACCGTCAATCTGTTATGAAAAGGATCACTTTCTTCTTTCTGTGATGCAAGTAATGGATTAGACATTGACTGCCTTTATTATCTTGTATTCAGCCAACGGATCTTCAGTGAAAAGCTTTCAACTTAAAAGACAAAAGAAGATCATATTCTTTCTACGATTGGATTCAATATTATTTTATATTTGTTATATTGTATAGAAGCTAAATTGCATCTTATAAAAGGCATACAAACCGTATTTAGTAAATCCAAAATGTACCTTAATGATAATATGAGTCTAAAGATGCCGACAACTTCCACGTCTGGCCTTGTGCCGTTCCACATATAAACTGACCTTTCAGTATTAGTTGGCAGCCCCACATGATCATTAGACTAGATCATATGACTAGATTACTTTGATGAGCATATGGATGGGCCCCCATCATATGTGTGATTGGTACTAAAGATAGATCCAAGCAATTTGAATAGGCATGGAACTCTTCCATGGTCCAGAGACTCCCAAGAAAAAGGAAGAATTTGTGATGGGCTTAACTTCTCCCCACCCTCATTTATATAATTAAGGTCTTGGTTCCCTCACCAGTGTATATTAAACTATAGTCCTATTAAAACGGTTTACTTAGGTGTACCATACAAAAGATCAAGTACAGGCCCTAGTGGCTTCCCAATGTACTATGCTTTTATTTACAATGATTGTATTTATCTTATTTTTAATTTAGCTGATCTTCATTATTAATATAAAAACTATATATCCGTTAATCCCCAAATTGAGTATAATATCAAGGCCATGCTCATAAGGGCCCAATATTATGTAAGGCTGCAAAAACTACTTTCAACGTGTCCCATGGAGTAATGGATCGTATCCTATGCCTCTATGTTACAATGCCGCGTGCATAGCATGTGGAATAAATCAAACCCTTAATGTGATAGTTCAATCACTGGATGGTATACTAAAACAGATGGAGAGAAAGTTGAACTGTTTATAGATTGTCTTCACCCTTAGCATATAAGTGAATATTAAAGACATTAGCCAGTAATGGCTCACATTCAGTGAGTAAATCTACATTTATTAGATGGTTAGGATGATCTAATTAATCAAACCAGAAGATGGCTAGTTCTCAGTGTGACCCACCTAATGAATGGCCTTGTTCTTGCACATTTACGCCACATGGGAATCCATCTTGTGAATCGTCATGGAACAGTAATCCCTTTCATCACTCCAAATGGACTGGCTCTTGAAGAAACTAATGCGATTCTTTTTTAAAGATGCTAATCCATGCATGAATTCCAATGTGAGTCCCTATATTCGACATTATCATCGTATCATCGTCCAATCCGAGTCGTTAATAAGAGAAGGGTCATGTGTATCATCATGGATTTGTATTGAGAATGCCGTTAGTGCTCTTCATCAAAAGCTCAATGAGGTGTGGACCTTGCAAATGTTGGTGGTTAAACAAGCATGGTGGTCAGGACCATTGATTTAGTGGGAAGCCATGTGAAGTGATAAGACAACTATGAAAATTCAATCATCTTGAATAGTTTTATATGTACTACTAATCCAATACACCAACGGCTGCCATATTTGTATTGAAAATGGAAAATAGCACACAGTGAATGAAATGAAGAAATAAGAGATTAAAATATTAAATTTATTAGTTCAAGTCTTAACTTGAAAGTTGATGTTCAATATCAAATTAGATTTACTACTCTTTCTTAAATATTCTAGCAAGTTAAAAAGAATGAAAAATGACAAATTATTTTAAAATATAATGCACTCACGTATCTATAATTCAACATAAAAACATACATCCCTAAGTATTGGATAAAGTTTTAAGAATCGATATTAATATGTGTCACAAAAATTTTCTCAAAATAACAATTGCAAGCTAGCAAAGATGAGATGATGTAGAGCTGGTCATGTACAATTCTACGGCCAAGGTAGACCAAAAAAGGCCAAATTGGAGGTGAAAGTGATCCAGACCGACAGAATCTTAAACCGGGCATATCTCGTAAATTAGAATAGGTTATCCGACGTGCCATATATAATTTTGAGTAGGACGAGCTACTTTAGCCACCCAACCTAGCTATGCCGGATTGCGCACATAGAATTTGTGAGAATCCATCAGATCAACAGTTGAATTTCTATTTTATTTTCATTTTTACTATTTTATTAAGTTTTAGTTTGGCGATAACTTTTCATTCATTGGGCTTTAGAAGTTGCGTCCAACATAAAAAGTACTTAGAATAATTAGGAGAATAGCATGGTTGAGCCAAATAGGGCACTTTATTTTTTACTAAAAACTGCGATGTCTATTAGAAATCACGATCATTTATAAATAGTAAATTTATTATTTATAATAAGTCACAATTTCTAAGAGTTTTACTTGTACTTTAATTCTGAAATTTTTCTCTTAGGTTTTATATCATTATTTAAAAAGGTTGTAAGCTCATTTTAATGACCAATCAATTTATTACAAATTTTTAGAAATTATTCTTTGTTTTTCCTCATGAATTCGAGGTATCGCTATGAGGAGTCAAGAGAAGTTCTGTGAATTGAGAAAAATTATCCCTCAAGGAAGACGGTACTCCACTTCAACACGTACTTCCCTGCATCATGAGAGCATATATATGGATGTTGATCTAGGAATTGTATTCTCTTTATGAGCTATATTGGCCATGATATACACTATTGAAAATCAATGGTTTTTGAAAAAATAAAAATAAAAATTCAAATTTTTCAAAATTTCAGAATTTTTTCACCAAAACACTTTTTGAAATATTTTGAATTAAAAGTGTGGTGTGTGTGCTTTGTCCCACATCGAAAATGATTGAGAAACTTTTATAGTTTATATGAGATGTTGTAAAGAGTATTCTCACTTGGAGCTTTTGGAGAAAAGATACACGGGTTGCGTACGCACTGGAACACACGCACATACGCTCGAGCTCGAGCTAGGGCGTGGGCAGTGAGGCAGTGTGGCTGTAGTGGCGCTAGATGGCGCACTTTGCACTTTGCACGTGCGCATCGTGTCGCAGAGTAGTCGTTCCCTCGCGACCTTACGCGAACCGGCGCGAGTCGATGCGATGGGTCTAGTACAATGAGTCTGGTCAGAGCCTTAAGGCGGTATGGATCTAAAATGAGCCTGGGTTTTATAAGTGACTGAGAACGGTCGGATCTTAAATCCGAAACGTTCAGCGGTTTCAAAAAATGGCTATATGCCTTGAAAGCCAAACGGTCTGAAAACGGACGGCTCATGATGATCCAACGGTCAGATCCTTTGATCCGACGACCAGAAACGTCTGTGATTAATGGACAACGGATAGAAACATTTTTCAAACGTTCTGGACTTTTGATTGCAGCCTAGCAACGGTCCATTACCTAATGCCTATATAAACTGGACTATTCTAGTCCGAAATCATCAACTCAACACACCCCTCTCTCCCATCAGATCAAATACAAGAAATATCTTCATAATAGAATATTGTTATCATCTCTACCGTCCAAGTCTGCAAGAAGAGATCTACTGCGTTAAAATTGTTCCACAGTGGACCTATCGTAATTGCTACATGCTAGATCCAGATAAGGCTTGTCTTATCCTAGAAGCAATTCGCCTGTAACCCATCAGCAGTTTATAAGGGGGCGAATCACGCTTTAAGGACAGCATATTTTACACGTGATTCAGTCGATCAATTTTTTTTAAATTTATCTTTTATATTTCGGTGTATCCAAACTAAGATTCCTAACATACACACGCTCACCACATTCACATGCATGGTATGTAAGCAACCCTATAATACACACACTCAGCACATTCACATGTTCATTCACATGCGTGGTACCTAAGCAACCCTAGAATTCACACACACGCCCACGTACATGGCATTGCCTTAAAGGAGATTTAAACCCAAGCTTTTATGGTAAAAACCTAGCCCTTATTATCATGCCACATGAGTATTTTTTTTATAAAAAAAATCTACATATAATATATTTATTTACTTTATAAAAAATAAATAATTTGTTTTAAAAATTTATTTTTCTTGTAAAAACACAGTAGTTAGGTCACTTTGATTGTCATGCAGCAACCCATCTTCATGGTGGCCCCTTGCAATTCAATGATCCTGCTCGCAATGCACACTCACATTTACAATGGAGATGTTTCAAACATGGAGTACGCTTACACTGTAGGACACAGCAAAAAACCTGTCGTGGTACTGGGTTGCTGTGGGGCGAATATGATGTGTCCCCTCTTGCATCTACCGGAACCCAGGCCCCATCCAAAGCAAAAAAATATATATGTTGAAACTCCGGAGGGTCTGCCACCGGAGCAGGAGTAAGGATCCTGAAATTATAAATAAATAAATAAACTAATTACAAAGGGTGGAATTCAACTTGGGAGATCTCATGGCAGTATCTGTGTGGTGATTCCCCTCCCTAAGATTGATTGATTTTTTTTTCTATTTTTTATTTTTAATAAGGACACTAGGTAAGATGGGAGGTGAGGTCTTAGCTTGTAGAAAAGACAAAATCTGGTATCCAACTTCTATGGAGAAATGCAAAGTGCAATCGCTTGTGTTGGCCTCACACATGGAAGTAAAGCATAAATAAGTGTTATCAGAGCCGTTCATCAGGTGATTCCCACTATGTGTATTCTATTTGTAAAAAATGGGGCTGATGCGATAATTAGGGTTGCTATTGCGCGTAACAATTGAATATTAAAGAGATGTTAAACCATGTAGCAGTGAGTGTATATATGTGGACCACTTGATGATCAGATCAGCCTGATTCTGTAGGCATTATATCTACAAATTAGAGATCTTCTAATCAACGGACCAGATGATGTGCATGTGCTACTAGTTTCCAAACGTGGAGCGAGTGTACTTGCCATTTCTCATATTCTTTAGGATGCCGAGGAATTAAAAGAAATAAACGTACCTTCTGTAGTTGCAGTCCCACCATGGTGTGGTGGTTCAGTCATTTTGTTTCGCACTTGCGGGTTCTGCCCATATACATCCATGGAGAGATGATCATAACCGTCCATCTACTTTGTGTTATCTTGTGGGGGCCATAATATGCAAATCCCACAGGTGAATGATCCCAACCAACATTTATTTTCGCGTTGAAAGTGGGCCCTTGGCGGATTCATTTCCAACCATCCTTTCAAATGCCATTAATCAATGTGCAGCATTTGGACCATGTGTCATCCATGTTACTGTCCGGTAGACGGACAGTTCTGATCATCTGCTCATGGGTAAATGTGGACCCCATCCATCATGCAAATGGAAGATGATTGATGGAGAAGCAATTGCGATATGATGGGGTGGGGCATATTTGTTTGGCATGATGAGAATGGTTGTACGAGAAAGACAATGGTTATGAGATTAGTTGGGTTAGTTGCAACAGCATGTTTTGACTATGGCCCATTTGAGCCCTTCCCAAAAATGCATTCTCCATCCTTTTTCTTTCCTCACCCAATTAAGCATTTGTATCTTCTAATGCCAACATTTTTATCACCCATCAATATGTGATGGGCCCACTCTTTCATGGCTATGATCACTCCATTCCTACCTAGCCCTGGTCATGTTAGATTCATCCATGGCTGATATGGAGATTTTGAGATAGTATGTGTGTAATTACTAACCATGATTTATTAGTAAATGCAAAGTCTAAATGACTGTCGGCGAGAAAGCATGCAGTATGCATAGGGCCCATCATCCCATGCTTGGTTGGAGAGTCCAAAATTCCCATTAAATGTGGACCACTCGTTGCGACTGTCCATTTTCATTGTATGGGTGTGATCATTTGATGGGGTAGATATTGGTGCACCACCTCATCCAACTAAGCAGTCCACCAGATCAAAGGCTTCCTTGAAAGCTGGGGCTCACCTGCACCAATGATTTCTTTCAATTGCGCATAATAAAATATATTTATTAAATAATAATAATTTAAATAATTTAAAAAGAAAAAAAACAGAAAAAAAGAGGAGAACGAACCCATGCGATTCTAACGCATGGGAGTTGCCATTAGTTGGGAGTTGTCTGGGACCACCGTGATGTATGAGTGCCATTAAATGAATCCATTAGATGCATCCCCCAACTGTACGCAACGATTCCAAACTCCATTCCGTGGACCACCTCTAAGAGAACAATGGGGGAATGTGGGGCTAGCTGCCGTGTTGTGTTTGTCATCCAACCTAGTCTTTAATTGCATCCCACTATGATTAAGAGATCAAATTTTAAAAGCATTCTAAGATTTATGTGGCCATAACAAGTGAATGGATAGCTATATATATAGACATTGCTCCTGCAACATGTCTCACTTGAGTTTTTGTGACGCAGAGCAGCCATAAATGCATTCTTAGAATAACTAGACTAAAAGGAGTCCTAAAGAAGGTGAAAGTAGTTTGTCAGAAATAAGTTGAGTCCTACTTAAAGATAAAAAATCATTTGGCGCTGAGCATGTTTGGTTTGAACAAATTCATTTCAAATATAGAGAATTTATGGTTGAAAATGCTAAACATGAAACAATTATAACTTTTTATTCAAGCATTGTCAAGGAATGCATGACCTATCAACCTCTACATAATGGTACATTTAGGATGAATTGACCAACTACATCAGTTGAACACATGTCCTTAGTGTCAAAATAGAGATTTTAGAAAAATCTTATTAGTTCTAATCGTTTTTTATTTTTGTCATATTTCTTTTTTATTGTAGTTTTACATTTTTTTTACCTTTTTTAAGAAGTTACTCATAATAATATTGAGAATGCTCTACTAAGGTGTTATTGTCATTTTTATTTTTGACAATTTTAATTTTTTGAGAAAAATTTTACTACTTCAGATAATTTCTATTCAAATTAAAGTTTTGATTTATGAATATATCTTGATTAATCAAGAAAGACGGTGATCTTATTCTTGTCGTTTCACAGTCTTCCCAACCTCTTATGTATCATGAGCGGCTCCTAAAATCTAAATGATGGCTAACCAACATAAATGAATAGTCTGCCTGTGGGCATTTGATATAAATTAGTAGCAGTAGTGAAATAAAATCTACAAAAAACAATGTCCATGGAATATGAGCATGGAGGCATGTAAAGCAGGAAAATTGCAATGGATCATACGCTTTCCAAGAAAATCAGTTCCAAGTCAATGCTCGCACCTAAGCTTTTAGTTGATGAATATTGGATGTGTTAATGTTCTATGGAGAAAAATGCAAGAGAATGAATGATAGCTAGTACTCAATGAGGGGCGCAAGGTTTGTAAAGCTACATGAGTGTCTTCATTGCTCGCAGCTTTCCAACTTTTTGCATTTGGTGGTGATTCAATGAAGGGCCCTCATGTAAGAGACACAACACGTGTCAAAGATCCAGGCGGACAGCTTACGTGTCAGATATCCTGACCATTTATCAAATAGCCACACATATTTTTTGTTCGAGGACTCATATTATTTTTGGTACATGGCATGTACGTGCATTATCCTACCAGTTGGTCAGCTTGGATATGTGACACGTGTCCCATTCATACAAGGCCCTCATTGAATCATGACCCTTTATATAATGGATGAAAGTAGTAATCTAAGTTGTTAGAGTGACAGAGATGGTCTTGAATACCATCACTATAATTCCATTTGTCGGTGCAACAGGTAAGATGTGGTACACGTGGAAGATTCAGTCGTTTATCATGTGGGTCCCTCCGTATATGTACCATGAGCCAGGATTTGGGCGAGTCTGGTAATCATGTGGACCCCACTTTTACATTGAATGTGGACCAATTGGTTAATTTCATGATCGGACATTGAAGTCGGCGAAATGAGTGGAAGAGCACATGAGTGAGTGAGAGAAAGAGATGGGCCACAAATGGGCCAAGACATGATAAATGTGAAAATTACTGGATGGAAATGGATGTGTAGAGCGCATGTGCACCAGCCCCACTATTTCTTTTTTTGTAATATCAGAAATGCCATGGGATAGAGGGCATTCCTGATATTTCTCACTTGCAGGGACCATGCCATCTTCTCTGGTCATGGATAATGGACAGATAAGATCTAGCTGCCCTTCAATAACTCAACATGCATACCTGGTCAATAAGATCAGTCTTCCTAATCTGGTTTGTGGGCCCGAACCCAATTCAAATAGTTATGAAGGCACATATGGGTTATGTTTCTATGATCCAAACCGTTTATAATATGGGCCCTTACAGTGATGGACAGAGGACACCCAGCGGATCAAAACATTGGAATATTCCAACCTTTTGGTCATTCAACTACTTCTACTTTCTGGGAAACCCTATCAGTTTTGCATGTTTTTAGATTAATGGTTTGGATCATTGAACCACGGGCTCCACATGTACTGAATCCTGCACGCGTTTGTAGATGAGCAACACCTCATTAGTTTTTTAAAGTTTTCTTAACATCCCTTGATTTAAGGGAAATTTACCTAAAGACCCTCGATTAAAGAATTATGACAGAAAAAACCCTGCGATATTTTTCATCCCAATAAAACGACCCTAGAGTCAGGTTGGTTCAAGTGCACTTATTTGTTAATGTAGAATGCACCTGAAAACATGGCACACATGTCAAAGATCCAGGCCATTCACATGACAGTATACACCTTGAGCATGCCCTAGTTGTATTGAAAAAATGAACAGTAAGGAAAAAGGCTCGACGGTCCAAATTCAACCCACATTTATGGCTAACTTCATGAGTGTACTACCCTGACTCCTGCTATATTTTGCCAGTGCCCTCTGGGAAGGGCTATTTCTCGACAATTACAGATGATTAATAAAAAAAAATGACCAGGGTATTTTAGTCTTGATTCTTTTAATTTGTTAGGGGGGTTGTAGTAATTTTTCCTTGCTTAAGACTTAGAAAACATGCGAGTGGACCCTTTAATAATCAAGATTTCTTCATTGTGACGCTTGTCCATCACCCATGAAGCTCACTCGATTCAATGTAACCCAATACAAAAATGGAGGGCCCAGGAAAATGCACACGTAATAGTCCAGCAACATTTTTAAAATGGTGGTGGTTCTTCAACCGTACACATGGCACTGCTGTACGGTAATCCAAACCATCTAAATTGCTTATCCAAGTCGATGGAGCATAACCCATAAGATGGAATTTGAACCGTACTTCGCTTTTAACCATTCATTTAATACTCATCGATTGGATTGTTATAATTGATTGATCCGTATAATTTGGAGATATACTCCATCTATAATGTGCCTTACAATTTGGATGGTCTGGATAGCCGTATATGAGTGTAAAATGTGAGGAGGATGAGTCGGCCACAGTTTATCAAACGGTGATAGGTCTAGTGGCCTTTGCTGTTATGGGCCAAACTAGCCCACTTTTAGTGGGCCATTGGGCCTGAGTGGCAAACTAATCACAAATACGACAAGACAGCTATTCTTGGACGTGTCATGGACATGAGCACGTGGCAAACCTTATCTCACTTTCGTTAATAAAAATAAATAAATAAATAAAAGAAAAAGAAAACGAAAAGAAAATTAATAAAGTATTCTCCTCACAGAGTCACAGGCATTTCCTACGCTCGTGTTTGGAAAACCGTCCGAGGTTGATGTAACAATTAATAAACAGAGAGAGAAATGTTCCAGTGCTCCCCGATGCTATTTAAAGTTATACTGCTCTTAGTTGTATCAGTTGAGTTAGAAAGTTAAATGGATTGATCTGAACTGTCCATTGAGTCTAGAACACACATGGGCTGTGTTGCAAAAATTGCATTGATCCCATTATCCAATCTATCCTTGATTTGACCTTGTTTTTGTAGCCATGGATGAGATACTACAATTGTCTAACAAAAGTTTTTCTTTAGAATCTAAGAATTCCAGTAGATGGATCACACTGACTAGTGTTCTTTTTTATTTTTGAATGATCTAGATAGTCCATATCAAAGATTATTGATCAAATGGCTATATTTGTCAGATCAGTCTGATGTTTGCTTAGTAAACCATGGAATGTGAGATGGACCTAATGAACTGTCTGTAACAATGGATTGGATTGCCTAGGTGTCTCAATGCAACTAGGAGCACGACAACGTACAGTGCTCACAGAGCATTAGAGTATTTCACAAGAGAACGAAAAAAGGACATTAGCTCGACTTTGGACGACCAACAAAACCAACCCACCTGTGGAAGCAGATTGCCTGTGACCACGGGCACAAGGATATTTTTGTGCCCAGGACTTTGTGGGGCCCAGATAGATGTCCGTGAAAATCCACTCCGTCCATCTATTTTGCAAGAACACAATAGGAGAGGAATCTAAAAATTATGAAAATCCATACCATAGAAACAGGGGATTGAATGCCTTGGCGTGACAGAAGTTTTGTATCAGGGTTATATTTGTGCCTAGAGTTTATGTGAATGTTGATAACCCTATGAACGGTTTGGATGGAATACAAACATCCTGATCAGCTCCAGGAAGGTTTCAACGGTGGACGTTTCCTTTCCCACTGTTTCATTTGGTGTGGCCTGCTTGGTGATGAATCTGCCGAATGACCTGTAATTCTTCTTGTAGCCTTTCAAAACAGATGGACGGAGTGGATTTGTCACAGACAACTCTTTGGGACCCACAAAGCCCCGGGGCAGAGGTAATCCGAGCTCTGCTAAGCCCACAAGCGTGTAGAGCCCTTTCCCACGCACATGTGCTAAAATAGAACACGTGTATGGGATTCCAACTATTCATAAGGTGGCCTAAGGAGCTACATTGTTCTCAGCAAATTCATGGCCAGTGAACTGTTTTAGCCTCCTATTTGTTTCATACGTTGTGGCCCACCAGATGAAAAGCTCAGAACTCACACGTGTGTTATTATCGGCAGGCGTGCGTTTGTGTGGATGGGCTGGGCTCCACACACGTTTTAGCTTTACCGGACCTCCCCGTTCATTATTCATGCGTCTGATGATGTAGTAACGTAAACATGGGAGCTGATCAATTACCCTCCATGTCATTCCCGCACATGTGACATCCATCGACGAGATCTCAACCGTTCAGTGAGTTCTAATATTGACTGGGCCACAGCCTAAGAATTTCTCTGCTGGAAAATTATAAATATTTAATCAGTGGTGTAGAAAAACAAATCTTCATAGTTCATGTGAAACGGTTCATTTGTTCAATAGATAGAGTAGCCTATTAAGTATAATTTTTTAGTTAATGAGAAATTAACCGATGATCCCACAGGATGCATGGTTCAGATCATGATAAAATTTTGCCACGTGTACGGTACAGCATATAGATACATTAAAATTCTGTTACTCCAGTAGCATTTGATCTTTTCAGTCCCCACAGTAGATACACTGCGTCGTCGTGCCAGTTAAAATGTGCGTTTATGGTTGTA
Source organism: Magnolia kwangsiensis (assembly GCA_037074715.1). Classification (NCBI taxonomy): domain Eukaryota; kingdom Viridiplantae; phylum Streptophyta; class Magnoliopsida; order Magnoliales; family Magnoliaceae; genus Magnolia; species Magnolia kwangsiensis. The sequence continues at coordinate 11,293,965 of CM073571.1, forward strand.
CTAAACTGTGGCGACTCATCAATCGCAATTCTCGTGGGGTACGCGAACGCTCAATCCGCACGGTCTTCGTGGGCCCTATCGCTGATGGACCATAGCTTGAAAATCACACTAATCGGAAGATGAACCGATTCTCCCAACTTTTCTTTTTAACCATCCGTTGTTATCTACCGACCATCAGATCAGTACGATTTTCGCTCATCTCCATCCACGATGGGGCCTACGATTTGGACGGTCTGGATTGCCATTCATGCAGGTCACGTTTACCATGTATGAGTTGCCAATAGTGATTAAGATTTATATTTGGAAAGAATTTCAATCCGATCCTCGTATTTTTTTTGGGATTACGCTGGTTTGACTACTCCTAGTCATCTAGAAGGCGTGCCTACAACTAACCAAGCACCATATTGGGAGAATATTCAGAAAATCCACCCCGTTAATCACACGTACTGTCACATTTTCACCATGGATCCTAAAAAAGAGGTCTAACGAAAGATTTACTGGGCCGCACGATAATAATTGTTTAAAATCATGCCTAAAATAATCTAAATTCAAGTAGTGTTCCCACGTGTGTCTTGTATGTTTGATTTTCTGGGAATCCATTAATCCTTCTCCGACACGTCAGATGAGTGGATTGGATGGAATATGCACATTATGGTGAATCCCACACACAATCTGAACGATTTAACGGTGGATTTTCCCATATAAACTGTTCCCCATGGTGTCTTTCAGTTGAGTGGTGAATCGACCTGATTTTTTGTCTCCGGACAAAAAACGGAGTGGTGTACCTGATGGACGGGGTGGATCTCATCATGAAGTCTTCGATCCACCTGACTAATAGTCACGCTCCCACATGATTATGCGTAATCAGGCAAGCGTTTTATTATTTTTTTTTATTGTGAGCCATCCCAACTTTCTCCCAATTTAATGCTACCTCGTGCCTGCATTTAACAGTACCCAGATCCAAAACCGTTTTGCCTTTTATATCAATCGCAAGATAAATGCTTCGATACTCTGCCAGCCGTTAATGTTTTATGCTCATGCACTCGGAAATCATACACGCGCCGTACATCCGCCCAAATAGTGGGTCCCACTAGTTTTCGATCACAAGCCATCAACGACCCTGGACCAATGGCCTAACTGCCTAATGGGTGAATCCAGATGTCCATTAATCAGAGGCTATGATCATTCTACTACCCACCTACAGCGGTACCGAATATGTACGGTTCGACTTGAATTGAAGTATTCCACTTGTACAATTTCTCAGCGCATGCGTATGAACCATCACGGTCGACCAGAGTATAAATGTAATCAACTTCCGTTAAAGAGAGAGAGAGTTACAAAATCCTCGTTCAAAGAGAATCTGTTGAAACTCTCTGTGGAAGTTGCCACACGATATCTTTGTTTTTACATGACTGTAATGCATGTGGTTTATGTCATGTTAAAGCAAAAATAAAGGAAAGAAGAGCCTTTGGGAGAGATGCCTTTTCTCTTTCTTTCTCGCCTTTTGAGCAATCCCATTTGCAGTTTCCTTCCCTTCTATTTTCTATCTTTTTCTTGGATGGTTTTTCTGCTTCTTTCACCGTATTTTCTATATCTGGGATTGGTGTTATTTTAGCCATGATCTCAGCATGGCTACTCCAGCTGCTGACAGGGTCATGACTCATGAGTGCCTGTTTGGTTGCCTTCCCTTCTCCTTTTTCACTGCCCACGTTCCTCATACTTAGCCTTTGATTTGGGTTCCTTTTCATTTCTCTAAAACATTAGCCCAAGACCCAAATCATCTCAAGCCTTCTTGAGGCAGTCCTCTGCCGCATTTTGTGAGGTGGGTTCTTGAGCTCTTGAATGAATAAGGTAAGGGAAGCTCTTTTTTTGAAATTTCTTTGATTTGGGTTCCTTGATTTTCGGCCTTCTGTGAAAGAAAGATTCGACTTTTTAATGTAAAGATTAGATTTTTTTTCTCCTGACAAACAAGAAGAAAAGACAGACAGAAAGAGAAAGAAGAGATTGGATTGTTGTTGTTGTTATCAGGATGAGGGATTTCCCTTCCTGTTTTGGTGAAAATGGAGTCCAAGTTGCAGATTCTTCATCTGGGTCCACCAAAAACGCTCAGAATTTGGTTACATGCGTTTATCAGAGTCGATTGTGTGGTCGATCTTGCCTGATCACCGTTACATGGAGCAAGAATTTGATGGGCCAGGGTCTTAGTGTTGGGATAGATGATTCTACCAATCAGTGCCTCTGCAAAGCCGATATAAAGCCATGGTTGTTCTCTAAGAGGAAAGGATCAAAGAGTTTGGAAGTGGATGGTAGCAAAGTCGACATCTTTTGGGACCTCTCCTCAGCGAAATTCGGGTCTGGGCCCGAGCCATTGGAGGGTTTCTACTTGGCTGTCGTTTTCGACAGTGAGATGGTCCTTCTGCTCGGTGATTTGGGCAAGGAAGCATGCAGGAAGACGAATTCCAGCCCGCCTCCTTCAAATGCAGCATTTATATCCAAGCGAGAGCATATTTTTGGCAGGAGGGTGTACTGTACCAAGGCACAGTTCTGGGACAATGGGCAGGTTCATGACATTCTGATCGAGTGCGAGACGACCGGACTCAAGGACCCGTGCCTCTCAATCCACATCGATAAGAAGACGGTCATGCAGGTGAAGCACCTGGCATGGAAATTCAGGGGAAACCAGACTATTGTGGTGGAAGGGGTCCCTGTGGAGGTGTTTTGGGATGTCCATAACTGGCTTTTCAGCACGACACTTGGGAACGCAGTGTTCATGTTCCAGACTTGCTTATCCACTGAGAAATTATGGTCTGGCCATGCGTCAGACCCTTCCGTGGTGCCCTGGTCTTGCTCACAGATTTTCAGAGAAACCCAATTGCAAGATCTTGGATTCTCACTGATTTTGTATGCTTGGAAGAATGAGTAGGCTTTTGGGAGGAGGGTGTCTTTTTACCTCTTCTCTTTGAGTGCTAACAGACATTGTTGATGAGTGATTTTTATTAACGATGTGGATGAATTACATTTGATTTATATGTGGCTCCTGTTCGATTTTCTTTTACCTGGATGAAATTGATACATTTGAATAGACTAGAAATAGTTCTTTCTGTCTTTTAATCTTCTTTTTCATATCCTTCTATGTTGGTTGTTCACACTGAGGTTTTGGATTAAATTAAGAACTGTTTGAAAGGGATGATGAGGAATATGAGTTCCCATTGGCTCATGTTCTAAGGTCTCGAGTAGAAATGGCTTCATCATGCAAGAGCGCAGTCAGGTGGATTGTGGAGAATTTTCATGGCGATTGATATGTGTAATTTCCTCCCACAATGTCTTTGTCTTTGCTCTGGGTATCCTATGCTACTAGCAGGCCGTATAATCTCCAATCATTATTACAGTTAAGGTCTTCTCATTTTGCAGATCTATTGACCATTCAACAGGATTTTTAACCTTTGTCTTCATTGAAAATGAAGGTTAAGGTTACTTCTGGAAGTACCCTGCTATTGTGGGTGGATGGGAATGCTCTTCCTAGAAAATGGATATTTGCCAGCAGGTTTGTTATTTTGGAGTGGAAAGGTGGAAATTTAAGAATTCACCCAGTTGAATTATGTATTTAGCATGGCCCCAAATTCTCAGCAAGTTCAAAACTGTATCACCTCAATGATGTATTCAACCAAATGTTGATTTGGGGCATGTCCGAACACACCATAATGCTCATTTCATGGAAAAATTTAACATGATAAAAGTAAAAGATTGATGTCGGCTTTTTAAGTTTGGTCAAATAAACTTTGACTGGATTTCATTTCCTTTCCATTGCAGGAGAGGCCAAGCGTCCTCTTTGTGTGGGGAACCTTGACATGGTTTATGTGGTATCTCAATGTGCAAGGTTGTTTCAAGTTGCATTCCATGCATTAGACCTGGCCATGTTATGCAGCCTTCAAATTGGCATGTATATCCCATATTTTCTGATATGCTATTTTAGCAGTAATCTAGAAGAGTCACCTACCACTGCCATGCTGCTCATTGCTTAGCTAAGGTATGTCATTTTAGCTAAGGTTGTGTATTTTAATTAAGGATGTCATGTTAGAAGGTATCCCATGCTTTGTATATGTCATTTTAGCTAAGGTTGTCTATTTTCTCAGGTACCCTTTATTATTTTGTTCATTCCTTTCTTTTATGCTAAAATAATGAAGAAAGTGCAAATTATTCCTTACTGAAAATTTACTCTATCATATTATTCTGTCAGTCTTTATGTTACTTTAGGCATATACTTACCTTGCTTAAGGAACGATTAAGATGGATTTGATTGTGTGGACCTGAGAGGGATTCTTCTATCATTATTTTACAATTAACAGTTTCAAATGAATTTCCCTTAAAACATCTCAAAATCTTCTTGGCTAGCTGGTCATTATCTCATTCTCGCGGTGGATTGGCTACAGCATCATAACATGATCATTCTTAATGGTTGCCATTTGTGTCTTCCAGATGCTGAATTCATCCGCCACCTCCTCATTCATTGTCGATTTCACACGAGTTTGGGGGTGGGTTTTTTAAGGCAAATGTGGCAAGTCCAAACCTAATTTTATCCAGCAACTGTTAGAAACATGGAGAATTCGACATCCCCAAAAGAAGTTCAAGCTCCTTGAGGAGCTTCGCTTCGTGGCTGTCTTTTTGACGATTTGGAAGGAATGGAACAATTTCACTTTCAACGGAATTTGCACTTCTGCATCCGATGTTATTCTTAGAGTTAAACACCTTGTTTGCTTCCGGGTTCATTATTCCTTTGGTGAGCGGAGTCATCCATCTCATCTAATCGGATTTCTTTTGTATTAGCTTCTTCCTTGTAATGGCCTTGGGCCCCCTTTTTCTTAGTTATTTGCCGATCAAAAAGAAGGAAAACATTTCAAATTCTATATCCCCACAACTATTATTGTTGCATGTTGAGGAATTTCGGCAGCAGCCTTGAGTTGTAAAGATGATCCGGAGCATAGTGAAACAGCCAACGGTTCCATAATATTACAGGTTATGTCAAGCATAGTAGGCATGTTTTTTGGAGATTCCAGTTTCACTTGATGAATTGGCAGTTATCCCAGTGTCATCGCCTATTCTTCTGTTTGAGTTTTCTCCTGGTAGGTCCTCTTTTCAGGTTCGCCATATTGGAAATGAGATATCATACGGTGCTCAGGCCACGAGTTTGTACAGTTCATTAGGTTTTTGAGTTTTTTGTACAAGTGGGGCTCATGCCTCACCCATGGATGGCCCGTGCACCAAATGTCTCCCAGATTAGAGAAGATCCTAGCTTTAGAATATTTGGTGTTTTCTGGTTGGAACCATTGCTGTATTTCATTGGCCACCTACTAAAGGTTTAGGATTCTTCCAGCAGGGAGATATCTGGTGCATAGGCAATCCATAGTGGGGCTCATGATAACAGTGGAGATCAGTTACAGACTGAAAACCAGAATGGTCCAGTATAAACTTTTGGCATAGGCATTATATAGTGCCTCTATTGGAAATAAAGTCCACCCTTCGTAGTTTGCATTTGGAGTAGCTGTGCTGGGTCCTAAGGACATTTTGAAATTAGTGAATTCTCATGAATAACTTCACTGGTGTGGGTTCTACAAACTTGTACAAAACCTGTATGGGTTTAGACAGGTTCATGTTGTTGAAAGGAATTGTTCCAGTAATATTTTCAAGAAGTCTACAAAGTGGTCAATGGATGCTGAAAAAATGCTTGGAAAGCAAAACCATGCACGAAATCCAGCTTCAATATATTTTTTTAATACCTTTGCATGAGAAAAGTCGAAATCCCCAGTTTCTCAAAAGAAAGAAAGAAAGAAAAAAGTTCCTGTGATGTTTCACTGCTATGTTCTCCAATTAACGGTACAGGTGTAAAGTATGGCAGTGTTGTGTTTGGCAGATCCTTGAAATAAAAATTCTCGGGATATGGGTACTGGAAGGATTGGTCAATGTTCATAAGTATAATCATTTTAAAATACTCCCATAACGCTACCATAAGTTGAAATTGTTGCTCTACTGCCACAATTCACTACAAATTCTAAATAATCGATTTCCAAAATCCTAGTAATCTGGATTTGAAGTCTTTCGAAAGGGGGCGTCCCTTTCACTTAAACCTATCCATGAATCCAACTTGTGCTTTAGTTTCTTGAAATACCTGAGCAATATAGTTTCACAAAACCATTATTTCATATTGGGTTTCAGGAGTCCATAATTCCCAAGTTATGGTACTTATGTAATACACTCATGCTGAAAGAATTGAAATCTAGTTTTGCACTTCATTTTCTGGTATGGATGAATAGCTGTGGCAAAAGGCAGCTCGTTGCAGGTGTGGATGGTTGAATCAGGAGTGATGAGCATGGAGAGAGAGAGGGCTGAAACGGTTACAAATGAGAGATTGTCATCCTTAGATTGGTAGAGGACTGGTTCTAACGATTATGTTCATAAAAGAACATGATTTGTAGTTTGTTTAGGATTCTTGGATTGTTGAGATCTCTGGAGACGGCTTGTTGCTTGATTTCATTCAATAGTCATGGAAAAGAAATGTGTGTAAAATATACATCAGAGACTAACTCTATAAATTAATTGCAGAAGCCATGTCGAAATTCTGAAGCTGTTTTTTTTCAATATTTTTCGAAGCAATAGCCTTTTTGTTGTGCCCACCAGTATATCTAAGGACATGCGAGATTTATCAACATGCTTGCAGGGTGGTTTTCAACCTTCCTCTTTCATGTTTGCAGGACCATGTTGGCATATAGAGAGATGCTTTGTGCTTAGCAGTTTGCTTTCATTCCTGGTAGCCCTTTGGAGTGGGCATGTAATGGCTGGGCTGGGCTGGGGTTCAATACTAGGTAGGATTGTGTTGGCACGTGAAAAGTGTCAATGGAATCAGCCAGGGCCTATTCAAAGAGAATTGGTAAAAGAGGAAAGTTTATGTCTGGTGGGCAGAAGACGGTGTAACTTTTTTCCAATCAACCATTTAAAACCCAAACCCAAAATGTTGGGAGAAAGCATAGTTTAAAAACACAAAAAGTCAACTCGAGGCCCAGTCAGGTCGAATCAACTCGAAAACTCAGACGAGTTCCTTGAAAAGTCAAGCCATAAGTTTTTCCAACCTTTTCAGTAATGTCTACTATTTAAAATAGAAATAGTATACAAGTATTCTTGATTTCTTTGTATTCGAGTTTTGTCGAGTTTCTTGAGTATTTTGTCGGTTTTTTTTTTTTTTTTAGTCTGCAGTCAAGATTTTCTGGAGTTTTGGTTGAGGCATGATCAAACTGAGCCATTTTGGTTCTTGCTAAAATCTGGTTTACTTTGTTTGAGTTCTTAAACCATGGGAGAGAGGCTAAGATGATGATGACGAAACCGGGATCAAACCTGAGACCTAATGATTGCGACAAAAATCACCATCCAATGAAGGAAAGTGACACCCCCAAGAGATAGTTTATACATTTCATTCTGGTATTTTATTTAGGGTAATGGTTACGACATCCCCTCTTCATGAAAATAAAACTGACAAAATATCCATTTATTGAATGAAATTTCCACCAGAGCCTACCCAATGAAATGATTGTCAGCTTTGATATTTTTCATTCAAGTATGGCATGCAGGATTTGATGCAACTGCAGAGTACTCTGTTCATCGCAGTTCATGCAGACCCTTGAACATGTATTTGAGCCGTGTCACTTTAGTCATTTCTGTTAAAGCCCTATAAAGCAATGGATTTTCCGTAAATCTTTTCATAGTCTACTACATCTCACGAGATCGTAGCGGGATCTGGATGTGGACATTTTATCTTTTGGACTCCAGCCCAATCAAAACTAGTATAACACAACATTACATTTCTGACCCCTTTCTACTGCTGTGTTTGCATGTAACATCCAACTGAATTGCAATAATTTGTTTCGTATTGAGGAAATGATCGAATTGCAATCACCTTCTCTAGTATTCATTAAAGGAACCACTGTTCATCTTTCTGTTTGACTCTTTTCATGTCCCACAAGAGAATAACACTTGGTCAATTCCTTGTCATTCAATATATGCATAAGCCAAGAGCAAATGTTTTAGGTTGCATTTGGATTCACTAGATTCACCTAAAATACTTGGTCATTTCCTCGTCATTCAAGTCCTTGAAATCCAATTTAGTAGTGAATCCAAATGCAACCTAAAACATTTGCTCTTGGCTTATGCATATATTGTCAAACCTGATTCGCAGCTAACGTCATTAGTGTAGAGTAAACATGATGTATTGAAGTAGGACGTACATCAAAGGATCTTGGAAGCATAGTTCAAAAACCCAGAAAACTCGATGTCCGGTCGGTCAGGTTGACTCAAGCGAGTCTTAAGTTGACTCAACTAAATATTGTATTTACTCAAATGAAGAATTTCTGACTCATTTGCCGAGTCATGTCTGAATTGCTCGATGAGTCTTATCGAGTCTGGACCAAGTTACATAGATAGTCGGCTCGAATTCTCATTGAATTGAGTTGACTCGTCTGAGTTTCGAGTCAAGTCAGCAAGTTTTAGAACTATGCTTGGAAGCTATCCTTTTGCTACTTTAAGGTGTCTGCTTAATTCTGCTGGAATGAACATAGGTTTTGTTCCCACTACTGAACAATGAATTCATACCAAACTTATAAATTTTTGTCTTGGTTTGTTTCATCTTCTTTGATTTCTTAGTACTTCAAGTGAAGAAAGCCTTTTCACTTCAGGGAATCATCAAAGTCTGCACATGCTCCTTTGGGGTCATTTGGCTCCCTGAAATCTTAAAAGGGATCATGAATCTGTTTTGAGGAAACAAATTCCCAGTGAAAGAGGAGATACCATTTATGGTGTTTTCTCAGAAATTCAGTTTGTGTTTGGCTACTGGGAATGCAGAGGAGAAGAGAGGCTTTTTTATCATTTTCAAAAATATGATCGTTGAATGGCAAACCATCTTAAAGAAGGCAATCATAGAAGGGGCAAATTTTGGGAAATGGACTCCAATGGAAATTCATTTCCCACCCTATCCTGGATCGAAACGCAATTCAGCCCCTTATGAATGGAATCCATTCGCAGGGAACTTCAGCTACATCATTCCATGTGATGATAATCTTGTTAGGTATAGGAGTGCAACAATCAATTTGGCCTTTCTTAGTTGAATGCGGGTCATTGCTGCATTCATTTCCCATCCTTGCTAGACCCAGATACAATTCAGCCCCTCACTAATGAAATCCATTTCCCAAAAGCCAAACAAGCCCTTAATTACAGTTGCATCATTCCATGTGATCATGATCATGTTAGGTATAGGAGTGTGACAATCAATTTGGGCCTTTTTTCAGTTGAATGTGGGCCATTGCTGGATTTCTCTTCTTGACTGTATATTTGCAGGTGAAAAATTCGAATGGATGGGATTGTCCCAACAAGGAGATTTTTGGGGAGTGATACATGAATGGTGGGACCCAACGCCAAATCCTTTAGATCGCTATGGATCCCATTTTCGAATCATATGTGATTTCATTTCAATGTTGTGATGACTATGGTTCGATCCCTGCATTGTCTACATTTTTCTGGCAGGATCCTCGTCATGTAATTTATATTTAAGATCATATAAATTTAAATTGGAACTCTGAATTTGAGCTTGATGATGACCATCAAAGTAGAGATGTTCAGATGCGGTTGTGAAATGGAGGTCTCCGGCCAGATGCTCAAACAAGGCTGATGGAATCTTGTGTCATAAACATGACAAGGTATGCCAATCAGATGGTTCTTTCTTTCAAATCAATAAAAAGCCTGGTGAAAACTACAGATGCATCAGTTATGGTATCCAGGACTGATTACATAGAGAGTGTGTACTTGGGTTTTCTTTTTCTTTTCGTTTTTTTCTCTCTTTCTTCTTCTTCTTTTTTCATGTGGGGCCCTTTGCTTCAATGGCACAGACTTTGGTATGTTGGATTCTCCCTCCCTCCCTCCCTCCTTCCCTAGTATCTAAGAACTTTCTAAAAACACTCATAGATTGCTGATAAAATGAAGAGTTCTTGCTGCTTGGATGCCTTTTACTGCCTTATTAGGCCCACTTCTCAGACATGCACATCCTCACATTTTTTTGGCACATGGTTTGTATTCGTTTAAGCCATGGTGCGATTAAGTGGTGATCTAGGGTCAAGCCAGGGTTCAACCCTTTGGTGCACAAGGTTTCAACTAGTGTTTGTTGGGTGTTGTGCATGTGCCATTAGTGACACATGTGGTGACAATTGGGTTAATTAAACTAAGATTTGTATGTTACCATGTGGCAATAGGCTCTTTACTATTATGTAATTGTTTCTGTCAAAGAGATACAAATGACTGTCACGGGAAGTCATGTCCACTGATAATAAGATGGCTATTATATATGAAAAGCACATGAATGTCTCTCCAAAAAAAAAGACACAATTCCCCTATTAGATCTACATATCTGGGACATTTCAATCTCTAGAAACAGATAAAATTTCCAAATCAAGCCATTCATAGGTTAATACTCATATTAAGTTTCCGCTTGATAGTATTTTGTGAGGCATATTGTCAATGCTTAAAGAGTCCTGTTCAACACTTAAAGCTGCAAATCTTCACATTAAATTTCAAAATCTGTTAGTTCATCAGAATATTGTTTGTGTTTGTCATTTCGCTGCTTTTGAACTTACTGGAATATCCAAAATGGTTGTGATCATCAGATGGCTGTGATTTTGGGCTGTGGACTCGCAGAATAACTCCAAATGGTTGTGAATTTGAACTTGACATGTGTGCAGTGGCGATGACCCGCAATGCATTGCATATGAATTTCACGTGCACATGTTCCCACATGCGTAGCATGTACTTTATCTGGGCCATTGGGAGGCTGGTTGTTTGAATCGGACCATTGGCGTGTCTGGTTCAATGCATCTGTTGTTTTGTACAAATGCCACCTGCTGAGCAGACTGACTTGATTTTTGCACCATGTAATCTTCGTGACAGGGCCCACCTTCTCAACGACATCTGTTGTTACTTTTTATGTTTTTAGGAGAACATTCCTCGTTTTATACACGTTACGTTGCATGTGAACTTCACGTGTAGTTCGTTTATATATAGGGAAATATTCTTCCTACAAGTCAAGGGATCAGGAGATTGGGTTAGCTTCCTATGTTGACTCTTCTACCTCTATCCAGACCGTCCAAATTGCTGGCCCAACTGTGGATGGGGCATACATAACCTAAAAATTGCATTAAGAAGGTGACATTGATCAGCATCAATGACTGAAGATATGATAATCTACACCACCGATCAGCATTCAGTTCTCAATGACCAGATACTAGGAAAATAAAAACTTTGATGCTAATGGCCAGTTTCCATTGTGATGGTCCATTCTCACTCCATTTATCTGCATCAATGACTGAAGAGGAATTATATGATAACTCATCGCCCTTTCATGTGGCACCGATATACAGCTATCTAGACCATCCAAAGTGGGTCCCATTGTGAATGGATTGTATCCCTAAAATCACACTGATCAGGCAATCCTAACCATCCAATTAATAGCTATCAAATGGATGGTTGAAAGTAAGGTAGTGTGTGATCCAAATTAAAAGGGAAAAACCAGATGATTGCAATTACCTTCTCAGTGAAATTTTTAGGTTATGCTCCATCCGCAGTTAGGTCAGCAATTTCAACGGTGTGATTGCTGTGAAATCTGCCGTGTGTATCGTTGAGGAGTTAAATAGCGCACAACCAGATATCGTTGACGGTCTGGATCGCTGTACAACTATGCACTTTTTATTGTATCGTTGAAGAGTTACCGCCATTATTGAAATAGTGAAAAACTAATAAATGATTTTATCACATGTGATTCGGCTCAAATATATTTACAACATCCTCAGCCCTGACCTTGTTTGTACAAGTGGGCCCACAGTCGCTACAGTCCATTCCCGACCACGGACACTAACCGTGCCACAAAAATCACCCTCATTAGAAGATCCTAACATTCAACCATTCACCATCTCACCATTAAATTTCCACAGTTATTTTTCTCAACCATCCATTTGAAGGCCACCGTCGGCTAGATTTGCCCCCCTTCAAAAAGATCTTTCCAGTACAGACCCATCTGCGGTAACAGACAACGGTCCAGCTCATCGACTCAGATGTCCCCCTCTGTACAAACACTCGACGATTTGATGCTTTATAAATTTATCTCCTCACACGTGGACCATTAAGGTGAATCCATCCAATTGAGCTACTCACACGTAGCACTCATACAGTCACCCAAATTGTTCATGGACGGAGAGTATTCTAGAAACGACACTTATCAAGCAATCCTAACCATTCAATCTATGGCCACAAAATGGATAGTTTTGAGTGGTCCAAAATTTTCGGGTTGTGGTCCTTCCACAATTACGCCAGCGATTTGGAATTTCCCCGCGACCACGCCATGTGCCCGGTTGAAGAAATCTAGCCCACGAAAACCTGAGCTTTGCTAACCGCACACGCTTTCCAATAAAGCTTATGGACACGTCGCACATGTTCCAGCCTGGCGAACAGAGGGAGACACGGATTGTGCACTGAGAGCGTGCCGAGTAAACTCTCTAGGGCCCACCATGATGTATGTATCATATCCACGCCGTCCATCCAATTTTCCACCTCCTTTTAGAGCACGAGCCCAAAATTGAAGCATATCCAAAGCTCAGGTGGACAACACGATAGGATACAGGGGGATAATTACGTCCACTGTTGAAACTTTCCTGGGGGCCACGGTGATGTTTATTTGTCATCTAACCTGATCGTAAAGTCACACAGACATGGATTATATATATATATATATATATATATATATATATATATATAAAACCCTCGGGAAGTTAGAAGTTTTCAACAGTAAGCGTTCAATGCCCACTTTTTTCCTGTGGTGTGGTCCACTTTAGCTTTGGAGATGTTCAATCTTGGGCTCATACCCTAAACTGAGCTGGAAATCATCCACATGAGGGTCCCAATATAGGAAACAGGTGGATGGGTTAGAAAAATTGAGCGAAGATTTTTAGAGCCGTAAATTTGTTTTGCAACTGTGGCCCACTTGACTAGTCTAACAGCCTGATTCTTGAGCTAGGGCATCAATATGGTGGTGCCGTTCTAAAGAATAGATTGTCTGAGATATATCATGCCATGCCGGCACATGTGCCACGAGTGCGGGCTTACCAATGCTCCCAACAGGATATCATACTTTGTTTTATTTACTCAATAATACAACCCCTGTCCACATGCTTGCACGTGCTACCTTAACAAGCAGCATATCATACTTCCATTTTATTTACTCAATAATAATCTGCAGAAAAAAAGGAGAGCCAGACAGATGGGTAAAATTCACGACCCACATTTACTGTTAGTAGATGCAACTACGTACTACGTAGGTGACCCAGAAATCAGAATTATGCCACCGTTAAGTAGATGTCTAATTTAAAAACATGAAAAAGGATAAAAACCGGAAAGCTCAGCAAATCTGACATGGATTAGATTGGGTTTAAGGGGCTAAGTTGATGCAATGCAGCACATGGACATTGTGTTCAACTTATAAACAGAGGGTGACAGATCAAGCGGCCATGATATCAGTCAACGTGCAGCCAACGTGCCATCTAAAGGTGAAAAGGGACGTCAGCTGAGTGTGGTGGTCCAGGGCTATGCGGGGCCCTGGCCTAACATATTCCGTCCATCTTAAGGCATTTGGCATATTAGTTAGGATCTTAAGAATGGGGCCTGCCAAATCAGACTCAAATGCATTATCCCAAATTTGTAGGATACGCTCTATCCAAATGGACCTCTTGGCCACATTTGGAAACTATGGATTCGATGCCAAAGAGCAGAAAAGCAAAAGCAAAAGGGGGTTCTCCTTTCCAGAGCAGATGCATTGTTTGAATAGCAAAGAAAATAATGGATTCCATCACGCAATCATTACAGTTATCAATTATTTGGATTCTTGAGACATGAAAGTAGGCAAGTATTAGGAGATGTATGTGAGTATGCCCCACTTATACAAAACAAGAACACAAAAAGGAAATCCACATTGCAATAGTTCTTGTGAAAATCAATAGATAATTATTGTTTTTTTTTCCCTTCTTTTGCCTTGGATTCCATATATCCAAACATACCCTTCAAGATTGATGAGAAAAGTCACTGAAAATATTGCATCAGAAGAAGGGCAGAAAAAAATTTAAAAAAAAAAAAAAAAACAACACCGCAGACCTGGTTCTTCCAACAATAAAATCTCAAATTCGCCATATGAGAAACAGAATGGGGGCAAGTCATCAGCAGTAATAATTATGTCATCCCACCTGAAAAATGATAGGGCCCTATGCATGGTGCATACTCTTAAGGCTAAAGTTTTTGGAAGAATCTGAAACCAACCCTCGAAAAAAAACAAAACAATTTCCTATTTCTACCACCAAATGGAACCGACCCTCTCTCGTCCTAGTAAAAATTCAAAAATTATTATCAACATTCCATTGGAAGCTCCAATTGTGTATGCAAGAGGCACTAGAGGAAAGGGGTGAACGGAACTTCCCTGTTTCATTTCTTCCCAGGATCCAAATTCATCTCCTGGAGGTTCAGCAACAGATCATCTGAACTCAAGAACACGCGGTTGGCGGCACTTGAAATCGTGTGTGCTATTTCCCTCGCAGCTTCGATCTTTCTCAGCGTGATAAATGCCGGATTGTTTGCAATAGCTTGACCTATAAGCTGAGCACTCTTGGCCTCACCCTGGTAATCAAAATAGAGATAAACGTGAGTGAAATATGTTTCCAAAGTTGACAACTTCAGCTACTTTTGAGTAAAGCTCCGCGCTAACTGCACTTTCAAGGGACTCAATGCTCACATGTGACAATGTGACGCATGCACAGGATCCAAGCTGCCCATCAGGCAACCTGCATTGGATGAAGTGCTGATCGAAAATAGGATTGCCTGAAGAATTTAAAAGAGGTGGGCATCCAACAAATGTGGCCCACTGGATGAATGGCCCCCACCTGAATCTTTTTTTTTTCAGGCATCTACTATAGCCAAGGGCTCAGCTGATGAACAGCTTAGATTTCACAAAACGTGAACTATATTGCCATGTGTGAACCCACTCCATTTTTTTATCAAACATCTGCTGCTACTGGGGGCTCAGCCGATGAACAGCTTAGATTTCACACATTGTGCATGACATTGCCATGTGAGAGCTACAAGTTTTTTGCAAAATGTACTTGTGCAAGTGCAGCTTGCATCTTGCCAAAAATACCAATTAGTGCTTTCAGCAGGAAATGTGGGAGAAACTTGGGAGTAGGGACCGCATGTGCTCACCTGTGCTCTGATAACAGCACTTCTCTTGTCTTGTTCTGCCTTTTCCACCACAAACTTAGCTCGCTCTGCTTCTTGGGCGGCAACCTGTTTAGCTTCAATCGCGGCCGTGAACTCCTTCCCAAAAGTCAAGCTGGTAATAGATACATCGTCCAGAGCTATGTTGAAATTCGCTGCCCTATTTGTCAATATTTTCCGTATTTCCCTACTTACAGCCTACAAATAGCAGTCACATTCTTCAGATCCCAATAAGCTTGAAACATTTTATCCTCCATATAAGACCAAACCTATAATTCATACCTTACCAAAAAAAAAAAAAAACTCTTACCTTCCAAATTATTATTATTATTAAAGCAACCTTTAGAAAGAAACCTAGTGGCAATGGTCAGGCTAGCCAGTAGGAGTTCCAGGCTTGAACCACCATGAGTTGGGCTTGACCCCATATTTTATGTTCATGGGTTAGATACAGGCCTCAATTTCACGCTGAATTAATAACTGAGCAGAACCTATCCCCATGTTCAATAACCTTTAGCCGGCTCATCAATCACTGAAACTGGACAAGACTCGGCCTGAATACAAGGCTTGATCAATAAATTGGACAGGCCAATTGCGATACTCATTGACCAATACATAGCTTTTTATTTTGTTTTTGTTTTTGTTTTCTTTCATCTCTTTTTCTTTTCTTTCTTATTTTTTGCCAAGATTCATGATATCAGTGACTCTCAAATATGTGGAAGTGGCACACAATTTTTTTTACACAATTAACGACTCTTTGGGGGAGGACTGGTCACAAACCCAACTCTTTATTCTTTGCAAGGTAGCTAGAACTGTTCAGATTTTCTCTTCAGTGTGAAGTGGGTCTTCCAAGGCTTACTTTAGAGTACCACCTTTTTGGGGACCTTGGAAGGAAAGAAACAAAAGAATTATCACTGGTTAATATTGACTATGTTCTCATAAGAAGCATATCCATTTTTTTCATCAGTAATTGGAAACTGATCAGGAAGAACTGTTGAGAGGTTGGGATTCAATTATTTACTCTGCAGCTGTAATGCCCGATGTTTTAAAACCCAGGCCAGACTTCAACCCATTTGTTTTGGCCTGGGAATCTTCCTTTGCTAAAATAGTACAAAAGAGAAAAAGTCACAGCTAATCTGCTGTTACCCTTGTGGGGTACGGGGGTAATGAGGCTGACCTTGGGATCGAGAGAGGGGTTGCACATTTTATCTATGGGTTCTTCAGTGTCATTAAGTTAAGAGGGATTCTATTGGTTGAGCAACAGTGTCATTAAGTTAGAGGGATTCTATTGGTTAGGCAATGGGGGCAGTCCCTGCCCTTGGCTTGTTGCTTCATTTTTCAAGAGATCAAGACCTTCCATCTAGATTAAACATTTCCTTTAACCAGGTGAGAAGGGAGGCTAATCACCTTGCCGAATCCCTTACTAGAGGGGCGTCAAAGCCTAGTCTTTTTATAGCAAACTAGGGGGTCCCAGCTGATTGCAATGCTTTCATTCATTCAATCAAATCTGTTATTCATTAAAAATCTCGAAGGGGAACCGTCAAGAGTGAGAGCCTACCTCTCTCTGAGTGATAAGCTGGCTGGCATTGTACTGTGCGACCACGGCTTTCAGAGTTTCATGAATTATGGAAGGCAGGACTCTCTCGTTATAGTTCTCCCCTAGTGTTCGGTAGATTGTGGGTAACTGATCTGGTATGGGTCGCGTGAGAACTCGAAGCCCGATCTTGACCTGCATGCAACCATCATTATATCAGATAAACAACAGGCAAGCCAAGTTACATAGACATGGATGCAGGCATGGTATACACTGGTGGGAATAGAAATAACCACATGTAGACACATGAAATGCAAGGAATCCTTCGAAAACAGCCAGTGTTCATCATCCATGGTATACAATGGTGGGAATAGAAATAACCACATGTTGACACATGAAATGCAAGGAATCCTTTGGAAAACAACCAGTGTTCATGAACCAGGATCTTGGTAGGATTTAAGCAGAATAGTGGTTATTGGTCACCAACTACTTCATTATCGATATTTTGATCAATTCCCCATCAAAAAACACTAGGGAAAACCATTATTATCTCTGCTACTTTGGGCAGTGAGCTCCTGGTTGCATTGTTTCTCCCATTAACTCGTTATTTCAATCCACAAAGAGGTTGACTATTTAGCCCAACGTGCATGCATGCACACACCCACGCATGCACAGACACCTTTATAATGTGCATACGAAACTGCAGCTTAAAACATGCTCTTAACACAAGTAAATCGATATTTGGTAAACATGCATGCAAGACAAAACACTCAAAAGGTTTGTAAAACATGCACATGACAGAAAATTCACAATTAGCATTGTTTTCCCTTTTTCTAATAAAATTTCATCAGTCATCAAAAAGCAAAAGAGAGTTTCCTCTGAGATGAGCAACAAAATGGATCATGGATCTAGAAAGGAGTTAACCATTTGGAGATCACGACTTCCAGAAGTACTCTCCACAAGATGGGGGCGTGCACGGACATCATAGATGATAGGTCTATCAAACCAAGGGACCATGAAATGTGTTCCTTCAGGATAAACCTGCAAAAGATAAATCCACAGAAGTAGATGAGAGTAGTGAATGAGAGTAAAAGAAGAAACCAAAACAAGAAACCAGGAAAGTTGTAAACTACAATACAGATCTAAATATGAAACACGGCTGACACCCAAACTGATTTTTAGCATGTATCACTTTCACATTTCTCTCCCATGTCTTAACTCTGTTCAACACCTTGTTCCATGATAGTCAATCAAAATCTAGTTAGGAAAGAAAACCTTTAAAAGATAAAGGAAAAGAAAAGAAAAGAATGAATGCCTGCCATTTTCTAATCAGTAGTTCAGAAACCATTTTTTTGAACCTTTTGATCAAACTCTGCATATTCAAAATTGAAATCAACATCAATGACATTTCTTCCACATTTTGACAAACTAGGAAAACCATGGCTCTATTCCAACATTGGTCCTCTCTATTCTGTTCAGTCCACTGTTTGTCAGCATCACTCAAGGTCAAGGATTTAAGGAGTGGTTCAGAGTGTGAGTCACCTGGGGAGCAAAACCGGTACAACTCATCCATTTCAGGCCCATGTGAGTCAATTTTGGTTCCGTTTCAGTCCTCGTCGATCTAGTTACACATTTCATTTTATGGCTCAAAACGATCCTGAGCTGTACCAGACGATATTTGAAACCATGCTCAAGATGCAGGTACAAATCTGGATTTTTTGTGTGTCCTGGGCAATGTAGATCTTCATTGCTTCGTTTGATTACTAGGGGTAGATGGCACAACGGTCCATTCCAGCTGCATTATAGATCTACAAGGCTACGACATGCTCCCGGCCTACCAAATATATAGTTTTTACACTATTGGCATTGCTTCCTCACAGAAACTGCATGCTCCCAGATTGGAGCAGAGCATAGCTGGCATATCAAACAGAGATGAATTGTGCCGCTTGACGAAGTTTTGTTCAAAGCACCCTGGCTTCAACAGCAATATCCATGTTTGAGCTTCCAGGAATTACATTTCGGACCAATCATTTCCCTCTGAGAATTTTTAGTCGAAAGAAGTTCACAATTATATTTCATTGTCCACAGCACGTACAGGCTACTGCTGATGAAGGCATACATACATTATGGACCACAATGGGGAGAGCTCATAGCTCCATTGGATGCTGCTTTACAACCTGAAGATTGTGGTTTCAATCCGAGACTACCTACCAAAAAACGTATGAAATACTCAAGCTTATAAACAGCTTGACTATTATCACTACATGGTTTCCATATTTTTCAGTGCATAAATGGATTCCATCGGTGAGGTGTGTTTCAGTGGCAAATGAACTCCCATGGGAATCCAATTCCAAAAATTTGCACCTTTTGCTTCCCATCTTTAAGATAGGTAGCAAAATTTTGAGAAATGGATTCCATCCAACAGTCAATTTTGAAAAGGATAACAGGTTCCCAACAACTCTTTCCCACTATCCAAATACAAAAACTGGATTCCTGATAATAGCTATCCCACCACCCAAACACCAAAGACATCTTTCACTACGAATATATTTCTTGGAAACATATGCATGACCCTTTTTAAGATTACCAAATGAACCCTAATGCATAAAAAAATTTAAAATTTAAAATTAAAAAAAAAAAAACCAGAAAGAAACAAAAAACAAGAGAGATCATAGAGCAGAACACAAAAGGATTTCAGTTAAACATGTGCTGTGAAGAGATGCTTTCTTAGAAACTATAAGCAGCAGTATTTGTACAAGTTTTGAATGTCAAGCATGAGGCATGAACAAAAATATAGATCATGGTGAACAAGGGTAAACATGTACCTTCTCTTTAACACCAACTAAGCGGTTGAACACGATGGCTCGGTGACCACCTTCGACATTGTAGAGACTATTAAAAGCTGCATACAGACCTAGCCCACCGAGAAGTGCTGCCTTTGCTAAACCAGAAGCTGCACCACCCCCTGGCATTCCACGTACTTTATTGAAATCCATAGCCAATTAGACCTGAAAAAAATGAATGCATTGTTAGCATAATAACCATTAGGATGTGGTTAGGTGCACGAAAGAATTGGGTTGTGGTAAGAGCACATCCGTTTAAGTAGGGGGGAAAATGGATCAGGTCACACATGCAGGGGAGTCATGGACCTGACCCATTTAAAAATTGAGTCAGAAATCTAGCACCAAACCCAGCCCATTAAAATCTTAGTTTTCTCTGGGTCTGGTTATGGGTCTGGTTAAGTCAAAGAAAGCTGACCAATTTATTCAACGGGTCCAGTTTGAGTATAGGACCTCAAACCAATCATGTATCTCTTGGATTGGGTTTGGGTCAAGTATAAAAATGACAAGAGGGTTTTTTTTTTTTTTTTTTTTTTTGGACAACACGTTGGTGTTCTACACCATTTAAAACATGGCTGCAAACCAGTAGACTCCACTTTGCAGTTTATTACAAACGAGAAGAATCATAAGATGGAAGCTTTCAACAAAAAAATACAGCAAAAAAAAAAAAAAGGAAATACGATCCTCGGGGAAGCTGAAAAATCAAAATATAAATGGTATTAAAAAATAATTTAAAAATTTTAATTTAAAAAAAAAAAAAAAGAAGAAGAAGAAGAAGAAGAAGAAGAAGAAGAAGAAGAAAGAATTGCAAAAAAAAAAGATGCAGCGGGGTCTTACAAATTGGCGAGCCCGTAGGCAAAGATACGACTTGAATAAGACTTCGAAGGACTACGAAGAATTTTGTGATGCAGGAGAGAGAGAGAGAGAGAGAGAGAGAGAGAGAGAGAGAGAGAGAGAGAGAGAGAGAGAGAGAGAGATTGCCTTATTTGAGGGGTTTAGGGTTTATGGCATGAACGAAGAAACAAGAGGCCTTTTGTTACTCTTGAAATTATGAGAAAAAGATGACTTCAAATGGGAACGTCTCACAATCCTACTCCAACCTACAACGCCTGGGTAAACTAGGTTCGGATCCTTTCGGGTCTTGATCCTTTCTGATGTTCTTGAGATGTGTGGAGTTGAATGCAAATTGATTTGAAATGTAAGAAGAAAAACTAGGGACCAGAAACCATTTATCTACAAAAAGGGTAGCCTGATATACCCGATTCCAATTCTATTCCCATCTTTGAGCAGCCTCAATAATGGACTTCTCTTGAGTTGGCAGTACTTCGGCACAATGAGGAATCTCTGGCTACCCCGAACCATCAGGCATATGTTATATTGCATTTGACACACCGAAAACCCAAAAAACAAAAAATAAAAATAAAAAACAAAATTAAAAAATAAAAATAAAAACTTACACAGGCTTTCTTCTTACATCTCAAATCAATCTACATTCAACTTTACACATTCTAAAAACACCAGAGCGGACCGAGATCAGAAAAGACCTGGACCTAGTCGATCCGGGCATTGTAGGTTGGAGTAGAGTCGTGGGACATCCCCATTTGAAGCCTTTTTTTCTGCAAAATATCACAAAGGGGCTAGGGTATTCTCGTAATTTCAACAGTAACAAAAAGGCCTCTTGTCTCTTTATTCCTACCAAAAACCATGAACCCCTCAAACAAGGCTCTCTCTCTCTCTCTCTCTCTCTCTCTCTCTCTCTCTCTCTCTCTCTGTGTGTGTGTGTTTTTCTCTCAGACAGCAACAATCGGGATGGGCCCACCCGTGCAAGCCAAACCCTTAATCTAGTGGGACCATATGCTTGCGCCCAAAGAATTTCCCTTTGCTGTAAATTACAATACAATAAACGGATCATCTTCCAGGATGTTACCCGTCGGCAAAATCATCCATTCTCATACCACCAATCATACATTTTCAATCATCTGATGGAGAAGTCTTCCAGGGCATGGTCTATCAATAAAGAGTCATTTGGATTATAGTAAATGGTGCAAGTTGTAAATGATTTACTAGTAAATCATTTACAACTTGCGTTTGGATGCCCTAAAATGTTTGTAAAACATTTACTAGTTGTAAATGATTTGCAACCTTTTCCCCCTTTTCATTTGCTGGCAAAACACAGGGATTTCATTTGCTAGCAAATGATTTATCAGTAACAAGCCTCCAAACGCAGGGATACGCACCTCCCTCTCTCCATTGTATCTGAGAACTCCAACAGCTCTCTCTCTCTCTCTCTCTCTCTCTCTCTCTCTCTCTCTCTCTCTCTCTCTCTCTCTCTCTCTTCGCCAATAGCTGCAAATCTTGTTATCGGCCTTACAAAAAAACATTTGAATTTGTGGGCCCACTTCTATGGCTCACGTACCGCCTGGTTTTATGAGAGGATCAACCCAAAGCTTTAGTGAGATGGGCTTAACCCACTAATCCACTTTAAAATACACTCTTATATGACATTTGAATGTTTTTTAATGAATTACTTCTCTAAACTATCTCAGGTGTGAATACACAATTACAAGATATAAACCATTGACAGGCTAAAGCCAAATAGACACACCGTAATCATTTGGATGGTGGTAAATGGTTTTGCGTTGTAAATGATTTACAAGTAAATCACTTAAAGGTTGTAAATGATTTACAGCCTATCTGTAACACCCCGATCTTTTCAATACCCAGGTATTGAAAACTCCCGAGCGTTACCATTAAAATCGAAGTAGTATGCACGTTTGTGAAATCTCATAGACCTGCACTTTAACTTTTTTTAGACAGGTTACAAACTTGCACGTACAAATGGACTCACAAACACGCACTTGGATGCATTTTTTCATCATAGTGAACGCAGGGCCTTCATATATCCTAAAATGCTCAAGTGCTCATCAAACCAATCATTAAATCAACCATTCACAGCTAGATGAAGATATATGACCGTATACTTTGAATTTAGACGACCTAATCATACTAAACTAACTACCAGATTTCCATATCCACTCGTTCACATATCAAATCAAAATTTTGATCCACTCTTCTTGTTCTTCGCAGATAAATATGCTTAACCAACCGTTAAATCTACGATCTACGCATCTTACATATGTGAATAGACACTTCAATTTAACAATGTACATTCTTAACATAGACCACATTCAAAAATCAATCTGTATGTATCCGTCTGTAGAACCAATTGTGTAATAACCCATATATATAATTAATATCCTAACCATCCAATTACTTTAATTTTAGCCCATCACTTAATCGTCTATTATATTTGTATCTACCAAATGGGCCAAGCAAAAATCAAAATAAATCATTCATTAAGAAGATCGTAGGATATATATCTAAACTACTGGTTGGTTTTCACATAGATGTTAATACACGATGTTTTGAATTACATATGGACGTTAGTCATTAAAAAGGCATCTTGTTCATCCTAGTGATATCAAGGCTCAAACTTAGTCTGTTTATTGAGCATGCAAAATGGCGGGCCATGGAAAATTTTCATCTCATTTAGACGGTGCAGAAAGGAGTTATGAGCATTTGAATTTTTCTTTGAAAAAAAAAAGGTGAGGCAACATATGTAATAACTCTCTCTGTGATTCTAAGTTATTTTGTAAATTAAAAAAAACAGTTGACATTTTTTTTGAGAGGTAATGATAATTATATTTATAAGAAAAAAGAACACAAAAGGAGAGGATCAACTCACTGAGACGTCGAAAAGATTATCCTCCAACATGAAACAAATTACAACCCTTTAAATTAACAGTGTAAGAAGCCTACTCGACAACATACTGTTGCACCTTCTGAACTATTGAACTTGCTGAGTTGGATACATCATTGAAACATCTCCCGTTTCTTTCTTCCCACACTGACCAACAAGCAGCCAATAGATACATTATCCACACCATGGTCCTTTCTTTTCCTAACTTGGGCCCATGCCAAGCTTTTAGCAAGCAGTGTGAAGATTTAGGGAATGCCTAGGATATATTTAAAGATTGAAGGATAGCTATCCACACCTGGTTTATGAACAGTTGTCATTGAAACTTGAAAACTGTAATCTGCACCTACAATGTGTAACCTATTTCATATTCGAATCTACTCCATATTTGGGCCGTGGCCCAACATGACTTGGCAAAACTAATGGTTGAAGTAGATCTCTATACACATTATTGTGGGTCCCATTTAAAATAATAATAATAATAATAATAAAGGAAATTTTTTAAGGAAAAAAAAAAAACACAGTAGTGCCAGGTGTTGACATTGATGGTGGAGTCATATATCTCTTCCTTCCTCATTTGTACAGTAAGAGTCTCACACCCACTACTTGTTCGAAACAGTCCATGGGGCCCGTTGATCTAAACCATTCATCAGTTGGACCCACAGGAGGTTCCAACAGTAGGAACTACCTCACCATCGTATCAATGTAATTTAACTCACTGGAATCAATTTGTTCACTCTTAACCGTCCATCTCTTGGTCACCAAGAAGCCAATTAAAACAATCCATTACCGCAGCATCCTCGGTGGGCCCCACAATGTGCATGCCTCAGATAATTCAGGGACTGAGCATTGTAAGATACCTCCATTTTCATAACAACGGTTTTCATCATATGAAATGGACATGCATAACTCAACATCTCTCTTTTCTCCTTTATTGGCATGACTAGCATCCTTTAAAACCCATCTTCTATCAGATCAAATATCCCTAAATCTTGTAACCAAATGGCATTAATAGATACATTTCAATGCAACTTTATTTGATTAGTTTCAAACTTCTCAGTGTTTCAACATACACCACAACCAATCTCAAAGTTTAAATAGATCCCATGAAAAATTCAATCTGAAAATAGATGAATAAAGAAAATTGGATTATTCCATACTCTACCTAAGTATGATTTATCATATGCTGATATGGATGCAGAAACAATCGTAGACATGGCATGCATGCACCTCAATCCAACCCATCCAAATCATCGCACCCATTATGGAGGTGTAAAGCCCAAAACCCACATTGACTGAATAGTTCAAACATCTGATTAGTGGACTTTATCCATGAATGTGAACCGTAATCTATTTTCTTTTTAGCCATCCATTTTCCGGCAACTGAAACGGACAATGAGAAAATCCATTCAGCGTGATTTTTGGTTACACCCCATCCATGGGGACCCAGAATCTGCCCAGTTTGAATCAAGGGACATGCATGCATGCCATGTGTATGGTTGGCATATGCCTAAGTGCAACGTATGCCATGCTCTGCCAGAGTATGTCCAAAAACTGGTTGGCTGACTGTGAACTCAGCCAAACCGACACACTTTCTTCCAGCTCTGAATGGCCGGTCCTGTGCGCAATCCAAACCTTCCAAATCATGTCCACCCTAAAATCCCCAAATCCCTAAATCGGTATTGAGACTGAGAGAGATAGAGAAAGAAATACCTTCAGAGAGAAAGAGAGAGCGTGCGTGGGTAGGGCGTGCGGCAACAAAATCGTGGGTGGAGAGAGAGAGAGAGAGAGAGAGAGAGAGAGAGAGAGAGAGAGAGAGATGGGAATAGGGCGAGAGAGTGACAGAGAACAGCGGCGCGAGAGAGGTGCGAGAGGTAGGGCGCAGGCCCTAATATTCAAAAGAGAAAATGACCACTGTAGCAAAACCTTTTATCCAGCGGTTTTTATCGAGGAATACAAACTTAAGTTACCAACTTAGACTAGCACGTGCGGACAGCGACTTTGAGGATGAAACTACCCCTCCTTTTCACTGCGAAGACGAGAGCTGACGCTCCTCCAACTGAGAGTTGTACGAACGGCTTAGGAGAGATCAAAGTTAAATGGCCCCATAGCTATGTATTTATCATATCCACAGCGTTCATCCATATTTCGAAATCATTTCGAAGCATTATCCCAAAAAAGGAATCTATTGATCAATGGACCACACCACAAAGAGCAGCGGGGAAATTGATTTTCACCGTTAAAAATTTTGTAAGGCCCATCATAACATTTATTTTTCATCCAATCCATTCATAAGGTCACAAAGGCATGGATGAAGAGGAAAAACAAATTCCATAATGATCCAAAACTTCTGTAACCCCTAAAAAGGTTTCAATGGTAGACGTTCAATTCCCCATTACCTTTTACTATGTGGTCCACTTGATAGCTACATCTGTCTTATTTTTCATCTCAAGCCTTAATACGAGTTCACCGAATATATGGACGGTTTGGATATAACATATACCTCATAATGGGACCCACAAAAATTGATAGAGATTACAACAAAGAAAAGGGAAAATAAAAAATAAAAAAAAATGAAGCCAACGAGTTGGGGTTGACCGGGTCAACCCAGTCGATGGGTTAGACCTTGGCCTATGGCTACGGATTATAACTATAGCCATAACTATAATGCTATATACTTTTTTCTCTTTTTTATTTTTTATTTTTTACATGGAGAACTTTATTGTGCCTACATTTTTCTGTAATAGATGTTTATATAAATATGTGTGTGTGTGTGTGTATAAATATAAATTTTTCTCCCTTTTTTTTTCATTTCTTTCTTTATTCATTTAACAAGAATATCTTCTAAACTAAAATTAGTTACTTAATGTACCACATATGATTTTGGGGTAGGAGAAGCTACTTTATCCAACCAACCTAGTTATTTTTCAAGATTTCATTAGGTTTAGGAAATCGGGTTCGGGTTTAGTTTGGGTTTTCAAGTTTAGGTTTAGGTTTAGGAGTTGAGATTAGGATCAGGCGTAGGTTTAGGTTTAAAGATTTGAGAATATATTTAAGTTTTAGGTTTAAGGATTTGAGAATACTTTTAGGTTTTAAGTTTAGATTTAGTTTAAGGTTATAGGTTTATGTTAGATTTAGGTGTAGGTTATAGGTAATAGGTTATATAAGTTATAGCTTTAGAGAATTGAGAATAGGTTAAAGAGTTGAGATTAGGATTAGGTGTAAGTTTGAGTTTAAGGATTTGAGAATGGGTTCAGGTTTAGGTTATAAGTTTTGGTTTTAGTTTAGTTTTAGGTTATAGGTTTTTGGATTTGAGAATGGGTTATAGTTTAGGTTTAGGAAATCAGGTTCAGGTTTGGGATTAGGTTTAAGTTTGGGTTTTCAAGTTTAGGTTAGGGAGTTGAGATTAGGATTAGGTGTAGGTTTAACTTTAGGAAATTGAATTAAGGTTATAGGTTTAGGGAAAGGTTAGGTTTAGGTTATAGGTTTTGAGATTTGGGAATAGTTTTAGGTTATAAGTATAGGTTTAGGTTAGATTATAGGTTAGGGTTTAGGGATTTGAGTTTCGGTTATAGGTTTAGGTTTAGGTTTAGGTCTAGGTTTAGGTTTAGGGAATTGAGTTTAGGTTATAAGTTTAGGGAAAGATTAGGTTTAGGTTATAGGTTTTGGGATTTGAGAATAGTTTTAGGTGATAAGTATTGATTTAGGTTAGGTTATAGGTTGAGGTTTAGGGATTTGTGTTTAAGTTATAAGATTAGATTTAGGTTTAGGTTTAGGGATATGAGTTTAGGTTATAGGTTTAGGTTTTGGGATTTGAGAATGGGTTCGGTTATAAGTTTTGGTTTCGATTAGGTTATAGGTTTTGGGATTTGATAACGGGTTCTGGTTTAGGTTATAGGTTTTGGTTTTGGTTTTGGTTATAGGTTTACGTTAAGGTTTAGGTTTAGGTTATAGGTTTTTAGATTTGAGAATGGGTTTGGGTTTAAGTTATAGATTTTAGTTTTAGTTTAGGTTATAAGTTTTGGGATTTGAGAATGGGTTCGGGTTTAGGTTATAAGTTTTGGGATTTGAGAATAGGTTCAGGTTTAAGTTATAGGTTTTGGTTTCGATTTTGGTTATAGGTTTTGGGATTTGATAATAGGTTTTGGTTTAGGTTATAAGTTTTAGTTTTGGTTTAGGTTATAAGTTTTGATTTAGGTTTAGGTTATAGGCTTTCGTTTAGGTTATAGGTTTATGTTAAGGTTTAAGTTTAAGTTATAAGTTTTTGGATTTGAGAATGGGTTCTGGTTTAGGTTATAGGTTTTGGTTTAGGTTATAAGTTTTGAGATTTGATAATGGGTTCTGGTTTAGGTTATAGGTTTTGGTTTTGGTTTTGGTTATAGGTTTTTATTTAGGCTTAGGTTATAGGTTTTGTTTTAGGTTATAGGTTTTAATTTAGGTTTAGGTTATAGGTTGTAGTTTAGGTTATAGGTTATAGGTTTATGTTAAGGTTTAGGTTTAGGTTATAGGTTTTTGGATTTGAGAATGGGTTTGGGTTTAGGTTATAGGTTTTGAGATTTAGTAATGGGTTCGGGTTTAGGTTATAGGTTTTGGTTTTAGTTTAGGTTATAGGTTTTGATTTCGGTTTTAGTTTAAGTTATAGGTTATAGGTTTAGGTTTAGGTTATAGGTTTTTGGATTTGAGAATGGGTTTGGGTTTAAGTTATAGGTTTTGGTTTTAGTTTAGGTTATAGGTTTTGGGATTTGAGAATGGATTCAGATTTAGGTTATAGGTTTTGGTTTTGGTTTAGGTTATAGGTTTTGGGATTTGAGAATGGGTTCGAGTTTAGGTTATAGGTTTTGGTTTCGGTTTAAGTTATAGGTTTTGGTTTAGGTTATAGGTTTTGATTTAGGTTTAGGTTATATGTTTTCGTTTAGGTTATAAGTTTACATTAAGGTTTAGGTTTAGGTTATAGGTTTTTAGATTTGAGAATGGGTTCGGGTTTAGGTTATAGGTTTTGGTTTAGGTTATAGGTTATAAGTTTATGTTAAGGTTTAGGTTTAGGGTATAGGTTTTTGGATTTAAAAATGGATTCGGGTTTAGGTTATAGGTTTTAGTTTTGGTTTTGATTATAGGTTTTGAGATTTAATAATGGGTTCGGGTTTAGGTTATAGGTTTTGGTTTTGGTTTGGGTTATATGTTTTGATTTAGGTTATAGGTTATAGGTTTATGTTAAGGTTTAGGTTTAGGTTTAGGTTATAGGTTTTTGGATTTGAGAATGGGTCCGGGTTTAGGTTATAGGTTTTGGTTTTGGTTTAGGTTATAGGTTTTGGGATTTGAGAATGGGTTCGGGTTTAGGTTATAGGTTTTGGGATTTGAGAATGGGTTCGAGTTTAGGTTATAGGTTTTAGTTTCGGTTTAGGTTATAGGTTTTGAGATTTAATAATGGACTTTGGTTTAGGTTATAGGTTTTGGTTTTGGTTTAGGTTATAGGTTTAGGTTATAGGTTTTGGTATAAGTTATAGGTTTACGTTAAGGTTTAGGTTTAGGTTATAAGTTTTTGGATTTGAGAATGGGTTCGAGTTTAGGTTATAGGTTTTGGTTTAGGTTATAGGTTTTAAAATTTGATAATGGGTTCTGATTTAGGTTTTAGGTTTGGGTTTTGGTTTAGGTTATAGGTTTTTATTTAGGTTTAGGTTATAGGTTTTAATTTAGGTTTAGGTTATAGGTTATAGGTTATAGGTTTATGTTAAGGTTTAGGTTATAGGTTTTTGGATTTGAGAATGAGTTTGGGTTTAGGTTATAGGTTTTGATTTTGGTTTAGGTTATAGGTTTTGAGATTTAGTAATGGGTTCGGGTTTAGGTTATAGGTTTTGGTTTTGTTTTAGGTTATAAGTTTTGATATAGGTTTTGGTTTAGGTTATAGGTTATAGGTTTAGGTTAAGGTTTAGGTTTAGGTTATAAGTTTTTGGATTTGAGAATGGGTTTGGGTTTAGGTTATAGGTTTTGGTTTTAGTTTAGGTTATATGTTTTGGGATTTGAGAATAGTTCGGGTTTAGATTATAGGTTTTGGTTTTGGTTTAGGTTATAGGTTTTGGGATTTGATAATGGGTTCTGGTTTAGGTTATAGGTTTTGGTTTCGGTTTAGGCTATGGTTTCAGTGGTAGAAATCACTGTGCCCACTGTTTCTCATGGTATGATCCACTTGATCTTTTGATATGCTTTAATTTGAAATATGGGGGCTAAATCTCTTAAAATAAATGGAAAAATGGATGAACGGCGTGGATATACTACATACATTCAATGTGGGCCTAAATGAGTTTACTTGTACAATGGGAGTGTACTGACTAACTTAATACGCAATCCGATTACGCTTGTTATGCCCCATAATGATGTTTTATTTGTAATATATCATGTTCATCGGATTATGTAATACTCCTCCGTTCTCATCACAATATGTATATACCAAAACTCCATATGTGGAAGGGAACCTACACATTGAGGGAGGGAACCTAGACATTCAGCGGGACAAACATGAAATTGAACACGACAAACATGAAAGATCAGCGAGGGAAACATTAAGATCAGCGGGAAAAACATGAAAGATCAGCGGGGGAAACTAGGAGATCAGCGGGACAAACTAGGAAGATCAGCGGGGGAAACTAGGAGATCAGCAGGGCAAACTGGAAGATCAGCAGGGAAAACTAGGAGATCAGCAGGGCAAACTAGCAGATCAGTGGGGCAAACTGAGAAATCAGCGGGGCAAACTTAACATATAATTTCATGGCTTGAGCCGAAAAATCTAAACATATCTAATGTTCAAATGGACCACACCACACGAAATTTAAAATTGAACTTTTAATATTGATCATTTCTTGGGTGCCAAAGAAGTTTTGGATCTATAATTGTGTTTTTTATTTATTCATATCTGTATGATCTCATGAATAGGTTTGATAACAAACAAACATCACTGTTGTGCAGACTATGGTTTCAGTGGTGGAAATCACTATGCCTACTGTTTCCTGCGGTATGATCCACTTGATCTTTTGATATGCTTCAATTTAAAATATGGGGGCTAAACCCCTTAAAATAAATGAAAAAATGGATGAACAACGTGGATATACTTCATACATTCAATGTGAGCCTAAATGAGTTTACTTGTACAATGAGAGCGTACTGACTAACTTAATATGCAATCTGATTACGCTTGTAACGCCCCACAATGATGTTTTATTTGTAATATACCATGTTCATCGGATTATGTAATGCCCCTCCGTTTTCATCGCAATATGTATACACCAAAACCCCATATGTGGAAGGGAACCTAGACATTCAGCGGGACAAATATGAAAGATCAGCGGAAAAAACATGAAAGATTAACGGGGGAAATATGAAAGATTAGAGGGAGAAACATGACAGATCAGCGGGGGAAACTAAGAAGATCTGCGGGGGAAACTAGGAGATCAGTGCAACAAATTGAAAAATCAGCGAGATAAACATAACAAGTGATTTCATGGCTTGATCCGAAAAATCTAAACATTTCTAATGTTTAAATGGACCATACCACATAAATTTTCAAATTGAACTTCTAATGTTGATCATTTCATGGGTGCCACAAAAGTTTTCGATCTATAATTGTGTTTTCTATTGATCCATATCTGTATGATCTTATGAATGGGTTTGATAACAAACAAACATCACTGTTGGGCCGACTATGGTTTCAGCGATGGAAATCACTATGCCCACTGTTTCCCGTGGTATGATCCACTTGATCTTTTGATATGCTTCAATTTGAAATATGGGGGTTAAACCCCTTAAAATAAATGAAAAAATGGATGAACCGCGCGGATATATTAAATACATTCAATGCGGGCCCAACTGAGTTTACTTGTGCAATGGGAGCGTACTGACTAACTCAGTACGCAATTTGATTACGCTTGCTATGCCCCACAATGATGTTTTATTTGTAATATATCATGTTCATTGGATTATGTAATGCCCCTCCATTTTCATCGCAATATGTATACACCAAAACCCCATATGTGGAAGGGAACTTATACATTCAGCAGGACAAACATGAAAAATCAGCGGGAAAAATATGAAAGATCAGCGGGGAAAACATGAAAGATCAGCGGGACAAACTAGGAAGATTAGCTGGAGAAATTAGGAAGATCAGCGGGGGAAACTGAAAGATCAGCGGGAAAAATTAGGAGATCAGCGCGGCAAACTGGGAAATCAGCGTGACAAACATAACAAATGATTTCATGGCTTGAGCCGAAAAATCTAAACATATTTAATGTTTAAATGGACCACACCACACGAAATTTTGAATTAAACTTCTAATGTTGATCATTTCATGGGTGCCATAAAAGTTTTCGATCTATAACTGTGTTTTCTATTGATCCATATCTGTACGATCTTATGAATGAGTTTGATAACAAACAAACATCATTGTTAGGCCGACTATGATTTCAGCGGTGAAAATCACTATGCCCACTGTTTCCCGTGATATGATCCACTTGATCTTTTAATATGCTTCAATTTGAAATATGGGGGCTAAACCCCTTAAAATAAATGGAAAAGTGGATGAACGACGTGGATATACTACATACATTCAATGCGAGCCTAACTGAGTTTACTTGTGCAATGGGAGCGTACTGATTAACTCAATACGCAATTTGATTACGCTTGCTACGTTCCACAATGATGTTTTATTTGTAATATATTATGTTCATCGGATTATGTAATGTCCCTCTGTTTTATCGCAATATGTATACACCAAAACCCTATATGTGGAAGGGAACTTAGACATTCAGCGGGACAAACATGAAAGATCAGCGGGGGAAACATGAAAGATCAGCGGGGCAAACTAGAAAGATCAGCCGGGTAAACTAGGAAGATCAGCGGGGGAAACCAGAAGATCAGTAGGGGAAACTAGGAGATCAGCGCAGCAAACTGAGAAATTAGCGAGACAAATACAACAAATGATTTCATGGCTTGAGTCAAAAAATATAAACATATCTAATGTCCAGATGGACCACACCATACGAAATTTCGAATTGAACTTCTAATGTTGATCATTTCGTGGGTGTCATAGAAGTTTTCGATATATAACTGTGTTTTCTATTGATCCATATTTGTACGATCTTATGAATGGGTTTGATAACAAACAAACATCACTGTTGGGCCGACTATGGTTTCAGCGATGGAAATTACTATGCCCACTGTTTCCTGTGGTATGATCCACTTAATCTTTTAATATGCTTCAATTTGAAATATGGGGGCTAAACCCCTTAAAATAAATGAAAAAATGGATGAACGACGTGGATATACTACATACATTCAATGTGGGCCGAAATGAGTTTACTTGTACAATGGGAGCGTACTGACTAACTTAGTACGCAACTTGATTATGCTTGTTACGCCTTACAATGATGTTTTATTTGTAATATATCATGTTCATCGGATTATATAATGCCCCTCCGTTTTCATCGTAATGTGTATACACCAAAACCCCATATGTGGAAGGGAACCTATACATTCAACGGGACAAACATGAAAGATCGGTCGGAAAAATATGAAAGATCAGCGGGGGAAACATGAAAGATCAACGGGGCAAACTAGGAAGATCATCGGGGGAAACTAGGAAGATCAGCGGGGGAAACTGGAAGATCAGCGGGGGAAACTAGGAGATTAGCGCGGCAAACTGAAAAATTAGCGGGACAAATATAACAAATGATTTCATGGCTTGAGCCGAAAAATCTAAACATATCTAATGTTCAAATGGACCACATCACACGAAATTTTGAATTAAACTTTTAATGTTGATCATTTCATGGGTGTCACAGAAGTTTTCAATCTATAACTGTGTTTTCTATTAATTCATATCTGTACGATCTTATGAATGAGTTTGATAACAAACAAACATCACTGTTGGGCCAACTATGGTTTCAGCGGTGGAAATCATTATGCCCACTGTTTTCCGTGGTATGATCCATTTGATCTTTTGATATGCTTCAATTTGAAATATGGGGGCTAAACCCCTTAAAATAAATGAAAAAACGGATGAACGGTGTGGATATACTACATACATACAGCTAAGAGATCAGCAGGGCAAACTAGAAGATCAGCGGGGGAAACTAAGAAATCAGTGGGAAAACTAAGAGATCAGTGGTGCAAACTAGGAAAACAGCGGAGGAAACTAAGAGATCAGCTGGACAAACTAGAAGATCAACGGTGCAAACTAGGAAATCAACGGGGCAAACTGGAAGATCAGCGGGGTAAACTAGGAGATCAGAGTGTCGACTACCAACACCATGCATTTGATGGGTCCCCTTTAAATTATGCGATATCCCAAAAATCAGCCGTATATAGAACTCAAGTGGGCCATACCATCTAACATGGAGTGTGTGTATTGACATGGGTGTATACTAACAAGCTAACCTAAAAAAACCAAAAAATAATAATAAAATTAATAGTAAAATATAAAAAAAATTTAAAAATTAAAAATATTGAGTTGGGCCTGCTTGAATGTTTGTGGACTATCCATGACGTTCATCCATTTTTCCATCTAAAGCAAGGGTTTCAGCCCAAAATGGTGGCATATTGAAATATCAAGTGGATCACACCACAGGAAACAGTGTTTCCACCGTAGAAACCTTGTTATGCCCCCACAATGATGTTTTACTTGTAATCCATCATGTTCATAGGATGATTTTCGCATGGATGAACCGAAAACCAAGATGCGAGCTTCATTCGGCATTTCAACGGCCCACAAAAAATTTACGCCGTCTAGGTAAATGTATATCATACCTGTCATGCGTACTTTCTTCCGTGGAGGGACCATTTTCAAGAAAAACGAGATGATGTTGATGAATAGAGAGGGTGGGATCCAAGTAGAGCAATAGATGGAGCGGTGGAGTTTTCGTCCTTTTTTTTTTAAAAAAAAATGGAGCGAGAGAAGGGAGGGAGAGAAAAAGCAACGACAGTAAAAAGGAGGGGCAGTTTCGTCCTCAAAGTCGCTGTCCGCACGTGCTAGTCTAAGTTGGTAACTTAAGTTTGTATTCCTCGATAAAAACCGCTGGATAAAAGGTTTTTCCTACAGTGGTCATTTTCTCTATTCAAAACGCGATTCGAATAAATGAGCAGTACTCACACATAGTAAACTCTGTGGGGCCCACCGTGAATGAGTGTGGTTTATCCGCTCCATCCATTCATTTTACTGATAATTTTATTGTTTTCACTTATCTCATTGCGAATGACCTTATACACGGTGTGGATAGCATATAAACATCAAGGTAGAGCCCAGGAAGATTTAAACGGTAGGAATTTCTTTCCCCAATTTTTCCTTCCGTATCACCCGTTTGAGTTATGTATATACATCATTTTCGTTCGCACGTCATAAAATTGGACAGTTCTCTGTATGCCCCGCATGATATGTGTGTGTTTCATCAGAGCCTTCCATCTATTTTTTTCAGATCATTATAGAGCACGAGCCCAAAAATGAAGGTGATGTGGACCACACCATAAGAAAACAACGAAGATTGAATGCCTACCGTTAAAACCTTCCTAAGGCTTAGTATAAATGAGCTCCACACGGAATGGATTTCTTACATACATCGCGGTGCGCTCCACCAGCATCCTTGCACAGGAAGTCAGTTACTTACCGGGAAAGGGCGACGTCCTACGTGGATTGGCCCCACCGACCTTCCCGGTGTGTCGATATCACTAAGTTTTGTGGGTACCATCACGAGATATGTGTTATATTCAAACCGTCTCTTCGGAGAGCTGTCATAAGCCTCGAGCCGAAAAATAAGACGGATCCAAAGATCGAGTGGACCACACTACAGAAAGCAGTGGGAGCATGGACGTATACATTTGAAATCCTTTTGAGGATCACATACGTTTTTGACAATATGATATTTGATTTTCCTCTTCATCTAGGTATGTGTGATATTATTAACAGATTGGATGGAAAGTAAACACTTATGATGGGCCTTACGAATGTTTTATAGGTGAGATTCATGGTCCCTAAGAAGGTTTCAATGGTGGGTATCACTATCCCACTCTTTTCTATGGTGGAGTGTGCTAGAACTCTGGATCTCCCCCCATTAGTCAAATGCACCATTCCATGGTGGGCCACTAGCTTGAAAATAAAGTCAATCCATAACTTAAGTGGGCCACACTACATACTATAGTTTAGAGGAGTTACTCTCCCATTAAAACATTCATAATCATATATTGGGCTCACCTAGATGTGATTCACAAATCCATCTCATTCATTATGTGTGTCCCACTTGGATGAAGGGTAAGACCAAGTTTCAGCCGCATCCAAAACTCATGTGGTCCCCACCAAGTGCTATTTTAGGATGTCTTTACATAGTTGTAGATGTTATGGCCCATGTGAGTTTTGCATACCACTGATTTTTGGGATATCCCTTAACCCAAAGGGGAGAGATCAAATGAATAGTGTTGATATTCTACACACATCATGGTGAGGCCTGCACAGCTCAACCTCATGAGAAGTGCCCATGAGGTTGACCTTTCATTACCATTTCCCTGATCACTCCATAGGTGTTACCCTGACTGTGCAAGGCCCACCTTGATATATTTTATGTATATCTATATCGTCCATATGTTTTTCCATCATATATTTTGATGTGATTCCAAATCATAAGAAGATCCAAATCTAAGGTGGGCCTTACCAATCAAAATAGTGGTGAATAACCATTAAAAACCTTTTGCAAGCCACAAAAGCTTTGGATCAATTTGATCTTTGTAATTTCTGTTCATCTGAATCTTTTTTACATTATCAACAGATTGGATTGCAAATAAATAATACTAAAATAGTAAGTTTTTATAACAACGAGTGGGGACACGGATTTGCTACTGAAGTG
Organism: Magnolia kwangsiensis; assembly: GCA_037074715.1. Taxonomy (NCBI): domain Eukaryota; kingdom Viridiplantae; phylum Streptophyta; class Magnoliopsida; order Magnoliales; family Magnoliaceae; genus Magnolia; species Magnolia kwangsiensis. The sequence goes on from CM073571.1 coordinate 11,330,301, forward strand.
ATGTGTCCAAGTTTTGTGGGTCCCACCATGATGTTTGTGTTGTATCCACATCGTTCATCCATTTGGAGAGACATTTTAGGGCATGAGCCAAATAATGAGGTAGATCCAAAGGTCAAGTGGGCCCCACCACATAAAACAATGGGGTGTCACACCCACTTTTGAAACCTTCCTAGTAGGGTTGTACGTGAATCAAGTTAGCTCGGTTAGCTCACTTGACTCGACTTGAAAAACTTGGATTTGACTCGGTTCAAAACTGAGTTCTAGCCAAGTCGAGTTAATTTTTTGAGCTTGAAAAAATTTTGAACTGAGTTCGAGCTGCTTCGAGCTCAACTTGACTCGGATCGAACCAGTTCGGTGACTCGATTACTTTGATATTGATGTTGTCACCAAGTGTTTGATGAAATGACTCAACAAAGTGTCGGCTTATGACAAGGAAGGTATGTGTATGAAACAAATACCTTCTTTTTTTTTTGGGTTGCCCACAAGATGCTTGATAAAATACATGTAAACAGCTGTTGTTGTTTTACATATGGTAAGAAATTGAAAGTGCACTTCATATGTTTGTAAAAATGCTGCATATGTTTGAATTCGGCTCGAACTAGCCTGAGCTACTGACCGAACCAAGCCAGCCAGTTAGGCTCGAGGGCCAAGCCGAGTTCGAGTTGAGGTTAGCTAGTAGCCGAGCCGAGTTGAGTTGTGCCAAGCTCGACTCTTGTACACCTCTATTGGTGCCCACCCTGATGTTTATTTTAGATATAATATAATCATGAGTTAGTAAATAAATGGATGAAGGGAAAACACAAATATTAGCTTGATTAAAAACTTCTGCAGCTCATAAGAAAATTTTAATGGTAGGCCTTCAATCCCCACTTGTTTTTTTTGTGGGGTCCACTTAACATTTGGATATGCCTCACTCTTTGGATCATGCCCTAAAATTATTTATCCAAATGGATGAACGGTGTGGATACAACACATACATCATGTGGGGCTCATAAAACTTAGCAAAGTCATTTCTTGGGTTTTCATAAGGTCAATAAGTTGTGGCACAATTTTGACATGAATATTTGGCCCGATTTAGAAATATGATCTATTCACTCTATTCTACTAATTAAGAGCTTCGATTTGATTGGTTACTCACCCCAATTAGGCTTTATATGAGAAAGATATTGGGTAGACAATATTAATCATCACTGTGATGGGCTATATCTTACAATCCAATGGTTATATTTGAGTGAAATTTAATTAAACATATGAAGCTATTTACTCTTCATTTTGGACTGATTAGATTATTCAACATCTTATCAAAACCTTGATGAACTGATCATGGCCATTTAAAGAGTGTTCCAGACGAATTTAATTAGTTTTAAGTCATAATAAACTAATTTTTGTAGTTCGTCCACATTAGCACATTATGAGCACATTTGTCTTTCAAATCTACTTTAGGATGGCTTGATCATATAATTTGATCAATCTCGTTATTATACATAATTCTTGTCATTACAATTCACTCTGAGTTATTCTTGCAAACTCTCATTTTTTTAACGGAAGTATTCAATTTTTTCAAAATATAAAATCTCAATTTATATATATAAATTTTATTTTATTTTTCAAAATCACTTTTTTTTTATCGTAAATTTTTTTCAAAATCTCAAAATTTCGCAAACATTGTCAAATTTTCTTCAAATTTTTGAACTTTTTTTTTTTTTTTCAATAATCACAAATTTAATTTTAAAACTTTTCAATTATATTTTTCAAAATCTCTTCTTCTTTTTTTCTTTTTTTTTTAAATCGTCAATTTTTTTATTCAAACTTCAATTTGACAAGTCACTCGCCATGACCGGGATTCGGATGAGAAATATATTGGGTGGACAAGATTGATCATCAATATGATGGGCCATACCTTGTGTTCCAACAGTTAAATTTGAGTTAAATATAATCTAAACATCTGAAGTTATTTACTCTTTAATCTGGGCCAATCAGATTGTCTCAAATCAATCTGGAACTAGACAAACTGATCATACCCTTTTAAAGAGTGTTTTGGATAGATCTGATTCATTTCAGGTCATATTGAGCCTAATTTTATTATTTATCCTAATTAGCACGTTCCGAACGTACTTGACCGTTCAGATCAAGCTTAGGATGGCTTGATCATAAAATTTGATCAATCTCATCATTATAAGATATTCTTGTAAGTACACTTCATTATACTTCGACTATCATTTTTTCACAAAGTGAATCTTTGTGTGAGTAAACAGCTAGAAATCTCAATTTCTTTTTAAAAATCTCATTTTTTTTTTCAAAATGTCCATTATTTTAATCTCTGTTTTTTTTCAAAAATTTTAGCAAAATCTTATATTTGTTATATAACTTTAAATTTTTTTTTTTCAAAATACAAATTTTGATTTTTTATTTCAAAATCTGAATTTTTTCCTAAAATCTTTTTTTTTTTTTTTTTCAAACTTACAATTTATTCAAACTTCTCAAAATTTTCAAGATGTCAAATTTTATTTTTTTTTCAAAAGCACCATTTTGTTTTTTACTTTTCAAAATGATAATTTCTTGTCAAAATCTTGGTGCTTTTATAGATCACTTTTTTTTTTTTTCAAAATCTCATTTTTTTTAAACATCTCAATTTTCCTTTACAAAATGTCATTTTTTTGTCAAAATATCGATTTTTTAATCTCATTTTATCTTCAAAATTTCTATTCTTTCAAACTTCTCTATTTTCTTTTTTCAAATGTTTTTTTTTTTTTTTCGAACTTGTCAATTCTTATTGAACTTATCAATTTTTTTCAAAACACAAAATTTCAATTTCTTTTTCAAAAAAAATATATATTTTTTTCAAATTTGTCAAAATTTTCACAAATTTTTTTAATCTTTTCATTTTTTTTCAAAATTATCAACTTTATTCATTTTTTTTTTCAAAATCTAGATTTTTATTAAATCACAGTTTTTTTTTTTTTTCAAAATCTCAAATTTTCTCAAACATTGTTAATTATTATTTTTAATTTATCAACGATTTTTTTCTTCAAAATCATAATTTTTTTTATCCTTCTCAATTTCTTTTTTAAAATGTTAATTATTTATCAAAATCCCAATTTTTTTAATCTCAATTTTTTTCAAACTTCATTTCCTAAAATCTCAATTTTTAATAAAATACGAAGGATTTAGAGATATATTTCATGTGATATTGCAAAGCATTTAAATATCAATTTTAAAGCAAAAATTAAAAAAATTCTACTCGATATAAAAACATAGCAAAAAATTCATGGCATTCAATCAATTGATATAGAAATAATCTTTAATACAAATAAATACAATTAAAACACTTGAATTCTATTAGAAACACTTCTCAGACTATAATAAAACACAATTTTCAACCATATTCATTTTTTTATTTTTATTTTTTAAAAAGAAGGGGAATAGGTCAATTTACGATGGACCATAGTCCGTTGAAAAAGCAATACAATCCGTCGCTAAATATTTGTTGGGATTTTTTGGGCTGTACTTTGCGGCGGACTAAAATCCGCAGCAAAATTTTCCCTTGAATGGATCAAATGTCACATTTCTCATTTTAGCGACGGACCAAATCCGTTACAAATGCCATTTTCCCCACCAAGAACCATTCAAATTTCAACCTGATTTAAATGGTTATCAAAAACTCGAGATGTATTTGATTACAATTCTAATTCACTTCATTTTTTCATTTGTTTTTTTCATTGTACAGTAAACTATTTTTTCAAAAACAACATTATTTGAATTTGTCTTATTGATGAAAACTATTTATAAAACTAATTAGTTAGAATAACTTCTACCTTGTCAATTGATAATGAGAGAACAAAATTAGGATAAATACTGATGCCTATTATAGGATACAGATTGAAATAAATAGTTACCGTGGTCTAGAATCCAAAAAAAAAAGCATTTAGTGACGGATTATGTCCGTCATTAAATGAAGCCTTTTGTAAAACACAGTTTTGGCAATGGATAGACCACATCCTGGACAAACACTCGTACAACATCTCAACCATCCAATCGGTGGTTATCAAATAATGGTTAAAATAAAATAGTTGGTGGTCCTAATTCAGTGTCTGATATTAGATGGTTATGATCGTCCAATGGATTTTTTTTTTTTCTAGGAAGAACAAGCTTATAGTGACACCAGAAATATAAGACGAGCATACAACTCATCCATGTGCCACGTGTGTGGTGGTCCATTTTAGATGTTCCATAGCACTAATTACATGGATCAGACCACCTTCACAGACCAATCCGCAGCATGAGGCTAACAAACAGTGATTCATGTTCAGTATCGAAAGGTTCTCAAACGGACGAATGACGATCTTTTGACTAGTTCAGTTTTGGGGATTTCAGATGGAAAAACGGCATCAACACGCATGTTTGTGCTTGTATGTGTCAGCGCACACACTGTTATGTGACCTCGTTTTAGTTTATTGGGGTGGGGATTTATATATTCATGTTCCTGATAGGCATAGAAAAGCATTGCCCCCGACCCAAAATAACACACAGGAGGCAGATTGGATGTGGACCATTCACCTGACGGCCCCCACCGGTGGGTTAGATGGGAAGTGGATTGGCTGGTGTACAACACGCCACCCACCTGGCTGGTGTGTTGACTTCACTGAGTTCTATGGGTTCCATCATGCGGTATGAATTATATCCAAACCGTCCATTCACTTGGCGAGCTCATCTTAAGGCTCCAGCCTAAAAATAAGACAGATCCAAAAATCAATTAGACCACGCAGTAAAAATCAGTAGGGGATAGAAGGTCTACCATCGAAACCATTTTGAGGGTTATAGAAATTTTGGATCAATATGATATTTGTTTTTCCCCTTCATCCAGGTCTGCTTGAACTTATAAACATTTTGGATGGAAAATAAACATTACAGTGGGCCCTACGAACATTTTAATGGTGAGAATCATTGTCCCTATTGTTATTTTTGGTGTGGTCGACTTGAACTTTGGATATGACTCATTTTTAGGATCAAGATATAACAAATTACCCTCCAGATCAATGGTCCTGATTACAACAGGTTTGCCACTAGATCAAAAACTCATGTGGGCCATACCACACGAAATAGTGGCAATTGAATGCTTGGTGATGATAGAAGTTTTGTATCAGAATGATATTTGTTCCTGCAGTTATCTGTGTAGTAATAATTCTATGAACGGCTTAGATGTCATATAGCAAGAAGGTTTCAACCATGGATGCTATTATTCTCACTGTTTTGCTGGTGTAGACCACCTGAGTTTTGGATATGCCCGGTTTTCAGAACATTTCCTTGTTGTGGTCTTTCCAAACAGATGTATATAGTGGATTTGTCAGGTACATCTATGTGGACCCAGCCCACAGCAATATGCTCGCCAACATAGTGGGGATTAAATGCCCACCGTTGGCAACTTCTAGAGGACCACGAAAGTTATGGATCAAGTTGATATTTTTATTTCCCGCTTATCCAGGGCTATGTGACCTTATGAAAATAAGCATCATGGGGGGCCCTAGGAAGGTTTCAATAGTTGGCTACATTATCATTGTTGCTTCTTGCAATATGGCCCACTTGAGCCTTGGTTCCACCTCATTTTTTTAGATTATTCCGTAAATTGATATGAAAATTTGTATGGACGGTGTGGATAAAATCCTTTTATCATAGTGGTCACTTAGAGCTCCTACCAGTGCCGAACTCATGATGGACAGGTACAACCTGTTCTAAGTTTAAATTAAGTAGACCCGACTTTTAGGCACAAAAATGGGAACGTTGCATGCGCATTGTGAATGAGGATGAAGTTCACTCAGTCACGACAAGAGGGTTTACAATACATTTTCTAACATGGAACATGTGTGATATTGTTGATGTTGTTTCAATTTCGTTCACATGACTAACGCGAGCATGTCAGAATTGAATGTGCGGCTAAATTCAAACTAAAAAACTATGGCCCCCAAGCATCAAGACTGACAAATGCATCAGAAATCATCTATTCAACCACTTACACATTATTGTTTAAGGTGATCGGGTAGTTATCAAATGGGTTGGGTTTATCTTTTAAAAATGAATACACATCTGCCTTCTGTATGAAATGATTTTTTTTTGCCTTATTTTCAATAAAGAGAAAACAAAAAAAGCTATAGAGGACAATTGAAAAACACCTCTCCAGGTGAAGAATTTTGATTGATACTCAAATTGAATCTACTACATTAGTATAGACTCAAGTTACAATTATAGTTAACAACTACTTTGATTATAGTTACAGATTACAGTTACAGATTACACTAAAGTAATTGAAGGATAAATTTAATTTAATTTTGTTGGTATGAGAAGGCTTCTTCCACTTAATTCAGATCATATTTAGTCTTAAATTGATTATTTGAATATTTCTCATGTTTTGATAGTTGGTATAATTATTTTAGCACAATAAGGGGCAATATGATTTTCTAATTACAGTGATATTTAACAATAAATGAGTAATAATTATTTACCTTTGAATTTCCATCTGCATTTTCGGGGTGATGTTGAAAGCCATTTTCATTGATCGCATCTCATATCACCTGAGGAAAAATGTTACATTTGTGGGGCCCACCATGATATATATGTCTTATCCACACCATTCATCCCTCTAGTCAGCTCATTTTATGGTAATAGCCAAAAAATGAGGTAGACATAAAGCTCAAGTGGACCACACCATAGGAAATAATGGGAATTGAGATCATACCGTTGAAAGATTTTTGAGGGCATTAGAAGTTTTGGATCAAACTGATATTTTTGTTTTCCCTTTATCTATGACTCTATAAACTTACGAGTAGGTTGATGACAAATAAACACCAATGTGGGCCCTAGGGAGGAAATAACTTTTAACTATTGACGTCTTTATAATCATTGTTTCTTGAGGTGTGGCCCACTCTACCTTGGAATTTACCTCATTTTTGGATTGATATTCTATAATGTGCTGTTAAAAAGTTTGGATGGTGTGGATAATTCACATACATCACGATGGGGCTCACAAGTTTAAACCAATAAAAACATCAATTTTTAGTTCCTTAAAATTAAAATAAATTAAAATTTTAAATTTATAATTACTAATTTTACACATATTTACTGAAAAACTTAAAAATCAAACGGCACCCAATATTTTGAAGCCCTTCCTTCTTAACTTGTTACCTGTATAAATAATTCGTTTCAAGCTTTCTTACCAACACAACAACGTTATGCGCAGCCGCCCTTGCTTTGTGGACGGCGTGTTATCATAGATACTTAAGTATGCCCACTAGATATTCTTCCAGTATCTCTGTAAAATTCAAATACACCTTGTAACCCTTGCAAAATTAGAGGTGTCTCTCTTTGATTGGTTAGAAACCGACGGAATTAGGGTACAACGGGTACAACAGGTGTATCCCTTCACCAAGTAGGAAGCTCAATTCCAACATCATGTAACAGAATAACATTGGCAAATAAATGATGCAAATGCGGCCGTCACTCAAACGAGAAAATGGACGATTAGAAAATAACCAACTGCTTGTGAATTTCATATTCAAGGTACACAGATGACCTATCGGATGATTAGACCTGTCTGATTATTGCTATTTGTTGTGGGACACAAGGTTAAACTAACACTTATTGGAAGATCCTAGCCATCCAATAATTGTTCTTTTCTATTGGAAGATCCTAGCCATCCAATAATTGTTCTTTTCTGTCGTTAAGTTTGGATTACTGACGTGTCAAATCTTTGACAGTAATCCGTTTGCAGGCCATTGAATGAAATGTTTGAACTATTAATTCACCAGGGATTTTATTTTTTTTAGTTGCATGGTATATCTATAGATGGGGAGTCTCATCACTCATCAGATCGACGGTGGACCACCAAAGTATCGAGCTCATCTGTAAAAACTCAGGCTCGAGGACTTACACATATCCAAGAGCCGGAGGACATGCAATTTCAGCAATTGCTAGAGAAATGACCCTCTCCTGATGCATTTATATGAGAATGGTGTCTACTAGGATCTCAGTCCGTACACGTGGCACCCATGTTTTGATTATCTGAACTGTTCATCCAACGAGAGTCAGCGTGGCTAGTGGATCTCTTAAAAAATTGTTTCTGTTTTTTTAATCAGAGAATAAATGTTATTTAATCTTTGTCCTTTTTCTCGGACCAGATCACCATTTTTTCATAACCATCTATTTGTAGTCTTTTGATCGAAAAAAGAAGGGGTTTTGTTCTCGTGGATGGTCCTATAAGATCAACGGTTTGGATCACAGAAATACGGGCCTAATTACACGGGCTGTCGCGTCAGGACACTGTTCATTTCTTGACGCATCAGGACCTTCAATTCCCGCTCTTTTTGTGGAAAAATGCAGAGAAATGCTATCGGGCTGAGATTGAAGAGGATATTCTCAGCATATACCCATATCGGGCCACTCATCAGGTGGGCCCACGTGTTAGAATTTAGAAGATTAAAAATATATCTTGTCCATTAATCAGAGACGCCACACGTAAGCAATGAGTAAGGACTGCAGGTCTTTATCCATCTTACCATCCATTTCTTCACATACGTGTGCCCAGCCTGTTATATTTAGCAGCCAATTTGTTTAGAATTGGAAATACTCCTCGTGTCTTATACTGGACGATGGCTCGGATGCCTCACTTGTCAGTACATTTGGCACTTTTTGGGCGAATCGCCTCTTCTACCTCAACTCGCGCGAATCGCCTCAGAACGTATATAATCTGGGTGGGGGTCGTGGTGCTTCCATTTCCAAGCTCCCTTGCACCGGCCAAGATAAGGCGCACATCGGCATACTCCGTTACCAACAATGAAAACAATGGATTAAAATCAAAAGAGCTTTGCTAGCAGGACTCGCCCCCAGAGGCTCGCTCTTACTATCACGAAATGATCCAGACCGTTGATATAAGAGGCCCAACCACATGCCCCCAGTGGCAAAAAAATTCCCACTTATCAGGTACCTTCCCAGTATAGAGGGAGGTCGGTTCCTGCACAATGTTTTATAGAATAAGCTTATTCTACAGTGTGGTTTCTGGGGCCAATTACGATCTGTACATAACATCCAATCCGTCCATCATATCTACGACCCCATGTTATCCTTGGATCCCAAAAAATCATTAGATCCAAAATATAAGTGGGCCACACAATGTAAAATCAGACCTAAAACCTTTAATATCACTTGATTTGGCCCAGATGAGCTTTGTAGTGGCATGAGTTTTGGGGAATCTATTCATCCTGGGGGGGCCAATATTCTTAATGAATTGGATGGCATGTACCAAACACAATGGGGCCACACACTGGGCTAGAAGGTTTTGATAGTGAGCATCCCCATCCCCACTGTTACCTACAGTGTAACCTACTTGTGATGTGGATGAGGCTGATATTTTGAGTTAGTAATGATCTTGACAGGGCGAGCCTTATGGATGGATTGGATCTGGGTCATACGTCACTTTGGGCCCCAGAAACTGCATCGTAAACTAAGCTTATTCTACAGCCGTTGAAACTTCCATAACTGACCAACGTTTCACTCCTGTTTTTGCAGATGTCCTTAGAAGTCACATATTTTCTATGATTCTCATCAAGGATGGATCTATATGATGAACGGTCTGGATCATCATTACGTGGTGCAAAAAGGGCGAGCCTGTAAGGGCGAGTCTTCTTAGCATCTCTCCAAAGTGCTAACGCTCTCTTTCCCATTTTTATTTTGAAAACAGTGTTACCAGTATAAGTAGTAAAACGGGAATCTCTTCGCCGAACGCCATGACAAAATCCCGATTTCCAGTATCTCCGTCTTGAAAGATCCTTCTTCTATTTCTGGAAAGAGAAAACCCTACCCTTTCTTCCTTTTCTTCCACTTTCTCTCCTTCTCTTTGAAAGAGAAATCCCGATAATGGCTTCTACTTCTACCTGCTTCCCTGCCGCTTCTTCCCTCTCCCTCCGTAGCGAGATCTTCGGATGCTCTCTCAGCCGTTCGATGCTCCACCACCACATCGGGATGCCTCTTTCGAAGTCGCTGAGACTGGAAATTCGCTCGTCCCTCGACGCCAAAGTCTCCGACATGAGCGTCAATGGTAATTTGCTTCTTTTTTCATTTTAATTTATATTTTTTAAATCCGAATTTTAGTTATCTGTTTCTGCAAATTTTAGATGCTGGTTGGATTTTTCAGTTCTTGAGTTTCCAATGTTTTAATTGAGTTTCATGATGTTAGAATTGGCTGTGGATTTGTTTTGGATTCTCATGTTGGAGTTCTGTTCGATGTAATTGGAGGAGCAGAACGGTGTTCTAGTCCATAGATGCAAATGAATTCGTGTTCCGCCACTTAAAGCTATGGTTGTGGATGATCGGAACCATTCAAGAGGCGGGTACCACCACAAGTAGGTTATGGTCTGATTATGAGTTGGCAGAAATGAACCTAGCCGTTTGATCTATGGATAAGTAGAATCATAGAATTCTCAATGCTTTTACACTGGAGTCTGTTTATCAAATGGTTAGGATTATCTCTACAGGAAAAGAGGACCGTCCATGGAATATCCGCTGTGGGTCCTTTCCACTAAGCGGGATGCGAATTTGCATGTGCCCCTGGACACAGGAAGTTCCTGTGGTCGGGACCGTGGGGCCCACAGAGATGCTCATGATAAATCCATTCCGTCCATCAGTTTCTCAAGATCACAATAGGAGAGGAGTCCAAAAGCCAGGCATATTTAAACTTAGGTGGGCCATCCCACATGACAGTGGGGATTGAACACCCACCATTGGAAACTTTGTGGGGGCCACAGAAGTTTGTATCAGGATGATATTTGTTCCTGCAGTTTACCCAAGTGGTAAACTGGTAATAACCCTATGAACGGTTTGGATGGCATATAAATTAAAAAATCATGCTTGTACAATCATCATATGGGCCACACCATAGAGAACAGTGGAGAACCACCCAAAAACCTCCAAATTCATGTGGTTTGGTGCCCCACGTAATGGTTGGTTTGGTCTGATTTTTGGGGCACCCCACTTTCATGTTTGGGTGATCCTTTTGGACAGGTTCAATGCCATGCATACACCATAGTGGGCTCCACCCCCAATGTTTGTAGAATAAAGCTTATTCTACAAGGTTGTGGAGGATCTGGCCTCTTTAGAATATATGAGTTTTGAGCCAATTCTTTGTCGATTAAGAACCCTTAACCAGTACAGTTACATTTCCTGTTTGGACAATTACAGCTCATTGTTTCAGTGATATGGACCATTCGTATATTGGGTGCCACCTTGGATGGGCAATCCTAAACTTTCAATCTGTGGCCTGCAAGGAGAGAACTGCAACATGGTCTGTATTCAACTGAAAGAAGACCCAAGATGGTGGCTAGGACAAGGAGATTTTTGGGGAATGGTCCATCCTCAATGGTGCTCAACAGAACTGTGGGGTGGATCATTGAACTTTGACCCTACTTGCCCGAAGTGGAAGCCCAATTACACCATGCATATCCTTGCCTCAAGGATCATATCATTCCTCCTTTTAGATATGCAACTTTATGCCTACCTTGTAGTCCTTTTCTATATAATTTGTTAAACCAATTAATAGTTGCATTATGCAAATTTCAAAGGCTTTGCTGCCTATTGCAGAAAATTCCTCACTGCTGCCTCCTCTTGTAGGAGTTTGGGCCATGTCTTAGATCTAGTGTGACTGATCATCCTCTCGAACCAGCTGGTGGTTATCGTCTTGGTAAGCTATTGCTTCACCAACTAGCTAATCAGCGTGAGCCCCTCCTCGGGTGGGAAGGCGAGACGAAAAATTATGCAATTTTCTAAAATTTAGCTAGGTATCCAAAAACTCCTGATCATGGCCTACCATTTAAAGCAGGAGACCACTAATGGATTTTTTGTCACTTTGAGTGTTCACAGAAATACAGAATAACCATGATACTTATTTTTCAAGAAAGTTTGTTTTCTTTGTGAAATGCCAAATACTGTCATAATCATATCAATGCTGCCATATGAATTTTCTGTTTTTTGGAAACCATGGTTGACGGAAGTTTGGTTGATATTTTGAAATATTTATCACTTTTGTATTCTATTCAAGAATTTGATGTAAGCTAAGCATTATTGTTAGATTGGGTAGCAGGAAGTGGGGTTGCGCCTAGTCAACAGAGTGGAACTAGGCCCCAGTGCATGTGTTTGTTGTTATGTTTAAAGTTCACATATATCATCATCATCATCATCCCAATTAATTGGAGTTGGCTACATGAATCTTGTCTTGCCTTTCCTCTTTATCAAGGGCCAAGACTTCAGTTAGACCATAGGCCTTCAAGTCCCTTTTGACTTCCTCCATTCACGTCCTTTTAGGCCTTCCCCTTGCCCTTTTAGAGCCTTCAACTTATACAAATTCACTTTTTCTAACTGGCGTGGTTCTAACCGGGTGCTTCTCCTAAGTTCCCTCGAATGCATTCATTTCTAATTCTGTCCTTCCTCGTCTTGCCTCTCATCCATCTCAACATCCTCATTTCAGTTACACTCATCCTATGAACATGTTATTTTTTAACTGTCCAATATTCTGTTGAGAATGTGGAGCCACATCTGAGCCGCCTTCGACCGGTCGTAGGGGCTTGCTCGACCGGTCGTGGACCGTCGACTCAAAGTCCAGCGAGTCATTTTTTTTCATGTTTGGGTCCTTCGACCAGTCGTAGGTATTGTTCGACTGGTCGTAATACGACCAGTCGTAGCTCTCCTTCGACCAGTCGTAGGTTATGCAAATTCGTTTCCGAATCTGATGCGGACTGTGGATTTTGGTATCACCTTTCGTAAGGGTGCAGAAGAGAAGTTACCTAAACTATAAATAGGGGTTCGTAGGGTTTTTCTAGTGAGAATGAAAGTTATTCTAAGGTGTGGGCTAAGGGTTTTCTATGTGCTTCCAAGGAAGAGGTTACTATTTTACCTCGTAATCTTTGTTTTTCTTCATAGTGAAAGTTTGCATCCGTGGTTTCTTACCCTAGTTTGGGATTTTTCCACATATATCTTGTCTTGTGGTTTGTTTGGATTGTTTTGATCTGTTTCTAGTTTATATATCTTCCTGTTTATCGTTTGTGGGTGAGGCATGAGATTGGATCTAGGCTCACTGCATTGTTGGCGTGCTGCGCAACAACTAGTATCAGAGCTATTGGTTTAGTTCTATTAGGAGCGATGGCGGAAGATGAAAAAACTATAATTGAGAAGTTTGATGGTTCAAACTTTGCCTTCTGGAAGATGCAGATAGAGGATTATCTGTATCAGAAGGACCTCTATATTCCTCTAGAAGGAAAAGAGAAGAAACCAGACAAGATGACAGATGATGAATGGTTTTTACTGGATAGGAAGGCTTTAGGAACGATCCGACTTTCTTTGTCTAAGAGCGTCGCCTTCAACATATCCAAGATGAAAACTACAAAAGAATTAATGGAAGCCCTAGCCACCATGTATGAAAAACCCTCAACATCTAACAAGGTTCATCTTATGAAACAACTATTCAACATGAAGATGTCAGATGGTGGGAGCGTGACTGAACATCTAAACGAGTTTAATACAGTCACGAGCCAGTTGGAATCCGTTGGCATCGTTTTTGAGGATGAGGTCAGGGCACTATTGATCTTATCCAGTCTGCCAGACAGTTGGGATGGTTTGGTGATTGCTGTGAGCAATTCTTCAGGGTTGACAAAGCTGAAATTTGATGATGTGGCCGGTTTAATTCTCAGCGAAGAATCTAGAAGGAAGGCATCAGGAGTTTTATGGGACTCAGGGAATGCTCTAAACGTTGAAGGAAGAGGAAGATCGCTGAATAAAGGAGGCAATAAACACGGGCGTTCTAAGTCAAGGAAGAAGTCCAAGGGACCGAAAGATAAAGACGGGTGTTGGCATTGCGGCAAGAAGAGGCACATGAAACGTGATTGCAGGATGCTCAAGAAATAAGATAGAAACTCTCAAGGTGGGAAGGATTCAGTGAATCTGTCTGATGAGAGCGACACAAAGGCGTTGATCTTATCTCTTGATGCGAGGAATGAGTCTTGGGTTATAGATTCGGGTGCTTCGTTTCATGCCACTTCATGTAAGGAAGTTCTGCGTGATTATGTGTTAGGTGACTTTGAGAGAGTCTACTTGGGTGATGATGAGCCGTGCAGTATAGTTGAAAATGGGGACGTTCATGTCAATCAGAAAGACGGAACGGTTTTGAAATTGAAGGATGTTAGACATGTACCGAGTTTGAGAAGGAATCTGATCTCAGTGGGGCAGTTGGTCGATACCGGTTATGTGACGACATTCACCAGTGATTTCTGGAAGATTACAAAAGGTGCCTTGGTGATATCTCGAGGCAAAAAGGAAGGTACTTTGTACATGACTTCAGGATCGTATAGTTCACTCGCAGTCGCATCAACTGGAGTGAATGGGCAGTTATGGCATCAGAGGTTGAGACATATGAGTGAGAAAGGGATGAAAGTGCTATTGTCAAAGGGGAAGTTACCAGGGCTGAAGTCTATTGACTTGAAATTCTGCGAGGATTGCGTGTATGGTAAGGAGAAGAGGATAAGCTTCAAGAAGACAGGACGCGCTCCAAAAACACATCTGTTGGAGCTTGTACACACTGATGTGTGAGGACCGGCATAGGTATCATCTCTTGGTGGCTTACGTTATTTTGTTTCCTTTATTGATGATGCTAGTAGAAAACTATGGGTTTATTTCTTAAAGTATAAATCTGATGTATTTGATGCGTTTAAGAAATGGAAAGTTATGGTAGAAAACGAGACAGGTAAAACAGTAAAGTGTCTCAGATCTGATAATGGGGGAGAGTATTGTGATAAGAGGTTTGAGGAGTATTGTGTAGCAAGTGGAATCAAACATCAGAAAACGAGTCCAGGGACACCGCAGCAGAATGGTGTGGCTGAACACATTAACATGACCATCCTTGAGCACGCCAGGAGCATGGGGTTACATGCAGGGTTGCCCAAGACCTTTTGGGCAGATGCTGTGAATACTGCCGTATATCTTATCAATAAAAGTTCTTCAGCACCATTGGATAGTGGGCTACCAGAAGAAACGTGGACTGAGAAAGAAGTGAACCTTACACATCTTAGAGTGTTTAATTGCACTTCATATGTTCACATTGATGTAGAGCACAGAAACAAGCTGGATGCGAAGTCCAGGAGGTGCACGTTTATAGGCTATGGGTAGGATGATTTTGGCTATAGGTTTTGAGATGCAGAAAACAAGAAAATCATCAGAAGAAAGGACGTAGTCTTCAATGAAAAAGTGATGCATAAGGACTGTGCAGGAAAATAAGGCCAAGGAAAAGGAATTCGTAGAGTTGGAAGAGTTATCGGACATGGTTGTTACAGCGCCACAGAATGATCATGCACAAGAGCATTATGAGGCAGAGCCACAGACACCGGTTGTGAGGAGGTTTACTCGGGAGAGGAGACCCCTGGTCCGATACTCACCTTCTTTACATTATCTACTGCTGACAGATAATGGTGAGCCAGAATGTTTTAAAGAGGCATTACAGTCAGATACACGGGTTAAGTGGGAGCAGGCCATGGATGAGGAGATGGACTCTCTTGAGTCTAATCGTACATGGGAGCTAGTTACTCTACCAAAGGGTAAGAAAACTCTTCATAACAAGTGAGTTTACAGACTAAAGAAGGAGCACGATGGTTCGAAACGGTATAGGGTCAGATTGGTTGTGAAAGGGTTTCAACAAAAGGCAGGTATCGATTTCATTGAAATATTTTCACCGGTAGTGAAAATGTCTACGATTCGTATGGTCTTGAGTATAGTGGCTACAGAGGACTTACATCTAGAGCAACTAGATGTTAAGACAGCCTTTTTTCATGGGGACCTTGAAGAAGAGATATATATGCATCAACCGACAGGATACGTGGGACCAGAAAAGGAGAACAAGGTGTGTAGACTGAAGAAGAGTCTATATGGCCTGAAGTAGGCCCCGAGGCAGTGGTATAAGAAGTTCGATAGTTTCATATCGGGAAACGATTTTAGGAGATGTCATGTAGACCATTGCTGTTATTTGAAGAAGTTTGATACGTCGTACATCATCCTTCTTTTGTACGTTGGTGATATGCTTGTGGCCGGTTCAAGCATGAAGGACATCTCAGATCTCAAATGACAACTGTCTAGAGAATTTGCCATGAAGGATTTAGGAGCTGCAAAACAAATCCTATGCATGAGGATAAAGCGTGACAGAGAAAACAAGAATTTGGTTTTGTCACAGGTAGAGTACATAGCAAAGGTACTTGATCGATTCAATATAGGAGGTCCTAAGCCGGTTAACACTCCATTAACCAACCACTTCAAGCTATCTAAGGAGCAAGGAGCAAAGACGCAGGAGGAACAGGACTACATGGCCAAAGTCCTATATGCGTCAGCTATTGAGAGTCTCATGTATGCTATGGTGAGTACGAGGCCAGACATTGCTCAAACAGTGGGAGTTGTTAGTAGGTTTATGAACAACCCCGAGAAGGAACATTGAGAAGCTGTGAAGTGGATCCTCAGATACCTGATAGGTACTAAAGATGTAGGGCTGTGTTATAGTGGATCGGAAATCAAGCTACAAGGCTACGTGGATTCAGATTTGGCAGGAGATATCGATAGCAGAAGAAGCACTACAGGTTATGTGTTTACTCTGGGTAGTGCTGCAGTCAGTTGGGTCTCTTAGTTACAGAAGATAGTATCTATCAGTACGACAGAAACAGAATACGTTGCGGCTACAGAAGCATGTAAGGAGATGGCGTGGATGCAAAGTTTTATGGAAGAGTTGGGTAAGAAGCAAGTAGATTGCAAGCTGTACAGTGACAGTCAGAGTGCAATACACTTGGCTAAGAATTCAGCCTTTCATTCAAGTACCAAACATATTGCCATCAGATATCACTTTATACGTTCGTTACTGGAAGATGGATCGATTGTTCTGGAGAAGATTTATACAAGTGAGAATCTTGCAGATATGTTGACCAAAGCGGTCACAAGGGAAAAGCTGAAGCTCTGTTCAGCTTTGATTGGTCTTTAGGCTTGAAGACGGGGAGGTGGTGCACTCCGGATGAAGAAGACGAAGGTTTATGGCAATGTATCTCCAAGTGGGAGATTGTTGAGAATGTGGAGCCACATTTGGGTTGCCTTCGACCGGTCGTAGGACATGCTCGACCGGTCGTAGGGGCCTGCTCGACTGGTCGTGGACCGTCGACTCAAAGTCTACCGAGTCCTTTTTTTTTTCATGTTTGGGCCCTTCGACCAGTCGTAGGAACTGTTCGACTGGTTGTATTACGACCAGTCGTAGCTCCCCTTCGACCAGTCATAAGTTACGCAGATTCGTTTCCGAATCTGATGCGGACTGCGGATTTTGGTGTCGCCTTTCGCAAGGGTGCGAAAGGGAAGTTACTTAAATTATAAATAGGGTTTCCTAGGGTTTTTCTAGGGAGAATGAAAGTTATTCTAAGATGTGGGCTAAGGGTTTTCTATGTGCTTCTAAGGGAGAGGTTAGTATTTTGCCTTATAATCTTTGTTTTTCTTCATAGTGGAAGTTTGCATCCATGGTTTTTTTACCCTAGTTTGGGATTTTTCCACGTATATCTTGTCTTGTGGTTTGTTTGGATTGCTTTGATCTGTTTCTAGTTTATATTTCTTCCTGTTTATCGTTTTTGGGTGAGGCCTGAGATTGGATCTAGGCTCACTGCGTTGTTGGCGTGCTGCGCAACATATTCTATCACATAAAGCATGGTCGGTCTTATAACTATCCTATAAAATTTTCCTTTCGGCTTGAGTGGTACACAATGGTCACATAAAACTCCAAAGGCGCATCTCCATTTCTTCCACCCAATTGAATTCTATGGGCAACATCCTTCTCGATCTTTCCACTCATGAATTATTGACCCAAGGTATCGAAAGTGGTCATTTTGGTAAACTTCTTGGTCAGCTATCTTGATTAATTCCTAGTTTCCACTCCTATTATTACTAAGAAATTGCACTCTATATTCTCTTTTTTGGTCCGACTAATTCTAAATCCTTTAGATTCTAGAGCATTCCTCCATAAATCTAGCTATAAGATTTTAGTATCTATAGAAATATTGGTATCTATTTATTTTATTTTTATTTTTCATGCATGGGGTTTGGAGTTATTGAAAGCATGGGTTTCTATGTGTTGTGTTGATGTTGTTAAATGCATGAGTTTCTTGGCAGCTCCCAAAGGTTTGTTTCCACCAGAACCTGAGCATTATCGAGGGCCCAAGCTTAAAGTTGCTATCATTGGAGCTGGGCTGGCTGGCATGTCTACTGCAGTGGAGCTTTTGGATCAAGGCCATGAGGTTTGGCTCAAATTTTCTCTAGAATGGTTCTTATTCTTAGGTCGATCTTATGCATATCCTTTATGTTTGTTTGCTATTGTAGTTTGAGGTATTTAGGCACATGGATCATGCTTGTTCCCTTGAGTTTTGAGTCATTATTATTGATTTCTGCCAGAAAGAAAAAAAAATTTGATTGCAAGTATATTCCGCTGATTATTCTAAATGGGCAAAGTACCCCTGCTAACACATATTGATTTCCAATTCTCCATGGAGTCTTTTGTGACAAGTAACCTTTTTGTTTTTTACAAAATTTCAAACAGTGCACATAGCATAGATTTGTATCTACTGTAAATTTTTAGTTGTAATCTTAACAGAAAGCTTTTACTTGGAAAATGTGAGATTACTTGTGTAATGCCATTATATTATCCATCATGATGCCATTATGATATAGAAATATTAGATTTGTAAAACTGATGAAGTATACGTCCAATTCTACAAATCCTATTTTCGGGTCTTGCAGATTGTAGTCCTGAATACCATTGTTGGATTTGTACCTGTGACTCTGTCAATGCCACCTGCCTTCCATACATGTCAGTCATGGAATTTGGCATTGTTGACATGGCTGTAGGATAAGCATTCTATTAATCATAGAAGTTCCCTATTAGCTTCTTGTTCATTGTGTCAGAGCAGAAATGGTTCTGTACCTCTGTTGGATTAGTTCCAGATAGCCTTTCCCTTGGATAAATCTCTCTTCACACATTTCCATGCTTAATATAGTTATGAAACTGGTCAGGGTGATTTTGTTTTCTGTTGTACAGGTTGATATTTACGATTCACGGTCTTTCATTGGTGGAAAAGTGGGCTCATTTGTAGATAAGCGTGGGAATCACATCGAGATGGGACTTCATGTCTTCTTCGGTTGCTACAGCAACCTCTTTCGCCTGATGAAAAAGGTGAAATCCCCATCCTTTGTCATAAGACTCATAATCTCTGGACCCAGAAATGTGAACCATCTCCAGTGAGTTGAGGCATATCTTCATCACTCAATTTTGATTTATGAAAGCCGGGGTGGATTATTCCTTGAAGGAATGACTGTTTGTGATCTGAGAATTGATGTATGGTCAATAGTCCCAAACCAATTTGTACTTTGCCGAAAAATTTCTACGGTGAGATGGATAGTATAATTAGGATTTAGTTCTATCCATTTGATTCCCTTTCTAATGTTTTGTGCATGCAATGGAGTCATTCTTGAAAGCTTATGGTGAGCACTTTCGGTTTGTAATGATGTCAGCACTAACATCTCATGATTAGTCATGCATGATGCCTTCCAGCACCATTATCTACTGTATATCACTCATCCGGGTGGGTCTCTGTAGCTTTATTTGGCTCTCTGTTACTACTATTGTTATGCTATTTGAGAATGGTGATATATTATACAGTGATCCACATCTGAGTTTTCTGTAAGAGTTGATTAAAGATTTCTTTCATATGTGCTATTTTGATCAACTGGATATTGAGTTGTTGATTCATTTGTTAAACATGAAAACATCAAGGTATCTGCTCTTACTGTTGGTTTCCCACCTTCTATCTAAATCCAGGTTGGGGCCGAAGAAAATTTACTTGTGAAGGATCATACTCACACTTTTATAAACAAAGGAGGTGAAGTTGGTGGTATGTTTTATGGTTTCAGTAGAACAAATGTTCAAGCAGTATCTCGTCGTCATCATCATCATCATCATCATCTAAGCCATATCCCAACTAATTGGGGTTGGTTGTATGAACCCTCTTTTGCAATATTGTTTAGATTCATGATGGAAGTAGTGGCATAAGTTTGACACTGGGACACAACCCTCGTCCTCCATCTGGGGTTGGGACTAGCAATGAGAGCAGAAAACTCCCACTGCACAATGTAATGGACTACTACATAGGTTGATTACAATCAAATGCCATCTAATAGTCTAGTACATAGGTTGATTACAATCAGCAAGCGATTACAATTAATGAGTTTGTTCCAACAGTATCTCCGGTAATTATTATTTGTATTTTGCAGTTCTAGTTTACTTTCTGCACTACTTATGTAACTTGATGTTCCATTGCAGAACTTGATTTTCGGTTTCCAGTGGGGGCACCATTGCACGGAATTCGTGCCTTCCTGACTACTAATCAGCTTAAGGTGAAAACATGGTTGTATTGTGATTCCTACATCAGAAGTAGATATTTGGTGGCTATGTTGGTCCTCTACATGCTAGACATGTTCCTATCAATGCTTATGTACTGTTAAGACTGCTTCAACTGCATGTGGATGTTTGGTGAAATAGGGTTCGAGCCTGTACCTCAGTGACAGGCATTGGTCACTTACGCATGGGGGTCTTAGGTTTTAGCTAAGATCACCAACAAAAAAGAAAAAAAAGGGGGGGTTTGCTGCAAGACATGCGAGCATGTTTGCCATTAGGTGTAACTTAAAATCTACAGTTAGAGGTAAAGTTGCAGGTGAAGAGTATAAGGAAAAATTCCTGATATTCCCGTAGTCATCTATTGCTCAATAGTACATGCATGACAGTTCGTTGTTCTGCACCAACTGGTTTGCAACCACAAATCCTGCTGCTCAGTGGAGCTTTGATTGTCATGGGAGCCACTTCCCCTCATACATAGAAGATTTGAAAAATATGGCTGACCACATACCCTTCATCTTTGAATGATTTAAGAACCTCTAGAATATTTTGGCTGGAGGATTTTATTGTTCTATACTCCCAGCAGTATCTCTCTAGATTTCTGGCATTTTATACTATTTCTTTGTTGATGATTATGTCATTTGTCACCTTGGAGCTGTATTCTTATGTTTCTGCACGTGGATGTGCATGCATGTGCATTTGCATTGATTAGAGTAGAGATGAGCATTTCCCTAACACACATCCTGCAAATGATCTTGTCATTCTTCTTTTAATTCATTTTACTGGAGCTATTTGTTCTAGCTTTGCAACACAAGGAGTACACCACAACTATTAATGTTGAGCTCCTGATGGATGTTTCAAACAATGCCAAGTAATTGATTCTTGGTTACAAGTGGACAACACTTTTTTTTTTCCTGCCTTATTACTCTGTGTGTGTGTGGATTCACATGATAAGCAAATAATTACTCATTCATGCTTTCTTGGCTATAACTGGATGCTAAAATACAGAACTTTGGATTCTCCTCATAGGGAGTTTGACTCTAGAAACAATGCCAAGATTTCCAGGAGGTCAGTCACTCTGTTTCCCTTTCTTCAAAATAATAAGATACTATCCCTAAAAAAAAAAAAAGATACTATCCATCTATCAAATCTATGAGCCATTAGACACACCATCCTTGTGATTTTAGGAAATTGTGGAGTAGCTTCTTATGACCAATTTAACTAGGCTCATAATCTGATTCCATCCAACTATTCATCCTCATCTCCAAACCTAGAAGCATCCTTTGTGTTTGATCCTTGATTCACCATACTTCCGTTTCCATCAGCGTTTGCAGTTGATGGCTTGGGCACTATTGTTGTTCTTGCTTCATGGAATGCTAGAAAACTGGTCTCTTGACTGCTACTATGAAATTTTAACGTCATCTGCATCTCTTGAAGCAATCTCCTAATTTTTGCAGAACAACATAATAAATGTCTGTTTTGGTTGTGCATATTGTTGGGGTGGCAATGGGCCAGGTCTGGGCCAGGTCAGGATCACCGAGCCCATACCTTTTAGTAATTAGGCCTCCAATTTCAGGCCTTATGTTGTCCATGGGCATCATAAAAGGTCCTGGGGCTTTGGTCAGGCCTTAATAGAAAATTTTGGATAGGCCTGGACCTGACCTGTCATTTATTAGGCTTTCAAATCCAGGTCCATAGCTGATCCAAGGGCCTCTGTCGCAGGCCCGAGCCTGAACTTTATTTGGCTGGGACTTGATACCCAATGTGCTGGCCCTGCATGTTACCACCTCTACATGTTGTTTGTTTAGTGTTTCTTCTAATTTCATCTTGATTGCCAGTGGCCATTCTAGATTCATGCCAACAGCTGAAGCACTTTTGAGTTAGATTAATGTGTATGACTGTTATGTGGACTGCACTTTCTTTTCCACTTTGCTTTGATTTCCCAGCATTGTTTATATTTTCCCCTCCTGATTAGCTTAGCTGATTATCTAGTTGCAAAATGTCAGCATGCTAGCTAAGCTTTCTTAGTTGGTTGTACATTTATATAATGAACTGTCTCCGGTATGTTGTTTGATTACAGACTTATGATAAAGCTAGGAACGCTGTAGCACTTGCACTAAGTCCAGTTGTACGGGCTCTTATTGATCCAGATGGCGCAATGAGGGACATACGGGACTTGGATAGTGTAAGCAGACATTTTGCATACTCTTGATGGTAAACTTAGTTGTCATTCAGAATTGTTAGGACTTGGATTCATTGGGAAGGGAGGTGTGCTTTCACATTCTCTGAAATACTCTTTTCCGCAAGGTTTCATGTGATATTAATTCTCTATTCCTTGGTATTGCAGCTTCTGAAAATCATGTTGGTAGTTTTTTTTTTTTTTTGTTAGTTCTTGGCTTATTATGCACTGCGGGCATGCTGTATGTTTGTGTTTGCACACTTGTTTATGCATTCTTCAGTGAAGTTTAGTTTTACTGAAACCTTTACTTCTCATGCTTCCAGATTAGCTTCTCTGATTGGTTCCTTTCCAAAGGTGGGACACGCACGAGTATCCAGAGAATGTGGGATCCTGTTGCGTACGCCCTCGGATTTATTGACTGTGATAATATCAGCGCTCGTTGTATGCTCACCATTTTCACTTTATTTGCCACTAAGACAGAGGCTTCCCTTTTGCGCATGCTCAAAGGTTCTCCCGATGTCTACTTGAGTGGCCCTATCCGGAAGTATATCGAAGAGAAAGGGGGAAGGTATGGGCAACCATATTTTTATACAGTGTAACTGATCACCTCCAACTGGTTGTGCATTACAAACCATTTTTTGTGCTTTTAATTTTTATTTCCACCTTTTCCTTTGAATATATGATATATTTTTAAAATGCTTTTGAAAAAATGGGTTGTGTAAGTTAACCTACATTGCAGGTGATTGGTCCTCTCATGTACAAGATTGGTTTAGTCAAGTTGCTTATCTTTTCACACACACACACACACACACACACACACACACACACACACATATATATATATATATATATATATTCAATTCAATGGTGTTTTCACATTATTATCAATTCATACTTATGAAATCTCTCTCTACTTCTGTAGGTTTCACCTAAGGTGGGGGTGTAGAGAGATACTATATGATAAATCCAATGATGGGGAAACACATGTTAAAGGCATTGCCATGTCTAAGGTTGATTTCTGTTGTATACAGACTTTCCTTCTTTCAGAAGTTTTATTCCTATAACCTGCATGGGATGAAGCAATATGCATGGTATTTAAATTTGTTTAGGATTTATAATCTCCGAACTTCTGAGTATCGACGACATAACCTTGCATATCAAACTGCATCTTTAATTGATCTGCTGACACATTCCTTCAGCAAACTGCATAGTTCGGAATGCAAATAGTGCTCATATTGTTATTAATTGGTGATCGCTAGGTCACAATACCTTGAATTATGGGATTAATATTAGAGGCATGTTGTTTCCTTGAAGAAGTGAAAGCATGGGTGGTCTTGATAGACATGGTGTTCCATGACCTCATATCATATGTGATTCTTCCATCCTTTATCTAATACAGATACATTAAGTTACTCATGACTTCTCTACTTGTTTAACTGAATGACTAAAATACCATTAATCTGCATGATCCATTGCAAATACTTTGCTTGTAAAATTACTTAAGCTCCCTACTTTTTTTTGATAGAATGACTTAAACCAACCTTAAAAAATTAGCGTGATGAGGATGACCAAGCCACCCTACCTTCACGTTTGGAGTTTTTGAGTAGACTGCAGAGCTTACTGTATAGTGTTGAGTAACATTTCTTTGAATATTATTCCTTGCTTGCCAGGCTACAAGCAAGAAAATCGTGAAAGCCGATGTGTATGTTGCAGGTATGTTGGAGTTTCTTCTTTTATTTTTATTCCATTTTATCTCAGGAGTGTAGATGTTTGGCACTGAATACTCCATTACATTATTGTGGCAGCATGTGATGTCCCTGGAATTAAAAGATTACTTCCACAGCAATGGAGGGAATGGGAGTTTTTTGATGATATCTATAAACTAGTTGGTGTGCCAGTCATCACTGTTCAACTTAGATACAATGGCTGGGTTACTGAGCTACAGGATCTGGAACGGTCTAGGTGATTTCTTTTATCGTAAAGTTTTGAAATATAATTACTTGCATGTTTCAAATTGTGATGCCTTGTTTCCTGATATAGTAATTATATTGCAGTATCATACTATTTCTCAGGACTCTATTGAATTTTGGTTAATGTCATTTACCCTACGATATCCCTTCCTTTAATTTGCTAGGCAACTGAGGAAAGCTGTAGGTTTGGATAATCTTCTTTACACTCCAGATGCAGATTTTTCCTGCTTTGCAGACCTGGCACTTACTTCGCCAGAAGATTATTACATTGAGGGACAAGGTTCCCTTATCCAGTAAGAATTCTTCCCTTGGTTAATTTTATTTTTAAGCTACCTTTCAAAAAATATAATTATAAATTTATTTTACGAAACTCTTCCAAAAAAAAAAAACACTATATTGATCTATAATGTTTTTTTAACTAACATAAATTGTGTAAACATAACACAAGTATCTGGTTTTGTTATGAACTCTTGAAAAATATTCTTCCATAGCAAGTTTAATTTTATGAAGTGTGTTTATGAATCAATTTGTGAATGTGACGGATATCTAGAATTCATCACATGCATTTCTTTATTAAGAATTTGGTCAAACAACCTACTGTGAAACTCATGTGTGAAAATGTGGCCAAATGATGAGGGCATATACTCAACAGTGGTTTGCATGAATGAACTTCAATGTCTTTGCTCTCATTCTTCCACCAATTATATCTCATTCTTTGTACTTTGTGCACTTGCAATATTTATTTGTATGCTGACATTTGCTTATTTAACTATTTTTTGTTTTCTGTTTTAATTGAAGGATATGCATGGTGTGATTAGATTCGTAATATGCTGTTTTAATATTTAGGAGATATTTTGTAATTGTATAATAATGGGACATTTGAGGAATAAAATTGGAGTCTAGCAACTGGCATGCTAGATTAATCTTTACTAAAATAACATAGGAAGATGGGCCATGGTAAAAGATCAATTGATGTTACTATTTTGTACTGCTCAGTGTGTTCATTTTCTTTTCTTTTTGTAAACTTTATTTTTTTAATTTTCTAATTCATTTGACCTTTGCCTCCAAATAATTTTCATAGTTGCCATTTACATTGCGAGCCTCGCTTTGTTCCAAATTGTCTGTGTTATATTTTGTTGGTAATGACTTGCATTCTAAGAAAGCGAAAACTGAACTTCCTCTGCCGTAGTTGTGTGTTTGTTTGACACACTATAATTCACTTCTCTGCTAACGGAAGTTCTCTTGGTTGCTTCCAGGGCCGTACTCACTCCTGGTGATCCTTACATGCCCTTGCCAAATGATGAAATTATAAACAGAGTTCAAAAGCAGGTATGTAGACATAACAAACTGTACCTTCATTCGGCCTGTGATAGCTGTTATGCACATCTACACGAATATATGCCCAAATGAATGCCTCTATATGCACATACACCACTCTTTGATTTCCATACTCCCCTCCATGACACACAAATTATGTTTAATGTATCCAATTTATTAAAATAAGAATGCCTGTATTTGGAAATCTTTCAGTTCGTAGGTGGTTCGTTATTGTGATGATATCCAAATATAAAATGCTCAACTTTGACGCATCATGGTCTTTTATCAGGTTTTGGCTTTGTTCCCATCCTCTCAAGGTTTAGAACTCCTATGGTCTTCTGTAGTCAAAATTGGGCAGTCTCTATATCGCGAGGCACCTGGTAAGGACCCTTTTAGGCCTGATCAAAAGACGCCTGTGAAGAACTTCTTCCTAGCTGGTTCCTATACAAAGCAGGTAACATTGGTTTCCTTGAATTCTATTATTTAATCGTTACCCATGCACACTTTTTGGCAAGTGTTTGCCCTCCAAATTTTTTATTTTTTTCTGATGTGTGACCCAATTATGATTCACCCAGAATCCATGTTATCTCTAATATGAACTGCTGCTATACAAGTTCTTGAAATTTGCTTCCTAAGCATCTGGATTTTTGAGTCTCATCACCCATTCTAAGCTAGCAAAGGCCTCTTGGTTTCGGTCCCAGTCACCTCCAAAATAATGTGGGAAAATTCTGAAAGGGTTTGCTTTATTTCAGCCCCCCATTATTTTTATTTTTTATTTTTTCTGTACAGGATTATATTGACAGTATGGAAGGAGCAACCCTATCTGGCAGGCAAGCTGCAGCCTACATATGTAGTGCCGGGGAGGAGTTGGCAGCACTCCGCAAGAAGCTTGCGGCTATTGAAGCTGGAGAAATCGCCCTGGATGCAAGCACTGCAGATGAGTTGAGTCTTGTATGATATTCAATTGTTGAGTCCATTGATCAAGCCTTAGATTGCTCAAAAAGGAAGGGGTCAGGCAATGGTATGAGCTTCAGTTTCATCTTTTCATATTGAAGTGCTTGTCTGTTTTCCCCAAGCTATGCATCTTTCCAATGTATGTAATTTGATGATTTTTATATATATAGAAGATGAAATGCATCGGATTCACTTCAGGAACATTTTAAGTGTCTTGCTGAACCCCAGGCTGGGTTGGAGCTGAGTGATCTGAGCCATCCATCAGTTGTGATGCCATATCATGGCGGAAGAGCCATGCTATGACAATCGCCCTCTAATCCAACATGTGTCGTCCTGGCGTTTACTTGGACCAGAATCCTCTGCAACAGTTGTTACAGGGAGAATGCAACAAAAAAGCTGTGGGGCTCAGCGTGATGTGGGAGACATCCAGCTGGTCCATCATTGTGCAAGATCATGCAAGGATGTGAGCACAAAATGAGGCTGATCCAAGACTCAAGTGGGCCACACCACTGGGACCAGTGGGAATGGGGATACGCCACTGGAACCTCCCTAGGGCCCACTTTGAGTTTTTGGATCAGGCTAATATTTGGTTTTGACCTTCATGTTGGTTGTACTGAACTAATGAACAGGTTGGAAGGCATAAAAACATCATGGTGGGCCCCAAGAAGGTTTTGATGGTGGCCGTCCACATTCCCATCATTCCTTGTGGTGTAGCCTACTTGAATTTTGGAATCGAGCTGGTTTTTGGGCTCATGTGCACCTGATGGATGGAGTGGGTGTCACAGATACATTACGATGGGATTCCGGTCCAATTAACATAGGTAGACAGTGAATCACCCCAAGCGAATTGCTGTAGCATTACTCGTGTAAATATGCTTATCAAGTCATGATTCAGTTGCAATCATAATATTTTGAAACGAGTCAGATTTCTGGGCTAGCATCCGTTATCCATGTATGGGCAATGAATGAGCATTGTCCCAAATGCTTCATCTCATATGTGGCCATGTAGCTTGATCCAAAGCCAGTAGTCCCTGCTATAAATGGGCCACTGGTCCCCAATGTTACACTATGCGATGGCTTTGGTGGCTTGTTTGGTGGCTGAAAACGAAAGAGTTTTGAGGTAAAAGATTATAATAGAAGGGTCAATGGTCCACTCCACCGATGGTTACACGGTCAACAGGCAAGATGGAAACATGACATGGAAGCCCATTTGTCGCACATGCCAACGGGCTTCACCTGTGTGGCATCTAGGCCATGTCATGTCAGGCCCATGTGAAGGAACATGCCCTGGACAAAAAATAAAAAAATAAAATCAGGCTGGTGCACTCTTCAGGTGCCGTGGCCATTTGTTTTTTTCAAGTCAAATTATTTAATACTTTTGGCACGGCGGATTGAGTGTAGCGATGAGATTTTTGGGTCAATCACATGTTGAAGGTTGATCATCTCTCCAGGTTCTCGTCCTTTTTGTTGGAGGGTTGGTATGGTCCAATGATAGCAACTTTACAGGGTATGGCATCAGTGGGATTGAGTTCACAAAATGAACGGTCGAAGATAATGGTGGACATCACTTGGGTGGGCCCAGTCACCAGGTGGCTTAACAACCTGAACTACTTTCAATTATTAAAGATGTTTCTGGACCCACGGTTTGGTAATCCTGGCCTAAGGGAATCTTGAAAACTTTAGAGCCTGTTTGGTAGCTTGGAAAATGAAAGGAAGTGACATCTTCTTTTTAAAGTAGCATTCGGAGAGAGAGAGAGAGAGAGAGAGAGAGAGAGAGAGAGAGAGAGAGAGAGAGAGAGAGAGGAGAGAGAGAGAGAGAGAGAGAGAGAGCGATTTTTTTTTTTTTAGGACTTGTGGAGTTGAGTCCATTACCGTTGAATTTTGGGGCACGGTCCAGCCATGGTGGAACACAACTGATTAATGATATTTCAAGGAATGCCTCTAATTCCCACACTAACCCACTGGTGTTTTAGGGTTATTCCTTCCATTGCAGAAGAACCAATCTCTGGCCACACAAGTCATTAAAGTATCACCAGGTTAGGTAGACCATGTTAGTTCAGATTATATGATAATGTTTTAACCAATAATAAATCAAAATATACAAATAACGTCAGGCCATTCGGCAATCCTAAAAGATGACATAATTGATGATGCGTCATCTGGTTTGTTGCTGGACCAGATAACTGAAACTGACCTTACCATTGAAACCTTCCTAGGGCTGTGATGTTTATTTGACCTCCACCGTGATGTTTATTTGCCATCCAAACTGTTTACGAGGTTACAGAGACCTGGATGAATGGGAAAAAAAAAAAACACAAAAACCAAAAAAACAAATGTCAGCTTGGTAACTAGGCTCGGATCGAAACACTGATCGAACTGAGTCGAGCCTTTTTTTAGAGCTCGGAACAGTTTGAGTTGAGTCCGAGCTGGACTTAGCTTGTCTTGGCTCGACTTGGTATTGAGCTCAACTCAACTTGGATCGAGTTTAAGTGAGTATATAAGGGTTTTTTTTTTTAAAAAAAACCCTCATTTCACCCTATCCTACCCAGCGAGTAGCAATCCAGCCCTAATCCATTTCTTTGCCCAAATCGCCCTACCTTGACTTAAATTGGTCGTCCGTTCTCCACCGCCCAGCGAAATTTATTCTTCCAACATTTGTCCGGATGATCTCCTCTTTTTGGGTGAGTCATCTCCTCCACTCTCTCTATTTTTTCCGAAGAAAACTCAGCTCAAACTCGGCTGAGGCCCGACTGGGCAGCTGGTCAAGCCAAACACGAGCTGCTGTTCCAGGCTTGAACGCCGAGTTAGAGTCGAGCTGAGCATGAGCTGAGACTTGGTCTGTCCAAGCCAAGCTGAGCTCAACTTGTGTACACCTCTACCTATAATGATGTTGCAAAATGGATGGACGGTTTAGACATAACACAAACATCACGGTGGGGCGCATGTAACGTCAACACAGCATTTCCCAGACCTGTTATTCTCAGAATACAATGGCCGTGATAACATATATATAGGTCAAGCCAACGTTCGTATGCCCAATGAAAGGAAAAGAGAATTGGAGAAAAAAAAGGTTTCTTTCTCCCTTCTCTCGTGATGAAAATCCTTATAGCGCGTGCATGCGTCCAATAAACTGGTTTTCTGGCCATATTGTCTCTAGGGCTAGCCTTATTTGAGGGTATGAACTAGAAAATAATTTTAGCATTTTTCACACTCACAAAAGTAAAAGGTAACACTCAAAGAGTTTATTATTTTTTAATCCTTTACGCCAAAGCACCAGGCGTAACAGTGGCAATCATGGGATGACCCACTGGCGAGGAAAATGGTAGTATCCATGACTCATGATACATCAGATACACTGTTATCTGTTCATTTCTCATCCCCAAAAACTAAATATCACATACAAGTACATGGATAAGGAAAGACAACCTGTACCAATAATAGTGGTGTTGGTTCTTTTTTCAGCCATTTGATGCATTAATTGAGTAAAAAAAAATTTATTTTAATGCACCTGATGGCTAGAAAAGCCCTGTACCAATGATAAAGAAGAAGAAGAAGAAGAAGCTAACAGTACTTAAATACCTCTCCTTCACCTCTAAGAAGGTGAAATTTTCACTATAAACAAGCCATCCAAACTCTACCATAAAACCCACATCATAGTATCCCAACCAAACACAACAACATAAGTCTCAAAAGCTCCAAAACAAGAACAAGAACAAGAGCAGAAGATTGCAAATCTCCATATTCCAAACCACCTCTTGGATCTCCGCTACAGAGAAGAACCACCTGAAGCTTCTTTCTCAATAGCAGCAGCAGCAGTCTCCAAATCCTCATCCAAGAAGATATCCCAATCCCCATCCCACCTTATAAAGAACTCCGTATCCTCGTAATACTTCACCCGATGAACGTCTCCTGCAGGCGTGAACAAGAAATCCCCATCCTCCAATTCATAGCACTCCTTCTTACTCAGATTCCACACCTTCTTCTTCCCCTTCATCACCACCAGATCATGCCCGAACGTGTGATGGTGGGCAGGCTCGATGCTCCCCGCCTTGAACCGCACGATCGCTGACGTCGGGCTCTCCCTCACAATCTTCATCGATCCGCCAGGCATAATCTCGACTGGGGAGAAGACCATGTCCTTTTTCAGGCAGCAGATAGGGCAGCCAGGGAAGCGGTCCTCGGGTATCCGGGCCATCTCGGGGATGGACGCGTCGAAGAAATTGGCGATGTCGGCGGGCCAGGGCTCGTTGCCGGAGGCGGGGCAGGGGGATTTGAAGTGGGTCTGGAGCCAGGCATCGAGGATCTTGATTCCGTCCTCCGGCGAGGTGTGCATGCCGCCGACGGAGAGGACGTTGCAGTTGTTGATGGATCGGTTGTTGACGGCCTCGTCGACGGTGTCGCAGGTCGTCGCGTAGACGCCGGGGAATTTGTTGGCGAAGATGGAGACCCCGACGCCGGTGCCGCAGGCGAGGAGGCCGCGGGTCTCGGTGTTTGTCGAGGGGGAGGAGGAGCTGACGCGGCGGCCGATCTCCTGGCCCACCGAGTAGTATTTGTCGGTGCCGACGTCCTCCACGTCGATGTTGAGGGACCGCAGGTGCGCCACCAGGGCGTCTTTTAGGGCGCAGCCGAAGGAGTCCGCGCCGGCGATGATCTTCAGCTGGGGCTTGCTATCCTGCGCCATGGGGTACACGATTGGGGAGAGTCTGATAGATGCTGGGGCTTTTTGAGGTCGCGGATCCAATTTAAACACAGATCAACAGGTGGGCCCTACAGTGATATTTTAATGAAATCCAATCCGCCTATCACGAGTAGCTGGCATCAAATGTTATCCCAGGAACCTAAAATCTGGTGATGGAAAGCTCTGGTGGGCCACACCACAGAGAACGATCAGGATGGGGATTACCATTGAGAACCTTCCACATTGTATTTTGGGCCATATGTTTTGAATATGTCATCTAATCCATTCAAAAGATGCATCCCACATGTACGAATGGACAAAAAATATAAATCATACCATTAATAAAATCAGGTGGGCCACAAAACGAGATATTATAGGTCTTAGGCATATTTGACACAGTGAGATCCAACTGAGTTTTGCGATGCAGGGAGAATAGGAGGGAGGGTGCACATGATGTACGGATTGGATGTCATTAGAACGTCATGGTGGGCCCCTGCACGTTGAATTGTGCATTAAGCTTATCTTAAAAACGTGAGCTTTGTGGTACCCATACACGTGTGACATAAAGCTCATGCACACGCCACACATGGCACGATAGGTATGAGATCCCATCCGTCCACTAGATCCGCACGACTCCGTGGTCCAAGAGTCAGGTTGATGCAGTGAACAGATGGGCAACAGTTTCCAAAACAAATGAATGGTTCTGGAAGACTTGGTTGAAATTCTCTAATCCGTCCACCTGTTTTCAATATGAGGCCCACATGCTGATTGCACCAGATTTTATTTTACAAGGTGGGACCAACTCAATGCATGGATGGAGGCGTACATGTGTTGTCGGCACACTAGCTTATTTGTAGACGCCTGTGCTCTTCGCAAAGCTCTAGAAACGTCTGTTTTGGATCTGACTCGACCGTTTTTACCGACGAAGCGGCTGAAAGCTTTTCGGGCCCTACCTTATGCCGTCGTGGCATCCACTCACCTTCATCTGCGCACACGTCAGGAAGTCGTGTGACTACTACTCTCGTTCTCTCTGCCTGTTTGGAATATGCGAGTTGGTGGTAATGAATTGCATTTGATTTGATGTAAATTTCATTCAACTTTTGAAAATGATGAAATTGATTAGATTTCAGTCTAGCATAATAAAAGATTTACAGTAGATTTTGAATTTTACTGCATCTTGACCCCACTTAAATACATGTGTTTTATCTATGCTGTCCATTCATATAAATATTTTACATGTAACAGCCAAATAACTTATATGTGTGTGTGCATGTGCCAAGTTGCTTATATGTGTGTGTGCGTGTGCGAGAGATTGGCATTTGATCCGCATATTACAATTCGATGGTGCACAAAATGCAAGTTTCATACGATATGGTGCTTTTTTCAAAGGAAGAATTTAATCTTATATGTGGAATTGGATGGCCAAAATGCCATAGTATATATAGGCATAATTATTATGTAATAATTGTGTTAATTCCACTTGATGCAATTTGATACCATTCAATCCCACATTCTAAACAAGCCCCCCTACATGTCTTCTACTTCTCGTATTTCTTCTTAACTTTTATTTCTCCTACTGCTTTACTTCTCCTCTTGAGACTTTTTTTCTTTCCATTTTAAAGATTTATAAAGAAAGCCATTAAACTAGAGGCAATATATGATTTAAGTGTGAATGCCTTCCTATTCTCTTTGTTTTGAAAATTTTTTTACAGTGTCATATAGGGGTGTACATCAAGTTGAGCTGGCATCAGCTCGACTCGGCTCGGCCACTAGCTAACCTCACTCAAATTCTCAGCTTGGTTCGGTCAACAGCTCGGCCAAGTTCAAGGCAAGATCGAGCTAAGTTCACCATTGCAGCATTGTCACAAACACCTGGACCGCACCTTCAAAATCTCACTATATTTGAGACAACAACAATGGTTTTATAGGTATTTTATCAAACACCTTCAAAGCAACATAAAAATCAAGAAAAAAAGGGTGTTGATTTCATATACATACCTTTCTTGCCACCAGGCACGCTTCTTTGAGTCATTTCATCAAACACTTGGTGAGCAACATTAATATCAAAGTAACTAAGTCACCGAACTAGTTCGATCCGAGTTCGATTCAACATGGGTTCGATCCTAGTCAAGTCAAGCTAGGGCCAGCTCGAACATCGAGCTAAAAAAATCAGCTTAAACTCAGCTACGAACCGAGTCGAATCGAGCTTTTTTGAGTCGAGTCAAGCGAGCTAACCGAGCTAGCTCGGTTCGTGTACACCTCTAGTGTCATAGCATAGTTGTCCCTTTGAATAGGCCACAACTCCCTCTACCCATCATCTATCACGAATCATTATTAGATGAGTAAACTCTTGAAGCTACACTAACTGCATTATTTACCGATCATGGTCAATCACTTCCCATGCACAACACAGTTAATTCGGAATAATCACAAGAGCTTGTCCCTAGATCACAAGTCAAATAGTATCTCTCTCACTCCTCCATCAGGCTCTCTAATGATCACATATGTTTAAGCTGGTATCACAAACCCTAATCTAAACTACTCTTCATCTGATTATGTACTTGCTGCGGATGTTTTAATCCCATGAACACCAAATCCAAATTAGTTGCAATTCCTCTGCTGCTTTAACTATGACCATTGAAAATGGTATTGAACTACCTATAGTTTGACAAGCTTCAACTTAACTGTGACAATACAAGAAGAGCTAGATGCCCTTGACCGAAATCAAACTTGATAACATGTTCCCACGTTGCTAGGATGAATTTAATAGGCTCAGGATGATGTTCAAAACAAAGCTCAAATCTGATGAGTCTACTAACAGATTTAAAGCTAGTCTAATTGTCCAAGGGTATAATGAAAATAAAGGTATTGACTTTGATGAAACCTTTACTCATGTTACTAAATCTATTGCTATAAAAGTTGTTCTTATTCTTGTAGTCATTTGACACTGGTTCATTCATCAACTTAATGTTAAAAATACTTTCCTACATGATTTTTTTGTGAAATTGTGTTTATGGAACAACTACCTAATTTGGTTAATTTTTCTCTTTCTAATCATATTTATTGCCTAAAAAAGGCTATATATAATCTAAAATAGGCTCAACCTAATTTGATTGTTTTAGTATTTTTGTTTTTCATGTTGAATTTCTTTGTAGTGAAATAGATAATTCTCTATTAATTTTTGTTGTTTTCAGGAAACCATTCTTTTATTACTTTCCGTACATAATATCATCATCACCAACAATAATCTCTCTCTTTTATCTTATTTGATTTTCAAATTAAGATTTAAATTTGCTATGAAAGACTTAGCCTCCCTTTATCATTTTCTTGGTATTGAAATAGCTTTAAAGAGTCTTTTTCTCAGTTCAAGTATATTATTGATATCTTATCTAAATTCAAAATGTTGGACTCCAAATCTATTAACACTTCCTTACCTAGAAACGCTACTCATATGCCTCAAGTCCTCTTACCATTGAAGGCATTTTCTATAGAAACATTGTTGGATCCTTACAATATTTAAACATGACACATCTTGATTTGTCACATGCTATCAATCTTATTTGTCAATTTATGAATGCGCCTATCACCATTCACTACCAAGCAATTAAAAATATTCTTAGATATGTAAAAGGTATCTTGCATCATAGAATTCAAATTATGAGCCAATCTTTGCTAGGCTTGTACGAGTTCTTAGATGCTGATTATAGAAAGGATAAGTACTCTTACTCGATGGTCCCCCATAGGATACTGTATTTATTTAGGATCTAATTGTTTCTTTGAACCTCAAAGAAACAGTATGTAGTTGATCAATCTAGTGATGAAGCTGAGAACCAAGTTCTTGCATTTGACACTACTGAGGTAACATGGATCTCTTACATTTTGTGTGACATTGGGATATACCTACACTGAATTCCTGTTCTCTTCTGTGATAATTTAAGTGCTCTGTACTTCACCATAAATGTTGTATTTCATGCACGTACGAAGCACATTGAGATTTATCATTTTTTAAGGAAAAAAGTTATGTTAGGTGCTCTCATTATATAGTTAGTTGCTTCTTCACGACAGGTTGCTGATATCTTCAAGAAGCCTCTTACAACGACTGTTTTTCAAAGATTAAGCACCAAGCTAGTTGTGCTGTCACTCCCACCCTCCAATTTGCGTGTGAGTGATAAGAGAAGATTCTTCTCTTTCTCCCACTCTACTTTTGCTTCTCTTCTCCTTTTCCTTAATCTTCTTCTTTTCCTGTAAAGATTTATAAATAATTAAAGCCATTAAGCACCAGGCAACATATGATTTGAGTGTGAACGTCTCTCTTTTTTCTTCTTTTTATTTTGAGAAATTCTTCAGTCCACACCACAGGAAACGGTTTCTTCAGGTCACCCAAGTTTCATATCAAGATTATATTTTTATTTTCCTTGATGGGCTACCTGTATGAACGGTTTGGATAGCATATAAACATCACTGTAAGCTCATGAGTGTTCAATGGTGAGCATCCTCATCCCGGCTGTTAGATTTTTAAATGGTGGAAAACTGACACATGGGAGTGTAATAGGAAATTAGTGTATAGCAAAGGCCATTCGACATTTGCAGGAGTCTATTACAAATGGGAGTCACATATTACAAATGGGAGTCACATGATACTCGGGCAACATAGGACACTTCATACTTATGCATTTATTAGACATTTGCATGCTCCTCAGTTGTCACCTATCAAATCAAGTAAGTTAAATTACAGAAGTCTGAAGCTAAAAGTCAAAGTCCTGCAAGCATAGTGGCTGGATAGTTCTAACCTTTAAATTAAATACGCTTGTTAGTTAAAATTAGACATTGGATCTCCCTCACTTTTAACCATTCAATAAATGTTCATCAATCTAATAGTTAGTTAATTAAATAAGCTTAATTTTTTATTCATGATGTAAGACTTTTGCTAGATAGATATCACATGACCAATAGTTTAAATTTGAGTTAGATTATTTGGACTGAGAATACAAGTGGAATCAATAATAAAAAGTTGTGCTCTTATATTTACATATGCACTTGACAGTATAAAGACTTTAGAGTAGTAGTTGTGATGAATTAAACTTCTACAGCATTAGGTTCTCTTACTCATATTACAAGTTTCTAAAAAGATGTGAAGTATGGAAGTTGAAGTAACATTTTCATGAAGGACAGTTTTTCATTTAAATACATGATCTAAATAGAATTTGAAATTTGAAATTATCACATGTGAATTGTTGACTCAATATATTAAATTGAATTTTCAAAAAATCTATTTTATTTTTCTGTGTTTTTACTCAAAAATCTAAAACATGATAAATCAAATCTGAGAAAGATTGTCTGGACCATTTAATCATAATTTTACCCCTTTTAAAGTAATTTGTAAATTTGAAGTGCCTGTGTATCACCCATCACACTGCCAGGATATTAAAGTTTCTCTCTATGACAGATGGGCTGCACTAAGTCTGCCCAACCAAAGTCGAGTTCACTTATTAGATCCCCTTTTGGACTGGGCCTATGGACCTAGGCCTGAATTTTAGGCCCAGTAATTAACTGCCGTTGATTTAGCTGCCCGACAACTTGGCTGGCATGGCTTAAATTTTTTGACTTATTTGGGCTCGGTATTGTACAGTGGACCTGGCCTGTTCAGGGCCCGATTCCATAGATCATAAGCTGTGGCTAGACATGGGTCCGTGGATCATGGGCCGGTCTGGGACATGCTTAGGTCTGGCGGGGCAGCTGTATACCATACCGAGCCGGGGTCATCCCACCACGATGCATGTGTTGTATCCATGCCGTCCATTCATTTTCCAATCCTATTTTAGTGTACAAAAATAAAAAAACGAGGCAGACCGAAATCTCAGGTGGACCACACCACAAGAAACAGTGGTGATTGAACCCCACCATTAAAAAGTTCTTGGAGGGCACAAAAGTTTTGGATCAAGCTGATATTTGTATTTTGTCTTTGTCCAGATCTGCGTGGCCTAAACAACAGGTTGAATTACAAATAAACATGATAGTGGTCCCTAGTAACTTCTTAAAGCTAGCTGTTCAATCACCACTGTTTCCTGTGGTGTGGTCCACCTGAGACTTATATCTACCTCATTCTTGGTCACTTACACTAAAGTAATCTGATAAAATGGATGGACGGAGTGGATAAAACTCACACATCATGGTGGGGCCCACATCACCGACCAGTACGGAGATGTCGGTGCTTGAGGGATCACTACCGTGTCCGAGTCCATGTTCCCTGTTTTAAGTGTTTGGATCAACCCATTTTCGGTGGGGCCCTCAATATAGACAGTTGATGTTGTGGTACACGTATGCCACCTTTGTAGTGGCCAATCACATGCGTATGGCTCACCGCACTCTGCCAAGTTATCAAAAGTTCTTCTCTTGCTCTTGACTGGTGGCCCATTCATGATATGGCCTGTCAGTTGTTCGGTCCAGCTTACAAAATTGCTATGAGGAATAATAGGATCCATGACATGAGGCTTTGTAAGATATACTCAGCTTCTCAATTCTAATCCAGACCATTGGTCTGTTGGATCTCACCGTAGATTCATCGTAGTTCCCTAGGGATCCGGTTCATCCCGTTGGATGACACGTACGGTTGAGATCTTGGTCATTCATCAGGTAGTGTGCACTGTTAACATGAGTTGGACCAAAAAGTAGTATTGGTTCGCTGATCACATTTGCATGAGAAAAATGGATGGGCCAACGGTCTAAATTCAATGTACGTGCGTGGCTCACTTGGTAATTTTTCGATCCTCATCTAGGTATATGGCACATTCACAGTTCGGGCTACCTAGTGAATGGTCTAGATCAATCACACGTTTGCGATCAGAGGGTGGAAAGAGGCCCCTGATGTTCAAGTGGACAGATGCTGACGACGCCGACGAGTCGACGGGTTGCTTAGAGGATCTGATTCAAGGTATAATGAAGATTAAAGGAAGAATAGCTGATAATGGTGCAGTTGAAAGATGATTCTAGGATTTTCTGGGCTTTTGTTAGACAGTTTTTAGTGATGGAACATTGGATTTTTTTGTAATGTCATTTTTGAGTTGATGTTAGAGGAATTATATTCTAGGGTCTGGATGCATTCAAGATTCTTTATTGTCTCCTGATGGGGGCCACAAGTGGGACCATGGTTTGGAGATTCATGCCATTGATCTGATGGGCCTACTGTTGATGGAGATGTACTGAGTTGATCAACATCTTAGCCGTTCTTTCTACAAGTTGGGTTTAGCTTTTATATAGTAAATTGATGAAATTTGTGCAACCGACCCATTCAGCATCGACCATGGATTATGTATTTTTTTTTAAAAAAGACTTACTCAACTCCACTCGACCAGATTTCACTGAGATTCGTTCAAAACTTGATAAAACCCTGTCTCGATTAGAAAAAAACACGGCAAACTTGATATTATTTACGCTTATAAATATTTGATATTACTAGAAAAACTTGAGAAGAAAAACTTGGAAGAGAAGAAAAATTGAAAACAATGGAGACGTTTGAAAAATTAAAAACTGCTGTCTCATCGATCATCGAAGAACATGAACACTCGGCAATGGTATACAATTAATACAGATGACTTCTATTTAAACATACAAAATAAAGTAATAGATTGCATGAAATCTGGGGGCAATATTCTCAACGATATGCTCTGCATCTTGTCTGATTTCAAACACCACCAAAGATGATTTGATTTAATCTGATTTGATTTGAATCACCACCAAAGAGGATCTGATTTGATCTGATTTGTTTTGAATCCAAAATATGATTTGAATTGATTTTTTTTGTGGGATCGGAGTTTCCGTATCTTGTCGATCCTCCAACGTCTCTCCATCCTCCAATGTCTCTCCACTAATATAGGCAGATTTGCAGGAGTAACCATCCTTATTACAAATCATGCCGAGCTGTTGGGTCTGGGTTGTGCTAATACTCTCCCTCAAACTGTGCCGGGGTTGGAGGCAGAGTTTGATCCGAAAGTAACTGAGACGAGCCTTTGACATTGGTTTAGTGAAGAGGTCTGCTACTTGATCATTAGTGGAAATGTGTTGAGTGATGAGAAGGCCAAGTATAACTCGTTGGGCACAAAATGATAATCCAACTCAATATGTTTACTACGAGCATGAAACACTGGATTAACTGTTATATGAAGAGCACTAAGGTTGTCACAGTAGAGGATCGGAGGAGAGGCAAGTGGAATGTGAAGATCTTTTAAAATAAATGTCATCCACGTGAGTTCGGCTACAGTGTTGGCCATGGCACGATACTCCGCTTCGGTGCTGGATCGAGAGATGGTATGCTGTTTCTTCGCACATCAGGAGATGAGATTTCCTCCAAAAAACGTGCAATATCCAGTAGTGGATCGCCTTGTGGTGGGACAGCCTACCCAATCTGCATCTGAGAAAGTACATATATAAAGTGTAGTATTGGAAGTAAAGTGTAAGCCTATGTTAATAGTGCCTTTGACGTATCTTAAGATACGGTGAACCATTTTTAAATGCACAATAGTAGGATCATGCATGAATTGAGATATATAGTTAACACTGTATGAAAGATCTGGACATGTGAGTGTTAGATACTGTAAAGCACCGACAAGTCCTCGAAAGTAATTTGGATCTTCCAATAAAATGTCATTAGATGAGGTCTTGGTCTTTACTTCAAGTGGTGTGCTCATAGGCTTACAATCAATCATGCTGGCTAGTTCAAGGATGGTAAGGGCATAGTGTGACCGGGACAGGTGGAGGCCAACAGGTGTTTGAGAGATCTCGATCCCAAGAAAGTGATGAACTGGTCCCAAGTCCTTCATCACAAATTCGGAACTCAAAAGCTGAATGAAGGTTGTAACTAGAGCAGTAGAGGATCCTGTGAGAAGTATATCATCTACATAAAGAAGGAGAATTAATGTACCAAAATCAGAATGAAAAATGAATAAGGATGGGTCTGCTAGGCTGCAAAAGAAACCATATTTAAGAAGAAAAACACTAAACCGATCAAACCAAGCACGATGTGCTTGTTTGAGACCATAGAGAACCTTTTGAAGCTTGCAAACATGTGTTGGATATTGAGGGTTAGCTATTCCTAGAGGTTGTTCTATGTATATATCTTCCAAAATTAAACCATGCATGAAAGCATTTTTTACGTCAAGTTGACGTATGAACTATTTCTGAACAAGTGCTATAGTGATGACCATGCGGATAGTCACAGGTTTGATTACTAGAGAAAAGGTCTCGGTGTAGTCCAACCCATCAACTTGATGATACCCCTTTGCAACAACTCGAGCTTTGAGATGATCTAGTGAGCCATCGGGTTTGAGTTTTGGCTTGAGCACCCATTTAGAGCCAATAACATGTATGTCAAAAGTGCGAGGAACGAGTTGTCAAGTCTAATTTTTATGAGGAGCCTCAAGTTCCTCATCCATTGCAGCCTTCCACTCAGGGTGAGCTAAGGCAGATCGGATATTATGAGGTTCACGAGGGATATTGGCTGAGGATGTGGAGGAAGTCAAGGCATATTTTGGATTGAGTTTAACAATTCCTCTATGTGAGTGAGTAACCATGGGATGTGAGAGGGGTGCTTGTGCTTATGGAGGTTGAATTTGTTGAATTTGGGGCTGTGAGACTGTTTGAGAGGGCTCAAACTCAGGCTGTGAAGAATGTGTGGGTTGCTCATGCATCTCAGACTCGAGATGCTTAAGTTGTGGCAGCTACATCTCAGACTCGAGTTGGAGTGACTCGTGCTTAAGGGGTGCCAACTGCATCTCGGACTTAAGTTTAGACATGAGCTGCTGGGTCCCATGTCGACTTGTATTTTCAGTTGGGAAGAGAGAACCTGCAGAAGTTTTTGAATCTAGAGGGGATATTGACACTGCCGGTAAAAGACTCAAACATGGTGGTGTAAGTGTTGGCAACCGAGTCTTTGCAATAGGATTAGAGTCAATAGGAGGTAACCATGAATCAAATATGCTAATGACATGTGATGTAGGAGGAGTAATGCTTTGATTCCGAGTACGTTTATAAGGAAAAAATAACTTATCAAAAACCACATGGCGGGAGATAAAAATTTTTTTGCTAGAGGGATGAAAACACTTGTATCCTTTATGTTTATTACTATATCCTACAAAGATGCAAAGTACAATTTTTGGATCAAACTTGTGT
This sequence comes from Magnolia kwangsiensis, assembly GCA_037074715.1. Taxonomy (NCBI): domain Eukaryota; kingdom Viridiplantae; phylum Streptophyta; class Magnoliopsida; order Magnoliales; family Magnoliaceae; genus Magnolia; species Magnolia kwangsiensis. Next base: position 11,372,045 of record CM073571.1, read on the forward strand.
TGCCGTGTATCATAGGTATAAGGAAAATATTTAGAACCAAAGACATGAAGTGAAGAATAATCAGGATGAGTGTCATGCAGTGTAAAGTATGGAGTTTCAAAATTAAGAGCAGACGAAGGCAACCGATTAATAAGGTAGATAGTGGTAGTGAAAGCTTCTACGCATAAAAACAAAGGGGTACCACTGTGAAATAACATAGTCATACTTAGTTCTCGTATTATCCTATGTCGCCTTTCAACCATACCTGTTTCCTCTGGAGTATATGGGCACGATACTTGATGAGTAATACCGGTGGAAAGAAAATGAGATGATAGCTTGGAGTTTATGAATTCTCCTCCTCCATATCAGAGTGAAAAATCTTGATTTGTTTGTTGAATTGTCTGGTAACGTATTGTTCAAAGACTAAATAAGCATTTGCAAAATCAGATTTATGTTGTAAGGGAATGATCCAAGTATACTTAGAAAAGTCATCTACCAAATATGCATAATATTTTAATTTTTCAATTGATAAAATAGGAACAGGTTCCCACAAGTCACAATGAATTTTTTCAAAAATACCAGAACCAGAATGTTCATAACAGGAAAACGGTAATCTACTAAGCTTCCCTAATTGACAATTATCACAAATGTGTTCAGGTTTTACAGCGCCTATAACATCAATCAATCCTTTATTCTTTAATAATGGTAAAGCAGAAAACTGAAGATGTCCTTAGCGTTGATGCTAAACATCAGTTGAGCCAGATTTGAATCGATGAGAAAAATAGAGCTCTAATGGAGTGGGAAGAACATAAAGATCACCCTTGCGGCTCCCTGTGATCACCAGTTGTCTGGTTTGTCGTTCCTTAACACAAAAGTCAACATTAGAGAATTCACAATTAATAGGAAATTGAGTTGTTAATTGACTTACAGAGAGTAATTTTTTTTTTAAAGTCAGGAACTAGTAGGACATCGTGAAGAGGTAAGGTATTATTTTTTTCTTAATGCAAGAATCTCCAATACCAAGAATTGGTAGAGAAGATCCATCACCAATAAGAACTGAATCTGCACCAAAGTAGTTGCGAATATTGGTTAACATACCTAGCTTACCTATCATGTGGCTAGAGGCTCCTATGTCTGAGGTCTACTTTGTTTCAATGATGTTGTCGTCCAAGGTGAGAGTTGCAAGAGCTTGTGGTATGTCATCATGTTGAGTTGGCTTTTTGGGCACCCACCGGCATATTTTTGCAATATATCCCACCGTGCCACAGTGCTGATATTTTTCTTCACGGCAAAACTCTCGTTCTTCAGGGGTCATACGGTGTTCACCAGGTAGTGGAGGACGTCTTTGCTGAGAGCCTGAAGTGGGGCTAACAGAATAAGCATGGTTTCGTTCTTTTGATTGTTGTGCCTGAAATCCTCTCCCAGTTGATATGAATTTTTGTTTATTGCCATGATATCTTGAGGAGGATTGCTGAAAGCGCTGTTGTTGTTGCCCATAAAACGCCATTTGAGGAGTGAATGAGTTTGAGACATTTGTATGATTAGAGAACCAACTGCGTTGCTGATCAAGACTTTGGAGTTGTGAGACCAGCTCAGAGTATGAAGGCCTTGGTGGCTTCAACATGGTATTGGTGAAAGTTTCATATTGAGGGCCAAGGCTAGTAAGAAGGGAGAAAACTTTTTCTTTGTCTGGGATAGGTTTCCTGATAGCTGCAAGACTATTGCATAAACCCTTGAAGGTGCGATTATGTTCTCTAATGGGTTTGTCATCTTCTTTGCGAAGATTGTTACCTGTTGTCTGAGTGTGAATTCATGTTCTTGTGAATCTTCCGCATATGCACTCTTGAGTGTGTCCCAGACAACATGGGTTGTGTCTAAGTCAACAATGAGGCCGAGTGTTTCTTCAGAGAGTGTTCTAATTATCCACCCACGAAGAAGACAATCCACCTTTCGTCAGGCAATGTATGCTTCGGTTAATCTTGGTGTAGAAATTTTTGTATCTGTGATTTATTTGAATCTAGTATGGTGTATTTGGTGGGGGCAGGATCTTCATTAGTAAGGTGGCCGACCAGTTCTTAGCTTTCTGCAAGAGCCAAGGCTTGTTCATGCCACAAGGGATAATTTGTAGGACTGAGTTTGAGGGTAATGAAGTTACCAACATTGAGAGATATTAAAGTCATGGTTGCAGGGAGCTGTTGGGTTGTGCCATGTGGTAAAACAATGCTTTGATACTAAGAAGAAAAATTGAAAACGATGGAAATGTTTGAAAAAAACTACTGTATTATTATCGAAGAACGTGAACACTTGACAATGATATACAACTAATACAGAGGACTTTAAATATACAAAAACAGAATAACAGATTGCATGAAATCTGGGGGCAATATTCTCAATGATATGCTTTGCATCTTGTCTGATTTCAAACACCACCAAAGATGATTTTATTTGATTTGAATCACCGCCAAAGAGGATCTGATTTGTTTTGAATCTAAGATATGATCTGATTTGATTTTTTTGTGGGATTGGAGTTTTCTTATCTTCTCGATCTTCCAACGTCTCTCCATTAATATAGGCAGATTTGTGGGGGTAACCATCCCTATTACAAATCATGCGGAGTTGCTGGGTCTGGGTTGTGCTAATAGGAAGAGTCTAGGGTGTTGGAATATTTGGTTGAATTAAATAGACTATTAAAAATCTAGAATTAAAAAAGAAAATAAAATTTGAAAAAAAGACTTATTGAATTGAGTCGAGGCATGATGTGAGTCACTCGGCTTGAAATCAAATTTACAACCCTTGGACAACGTCCCAAGTGCAACATGTTTCCACAGCAATCGACCTCCAGGATATAACGACTATGACCTGGTCCCAACGGCGTACTTATTGTACGCAGGCTCAAACCACTTGCAGTTTAACCTGAAAGTGCTGAGTTGACTCAATAAAGACTCAACAAAATTTCTTAAACCAGAACCAGAATAACAGAGAGAGTTTTTTTTTTTTTTTTTTAAATTTTAAATTTTTATTTTTTTATACTTTAGAAAGTAGAATGGAAGTCCTTATATAAACTCACGCGCACACAAATTCGGATTCGGCTCGGCGCGCACATGTATGGTCAATGACATAGATTAGAGCTATTGGCATAGCCCCCCACATGACCAAATTCACATGCCTCCTTAATGAGGCTCAAGCCCCAAGACAAAAAGCCTATCTTATATACAAAATATTTTTCTTTGTTAAATTCGATGTGGGACAAAACCCATAATTCAAAAACACCAAAAATTTCAAATGTGGAGGGAAATTGAAAATTTTGAAAATCAAAATTTTAATGTTTATTTTGAAACAAAATACAACATAGAGAAATTCTTCTAATTTTTTGAGTCAACTTGACTTAACCCAAGTCCTCGTGTTTTTTAAACTATGGTATAAACCTTAGCCAGACTATTTCAAGAATCTATAAAGATTAAGTATTAGGGTTTTTAGAGCTTGATCATTAGAGATGTACTGTTCTTTTAATCAACGCTTTCATTGGTCAAGCTTTGCACTAAGCTTGCGGGAAGTTGTAGGGGACAAAGCTCTCTTGCTTGAGATTGGGGTGAAATGTAAATTTATAATTTCATACGAAGTTTGATATAAACCACAGTTTACTTCGAGTAACCTGTATTTAGTTGTAAGAAAGAGAACTGTCATTGCATTGAGAATTATTTTTGTTTTTTGTTTTTTTTTTTGCCTTTGAATATAATGAATTAGTGTGAATCCCTGGATGCAGAAAGGAAACCACATATATCTCTAAGTTGTCATTTGTCTTTTTTCTATTTTTCCTTTGTTTTTAACATTGTTGTGCGTGGTCAAGAAGGAATCCTTCTCCCAATAATAAGGAAGCCTTCCCTGCCCTGTTTCTTGAGTGGGGCAGGATAAATATACAGCCATTAAAATTTTGATCAAGTATTTCCTTAGCTTTCAACATCGTGGCCCACCTTTTGAGTGGGCCAGCCTCACTTTTGGGACAAAGCATGCACATGGAGTTGACTTCAAGATGGATGGACTGGATCTCCCACTAGTTTGCAATACCATTGTATATTTTAGTGCCTCAGCCAGGTCGGGCCTTTCATCATTGGCCTGAGTCTATCTTGGCATGGAAAAATAATCCACGAGTGCCAGGGACTTCAAAAATAGAAGTTTTTGGGCATCCCTCATCCAGGCTGCGCCCCTTCTGATTATTGGTGCCTATCCCCAAACACGGTCTATCAGGACACGATCCGCCACTAAGCAATGTGGCCGTAGATTTCCTCTTATCACAATATCAAGGAATGGTGGCCGTTCGCCTTTGTGACTAGTTTTCAGGCTCGCCGTAAGGCCTGGGTCTATGTTCGCGTCTGACATATAAACGGGCTCTTCTTAGGCCCAGGTCCGTAAATCACCATACCCCAATTGCAACAGATGTTTCTGCCTGTAAATGCTACCAATTGGGTGATCTGGATGAACGGTGAGGATTGATCCATTAGAATGTCCTTTGAGGGAGAGTAAATCAAGAATATTTGGCCATTCATGTATTTTTTGAAAGGCAAGGATTTTCTCTTTTGGGAGGAAGGTAAGGATATTTTTTGGAAGCCATTCATTTGTTTTGATGATGCTTTGCCACAACTGAGTTGTGAAATGGCCTAATTTTTAGGCTACAAGATCTAGACGACCTTATTTACCTGATGGAAGGTCAGATCTCACACACGTGTCACCTCATAACGCATGTTCCTGCGTGTCGATACGAAGACCTCTCACACGCGCGTGGACTTAGAAACCTCTATTCTGGCATAGGATTCTACGTCCTGCATGGGCTTTCGAGTGATTATAGAGCCCCATTTACTGAAACCCGGGGTTACAGAAAATTCCTCATAACCCTAATCTATGTGGGTCCCAGTGTGATTTCTAAGTTATATCAGCCCCGTCCATGCGTTTCACCAGCTTATTTTAGGCCACGAGCTCATAAATGAGCAGATCCAAAACTTAAGTGGGCCACACCCGAGGAAACAATGGGGATTGAATGCCCACCGTTGATACCTTCTTGGGTCCATCCGAGTTTTGGATTACACTAATATTTCTGCTTTCCCTTTGTTCCAGTGGAAATCGGACGCCGATTAGCTACTGACAGGTTGAGTAGCGAAACTCGCTACTGAAGTGACGTCACCAAGTTATGTGGGCCCCACCATGATGTATGTGTTGTATCCACACCCTCCATCCGTTTGGAGTGATCATTTTAGGGCAAGAATCAAAGAATGAGGCAGATCCAAAGCTGGAGTGGACCCCACCACAGAAAACAGTGGGGAGAGTGACGCTCACCGTTGAAACCTTCCTAAGGTCCACCATGATGTTCATTTGAGATCCAAACTGTTCATAAGTTACACAGACAAATAAGGGAAAACACAAATATTCGGTTGATCGAAAACTTTTGTGGCCCTTAGAAGTTTTTAATGGTGGGCCCTCACTGTTTTCTGTGGTGGGGTCCGCTTGAGCTTTGGATCTGACTCGTTCTTTGGTTCATGACCTAAAATGATCTCTCCAAAAGGATGGACGGTGTGGATACAAAACAGGCATCATGGTGGGACCCACAGAACCTGGTGACGTCACGTTAGTAGCCAATCTCGCTACGCAACCTGTCAGTGGCTAATCCGCGTCCGTGGAAATCACCTCTGGACCGAGAAAGGTTCCAATCATCTACATTTCCATCCCCATTGTGTGTGGTGAAGTCTATTTGAGTTTTCAAAATACCTTATTTTTAGGCTCATGTCCTAAAATGAGCTTAGAAAATAATGGACAGTGAATATAAAACACAGACATTGCAATGTGGGGATGACCCCACAAAGCTAATTCCTGTAACCCAGGATTAAATTACAGGAAAGTGGTGTCCCAGACTCTAAGTTCCTATCCAAGGTGTTAGGTGTATGTCCACATAATGACTAATATTCCATTGAAAGATGAAGGCACCAAAGTAAAACAATCCTCAAAAGTAGCCCAAGTGGGCTTTTGTTTGGAAGGCATGGAGAGACGTGATTCTGTATACAGCATGATAGAGGCATCCACCAAACATGGTTACAAATGAATTTTGGAATCTGGCTTTGATGGTTCGTTTGGCAGGGTGCAGATCATGACTTATGGAAAAGTTTGCCGAGGAAAAGTAAAGTTTGTGTGTTTGGCACCGCCCCAAGAATCTGGTGTCAAACATTTCTAGTCAGTGGGTCATTATAGATAAGCTGGATTGAAATCAGATATTGAATTTTAGGCAATTGAGCGCATTGGAATCGTACCTTTATATGGATACATGAAGTCATTACTCAAGAATATATAACCATGCTAGAAAAAATGATTTTGGGTTATCTATTTATAAATTATAATATACACATGACAGAATTGGGGAAAATCTACAGTTGGACAAGTAGAGTGATGATTCGGCCATTCATAAGTTTTAAGGGCTCAGTCAAGAGTCATGCACCATTTGATTGTGATGACTCAAGACATGTGGAATGTCTTTTTCTTTGATTTGAAGTTTTTCATTTGATAATATTTCACATATATGAGTTTCACAATCCTAAATTTGGAATTACAATCATGCATTAGTTCCATGAAAATTTCTAGAAGTTTGATGTGTAACAACAATTAATTAAAGAACCTTTTTCAATATTCAATTTAAAAGCTGATCTTAGCATTTCTAAGAGAAAGTGACCACGATGATGATAGTAATATGGTTTTTTTTTTTAAAAAAATAAAAATAAAATCATATTTGTGTTGCTTCAATGACCGAAGTCCTCTTGATGCTAGTTATTCATGGTGGAGATTCCTGATAATTCTTATATCAGTTGGTCAATCAAGCTTCTAATATGTTTGAATGTATATTGGTGTTGCTGTTTGTTGTAAAATAGATGTCTTAAATATGATTTTCACCGTGTTACTGGACCAGTTGAGGGGTTGGCTCGACTAGTCGAGGATCCCTTCGACTAGTTGAAGCCTGCTCAACTCGAAGACCAGTGATGATGTAATTGAGATTTCTGAGTCCTTTGACCGGTCGAGGGACAGGCTCGACCAGTCAAAGGTGCCCTTCGACCAGTCGTAGCCCTGGCTTGACCAGTCAAAGGTTACGCAGATAGCGCGCGAATTCTGTGCGTACTGCGTAAATTTGAGGTAGTTTCAGAGAGGTGCGTAAGTGGAGTTTCCTAAACTATAAATAGGGATCCCTAGGGCCTTTCTAAATTATGCTAAGACTTTCTAAAGGGATTTTAAGGGTTCCTAAAAGGGTTTTTTAGGGTTTTTAATGGGTGTAGAAAGGGTGAGATTCGAGATTATTAGAATTGGGTAAATCATTTCTCCTTGTAATTTATATTTTCATAGTGAAATTCTGTCACTTTGTGTCGCGGTTTTTTCCTGAAAGGGTTTTTCATGTTAAATCTTTGTATTCTCTTGTGTTTGCTTGGTACTATTAGATTTCTATCCTAGATCCATATCTATGTGATTCCGCAGCACAATTTTCAAAACTGTTTATTTTCAAAACTATTAAAAAATGAGATTAAGAGAAGGATTAGCATTTTTCAAATGAGAAGGTCATTTAACACTAAGAAAGTTGATGAGGATTTGAGTATTAGGAGTTTATATTAGGGAATTAACAACTCCAGTGCAAGACATGAGAGAAAAAAGTATGAAAAATCATAAGTATACAGCCCCACATTCTATGGGTTAGGATATCAGCCGAACCCACCTTGTGGGCCCTGTTGGATAAAATGTTGAATTAAATAGACTATAAAAATCGAGAACCAAAAAAGGAAAATAAATTTAGAGAAAGAAAAACTTATTGAATTGAGTCAAGGCGTGACTGAGTCACTCGGCTTGAAATCGAATTTGCTCCCCTTGGACAGCGTCCCAAGTGCAACAGGTTTCCAGAGCAATCGACCTCCAGGATACAACGACTATGACCCGGTCCCAGCGGTGCACTCACTGTACACGGGCTCGAACCACTTGCAGTTTAATCCGAAAGTGCTGAGTTGACTCAGCAATGAACTCAGTAACAAAACCGTATCAGAGAGAGTTTTATAAGGCAGGAAATTTTTCGTATGTTGAAACTGGAATCGGAAGTCTTTATATAGACTTCGAAATGGTGCATAAGCACCCTTTACAAAAGGTTAGGTCCGTTGGGTTTAAACCCAACAGGGGCGACCAACCGGAAGGAAAGCATCTCTCTGGTTTAAAAACGAAAAGGCGCAAGTGCGAGTACACTCTCGCACATACAGTCCTGCGAGTACCCATACACACACACCCACGCGAGTACACTTACACTGCACCCGCACCCGCACCCGCACCCGCGCCCAGCCCAGCCCGTCCCGTCCCGTCGCGTCGCGCACGTGGACGCGAACACGGACTCGGACTCGGCTCGGCTCGGCTCGGCTCGGCGCGCGCACGCGCGTGTGTGGTTAATGACATAGATTAGAGCTATTGGCATAGCCCCCCCACAGGACCAAATTCACATGCCCCCTAAAAGGGGCTCAAGCCCTAGGCAAAAAGTCTATCATATAAACAAGAGAATTTCTCTTGTCAAATCCGATGTGGGATAAAACCAACACCTCAAAAACACCAAAATTTAAATGTGGAGGGAAAACACCAAAATTTGAAAATTCAAATTTTTAATATTATTTTAAAACAAATACAACAATCCCCCACATGTTTTAAAATAAAATGCTTTCGGATTAAAGCGAAATAGTTGTGCAATGGTGCCGGTGTCACCATAGACTTGAACCGACATTAGAGTAAGCAAGACAGGTCTACAGGAATCAGGTGACACCATAGTCTTGAACCTGAATCCTTTTAATGTAGATCGCAAGTACATGCCACTCACACAACTCTTCCTCTGCAAGTGATTCTGTGGTTCGGTGCGTTTCGGCCATACACCATTACCTGGATTTAATAAGTGCTCTAGAGAATTCACCTAGATTCTCATAGGAAGCGGCCTCCACCTCCACACCCATATAGGTGAATTCCATCAAGTGTATGGAGCAACTGTATACACCACCAAATATATGGCTATGGATCCATTAAGAGTTCTAAAAACTCATCCTTCTGCGTTGCTGCTCGCACTGTACACCATAGAAGGGGCTCATATAACTCAGTGTAATCGTCTACCTCGTGTCTTGTTGTTTACCCATTGAACCTATCTCATGGGATCTCCACTTGTATAGGTTGGGTTACCGACACTGGCAGCTCATATATTAGGCTCAGCCCCATTCCCTTCGATGTATCATTGACTAACTTTTTGGATAGTCCTTTAGTCAGAGGATCTGCTAGATTCTTTTCTGACCTCACAAAGTCAATAGATATGACTCCATCACGTAACATATGTTTCACTATGTTGTGTCTGAGTCTAATATGCCTGCTTTTTCCATTATATATTTTACTTTTTGCTTTCGCTATAGCTGCTTGACAGTCACAATGAATAGATACGGCCGATACAGGCTTTGGCCACAATGGTATATCAGCTAAGAGATTTCTAAGTCATTCAGCTTCTGATCCAGCCTTTTCTAAGGCAATAAACTCGGATTCCATAGTCGACCGAGCAATACATGTCTGCTTGGTGGACTTCCAAGAGACTGCTCCTCCACCTAAAGTGAAGACATATCCACTAGTGGATTTTGTCTCATCTGAATCACTGATCCAGTTAGCATCACTATATCCTTCTAATACAGTAGGATAACCATTATAATGTAAACCATATGTCATATTACCTTTTAGGTATCGCAAAATTCTAGACAATGCATTTCAATGTTCTTTTTCAGGGTTATGTGTATATCTACTTAGCCTTCCTACTGCAAAAGCTATGTCAGGTCTAGTGCAGTTTGTTAGATACATGAGACTACCAATTATTCTGAAATATTCTAATTGAGACACACTATTTTCTGTATTCTTCATGAGAGTCACACTATAATCATAAGGAGTACTGACAGGTAAACAGTCAAAATGGTTAAACTTTCTCAATATCTTCTCAATGTAATGAGATTGCGATAATATAATAACACCATTTTTCCTGGTTACTTCAATACCCAATATTATACTTGCCTCTCCTAAGTCTTTCATGTCAAACTTAGATGACAAGAATTTCTTAGTTGCATTAACTAATTTAATATTAGTTCCAAAAATAAGCATGTCATCAACATAAAGACATATGATAACATAATCATTTCCAGAAATTTTACTATATACACATCTATCTACATCATTTATATGATAACCATTTGATTTTAAAACACCATCAAATTTTTCATGCCATTGTTTAGGAGCCTGTTTTAAACCATATAGTGATTTAATTAGTCTACATACTTTATTTTCTTTACCTAATATCTTATAACCCTCAGGTTGCTCCATATATATTTCTTCTTCTAAGTCTCCATTTAGGAAAGCAGTCTTAACATCCATCTGGTGTACCACTAGTTTATATATGGAGGCTATCGCTATTAAGACTCTAATAGTTGTAATCCTAGTTACAGGGGAATATGTATCAAAATAATCTATTCCTTCCTTTTGTTTAAAGCCTTTCGCTACCAACCTAGCCTTAAACTTATCGATAGTTCCATTTGGTTTTAGTTTCTTTCTAAACACCCATTTGCAGCCTATTGGTTTGTTACCAGGTGGTAGGTCTACAAGTTTCCAAGTATTATTTGATATAATAGATTCTAACTCATCATTTATTGCTTCCTTCCAAAAGGTTGCATCTGGAGAGTTAATAGCTTCTATATAAGTTGTAGGATCATCTTCTACTAAGAATGTGAAAAAACCATCTCCTAGGTTAGTTTCTTTTCTAACTCTAATACTTTTTCTTGATTGTATCTCTTCTACTACTTTCTCGTAAGCATTTTTACTAGTAGACGCAATATCTGATTCATTAACTTTTTCTATTCCTATAGATTTAGATTTCATAGGGAATACGTTCTCAAAGAACTCTGCATCCCTAGCTTCTATAATTGTATTGGGATCTATAATATTATCCTTAGTTTTTAAAACTAGAAACCTATAGGCCACACTGTTTTGTGCATACCCTATAAATACACAATCGGTCGTTTTATGACCTAATTTTCTTTTCTTAGTTTCAGGCAATCCTACTTTAGCAAGACACCCCCACACTTTAATATATTTATAAGTAGGAATATGATTCTTCCAAAGTTCATATGGTGTTTGTTCAGAAGATTTAGATAGAATCCTGTTTAGGATATAACAAGCAGACAGAATTGCTTCTCCCCACATATTTAAGGATAAGTTTGAACTATTTAACATAGCATTCATCATTTCTTTTAGAGTTCTGTTCTTACGTTCTGCTATTCCATTTTGTTCTGGTGTATAAGGAGCTGTAGTTTCGTGAATTATTCCATTCTTTTCACATAATTTTCTAAATTGAGAAGATTCATATTCACCTCCTCTATCTGTTCTAAGTCTTTTAATTTTTATATTTAATTGATTTTCAACTTCAATTTTGTATTTAGAAAAAGCATCTAAAGCTTCATCTTTGTTCCTTAATAGATATACTCTAGTGAACTTAGAGTAGTCATCTACAAAAGTTATATAATATCTTTTTCCTCCTCTAGACATGTGATTTCTAAAATCACCTAAATCACTATGTATCAACTCTAATAGAACAGATGATCTTTCTATTTGTTTAAAGGGTTTTCTAATAAATTTTGATTCTACACATGTTTCACATTTTTCAAACTCTTCATTAGATATATTAGGTAATAAACCTAATCTTTTCATTTTCTTTAAAAATGCCACATTCACATGACCTAATTTATTATGCCATAGACAAAAAGGTTCAACGATATAAACAGAACTAGATGTTTTCTTATTATCATTGGATACATTTACAATGAATAAACCATCGCTACGGTACCCCTTACTAACAAAGGTTCCATTTTTAGTCATTACAAGCTTATCTGAATCAAATACTAATTTGACACCAGCCTTATTGAGGAGCGAACCAGAGACTAAGTTTCTTCTAATGTCAGGCACATGGAGGACATCATTTAACATTAGAGTCTTTCCAGAAGTGAGTTTCAGAAGTACTTTCCCTTTCCCTACAACTGGAGACGTTCTAGCATTTCCCATGAACACCTGTTCATCATCTCCTGATACTTAGTAGGAGGTAAACATGCTACGATCCTTGCACACGTGTCTAGTTGCACCAGTATCTAGCACCCACTCCAAGTTGTTTACAAGGAAGACTTCTGACACCACAGCCACTACTATGTCAGACTCATTGCCTGTTTCTGTAAGATTAGCTTGCGGCTTATCTTTATTTTTCTTAAGCCTGCAGGTTTTAACATGATGCCCAGGCTTTTCACAGTTGTAGCAGTTTTCCTTTTTCTTGAATTGATTGTTTGCATTCTTCTTTTTGAGCCTGCATTCATTTGCATAATGTCCAGGTTTGCCACAGTTATGACAGTTGCCCTTTTTCTTATTATTTGTCCGACTTGATTCCACAAGATTCGCTTTTGAATCTATCTCATTTTTATTTCCTTTTTGGTCCCTGATTCTATTGGCCTCCTCTATTCGTATGTGTACGATAGTGGTTTCCAAAGAAACACCGTTCTTCTTATGTTTCATTCTATTTTTATATTCTTTCCAGGAGGGCGGTAACTTTTCTATTAACGCTTCTGACAGAAACACCTCATCCAACTTAATTCCTTCTGTCGATAGCTCGTGAATTAGACTTTGAAAGTCGTGAATCTGATTTGTGACAGATTTATCGTCTGTCATTTCATAGTGAAGGAAATTAGCAATTACATGTTTCTTAGCGCCTGCATCTTCTAATATGTATTTCTTTTCTAAAGCAATCCATATATCTTTAACAGAGGCGTAAGAAGCATATACATCATATAATTCGTTGGATAAAGAGTTTAGAATATAATTTTTGCAATTATTTTCATCTGTTACTTCATTTTGATTTGCTGGATCTATAGTAAATGATTCAGATAAAATGTATGAAACTTTCAGGGTGGTAAGAGCGAACATCAATTTCTGTTTCCATCGTTTAAAGGATTGTCCAGCGAACGGTTCGATTTTGGCTAACTCAGTAGAAACATTTACTGTTACTGTAGCCATAGTCTATGTAATTCAACACAATTTTCGATTTCAAGATTATTGGATAAAATGTTGAATTAAATAGACTATAAAAATCGAGAACCAAAAAAGGAAAATAAATTTAGAGAAAGAAAAACTTATTGAATTGAGTCGAGGCGTGACTGAGTCACTCGGCTTGAAATCGAATTTGCTCCCCTTGGACAGCGTCCCAAGTGCAACAGGTTTCCAGAGCAATCGACCTCCAGGATACAACGACTATGACCCGGTCCCAGCGGTGCACTCACTGTACACGGGCTCGAACCACTTGCAGTTTAATCCGAAAGTGCTGAGTTGACTCAGCAATGAACTCAGTAACAAAACTGTATCAGAGAGAGTTTTATAAGGCAGGGAATTTTTCGTATGTTGAAACTGGAATCGGAAGTCTTTACATGGACTTCGAAATGGTGCATAAGCACCCTTTACAAAAGGTTAGGTCCGTTGGGTTTAAACCCAACAGGGGCGACCAACCGGAAGGGAAGCATCTCTCTGGTTTAAAAACGAAAAGGCGCAAGTGCGAGTATACTCTCACACATACAGTCCTGCGAGTACCCATACACACACACCCACGCGAGTACACTTACACCGCACCCGCACCCGCACCCGCGCCCAGCCCAGCCCGTCCCGCACGAGGACGCGGACGCGGACTCGGCTCGGCGCGCGCGCGCGCGTGTGTGGTTAATGACATAGATTAGAGCTATTGGCATAGCCCCCCCACAGGACCAAATTCACATACCCCCTGAAAGGGGCTCAAGCCCTAGGCAAAAAGTCTATCATATAAACAAGAGAATTTCTCTTGTCAAATCCGATGTGGGACAAAACCAACACCTCAAAAACACCAAAATTTAAATGTGGAGGGAAAACACCGAAATTTGAAAATTCAAATTTTTAATATTATTTTAAAACAAATACAACAGGCCCTACTTCACATAGGCCCGCCTCACATGAGTCACCCGCCTCACATGGGCCGCCCACCTCGAATTTGTCTCCACATCCCATAGGCTACCTCACTCAAGCCCGGTGTGAAAATGCTCCTGCATTAGATGGATAACAACTATTGAGAAGATAGATGTATCATTGCATGAAGATATATAAAACTATGTCTTAATCTCTGACAATCTCAGCTTAATGTTAGACTTTAAAGCTTGTTTGGTAGGAAGGAAAAGAAAGAGCTCTCTTTTGATCAGACACTTTCACATGTTTGATGTGCAAAGAAAATTATGAATTCTATAAAATAATAATTAGCATTTTTCTAGCAAGAAAAATAAAATGACCATTATCTTAACAAAATTGAGATTTTGATTTCTAAACAAACAAACCCTTAAATATGGATTCCATTGTTGAATAGTACCAATGCAAAAGATTACTAAATAGTGATCATGATTTCCTTTCTCATGCCATGGATTCCATCAAATCCAATAGGGACTTTAGGAATTTCATGAATAGTAGGTTGAAATATTCCTCGATTTAAATCTTTTTAAAAATATATCTTAGGTGTCATAATTTAATTCAACCCACGTGAGATTTGTATCAACTGATAAAATTGAAAGATTCTAGCCACCAACTTTTGGCCTTTCGTTCCAATAAATGTGGATGGTTGGTGTGATGTATTTGTACCCAAACTATTGAAGGGTTTTGAGATATCTGGTTTACCAGATTCTTTGGACACAGTCCATTCATTAAGGGGCTCTGTCAAGATCACCAAACCATGGCCCCCACCTGTACTAACTCCATGCATTATAGAAAAGTTTCCATCCATTAGATCATCTCTCTCTCTCTCTCTCTCTCTCTCTCTCTCTCTCTCATGCATGAGTAAAGTTAACTTTATTTATGGAATTGAAATAGTACAAGAGTTCAGAATACATAGATATAAATTCCTGAGTACCGTAGGTATTAGTCTTTTTATTCTATTGAAATTAGAGGCAATTGATAATTATTTATAAATAAGCATACTGGCATGGGTGACATATTTCGAATGATTTGATTATACTTGCCCATGGTCTTGTGATTCCCGTCTATGATCCAATTTGGGCCCTGTGATTTGTGTCCATCTATTTATTAGCACAACGATCAACGCCCCAAATATGGCTTGTTCACTCTAGCATATCCTAGGGATTATTTGGGCGTCAGTAGAGAAGTTGACCGAATGCACTTTTAGCGGACAACCGCTAATGCAGCAGTCAGCACTTGTTGGTCACATAAGAAAACAATAATGATTCTCTTACATAGTGTGGCCCATCTGAGTCTAGGATTGTATTTTCAGTATGATTATGTCAATTTCATGTCATACCATCGCACTGTTTGAATCCCGCAAACAAGTCATTACTTGGTGTGATTATCAGACTTAGCAAAATGACACCTACCAAATTCACTTTCTATTAATTTAGCTTCCTTCCAAGCAATATAATTCAATGTTTCAAAGGAGCACCTTAAAGTTTCAACATAGAGACCTACCATGGTCCAAAAGCATCAACTTCAAACGCTTTAGAGTCTTTCGAGTTCACATTAGGTGTAGACTTCTAGTTGCCAGAACCATCCATATATGGGTGGCCCACAGCATGCATACATGTGCAGATTTCTTGTATCTTACGTAAGCTTGGGCTTTAAGTTACTCAAAACCCAATCATAATAAGAGTTGTGTTTAATAAGAATGGCATGAGAAAAGGAAAGATAGTTTTTATGAAATTAAATTTCTATGATGGAAGATGGAAACTAAAACCTATAAATAAAATAGACTATCAATCCCTTCTGCAACCAAGCTCAAAAGCATGTGGGTCTACTCATCTATAGCATACACATAAGAGAATTGGGAAGAAACAAAGTGAGCCAAGAGTATCCATATTAGGGATGATTACAGTGATGATACAAACCCTTCACCCTCAAGTTTAAGGGCCTAATCTAGAGTTGTATGCCATTCGATCATGATGACTCAAAAGTATACGGCCAATCTTCATCTTTGATTTGTAGTTTTCCATTTGATGGTATCGCACATATGTGAGTTTTGTTATCCAAAATTTGAAATTATAATCATGCATCGGTTCCATGACATTTACAGAAGTTTGATGTCCAACAACAACTAATTATAGAACCTTTTTCAATATATAATTTAAAAGCTCACCCAAGCATTTCTAAGAGAAAGATGACAATAGCATTTCTAGAGTCCTCTTGATGCTAGTTGTTCATGGTGGAGATCCCTGGTAATCCTCACATCAGCATGCCAATCAAGCTTCTAATCTATTTGAATCTGTATTATTGTTGTTGTTGTTATTTATTTTCAAAACTGTTAAACATTGAGACTAAGAAAAGGATTAACATTTTTCAAATGAGAGGGTCATTTCAGCCCGGGAAAGTTGATGATTTGACAGTTAGATCAGAGGATCCGGAGTCTTAGGAGTTTATGATAGGGAATTGACGACCCCAGTGCAAGAATGAGAGAAAAAGTCTGAAAAATCACAAGTAAACCACCTATGATCAGAACACTTCCCTCATCATTTGGATAATGTTGGATGGTCCAACATTTGATATTTCAATTTTTTCATGCTTATTGCCTACTAGTTCATACTCTACTTTGTTTTTGATAGAATGTGAGGCGCTGCATGACAGATATCATGGAGAACAATACAAGAGTTGCCAATAGGGACCATTCGTTAGGTAACACTTGACTGTGAACATGCCATGTACCAAAAGCAGGCTAGCACACTCATCTAATGAGCCATTGAATTATATTGAATTTGGACCACTGAATTTCTTTTATAACAGGTCCCTTTTTTCTTTTTTTCTCACACTATAGTTTTGACCTGCCTAATCTGTGGAGAAGCTTTACAAGGCATGTCTGACGTGTAGCTTACCTGCTGAATGGCCTAGATCTCTAATGTATCCCATCCAATCCTTATGGCATGGGAGCTGTCATGTAGGCCCCCCAATTCTATCAAAAAACCCTACTCCACTTTCCTAGATGGGTAACAACTATGACGATTGATGTATATCCTTGTAAGAGGATAGATGAAACTATAGCTTAATCTCTAACAATCCCACCTTAGTGCTGGAATATCCCTAGATTTAAATCTTTTTACAGAAAGAGATCGCTTTCACACGTTCAATGTGCAAAGAAAATCATAAATTTTATAAAATAATAATCACTTTCACATGTTCAGTGTGCAAAGAAAATCATACATTTTATAAAATAATAATTAGTTTTTTTTTTTTTTTCATACTTATTGTTTTTAGCATGAGATAAGATAACCTATCTTAATAAAATTGAGATTTTGACTTCTAAACAAACCCACCCTTAAATATGGATTCCATTGTTGAATAGTACCAATGCAAAAGATTATATCAAATAATGATTATGATTTCCTTTCTTATGCCATGGATTCCATCAAATCAAATAGGCCTTTTACAAATTTCATGAATAGTAGATTGAAATATCCCTAGATTTAAATCTTTTTAAAAATATATCTCAGGAGTCATTTCATTCAACCCATGTGAGATTTGTATCAACTGATCAAATTGGAAGATTGTAGCCACCAACTTTTGGCCTTTCATTCCAATAAATGTGAATGGTTGGTGTGATGTATTTGTACCCAAACTATTGAAAGATTTTGAGATATCTGGTTTATGAGATTCTTTGGACACAGTCCATTCATTAAGGGGCCACAACTTCTGTCAAGATCACCAAACCATGGGCCCCACCTGTACTAACTCCATGCATAATAGAAAAGTTTCCCATCCATTAGATCTCTCTCTCTCTCTCTCTCTCTCTCTCTCTCATACACACACACACACACACACATGCATGGGTAAAGTTTGGTTTATCTGTGGAATTGAAATAGTAGAAGGGTTTAAAATACATAGATATAAATTCCTGAGCACTATAGGTATTAGTCTCTTTATTCTATTGAAATTAGGGGCAATTGATAATTAATTATAAATAAGCACACTGGCATGCTTGACATTTTTTGAATGATTTGATCATACTTGCCCATAGTCTTGGGATTCCCACCTGTGATTCAATTTGAGCCCTACAGTTTGTTTCCATCTATTTATTTATTAGCACAATGATCAACATCCCACAGATCTTATTCACTCTAGCATATCATAGGGATTATTTCGGCGTCAGTAAAATAGTTGACCAAACGCACTTTTAGCAGACAACCGCTAATGTAGCAGTCAGCGCTTGTCAGTCATCTCACAAACAATAATGATTCTCTTGCATAGTGTGGCCCATCTAAGTCTAGGATTATATTTTCAGTAAGATTATGCCAATTTCATGTCGTTCCACTGCACTGTTTGAATCCCGCGCACACGATGCGATTACTTGGTGTGATTATTTGAGTTGACGAAATGACAATACCAAATTCACTTAAAAAAAAAAACAGAAGAAGAAGAAGCAGTAGTGGCCTATTTTTTTTTTTCCCACAATGTACGAAAATAAAATAAAATCATTTTACAGTGGCACATGAGCAATACATAATACAAAATACAGAGAAGATTGGTTTTTTCACTTGAATATTTTGGTTGCAGTCCTAGTAAAGGTTATTATAACTAAATAACTCCTAAATGTAGGATTGAAATATCAATTTCAAGGGTAGAATGTGACCTCCACTATAACAAAGATGAACTTAACACATCATTGAGTAGTTTGATATTAATGTTTTGTTTATATTTTTATTACTTACATTTATCTTAATTACGTTAAATATTTACTCTTAGCCCTAATTTTTTTAAATTCATAATTATTAATTGTCAAGCTGAGTTGGGTCAAGTCTTCGAGTCAACTCAAGCTGAACATTGACTTGATTTTGAGCTATCGGGTTTTTAAAATTGATTGTGGCACTGTCCGAGGTAAATCAGTGAGTCCTTGAAATGGTATGACTGAAATAATTTTGATACAAATACTTATGGGTCGTGTTTTTATATATATAATGCATTGCTGCTTGAAATTAAGATATTGGGATTGGACTTCTCAATCAATTCATAATCGACGGTTGCTTATGCGGTGCCCACCACAGGAGAAATGGCTTCATATAACATGTGGGCCCAACGTACTTAAATCATTGCAATTCTTGGCGAGATGTGCTATCTATTGGCATTGGTAATGGATTTGATTTCACATGTTAGTGAGCCTATGAAGGTACTGTCAATGGGTTCGTCTGGCCCATCAGAATCACGGCCCTGAGACAGCTTCAGGCCCATGGATCGTGCCTGTCCTATTTTCTTACTCCACAAATATAAAGGGGTTGGCATGACCATTTTTGAAGCTAACCGAACCTGTGTTTAGCCTCATTCACGGCAGTCGTAGGCCAGACTTCTGACCATCTTAAACAAATGGGCTAGTTGGAATCCTAAGTTATAGGCTCACTGAAAATAGGCCCAGCCCAGTCAAGCCCATGAACGGTGTAGATGTTGGTTGTGGGTCATTATTATTATTATTATTTTCAAAATTTTTATTTTGTGGAATCATCCCCCACCTTCACAATCTTTGCCTACCACGAGGCTACTTTTCTTCTTAGGACGGCAGTGCCACTTCCATGGGCTGTTCACCACATTTCTATAAATGAGAAAAAAACTCTGTTACTCTAGCAGAGTGTGCTGGTTAATACGCAGCCACTAAGAAATTGTACACGTGGCATATAAGTAACTCAAATTAAACTGTCCAAATGGTTAACAAGGGTTTAGATGAATCATAAACCAAATATAACACTAGTTTGATTATTTAGCTAGCTGATTGGGGGGCGTTTAAATTACCAACCGTGAGGATTCAGCGAACTAGTGCCCACGAATCAGAGGTTAAAATTGATCAACCAACATAATTTTGGGATGATGACCTATCCGAAATGGGCCCCACAAATTTGACGGTTTATTTGAAGTTATCCATGGCCACGTGTACGATATCTAAGTGACGTGCGTTTCACAACAGGACAAGTGCCCACAGAAAGAGATGTGAAGTTGAAAGTGCCAGCCATTGCACTATCTTTAGATATTATTCGTTCAATTACAGGATCTAAATTGCAAGATCGCTTTATGATGAGATCCCATCCCTTCATCAGCAATATCTGCAGCTGGCAAACAATACATGGTTAAGAATATAATATCCATTAAAAATAGTAGGCAGGTGGACAACTTAGCATATTTTAATTTGGTTCTGGAACCTTTGTCTATGAGGTTAGTGATTGTTTTTATTCGTTCGAGGATTACAAGTACGTCCACAGCACCATGACTGATGCAATCTAAGAATATCAAAACTCCTAACCTTGAGATTAGCTTAATGGTATCAGATAGATGTATGGTAGGACCACAACAAGGGTAACATTTTTTTATTTTTATTTTTATTTTTATTTTGAGTGTGTGTGAGATTACACATTACATTTTTGGACCACATCGAGTTGGTTTTGTCAGTATGGCCCGCCAGGTCCATCGAGTGGCCCGTCAATTAATGGTGCCATATGGCTGCATGATTTAGAAATGAATGACCACACATGTCATACCTGTTTGATAGGAAGGGCCATACGGTAGATATAATATGAGCCAGATACTTTCCTTGTTAGTTGATCATATCTATCTAATTAATCATTGTTATTGTCTAATATTAAATTAAAATATTATTTTGTGTATATATTAATATGTGTAACTGACCCACTTAGAAGTCGGATAATAGGGTAAGTTTTTTTAATTAATAAAAATTCACTACTGAATTTGATTTTTTCAGGTCAGATATGGATAGCTTCAAAGGTCAAGTAGGTAGGATGGTCCCATTGGGCATATGTGACTGGAGGGCCAAGTTCCAGCCTAAGAGTGAAGCTCATTTATTAATTGCTTTAAACTTAGGTCATGTATAAAGGCACATTGGCTCAACTCATTTATGGTGTTCAAGGGTAAATTTAAAAGTTTTTTTTTTAAAAAAATTTTAATAAAAATTTTAAAATATTTAATGGCAAGTTTATATTAAACAATTTATTAATAACAATTAATAATTTCCTACATTATTATTTTAATTTTAATAGCAATTAATATTCTCCTATATAATTATTTCAATTTAATAGTAATTAATATTCTCCTAAATAGCAATTAATTGCAATTAGTATTCTTCAAATGACCATTCCAATTCCAAGGGTGCTAAATAGGTTCAAATTTAGGTTTTGATTTGGTTGGTCATCAACCTACAAGGCTAGGCTTGGGTCCACCTATTTTAGCTAGTCATAGGCTAGGGCAAGGTTAAGTCTTTCTATATGGGTTTGACTTGTTTGAACTATGGCCTAATTTGTATGTAGGGGTCGTTTGGCACCATGAATTTAGGGAGATTTCAAATCCCTGGTTGTTTGTCACCATAAAGTAATTGGGGTTACAAATCCTCTCAAAGAGGGGGTTTGAAATCCCCAATAAGCGCTTAGATTACATCTAAAATCTTTTCAAGAGTTGCATGTGTAATATGTGTGTCACTAGACTATTAATTTATTAGGCACATGGTCCACTAATTGTATCTCAAAATAATTAGACTATCAATTGCATCACTATAATTACTTTAATATGATGATCAGTGCCATTCAAACATTGTCCATGTAAATCAATGGTTGAAAATCGTTGGTTAATCACTCGAACGTCATTTTGTGCTCATGGCCCATTCAAGACTTGGAATTTCATCATTTTTTGCTAAAGTATATATTTCAACGGGTTTATTACAACTATTGTGTCAAACATTACATACGTTCACTAATTAAAGATATTAAAATTGATTTAGTAATTAAATGCAAACCCCTACAAATATACTATCCATAGCTACTTATGGATTAAAGTTATTCCCCATCAACAGTTCCAAACACAATAGGAGGATTTTGAATATAGGGGGTTCCAAATCCATGCTCCCAAACAGGCCCTTGTTCATGGTTTTCAAGTGTACATTCAATTATTTTTAACGTATTTTTAGAATAATCAGTAGCTAATCTAGATTAAATAACTTATTATTAGTAATTAATATTCTCTTATATTATTATTCCAATTTCAATAGTAATTAATATTCTCTAAATGATAATTAATAACAATTACTGTTCTCTTAGATGATTATTTCAATTTCAAAGATGATATATAATTGATGCACGTGCGTTCAAAATTCAATATGTGGCATGCATTAATTCAAATTAAACCAACTAAAATGTAGAATCCACCGTTGCTAAGGCACAGATCCAAATCCAGATTACATAGCAAGTTAACCTCCGATTCGTGGCCACCTTTTTGTTGAAATCAGGCCTTTGGATTTTTTTCATCAACAACTATTCACTAAATGTCCATTGATACAACAGTCAAATAATCCAATACACAGTTTTTAATTAATGATACATTTAAATTGGGACCTATATATTGGACAGCTTAATTCAATTACTTGCATCCCGCACATGAAATTTCTAAGTGCTTATGTACCACTCATCATATTCTGCTCGAGTATCAACTCTTTTCTCCTCTCCAAATGGTTCTCATTTTTGCCACTTGCAATGCCATAAACAGTAATGCTTGCATTTGAAAAATTCCAATGATGAGAATTTTGTATATTTTCAACCCCAAATTAACTTGCAAGATATGCTTTTCATCTACCAAAAATGATTTCAATTGGAATGGTGCCATTGTTCCAAAAGCTAGCTTACATTTATTGTCCTTTCATTGGGACCCACCATCATCATGCCACATGTCTTGTCTGCATATGGGCCACCATTGAGTGGGCCCAATCAGGAAAACAGTAGAAATTTCCACCATCTGATTCCATCTTTAATAAAGGCAAGGCAAATGCACGTGCACGCAACTTCCCATGCATCCACATGTGCGATGCGTTTATGGGGAAAGGCTTCCTGATGTTGAAAGATGCCTTCTCAGAATAGATGCATCTTTAGGTCTGGCAATCCAAATTCGTGTTCTCTCCAAACAAGACACAGATGAAATCGAATCTCTCCTCGACTTCTCCGATACTTCACCACCATTTTTGTAAATGGTTACTGCTGACTCATCGCACTCACATGTGTCACTCATTTGCAGTTATCCAACCATCCAAATTGTTGGAAATCGCATTGTGGTGGTACCCATCTCTAAGGTCACATTGATCAAGAAATCCCAACCATCCAATTGATGGCTATAAGATGTATCGTTAAAATTCCAAGGGAAAATCGATCACTATACGTTTTCTTTTTTTGGGTTGTACTCTATCCACAATTAGGATAGAAGTTTGGACGGTGTGGATTATTGTAAAATTATACCGTATGAATAGTTGACGAGTAGCCACCATTTAAAAAATGGTGCAGACTCATCAGGAAAGTTAACCTATAAAAAAAAATAAATTAAAACTAGGTGGATGAAAGAAATATCCTTATTCCCTAGATAGACTTACGGAAAGACATGTTCGAAGTCCTCTAATCATGTAGGAACTGCCGTGGATGGTGGCCCACACATGAACGGTTGACCGGTGGTGGTTCCCAAAGTCCATGGTTTATAGTCAGGTCAAGATGATTTGGGTCTGCATGTCCATGTATAATATATTAATAAATAATAACTCCTATATTGACCTGAAAAGTGACTAGGATGGTCCATGTTACACTTTATTTATGTCCATCATCCATCCAAAGTAGAATTGATGGATGCTTCTTTCCTTTTTATACTACATGTTCAGTACATTCAAGTTTGTTGTGAGAAAGCCTTGATTAAAATAATTTTTATTTTTTTTAAAAAAAAAAAGGAAAAGAAAGAAAGAAAGATGTAAAAATGCAGTAGGACACCTACTTGATGTCTTTGTGGAGAAACAATCTACGCCCTCTTTTTTTTAGTGGATACACCTTTCTTCCTTTTGTAAATACAATGGTCAAAATTAGGAAAAAGCAAAATAGACTAACGTGGATTCCAACACAATACCAACTTCCAGTCTTTGCTGGAACCTAGGCCACCATCGTCATCGTTATCGTAATAGTCTAGCCTTCTTCTCGGAAATCCCAAGTTGGCTTTTAACTCATAGATTGGGAAAAGTTATACCGACAGCCCAGAGTACATCAACGTTCCTCATATGCCCAAGCTCTTACAAAGTTAGAACCTATTGTGGTAGAGGGTCACATTAAGACTATTTGCATGCTAGCTAGTATTGATCCCCAACCCAATTAAGGTAGAGGTGCAACTTGGGTCAAGTTCAACCAAAACCCAATTGGCCCAACTCAAAATTTTTCGTTGGATTGAAATCTTCAACCTGACCTCAGATGGGTTGGGCTTGGGTTGAAATCTTAAGCAGACTTACTCTATATTAATTACATGGTCTAAATTTCTATATGTAATGGCTGCGTGCATAAAGTAAGATACTAGATTATTAGGAGATATTAAATCCTTGACCCGACACCAAATTGCTCGAAGGCTGAGGATATGGTGTA
Source organism: Magnolia kwangsiensis (assembly GCA_037074715.1). NCBI lineage: Eukaryota > Viridiplantae > Streptophyta > Magnoliopsida > Magnoliales > Magnoliaceae > Magnolia > Magnolia kwangsiensis. Next base: position 11,396,542 of record CM073571.1, read on the forward strand.
GTAGGTTGGGTGGGCCATGGATTTGCCTGATTTTTCTTTACCATAGGGCAAGCCGGTTAGGTGGGGTGGGTGCTGCTTTCAAAACAGATGTCATCTATTTTGGGTCTTAGCAAACGAATAGCCTCGATTGATTCATTACATTCATTACCTTGCAAGTATTATCGTGAAGGAAACCACATATTGGAGCTATTTGTAAGATTCCATCATGTGGGCCACACGTGATCATTAGGATCGATCTAACCATTGGATTATTTAAATTGAGCAATTCAATAGACTCCTGCCACTATGGTTGTGATCATCATAACTACATTTGGAACGTGATGCTTAAACCATGGTCCTGTACATAGTTATATAATTAAGTTAGATATGAAAACTTATGGTATGAAAACCCAGGGTAGAGAAGTATAATGGATAAGCTTATCTAATCTTTTTTTTCTATAAATACATGTTTTAGTCCTCTCACTTACACTAAAGGGAGTACAAGGTGTGGAAAACCAAAATTTTATTTCAATGATAATGCAGTATTGGAGGTGTCTTGCCATTCGAGTAGGCCTTTAAAATTGAAATATAAAATTTTCATTATTGATGCATAGAGGTATCCATTAATTCCACAACATAAAGATAACATTATTTAGCCAGTTGAACTATAAAGCACATTGACAACCATTAAATGAAATGAGCTATGTCATCTAAAATTGCTCTTAAAAGTGCTTTTATAATGTCATGCAATGTCATCTAAAATTGCTCTTAAAAGTGCTTTTATAATGTCATGCCCTATTTTTTTTTTTTTTTTAAAAAAGAAAAAGAAAAAGAAAAAGGATTGTGAGAAATCCACTCTCTATCTATTTTGTTAGTTCATCTTGGGACATGAGATTTTTTTTTTTTTTTAAATAAAAATAAAAAATAAAAATAGATCCAAAACTCAAGTGGGACACTCAACGATGGTTTAACTAGCTCTGTGGTGATATTTCCTTGTTGGAGGTTTACCATATCATTTTCCTTATAGCTAGGATGGAAGGCATGGGTGTTCCAGCCTTTTAGCTTGTTGTAACGTGTCTAGGGCCTTTATGGTTCCGTGACCATGACATCTTTCACACCAAGTCATGTGTTTTCATGCCCAAGTTGCATGCTACTAGACGTTACAGAACAGCCGATGTAATTGCTGCCACGTGGGTGTTCCACGACAAATTACCAATCAATGTCATGGATTGCAGTTGAAACAATGAGTCATTGGGTGGACCACACGTCACCCAAGAGACTATGGGATTGGATTAGCAGTTGCCCAGGTAACACCTTAGTGGGTGTTACCCTTTCCATTTGGGGCCCACCTTGATGTATTTTTTGTATATCTACGCCGTCCATATGTTTTTTCATCTCATTTTAAGTAATCATCCCAAATATTAAGAACATACGAATCTCACATGGATCACACCACTTGAAAAAGTAACGAATGATCATTAAAAACTTGTTATGGGCCACGAAAGTTTTGGATCAATCTGATTTTTGTATTTTACCCTTAATATGAGTCCTTTGAAAATTTTAATGGTGAGTAACTCAAACACCACTGTTTTATGTGATGTGATACACCTGAGTTTTGGATATGCTTAATTTTTACGACCACCTCCTAAAATGGGCCGGAGAAACAGATACACTGCGTGCATATATAACACATCATCACGGTGGGCCCCACAGTAAGGGTAACACCAGCTAAGATGTTACCGGATAACACCTAGTCCGCTCCAAGAGACCATTAACAACTCCCATCTCATCCTTTCATCGCTCACATGTTCCTTTCCTCATCTAATTGGCTCATCTTGTGGTTCGCATAGTGGTAAAGTGGATTTCTAGTTTGCTTGTTGGACTACGGTTATGGATGATCAGAACGGTTCAAGAGGTAGAATTCTACCATGAATAGGCCAAGCATGAGTTTCTAAAAAAAATTAAAAATCCTAGCCATTTGGTCTATGGCCAGAGAAAACCATTCCAATGGCCGATGTTCACATTCAACTCTATTTTTAGAACGGTTAGTATCATCTTTATGGAAAAAGAGGACCATCCATGGCTATCCGTTAGGTGACCTGCCTCCTCAACCGGGTCTTAAGATGGATCCACATGGCCCAACTTTTTGTGATAAATCCACTTACTTTCTACGTTTGTATAACCAAAATAGAAAAGACGGGTGCATTACCATCGTTGTTGTAACGAGTCTTATTTAAAAAGCAAAACATGAAGAAGGCCATTATTTAAGGTGTGTGTGCACGAATGTTCATATTTTTTCTGCAATATGGGCCACCTAGTGATTGGATTGACCTGATTTTTATACTAGGCAAATTTCATGGTGGAGCGGACTTATTGGGTGGGCCACTTCCTATGAGAATATTAGGCTATTTCTCTATAGCACTTGCGAAATTTCAGATAAAAGTGTATGGCTAAAAGGCATCCAATCACATAACTAACTATGGTGAAAAAGTTGTGTGAGTGGTATATATAATTATTTATACTTAAAAGGGTTAGGTTAAAAACCGATGTTCACCCAATTCCTTTAAACTTATCTTACTTATTCTGAATATCGATTAAAGTTCAATAGACATTAATATTATTATACAATTCTTCTATCTTATATCAAAGTGTTTTGAATTTAAAATATATGAATAATTGCTGTATTTAAGATTTTTAAAATAAAATTATATTTCAAATTTGGTAAAAAAAAAAATTCCTTTCATGTTTCTCTTTTTAAAAATTATCGTCTTTTTGTGACTTTCTTGTCCCACATCGAAAAATACCAAAAAAATACTCAAGTGTATAAGATGAGAGTTTTACATAAGGCTTGAGCTCCTTCTCATGATGTATATGAATTTGGTCTCATGCGAAGGGGGGTGTACCATTAGGTCGAACGTATGCTCTTGATCACACACATGTCCATGCGCCAAGCTGAGTCAAGTTATACTGGGCTGTGGACGTCCGTGCACGTTAGGTCAGGTCTTGGGGATTAGGTCATGACGCACTACTAGGAAAGTAGATTAGGTTTGTACACTCACACTAATGGCTTAAACTTACCGTTTAATTTTTTCACGGTTTGCTGATTAGTGACTCAGTCATACCTCGACTCAATTACATATAAATTATTTATTACAAGTTTATTTTCTATTTTTTGAATTTTATCCACTTTTTTCAAGACATATATTCCAACAGTCCATTAATTAAGCAACAGAGATGGGAGATGACTCGCATGGTCGAATTATTTAACTCACATGGTGGATCATTCTTATTAGAATTTTAAAGAGTCCTACTTCAATACGCCCTCTGATCAGAAAATATCAGGCCTGATCCATGACTTAGGTGGGCCAAACCCAAGGAAACAGTTGAGAGTCAGTAACCATAAGTGGGCATGTGGGGCCCATCAAGATGTGGTTGTGACATTCGATCCGTCCATTGTGTGCATCTCCCTTGTATGAGGGTTCTGACCAAATTTCAAGCAATTTCAAAACTATAGTGACCCAAAAAATTTTTAAAACGTTTTAAGCATGATTTGGCATTGTTTCGTATGGTGTGCTACCCAGGTTCCTTATACAGCTGATTTTTAATTAAAACACTCCATTAATTGAATGGGACTCACTAAATGCACGGTTCAGATGCCAGATGCTCATCACTGTATAACCCACACTGCTTGATCTTATGGTAGAACTCATCGGAACATTTTCCCAGATTGTTATAAACTTCAGACCAAGTTGTTTCCTAGAAATTTATTTTAAAACTAGAGCTTGTTAGAATATTGGTTATAAGATGGCACATGATCCATACACTCTTATATAAAAATATGTTTAATGTCCTAATTAATCACAACTGACGAAAAATATCATTAATTAAGAGATTCGCAATTAATATTATTGACCACGATCATGACAAGTTACATATCAAATCCCTAATATTAGTATAGAGGGTCCAGATGTAAGAGTTCTGAAACGTTCATCTATTAGGCCATACCATTGATGATCTCAACAAATTAGACAAGATTTGATGGTTCAGATCTTCCTATTTATGTTTTGGCCATTGTTGATCCACATGGGGTACATCAGGTCAACGCCTCAGATAAACTAACAGGAGGGCCCACACATCCAGATTAGGTACCGCACAGACGGGGCCTTTTATTATATTTATTATTTAAAAACCATGCAAATAAAAACATCTTTCTTGTGTGGACCCGAATATGGACCAAAGCTAGCTTGAGTCTGTACCCGATTTCCATCCAACCACCATTTACGAATCGGATCAAGTTGGGATCTGATATGTCGTACATGATACATGTCCAAACGCGACAGGACCAAAGTCCGATTTCATTAAAATAGACCCGGATTCAGACCCGACCCGATAAGAGTCCTATTCATTATGGTTACCTATGATAGCTCATTCAATTCTCATGACCACGTGACGAGTTCTCCTATGAGCGTCTATGTATTATTTTATTATTGAAATTAATATACTTAAATAGTCCGAAGGTGAAGAACGGTACATTAAGAAGTCGTGGTCCAACCCAATTTCAGTTATCCAGACCGTTGATATGTTGGGCCTTACCATAGATGGCCCATGAACCAAAAATCCTCTAGAGGAGAATAGCCAAGGTATTGTAATTTGTAAACGCTGAGGCTTTAACTTTGTACAAATGGAGCCCATGGTCCAATAATCCAACGTTGATAAGGTGGGCCGCACCTTGGATGGCTTTGATTATGCTAGCCATATAATATGTCTTTTTTAATCGGTTGAATGAGATGGCCCATGAACCAAAAATCCTCTATAGGGTTTTCCCAATTGCTAGATATTTGGAGCATAAAAATATGCACAGTTGAGACATAAATCAACGGTTGTGGATTGCCGTGTGGCAGGAAGCTCCTGGGGTAAGCAGCCAGGTGGGGCCCACTGTGATCCATTTTCCTATTCATGTGATGTTCATACGCCGTTTAAATCATTTATAAACACAAAAATATTAGCTGATGTAAAACTTTTGTAGCCCCTATAAATGTTTAACACTGGACGTTCAATCCACATTATTTATGGTGGTACGGCTCACTTAAGTGTTACATTTGCCTATTTTGGAGCTCTTGTCCTGACATGAGCCAGCAAAATTTGAATAGATGAATTGGATTCCTCACAAAGATTATGGTGGGCCCCACCTAATTTCTGATGCCAGGAACTTTCTGCGACGCCCTGTCACAGACTCACAGGCAATCCAGTCCTAAAACAATGGTCTGCGTAGATGAACAGTGGGCTCCACTCCTTAGAAACCCAAGGACAAGGATCGGGTACTACCTTCTGTCCTAGGAATAGAGGTGTACACGTGTCAATCCAAGTCGATCTTGGCACAGCCGGACTTGGCTCAACCACTTGATGACCTTAGTTTGAACTCCGGCTTGACTCCGTCTCGTGCCCGACTGGCCAGCTCGGCTCAATTCAGTCTACAACACAGGTTATATCGAGTTGAGTTTGAGTTAAGATCGAGCTGCAATATTTTTATAAATATATGAACTATATTTTCAAAATCTTTTTATTTTACATGCTATAGCAATGAATTTATAGATATTTTATATAACACCTTCTAAACAACATAAAAATCAAAAAAAATATATATATATTTATTTCTTATACTGACCTTTCTTACTGCTAACCATACTTCGTTGAGTCATTTCAACAAACAGTTGCTAGGCAACAATAATATCAAAATAACTGAGTCACCGAATTAAATCGATTCGAGTTGGGTTCGATTTGAGTCAAGTCAAGCTTGGATAAGCTCGAACCCAATTAAAAACTTTATTGAGCTCTAAAAATCAGCTCAACTCGGCTCTAACTCAATTTTGATCCAAGCTGAATGGAGCTTTTTTAACCCGAATCAAACTAGTTACTAAGCCAACTTTGCTCGTGTACAACCCTATCTAGGAACCAACAGGAGCCCCAAATGGCTACCATGATTAATAGATTTTATCCACACCATCCATCCAATTTGTCATATCATTTAAAGTACTAGCTTAAAAATGATACCAATTTGAAACTCAAGTAAATCACATCATAAGGATTAAACACCCACGTTGAAAACATTTTAATAGGGGCGTAGAAGTTGTGTTTTCATGTTTTTTTAGAAAAATACTCACACCCACGCTACATTGGATATACCCTAAAATGGGTATTGATTTCTAAACCTCGTGTTAAAACACATACGAGTCCTCCGTTGAGGCAAGAGTAAAGACCTTTTTACTTCATCCATGTATATATAATCTCATGTACAAGTTGAGTGGCAATTAACTATCACGGTGGGCCCTGCCAAGGTTTTCAACTCTAGGTGTCGTTATCACCGCTGCTTCTTCTAACGTGGTCCACTTGACCCTTAGATATGATTTTTTTTTTTTTTTTTTTTTTTTCTGTACCCTTCTAATGATATTAAAATGATATGTAAACATGAATGGTCCGTGTGATAAAATACATGCATCACGCCGAAAGCCCGAGCGGTACTGCACAATCTCCCGTCCTGTTAAATGTAACAGCCTAAGAAGATTCCATGGATAGAATAGTTCTCTGATTTCTTGTCAGCCGTATATTTTATGGACACCTACTGAACGATTAGGATTTCTAGATCTGTAACGCCATCCTCAGTTGCACCTAATGATACCAACCGTTTAGATCGTTGAAGCCTTGGACCCACTTGTACGTGCTGAAACCAGAACGGTTTGTACCGACTTTTGGCCACGTGGCCGAGAACTGTCTTCACCGGTTAGGCGCAGTTCGTTGATACTCCGGCGAATGATGTATTGAATGTGTACAATGCGGTTAATACAAGGAAACCATCTAAATCGTGAGATGCACTGCATATAAGTGATTAACGTATTAGATTGGTTGACCGATCAACCGTAATTAGTGTTTGTTGAATCCGGACAATTAAGCTAATTTTCAAGTTCGTTTGGTGTCTAAACAACCAGCAAATTAAAAAAAAAAACATGTTTCTTATGAAACGTCTAAAGTAGATCCACGATTTCGACGATTTGTTTTGAGCCACATGTATTTCACGTGTACAATTTTGAGTGCAGGCTTATGAACCATCAGTCTCTATCAGAGTATCAAAGTTTTCTCAGCGCAGTGATTTACATAGTGGCGAGTCCTACACGTAGGAGCCATCTTTCCGTGATTAAATCATTCAAACGGATCCGATCTGACGCCGACCCAGACTTACTCAACACGGTGCGGCCCTGACCGTAGGGCTACCTTGATGTACTTGTAGTACATCAACGCCGTCCATCCGTTTTTCCAGATGTTTTTAGGTAATAAAATGAAAAAAGAAACACATCCAAATCTCGGGTGGACCACACTATAGGAAAAAGTGATGTGTGTCGGTTAAAAACTTCTGGTAGACCACAAAGTTTTGGATCGAGCTGATATTTGCTTTTGCATTCATCCAGGTCTTTTTTACCTTATCAACGGTTGGATGAAAATTAAACATTGTCCGTTGGCTATTGGAAAATTTTAATGGCGTGCATTCAATCACCAACGTTTCCTATATTGTGGTCCACCTGAGATTTAAATATATTTAATTTTTGGTTTCATGCTCTAAAATGATCTGAAAAAAACGTGTTCTTATATTACGCGTTCATCAAGGTGGGCCACACAGTCAAGTCCATAACTAGAGGTGGGCATGTTGGACCTGATCCGACAGATCCGACCCGATCCAACCCGACTCGGTACCGTTCTGAACAAAACCGACGGCCTAAATCGGCATGATCGAGTCTGTCAATTCAGATCCAATCGTTTTTCGGATCAGGTTCGAATAGTGGTGTATCCGGACAGAGCCGATCCGAAAATCCGGACCAAAAGGGTCCAACCTGACCCGACCCGGGATGTAAATATCCCTTTATTTAAAAAAATATCTCTATATTTTTGGCTTTTCGTTTGGCGTAAAAAAAAACCCGCCCAACATACGCTTAAGCCCCCAACTCTCTCTCTATCTCTCTTTATATCTGTATCTCTCTCTTTATATTTGTCTCTCCATTTTTGTTGAAGATGAAGGCGAGTAGAAGACTAGTTAGATATGCGATAGGTCAAATACCTTTTTCTGTGGTTGGATTTTAGAGATTTCTCTATTAGAGAGATATATACTAAGATATGGTGGATAGCTGTGGACGGAAGAGAGAAAGAAAAAGAGACTGGTAGCAGACATTGATGGAAGGAGGTCGGCGTACCGCTGTTTACAGGCGTCGTCTTGACCACCAACCCATAGACGGAAGCAGATTAGCTATTGTAACATTAGCAAGTTCTATGGCTCTAATCACGAGATATGTGTTATATCCAAACCGTCCATCCATTTGGCCATATCATATTAAGGGTTGGGACAAAAATAAAAATGATCTAACCATTAAGTGGACCACACTACGGAAAGCAGCGGGGTATTAAACATCTACCATTGAAACCCTTTTTGGTTTCACAGAAGTTTTGGATCAACATGAAATTTGTTTTTCCACTTCATTCAGGTCTTTGTGACCTTAAGAACGGATCAGATTAGATGGAAAATAAACATAATGGTGGCCCTGCAAATTGTTTAATGGTGAAAATCATCATCTCTGCTGCAATTTATGTGTGGTCCACCGCTGCAATTTATGGTGTGGTCCAGATGATCTTTAGATCTGATTCATTTTTTTTGGATAATGCTCTAAAATGATCTCTAAAACTAGATGAACGGTATAAATATGATAAATACATCACTATGGGCTATGTAACTTTGATCTCCTTTAGACCGTTTGTACAACTCAGATCTTAAGGAGTGTCAGTGCTCATCTTCGAACAACACGTACCTATAGCAGGTATGTTACGGCCCAAACCCGAAAATCGGATTCACATGAATCCCGATTGCCAAATCCGGTGCCGACAGCCTCCGTAGTGCCCCATTCTCGGCTCCTGATAGTCAAATGCCAGATTCCGATCCTGCGATCCTACAAGGAGAATTTTTAGAATGAATTTTTTTTTTTTGTAACGGAGCATAACCAAGTCACAAAATAACATCACCACATATCTACTATATCAAAAATTTAAGTACAATGCGGAAAGGAAAATACAAGGTGATCAAAAAGCTCCAAAAGGTCTTGATACGCATTCTTGCCTCAGCGCTGCTGCTGTCCAACGCTACCTGCACGCAACTGTCGTGCATAAGCTTACAAAAGCTTAGAGGGTGGTGTAAGTGTGTGTGTAAGGCAAACGCCAAGTGTACAATATTAGAGTAGTGCGGAAGTATGCGGTAAGTCCATAAACACAATCAACCATGCCAAGGCTATATAATGCAAGGCATGAATGCTACCGGCCATACCAAGGCCATGCAATGCGAGATATGAGTGTCATCGGCCACATCGATGCAATGCAAGGCCTACATAGCCGAATGTCATATGCGAAATGCAATCCAAGCAAGTCGGTAGTCATCATGTACACATATCAGTACAATTCCTCTCTGGATATCACCGGGGTCTAATATACTTCGCAGTGACTGCCACCTCCCTAGCTGCACAATCAAGCAAGCGGAATAGACCTCACTATCCACCTGACCAGTAGTCTGTCAATACCTACCCGGCTCGTCGATAGTAGACTCATTTGTGAGCTGGTCAAACTCAGCCTAGCTTATAGCCCCCTCTCTCAGGCGGATAAGGCCACACCCCCTTCCAACCAACCACGACATAGTGGGAGACGCGACCTAATGGTATTCGGCACTCGGGCGCTCGTGTATCCACTCGGTCTAGAAGTTGGAGCATCTCCTGGTACCAAAAAGGTTATGGGACTTTCACCCAAGGACATCCTAAGTGCCCACAGTGCTAGAACCAAGTATTTTCGGTATCCGATACGGCCATCCACGATGTACCTGTGGAGCAACGATCCTGATGTCGCTAGGGCATGCAGTGATCAAGTCACACATATTCGAGAAGTATGAATCACACCGTCAAATCATGCAGCAATCCAGCGCGTACTGCGCGATCATGTGGGGCACTCCGTCTCATAAGGAGTCCCGTGTCTCAACCCAACGGCTTATGCTATGATCAAACATTCCTCATATCAAGCATACATATGATGCGTATGAGCATGAATCATGGGGCTATACTAAGCATGTTATAAAGTGATGAATTAGTAACAAGTATGGGCCTATCAATGGGCCTTAAGGAGAGTTACAATGCGGACATTTAACCAACATTGTACTTACAATGTGGACGTCAAACCAACATTGTTCCTTAGGCACGACCCGTCATTAATATCATTACATGAACCATGGGAAGTCACACATTGCAATGGATCCTAAGGTCATCCCGTTGGGCCTCGACCATGGGCCTTAGATACATCAAATGGGCCGAATCATATGGGCCTTACATTCATCAAATGGGCTTCGTTAATGGGCCTCACCAATGAGCCTTATGTACATTGCAATGGTCCATGATCCATGGGCTTCATATATGCCAAATGAGCTTAATCCCATAGGCCTTATATATATATATCAAATGGGCTTAATCTCATGGGCCTCATACATGCCGAATGGGCTTAATCCCATGGGCCCTAGATATATACCAAGGTAGGACTCAATGGATGGCCATAAGTAAATCAAGATGGGCCTCCTCAAATGGGCCTCGAGTCATATCAAAAGATCAACTGGACCGCATCTCAAATAGCGGTGGTGGCAATGATTTCCACCATTAAAATTTTCAAGGTCCGCCATAACATTTATTTCCTAACCAATCTATTCATAAGGTCACAAGGACCTGGATTTAGAAGGAAAGCAAATATCATACTAGTCCAACCTTGCAATCCAAAGGTTCTAATGGTAGACATTCAATCCAACACTATTTCTATTGTGTGGTCCACAAGACTCTAGATTTATCTTATTCTCAAGCTCATGCCAAAAAAATGATAATTCCAAAATGGATAGACGGTTTAGATGCAACATATGCATCATGGTGTGTCCCAAAAGGATGGATGGATCTGGCTCATTCTTTAGCTCATACCCAAAAATGAGCTTTCAAAATGGATGGACGGTTTGGATGCATCATATGCATCATGGTGGGTGCCACATCCAGATGGACGGATGGATGGATAAAACCCTTACATCACATGGGTCCCACAGCAGGGATAAAACACATATGTTACAAGTGGGTCCCATATCCACGTGGCAGGACAGTGTAGTAACAACACATATACTATGACGGTCCCCACATAATTTGGACGGTCTGAACTAGACACGTCTTATGGGTCTCACGGCCCAATGGATGGACGGCCTACATATACAGCACATACATATGGTAGGCCCACGTCCAATGGACTGGTCGGTGTGGACCACCATGCATGCAGCAGCCCCGTAGGCTTGCTTCCGTCAATACAGCAGCTATATGGCTGTTGTACACAAGCCAATCTGCTTCCACAGAGGAGGGTTCCAAGTGGGGCCCGCACAACGTTTACATGTCATCCAACCGTTGATATGGTCACACGGACCTAGATGAAAAAGGGAAAACAAATTTCATATTAATCCAAAACTTCTGTGGACCCAAAAAAAGGTTCCAATGGTAGAATTCAATTCTCACTGTTTCCTCTCACGTGGGCCACCTGTGCATTGAATGGGCTTGATTTTTGGAGGGTGGCCCACTGCGTTGAGGGCCCACCATATGGACGGATTGGATGACCAATAAACACCAAGGTGGGACCCACGGCAGGGGCCGTGGGTCTGCCTCGTCCGCCCGCCTGCTGAAGAGCGCAGGACGCGCAGGCGTCCTGACGTGCAGAGGCAGTAGCCTCTGCTGCTTGCTTTGTTATATATATATATATATATATATATATATTTTTAAAATCAATTTTTTCATGGTTTTTCCTGTGTAGGGCCCACTTCAAGTAGATCCAATCCAGCCATTAGATTCCCCAGCCTATAACGAGTCTATCAAGACCAATATCGGGCCTTTTTCAGCGTATAAGAAAAATCTAGGTAGGTTTCAATGGTAACGATATTGTTTTTAAAACTATGGCCCACTAAACACTCTGATCCACCTCATTTTTTGGCTCAACGCTTAAAATAAGTTAGTAAATAGGATGGATGGCATGGATTGAATACATACATTCAGGTGGCTCCTATAGAAGTGGTCATTTCCAAAGGCTTTGAAACAAGCCTATATTTGTGTTTCTCACTTGACGTCCAGTGTCCAGACGCTGGACGTTTCATTTTATTTATTTATTTATTTCTTTTTTTGTTTAGGTGGGCCACCACAAGATGGGTGGTGTAAATGCAATACATATAAGATGGGCCCCCACTTTTATATGGCTTGGGTCAATACATATCTAATGGTGGGGTCCATCCAAGTGGGCCATACGACTGTTGCATCACACACAAAAGAATAAAATAAATGAAAAGAGAGGGAGAGAGATAAAGTGGGACACGCGTGATAGAGGGTTCCGCCACTATGAGCCATCCCTTGCATTCAATCGTACATCGAGTGGGCCCTAATACAAGTGGGCCTACAAATTCAAAGATCAACGGTGGAGATCTTTCCCCACTAAAAATAGACGGTCTAGATGACCTCTTTAGTACAAGGAAAGTAAACATCATAATAGGGTCCATGGAGAATGGCCCCATCATGGAATGATATTGATGATCAAGATGGGCCATCGGCCGCATCTTAGGGTCCCAAGTGAGATCCAAACCATTGATCGGTTGGCCTCACTTGGCCCTTCTTAAAAATATGAAAAATTAGGTTATGGAAGCACCCACCACTTGATCTTCTTGGTCCGTCGGGATACTGGTCTCCTAGAGCTTCACTTTGATGGTGGAGATGAGAAATGGATGGCTAAGATGATGGATTTTGGAGTGAAAAGTGGGCCACTTAAATCACTTTTCTCTCATGGAGAAACCTTGGATGTTGGAGTCTCTTGCTTGGCTTGGAAAATGTTGAGAAATGAGAGAAAGAGAGAGATGTAAGGAAAAGTGATGGGAGATGGGTGATGGATGTGAGTGATGGGTGAGGTGATGTATTAGTTGACTTTGGTGGTTGCTTGACTTGTGGAGAAAGAAAGCATGGTTGCTTGTACTTGACTTGAGAGGTGATTGATGGGATTGATTGATGTGATTGATTTGACACTTTGTAGAGATTTTCTTGGAAATGTAAACGCACGACATTTTCTCGAAATAAACGCTGGCTCACATCTCTTAGTCAGGGTATCGGATCGGTACATGAGTCGCGGCGTTGGAACGGCGGTGACGGTGCGGTCGCAATGATACAAGTCTCGGATTAAACCGACTCAAATGTATATGATACGACTTACGGTCGTGCGCCAAGTCGATTACAGGTCGCGTATTGCCAGAATTTGACGAGAAGGATCGCGGGAAGTAACGAAACAGTACGGATTAGGATACGGGTCTTATAAGGTACGTATAGCTTTGTGAGCTATATAGCCTATATTAGGCAGTACTTCTTGGAGCGCACTGAGTTACTACACTCTTATTGCACTGAGTAAACTTAGTTGGGCCCACCGCGAATGCATGTAGTTCATCCACGCTGTCCATTCGTTTTGCCAGATCATTTTATGGGTTCAACCTGAAATTGATGCATATACAAAACTCAAGTGGACCATACCACTGGAAAAGGTGGAAGTATTGAAAATTTTCTAAGGCCCTCAATGATGTTTATTTGTCATTCCACCTGTTCATAAGATCATAAAGACATGGATGAAGGGAAAACACAAATATCAGCTTAATCTAAACCCTCTGTTGTCACGAAGAAATTTTCAACGATAGATGTTCAATTCATACTGCTTCGGTGGTGTGGTCCATTTGAGGTTTGGATATACTTCATTTTTGGGATAATGCCCTAAAATTATGTTTCAAGAGAGATGGACAGGTGGATACAATGCATGAATGCCACTGGGGCCCACTGAGTTTACTCAGTATGCTTACCGTACTGAGTTACTCAGTACGCGATCCACTACCCTTTATATGAAGCTTCTTTAAGAAGTTAATTTCTCAGTGAGATATTTTATCAATTGATTAAACTATGTGGGGCCCATCTTAATTTTTTTTTGCTTTATCCACACCATTTATTAGTTTTTTCAGATCATTTGAAGGGTTGATGCTAAATTTTAAATATATCTAATAATCAAGTAGATCTCACCATAAGAAATAATGAAAATAATGATTTACACGCTGTTGGCAAAAATGGACGATCCCAACCTTCTCCAACCCGATCCAACTCGGTTTTCCTGACCGAGTCGGATTCAGATCAGTCCAGGTCAGCAGGGTTTAGGATCGGATTAGGTCAGAGGACCTGGGATCAGTCCTGGATCTGACCAAGTTCTAATCAGGCCATGCAGAACTCAGATCTGGTCGAGTTGGGCCCAATCCGATTCTACTCGGTCCGATGCCCAGCTCTATCCATAACCCAAAAGATCAAGGGGAGGAGGCCGTCCAAGCCATCCGACGAGTGACGTGCGAAAAGAATGGACTCAGGCTGCGGATTGTAGCACGTAGCATGGGTCACATCATAACGTATGTATTTTATCCATGCCGTCCATCCACTTTTCCAGCTTTTAGGATAAAAAATTGAGGCAGATACAAATATGAAGTGGACAACTATAGGAAACAGTGGGGATTGAATGCCCACCGTTAAAAACTTCTCAGGGGCTGCTGCGTCCAGTTCTGTGTGATAAACATTACAATGGGCCCTAGGGAATTTTTAACGGCAAGCGTTCGGTGACCCATGTTTCCAGTAGTGTGGTCACCCGAGAGTTGGATCTGCTCATTATTTAGATCAGATCCTAAAGTTAGCTAAAAACTAATGGACAGCGTGGATAATACACAAACATTATGATTGGCCCACGGAGCTTTTCCAGTAGCACACATCACAGACATCCGCGCCGCGCGCTCCTCTACCCCATTCAAGTCCGAAAAGAACGGTTAGAGGAGCGGTCCACATCGGACCATCAAAACTCACAGCAACCAGGTCGTCGGACCTTTCCAAACACTATAATTTTTAGCCAATAGCCCATCCACACGCTACCCCACCAGATCAAAAGTCCCGATCACCCGATATTTGCCACGTGTACTTAGCGAGGGAGGGTAGATCTTCTGTACACCGCCCGCTGCTTATGAGCAGACATCTTTATCTACATAGAATGTTGTATAACCATTCATACCGTCCAATTCGTGCAGATCCTCTTCTATATTGATCATCAAATCAATGGGCCACCTCCTGTCATGGCCAGCTCCCAGAAATTGAAAAAAAAACAAGAAAACAAAAAAAAAAAACAAAGGTCCATCGATTCAACGTAGATTATTCGATGGGTTACAGTCCTGATTAATTCAGATATATAAGAGTAATTATTGAGTTTGCGAGCTGGACATGGATATGTTTTTCTTTTTATCGCAGGTAATCGTTTTCCAGCGTGAATCTTGCTGATACACGATGACAATGTATGGGGCTCACCTACTCTAGTAATCTATCAGGTGATGGATTTGGTGGACCCACAACCATAGAAATGAGTTTCACGCACGACAATCTTTGGCTGTGAAAAACGGTCGTGGGTTAGGTGAGGCTGAGGTAACAGCTTGGTGGGTGAGGTCCTCACTGAGGGTCCCACCCTCTATGTATGTTTGCATATTCACGTTTTCCATCCGTTTTCAACCACCACTGTTTTACTGTTGTGTGGTCCACCTGATATTTAGATCGGTCTCATTTTTGGGAGAAAGTATTCAAAGAAGCTGAAAAAACGGATGGTCGGCATGGATATACAACACTACATCGAGGTGGGCCCTCTGCAGTTCACTAAGCACTTTTCCAGTACCTGTCACTTACACGTGTCGATAACAACATCAAAGCCACACACATCAGTGGGACACACCGATCATCTTGTCAGTTGTCCCACGTGATCAGCAGCTTGGAGGACGCGGATTGCGTCCTACCCCTAATCTGCCGGCAGGGCTCTGTGGGGGCCCACCATGATGTAAGTATATTATCCACACCGTTAATAATTTTTAAACGGTCATTTTAAGTATAATCTAAAATCTTTAAAAAGTTACCATGCTCCAGTGGACCACATCAAAGGAAGATACAGTGAAAATGAAACCCACCGTTGAAACCTTTCTAAGGGCCACCGTGATGTTTTTTTACCACCCAACCTATTAATGAGGTCATGCAGACTTCGATGAAGTGAAAACACAAATTTCAACTTGATCCGACACTTCTCCAGCTCCAAGAAGCTTTGAACGGTGGAAGTTCAATTCCCACTTTGTAGTCCACTTAAGCTCTGACTTCTATTTTTGGATTATATCTTAAAATGACAACATAAAAATCATTAACGGTGTAGATAACATGCTTACATCACGTTGGCCCCATCCGTCCGGGCAGGGGTAGGACGCAATCCGCGTCCCAGCTTGGATCTATAGGTGTGTGGCAGTTGGCACGTACCGTAGAGTGCATCCGGAGGTACAGGAAGGGAAGCGGATTGCGTACTGAGTAAACTCTGTGTGCCCACCATGATTTATATATTTTATCCACTCCATACATACATCCGTTTTTCCAAATAATTTTAGGGCTGAAACAGAAAATGAAGCATATCCAAATCTCAAGTGGACCACTTCACAGGAAGCAGTGTGGATTGAATGGTTACCGTTGAAAATTTCCTGAGGGCAACAGAAGTTTTGGATCAATCTGATATTTGTGTTTTCCCTTCATCCAGGTCTGTGTGACCTCAGGAACAGGTTGGATGACAAATAAACATCACTGTAGGCCCTAGGAAAGTTTCAACAAAGGAAATCATTATTACTACTGTTTCCTTT
This sequence comes from Magnolia kwangsiensis, assembly GCA_037074715.1. Classification (NCBI taxonomy): domain Eukaryota; kingdom Viridiplantae; phylum Streptophyta; class Magnoliopsida; order Magnoliales; family Magnoliaceae; genus Magnolia; species Magnolia kwangsiensis. The sequence goes on from CM073571.1 coordinate 11,413,355, forward strand.
GTTGTGGTCCAATTTATATTTGGATATGCTTCAATTTTCGTCTCACCCCCTAAAATCAGTTCTAAAAACAGATTAACGGTGTGGATATACCACATACATTCATGGTAGGCCCAAAAGAGTTTACTGAGTATGATAAAGGCATACTGGGGTTACTCAGCACGCAATCCGATTTCCACGGAAAGTGCCGTGGCATCCTCCAATTGTTCCTGACTGTTCATTTGATAGGTCGAATGGTGACTGGCCCATGACTCAAAAGTCACGCTTGTTGCACAAGTCCTAACTAACGGCTCACATTCAATAATAAAAGGTCCCAACGATCAATGCTACATATCACAAATGCCCCACTAGTCGGAGTCACCAAACGTCGGTACCTACACTGCTGGAGAGGAAATAGATCAGCTTCCTGTTTAAACTACCCTAGTCTCAATTAATATAGAAATCGATTCCTCTTCAACGGTTGTAGATGAGAATCATCAACAATTATTATTTATGCATGGGCCCACTGTGGTGTGTCCATGGCATCCAACTAACGGCATGGGCCACCGTTTCACTAATTGGGTAGTAGGCTGGATCGGGTTAGAACATGCAGCCCATCTAGGGTTGTGTTTGGGTTGAACCCACCCTACATGTATAGCTTAATGGACTGAGCTAAATGCCTGCCCAATAAATTAAGAGCATTCTTGGATTTGTGGAATTCATTTGAAAATGAAATTTTCTTTTCTTTTTTTTTTTCCATTGGAAAAGACAATTGAATAATAGGGTTGTTTGAATATATGGATTCCACAAAATAATTATTACAGATCATTTGACTGCGTCTATTCGAAGGTAATTAGAAGTAATGGTAAAACCATTGAAACGGGGGAATTTGGATTGGAAGATTATACAAATCCCCATTTTAGGGTTGTTTGGAAATCATGGGTAGCTGCTCGAATTTTGAATCAATCCTCCTCAAATCAACACCAATGGTTCAATTTTCAATCATTGGCTGTTGGCCCTTGATCTGCGTAGAGTAAGGGCAAACACTCATCCATTACGGGATGGACTACCAATGCGTCTTTCTACAGTGAAACTAGAGGCATGCTCTTTTATGATGAAATTAAACCTTGATTGTTGAGTACGGTTTGTCTCTTTCACAACTCAAATAAGAATCAACTATTGTAGTCCACTAGGCCCACATGATAGTCTAATGATCAGAACAATCCATTTTATCATATGAAATGTATAGTCTTTATCAATTCTTACATATAAAGTTTTGATTCAATTATAAAATTAATGAATTTATTTCTTACTTATAAGGTTTTAATTCAACTCAAAAATTAAAGAGTTTACTTTTATAACCCACATAATATTCAAAATTAACATATTTTTATCCAAAGTATATATCAAATGGCTTATTATGAATATTAGCTTATTTTTATCCAAAGTATATAGCAAATGGCTTATTACAATGATTATTTGTAATCTTGTACATGTACACTATTTTATAGTATTGTAAATGATTTACTAAACCAAATTCAAGCTTCTAAGAATATACTAGTGAATCTAATACATTTCAAATATAGTCTAAGTTGTCAAGTATAATTTTTGAATTTTATGTAATTCCAATTATAGGTTACTAAATATAATTGAAGATCTAAAATCGCTTAGATTCCACATATTTATGATTTGAATACTTATGCATTCCAAATACAAATTGCTAAATAAGCCATTACACTTATACACAATCACGATAAGTATACAAGCAAGTACACGGAGAGAAGTGGCAAATGCAACACGGGCAAAGAGCAGGAAAAATGTGGGGTTGCGATGAATGTGTTCTTGTATGTATCCATTGATCTAGGTATCTCTTTTATATATAACATGATGAGCAAAGACATTTTTACCCATGCAATTATTTTTAGAAGAGTTAGGAAATTTGAAACTCTACAGTGGTATTTCTAAAATTAAAAAAAATTATTTACTTATAAGAGACAGCTTGGATTTAGCCACGTCAATGGACAGCTTGAATCTAGCCACGTCAATGGACAGCTTGAATCTCATCTGCTTCTCCTCGCTCATTTTTCGTGCACAACGCATTCCCACCTCTTGCCATTTGCATGTAGCTGATACAACGAGCCCATTTAACAGAGTCTTTGTTGGGCATGTCACATCCTTACATACATATGAAGTAACGGACGGGGGCTTTCACTTTCCCTGTGCGCGTGTAGTTTCTCTCTCTTCCCGTACATTCCACATGCCAATTTCTTCAGTAGATTTAATCGCATGTTACGTTCCTGAAGCAGGGTACTACTATCTCCCTCAGGTTCGGCCTGGGCTTGACGAATTTGAACTGGGCCGGGCCGGGCCACAGGTCAAGTTTGGACAGGAACTGTGGGCCTGTTGTAAACGGGTCCGGCTCGGGAGGACTCCACGAGATCCAAACCCGATCAGTTGCTACGCCTAAATCCAACCGTTCCAGCAGGATACGACCTCCCTCAGGATTGTACGAAGAAAATAGATATTATTATTTCCATTTAAACTTCTGAGAAAATCGCTATGATTTCGGACCACCGGCCTCTTTTACAAACATCTAGGAGAGAGAGAGAGGGAGTCTGTTTGGAAATGGAGGAAAGCAAGAGAGACGAAGTAGGGTTTCCTTGTAGTTGTCTTAATTTTGTCGTGGTGTGATGGTCCGTACCCGTCTCAGGCCTTTTGCATTGTATATGAGTTGGAAAGCCTTGTCTTTTTCTTTTGATAACCCCTCTCTCTCTCTCTCTCTGCCTCTTCTCTTTCTCTCTAAATCTAAAGTGATATCTTCTTTCTTCTAATATTCTCCATGGGTTTTTAATTTGGAAATGATTTTCTAGAAAACTAAAGAAGAAGAGGATGATAGGTCTTAGTACACCACCTGAACCAGATTACTCTGAGTTTGTTGAAGTTGATCCCACCGGAAGATATGGAAGGGTATTGTTATATTTTTATATTTTATATTTCTATTACTTTTCAGTCCTTGTTCTTTCTTTCTTTGTTCTGGGTTGAGACATTTCTGTTGTTGTTACAGTACAATGAAATCCTTGGCAAAGGAGCTTCCAAGACAGTGTATGGCCTTCTCCTCAAGTTATCCAATAACCCTTTTTTGTATTTCAGGAAACTGTGTGGTTTTCCTCATGTGGGTACTTTTTTGGGGTGGGGTTTTGTTGCAGGTATAGAGGTTTTGATGAATATGAAGGTATTGAGGTTGCTTGGAACCAGGTGAAACTGTATGACTTCCTTCAGAGCCCTCAAGATCTTGAGAGGCTCTATTGTGAAATCCATCTCTTGAAGACCCTCAAACACAAGAACATCATGAAATTCTACACTTCTTGGGTTGATACTACCAAAAGGAATTTAAATTTTGTGACTGAAATGTTCACTTCAGGCACTCTCAGGCAGTAAGTGATGTGTGTTTTTCATTATTCATTTCTGTCTATTGAGATTTTGCCATTTTTCTGGGTTTTGTTAGTTGTTTTTTTCCTTCTCTCAGATAGTAAGTATTATGGGTGTTTTCATCATTCATTTCTATCTATTGAGATTTTTCCATTTCTCTCTCCATCTATATATTTTTGTTGGATAGGTATAGGCAAAAGCATAAGAGGGTTAACATAAGGGCAGTAAAGCATTGGTGTAGGCAGATATTGAAGGGGCTTCTATACCTCCACAGCCATGACCCACCTGTAATTCATAGAGATCTCAAGTGTGACAACATTTTTGTTAATGGGAATCAAGGGGAGGTCAAGATTGGTGACCTTGGCCTCGCAGCAATCCTCCGGAAATCCCACGCTGCTCACTGCGTCGGTGAGTAGAACCCAACTGAATCCTGTTTTTTTTTTTTTTGTTTTTATATAGGATTTGTCCCAAATCATGGTTTCGAAGGGGGTGCCACCAATTATGTGGTGGCAATCTGCTTATTGGATGTTTTTGATGGTTTCTTTTCAGGGACACCAGAGTTCATGGCTCCGGAGGTGTATGAAGAAGAATACAATGAATTGGTTGACATATACTCTTTTGGGATGTGTATCTTAGAGATGGTCACCTTTGAATATCCCTACAGTGAGTGCACGCATCCTGCTCAGATCTACAAGAAAGTCATCTCTGTAAGAGCCTCGTCTTGCCATTTTGCCTGATTTTAAGCTTTCCATGTCTCTCCTTCACCATTTGCATTGCTTTTTCTAACTGTTTGTTATTTTGATAAAAGGGGAAAAAGCCAGATGCTTTGTACAAAGTCAAGGATCCTGAATTGAGACAATTCGTGGAGAAGTGCTTGGTGACGGCATCTCAAAGGCTTCCTGCGAGGGAGCTTTTGAAAGATCCATTTCTCCAAATTGGCAATTGCAGTTCTGATTCGAGGCTGGTTGATTGTTGGGAAGACATCGACGAAATCAGCCCCCTTTGGAGGCAGCCTTTGTTGGAACATGATCACAATTGCAGCTCCTTAATCAATTGTTACTCCAATCATCTCTCTCAGGAGACTGAGAATGGATGGGATTATGACGCTGACGTAATCGGACCCCATGGAATTGATTTCTTCCATAACCATGAGGATGAGCATTTGGCAAATGTGGACATCATGATCAAGGGAAAGATGGGAGATGATATGGGCATCTTTCTAAGGCTCAGGATTGCCGATAAAGAAGGTCAGTGATCAAAATTGTTCTTTTACGGCGTATTTGGATTTTGATTGAATTGCAATAATTTAATTCAATATTAGAGAATGCCAAAATGAAGTGGCACCATTTTAATTCATAATGGTAACCAAACCTGTCATTGCACTTCATATGTTTCAAATCAGACTTCAAATGGTCAAGATGGCAATTTGGGGGCTAGTTGTTCGCTATGAATGCTTTTCATTGGAGTTGAGCATCCAAACACAGCTTTGAGATCCATAATTCTCTTGGGCTGTTCTTATCTTTTTATTTTGAATAATCTGATACTAGGCAATCCATTGCTGAAAATTCTTCTGCAGGCCACATTCGTAACATTTACTTCCCATTTGACATTGAAACTGATACTGCATTGAATGTCGCAACCGAAATGGTTGCGGAGCTAGATATAATTGATCAAGACGTAACAAAAATAGCAGAAATGATCGACAATGAGATATCTTCCTTAGTGTCAGGTTGGAAGCCGGGGCCTGGCATAGAAGGAGCCCCTGCCTACTCGGCACTGGGCTTCTGTCACCACTGCACTTCCAATGGTTCCTCTAGTGGTTCCCTTCCTGATTTTCTTTCCACAAGCAATCCCGACAGCAAGAACATCCAAGGCCTTCACTGTCCTCACCTAGGATGTACTGCCATGCACGGTCGATTTGAAGAGATCACATACCAAGTTGAGGGGTCTGAGCAATGTGCAATCAATGGTCCACCTGTGGTCTCAAGCCAATCTGATGGTCTGCATGCCAATGTTTCTGCTCAATATGAAGCACCCTATCTGTGCATGGGAGGATCAGGACAGGCCCATACAGATGAAGAATGCGAAAAAGCAGATAAACCAACCTTGGACGAGGTGGAGACTATAAAACATATGGACAATCACATACAATCCAGTGCAAGAAGATCTGTAAATCAACTATCCCGTACTACTCTCAACCATACCCAATTGACCGACCACTCTTCCGTGCACGTTTCTCCATCAGCTTTCAGTGGACCTGATGATTACGATAAGGAGATCAGGCAGGAACTGAGATGGCTCAAAGCCAAGTATCAGATGGAATTAAGGGACCTCAGAAACCAACGGCTTGGAGGATCACAGAAAGCTTCGGGCCCATCAAGGGCTATCAACCATAGGAAAAACAGGACCAAGAATGGTCCCATGGTTTCTTCTGTCTGGACACAGTCACAAGAGGAGAATGATGAGCTACTATTGAAATCCTTCGCTTCAGGGATTCATTTTTCTTCTTGTTTCCCCACCAATGACAGCAGAGACTTGGCCCCCACGAACAGCAGCCCCGGTTCTGAGACCCAAAGGGTCCGGCATTGCGAGGCGACCCAAGAGCACAGCCCGGATTACATGTTCACTGCCAAGAGTTTCTACACTGGAGCTTTGCTTCCACAGAGTCTTCACAGGACAAAATCTCTCCCAGTTGATGCTGTTGATGCTTAAAAATCAGTAAGCCTTTTTGAAACTTCCCCCCATCAAACTCACAGAAAGCATACATTTCCTTCACCTTGAATTCTAGTTCTAGTTGTTTTTGCCTCAGTTGAGAAGTGAAATGGATGAGAGGGTGATATTGGTATGTGAAATCATGAAAAGGTGTAGCATTTTTACATCTTGTAGGATATGTAGACTAGTTGTCTTTATAGATGAACTGACTCTCTCCCATTTCATGTATATTACTTTCATATCTATCTTACCAAAAAGCGAAGAAAATGAATTGGATAAATTTCCACTACATTCCCAGCCTTCATGGTTCTCATCAAAGCACAATAACGTTGTTTTGTCTGATTTACAAGTTTCTCCAAGTGTGTCATATTTCGCATGTGGGGCTCTTGATTTTAGTGATGCATTTGGGTAGGGATGTGCCCAAACTGGTTTACCATGCTATGGACTTCGTGGTCCACATCATATCTGCAAGGTTAGTTCGTGATACATGTATATTGGTAGTACATAATGCATGTGATGTCTGTGCAAATGCCTGTGCAGTCTGGGTTGGCACCTGTGAATGTGAGATGGGTTTTTACAGAGTGGGCTTTCAGTTTGCAGAGGTGGGGCGCATGGTTCCGTAATTCAGGTGATTGTTCGAAGGGGACATGGCTGGATCATGCCCTAAAAATATCCCAGAGTGGAGGATCCTTGCTGTCAAATCTGACTCTTTTTTTTTTTTTTTAATGTGGACCATTTCTTGGTCGTCTATTCACAGGCGGCAAGCATGGGGGCCATTTTGATAAAAGTACATTTGTGTCGCAATTGGCTGTCTATGGGTATGCTGTTGGGAGTAGTAGTTCATGAATATGTTGTTGTCATCAGTGCTTTGTTTGTTCTTTATTTGTTATTTGCTTGTTTGAGGGAGTAAGGATGGGTGCTTAGCACATGTAGGGAGCTTAACATGAATGATGGCCTATTTATACATGTGCATGTGCATACTTGAGATGCGTCTTGACACATGCCACACATCTTTGGGTGCGTAAAGATTGATGTTGGCACATGTGCACATGTAACGTGCTTGAACTCAGATGGTCGCACACTCTATGCATTTGTAACATCTAATGCATGCGCATGGATGGGAGCAATTCTCATGTGCATCAAACCAGGGACATGTAATTCCACCTATTTTGCAAAGGCAATCAATCCTTCAACGATCACGTGTTGTGGATTATCTGTCCTCAAGTGCCTAGGTTCCATGCCTAGGTAGGGTTGATGTTGACTACTAATCAATAAAACAATTTTATTAGACTGCAAAACACCTAAAAAAATATCGTTTGGGGCATTATCCATCTTGTTTCAGGCCATTAGATCAACGATCCAGATCACCCCACCATGGTTCCCACCACTACAAACTGACCGAGGATAATATGGTGCACATTTGATTGTGATAAGGCCTAATGGTTGGCACGCCAGGACTGGCTAGCTAAAAGAGGTCTTTCTCAATGCCTTAACCATCCTTTAACATGCACATTATCTACTGTGGGGCCCAACCATGCTGGGACCCCACTTGATGTCATTTCAGGTATGGTTGTGAAAAGGTTGGCTCTACGGATAAAGGAATCTGTGGTGGGCAAAGTCTTCGTATAATTCCATGCATTTTAGGAGGGTGGAAATGGAGAGAGTGACACATGAAAGCCCAATCTTTAATAATAATAGTAGGAAAGGTGACGGATGACTGTGAAATTGCAATTTTCTTTGAATGATTGGTTTTATTAGTAAAGTGAAATTCTTTATAGGAATAACGGGTGATGGAAGGGACTTCTCTTTTGAATGAATGTAGCTTTTCCAATTTTTTCTTTCATAGTATAAATGTTGGTACAAGCACTTCTCTGTGGACAAGTATAGGGTGATTGTTCACCACCATTTTCTAAATATAAAAAGTCTCATTTGTGGGGTAGGTGGCTGTTTGGATGTGGACTTGTACAGGCTGTCTGAGGCAGAAAAGCTGTCCATGGTTTATCTAACCCAATTGTGTAGATGAATCATTATCCCCAAAATTAAGGTGGAATACCAAGAGCATAAAAAAGGTGGAATAACAGTGAGAAAAGCTTATTTCTAATTTAATGCATGTGGAAACCCAATGCTTTGGTTGTCTGTATTAAAGTGTCTTACATTTGCCACATGTGCCATCATCAATATTCTTATATCTTACACATGCCGTGTCATAATGTCATGTCTTTATCTCAAGTATTTTAATGTGTCACAATCTATTTTTACATTATGTTCTCGGATGGATTAGCAAATCAGACTGCATACTCAATCTAAGATAGCATGAGCTTAGATGGTCTATAAATAGTATATCCAAAATGTGGCTTTACGTGCAGCCAAATGGTCTTTAAAGGCCTTGTTTGTTTCCCCAATTACTAAGTAACTTGCATTTAACTATGGATTTTCATGTTTAGTTTATCGGTGGCTTACTCGTAATGATGATATTTTTATATTAATTTCAAATCATCACTAAAATATGTTAATGTTTCTACTTGGATTTAAGAATTTTTATAGTAATTCCAAGAAACAGTATAAAGATTTCTCTTATCACCGAATACATCTTTATTAGATTGTTGATTCCCTTGTTTGGTTTGACAGTGATAAAATCATAATTTTGACAATTTTCCTTTACTAATTATAGTCCCTAAGTTTATCTTAATTCAAACCGACTAAAATATAGGACAAATCATTGTACAGTATCTGAAAATCATCTTGGTTGGGCAATCCTAACCATCCAGCTATCTCTATCAGATGAGTGGTAACAAAAAAAATGGTTAAGATGCTCAAATAAATGAGAGTTTAGGCTATGACCTATCAGCAATGCACTCATGTTTGGGCAATCAGGATTGGTGTGCATGTGTAACACATTCATTTTATGAGAGACCACAACCAATTGATAAATGGTGGTGAACTATTACAGAAGTTCAGGACCTACCATGATCGACAATTCAGATGCGTGTCCAATGGAGAAATAAAGGCAGTCTAAAAAGTGATTTTAATTTCAACCATGGAACACGTGTGGACAGATTCCTCCCACTTTTTCTTTTTTTCTTTCTTATTTTATTTTATTTTTATTTTCCAAGTGTCTTTTGATAAGGGTCGGCTCCTTTGTTGAATACAACCTTGAAAGCAGTCAACGTATGCATTGACTCTTAGCAGAAATTGTTTACCCGTAAGCATGCAAACATCACCGTTATATACGTAGCATTCGTGTAGCTGCATCCTGGCCGTCCCATTAGCAGTTTCCATCTAGACTTCAAATATACGCAGCATTGGATTGATTATAGTAGATAGAGGTGGGCATGGCACGATCCAATTTGGCTAACTCGACTCGTCCAACTCGGTCTGATCTGGCTCTACTCAAACCGAATGGATGAGTCGGTTCAAACCGAGTAAGCTTCGTCCAATTCAAACTCAAACCGAGTCAAGTTCGAGTTACCCAATAATTCGATCCGACTCGACCTGTAACTTGATTCAGTTAGACTTGACTCAATTCGAAATCCGACTCAACCCGACTCTCTAACCCTACCCCAACTCGATCCCAGCCTCTCTCTCTCCCTCCCTCATCCTCCTCTTCCAAGCCTAGCAACCACCCACCACTATCACCCTCCTCCTCTCTCTCCTCTCCACTCCCTCCCTCTCTCCTTCCCTCATCCTCCTCCTCTTCCTCTTCCAAGCTTAGCAACCACCCACCACCATCACCCTCCTCCTCCTCTTCTCTCTCCTCTCCACTCCCTCCCTCCCTCATCTCTCAATCTGACTCGGTACTCTGAATAGATCGGACTCGGTTGGGATCAGTCCATGCCAAACTAAACTTGGATCAAGTTAGGCATGTTGGACTCGGTATCGAGTCGGATCGAGTTCGGGTCAGGCCTATTTCAAAACCAGATCGAGTCGAGTCAGCCCTAACTCGGTCCGACTTGACTCGATGCCCAGCTTTAATAGTAGATATATGTACGTTGGTCACCATTTGTCACTTCTATTCTCTCTTTTCGGTGGCCACAATATAGAGGGTCAGGATCCTTTTCTTTATTGTAATATTCTGTACTATGCCTTGGTCCCATTATGTCAACAGTCTCTACCACGTGCAGCGACTGCATGTTGTCATGTGCTTTGGCTGATCAAATAAAAATAAAAACTTCAAATGCTTATGTCACTACCTTATTGGCATCTTGTCGAAGACAGCTTCCAAGATAAATCAAACACCTTATGGGCATACAGACAGTTGTATAAGATCCTTAGTAATCACTAAGATTGCTTTGGATGCGCCTCTAGAAAATTATAATTTCATTGATCCCATCATCAATTGTGCATTTTGAACATTTATTTAATTTTTGATTTACATTAGTGACCTGAATGACTAACCCAGGCCAACAGGTTGATATATGTGGCATGAACCAATACATTAGAAGGTATTAACTATTAACGTTATTTATTTCTTAGGTGACCGCTCTCGGTGGATTCTTTATTTTTTCTGTCTTTTGTGTGCCACGGACGGTTGAGAACATATAACCCATGCTCTCCTAGGAGTGATGAAACGCGTTCAGCTAGGCAGGATTATATCATTCTACCACGCTCTGCAGCAGACGTCTGTGGCGACCCCATTATCTAGTTATCATATCATTCAATCACCCTCTGCAGCAGACGTCTGTGGCGACCAATTATCTAGTAGCATACCACCTGGCACATGGCCAGGCAGCCTTTTATACTTTATGGGCGGCTAGCACGTTGGTCCAAGCTGTCCTTTTCACATGTCATTCTAAGTATGCAGTGTCAACTCATGTTTTTGGGTAGACCTTCCTACGGGGGCTCTCATTCTAGCCTGACTTGTAGAGCTGGGCATGAGATGAATCGACTCCCTAATCCAACTCGTTTAGACTTGATTTGAATTGAATCGAATGGGTAAGTTGGTCTGAACCGAGTAGGATTCACCTAATTTGAAATCAAACCAAGTTGAGTTCGAGTTACCCAGTAACTCAACCTAAAACTCGATCCGGTCAGACTTGACTCGATCTGAAACCAACTCGACTCAAATTCAAGTATGTGTGTATGTGTGTGTGTGTGTGTATATATATAAAATCCTATTTTTAAGTATCTTTAACCTTGTACACTGCACCCGACCACGATCCTGACTCGATCCCAAACTCTCTCTCTCCCTTCTTCATCCTCCTCTTCCTAGCCTAGCAACCACCCGCTACCATCACCACCCTCCTCTTCCAAACCCGGCAGTTACCTACCACCTCTCTCTCTCTCTCTCTCTCTCTCTCTCTCTCTCTCTCTCTCTCTCTCTCTCTCTCCACTTCCTCCCTCCCTCATCTCTTGATTAGAATCGGTGCAAACTCGAACTGACTTGGTACTTTTGACTAGGTCGGACTCGGTCTGGATTACTCTAGGCTAGACTCGGACTCGGATTAGTTCAAGCATGCTAGACTTGGTACTGAGTCGAGTTGAGTTCGGATCAAGCCTATTTCAAAACTGGATCGAGTCAGGTCAACCCTAACTCGGTCCGACTCGACTCAATGCCCAACTCTACTGACTTTCCCTTTCCATGGGGTTGTCCCATAGAAAGCCTGAACATGAGTTGTTTTTGTTAGCGATGTTGAGTTAGAAACCAAATGTTAAGAACCAAACCGGCATGCCTAGAGCACTAGGATTGATTATGTGAAGGTAAGGCCTTAATTCATTGGGGTTGTAGGTCATAACAAGGTCATTTATTTTGAGATATTGATGATGAGGAGGAAAATGTTAAAACGAGGAAGTAGCACTCAAATTAGTTGCAATTGGGTATGGTTTAAAGAACTAGTTGATGGTAAAACAGTTGCATTTTGGAGGTTAGAAGGGACCCTTGTTATGAATGCAAATGAATGAAATTGTGATATGATTTCTTCCATTTAGTGAATCAAACAAAATGATTTACTTTTAACATTTCTTCTTAAAATGCATTTTTGAAGTGATAACTTTTCTTCCATTCAATCTGATGTGTGTGGATTATATATATAAGATGATCTGTTGTGGCAAATCCCCTTGATTTTTGGGATTGGTGTAATATTCAATATATAATATAAGGGTACAATCATATTACTAAAGATAAGAGAGATTGGCTCTCCATGACAACTCATGATTTCGAGAGATTTTCTCTCAATCAAATCAAATACAACTAAAAAGAATATTATAGCTAACTTAGATGTAGGTCAATTGAGGATCTCTATGATCTTAACCCATGTATAAATAGAGAGAGAGAGAGAGAGAGAGAGAGAGAGAATTCTCATGGGAACTTTATGAGAAATTTTGACATACAAAATTCAGATGGTCCACTAGATGAGACACCTTATGAAATTCATAGAACTAACTTTTTAGCTTGATTAAAAAAATTGATGAGCCATAGAAAAATAAGAGGCAAGTCAAAGGCTTGACTCTCTGAATTTTTTGATGAAGTCTAAAAGTTAATTCAAAAGGTTTGACAAGGTGACTCATTGAGTCGAGTGTCCAGATTTTGTGCCTAAAGTTCTCACAAAGTTCTTATGAGAATTAATTCCAAGAGAGGATTATACGTATTGAAATGCTCAAATGGAAAGTGATTCTATGGCTACTAGTGAGGACTTCTAGACAAATGATGTGGCACAAAATTTGAAAGGTCAATTTGATGAATCACCTCATGAAGCTCCCATGGCCCAGAAGTTAGCCTAGTTTAAAATTTCAGTGGGCCATAACAACGTGAAAGAGAATTTTGGGTATGCTCTCCAAAAAATATTAACATTCTATATCTACTTGTCAAGCAAAATGCAATTGGACTAAGCTTTAGGCTGTGGTCTTTACACCCAACTGATGTAGAGCATATCGCAGACACTTTCATGCACAAGATGGACCAAAGAAAGTTCAATTGGAGGTGTAAGTGATCAGGACAGTTAGAACCTTAAAATAGTTGTATCGTACAAATTGCAATGAATTTTTTGATGTATCATATATGATTTTGAGATAAGAGAAGCTACTTTAGCCAACCAAATTTGTTATACCGAGTTGCCTATGCCGGATTCTTGAGATTCCATAGATCAACAGTTAAAAGCTCATTTTATTTTCATTTATATTATAAATAGTAAGTTATAATTCGATCATAACTTTTAATCCTTTAAATTGTAGGAATCGTGCCTAACATGAAAAGGGCTTAAAAAAATATGAGAATCTCATGGTTAGGTCAAATTTGACATTTACTATTTTTAGCCAAAAAACATGAAGCCTAGTAGTAATAGTAAGTCATGTTTTTAGAGAGTTTGAGTCTAAAAGTTTGATCTCATTATTTAAAAGATTATAAATTTATTTATTTTTTAATTTCGAATTACTAGAAATTATTTCTATTTTCATCCCTCGTGGATTCAAATAATCTCTGTTAGGAGTCCAAATAAAGCTCCGTGGATTGGGAGTAGTTATTCCCGATGAAGACTGTGATTCGACTTCATCAAGTCTTTCCCTGCATCACGAGCTCGACTGTTGGGCCTGATAGAGCCCAAAATCCCGTGCATCGAGTGAGTTCGAAGATACTTAGATACAATGGTTTATAGTCTGAAACTTGCACATATTAGTATATTACCCGCTGATATACCGGTTTTGTCCGTGTAGCAAACAACCCGACACAGGGTGATACAAATCCATGTGAATGGTGTTGGATACGATCCTGATGCATTTGATATATGACATTTGATAAAAACAACCACAATCTCAAGAACATGAAACAGTGCCCCATTATAAGATGCTCAGTTCACGGAAACGACGTCTTCTGTTTGACTTAATGATGCTACAGGTGGGGTCAGCCCCACTTCTCAGTAGTGTAAGCTATTGATCCGGTGGGTCCACCTCGGATTGAGTAGGCCCCACTGTCTCTTCTACAAGCAATCCCTGCCATCCAATTGGTAGCTTACAAATTGTCAATTGCAGCAAATTTAATTGAGAGATTATCAAACGGTTATGGGACGTCCCATCGACAGCCTGTGAATTGATGGCCGTGACAAAGATACCTTTTTCTCTCAGCTCGGGTTTTTGTCCTGCACAGTTGAAAGAAATTAGAGATTCTTACGCTTTTACCCCTCTCAAAGGATTGATTTTGCAGTTTGAGGGAATCAAAATCGAGTTTAATTTCGTCAAAATTTATTTTGGACATGTTGGCCTTGGCCTGGCCGTTCATTGCTATCATGAATGAGCGGATGGGGCTGAGTTTTGAGCCGGGGTATGTTGCTGGTGGGGCCCAAACAATGTATGGATCAGATTTCCTACTCCTGCCATGACAGGGTATTTGTGGCAAACCCTCTTCAATGTATTTTCAAATGTGCTCATGGTTTGGTTATTCTGGACCATTGATCTGATGGTGCACCTGTAAACGAGAATGACCTAAGAATCTCCTGGACAAGGAGATCTTGGACGAGTGCTCTATATATTGATAACTAAGAAAGAAAACAATCCGGGAATAGAATTGGGAGTTTGGGACCAGACAGGGGAATCTCTGTCAAGCCCGCTAGATCAACGGTCTGGATAACTTAAGTCTCATGTGTTTATACTCAGCCAATCATAGCCAGATTAGACTGTCGAAAGGAAGCTGCGTAACATTCATGCCACGTGTGGTGTAAATGAATTTTAAAGGGAAGAGAGTTAGAACGTGGCATGCAAGAACATAAATTTTATCTAAAACAATTCTTCAAAACAAATATATAATGGGTATTAAATACTTAGGCCCCGTTTGTTATGTCTGAAGTCTATAGCTTGAATTTGAAATATGAAGCTGAATCTGAAATCCGAAGCCTGAATCTGAAGTCTGCAGTTAAAAAGCTTGTTTGGTAATTATAGCTAAAGTCTGAAAATTAAGTACTAAATTTGAAACAATTTATTTGTTAATAAACATATGAATTGTTTGAAATATGTTGATTTGACACATTTACCCCTATATCGTGTTTGGAAATATTTTACATTATAAAGAAATTATTTTTTATTAAATGAAAATAAAATTATTCTATTTAATTCAAATAAATTATAAAATACTTAATTGAAAATTAAAATATCATTATTCATGCATACAATATAAGTGTGGTGGAATTTTTTGGGATAGGAGATATAAAATGATATGTAAAAATTGAATGAACTGAATGGATGAAACACATACATCATGAGGCAAAACAACACTGACCATCACCCACCAGGCTAGTGGTTGGGGGAGTAGCCAATCCGTTGATACATGGATATGTGTCGTGCGAAGACACTCTCGAGGTCTGCCTTGTATGAAGGTTTCAAAGGAGATCAAAGTTACATGAGCCCTACAATAATGTATTTATTATATTTGCACTGTTCATAAATTTTTTAAGATTATTTTAGAGCATTGTCTAAAAAATGAATCATATCCCAAACTCAAATGGACCACACCAAAAATAGCAGTGGGATAATGATTTTCACCTAGGTGGGGCCTACCGTGATGTTTGTGAGAAATCCACTCCATTCATTCGTTTTGTGAGTTCATTTTAGGACATAAGGACAAAAATGAACCGTATCTGATACTTAGGTGGGACAAAAAAGTGAGTATTGAATGTCAACAGTTGAGATATTTGTGTGGCCACAGAAGCTTTGAATCAGGATAATATTTTTGTTTTTATTTCATCCTAGTATGAATGACATTATAAACAGTATAGATAGCATATAAACATCACTGTCTACCTAGGCACATTTCAACAGCAAGAATTTTCCAGTACACATTTTCTTTTATTACGGCCCAATTGAGTCTTGGATCCTTCTCAAATTTTCTCTTAAGTCCTAAAATGATCTCAAAAAATGGATGGATGGGGTGGATTTCTCACAAACATCACAATAGGCCCCACCTAAGTTTCCAGCACAGGAACTTCCCGCGAAAGCCTTTGGCAGGCAATCCACATCCCCTGGTTCGAGACGGATTGGCTACTCCCTGGGCGGTGCTCTGTTAGCCCCTCCATGATACATGTGTTTCATCCATTCTGTTCATCCATTTTTATAGATCATTCTAATGCTTCATCCTGAAATTTAAAGGGATATAAATCTCAGGTGGACCACACCATAGGAAAACAATAATGATTAGATATGCATCATTAAAATCCTCCTAAGGCCCACTGTACTGTTTATTTGACATCCAATCTTTTTATTAGGCCATACAGGCCCAAATGAAGGGAAAAAACAAAGATCAGCTTGATCCAAAACTTTTATAGCCCCCAAAAGGTTTTTAATAGTAGACTCATTCAACACTGTTTCCTGTAATGTGGCCCACTTGAGATTTTGATATACCTAATTTTTTGTCATATACCATGAAATGATCTGAAAAAACATATGGATGGAATGGATGAAACACATACATCATGGTAGGCCCCCAGAGCACCGACCATTAGCCACTGGCCGGTGGCAGTGGGAGTAGCCGGTCCGTTCCGTCCTGGAGCCGTGTTTAAAGGATGAGTTCCTGATTCCTATGGTAGGATGCATGGTGGGGGCCACCGTGATGTTTATGAGAAATTTAACCCGTTCATCCATTTTTTAAGCTCATTTTAGTACATATAACTAAAAATTAGGAGGATATAAGACTCAAGTGGGCCATACGAGATGAAACAGTGGAAAAGGAATGTCCACCGTTGAAACCTTCCTAGGCTCCACCTTGATGTTTATATTCCATCCAAGCCATTTATAAGGTCATTTTCACTGGGATAAAGTGAAAATACCAAAGATTAGACCGAGACAAAATCTTCGTAGCCATATAAATGTTTCGACGGTGGTCATTAAATCTCCATTGTTTCCTCTCGTGTGGTCGATTCAAGTTTTGAATATACCTTATTTTTGGCCACATATACTAAAATAATCTCTAAAATCAGATGGACGGTGTGGCTTTCTCACAAACATCTCAGTGGGCCCCACCCAAATTCCCTAAGCAGGAACTTCCTACTAAAGGCTTTCGCAAGAAATCCACATCCGTGTTTAATGCGGATGCGGATTGCATACTACCCCTGACCGTCCCTGGCTCCGAACGGGCAGTTCGGTGGGCAGGCCCACCGTGATGTATATGTACATCCAAATCGTCAATTCCTTTTTTCAGTTATTTTAAGGCATAAACACAAAAATGAGGCAGATCCAACGCTCAAGTGGACCACACCAAATAATAATCTTAGTTGCATTAAAATGCACCAGTTGCATTAAATGCAAGAGTCATCTGTGATGTGGTCCATTTGATCATTGGATCTGACTCATTTTTATTTTGATGCCTTAAAATAATATGAGAAAAGGGATAGAGGGTTTGGATGTACAGATACATCACGGTGGGCCTGACCACAGACTACCCATTTGGAGCTAGGGACGAGGTTAGTATGCAATCTGCGTCCGTTGTACAAACGGTTCAAACAGATCAATGTTACATGGGCCACTGTGATGTTTTTTTACCATCCAACCTATTTATTAGGTCATGTAGACGTGGACGAAGTGAAAACACAAATATTAGCTTGATCTGAAACTTCTCCAACTCTCTAGAAGTTTTTAACGATGGATGTTCAATCCCCACCTTATGGTCCAATTAATCATTGGACCTGCTTCTTTTATTGGATTACACCTTAAAGTATCTAAAAAAGTTGATAGACGGTGTAGATCAAACACATAGATCATGGTGGGGCATAAAGAAGTTTCATAGGTTAAAGGTTAATTTTATATTTACATGAATCATGGTGGGGCATAAAAACTTTCCGTAGTAACTTGAAAAATGGTACATTTGGAAGAAAAATTTTTTTGTTTAATGAAAAATCATGGAGTGCATTCCGCGTTCACCATTAAGCCAGACTCCTATCACGGAAAGAATTCAGTGAAAAACCACTTAGCGCTTTCCGTCTTCCGCATTAACAATGCATTAACAAACACCACTAAACACAAAAAATTTTCTCCATTCCACGTTAAGTACAAAACTTCAACGTTAACAAACACGGCCTTAAAGTCCGGCTAAAAATACAAGCATTAAATACTACAGCCCCACCAAAAACAACTCCATGCATATTAAACAACTGAATGACATGAGAACTCCGTACAACCAAAATAACAAGAGGCATAATTAACCTCTTGTATACATGGCATAATACATTGTTAGATCTTACGCAACCATTATTTTTCTGAGTATATAAAATCAACATTTAAAGAAGAGTTCAATGCACTTGACACAAACAATCAATTTATGTACAGTTGTAGGTTGTTTTATCCTTTATCTGATGAGATTTTCCTCCTCAGATCAGAGGAGAGATGGAGCAACGGGTGAAAAATTAGAGTATTTCATCTCGCTGCTCGACCGGTCGTGGGGGAGCCATGATCGGTCGTGGGAGGCGCTCGATCGGTCGTGGGTTCGAGCCCTAGTATGACTCAAAGTTCAGTGAGTTGTTGCTAATTTTCTCTTCCGTCTACGACCAGTCCTGGGTGAGCTACGACCAGTCGTAGGTGGTCTACGACCAGTCGTAGGTGAGCTACGACCAGTCCTAGGCGGCTAGGACTAGTCATAGGTTGCGCAGTTTTTTGTGAAAAATTACGGATTTGAGTCCTTTCGCAACAGGGATGCGGAAAAGAGTTTTCTAAAACTATAAAAAGGGGTTCCTAGGGTTTTCTAAGGTTTTTCTATGGATGAGAAAAATACAAGAGGGTTTTCTAAAGGCTTTGCAAGGGTTTTGCTAAAGGGCTTAGGGTGTAAGAGAGAGAGAAAAGAGAGAGGAAGCTTGTGTAAGGGAGCCATCGTCTCAGTGCTTCTACGTCCTCGTGATCGGTGAGATCTCTCAGTTTCCTTCTTTATTCTCTTATTGTTTATCGGCTCCTACGTGAGTGACGAAGATTGTAAACGTTCTGCTTTCATAGTGGATTGTTGATCTGGATGAGGTCCCGTGGTTTTTACCTCTTTGAGGGTTTTTCACGTAAAAATCTCTTGTGTGGTGTGTGATTGTGCTTTGATTGTTTTCATTGCTATTATTATCCCATAATTCTGGTTTGTTCGGGCGGCTAGATCCTAAGGTTTTGTGCAAGGCCCCCAACAAAGTGGTATCAGAGCTTAAGTTCATTGAGCAGGAAGGATCAGTTTGGAATTATGGAAGGTGGCTCATCAAGGATGATCAGCCTCAATGGTTCTAACTGGACCATATGGAAGGTTAAGATGGAGGACTTGCTTTATTGCAAGGATCTATATTCACCAATTTTAGGCATATCAGCAAAATCCAAGGATATGACTGATGAAGATTGGAAGAAGTTGGACCGAAAGGAGGTGGGGTTTATTAGACAATGGCTGGATGACTCTATGTTCCACCATGTGTCTACGGAAACCTCAGTTGCAAGCCTATGGCTGAAACTACAAGGGCTGTATGAGAGAAAGACAGCCGGTAATAAAATCTTCCTAATAAGGCGACTTGTGAATCTCAAGTTCAAAGACGGTGGTTCTGTGACCGAGCACATGAATGAGGTCAGTAATATAGTGAACCAGCTCTCCTCTATGAAGATGGTCCTGGATGATGAATTGTAGGTTTTACTATTACTTAGTTCATTGCTTGACAGTTGGGAGACATTGGTGGTGTCTCTAAGTAACTCCGCGCCAGACGGAAAGATATCCATGGAACAGGTTACTAGCTGTCTCTTCAATGAAGAGACAAGAAGGAAGTCTCAGGGGTCTACTCAGCAAGAGGCACTTGTGACACAGGAATGGGGGAGAGAAAAGAACAGGAAGGGCGGGAAGGCCCGAAATAAATCAAGAGGCAAGTCGAGTAGCAGGAAAGAAGTTGAATGCTGAAATTGTGACAAGAAGGGCCACTATAAGCATGAATGTCGTAAGGCTAAAAACAATAAGAAAGGAAAAGGAAAGGAGAAGGAAGATGAATCTGATTCCACTGCAGTCGCTTCAGATGGTGATGTTGTTATTATTCTTTTCACAGATCACGATGTATGTTTCACGGCTACGGGTCAGAACACTGACTGGGTGATAGACTCGGGAGCCTCTTTTCATGCGACTCCACGCAGAGATTTCTTCACAAGCTACAAGTCAGGTGACTATGGGACCGTGAAGATGAAAAATTCTGGCGTATCGAAGATCGTAGGGGTCGGTGATATTTGTGTGAAGACCGATGTGGGCTGCACATTAGTTCTCAGGAATGTGAGGCATATCCCAGACCTTCGCCTCAACTTGATGTCGACGGGAAGGTTGGATAATGATGGCTATGAAAGCCGGTTTGCTGGTAGGCGCTGGAAGCTCATCAAGGGTTTGTTGATCGCAGCCAAAGGAAAGAAGTGTTGCACTCTGTACAAGGCAAATGTCAGTGTAAGTAAGGGTGGGTTGAACGCAGCGAAAGATTCAGCTATAGACATGTGGCACAGGCGTCTAGGCCACATGAGCGAAAAAAGGGCTTCAACTACTGACGAGGTGTAAGACCCGTATCTTGGTCCGTACCGTTCCGTAGACTTTCGCGGTCTTACCGGTCGAATTTCGGCAACCTTCGACCCTTAACCGATATTTACGTACGACCCTGATTCATATGCCGTCAACCCGTATCGACTCAACCCAAGACCACTACCATAGTGACCGCGCCATCGCTGGGGTTCCAATGCCGCGACTTGCGCACCGAGGAGATACCCTGGTCAAGAGATGTGGGCTAACGTTCGGTGTGAGGAAAACGCCGCGCGTTGCGAAATCCAAGAGAATCTCTACGAGATGTCACATCAATCCCATCAATCAATCCATCACATGTCAAGTACATGTCAAGTACACATCACCTTTCACCTTTTCCCAAATAAGCCACAAAACTCAAAAAGGTCTTACAAACCCATGCCTTTCTTACACAAAAGGCCACCAAAGTCAAAAAGTTCTTACACTCATCCATCACTCCATCACCCATCACTCTCTCTCTCCCTTTACAACTTCTCTCTTTCTCATTTTAAAAAAAATCCAAGCAAGAACCCTCCATACATATGAGAGCTCTCCAAGCCTCTCCCTCTCTTTCAAAACTTCAAGTGTGGCCCACCTCTCCATCCCAAAAATCTCTCATCCCAACCATCCAAACCTCATCTCATCCATCGAAATCGAAGCTAAGGTGCTAAGGAACCCATAGGAGCAAGAAGATCGGACGGTAGGTGCTTGATAATAGTAGTTTTTCATGTTTTTAAGATGGGCCAAGTGAGGCCAACCGATCAATGGTTTGGATCTCATTTGGGACCCAAAGATGTGGCTGATGGCCCACTAGGATCATCATGATCACTCCATGATGGGGTCACTGTCCATGGACCCCATCATGATGATTTCATTGCATTAGGAAGGTCATCTAGACCGTCCATATTGGTGGGGAAAGGATCCCCACCGTTGATTTTTAAATTTTATGGTCCCATGTGTAAAGGGATCCCTTAGATTGTATGATTTTTTTTAGAGAGGGCTCATAGTGGTGGAGCCCTCCATCACAAGCGTGTCCCACTCTCCATCTCTCTCTCTTCCTTTTTATTTCATTTATTTTTATTTTTATTTTATTTTATGGGATTATAATGAGTTGTGTGGCCTATTTGTATGGACCCCACCATGAGGCTTTTATTTTACCCAAATCATCAAATATGGCCCACCTTGTGTGCGATGAACCCACACTATTTTCCATGAGGTGGCCTATCTGATCAGGGCCCACCTCAAAGTATTTTTTTTAAACATCCCACAGGACGTCTCTGCCAAAAGAAAAAGAAAAAGGGAAGGTTTTAGGTGGGCCGGCTCATGCAGGCCCCACCTTGATATATGTGTTCAATCCATGCCGTTCATCCCTTTTACCAACTCATTTTAGGCGTTGAGCCGAAAAATGAGGTTGATCTGTTGATCAGGTGGGCCATACTATAGAAAACTGTATTCCTTACCATTTAAAGCTATTTGGACCCACCTTGCTGCATCTACATGCTAAAAATGCTGAACATTGGACTTGTTCAGTGTATTTTGAGCCCCTCAATCCATTAGACGGTATGGATCTTCGAAAAGTGGGCCCCACATATGATTTTTCGCAAGAAAATTGAAAAAAAAAAAGAGGTAAAGGCAAGAGGCAGCGCCTCTGCCTCTCTGACAAGCAGCAGCAGCTGCATGCTGCTGCGTGCAGCGTTTGGACGGGTGGACGTCAGGGGCCCACGGCCTTGCATGTGGGCCCCACCGTGATGTTTATTTGTCATCCAATCTATCCACGAGGTGGACCGTCCCCAGCAGCAGGCCCCCTCCAAATTTCTATCCGATCCAAAACTCAGGTGGCCCACACCACAGGAAATAGTGGATTGAACCTCTGCCATTGAAATTCTTTTTAGGGGCCATAGAAGTTTTAGATCAAGATGAAATTTGTGTTTTTCCTTCACCCGGGTCCGTGTGACCTTATGAACGGTTTGGATGGCGTTTGAACATGAAGGTGGGCCCCACATGGGACCCTTAGTGATGTGTATTTGGCATCCACCATCCAGGCGGACGGTGGTACCCACCATGATGTATGTGTTTCTGCTCCACCGTCCAGTGGACGGTGGAGCCCATTGGGTGTGTGTGTATGTGTGCATGTGTGTGGGTGTGTGTGTGCATGTGGGGTTGTCCATGTGTATATATTATATGTATATTATATTATATATAACATTGTATATATTCTATATATATAATATGTAGTTTATATATTATTTTATATATAATATACATGATGGTGGGCTTTCATATGGGCACCCACCATTGATGCAGGTGTTGCATCTAATCCGTCCATCCATTTTAAAGATCATTTTATGGAATGAGTCAAAGAATGAGCCAGATCCACAGTCTAAGTGGACCCCATCTTGGCTTGATTTGAGGTCCATCTTAATGTATTTGTGACTGTTTATTGGGGCCCACTTTGATGTGGATGTAAGGCCCATGGGATTAGACCCATTTTGAAGTATTCCAAGGCCTATGGGTTAGGCCCATTTGATTTGTATAAGGCCTAAGGGTTTAGGCCCAATTGATGCATTCAAGGCCCAACGGGTTATGACCCATTGCAATGCACATAAGGCCCATTGGTTCGGCCCATTGATGTGGCTCGCTTGACGAATGGAAGGCCTATCTGATATGGCCCATTTGATGTATTTAAGGCCCAATGAGATATATCTGAGGCCCATTGGAATGTGTAATCCCAACCTAGTTCATGATATTCACTACGGGTAACGCCTTGGGAGTAATGTTGGTTTGACGTCTACATTACAAGTTTAATGTTGATTAAATGTCCACATTACAACTCTCCCTAGGGCCCATTAATAGGCCCATACTTATTGTGTATAAGCCGTCTAGGCCTATCTGCTTTGAAAGAATAGTGCATTATTTTATAACATGTTTACTATAGCTCCATGACTCATGATCATACGCATCATATGTATGCTTGATATGAGAGGTGACTGATCATAGCATGTGCCTTCGGGCAGGTTGTTTATGGGCTCCCGATTAAGTGGTGTTGCCCTACATGAGCGCACGTTACGTGCAAGGATTTGCTACATGATTGGATAGTGTGATTCATGCATCTCGCATTGTGTGATATGGTTACTGTACGCCCTAGCGACATCGGGGTCGTAGCCTCCACAGACAGATCGTGGTTGGCAGGATTGGATACCAAAAATCTTATTCTACATGGGGTGCTATAAATATCTCTGGGTGAAAGTTTCTAAACCCTTATGGTACCAAGAGGTTGCTCCAACGTCTAGACCGAGTGGGTAGATGAGCGTTGAATGCCGATTACCAGATGGTTGTGCTCTCCACTGTGTCGTGGTCAGTTGGAAGGGGGTGCGGCCTTACCCGCCCGAGTGTAGGGGGTAGTGCTAGGCTGAGTCTGACCAACTCGAGGAATGGGTCCGCTATCGACGAGTGGAGCCCGATATTGACAGACGGATAGTGAGGTCTCTTTCACTTACCTTATTGCGCGCGATGTGTAGGCGATCTGGTTTAGAGTGTACTAGACCCCGATGATATCCCAGAGTTGAGCTGTATTGATATGTGGACTTAAATGAGGATTGTATGCTTGACTTGCATCTTGTATCGTATAGCCTTGGTACGGCTCATGATATTTATGATTCCATCTGCATATTCTGCATTACTCTGATACTGCATGATCATATTACTACCTTGCGCACATACTTTCACCACCCTCTAAGCTTTGCATAAACTTATGCACGACCGTTGCATGTAGGTGACGTTAGGGCGCAGCAGCGCTGAGGCAGGGGCACTTGCAGATCATTTTGGAGTTTTTGTTCTTCATCATTATATTTCCTTTTATGCTCATTGTACTTATAAAGTTTTTGATCATAGTGAAAATGTAATGGAGTTCTTGGTTGTTGTTTGTGGGTTATGCCTTTGGTTATGCTTATTACGAATCAAACTGACGTTAAAAATCCTCCTCGTAGTATCCCAGGATCGGAACCTGGCGAATGGGCGCTAGGAGTAGAGAATGGGGTTCTACGGAGGCTGTCGGCGCTGGATTCAGCGATCGGAGATTTTGTGAGCCCGATTTTTGAGTTTGGGGCGTGACACGAGGAAGCGGCTCCTTCTAGACGTGACATGTATACCTCTCAAAACCTATCTTGATTGTTTATCAGGGAAACAGTATAGAGTTTCATTTATTAAAACTGCTTCTCATGTTAATAAAATGCATGCATTAGATTTGGTTTATTCTGATGTGTGTGGTCCTATGAGGACAAAAACCTTGGGTGGGGCATTGTATTTTGTTACTTTTATAGATGATGCATCTAGCAAGGTTTGGGCTTATGCTTTGAAATCCAAGGACGAGGTCTTTGGTGTGTTTAAGTTGTTTCATGCTATGGTCAAGAGAGAGACAGGTAGATCATTGAAGTGCATCCATACTGATAATGGCGGTGAGTACATCGGTGACTTTCATGAGTACTGCAAGTCCCTGGGTATATGACATGAACAGACGGTTCCCAAGACCCCCCAGCATAATGGTATAGCTGAGCGAATGAATCGCACCATTGTTGAGAGAATCAGATGTATGTTATCCCATGCGAAATTGTCCAAGACGTTCTGGGAAGAAGCAATGCACACGGCGGTGTATCTGATAAATAGGTCTCCATCAGCCCCATTGAATGGAGAAGTACCTGAGAAGGTATGGACTGAACATGATCCATCGTACAGTCATCTCAGGGTGTTTGGATGCAGGGCATCCGTTCACGTACCGAAGGACGAGAGGTCTAAGCTTGATATGAAGATCAGGCAGTGTGTGTTCTTAGGGTACGATGATGAAAAGTTCGGTTACAGATTGTGGGATCCGACCGAGAAGAAGCTCGTCAGGAGCAGAGATGTGGTTTTCTTTGAAGATCAATGTATTGAAGACATTGGTAAGTCAGAGAAGAACCAGCCTAGTTCAGGTGAGCTAGAGGACATGGATCCGGTTATTCCTCCAGTGGTGTCTGATGACGGGGGAGTACAACGAGGTGTAGAGGACGAGGGGGTTCCTATAGAAGATGGACCGGGAGAGCAGCCCCCACTTGATCCACCTGTTGAGCCATAGGTGAGGAGGTCGTATAAGGACAGGCAGCCGTCCAAGAGGTACTCACCGCATGAGTACATTATGCTGACTGATGGGGGAGAGCCAGAAGATTATTCTGAGGCCCTAGCCGATAAGCATAAGGAGGAGTGGTTGAAAGCTATGCAAGAGGAGATGAGATCCTTACATAAGAACCACACCTATGACATGGTGAAACTGCCTAAGGACAAGAAAGCTCTGAGCGACAAGTGGGTGTTCAGAAAGAAAGTTGAGCAGAAG
Source organism: Magnolia kwangsiensis (assembly GCA_037074715.1). NCBI lineage: Eukaryota > Viridiplantae > Streptophyta > Magnoliopsida > Magnoliales > Magnoliaceae > Magnolia > Magnolia kwangsiensis. The sequence goes on from CM073571.1 coordinate 11,439,277, forward strand.
AATTCACAGACGAGGTTCAAGGCCAGACTTGTGGTGAAAGGGTTTGGTCAGAGGAAAGGCATAGACTTCGAGGAGATATTCTCACCAGTGGTGAAGATGACATCCATACGGGTGTTGCTTGGGTTAGCAACTAGCATGGATCTAGAGATAGAGCAGTTAGACGTTAAAACTGCTTTTCTCCATGGTGACTTGGAAGAAGAGATCTACATGCACCAACCAGAGGGGTTCGAAGTCAAGGGTAAGAAACATATGGTGTGTAGGCTAAGGAAGAGCTTGTATGGGCTGAAACAAGCTCCGCGGCAATGGTACAAGAAGTTTGATTCGTTCATGTTACAGCATGGGTATGACAGAACGGAGTCGGACCACTATGTGTTCACGCGCAAGTTCTCAGATGGTGATTTCATAGTTCTGCTCTTATATGTTGATGACATGCTCATCATGGGAAAAGACATCAAAAAGATCGACAGGCTGAAATAAGAGTTGGGCAAGTCTTTTGCGATGAAAGACTTGGGTCCAGCTAAACAGATCCTAGGAATAGAAATAACCCGTGACAGAAGCAGTAGAAAGCTTTAGTTGTCACAAGAGCGGTATATTGAGAAAGTCCTAAAGCGATTTAATATGAATGCAGCGAAGCCGGTCAGTACTCCACTGAATGGTCACTTCAGATTGAGCGACGTAGTCTATTGCGATAGTCAGAGTATTATACACTTGAGCAAGAATCCAAGTCAGCATTTCAAGTCGAAGCACATAAAGATTCGGTATCATTGGATCAGGGATACTTTGGAACAGAAAGTGTTACAGCTTGAGAAAGTCCACACGGACGATAATGGGTCAGACATGATGACCAAGGCTTTGCTCAAGGGCAAGTTTGAGGTTTGTAGAAACCTGGCTGGCTTGAAGAAGGTGAATTCCTCCTGAATCGGAAAGGGAGAGATTTGATGTGATTTTCCTCCTCAGATCAGAGGAGAGATGGAGCAACGGGTGAAAAATTGGAGTATTTCATTGCGCTGCTCGACCGGTCGTGGGGGAGCCACGACCGGTCGTGGGAGGCACTCGACCGGTTGTATGTTCGAGCCCTAGCATGACTCAAAGTCAAGCGAGTTGTTGCTAATTTTCTCCTCCGTCTACGACCAATCTTGGGTGAGCTACGACCAGTCGTAGGTGAGCTATGACCAGTCCTAGGCGGCTAGGACCAGTCGTAGAATTTTCAGGACCAGTCCTAGGTTACGCAGTTTTTTATGAAAAATTACGGATTTGAGTCTTTTCGCAACAGGGATGCGAAAAGGAGTTTCCTAAAACTATAAAAAGGGGTTCCTAGGATTTTTTTATGGATGAGAAAAATACAAGAGAGTTTCCTAAAGGCTTTGCAAGGGTTTTGCTAAAGGGTTTAGGGTGTAAGAGAGAGAGAAAAGAGAGAGAGGAAGCTTGTGGAAGGGAGCCGTCGTCTCAGCGCTTATACGTCCTCGTGATCGGTGAGATCTCTCAGTTTTCTTCTTTATTCTCTTATTGTTTATCCGTTCCTGTGTGAGTGACGAAGATTGTAAACGTTCTGCTTTCATAGTGGATTGTTGATCTGGACGAGGTCCCGTGATTTTTACCTCTTTGAGGGTTTTCCACGTAAAAATCTCTTGCGTGGTGTGTGATTGTGCTTTGATTGTTTTCATTACTATTATTATTCTATAATTCTGGTTTGTTCGGACGGCTATATCCTAAGGTTTTGTGCAAGGCCCCCCAACATTATCTTCCATGTACCTTTATTAGTTTTAGTTTGGGTTTTTTTTTTTTTTGGTTTTTTTTTACTTCACCTCTATCCAGTCATGTTGCAACAATTTCAGATCCATTGATTTAGTTTGTTATTATCTTGTGTATCGTTGCAATATGCATTAGGAGTAGGCTAAATATCTATAACCTAGTTATTGGATCCCCCAATTATCAAATTCTTACTTGATATATTACTAGTCACATCTTACTAATTTCATATTATAATTGTCTCACAATTATCTAGTAGTTTCCATGGTCATTTTACCTGCACAAGCTATCATAGGTATTTTATTCTCTTTACTTAATTTATTTTTCTTTTCGTTGATCATACTTCTTTTACATTATTAATTAATAAATCAATGATTTAATCTTAATTTTATTTTTATTAAATTTTATTGCTTTATTAAGAAATCTTAAATACTATCACCATTAGAAGAAAAGTCCTTAAATTATAGGACAAAAAGATATCATTGTAAAGGACTAATCATTCCCTTCTAAATTTGCCTGATGGATATAATAGTTAGTGGCTAAACAGTCAGGCCAATCTTTATAAACTTGATTTTAATTTAATTAGTCCGATGCTTATATTAAAAGCATTCATTTGATCTGAGTCGAATACGACTCTAGCACCTCCGCCACTAATCTAATCACACATGTTCGACTAAATTCAGGCCATTCATAACACGTGTGATTATGTATTCGGATTAAACAACAATCCCTTATGAAATCTTGTCACGGCTGTCGGAGTCCACTCAAAATCAGGTCCAATCCTCGTAATCCAGTTTGGCACCCCAAGTCAGCATTTAGAATATGGGGTGAGCTGGCCTGAGTTGCGACCCATCCAGTTTGGCTCCCCAGGTTGCCAAATTTTAAAACTTTGGATTTCAACCCTCGTCGATTCTTGAAAAAGGAACTCCATACAGCATTTGAGAGGTCCATGCAAACTTCTTATTTTAAAGTGACAGCAAAGAAAACTCCATCCAATTGTGGAGGGGTTCAAGAATCAAAATTATATTTTTAAAATTATATTTTTTAATTTTGAGTTAGGTTGGGGCATGAGGCCTTAGAGGTGTCAATATGCAGGCTGGCCCATCAGAGTGTTACGATTGAGGGTTGCGTTCAGGCTTAAAATTCAGATCCATTTCTCAATTGAGTTGAGTGTGCACCGTATACAACAGAGGGTTTGCTTGCCCTGAGTTCGGCCTGGCCAGTTATGGTTTGCATTGGAAACATAGCTTATATTTGTTTTGTAGCTTGTGATCTACTTTGGAAACATACAAGCTTGGGCTTGAACCCAGAATAAACATTTCAGGCAGGGCTTGGGATGTATTATGTAGGCTTCTTTGGGTCTATGTTGGACAGCACAAGTTGGGCTTAGATAGAGCTTGGCCCATTCCTAACCCAGACCATCAACTCCTTATCTGGCCTGGGCGAGCTAGATCGAGTAGGTTTTAACCCAAGCCGAACCTGTTGCCTATTTTCCATAGCTCAAAAGTAGTTTGAAAAGCAAGTCAAGCCAATTGAGCCTGTTGAGACCGAACCCAGTGAATATACTTCAACCGAGCCCAACTCACTGCCCATGTCGCATATACCAAGGTCGGCTCAAAAGAAAGTCGAACGAATTGACCAGGGGCCGACCTGACCCATCACTAACCCTGCCAAGATCATTGCAGATATGAGGGCATGTTTGGTTGCCCTGAGAATGAATTTTAATTCCTAACAAACATTGTCACTTGTTAGAAACATACCAATGGTTTGAGTTTAAAACAATGGTCTGCTCAAGGTGTCCAAAATAGGCCTGAAATTACATTAGAATCTGGTTTTCATTATACTGAGTTTGATAAACTGGTTACAAATTTGTGAGAGATAGTTGATGGAAAATGAAAAACAAGTGGCATCCAAACTCAGCCTAAAAAATGAAATGAGGATTTGATACTGGCTTTTAGTTTATAACCATTGATACATATTTCAACGGTCATGTATCTCGACAGGGTATTTGAGACAAGCCAGAATTTGATGTTGGTGATTTGGGCTAAGGGAGAGAACCCTTCCCTCAAGAGAGAATCATTTGATCTTTCACCTTTTTCAAATGAAGCCCATTGCCATTGTTGTTGTTAGACCTCCTGCACCTGGAAAATGCAAATAAAATAAAATAAAATATATTTTAAAATAAAAATAAAAATCATACATGTGAAAATCCTCATTTGTCCAGTAGGTGACCTGTCATATACACGGTTAAGAGAGAGAAAAGAACGGTTCACAAATCACACTCAAGGAAAAAATGCCGAAACATCCTCTGGAACAGGATCTCCTAATATGGAGGGTGTTTGGTGCACGAGCCTCCTTGTACGGACTGAAAATAGGCGGGTCCAAGTCTGGATACGCCAAGACCGATCCGAACCCGATCCGAGGATGAGAATTACGAATCATGCATAGGGGTTGTTTGGAACGCAAGCCCTTCCTTCTTCTTCTCTAAAATGTGGTTTAGGTTGATCGGTTTCTGCGGGATTTTATTCCCAAACGCCACCGAAATATCTCCATCTGAATTAAAATGTCATGACAGAAGAAGAAAACAGAGACATCTGAATTCATCGTGAAATCTCCGTTTCCCATTCCGTCGTTTCCAGGTATCAATTTCTTCTCAATTTCTATCAAATCTGAAATCTGATTTCTTAAAGTTTCGTGGAAATGCTGAACATTGCATGACCCAAAAAATTAAAATAAAAAAAGATAAAGAAAAATCTCAGCTCTATTGAATCAAATGCCCAGTGAAATGAATGGATTTCCGTGGATTTCTAATGATCTGCAAGAATAATTGGATTGGTGTTTTCGTCGTTGTTCTGTGGATTGTTCGTGGCCTTTCTGTAGATCATTTTATATCTGCCGTGATCTAACTCGAGTGCAGGGAAACTGTTTCTTCGAATTGGACATGCATCATGGCATTACATTGTTTTTCGGACCGTCCATCATCTAGGTCCTGCCTGGATGAAATGTTGTCAGGAAACAACACGGGGTTGGACGATCCTTCCCATCTGATTAGTGGACCTTTACCCTTTTGATGGTGATTGTTGCAGCCATTTGTTTTAACCATCCATTTATAGGTCAGATTGGATGGTTGAAATCACCCGGTTATTAGGGTCTTCTACCTTGGCCGGTCCACAGGCCAAGTGACCTGATGAATGGTCTTGATCATGGATCGTTTCTCCATTTGACCAATTTTTTTGTGGGAGCTCACAGTAAGGGGTCGTTTGGATGCTTGTAAATGTGGTATGATCCCGAGGGTTTAATAGCCTAACTTTACAAGTTCCGTCAGTCCTGAGGCTTTCGGCATATTGGTTAGGTTCTTAACAATTGGCATTAGAGCCAACACCACGTCTTGTGTTCGAGTCATAGAAGGGACAACTTGGACCAATGTGAAAGCCACCGTGGTGTGAAAAGGGTTACTTGAGCAACCAGAATGCAGCCACCATGCCCTGGAAAGGGCTACTTGGAATATAGGCCAGAGTGAGTGCCACCATAGAGTGGGCCACCATGGACATCGGCTGCAGAGCGTGGAGGAATGTTACGATCCCAAGGGTTTAATAGCCTAACCACGCCTTGGAAAGGGCTACCTAGAATAGACGCTGGAAAGGGCTACCTAGAATAGAGGCTAGAGTGAGTTCTGCCACAGAGTGGACTACCGTGGACGTTGGCTGCGAAGCGTGATGGAATGTTACGATCCCAAGGGTTTAATAGCCTAACTTTACAAGTTCCATCAGTCCTGGGGCTGTTGGTGCGTTGTTTAGATTCGTAAAAAAATGGTTAAGTGGTAAATGATTTACAGGTGTAAACCATTTACAGTTCGTCCAGTTTGGCTGTAAGCTACAAATGATTCATAGGTAAATGATTGTCTATTTTTGGATAGCCTGTAAGTTATTGAAGTCGTGTGAATGGAGTGCCGATCTTTGAAAATATAGCTGTTAGGCTGGAAATGAAAAGCCTGCAAATGAAATCCCACCTTTTTGCCTATGATTGAGATGGGGGTAAATGTTGTAAATCATTTACATGCAAAAAAGGTCATCTAAATGCAGAGTGTAAATGATTTCCCTGTAAATCATTTTCAACTTGCCCCATTTATAGGCATCCAAACGACCCCTAAGGAGCACTAGTAAATGATGCATCAAATAAATAAACTCTTGGGGTGCGTTTGGTTGCACCAAATCTCATGAAATTTCATGAACAATCAGTCTAACTTGGTGCAAAAATCATGAAAGTTCATGATATTTGGTGCAACCAAACACACCCTTATTTATAATCACATCAATATCATGGGCAACTGTCTTTTTGTTTTTTCATGTTGCAATAACAAATCACTATTTGTAGTAGTCTTTTTGGCGGAGTCATTGATTGTTGATGAATGACTGATGGAAAAGATTTCCCTAAATCAATTTTTTTGTGCATTTTCAGCATTTGGGTTCAGCGGCAATTGACATTTCAAATTCATTGTTGGAAGAAATTCCTGTGACGAGATTAATTCCATGTTTTCATCTTAGTCCTTGTGTAGGTATTAGTCCTCTTATGCAATTTAAGGGTCAATTTGGATGATAACGAAAAAACCATTCCACCTCATTTCCACCCAACGTACCTGATAGATGTGTCAAAAGGGAAGGTCGGCCTATGGTTCAGAGTTATCACTCTATAGTGGCTCACCTGATGAATGGGTGAGCATGATTTTCAGTGAGGGTATGGTCGCATGATGGTACACCTAATAGACAGTTTTGATCCAGCACATGTCAAACGCGTTGGTAGTAAAACATGGCTCCCTAAATAATTTTTTTTGCAAATGAGCTAAGAGCTATTTTACAGAGTGCAATTGTGCAGGTAGAAGTGATAAAAATGATCAAAAGGTGTCAGCACAGGCCCTAGTCATTTGTAAATGCAAGTCAAAATCCACACCTACATGTGTAATGGGCTTGAGCTACACTGCTTTTAACTAATTTATGAATTGAAAGAACCATATTGTTTATTGTGGGTTTTGCAGTATTCCAATTTGAATGAGAACTGCTCTCTGTGTTGACCAGGATAAACACCACTTTCTGATGTCCACTGTGGGGAAATCTACAAACATTTTCTGGCAAGAATGTTCAGTCGGAAAACTAGAGAGGCAAAAGTTACTAAAGCAGAAGGGATGTGTTGTATGGATTACGGGGCTCAGTGGATCAGGTTTGGTAATGAAACTCTCATGTCAGCTAATAGTCATCATGCACATCCAAGATTAGATTGTTATTAAGCCTAGCATTTTTGCCACATTTCAGGATATAACATCATCATCCTGTTTTTATTAGAAATCCAGAATCATCACATGTGAACATATTCAACTATTCATACTTGGGATAGAACTCACCCAAAAACAGTGTTTTAAATAGCTTACACTTTGAAGCATGTGACTTATACTGCGTGTCGTAGCTTAGCCTTCACGCTACTCAGCTCATGAAAATAGTTTAAATCATGTGGAGCCTACTCTACATGCGGATTAGCATATACTACATGCTAGGTAGCTTATACTACTTGTCTACTAGTTATTTTTCACTAAAACATTAAAATCAATTAAATGTTTTCAATGATTTATTACATGTTTTATTTTCAAAGAAAAAGTTAATCTTTTCAATGGTTTATTAAAATAATCCATTGCAATTTCTTTATCTTTATATGTAATCTTTGCCGTATTTTTCTATTATTTTAGGTTCTCTTTTGTTGCACAAACATCGTGAAATTTCATTATTAATCAGTCTATTTTGGTGCAAACTACCATGAATTTCATGATGATTGGTGCAACCTACTGCGACCTTAATTAAAAAATAATAATAATAATAATAAATAAAAAATCTAAAAGTAGTGTGTAGCATGTGTCACACGCTACGTAGCTTATTCCTCACGCTTCAGTGGGGTGCATGCTATGGTATGCACTATTCACTATTTAAAAAACCGCAAAAAAAAAAAAAAATAAAAATAAAAATTGATTGATCTAGGCACTGAACTAAACAAGGTAGTTGGAAGCTTATTTGTTTATAGGCTTGGCAATGGGCTGTGCTTGGGCCGGGTCTTCAGGCCAAGCCTATTCAAATTGACTTTACTGGGCCTAGGCATGGCCCATTGCAGCCTTTTTTGTTTAACTTACCTTCTTCCTAAAATACTAGTAACATTTTGGAAGTTGGTAAAATCGTTGCTTAGCATTTGAGATGTTTGAGTACATTATGTGTATTCATATTGTCTTGTCTTGTTATTTAAATGGAGTCAGGCTTGATTTTGATGCCTTTATTCCAATTGCTTATCAACTTTAGTAGTTTTTGCATTCTGTTGAATTAGATGACTGAGCTAGTTCATAATAAGTCGCTAAATATGATCAAAAGCTCTTCTTCTTCTTCTTCTTCTTCTTTTCTTTTGTAAATTATGTGGAACCTTTACCCGTAGTTTGAACTGTACATGAGATATACTTCTTTTGCATCATGTTAGAAATGGACTCTTAGTTTAAAATGCAACAAAACATGGAGATTGAATTTAATTAGGGAACTTTGAGTTATTGATGTTCTTCATTAGTTGCCTTTTTAGTCATTAAGTTTTTTTTTTTTTTGAAAGGTGTCTTTTAGATGATTTTGATCATCATCGTCCATCTAAAGCCTGATCCCAACCAGTGTTACAAATATCAATGATATTATCGATAACATAGCCAAGATTTTTGGTGACATTGCCAATATTATTGGTATCTCTAGCCTGACCAGTATTTGATTTGTCGGTATCGCTACAAGTTTCGCTGGCCGGAGATAAAGATATAATATCGTTATCGTCGATAATATCGCCGATAACCCGAAATGCATGGAAAAAGAGGAATATATGGGGAAAATGGTGGAATTTTTCAGTGAAACTTCAGGACATGCCTAAATACACATATTTACATATTCATGAATGAAAATTTTGCAAAAAGAATGCATTAAATTAGAAGTTTCCATTTAATGGGGGCCAAAAAGTATGCATTGTTGTAAGAAATCACTCAAATAGTAACCAAAATTAGTTTATATAATACAAATGCAAGCTTTTACAACAATTAAGACTGCAAAAGTCCCAATGAATTGAAAAAAATACACATTTCTAGCCATGTTTCATCCCCACATAGAGTGACAAGGTGACTCGTAATCATTGTCCGGATCCCGTGGCAGTTGAGAGTAGTACTGCTGCTCAATATATTGGCAGTACTGTTCCCAGGTCATCCTTTGCTCGTACCAATTGAGGAACTCTCTTATATACCTCTGATAGTCATCCTCCCCAAACTGTATGAGTACGCCTAGACGTGGGAAATAGGGACAGTGATTGGATATCCACCATTAAAATCCTCCTAAGGATGGCTATACTGTTTACTTGACATCCAATCTGTTGATTAGGTCATACACATCCAAATGAAGGAAAAGAACAAAGATAAGCTTGACCAAAACTTTTATGGCCCTCAGATTGTTTTTAATGGTTGAAGTTTATTCAACACTATTTTCAATAATGTGGTCCACTTGAGACTGTTATATACCTTAGTTTTTGGTCTCATTCTATCAAATGATGGAGGAAAATAGTTGGACGGCATAGATGAAACACATTCATCATGGTGGGGCCCACAAAGCACCGACTACCATCCATGGCTAGTGGTAGGGGTGTAGCCAATCTGTTTGCTTTGGCTACAGCTTTTATCTGTAGCCAATGCACCCAAAATCAGATTGCTATGGTGTGGTCCATTTTAAGAATTCACATTGTTTCCTATGGTGTGGTCCATTTTAGCCTTGTATATCTTTCTGTTTTGATATAAGGCCCTAAAATTATCTTGTAAAATGGATGGACCGACAGGATAAAATACATAAATCACGGTGGACCCCACAGAGTTTACTCAGTATGCATAGGGTCAGTTTGGGCGGTCGGATTAGACGGGATTCGGTGGGATAGGATTCAAAAAACATTACTGATACACGTGGCAGGGACTGTCCACTGTTGCCATGGGATTAAATTAATGCCATGCTTTGTTGATAGTACGGTGGTATATTGAATGGACATACCCACCATCATTTGAAATTATTGAGAATAACACACATGTGTTATATCTAAACCGTTCATTTGTTTTGTAACCTCATTTTATGGCATGGGCCTAAAAATGAGGTAGATCCAAAACTTATGTAGCACTAAAGAAGTTTTCAACGGTAAGTATTTAATCCCTGTTACTTTCTATGGTGGAGTCCACTTGAGCTTTAGATTTACCTGATTTTTTGGCCCATGCTCTAAAATAATCTCAATAAATGGGTGGAGGGTGTGGATATAGCCCACACATCATGTCGGGACCTACACAACTTCCCAAACATTGAGTGAAATTGGCATGAGAATCAATGCAATTCCATTTAATGTAATTCAAAGCTTTTCCATTCATTCCAAACATGGAATGGAATTGGCACAGGATCAGATGAATCCCATCCCACCTAATCCCTTCTAATTCCACCGCCCAAACTGGAAAACGGACTGGGGCTGGTGGTTGGTGCTCTGTGGGCCCCACCATGATGTATGCGTTTCATCCAATCCGTTCATCCATTTTTAAAGATCATTTTAGGGCTTTTTACCAAAAATAATAGGGATATAAATCTCATTTGGACCACACCACTGGAAAACAATAGTGATTGGATATCCACCATTTAAATCCTCCTATGGCCCAGTGTACCATTTATTTGACATCCAATCTGTTGATTAGGTCATACAGACCCAGATGAAGGGAAAAAACAAAGATCAGATTGATCTAAAGCTTTTATGGCCCCCAAAAATCTTTTAATGGTCAACCTTCATTGAACACTGTTTCCTGTAATGTGGTCCACTTGAGATTTTTATTTCACTCATTTTGGGTCTCGTGCCATAAAATAATCTACAAAAATAGATGGACGGCATGGATGAAACACTTACATCATCGTGGAGCCCACGGAGCACCGACCAGCAGCCATTGGCTGGTGGCAGGGGGAGTAGCCAATCCAGACCCTAGCGTGCTGCGTATGCAAACAGCCAGGGCCATCCGCTCCCCTTTCAACAGCAGCGCAGGACTTAGATTTGCTTCCTGCGCTGCAAGCTTAGTTGGGGCCCACTGTGATATTTGTGAAAAATCCTTCCCGTTCATCCATTTTGTGAGTTCATTTTAGAACATGATGCAAAAAATGAACCGTATTTGAAGCTCAAGTGAGCCTATAACGTGATAATTAAATGTCCACCGTTGAAATATTCGTGGGGCCACGAAAGTTTTGATTCAGCTAATATTTTTGTTTTGAGTTCATCCCAATAGTAATGACATTATTAACGGTACCGATGGCATCTAAACATCACTGTTGAACCCCAATAAGGTTTAACAGTAGGAATTTTCCTAGCCCCATTTTCCAATAGTACGGCTCACTGGAGCTTTTGAAACGGACTGGCTACTCGCCTGCCATGCTAGGTGGGCCCCACCATGAGGTATGTGTTTCATCCATGCCGTCCATCTATTTTCATAGATAATTTTATTGTATGGAAAAAAAAAAAAGTATATCCCAATGTCAATTGGACCACATTACAAGAAATAGTGTTGAATGAACTTTGACCATTCGAAACTTTTTGAGGGCCATGAAGGTTTTGGAACAACCTGATCTTTTTTTTTCCCCTTAATCTGGGTCTCCATGACCTATTTAACAGATTGGATGTCAAATAAACAGTACCGTGGGCCTTAGGAGGATTTAAGTGATGGATATCCAATTACTATTATTTTCCTGTGGTGTGGTCCACCTGATATTTTTATCCATCTCGTTTTTGGGATAAAGCCCTACAATGATCTGAAAAAATGTATGAATGGAGTGGATAATACACATACATCATGGTGGCGCCCACATACATTATGGCTGGACCACATAACAAGAAATAGTTGAATTGCACGTCTACCGTTGCAAAATTCTTAGGGTCACGGAAGTTTTAGATATGCTTAGATTTTTGGGCTCAACCACTTGAATTAGATGGAAAAACGGATGGACGGTTTAGATAAACCACACGTGCAGCCAAAGTGGGTCCAACCGAGCTTAATAAGTACGATCGGAGCGTACTCGCACAGCGTCCATCGGATTTTCTTCCCAAGCCGACAGAGTATTTCATTTTCATCTTCGCAGGGCGCGAACTCTCACTGCGAGAAGGATTTTTGCTCACCGAAATCCAATTTCCTAGTGCGAGAGCGATTTTCGCTCGGGGTGAAATCCGATTTTAGGGATTTTCGCGAAGCAATCCAAAAAACAAGAAGCTCTGTCGAGAAAAGAGGGGAGATGGCGAGAAAAGAGTGTATCGGTATGTCGATCGCGGCTCTGTCGATTGAGAAGGTCCTCTTCCAGATCCGCTTCCAATTTCCAATTAACCAGGTACGAAAATCACCCTGAAATTTTTTTTCCCCGATATTTATCGAAAAAAAAGGGGTAGGTGGCTACAGTTTTCACGTGGGGTTGGTGGCTACAGTGGAGATTCCGAAAATATCGGTTGGACGCCGATAATATCGGCGATTTTTCGCCGATAACTGGCAGAGAAACGAATTTCAGGAGTTTCGGTGTCGCAAAGCTGGCGACACCGATTTTATCGGTGATAATATCGACAATTCGCCGATAACGCGAACACTGAGCCTGACAATACTTAAACCACCAGAATCTGTGATATTTCTAGGTACTGGCAAAAATATCGCCAATATTATCGTTATAGTGTCGATACAGGGAAATATCACCATGTGCACATTACTATAAATTCCTAGTGTTGGCGATGAGGCGATATTATTGCCGACACCATTTCTTTTTTCAATCAATTTGAAATTGGATTTCCACCATTCCCATTTGATTTATTTGGGAAGAAGACTCAATTTGGGGGAGATTCAAGCAAGGAGAGGGATGGTGGACCAGATATAAAAACTTGAGATTTTTATTTTTATTTTCATAAAAGACCATTTTTCATAACATTTGAGCTTCAATTTCAACCACAACCATGTCTATGCATGCTTTTTCATGCATTGACATGAATTTGAATTGAAAAATCTAAAGGTTTGGGGGTCAAAATTGGGGAAACTAGGGGAAATTTGAAAAATCCAAAAGCTTTCCCATCCCCCCCCCCCCCCCCCCCCCCCCCAAACTAACTAATTAAGAGCCTAAATTTTAATATGTTAATGATAGTTGGCTGATCTATCGATTCATGTAAATTCTTTGACTTTTCAGAATTTTTTTAATTATTTAAAATTTTAAATTTTAATTAAAAAGTCTGTTTTATTTGGAAAATTAATTTCAACCTATTTTTCTTAGAGATCTGGTTCATTTTATATCGTTTTTATTTATGGTTGGATGTTGATGATCGATAGGGCCATTTCTCAAGAAGTATATTACATTTTCTTGAAAATATAATAAATAAAAAATCTGTTTATTTAAAATAATTATTTGTTCATTTCAAAAATTATTTTTCCATGGATGTATTTATGTGTGGGTAGGTGCACCTTTTTAGGGATGGATGCATGTGTGCATGTTGGTATGTACTGTATGCATAATGCATTTATGTATGTATGCATATATGGATGGATGGTTGGATGGCTGAATCATGTATGTATTCATGGATGGATGGATGGGATGGGTGGATGTTTGTATGCATGCATGGATAGATGCATGTATTAGGGTATCATGTATGCATGGATGGATGAATGGATGTAGTAATGTACGTATGTATGTATGGATGTATTTATAGATGGATGGATAGACATGTATGCACATATTTATCAATGTATGCATGGATGGATGGATCATGTCTGTGTATGTGTGCATGGATGGCTGGTATATGTTTGTATGCATGTGTGCATGGATGGATGTATTATGTATACATGCATGGATGGATGGATGTATTAGTGCATGTGTGTATGGATGGATGCATGGTTGGACAGAGATGATGATTTTGAGCTGCCTTGTAACTCTTATGTGGGTTTGAGGGGTAGCTGGATTTATATGTTTTTTATTTCCTTTAGCTGTTCAATATCTTAGTTAGTATTTATTACTTGCATTTGTATGATACAAACTCATTTTGGTTACTATTGCGTTGGCTTTTTATGACAACACATGCTTTAGGCCCCTATTAAATGGAAACTTATTATGTATGATTCCTTTTTGCAATTATTTATTTATTTATTTATTTCTAAATATGTAAACACGTGTCTTTTAGGATCTCTTAAAATTTCACTAAAATAAAAAATAAAAAAAATCTACCTTTTCCCCCATGTTTCCCCTTCTAGTATCAGCAATATCGATATATGTTTCCATATCCCCGGTCAGCGATACATGTAATGATACCAATACTACGAACAGTGATCCCAACTAATTGGGGTTGGCTACATGGATCTTGTTCTTCCATTCCACTCTATCAAGGGCCTTTAAGATTATTTTCTCAAAAGCTTCACAACCTTCATAACACTTTTTCTTTCTTTCCTTCATGTTTGTTGCTTGCCCTTTTGTCTTATCAGAACTATAGACTAGAGGCTGTCACAGGTTCACAGCATTAGTCAGTAAGCAGTCAAATTGGGTGTCAGTTGAGAACTTCCAATTGGTCACCTTTTTACATTATTTAATGAAATGTTGGAGCTTTGCTTCACTTACCTGTGCCCAAAGTTACTCATGGGCTTGGAATTAAAGGTGAATACTTATGGCTGGCAGGTAGGTGAACCATCTTATCAGTAGGTGAAGATGTGCCAAAGTCTGTAATAGTGTTGCTGCTCTTTTTTGTTTTATTCATTTTCTTCTAGTTAGGGGTTCCTTTCTTTGTTGGTAAAAGGAGACGAACTCAAGTGTCATGTAGAAAGTCCATACAACCACATTATTAATATGATGAGCATGCTAATATATTTGGTAAATATTATTATTTTTTAACATGGTTGTTGTACTGCACAGGGAAAAGCACGCTGGCATGCATGTTAAGTCGAGAATTGCATTCTAGAGGGAATCTCTCATACATCCTTGATGGTGACAACCTTAGGCACGGGCTAAACAAAGACCTCGGTTTTAAAGCAGAAGACCGTGCAGAAAATATACGCCGGGTTGGTATGTACAGTTCCATAAAGCTTGATTATTACGTTCAATCCAAGTTTGCATGGAAACTAATTTATCAAATAACTCCAAACGACCAATAATTCATACCATTCTATGACCCTAGAAGTACTATTTGGTGTGGGGAAAGGTGTGTTGTCTGATTCAAGGTTTGCTATCCCACATGCATGTAGTGGGCAACCCATCCATACACCACTACATTCAGTAACTTGCAAATTGGTACAAGATCCGATCTGCCATCTGGTGGGTCCCACTGTGTAAATGTCCTAGCGGGGTCCACAACATTAGAAATATATGGAATGATTAGAATTTTGAAAAACTTGGCCAATTTTTTTTAAGCTGCCCATTTTCTTTATAAACTGTGGCCCACCTGCTAAGTGGGCCGCTATGATTTCTAGGCTAGGGCATCTACTAGGTTATCCCCATCTGATGAATGGCTTGGATCCCACAGCCATGTGCCACAATGGTTCGTGTCTTGGTATGTAGATCGTCTGCCTCGTGTGTTCTGGGATAGCAACCTGTGTGATACTATCTTTTGTTTCATTCATTTCTGAAGTATTTAGTCATCAACTTAAGGGGAAGTGGGAAAGCTCTTTGCGGATGCTGGTTTGATCTGCATTACTAGTTTGATATCTCCATATAAAAGAGACCGTGATGCTTGCCGCGCAATGCTGCCGGGAGGAAATTTTATTGAGGTCAGTGATTCTTGTAGTTTTTGTTTTCTTTTTCTTTTTTCTTTTTTGCTTTTCTTTTATATATATATATATTAAGAACACCCACCAAAACAGATTTTTAAGTTTATATGTGGACTTAAGCCTACTTTACAGGTTTTCATGAATATACCTCTAGAAGTTTGTGAGGCAAGGGACTCAAAAGGACTTTACAAACTTGCACGTGCAGGAAAGATCAAAGGTATGTTCTTGGAACTTATTTCATTTTGACAAGGACATTGCTGGTTATGAAGGAAACTAATAAGAGCTGCCTCAGTCATTGAGGCACACCAAAATGCTAATGTCGGTTGGAAAATGGCTTGGTCCCAGTAGAATAATATAATTTGTTTTTGTTAGGCCCAGATTGACAGGCCCATGCTAATCAGTTCAAAATCAGGTCCAAACAAACCCAGGCTCATCCCATTTGAAACAATAGGTGGTGGGTTATTTGTGGATTCCTGTTCTTTTAATCGAAATATAATGAATATTGTGGTGGTATTACTTATTATCATCTAGCCTGTTGTATATGATGAACTTGGAAATCAAATGGGAGAACGTGTGACTGCAAAATCCTGCATGTTTTAACTTCGTATTACTTAGTTATAGAGTTTTGTAGGGATATCATCAAAACGAATCATTTTTTTGGAAAAAAGACACAACTAATAGTTAGAATGGATGAAGTCACAATTTCTTTTGTTTATTTATTTTTGTCTAATTTTGTTTTATTTTGTTTTTTTGAACCAGCATTGCAAATTTGTGGTAAAACAATAAACTAGACTAGCGTGTATATGGTTGTGAATGTAGTACTATGATAATAAATTTATCTATACAACATAAAAAGAGAGTTTCACCTTTTGGTGAAATTTTGAGTGGGCCAGTATTGGGACTTCGTCATACACATCATGAGGCTACATGTGCGAGTCATTTGAACCACTCATTGAGATTTCTGCAGTTGAAGGACATCTTGCCAAAGAAATTTAGGGAACCCTTACCCACATGTGATGGTTGCAAGAACTTGAGCACATTGTTCTTATATTGAGTACACAATGTTTGCATCTTCTGATGAGTGGACTAGTTTGATTTATTTGGAGAGACTTCTTGGACAGTGGGACCTATGTCTGGACGGTTTGGATCTGCATCTTCTAGCATGCTAACATTTCCATGTGTACATATTCATCCAGAACCCATGTGTGGCTTGCATAACCTTATGTGCTGCTGCATACTTGCTTGGATGCTGGCCAAGCGGCATGACCTACATGGTGAGGGACTGTAGATGCGATCTGCGCCACCCATTGCATAGGCCTCGCTTTATGGATGTTGTAGCTCATGGAAAGTGGGAATACACCTGTAACAAGCACCGGAATCTAAGCAGACTGTTCCCATTCTTCCCTTTGTCACAAAAAAAAGGACCATGAGTTGATCTGAGTCATTTATTTTGACAACCAGGAGCTGCCTGCCTTGTGCTATGCTGCCATGTGGACCAGTGTTTACATGTGTTGCTCTACAGACACATTGAATGGAATCCTCTACCACACTTGTTTTATGCAATGCCTAAAATGTCCAAGCTGTGTGGGCCCACCATGTTATCTGTGTGACATCCACTCCATCCATCAGGTGCGTCCATCAATGCTATCCCATGGGAACAAAAATCATCCAAATAGACAACTTCATGGGCACACCAAGGAAACGGCGATGGGATGCCCACCATAGGTTTGCATGTGGACCCAACATGGTGTGTATGATCAAACCCATTGATCAGGTGTGGATCACAAGGATGAAGGCAAGATACAAAAAATCAGCCTGATCCAAAACTCATGCGGACAGTGTGGCACAACATATGAACTTATAGCTATTAGGCACAATTTTACATTGTTTGCATTGGTGTCCCAAATGTGTTTTTTATCCAGCTGGTCTCTAGCATATACATCGAAAAAATTTGTTCTCACTTGATAGACTCTGGTTTTGCATATACACCATGGCCGGCCCCATGAAGCTTGGGTGTTTTACATGCTGCATAAAACAGGTATTGTAGACTATTCCCCTCCCCACACACATGCTCCCCTCTCAGGGTGGATGCTTGCTCGACTTGCACGTACTTATTCACATGTATGCTTTCTCTGGTACTAGAAAGTACCGTTCTGAATTGAAGTTATTACTACAGATCATGCTTTATGTTCATTAGTCTGATCTTTAAACATTGTTAGTGTCAATTATGCATTATACATATTATCTACATAATGACGTAGAATGTCTTAAAAAGAAAAACTACTGATTACAAGGATCACAAGATTCACAACTTCAAAATTTATTATACAACATTACATGCCACGAACTAACTACACATCTGAAATAGCAATTATCAATTACTAGTTAATACACAACCTAAATTCAAAGGGTCCAAGGAACATATATATATATATATATATATATATATATATATATATATATATATATATATATATATAGGAGTGCTTACCTGTGCACGAGTGAACTTTTTCACAACTCATCATGAGTTATGTGGGCCCAAAATCTGAACCATCCATGTGATAGCACCCCATGAAAACCCCGGAGCCCGACTTTTACCCTTATCCAAAACTTTGGTGGGCCATGGCAAAAGAGAGAGACAAATCAAGGGAGGAAACGGTTTCCTTTTTCCATGGCCCACCAAAGTTTTGGATCAGAGTGAAAGTCGAGCCCTGGGGGTTTCATGGGGTGCTACATCACATGGACAGTTCAGATTTTGGGCCCACATCGTGTGTGATGAGTTGTGAAAAGGTTCTCACGAGTTCTTGTGAGAACTGGGTGCGCCGGTGAGCATTCCTCATACACACACACACAAGGGAATAGTAATCTTAATTTATAGTTATATTTTCATCATAATGGTATTTTTAGGGGAATTCCACTTGAGAATTTGTTAAGGATTACATGACAACTCTCCAACAACAAACCATGGAGCGGTCACTTATTTACTGCTCACTTGAATCCAAGGTAGCATCTATCGAAGTTTGTGGGATAGCCGGTTGATGATAAGGATTTACCCAAACATAGGCACCTTCAATCTTAACACAAGAACCATAAACAAAGTAGAAAGGGAAAAAATCTAAAAAATTTATTCAATTCAAAGGTGCCTTGAGACTACTTTCTTAAATAGGCTCATGAAATGTACAACGACGTAGGTTCATAATGTTATTGACAACTAATGATTTATTACAAAAATGAAAAAATAATAAAAAGTTGCTTAAGGGATGAGAATGAATTTAAGAAGATTTGACTTATTGGTTTTGCATAAATAGTTGCCTAATTAAGAGGCTTGGGCCTAACCTATGGATCTTGGGCCTAGTTCAACCTACATTACTTATTCACTTAGTGCCCATTTGGATGCAACTCCTACAAAGGGAGGTTAGCTGCAATTTTATCGACTCGTGGAAAACCAATCCAAGTAATTTGTAATGAGTGGGTTTTTTGATACTTATTTTGTTTAGCGGGGTATCAGACGTTGGTTTGCCAATGTGCATCCAAACGCACAAACAAATTGGGGTTTGGCTTAAAATAACATTTTGGAGTCAAATGCCTCTTTTGATGGTGTATCCAAATGGGCCCGTAGGGTTTCAATAAGATCGATTTATGAAACGGGGTTCATAAAGCCAAAAAAAAGTTGGGATTATTATTATTATTAGGTTGTAACAACAACAGCAGTAGAAGTAACAGTAGCAGGTTGAATTAGGCCTACGATCCATGGCCCAGCCCAGTTAGGCCTTAGCCCAAGCCCCACAGCTGGTCCATCAATTAAGGAGCCCAAGCCCCACAGCTGGTCCATCAATTAAGGAGCCCAAGTCTCCTAATTAGGTAGCTAGTTATGCAAAATCAATCGGCTAAATCTTCTTAAATTCATTCTTATCCCATAAGTATTTTATTATTATTATTATTTATTTTGTAATAAGTCATTGGTTGTTAATGGCATTATGAACTTACCTTCTTTGAATGTCTAAGGAGCCTATTTAAGGGCCTTACATGAGTGATCTAAAGCCACCTTTGAATTTAATAAAAAATTTGTTTTTTTTAAAAAAAAAAAAATATTCTTTCTATCATGTTTATGGTTTTCGTGCTTGGATTGAAGGTGTCTACATTTGGGCGTATTCTTTCCATTAGCTGACTGCGCTAGTTTAGTATCAGAGTGGGTTCTAATGGCTGGATTGAAGTCTTGGATCAACAACATTCTTGATATTCTTTTCCAATTTTTTTTAAATAATAATAATCCCCCCCACAACCCCCCCCCCCCCCCCCCCCCCCCGCCCACAAATTCTTTTATTTCATTTTCTTTACAAAACCAAGTGTCTAATTGACAAGGGGAGACTATCGAAATTTTGGCAGCCATCTACCCTTAGCCCAGTAACAGCCTAAAATCTAGCCCCATTAAAAGCCCAAAAAATCAACTACATTCCATTCCAAATCCAGCACTAATTACAGCTCATTAAAAGCCCTAAAAATAAGCTCTATTCCAACTCAAAATTCAACATGTGATGGGATTATTGTCGTCAATGCTTCGCCACCATATTCTTGCTTGGCCCTTCAGTTACTCGATGGGCATCGTTCATGTCATACTATACAAAATAATCTTCAAGCGTTATAATCCAATCCATAAAAACCTTTGCATCATGGCGACCTGTGAAGTTCAGAACTAATGCAGGGAAATTTCACACCGGGCTCAAGTGGGGTAGCCAGTGGGATGCGGGGACACACTTGGGGTGGGTGGCTCGTGTGAGGCGGTATCCATGTGGTTTGGGGCCCACGAGGGGGGTTTGGCCGAGGTCCTAACTCATGAGATATGGGACCTGGGCTATGAGATAAAAGAATTAATTCACCATTCTCTAACAGTTCGAGCTTTTAGAGCAAGTGGTTAATTGTCCTGCATCAAATTGGTATCAGAGTGGGAGGTCCCGTGTTCGAGACTCCTTATTGGGGGTGATTAATGCAGGGGCATTTTCACACCGGGCTTGAGTGGGGTTACTTGTGAGATGCAGGGGCACACTCGAGGTGGGCGGGGCCCACGAGGGAGGTCTCATATTCAAGACTCCTCATTGGGGGTGATTAACGCAGGGGCATTTCACACCAGGCTCAAGTGGGGTAGCCTGTGGGATGCGAGGACATATTCGGGGTGAGTGACTCATGTGAGGTGGTATCCATGTGATTTAGGGCCCACGAGGGGGGTTCGGTCGAGGTCCTAACCCATGATATGTGGGGCCTAGGTTATGAGATAAAAGAATTAATTCACCATGCTCTAACAGTTCGAGCTTTTAGAGCAAGTGGTTAATTGTCCTGCATTAGGAACTTCAACCCATACTTTTTGGTGATATCGTCATTCTTGAGCGTCTTTGTCGATGTATCATGAGCTCTCCTTGCAAAGAGTCATTATATGAAGTCATAAACAAACTCCGGATGACCAATGCCATGTTGATTCATTGAAGGTTTTAATTGTAACCCTAATTGCGGATTTGGATTATCATGAGGATCTCCGATGGAATTAAGTTGCTCTCTATGTTGTTCTCCATGCTGTGGCTACCCTTGTGAGTAGCTCGGTGATGCAATTGTCTTGTTGTTGATCAGTAAGCCTCTCTTGATAGATGTGACCATTATGGGTAAATATTGTATTAGGGGGGTGCCATTGACAAAGTAATCCGCAAAATATAGAGCAGTTTCTGGTTTGGAACAGAATAATGTTAATGGGCTGAGATTCTAGGTTTTAATGGGTTGGAATTAGGGCTGAATTTGGACTATTAATAGATTCGATTTTGGGCTTTTAATGGGCTGGGATAGGGCTGGATTTGGATTGGAGTAGAGCTGGTTTTCAGGGCTTCTAATGGGCTGTAATAGGGCTTTGATTCTGGGCTGTTATTGAGCTTTTAGCATGCCGTAACAGGGGTTGGGTTTTTGGGCTAGAATAGGGCTGAGTTTTAGGGCGTGGATTCTGGGCTGTTATTGAGCTTTTAGCGGGCTGTATCAGGGGCTGGGTTTTTGGGCTAGAATAGGGCTTCTAACGGGCTGGAATAAGGGCCGGATTTTGGTCTTTTAATGTGGCTGTAATAGGGGTTGGGTTTTGGGCTGGAATAGGGTTGATTTGTACGGCTTTTAAGGGGGTCGAGTAGACGCTGGATTTTGAACCTTTAATGGGTTGTAATAGGGGCTGGGTTTGGATTGGAACATGGCTGATTGTTAGGGCTTTGAATAGGTTGGAACATGGCCGATTTATTTTATTTTGAATGGGCTGGAATATTACTGATTTTTTGTGTTTGGGTTTTGTAAAAGAAAGAAAGAAAGAAAAAGAAAAAAGAATTTTTTTTTTTTTTTTTTTTGGGGGGGGGGGGAGGGGGGATAGATGGAATGTAGAGAATAAAGGAAAGATGCAGAATTTTATGATTGAAGAGCTTGGAAACAGAATATCGAGATTGTTGTTGATCCAAGACTTCAATTACGCCGTTAGAACCCGCTCTAATACCAAACTGGCACAGCCAATTGATGAGAAGGATCCGTCCAGTCCAGATGTAGGCACGTCCAATCTAAGTATGAGAACCATAAACAAAGTAGAAAGCAAAAATCTAAAAAATTTATTCATTTCAAGGGTGCCTTGAGGCTACTCACGTAAGGCCTTTAAATAGTCTCCTTAGATGTACAAAGAAGATGAGTTTATTATGTCATTGGATGTCATTAACAACCAATGACTTATTACAATAATGGAAAAGTAATAAAATGATGCTTAAGGGATAATAATGAATTTAAGAAGATTTGACCGATTGATTTTGCCTAACTAGCCTCCTAATTAAGAGGATTGGGCCTCCTTATTGATGGGCCAACTGTGGGGCTTGGGCCCGGTACTGGTCCATGTATCTTGGGCCTAGTTCAGCCTGCATCGATAAGCCTTTGTATCCCTTCCCATCACCTAAATCCAAGTCCATTTAGGTTTTCCTCTCATCACTTTTTAGGTCCTTTAACCCTGACCGATGTTCCCTTTCTTACCATAGTTGTCTTCAGTCTTTGTTGAACATGATCAAACAAAATATTCTCTCTATCATCTCAAACTTTCATTGAGACTACTCCTAGGCTGCTTCATGTGACCGCATTCTTAATCCTGCCCTTTCTAGCCTTCCCACGCATTCATCTCAACATCCTTATCTCTACCACTCAAATCTCTCCTCATGCTGCTTTCTAACCATCTAACACTCTTCCCACATGGCGTGGCCGGTTAAATAGCTATCTTATAACAGCTCTGATCAATTGCTATTGGTATCTGAAATGAGGATGTTGAGATGGATGAGTGGCAAAATGAGGAAAGATGGAATTAGAAATGAATGCATTCAAGAGAACTTGGTAATGCCAATAGGTAATTCAAGTTGAAGGTTCTAAAAGATCAAAGGCCCAAAAGCATGTGGGTAGAGAAGGTAGTAAGAAAAACATGACTTATGTTTGGTGGGGAGAGGGGGGGGGGGGGGGGGGTTTGGATTGGCGATTTCATTAATCAATAATCAATTAATATAAAAGAGAAAAGGCCCAATTGCTATTGGGGCATTAGTCCCTCATTATAAGTGGAATGGCGCCCGCCCCGCTTTGGCCATTAGACATATGATTGGATTAAACTATTGCAATTCAATTCAATAGAGCATCCCTGCAGAAGACGCTGTTTTTCTTTTTTTCTTTTTTTTCTTTTTTTTTCAGAAGCAGAAGATGCTGTTTTCAACATACTCGTTTGTTTCATATTCCTAATTTTCATATACACATTGCAGGTTTTACTGGGATAGATGATCCATATGAGCCTCCCATGAATTGCGAGGTACATGAATATAAAAGGCACTCCCATGCATTCATGGTGTCATAGGTGTCTGTACTGTTGATCCCATTTGAAATATAAATAGATGTCTTAGTAAATCTACTTTGGCTAAGCAGACATGAATGTCTACATGCAGCCCCATGTGCTGCATGTGTGGGACATCCGGACTGCTCATCAAAATGGCCAAACATGCCTCATGTTCGACATCTGAGCTGTGACTACTGTGTAGACCATGGACCAATAATCAGGCCAGTCCACGCATCAAGGGGGCGGCATGTGTATCATTTAATGTGGATGTGTTGCCAATCTTTCTAAACCATCTATCATTTGTACATGTGCAATGACTCACCTGATGAGTCAAAGCCACTTGATTCACAGTTCGAATGCTCCGCACCTGTGGTTGCATGTATAGGTTCTTGCAGACACAGCAATGAAATACCCTGTCGAACTAAAACATTTAACTTTTTTTTTTTTCTCAGGTAGAGATAAAACAGAAAGATGGGGTTTGTCCTACTCCAGGTGCCATGGCAGAACAGATTCTATCTTTCTTGGAGGGGAAGGGCTTTCTGCAAGTGTAGCTATCAACCATGCATCCACTTACTTTCTTTCATCTCTGAGGTGAAACAGTTCTCTCTTTGTAAACCCAAATAAACATGGTCATGAGTTTTGGGGCCCATTTGCTTTAGTACTTGCATGCAGTTCCAATAAATTGATTTACTCATTTCTCTACCTCAGGGAAATTTGTAATCATGCACTGATTCTTTTGTTAACATGAGTTTGATTATCTCATGGAAGTAGACGTGGATTGCTTAAAAAATTACTCAGATTCCACTGAGTGCTTGACCTGAGTCAAATGCTACTGATTCATCAAGCTGAGTGGGGCTTTTATTGTTTCTGTTGCGAGTTGAGGATCAACTAATATGGGTTAAACTCAGAATTCAGGAAAGCGATTGTTTAGCGTTTTACTGCCAATTCCCAACAATCTTTGGACCTTTAGTTGAATGTGGACCGTTGCTGTACTTTTTTAGCTGAATGTGGACCTTGCTGTACTTGTCAACTTTCTGGTTGGGGGCCTCCAATCGGAAGATCCTAATTTATCCAATTGAGATAGGTTGTGCATGGCTAAATCCCTCGTGGGATGGTACCAGATCAGGGTCCGTATTACCAAAGCATGGGTCCCACTTGATTGAAAACCCATGAATGTGGGGCTGTAATGCGCCCCCCCCCCCCCCCCCCCCCAACGCAAGCATAATCAACATTTTGAATAGGCCCTGCCACGAGCAGTTCAAAATTTGGGCCAAAGCCAACACCAAGCTCGACCCGTTGACAGCCCTAATGAATTCCATGCAAAGTGAATACTCGACCCATTCATCTAAAACAAAGTCTGGAGGTCGACAACAGGAGTATCCATGGGCCACCAAGGGTTGGGAAGGGCTTGTCTGTAGCCAGGCTTTAAGAGCTGTGGTCTTAATGGGGCTGAAAAGGCATTGGTCCTAGGCCTGGCCCTATAGGCTACACCACTCTATAACTAAAAGGGTCAAGGGATCCAAAGGTTTTTACTAGGTCCAGTTTAAGATTTTCTTTCTTTTTTAATACCCTCATCCACAATAGATTTTACATGTAAAAAATCCAAATAATTGAAACACAACACTGGATTCATTAATTGCCTTTAAACTATACATATCGGTTGAAGGGAACCACTAAGTCATTATAATGGTGGTCCACTTAATGAATGATTAGGCAATGGGCTAGTCGGGCTTTTCATCATTGATCTTAGCGTTCCCCAACCCGAGCATCAGACTTAGATTTCAGGCTCGATCCATAACTCAAGTGTAGTTTTTGGGCCTAAGCTCGGACCCCATAGTGTCGCCTGGCCCATTTCTGCTCCTAGTTGAGTTATAGAAATGTCCTTGATGGGCTTGGACTCTACTTCATTGGTTTTGATGACTGAGTTGTGCTGTAACTAGAGCCGGGCATCGAGTCAAGTTGGACCGAATTGGGTCCAACTTGATTTGGTCTGGAATTTTCATAGCCTGACCTAAACTCGATTCGATCTGGGATTGAGTCCGGGTCACCTGACTCGATCCGAGTCAGATTGGATTGGGTATGGTTTGGATCGGTCAACCAGCAAGGCAAGGCGGGTAAAATACTCCAAAATACATGATAAAATAAAAAAATAAAAAATAAAAATGAAACCTATGGTGCCTACCTGATTAATGGAGAAGATGAACGGTGATGATGAGTGGGGGTGGGCTGCTAAGTGGTTGGATCTGAGATGGGTGTGACGCTTGTTCAGGTTGAGAAAGAGAAAGAAAAGATTAGGGGTTTAGGGTTTGGGTTTGGGTGAAGAACGGTGATGATAAGTGGGTCGGGTGAAGAAGGGTGGTGATGGGTGGTCGGATCTGAGATGGGTGCGGGCCATGCGGCCCTCGTTCAGGTAGAGAAAGAGAGAGAAAAGATGAGGGATTAGGGTTCGGGTGATGGTAGATGATGCTAGGCCGGATAGGTAAAAACTAAAAATAAAAATAAAAATAATATTTATATAGACCCAATCGGATCAGATCGTATTGGTTTGGATTGACCATGGATCCGAACTCAATCTAATGTACGGTCGGATCTGATTGGGCCAACTCGATCCAACCCCATTCTGGCCTTCGGTTCGGATCAGATCAGTCTGATTTTTGCCCAGCTCTACCTGCAATGATAAAAGCCCATCTCAAACTTGCCCTTGGAAACATAAGTGGTTTGGCTCTGTAAATAAACCCAAATGGTTGGAATTGTTAGGCAAATAGGTTAATCATGCTCAAGTGAGCACAAGCGGATTTCCACCCAGAAGGCTACAAATGTCAAACATGGCCCCGTCTATGAACTTCATGTATTTGGTGTGGAATGCTGTGAATTTCAATGCACCACCGATCGAACGGTTTGGATTGATGGATCCCTGCAATCTTGGAGTGATATCCATCCACTGCAAGGCCACTTGTTGATCATTGAATTTTGGTAGACAAACATACGTTTATGATGGGACCTTAGGACAAGTGGGATCCATGGTTCGTAATAAGAGTCTCAAGATCGATGGCTAGGATCTTCTGATACGGAAGATGCTATTGGGCATTATCAATCCATACTAGGACGCAACACAGCTATGGCCAAGGATCGTCGAACCATGAGCATCCCTTGTTAATTGAAAACCCGAGAATGATAGTTGTAGCATTGGGCGAGAATCTCGAACGTGCGCAGCAGCCTCTTGGAAGTCGTCGCGGGAATAAGCCTAAGCAGGTGCATGAGGCAATCATCGACACTCCAAATGCCCAGCATGGCACATAGACATTAAAATCCAAACCGTACATCCGTCGAGTCCGGTTCTGGAGATGATCTGGCTAAAATAGGAATAAAAATTCAGTCCACTCATCATGTGATCCATCGTTAATGAACAAATGATAGGTGAAACTTGGCTTATTCGTTGCAAGCTGTCCGCCTTCTGCGCACCTAATGAGTGTAACAGCCTGACTTCTTGTGCGGGTAATCCATACATTTGGACCCGCCTGATGGACGTCTTAGATCTCACGCTGCCTTATTTGCACATGTGGTCGGGTGTAGATGAACTGACCCACACACCGTATGGTCTTAGCAAATGCTAGAAAAAAAAAGAAAAAGAAAAATAAATAAAACACGGCCTACATTAAACAGACATCTGCGACACGGCAAATGACCAGATGGGCCTTTTTTTTTTTATGCACCAGGGAGCGCTGTTCCTCGTGAGGCCCAACGGACGGCTAGGATGCAATTATCGCGCCATGTAGGCACTTGATAATCTGGCCTTCAGTCCCTCGCCTAAAAATAGAACCTCTCACCATGGACGCGGATTGCGTACTGACAGCATCAGCAGCGAGGTGGCTACTGACATGCTCTGTGGACCCCACATAATATATATGCGTTTTATCCAAGCCGTCCATCTAGTTTTACATATCATTATAGATATTGAAACAAAAAACAAGAGAGATCCAAGTCTCGAGTAGGCCACACCAAAATAAAACAATGGAGATTGAATGCCCACCATTAAAAACTTTCCAGAGTTTCACTGTAACGTTTATTTGTCATCCAACCTGTTTATTATATCACACACACCTGTATGAAAGAGAAAACACAAATATCAGCTCAATTTAAAACCTTTGTGGCCTCTAATAAGTTTTTAATAGTGAGGGTTCGATCAGCACTCTTTCCTGTTGTGTGGTCCATGTGAGATTTAGATCTGCCTTATTTTTTTGATCATGCCATAAAATAGTATAGAAAAATGGATGGATGGCATGGATGGGTAACATACATCATGATGGGACCCACAGCACTGTCAGTAGCCACCTCGCTAGTGACGCTGTCAGCAGGCAAACCGTGTCCTCTCACCATGAACCTGCATAGAAAAGGATAGACTTGATTGGCTGTCTTTGGGCCAGGTCTGTAATTCATGGCCCGGAGATCTAGCACAATGTTTAGGAAATGTGCACGTGTGCCACGAAAACCCCCCATCCATCTCACGCGCGCGTTCCTTTTGCATTCCTGGCGGCAAACCCCCGGTCTCGCTCTCCCTTTCTTTCCTGTACAGGGAAGGAACAAGGAAGTCTATAGAAAACGAACGGAAAAACAAAAAAAGGTTAAGGAGAAGAGAAAGGAAAAGAAGGAGAGATGGCATCGTCGCTGTTGCAATCCTTCCTCTCACCCTCTCGCAATTTTCTCGCTCGTATCCACTGCAAGGCCATCTCCAAACGCCTACGCAAATACGGTTTGTAGTTTTACCCGCTTCTCTTTCTCCGTCTCTCTTAGGGTTTCTGATCTTTCTCTCTTTCGGCATGTCTAGGGCTCAGATACGACGATCTCTACGATCCGATGTATGATTTGGACATCAAGGAAGCCCTAGCCCGCCTGCCTCGTGAGATCGTCGACGCCAGGAACCAGCGCCTCAAGCGCGCAATGGATCTCTCCATGAAGCACGAATATCTTCCTGAAGATCTCCAGGTCCTTTTTCTCTCTTTCTTTCTGCATCTCCGCCGCTCATCTGTTCGATCGATTTTTTCGTATTCTCTGTATTACTGTAGGTTATGAAACGAGGTGCAAATGATTGGATCTGTAGAGACTTCATCAATCCATTTATTTAATTCGGTCCTGTTATGCTTTTGGTACCTTACATGCTCGACCAAATGCCCAAATCGCTTTACCTATAGCTTGCGTGAATTCTGATATTGCCAACGTGTCAAATGCCAAACCTGTTGTCTTTGTGGGTTTTGATTTTCTTACCTGCTATTACAGCGTTTTGATTGCATACATGAGTAAAATTTACTGTTACTGCAGAGGCATAGAAAAATTACACTAGATGAGGTTAGCTAAGGCTCTCTTTGGAAGAACAGTTGGATTGAAAGGAGAAGATTTAGTTTAGTGAAAACGAATGGAAAAAAAAAATGATGTTTCTGAGTATCATAATTTGGCTTATAGGCCTCAAATTGCACTTACATTTCTTTTATGTTCAACGTGAAATTATTTGTACCACAGACCTTAGGTGCAATGCTAAGGAAGGAGATTACAATTTGGTTATTTCAACTTCTTTCAATATTGCATTATCTTTTGGATTGCCATCTTTTTTACACTGAGTAGGGATCTTGTTAATCTAGAATTTTTGCTTGATAATCTCAGTCTGCTATCCCTTAACATAAAAAATTTACTTGTCATTTGTGACTTTTGCTCATGTGTTATTGATTTAATACAGCTACGATCATAGGGGTGCTCCTTGTTGATGCATGTGCAAATTCCAAGTTCATATTATCACACTTATCTGTCTATGTTTATGATCTTCAATGTTATTGATTACTTCTCTTTTTTCAGTTTTGCAAACATTGCTGTAATTATGTTTTATTAAAGATAAATTCTAGTCTTTTATGTGCATCATCCTATTGTCTTTAAGAACAGCTAGTAAATTATGAACTTGCAAAATGGATATGCTAGTACATGCATGTCCTTATTATGGTGCCTATTTTTTGCTTCTTTAAATAATTTGTTAAAAATGAGAAAGTATAACTAACCCATAAATTTATACAACACACCCACTAATCCATAATTGTATCATCCCACTTAACCACTATAATCAACTGCTTCTGTTTTGTTATTCTTTACAGGCTTTGCAGACACCATTTAGGAGCTACCTCCAAGACATGTTGGCTCTCGTAAGTGCTTTTTGCAGTAAAATGTTGCACACTTTATTTAGGCTAACTAAAGCATTCTGCCTTACATTGAACTTATGGTCATCTTGTTGGGGTCGAATTGGCCCATGCTGTTTCGGTAATTGTTTTTTATTTTCTTTTCTTTATTTCAAGAACCTTCTACCCCAATCAAGGTGTTCCATATCCGTTAAGATACCCCCGTAAAGGCCGATACGTGTAGGTAACGGCCATGACCGTTATATGATACGGGGGTGAAATGGACCAGTTGATTTTTTGGGAACGTATTGGCCATTACGGTGGCCGTAAAGGCCGTTACGGGGCATAACGACCGTTACCCCCGTAACGGTCGAAAAAGATCACTTTTTTGTTTTTTTCTGTTTACATTCATTTTTTTCCTTTTTTACACACACACACACACACACACTTTTTTCATTCCAAAAACTCTCCTAGATCATTTTACAATAGATTTCAACCACTCTTACTATAGTTTTTAATATTAAAATCATAGATTGAAGTGATTTGAGCAAGTAGAAACTCCGTTGGCCTTTTTTTTTTGAAAAATTGAAAAAGTAGTATTTATGCAATTTTTCTTATTTCTAGTTTTAATGCTTGATTGATGTTCACAATTTCACTAGACAGCCTGATACAACACTCTCATCAAAGAGTGGACCATTACACTAACATAAACATATTTAAAACAAAAAATGAATACATATTTAGAATATTTACATTATTCTTGATTTTCTAAATATTTTTTTAGAATTTTTCGGGTAAAAGAAATTGTTTAACCGTTATGGTGGTCATAACAGTTGTTATGCCCCCCGTATTGGCCGTTACAGCTGATACCTGTATCAGTAATGGGGGTGACTATTACAACCACCGTTACCGATACGGAATACCTTGACCCCAATTACAAGCCCTAGATGATGATGAAGAGCCTTCTATGCTGTTGTGACTGTTGAATCATTGTTTGGACCTGCGCTCTCTCTCCCACTCTTTAACTGCTATACTTGCTAAATTTTGAAATAGGCGCTGCCCACTTCCATACCCAAATCCCATGCCACTTCCCCTACTTTTATCCTATAGTTGGACTGTTTCTTGGGCTTCTTATAATTTATCTTGAGATTATTTCATGGCAATTGGGGAATCGAATATGATGGTTCTTATGGATACACTGCTTGAATTTTAGTAAGTTCCCTCGCTGAGACTTAGACTACTAAGAAGCTGGCTATGTGATATGACTAGTTGTTTTCCTAGCTTGAGGGGGTACCCATGTATTTTTTGCTTAAGTTGTAGGGTTGGCAATTCTCTCTCTCTCTCTCTCTCTCTATATATATATATATATATATATAAGAGGCATATTAAATTGTTTGGTTGGCGATAGCACTGGTGTTGTGAAGTGATGCGTCTCTCTCTCTCTCTCTCTCTCTCTGACCAGTTGTATTCCTAGCTTGAGTAGCTATGCAATTTTTTAATTCTTCTTGATTGTTCAATTGGTAATGAAGCAGCATATAAAGTTGTTTGGTTGGCAATAGTGCTGGTTTCATGAAGTGATTCATCTCACTCTCTCTGAACGTGAGGGTGGGAATTGGTTTAGTGAATTCAAGTATGGGAAGAATGACAATGCTGCAGTGGGGGCTGGAAATCTAAGTGGTGGCCATCGTTATAAATAGGATATCTTTACATATGAGATAATGCCTCTGCCATAGAACAACCTTCCTCCTAAAATTTTGTATCATTGGATGGGAGCTTCCAAGTGGCAGCGACCCTTTGGAAGTGAGCTGAAGGCCCTATGAAGTAATGCGAACACGAGAAAAATGTGTGTTTAGGGTAAGGGATTGGGTGTCAGGGAGACTTATTAGCCAGGTAATGTGAACACAAGAAATCATGTGTTTAGGAAGGGATTGGGTGTTAGGGAGACATTATTAGCCAAGTCAACGTGGAATTGAAATGCCACTAATGGGGATTTCATCATGTGGGTGTATGTGCGTGTGGATGACTGGGCCCACAAGTACATCTACCTGGATCTTATATGTTATGGGCCTTTGTCCTTAATTTTTCTGCATTTTTATCTTTGTTTTATACTTTCCTTATTTGTTCCTTGGCCTTCCTTCGGTTTTTCCTTCATATAAGGTCATGTACATAATTTTTCTTCAATTATTATAAATAAGAGGGCTGGAAATCCCAGCCCCATATGACCTCTTTCTCTCAAATCCTCCCATTCCTCTTAACATAGTATCAAAGCGCTAGTGCTCCTAAGGTTTCTTCTTCTTCTTTTCTCTTTTCTCCTTTTTGGTTTCACTTTGTTTTCCTTTCTTTATTCTTCTGTTTTGAGAGTCGTGGCCTTTTCCTCATTGAGTTCTTGTGATTCATGAGAGGAGGGTGGCTTGCAGTTGGAATTTTTTTAGGGTTTTAAATCATGGATTGCTGGATTGCTGGACTTGAAGCCCTAGCTGATTTTTCTGCTCTCCAATTGAAGATGTTGTTGGAAATTCTTCTTCCATTTTTTAAAAAGATTTTTTTTTAATTTTTTTTCCTCTCTCTGAAGGGCTTGCTGATTTTTGTTGAATGGTTGAGGGTATCGTTGGACATTCAGATTTGACAGATTTTTCTTCTTCTTAACACATTAAAAGGAAAGGAGTTTGTTTTGACGTGTTTAGAGAGGCTAATTCCTTTGCAGATTCTCTTTCAATGGGTCTTTGAGGCCTGTGTTTTGAATTGCTAACTTGCATTGCTTCGATGCATGAGACTTTTTAATAAATTTTGTGGTTTTACTTAATTGTGGTAACTTATCCATGGTGCATATGGCACACAAACCACTGCTTGCCATTTGTTGTTTGGTGGGTGTTGCTGCCACTACACGCCACAAGCAGCCACCACAATTGAGAGCCAATAGGTAATGAAGAGAGAAGAGGGGGGGTGTTCCTTAAGTTGTAATCGAAGAAGGGAAATTTCTTGTTTCTAACTTTATTTGTTCTTTCCCCATAATTTTCTACTTATAATGATTTTTTTTATTTTTTTTTAAAATTTTTTTATTTATATCGTAATTGAAATATTGAAATTTTTTGTTAGGCTTGTGCCTCATTCCTTGCCTTGCTAGACCTCTAAGCAATGTTGTCAAATCGCCAAAGTGATTGTATGTGGTCCTCTGTGTGTGATTGCTTGTGCGATCACACAATCACACAAGTGATCGCACTACAATTTATTTATTTTTTTTTGAAAAAATAAAAATTTTTAAAAAAGAAGGAAAAAAATAAAATAAAAATTGATTTTTTCCCCATAAAGACTTAACTACTCCCATCAATTTTCAAACTAATTTGTGTAATATTATTTTACTATCTAAGCTATAAATAACTAATAACTAAGTTAAACCATTAGCCAAAAGATGTAATTATGTAAAAAATTAACAACTCAATAACTTACTAATAAAAAATTAATAGTTTTATTGATAAACAAAATTTACAAAGTACAAACTACTAATCTACTATATACATTGTTTCCTCTCCCATTGTTACACATCACTACCATCGTTGTCGCCATTATTGTCAGAGTCATCTCCTTTTTCAATGTACACTTCTTCTTCTATTTTTTCATCATCTTGTGCGCATCCACGTCTAATAGTCGAGCATCTTCATCTTGTACTTCTACATTCTCAATATCATTGTCTTCTCCTTGAGGACCTTGACTACTACTAGTAGGCCTCGTACTACTACTAGCCCTTCCAGCTCCTCTTCTCTGCCGTTGAGAACCTTTGCCAATTGTCGATCCATAAGTGACATCTTCGACTTAGGCCCATGTAAGGGACTCGTCGGCAAAGATTGGATCCTTTGTCTTCACAAGCCACTCACTATCTACTTCTAAATTATCTAGGCTGATAGAATCATAGAATTCAAGCTTTTCTTGTCTGACTTGGAATCTTTTCCGTTGCTTCTAGTTATACTAGACGAAGACCAGGTCGTTGAGCTTCTTTTGTTCAATGTAATTTTTTTCATATGAGTCTGCATAACATTTAGAAAGTGTATTAGCAATTTAGCATTGAAATTTGAAAGTTTGAAACTGGAAGTGAATTTATAACTTTTTAAGAGTTATAAAACTTAGCGACTTGTACTCGAGTTGAGCCCACAACTGCTCGAGGAACACGAAAGGCCAAGAATTCTCATGGCCAGCTTTTGTAGTGTCGGATGCCTCCTAGTCCGGTCAACTCCATACATAGACCACCGGTCAGCTGTGCAAATAAGTTTAAGTTAGACACTTTCTCACTTAGACTTCTTACATTGTAAGTTGCAAACTTCATAGAATTGTACACTTATTTGGCAATTTCCTACTTCTATGCTTAATAATAATCTCTCCTGATCAAATTCTTGCACTCTTCATGTAGAAGTCCAACTCCCAAGAAATTTTATCCTATTTGTCTTTGTTTGGAATCATTCTTTCTAAAGCATCAAGAAAGCTGACCATATGAAACATGGCTGCCACGGTCTGATCGGCAAACGCAAGGAATATAGATAAATTAATGATGTAGGTGGCTGAAGACAAAGGGGATATCATTTTGCTCCCCCATCTAGCATCTATAATATTTAGGATCGGCTGCTAATCACGTTCTTTATAGTTGAAGTGTTCCATTATTTTGTTTCTAGCCATCTCCATTGCATCGTAGATATTGCCCATGAGTGGCTTTTCATCACCGTCCACTAGTCACAACACACTAAGGGCGTGTTTGGCGCATGGTATTAGTTGGGCTTAGGTGGGATGGAATTGCATCTGGTCCTGTGCCAATTCAACTCCATGTTTGGGAAGAATGGAAAAGCTTGAAATTAGATCAGATGGAATTGTATTGGGTTTCGTGCCAATTTCACTCAATATTAGCAAGTTGTGTAGGTCCCACCATGATGTGTGGGCTATATCCACACCGTCCACCCATTTTTCAAGATCATTTTAGAGCATGGGCCAAAAAAGCAGGCAGATCTAAAGCTCAAGTGGACCCCACCATAGAAAGCAACGAGGATTGAATACTTACCATTGAAAACTTCTTTGGGGCCACATGAGTTTTGGATCTGCCTCATTTTTAAGCCCGTGCCATAAAATGAGGTTACAAAACAAATGAACGGTTTAGGCATAACACGTGTTTGATTCTCAATAGTTTCAAATGATGGTGGGTATATCCATTCAATGTACCACCGTATTATAAACAAAACACAGAATTAAGCTTAGCCCATGGTAACAGGGGACAATCCCTGCCATGGGTAATAATTATGTTTTTTGAATCCCATCCCACCTAATCCTTCCCAATGCCATGCCCCAAACATGGCCTAAGGGTTCTAATGATTTTAAGGCATTTATCACTTGAGCCTAAAATTGAGAAAAAAATATGGTTTGTTGGACTAACTTTCCTTCTGCCTTCTTTGACCATGGTCCATTATTCCAATCAGCCAACACTACAAAGGACCTAAGTTCAGCTTTCTTTGAATTTAATCTTTGTGGTGTTAAGAAAGTTGTTGCAAATTGGGTCGCGGCTGGACGAAGCAAGTTGCAACCGAGATGGCTTCTCATGTGATGGAGAAGAAGAGCATATTTGTACATAAAAGTCATGAGTCTCTTAACCCTAGCAACTACTTTAAGCTACTGCCTACCTATATCTTCTGATATTAAATCGACACAATGTGCCGCACATGGTGTCTAAAATAAGTGTTTCCTTTTCTCCATAAGTTGGCAACCGACCGCTACATAATTAGTTGCGTTGTTCGTGATAACTTGGACAACATATTCATCTCCTACCTCTTCAACTACACTATCTAATAATTTAAATAAATAATCGACCGTGTGGGAATGGACCAATCAAAAACATTGCCTTAGTTGAATGATTTACAAAGAAGTTATCGATGTCTAACCGGATCTGTTCGTCTATCCATCAGCCATTAATGAACAACTATATATTTTCCAACTTTCTTTGTATTACGTGATAAAGTTTTTAGTAAACTCAACCTCCTTTTTTAGGCACATCTCTCTCACTTCATTATAGGAATGAAAGTTTCAAGCCAAGTCTAAATTGACCTATAGCTTCAACTATTACTTTAAAACTCTTCATCTTCCCGATGTTAAAAGTTACACCAGCTTGATAAAACCAATTTGCAATGTACTGAATTGTGGTTTTTCTATCCTTCTTCTTATACTAGTTTTCTAAAGTAGTTTAAGCAGGTCCTTTGCTCTTTTGGTCAATTATATCTTCCGGATGTGGTCTACACCACCTATCCATAGGCCCATGCCTATCGGCCCTTTAACGGCCGGTCTAGATTGCCCTTTGGATGTAGGTGGTTTAGATTCATCCAAATCTACTACATTGATGTCCTCATAAGCTTCTCCCTCTATAAGTTCTTCTTGCATGGTTGCTGTATCATGTCTTTTTCAAGCATGCTTGTTCATATACTCTATGATTTCCCAATGAATTTCTGGAATAACATCGGTACATGCTCTTGCATTTGCTCGCACAAGGTGTTATTTATGCTGGCCAAGACCACCAGAACTTTCGTATCTGCATAGGTCACACACTACATGGGACTTATCACCGGCACTTTTATGGTGCCTGTATGTCCAACCCAGGTCATTTGACTTTGGCCCAAAGTAGAAGATTGGGAAGAAGACATGATGACACTATGTAGTGTAGTAGAGTAGCGACCGTGGGGTGCTAGTGTATGTGTATGTACTAAACTAAGTAACAAGTAGAAAGCACTAAGTAGTGGACTATTAGTAACTACTAAGTAAGGGCAAGTATTAGTAATTTAGTATGGTAGGTAAGTAGCATTGCTGCCATGTGCAATCGCATATGCGCATATCCATATGTAGATCGCATATGTTGTATATGCAAAAATATGCGATCGCATATGCGATGTATGCGATCGCATATTGGCCATGGCACATGGAATTTTTATTGTTATTTTTTTTTTTTTTTTTTGCAAAAAAAATAACATTTTGTATATGAAAAGGCTTCCAAATCTCCTCCATTTGCAATATTCTCACTCCAAAACTCTCTTACTCTATTTTTCTCTTATATTTCTTAATTACAAGTGGTCTTAACGTCCCTCTCTCTTGTATTTCCTACATCCAAGTGATCTCTCTCTCTCTCTCTCTCTCTCTCTCTCACACACACACACACACATTCCCTCTCTCTTGGAAGTTGGAAGATCAAGATTCAAACACTTTTTAAGTTTCAAGGAAGATAGCTTGTTGATTTTCTACCATAATAAATAAATAGCTTGTTGATTTTGTTGTTACTTCTTGTTAACTATATTGTTAAATGTGGATGACTCGATGTTTAATTCCTTTTATCTCTTTCAAATGTATTTTAAATATGTAAAATTAGTTATCTATTAACGTAGAAAAGTTCTCATTTTCTTATATTTTTTTACAATTTTTTGAGTTTTTCCCATATCCATATATATATATATTCAAAAAAAAAATATGCGATTCGACAACATTGGTAAGTAGTAAATACTAAAAATACTGAGAGAGAGAGTATGCGTCGCATATGCAATTGCTTTATGTGATTGCACACCATCTAGATGACATATGAGAGAGAGAGAGTGAGAGAGAGAGAGAGAGAGAGAGAGAGAGAGAGAGAGTTGCCTCTTGAGTGCATCTCTTTTGTTTTTTTCAAAGATAAAAATTGACAGCCAACAAGAATACAACCTTGGGTACTGCTATTAGCATGACAGCCTGCAGTACCTAGGTTCTCCCAACCCAGTCCTCTTGTATTAGGTTCCACTCATTGCAAATCTCTCTTCAACACGAACAGTAAATCGGAACCAAGCCATCTTACAAAATTCTTAACCCAACCTATACATGAATTCGATTGGCCAAAAGAAGAAACGGCTCACAAAAAGAAAATGCCTAACCATTATTTAGAACCTCAAGGGACTGAGTATGCCATTCATATCTTCATTTGCTGCCCACGCTCCTATATATATATGTCTAAAATTAGCAAGCCATCTTACAAAAGATAGTTTTACCTGGAATAATCTGTCAATTCTTCACTCTAATTGCATCAATAAAACAAGGGGATTATAGGATCTTAGATGCATTATAATTAGCAAAAATGGACTGTGTGATGATGTAATCAGGTGTTTTCTTGCCACGCGGTGTTACTGTTCTATGGAAAATTCCAAAGCATCTATTCCTTGGAGGAGGATGCCAAATTGCTCTCCAAGTCTTGGACTCGTTTCCAAAAAATTTCCTGTTGCGCTGTAACTACGAAGATTTTTTTTACACCCTATACTCAAAAGCCGGCCTTCTCATGGAATAGGCTTTTATTTGTTCCACATTGTCTGAGAGACCACTCTATTCTTCATTTGAAGTAGTAATGTCATGGTCGGACTTGATTTTTATATGGCTGAGAAGACCTTTGACTCTTTGAGCGTTTAGGTGACATGCGGGGCCTGGAACTCAAATTTGAGAACGGTCTGTCTGGTGTTGTTGCAGGTAAAGAAGGAGAGAGCAGAACGCGAGGCATTGGGAGCATTGCCTCTGTATCAGCGCACTATCCCCTGATTGCATTGCTGCAATTTGCTGCCTGGCTCTGTAACTCTTTGAGGATTAGGGTGTGGGCATTAGTCTTTCTGGTAAGATACCATGATGAACAATGAAAGCTTAGTGCCTGGTGTAATCTGTTTCAGATCCTTCTTTTTCTTCTGGGGGACATGATTTATCATCATTTGCGGTGAGATTTTAATAATGCAACTCTGGTTTGGGTTCGACTGCCAATAAGGCATTTTTTCAGAAGTTCATTGCATTGATTAACTTGGCAGCTCATGACACACCGCACATGCCACCATAGCACATGGGTACATATCCAATCCTTCCATCCTAGGAATAACACCGGGTGTCTGGCCCAAGAATCAGGTCAGTCCACTAGTTATATGGGCCACACTTGATAAAATAACTTGGCCAAAGTTTTTTGACCCATCTACTGTTTCTAATATCAGGGCCCAACTACTGAGTGGAACAGATTTGTTTTTGGGCAAGAACATCTACACCACTGGACCCTCCTGATGCAATTGCTTGGGTTTTTTACCTAGCAGCCATGGTGGCACATTAGCTGCCTTGTACATGCGGGTGGGCCAAGAAAAGCTCTTTGTTTGATTTACTGAACAGGCCGTTATGGAACCTGTGACCTCAATTTATTGACCCACTGTACAAGATCTGGACTGTCCATCTATTATTCCTACACATGACAGATTCTTCCAATCACTGAGAATTGGATGCGTTGCAGTCACTGATAAAGAGGATTTTCTGCCCATTTAATGCCAACCTTGTGAACTTATCTAACTGCCCATTTGTAAGCCCTCGGGAGCATCCAACTGGCTACTTGATGCTCATTACTGGTATGATTTTTTGTAGTACCCACCTTCCTCAAACGGACAGTACAGATGGTGGATCAAGATCTTCCATTCATGTAACGCATAGATATTGAATGCCATGCCCTGTCCTACATAAAAAGGCTGGTGAACAGGGATTCCAGCATCAATCAATTTTTATGGGGCAATAGTCTAGGCCAGTTCTGTTGAGTGGGGTCTGCCTACATGAATGGTCAAATTTTCACGTGTACCACGGAGTCATCTCTTCACAACACACAGCACAGCAGGATGATTTATTAGTAGGGCGGTCCAAAATTCTCCTACTGTGATGGTAAAACGATCCAAGAAACACGAATCAAGGTATTCTTTGCATATGATCATCAAAATTTGTGTAAAGAAGTACGATATGTGTGTGGCTATTGGAATATGGCCATCCATGACCTCATATGGAAGGGTCTGGATTTATATCCGTGAGAAAAAAAAAAAACAGGAAGAAAGTGTTCGGCTGTGTTTGGGCTCTCTCTGCTCTACCGTGCCCTCTCCGTTTCCTCTGGTACAGGACAGTTTTAGTGATAAAAAGTCCGTTTGATTGTACACTCTGAAAAAGGGTTCGATGCCAAAGCATGGGTTTGATGGTTGGGCTGTGCAACGCTTATTTATTTCAGTTGTCAAAGTAAGTGCTAAAATGCTGACTCGGCAAAAACCAATAAACCAATATGACAGGAGAGGCAGGCTAATAACCATTTTCCGGCAACTCTTCTTTGAATGTGTTTCAGCCATTTAACTCAATAAACTCAATGTTCAAAATGATATGGAAAAATGGATGGACGGTGTAGATAAAACCCAAACATCAAGGTGGCCACACAGAGCCCCTGCCCATGCTGAGTTCGGGACGGGTAATACCCATTCGGCGTTCAATCACCAATGTTTCCTATGGTATGGTCCACTTAATAATTGGATCTGCTTCATTTTTTGGATAATGCCCTAGAGTGATCTAGAAAAATTGATAGACCGGCATGGATACAAAATACATACATCAAGGTGGGCCCCAAGGTAAGGGCGGCACTGTCTTGGATGAGTCTGGGTCTCACCTAATCCGCTCTTGTTCAAGGTGAAACGCCTCATAAATTCGCTGGATCTTGAACGCGAGTGTGGGGTCAGCAAATTGCCTGTTTCCTTCTATTGCCCTGAGAAATATCAATGCAATTTGTCCAAGGACAGATTGAAGGGGTTAGTCTCGGAAGAAATGGCACACGTGTTGGTTATAGGTCACTCTTCAAGTAGTGGCTACATTGGTCATCACCGTTGCCAAAAAAAATAAAATCAAGAGATTCCACTTATCAGAAGGACCATGTGCATTGTCGAACGTGGACTGTTATCTGTTTTCAAACCATCTTTCTCACCCAAGTTCTCACATGATGAGTGGTGAGAGAGAGAGAGAGAGAGAGAGGAGTTCATTGAATAACCAGAGAATTGCGTCCATTGATATCAAAACCTCGTTTTCCCATCTCCATCTGCACAACAATATATACACCAAAGATTAGCGAAGATACAAAACTCAAATGAACTAAGTAATGCTATAATAGTTATAATGCAAGTTATGGAGTCGTAATCCTATGTTTCAACAATAAGACTATGGCCTGCACATGTGCCATGCATGTATATATGCTAACCCAGACCATCCAAATCATGGGCATGCATTTACGTGGATAGAGCATGACCTTTATTTTATTTTTATTATTTATTTTGTGTGTCTACGCTGCCGCCCCAACACAATCTCTACTGCAAATCCTTAATGCAAGAGGGAGCGGATCCACATTGCCGAAGGCGGGTGACCAAACAAGGGAATTACGGAGATAGCCAGCATCCTGTGGCTGTCATTTAATCAAGGTACAAGTAGAACGAGTCTTATTTAAATAACTTGAGGAGTGATCGCATGCAATGTAACATATGGTGATTACCGTTCATTCAACCTTTGTGGGCCCACTGTAATGTGTGAATGCCATCCAACGTACCCTTTAGATGGGACCCCAGTGTTAGGAGACTATACCAAAATCCAGCATGATGGATGACTGCTGGGGTGGGCCGCAACAAAGGGAATAACAAGGGAAAGACCGTCCACCATGGAAAATTCCAGATGGAATGTGGGGTCCACCAATCTACTCATCAGGTGAGTCCTACCTGAATTAACGGACATACCAACACTCAAGCCATTCCAAACTTAGGTGGGCCACAGAAGTGAATGTATATGTTTTAGGCCCGATTGTACATTGCTCCCTGTGGTGTGGCCCACCTGAGTTTTTGATAGGGATTGATCATTCTGATATGTGAGGTGCCAAGGAGGTGCACCAGATGCACGGTTCGGATTCCACATAAACATCACAGGTGGGCCCCACACAACTCAAACGCATGGTTAGAATACGTGATCATTCCCCATAAAAGATCTGCTTGGTATCCGTTAGAATTACACTGATTAGTCAGGTGGACAGCACTTGTTATTGGATGGCTGAGATCACTTGACTAACTGTCCACATTCAACATACACTTGTTGCCCTCCTGATGATCGAACTGACTTATGTTTGAACCATGAAACAATTCCAAATACGAACCCTACTTAAATGGGCTGGGCCTGAGTTGGGTCGGGAAAACAATTCCAACAGATGTTTTAGCCCATTTTGCCACCTCCTTGTAAACTACTCGCTTTATCGAGTGGCCCCTCAGATTACTTGGTCCGCACCGTGGGAATCAAACGGCCTACAAGGATTTAACGGTCCATCTTTTTATAGTGGGCGGATGGGCTACAAAGCTTAGCAGGTTAAAATGAACCTATGTAATGTGGCCCAAAAGAAATTTTTACTGATGGGCATTCAATCCATCAACACTGATTCCTGTGGTGTGGTCCACCTGAGATTTGGATATGTTTTCTATTTAGGCTTATGTCCTAAAATGATCTGGCAAAACGGATGATGGACGGTGTGTGTATACAACACATACATAAAGGTGGGCCCCACCGTCACGGCCTCACTAAATCCCCCCTCCTCACATTTCTACTGTAACACGAAACGGTTTCACCAAATCCTACAAAATTAGTAATAAGGCCGGTTCTCCCTCTACCATAATTTAATAACAGCCACAAGATAATACTGAGATTGAGGTGGGCCATGCCAGCCCCTGCCTCTCTCTCTCTCTCTCTCTCTCTCTATAAATACCACTTCCCACTCCATCTTTTAGCCACATCTATCTTTCGATCTGTTCTAAAGAGAGAGTAAGAAGAAGAAGAAAAGAAAGAAATGGCCAATGCAAAGTTCATTATTGCATTGTTCTTGATCATATGCATGCTGTGGCTGGTGTGCATCCCGGCCGTCCGAGCCAAATGTTTTGAAGACTGCATGGCGAATTGTGGTAATAATAATTTCTGCCTTAAGGATTGCGGTGGCCGTTGCATCGACATCGATGACCCATAGCAAAATGCTGCCAAATCAGAGACTGGTAAAAAAAAATTAAAAAAAAAAAAAAATCTTCATTGAACATGTCGTTTGGGTGACATTTATGGATTTCATATTTTACCACTCTTTAAGTTGTCCCATCTAGTCCTAATATCTACATGTATTTTCTGTTTCGCTATCATTATCATCATCAGTATCATTGTGTTATCCCGGCTATTTGGGGTTGACATACTATTCATCTATTTAGATCAAAATACGAGTTCTCGTGATTGCTTGGAAAAAGTTCAATGACTAACAACAGTATCTAGGTTGGAATGATGTATCACCAATGGCCGCACTACTACTTGCATGCTCATTTATATTCACTAATTTTTATTTTATGCTTTTTTGCAGACACATGGGCATGGGATTTTTCAGCGGCATTAAGGGGACGGTCGTGATCACTTGTTGGGCTACTACTTCCTTTCCCTTACCTTAGTAGAATCCATATATGGAATGTTTCGAAATTCATGCAACTCGCACATCTTACTCACCCATATTCAAATGGGAACAGATTTCCATCTGAGTTGTATTGTTGTTGAAATAATGCTTCTTTTGGAGCTTATAATGTAAGGCGTG
The DNA here is from genome assembly GCA_037074715.1 of Magnolia kwangsiensis. Classification (NCBI taxonomy): domain Eukaryota; kingdom Viridiplantae; phylum Streptophyta; class Magnoliopsida; order Magnoliales; family Magnoliaceae; genus Magnolia; species Magnolia kwangsiensis. The sequence continues at coordinate 11,482,296 of CM073571.1, forward strand.
TTTGAATGTATGATGGTCGTTGATCCTTTGTTTATGGGCTTTGGTTCAAATGGTTATCAAAAAAAGAAAAAGAAAAAATCATTTCAACTCATTTATAAAAGACAATGTGGGCAAATGTGTCTGTTCCATTACTGTAATCCATTCTAAAAGAACATATATTTTCTTGATTCAATTTTATTTTATTTTTTTTTTATTGCAAAGAAAATGATGGAATTCTGCCAACCAATCATTAACTTTTTTTCATAGTTACAATTCTCTTTTATAGTAAATCTTACTTTTACACTTGTAAAATGATCATGCCCTAAGAATTGAAGTTGTTTTTCAATGATATAAATTAAATTAGTGGGTAAATAAACATCAGAGTAATGTATTTCCACACTATGAATTTCTCCTAATGAAGCAGTTCCTTAATATTTATACCACTATTATGGCCCACTTGAAGAACTGAAGGCCTAGGTTTATGAGTTAGGAATGATCATGTGACAGTATGGATTCCATACAAGTGCAATGCATTAGAACATCCGAAGGTTGGAGAAAGCACTCCACATCTTAATCACTTTTTCACAAAAGAGCCGCAGGATATCTTACCAGACAACATCGGCCTTGCAAGATGTAATCGTTTTGTTTGATATGAGGATGTCATCAAGATAGACCTTAAGACAACACGTCCATACTACCTGGAAAGTATTATCTTGTTATGGTACATCTCTTCCACCCACAAGTCCATACACATGGAAGTTGCACAGTGGATTGGACTGTCCATCCTAAGATCATTGCCATGGATCGACCATGGTTGAATTATCTCAGTACTCTTTCAAATCCTAGCCATACGAATTGTGGCCTTATAACATATACAGTGGAAAGCAGATAAATAGAGCCATTAGCATTCATAGAGTATCTACGTAGTTTTTAGTGTCTTTATAATTAGCTTTATGTGATCTTCGTTGTCTATGCATATTTACATGACATATATTTGACAATTAGGATACTAATATAAGGAAAAAAAAAAAAAAAATCATTGCTATTCACAATTTACAAATAGATTAAAAGTTTATATATAAGAGGAAACACATGTCATACACGCACTTATAAATTGCCAACAAAATATACATATAAAAGATAAAATATATATACCATACATAAGTAATATACACCAACAAAGAATGAGCATGGGCCATGATGTAGGGAGGCATATCTTTATCTTTAAACTTGCTCTTAAATTGAAATTGAATAAACAACGTTAGTTTGTCTATAAGCTAATTATGTTCATAAGGTGTCATTGTCTTAGAATATATGTTTCTTGGTTGATTATGTGAGGCAATGTGAATAATTATGATTTCTTGATCCAAGTATTTTCACTAATGAAATTACAATCAATCTCAATTTCATTAGTTCATTTGAGAAATAAAATAAGATTTGAAGCAAGCAATGCACTCATATTGTGGGCGATATGCGATGTTGAGGAAAGATGGATATCATCTCACTACCACTGAGGACAATATTGCTCTATAATTTGTAAGAAAGGTCTTCCTTCTTGGATTTCCATACTAAGATTTAGGGTCAGAGGATGAACTTAACTCGACCTTGGTTTCCGACCATTAATGGAGCTGTCACTGGGGAAGACATTGATGCAATGGAGTTTCCTTCTCTTCCTCTCTCCTATATAAGCCATGCTCGTCAAAGTGATTTAGACCATTCATCTTGCTACCCTGATGGCTAATGCCATGTGTGACCCACTTTTTACATATTTTACTTTAGAAAATGACTGGAAAATTATGTTTCTTTTTCATTTTCATGAGACAAAAGACTTTCATGGAGCACATATCAAACAATGAGTATATGAGCATTTAGCCCAGCCAATATTATGTCGGCTTGCAATACGTCAAAGGCATGTCAAGGTCAAATAAATAATGGTAACAATCAATATTTATCAATAGATAGTGGACTCACAAAAACTTCCTCATCATCTTTCTTATCTCTGGCTTTATTTTCTTTGAAATAGCCACCTGTTTGGCAGTAGTTATGCTTGATAATATGATCATGTCATGAGTATATTTTTTGTTGATGAACAACATATTCATCAAAAGGCTATATGAAACTTCAACTTAAGGAATTATGCAGGACCCAGATCTTTCATTTAAGTTTCTTTTACTAATAAGCTACTCTAACATGTAAATATTTTCAAAGTCATCACCAATGGTGAGAATTTCATCTACATAGAGTAGAAGCAGAGTACTCCCTTTTCATAGTCATGATCGTTTTGTTTCTACTGGAGTTCAAAAATGATTCCGCATAAAAAATTATAATAGAACTTGTTTATGTCCGTACAAAGACTTTGAATAACACATTATTGATTTGCTAATATAGTATTAGGTATAGGGGCAATATGCCCTCTTCAATCTATTTCAAACATTGTCCACTAATGAATTTCATAAATCATATTGATGGGGCAGATGCCGGATAGTGATATTTTGCAACCAAGGCAAGGTAGCGGATTAAGTGTTACTCGGTTAACACCCACTAGTGAATGTTACCCTTACCATGTGGGGCCCACCTTGATGAATGTGTTGTATATCCATGCCGTCCATCCAAATTTTCAGCTCATTTTAAGATGATATCCCAAAGCATAAGCAGATCCAAATCTCCAGTGGATCACACCACTGAAAAAGGTGGTGAATAACTGTTAAAAAACTTTTTATTGTCTACAAAATGTTTGGATCAAGATGATATGAGTATTTTATCTTCATCCAGGTTTTTTAAACCTTATCAATGGGGTGGATGAAAAATAATCATTAGGGATCTGCATATGGTGGGCCTTGGGAACTTTTAATGGGGACCTTTAATCACCATTGTTATTTGAGGTGTAGTCCACTTGAGATTTAGATCTGCTTAATATTTTAGATCACATCCTAAAATAGGCTAGAAAAATAGATGGACAATGTAGATATAAAACACATCATCAAGGTGGGCCCTACGATAAGAATAACACACGCGAAGGTATTGCATGGGTAACACCTTATCCTCTCTCAAATCAAATGCCTTTTCATAGTCAATATCATACACAGTCCGTTACCATAATTGCATCCTTCAATCCTTTTATCAAAATACAGCTTTCACTGAGAAAACCCCCTCATTGTCGTTGCTAACTGTCGTATGCAAAGCTTTATTCCAAGACGTCATTTTCCTAGTAGTTAGGGTTTATCAATTAATAATACACCCAGATCCATAGCTTAACAAGCCGACTGGGTGGAGATACCTCGTTTCAACACTTGATGTCTTGGCATGAATCCCTAGTGGGGGTGGCTAACATAGAGTGTGTGTACTGACATGGTTGTGTACCAGTACTGACAAGCTAAACTCAAAAAAGAAAAAAAAACAATAATCAATAAATAAAAACTAATATTATCTTTTCTTTTATAAGCCTGCCTGTTTGGCCGGACCAATCCCTTAGCATTAGGAGGGATGGGATCACGATATCCTGAGAAATGCATGACAAGCCAAACAGACCCCGGAGAACTTGTCTCAGGATATAAGCAATCCCATGGATCTTAAAACAATCCACTGACACGCCATCATTACCTTAAAATTGATCCCATCCCTTGGTTGGATGGATTGGAAGGTAAAATCCCGGTATATGCTTGGCGTGCCAAACAGACCCAGTGAGCTTGTCCCGGGATAAGGCAATCCCATGGATCTTAAACCAATCCACTGACACCACCATCATTACCTTACCATTCATCCCATCCGTCGTAATCCCATGGGATTCGCCTGGGGCCTGTTTGGTTTTGGCCAAGGCATCTTACATGATGGGGCTTTCTTCATAAATGGATTGGATATTGCACATGTGAGACACATTTCCTTTGGCCCAGGGATAGAAAAATGTCTAATTTGGCCACGGACCTGTTTGGTAATAAGGAGATCCGGTTGAAATTTGTGGAGGGTATATATGGAACCATTTATTGTGTGGGCTTCAACATTGATGGACCATAGTCTAATAATCAAAAGATGGTACCTGTCCAATTTAAATTGACATTTGCTCGTTAAATGAGAACGGTTGCCCACTTATAGCTAACGTACCAGTCCGAGAGTTTCTGCACTACCATACAGTCTCATTTTCTTAATAGTGGGGCCCATGATCCAGTTGTCGGAGCCGTTGATACAGCAGAAACCCCTTTGGATGGAAGCGGATTGCGTACTGAGTAACTCAGTACCCTTAGCTTACTGAGTAAACTGTGTGGGGTCCACTGTTATTTATTTATTTAATCCACTCCATTAACCCATGTTAACAGATAATTTTAGGACTATATAACAAAATTGAACAAATTAAATTCTCAAGTGGACCACACCACAGGAAACAGTTTGATTGAACCTCTACCATTGAAAATTATTTGGAGGCCAAAGAAGTTTTGGATCAAGCTGATGTTTGTAGTTTCTCTTCATCCATGTCTTTGTGATCTTATGAATAGGTTGGATGACAAATAAAAATTAATTTGGACCCTAGGAAGGTTTTAACAGTGGAAATCATTATTCCACACTGTTTCTCTGTAATGGTCCACATGAGCTTTGGATTCACTTTAATTTTTGGATCAACCCATAAAATTATCAGTAAAAATGGATGCACAGTGTGGATAAACCACATACCTTTATAGTAGGCCCAACTGAGTTTACTCAGTACGATAAGAGAGTACTGAGTTCTAACTCAGCATGCAATCCGATTTGCCTTTGGATGGCCCTATTCTAAGGGGTCTTTTGGCACCATAAAGTAAATGGGGGTTTCAAATCTCCTCAAAGAGGAGTTTTAAATCCAAAGTGAAAATTTACATTACATATAAAATCCTTCAAACCATTGCATGTGTATCATGTGTGTCACATGCTATTAATCTATTAAGCACATGGTCCACTAATGATATATGAAAAAATTCATATTATCAATTGCATCTCTATAATTATTTTAATATGATGATTTGCACCATCCAAACATTGTTCATTTAAATTAATGGTTAAAAATTGTTAGTTAGTTACATGAATGTTTCTTATTTATTTATTTATTTTACATGCACACACGCACTCATGTTGTAGTGGGATTTCACCACCTATGAATACTCGAACCCTTAAGCAGGTGTTGAAACTCCTGAGAATTTACCACCGGAGCAAGAGTGAGGATCTGATCTAGTGCTTGTGGCCCATCTGAGACTTGGAATTTCATCATTTTCAAATAAAATATATATTTCAATGGGCTTATTACAACCATTGTATCAAACATTATATACTTACACTAATTAGATATGTTAAAGTTAATTTAGTAATTAAATTTAAATCCATGTAAATATACTATGTATAAACTACTTTTGGATTACAAGAATTTTGAATCCAAGGTACCAAACCCAACAGGTGGATTTCAAATCTAATGGATTCCGAATCTAGGGGATTCCAAATCCATGCTCCCAAACAGGCCTTTTTCACCAGCAAATAAATGATTATGAAATAAATTAGTGCAATTGTCCACATGAGGAAGGGAAAATATTCCGTGGCTACTATATTAAAATATGGATGATTTTTGGCGCACGGGCCGTTTATGATTAGGCCACCTCTCATTTTTGTCTTGGTTAGTGAATCAGCTTGCCCACTTATAGAAACACAAAACCGAGCTTATAATACGCAGGCACTTTGAAATTACTTAAAATTGCACACGTGGCTAATGAGAAATTTTGAACTAAGCTGTCCAAATTACGGGTCCCAGTGTATATTCGACAGAAATTAAGATCATTTGATTATTGGATTGCTGGACATTTATATGGTTAAGAATAAAAATTATCCATGGTCTTATTTCAACAAACAATTGTCGACCAATCAGAGGATGATATTGTTCGACTAATCTGATTTCAGGCCAGTGACTTAGCGACAATGGGTTCCACAACTTAGTCGGCTTGATTTGAGTTATTTTATGACACGTATACAATTTATTAGTGCCTGTATATAAAGCGTCATACGCAGCCGGAGTATCAATTAACTCCCAATTGTCAGGACTCTGGCCAGACGCTTGCACATGGACTTCAGTGGATTCCCGAGCCACCAAGGTCGGTGGATCCCTGACGGTGAGGCCCACCTTGATGTATGTGACTAACATCCACTCCATTTATCCGTTTGGACAGATCATTTTAAGTAAAAAATCCATAAATGAAGCAGCTCCAAATCTCAGGTGGACCACCCTATAGGAATCGGTGGTGATTTACCATTAAAAGCTTCTTGTGTGCACAAAACTAATGGATCAAGCTGATATTTTTTGTTGTCCCTTCATCGAGGTCCTTGTGACCTTATCAACAGGTTCTATGGTAAATAAACATTCCTACAGCCCCCGGGAAGTGTTTAACAGTGTGTTCAATCGAAGGCATGGATATAAGGAATATAGATAGGAAAGTTTTTAATGGTGTGTAATCAATCACTCGGATGACACCGATATAAGGAATATAGATCATGGTGGACTCCACAGTAAGGGCCTATTAAATACCCCAACACTCGTATGAAGGTCAAATGCTCGAGTCACAATGGTATGAGTTATGATTGTCCCTCTGCCTTTTCCCAATATATTTTTATGCATATATATTTCAATGTATATATATATATATATATATATATATATATATATGTGTGTGTGTGTGTGTGTGTGTGTGTGTGTGTGTATTCGAATGAACAGAGCCTAGTTCAAGTCAAACCGAATTAAGCTTGGCTCTACTCGACTTTGGCTCATTTTTAAAACAATTTAGATCATATAAAGCTTGCTTCGCCTTGAGGCGTTGTTCAAGCCAAGCTAAATCAAGACAAGCTTGGTAAGCTTTTCGAACTAGCTTGGCTCGCATACCAACTTATCCCAATTATTTATAAGGCCATTGGCATTGGATTGAACTGAAAATACCAAAAAGTCTTAATTTGATACAAAACTTTGGTGGCCATCTAATGTTTCGATGGTAGTCATTAAATCTCCATTGTTTTCTCTCTTGTGGCTCACTTGGGTTTTGGTTTCACCACATTTTTTGTGGCATATTTTAAATGATCTAAAAATCAGATGTACGCAATGGATTTCTCACAAACATCAAGGTGGCCCCGTGTAGCTTCCCATCTCAAGAGCTTCTGGCCAAAGCCTTTGCAGGAAATTCACGTCCCTTGCTCATGGTCCTCCTCAGCTATTTAATAATTTCTGTCTGCAGGAAAGTGGGGTCCACTAGAATCCAATAGGTGAAGGATCTGCGCTATTATGTGCCGGCATGAAAGTTCTCATGACATGCGGGAAACATGAACGTCTGTGCTTCTGAAAAGGGTTTCCGTATAGCAGCCATGTGGGCCGTATACGTCACAATACCAAGAATCTGAACCACATAAGGAGAAACATCGTAGATGAATTATATTCCAGAAAATTGTGGGAGCAGACTAGGTACGGCCCTAATCATGCCAGTCCAAAAATAAAATAGATTCAAATATCAAGTTGACAATATCAAAGGAAATCCTCATGATTGATTGTTAAAACCTTCTTGTGGGCCACAAAAGTTTTGGATCGAGCTGATTTTTCCCTTTTCATCAAGGTCCATGTGACTCATCAATAGATTGGATGGTAAATAAATAATATGGTGGGTATTAAGGTGGGTCATGAAGTTTTTAATGGTGGGTGTTCAATCACTACTGTTTCCTATGGTATGGTCTACCTGAGATTTGGATTTGTTCCATGCCTTAAAATAAGCTAGAAAATCGTATGGACAATGTAGATATGCGATCAGGTTAATCATTCATTGCAAGTCTCTATAGGATACGTTGGATGATCCAACCAGTGTAATTTTACAAGATATCGTTCGTGGAGTGCTCTGGACGGGACAACTCATCAAGCGTAAGCTCAGGAATGATCAATGGCCCGCGAACTAGTCGTGTACGATGACGACACAGGAAGAAGATGCGGATTGCATATTGACATTGCGGACAGGTTGGACGGTGCTCTATAGGCACCATAATTTGAAAATTGAGTACCTTGACAGGGTTTAATAATCAATACATATTCACAAATAAATTGCACATATGTCATACTTCTAACTCAAATCAAAGCGTTGAACTTGTGTTTGGGCCATGAACTAACAATTGACTGAAAATCCTAGTTGACTGGTTGCTGAGACATACAATAATGAATGGCGTAGATGAAACATTCTCAATTCTATTCTCAATCAATGAAAGTAAATGATGCTCAGCATTGGATAACGCTCCATGCTCGATACAAAAAAAATACCACAATGGTCTCCTACATCTGTCGCGTTTGAACACTCAAGCTCTCCTGCAACAAGCTCCCTACTGAGTTCGTGCATCACAAAGCACTGTGGGGCCTACCAAAATATCGATGTAAACTTCAATAACATCAACCAGCTCATGCTGGGATAAGAGACAAAAGATACTGCAGCAGATCTAAAACTCAAAGGGATCCCTTAATCTTCTTGCGACGTGGGTACAAGGGAAAGTACAAAATATCATCCTGATGTCAGGCTTCACCGTGATGTTTAAATGCCATTCAAATGGTGATCATAGGATGATACTACCAGAAAGAAGGGAAAAATACAAATATCAGCTTCATCCAACCACTTTTTTAACGCCCCAATAAGGCTTCAATTGTGGGCGTTTACTCCCCATCGTTTCTCGTGATGTGGCATACATGAGCCTTGGATTTAATTTATTTTTTAGCTTTGCCGGGAACTCCCTATAATAGAGGTTGCAGGAAAATCCCCTTAGATGAGCCCCATAAAAACTCATATAGTCCACATCTATTAAAAAAATAAAAAATAAAATAAAAACCACGTGCAGGCTAAATTAAAATCACAAAAAGGGATTAAATAAAAATTCAAAAGGTCAAACGAAAAATAATAAACAAGAGACACAATGGTCTATATAGTTTAACAATATCTCTATTTAATAAGATAGCAATACAAAACTTTCTTATTCATTGAAATAAAAAATATTGAACGTATAAGACTTATCATTCTTCCACTCTTCCTCTATATATAAACTTTCACAATAAAATACCCAAAAGATAATATAGTAATACCTTTCTTTACCTATCTCCTCCTTATATAGACCGCACTACTAGAGACAATATAAATAGAAGCCTTTTAAAAGTAAGCTTCACCACACATAGGTTTACGAGGGATAGTGAGAGAATACATCTCTTTGTAGAAGACATCTTTACATCCATATATGAGGCACCACCTCAACATTCTCTTACTTGAATACTAGTATCTTTAATAGTTTGAAAAACGTTTTCAATAACAATTGCATATACGTTACCAAGTTTTAGGTAATAACGAGTCCAAGAGAAATCTTGAAGCAAACAAATTTCCCCTTACAATAGGTTTCGTCAATATATTTACTACATTGTCGTCGGTGTGAATCTTCTATAATGAGATTTGCCCATCTTCAACCACATCACAAATAAAAGTAATAATAAACATCAATATGCTTGGTCCAATTATAAAATATCAAATTCTTAGCTAATTAGTATAATGTACTCTGACTATCACGGTGAATCAACACCACTTTCTGCTTGAATTTAATTCTTCTAACAACATCTTCAATTAAATACATTCTCTACATGCTTATGTAGCTAATATGCATTATGCCTTTATGGTAGACAATATCACCATTAACTACAATCTAGATATCCAACTAACCACATCTCTGATAATAGAGAAAATATAACATGTGGTAGATATTTCTTTATTACAATCTCTTGCATAATCTATATCTATAAATCTAACAAATTCTACATTTTGGCCACTATAACAAATAGTCATCTTAGAAGTACCCTTCAAGTATCGAATAATTCACTTCACAACAGTCCAATTATCTCTACTCAAGTTTGCTAAGTACATCCTAACTATTCATACTACTTGGGCAATGTTTGGTCTGGTGCACACTATAGCAAACATAAGACTCCACACTGTCGTTGAATATGGTACTTAAGATACCTGCATTCTTTGCTTCTTTACTAAGACATTGATTTGAAAATAGCTTGCGATTAACAAAAAATTGAGTACTTACTATCTTAGAATTCTGCATACTGAAGCGGTGCAGAATTCTTTTTAATTATCCAGACTTTTCTACTCTTTCTATCTCTAAATACGTTCATTTTAAGAATTCGATTAATAACAATCAAATCCTTCCTATTGAATTTTCTAATCAAATGAGCTTTTAATGTTACAATATTATCTCTCCTAATATATGCAACAAGCATATCATCCACATACAATAACAAGATAAAAAGTCACTATTAATATACTTGCAAATAAATTAATGCACAATGTTCTGCCTCACATATTTGAAATTCAAAGATCATAATAAAGGAATCAACTGATTGTACCAACATCTTAGCGCCTGCTTTAAACCATAATATGAATCTGTTCAGCCGACAAATGAGATTCTTCTTATTTTCTTCAATAAAATATTCAAGTTGAGTCATATAAATTTTCGTATTAAGATTTTCGTGTAGAAAAACAGTTTTTGCATTCAACTGCTCAAGCTCCAAGTCAAACACTGTGAGACCCGTATCCTATTTCGTATCGTTTTGTATGCCTCTACGGTTCTCCCAGTTGAATTTCGGCGACCCGCGATCTGTTTTTGATGTTTGCGTGCATTCTTAAGTCGTGTCTCATATATCAGAGTCGGCTCGACTCGAAACTTGTACCATTACGACCGCACTATTACCGTGGTTCTGACACCACGTATTACGCGCCGAGGCGATACCTGGGCCAGGAGATGTGGGCCCGCGTTCAATTCGAAGAAAAACGTGGCATGTTGCAATCCGTAGAGAATCCATCACATCAATCACTTCACTTGTCAAAGTACACCCATTACTCTATCCCATCCCCAAGTACAAAAGTAACCCTTAAAAAGTCAATTCCCTCCCTTACACAAGTACGCCCATCCATCCCTCTCTCCCATCACTCCTCTCCCATCATCTCTCTCTCTCATTCTCTCTCTCTCATTTTTCCTTCCAAGCAACCCATGTTCACGCTCCCCATGAGAGAGCTAATGTGGTCCACCTTCCTACCTCCCATCTCCACCATTCAAAGTCCATCTCAACCATCGGAATCATTTCCTTGGAGCTCTAGAGACTATAGGCAAAAGAAGGAAGAGAAAATCAAAGGTGGGTGTTCTATAGGCTTAAATTTTTATGTTTTGATGATGGGTCAAGTGAGGCCTACCGATTGATGGTATGGATCTCACTTTAGACCCTAGGTGTGGCCGATGGCCCACCTTGATTCTCATGATCATTCCATGATGGGGTCATTCTCCATGAACCCCATTATGATGTTTTGCTTTCCTTGCATAAATAGGGTCATATAGACCTTGCATTTTGGTGGAGAAAGGATCTCCACCGTTGATTTTTGATTGATGGACCCATATGAAATGGGACCCACTTGATGTATATTATCAATCATGGAAGGGAGGGCCCATAGTGCTGGGGTCCCTCCACTCGATCTCTCTCTTTTTCCCTTGTTTATGACCCCATAATGGATATAATTCATCCAAGTCGTCCACCTTCGTGTGACCCACTTGATGGACGTGTTGGATTTGCACTGTTCAAACTACGTGGGCCCTACCTTAGGGTGATGGAAAAATATACACCAGGTTGATCCAAATCAAGTGGACCATGTCTATGTGGGACCCACCTTGAAATTAACATGTGAACACAGTTCGTCCAACATCCCTGGATGCTGGACGTGTTCACTGAAGTGTGAACAGACAGTGTACTCACAAAAAAAAAAAAAACAGTTTGATTTTAAGGCTTTTGGGTGGGTCATTTATACAGGCCCCACCTTGATGTATGAACCCTATCCATGCCATCCATTCCATTCCTCAGCTCATTTTATGCGTTAAGCCAAAAAATGAAGCCAATTTGATTATCTGGCAGGCCATAGCATAGAAAACAGTATTTTCTACCATTGAAATCCACCCTAATGCTTCTACATACCAAAATACCTCGAATATTGGGCTCATTTAACCTGCTTGGTCCATAGAATCCAACACCTGGGTCGGATTCTCCTAATACGGGCCCCACATAGGAAAAATCTCAGAAAAACTTTTTTAATATATATATAAGAGGCAGCAGGCGCTGCCGCTGACGCCAGAGGATGTGTAGCAGCGTCCTGCTGTGCTCCTCGTTGTGGACGGACGGGCAGGGGTCCCAGTCGTGGGCCCCACTGTGATGTGTGTTGAACATTCACATCGTGCATTTGATAGCCCCTTTAAGGCAGTGGTCCCCCTCCGAAAATCAGCCATATGAGGAACTTAGGTGGCCCACATCACAGGAAACAATGAGGGATTAAACGTCTAGCATTGGAACCCTTTCTGGGTCACAGAAGTTTTAGATCATTATGAAATTTGTTTTTCCCCTTTATTCAGGTCTGTGTGACCTTATTAACAGATTGGATGGTAGATAAACGTTTTGGTGGGCCCGATGTGGGACCCACTGATGTATATATTGTATTCCACACATGTGGACCCCCACCATGCAGTATGTTTTTTATCTATGCCTAGCCCCCCTTGCACGCTGCTACACTGTGCGCTGATGGGAAGGCTCCACCGTGATGCACGTGCTAGCCCACACCGTGGGTCCCAGCCATGACATATGTGTTTTATCAATGTCGTCCAGCCATTTTGCTCGGCTGCTAGACGGCCAGTGGACCCCACTCATGATGTATGTGTTAAGTCCAAACCGTCCATCTAGTTGGCGAGCTGCCTTAAGGCTTGAGACAAAATGAGGCAGATCTGCCTATTAGGTGGAGCGCACTGCAAAGATCAGTGGACAGTGACGTCCACCGTTCAAATCTCTTAGGGCCCACAGAAGTTGCTGATCAAGCTTATATTTTTGTTTTCACTTCATCTATCTCTATGTTAACTTATAAATAGGTTGGATCTCACATATATCATGGCGGGCCACACCGTGATGTGTCCATCCCTTTGATTAGGTGGACCACACCGCAAGAAAATAGTGGGATTTGAACGTCTACCATTGAAACCCTTTGGGGCCATGGAAGTTTTGGATCAATATGGGATTTGTTTTTCCCTCTTAATTTGGGTATTTAAAACCTTATGATTGGATTGGGTAGAAAATAAACTTTATGTTGGACCCTGTGATTTATTTAATCGTAAAAAGTATTATCTCCATTGCTATTTGTGGTATGGTCCAAATGATCCTTCCATATGATTCTTTTGGGGATGTATGAGGCCCACCTTGATATATATACAAGGCCTATGTGATTAAGCCCATCATAATGTATTTATGGCCGTCCGTTGAGGCCCACCTTGATATATATATATATATATATATATATATATATATATATATATATATATATATATATATATATATATATATATATATATATATATGGGGCCCATGTTATGCGGCCCATTTGATGTATTAGAGACCCATGGGTTGAAGCCCAATGGGATGTACACAAGTCCATTACAATGTGTGATTCTACCATAGTTTATGTAATGATGTTTATGCCGGGCTATGCCTTAGGAGCAATGATGGTTTGATGCTTATATTGTAAGTACAATGTCGGTTAAATGTTCGCACTGTAACTCTCCCTATGGCCCATTGATACAGCCCACCTGGTATATATAAGGCCCATTGGTGCGGCCCATTGATACGGCCCACCTAGTGTATATGAAGCCCATTGGTGCGGCCCATTGATACGGCCCACCTAGTGTATATGAGGCTTATTGGTGCGGTCCATTGATACGGCCCACCTAGTGTATATGAGGCCCGTTGGTACCGTCCATTGATATGACCCACTTGATGTATATGAGGCTTGCTGGTGCAGCCCATGTGACGCAGCCCATTGCGATGTATATATGACCCATGCGATGCGGCCCACTTGATGTATATGAGGCCTATGGGATGAGGCCCATTATGATGCATTTAAGGGCCAGGCGATGGAGCTCATTGCATGTGATGTATGTTAGGACCATGTGAAAGGCCCATCGTGATGTGTATTATGCTCTCAAGTGAGGCCCATGATGTTGTATATTAGGCCCTTGTGTGAGGGCATGGGTCCACTATATGTTAAGCTCTATGTGGCCCATTCCTTGGGGGTAACGTTGGTTAAATGTCCACATTATCAATGTCAGTTATTAATACCGATTATGAGTATGTGATAGCATAGCATCATGATACACGCTCATATGCATCATCTGCATGTTTGTTATGAGATGGGGTTAACCATTACATATGTCATTGAACAAATTATTATGAGACTCCCTGATAGGCGGAGGTTATCTCACATGAGCGCACGGTATGCGTAAGGTTGATGCATGACTAGAATATATGACTCATGCATCTTATATTGTATGTTATGATTACTGTACGCCCTAACTACATTAGGGTCGTAGCCTCCACAGGCATATCGTGGATGGCTAGACGGGATACTGAAAATGTTTGGTTCAAGCATTTGGGCACTTTGGATGTCCGTGTGTAAAAGTCCTTAAACCTCCGTGGCTAAGAGACGCTCCAACGTCAAGACTGAGTGGATACATGAGCGCCCGAGTGCCAAATACAAGGAGGCCACGTCTCTCACTGTGTCATGGTCGGTTGGGAGGGGGTGTGGCCTTACCCACCCGAGAGTAGGGGGCATAGCTAGGCTGAGTTTGACCAGCTCGTGAATAAGTCCGCTATCGATGTGCCGGGTAGATATTGGTTGACTACTGGTCAGGCATATAGTGAGGTCTCTTCCACTTGCATGGTCATGCGTCAGTGAGGGGCGATTTTCATGTAAAGTGTACTAGACCCCGGTAATTATCTCAAATATGTACAGTACGGATTTGTGGAGCAATCGTTACATACTCATTCATTCATTCACTATCCATTCGGGTTGGTGGTGCGTAACTATTTGTTACATGTGCCTTCACAATGGCCTGGATTTCAGTTGGGGCGTGCGACTAACCTGAGATCAGGAGTTTACCACATTAAGTCTGACTATCTAAATTAGGTATGAGACTGGTTTGGATAGAGGTCCCTTGTGGTGGATCCCGTAGCCTGCAATACTACGTACTATCATCTCGACTTCATACTCCAGCATGGTCATCCTATTCGCACAGCATATTGCATTACATCCGCGGCATATGACATTTTAGGTTACTGTGTTTCTACATTTATATGGTCTATATACAGCTGACGGTATTCGTGAATTCATCAAGAATTGTATCTTGCATTGTATTCTCGGCATCTGATATTTGGCTCTTTATGGCTCCTCATTTATATAGCTGATCTGTATTGCGTACTCTGAAATTGTATGACTTATGGATTTGTTAGTATTTTCACTTATTCTGATATCGCATGATTCATGATCTTGCTAGTATTTCTGATATTGTATGATTATGACACTGTATTGAATGCTTGACACTTACCTTGTACACACACGTACACCACCCTTTAAGCTTTCTATAAGCTTATGCACGATAGATATGTGTAAGTGATGTTAGGTTACAGTAGCATAGAACTTGGAGCATGTAGCTGACTTTTGGAGCTTTGATTTTGACATATATACTTTCCTTTTAGTATTGTATTTAAAAGTTTATATTAGTGGATATGTGATGATGATGTTGCCTTTGTGATTTGGGTAAACTTGTGGTTATACTTCTTATGAGATAAATGTATGTTGAAAAATCCTCCATGTAAGATCTGAAGCACTAGGAGTCGAGAATGGGATACTATGGAGGCTGTCGACACCAGATTCGGCGATCGAAATTCCTATGAATCCGATTTACGGGTTTGAGGCGTGACAAAAACTGTTGTCATACTCAAAACAGTATTAACAGTACTCAATCAGGTATCAAGAAAGAAAATTTCATTAAAGTTAATACCAAATTTTTAGCATACTCCTTACACTAATTAGGCTTTGTATTTTTCAATATTTTCCTTAGTATCTTTCTTCATCTTATAAACCATTTGTAATTAGTAGTCTTTCACCCTTTAGGTCAAATAATAAATTCTCAACTTTTATTTTTATACAGAGCTTCTGTCTCTTCCTTTATGGACACTCTCCACTGGCTAACGTTCATATATTCACGTCTCTTAATATAAGGCCCATGTTATTTTATTATGCAAGCATAAGTCGTAACATAATCATTTAGCTAAACTAAAGGTTTTGTAATTCTCTTTGATCAACATTGATCACTTTGAGTTTTAGTACCCATTATTTCAACCGTATACTCTTCATCAACTTTATTTTTAACAATATCATCATCTTGTTAATATTTTAAACTAGTAGACTTATTTTAAATATCGTTCGAAGATTCCAATTCAATTATCTCCTGCAATTTTGAATTCAATAGTTAATTATCTTTCTATATTGGATGTTTATTAAAAATCACATCTCAGTTAATCACTAACTTATGGTTAGGAGGGTGTCACAATCTTTATGCCTTTGTTTCATCTACATAGCGAAGAAAAAAAACATTTTATAGATATAGCATTAAGCTTAATCTTTTACTCTTTGGAAATCCACACACAAGCATCATAACTAAAGTACAAATGAATGAATAATTAATAGGCTTTTTATACCATACATTTTCAAGAATTTTACTATTTATTGTAGTCATATAAGAACGATTTACCAAGTAATAAGTTGTGTTAATGGAGCTTCCACTCAAAAAACATTGCTCAAACCAAACCGAACTTAGCATACTCCTAACACGATTAATAATTATACAGTTCATAGTTTTACGACTCTGTTTTGTTGTGGAGTCCATGGACTGTGTAATGTCTCTCAATGTCATGCTTACTAAAAAAAAATTTGAATTCTTTTGAATTGTATTATTCTCCATTATCATTTCTCAAATACTTTATATTTTCTACTTTCTAGTTTTCAACCAATGTTTTAAACGTGATAAAATAAGAAAAAACATAACTCTTCCTTTTAAACACATGAACCTATCCTTTCTTAGAAAAATTATCAATAAAGTAAACAAAAATACTCCTAACCTCCCAATGATTTGATAGGAACCTCCTAAGTGCTAGAATGAATTAGATTTAAAATATCCTTACTTTTAGTAATATATTTTGAAAAATAAATTACGTAGAGTTTTTCAAACATGTAATCTTTATACAAACCTCAATTAATAAACTTTAAATAGAAAAATAAATTTTGATTGTAGCAAGGTCTATCATAGCATTCATCATGTGAATTAGGTTTGTAATTTTTTCGATTTGCTTTCTTAATTTATAATTTTCTCGTAAGTGGTCCTTCTTTTTGCAATTTCAACACTTTTTTGTTTTGTGCCCCTTGAATTTGGATCTTGTCTGATCTCTTTTAATGGTATCTTTGTCAATATATCTTCCTCTTACTATCCAACAGATTTCCCATGTGATCTTCTACAAGATTATTCATGAAGCAAGTGGACACATTCAATTCAATATTGAGATCTGAATCATTTTAAAGATTTATAATCAAACTATCTTACAAATCTAGCATTAAACAAAACAAATTAAGTGTGTACTTTTCTTCATCACTAATCTTCATACCGACTGATGCTAATTTGTTGATTAGGATATTAAATCCATTTAAATGTTCTCGTAAAGAGGGCTCATCCTTTACTTCATGAGGTCAATACGAATCTTTCTTCTTTACCAAAATAAGTAATATTGAGAGTATAAGATTTACCTCTCCTCTACTTTTCTTCTTCACAAGATCTTCTATCAAGAAATATCTCAAAAAAATCATATAAGACCACTTCTCTTTACATCTCTTTATTCATTTTCCTCCTTATATAAACCACCCCACTAAAAAAAGCATTGGCACAAGCCTTTTGAAACTAGACTCCAACGTGCAAAAGTTTCCAAGGGATGAAAAGAGGAGACAACTCTTTATAAGAGATGCATTGCCTCTATTCATCATGAACAGCCTCAACAACATCAACATAAAAAAATGTAAAATTGTAGGGTTGCACGTAATGCCAGCCTGATTTTAGATCGTTGATTTTATAGATTCTTTTCATGGGAAGTCACACCCGATGAGCAGGCCAGATGAAAGACGCAGGCCTGGTGACCCCACCCAAAACCTTTGCAGCCCACTTGATTTATGAGTTTTGAAATTGTTCTTCCTTCTTTTTGTTTTTTTATAAAAAAAGATTAAAAAACCCAGATACTAAAATCAAGGAAAGAGCCCGATGGATGAATTTGATTTCACCCACACTTCAGGGTGCAAAGTACTGTGTTTTACCCGATGCCCAAAACATGTCTGGCAGTGGATTCGGGTCCATCAAGATTCGCCGTTGCATAAACCTCGGGGCTAACCTCTAATTCATGAAAATTCGTTTATTGAATTAGTATCATTTGATTTTTATTTATTTATTTTAGCCGTCTACCAAATGCCGCGCATTTTTTAGCTAAGATAACCAAAATTTAGAAAGCTTTATCATTTGACTTGTATGCAAAGTATGCAATTTTTAAATAATTCACCTGCGTATCATCCACCACGCTGCTGGAGTATCGAAGTTTTCCATGGGAGCGGATTAGGTGTAGACGTGTAGTCCGGCCGGACGCCGATTGCATACTGACACTGCCAGTAGCTACTTCCTAATGGACGGTGCTTTGTGGGCCAAAGCATGATGTATGTGTTTTATCCATGCCATCCATCCATTTTTCGATATCATTTTAGGGCATGGGTTGAAAATGAGGTAGATCCAATTACCAGGTGGACCACACCACAGGAAAACAGCGGTAATTGAACACCCAACATTAACAAAATTTTGGAGGATACAGAAGTTTTGAATGAGGGTGATGTTTATATTTTTCTCACATCCCGTTCGTGTGACCTAATAAACAAGTTAGATGGCAAAATAAACATTACAATGGCTCTTAAGAAGTTTTAATGACAGGCATTATTTTTGAGTTCATACCTTAAAATAATAATCCAAAATGAATAGATGGCGTAGATAAAATACATACATCATTTTGAGGCCGACAGAGAACCGTCCAGTAGAGAGGTCGCTACTGTCAGTGTCAGTAAGCAATCCGCGTCCAGCCCGGCCTCACCCGTGACGGAAACGGATTGGCTACACCAGCCAATGGCTGGTGGTGGTGCTATGTGGGCCCCACCATGATGTATGTGTTTCATCCATGCTGTCCATCTATTTTTAAAGATCATTTTACTATATGACTCCAAAAATTAGATATATCCAAATCTCAAGTGGACCACATTACAGGAAACAGTGTTGAATGAGGGCTGACCATTAAAAACATTTTGGAGCCATAAAAGTTTTGGATCAAGCTAATCTTTGTTTTTTTCTCTTCATCTGGGCCTGTATGACCTAATCAACAGATTGGATGTCAAATAAACAGTATAGTGGGCCTTAGGAAGATTTTAATGGTGGATATCCAATCACTATTTTTTTTTCATGGGGTGTGGTCCACATGAGATTTATATCCTACTTATTTTTGGAATCAAGCCATAAAATGATATTTACAAATGGATGAATGGAATGGATGAAATACATACATCATGGTCGGGCCCACATATCACCGCCCACCAGCCACGGACCTGGTTGCAGGGGTAGTAGTCAATCCGTTTCCACCCATGACGGTGCGGCCATTACTGTGGGGCCGACCTTGATGTATGTACTGTATATCCATGCTGTCCATCCGTTTTGACGTCACCAAGTTCCGTGGGCCCCACCATAATATATGTGTGCCACCATGCAATCCGCATCCTTAATTCTCCGTATATTTATTTTATGAATGGGTTGGGTGTCGTATAAACATCACAATGGCTCGTTGAAGATTTCAAAGGTGAACGTCTCTATTTCCGCGTTTGCTGATGATGTGACTCACTTAAGTTTTTTACCATCATGATTTTCGGGCTTACCTCTTTAAAATGATTTGACTCAGGTGATGGACGGATTGGACGTCTATACGTCATCACGTGGCCTCCACCACAGGATTTAGACGAGCAGATTGGACGAGACACTGGATCCACCGAGGTGGGTGTGACCCTGACTGTAGGGCCCATTGTTACATCCACACCGTCCATCTGTGTTGAAATCTTATTTTAGGGTATGTTAAGAAAAAAATTGAAGTATACCCAGATCTAAGGTGCATCATAATACAGGAAACAGTGGTAATTGATTATTAAAAACTTCTCCTGGCTTCCAAAGTTTAGATGAAGCTGATATTTGTGTGGTCTCTTCGTCCAGGTCCTTTTGTCCTGATCAACAGGTTGGATGGAAAATAAACATTCCGTTGGCCCTTATGAAGTTTTTAATGGTGGGGATTCAATTACTACTGTTTCTTGTGGTATGGTCCACATAAAATTTTTATACACTTCATTTTTGAAATCATGCCCTAAAATGAGCTTTCAAAACGGTTGGCCGGTGTAGATTTAAGACGCATGCATAATTGTGAGTCCTACAGTCAAGGGTCCCACCCACGTCGGTAGATCAGGGTCTTACTGGACGCGGATTTCCTGCGAAAGCCTTTCGCAGGAAGTTCCTGCGCAAGGATGCTGCGTTGGGCCCACCATCCTGTTTTTATAGGAAATATACATGTATTTATTTGGTGGGATCATTTTAAGAAAATGGATCAAAAACGAGATAGATTCAAAATT
This sequence comes from Magnolia kwangsiensis, assembly GCA_037074715.1. NCBI lineage: Eukaryota > Viridiplantae > Streptophyta > Magnoliopsida > Magnoliales > Magnoliaceae > Magnolia > Magnolia kwangsiensis. The sequence goes on from CM073571.1 coordinate 11,502,932, forward strand.
AAAGTGAGCCATATGAGATGAAAAATTAGAAAAAAAAATGTCTATTATTGAAATCTTTCTAGACTCCACGTTGATGTTTATATGTCATTCAAATCATTTAAAAAGTTATTAATACAGGGATTAAGTGAAAATATAAAAAATTTAACCTTAAACAAAGCTTTTATAGTGATAAGAATATTTCAACAGTTCTGGCTGTATTTTTACTGTTTTCTCTCATGTGACTCACTTGAGTCTTGGATCCACCTCGTTTTTTTAGCTTGCCCTAAAATTATTTTGCAAAATGGATGGAGGAAGTACATTTCCCAAAAACAGGGTGTTGGCCCCACACACCATCCTTGGGCAGGAACTTCCTGCGAAAGGCTTTCGCAGGAAATCCGCGTCCGGTCTCACCTAATCCCTCCCGATATTTACGTGGACCGAGCTGGGGAGGAGAGGACATGTGGCTGTAAAACGGTGAATCGGTCGGGAAGTCGCCTCTCAGCGGATCACCGTCGCATTTTTCTCTCTGATTATAAATGCACCAACAAGATTGCGTAATTGTGACGCAAATCAAACCGTTGAACCTCAGATGGGCCATAAATTTACAACTTGGGTGAAAAAGAAAATCATGGTTGACCAATTTATGGGTAATATACAATGAACGGCAGAGATGAAAACTTCTCAATTTTCTTGCCAGTCTTTTAAATAAACACACAATGAAAAAAAAGGAAACAGCCATTCCAATCCGTTGGAAACGAAAATACCGTCTCTCCTTCTTTCTTTCGTCGAAAAGAGAAAAAAAAAAAAAAGTAGAAGAATCCAAAAAGGAGAGAGAGATGGTTTTCAACAGTCTTTTGGTGGTGACGGTGGCCAACCTCTCAGCAGATCTCTGCCAATACATCGCTTGCAATCCCCAACACCTCAGAAGTCGAGACGTGTTACATCTCGTCTGCTGTCTCCCTCTCCAACAGCTCGGCCGCCTCGCTCTCTGCCTCTGCTCCTTCTTCTGCTTCCCTCCCACAATTGAGTCCTACTCCTTCTCTTCTTCCGATTCCTCTTCCGATTCGGACTACGACTCCGACGATTCTCATTCCGACTGATTCTCTCATCTCTCTGTATAGTATCCCTTCCTTTCTCTTCTTTTGTTGTAATTATCTCCTCTCTCTCTCTCTCTATCTATCCATCTATCTCTCTTCTTGGATTTGTCGCATTGATGGTGTTGTTTTCGGTGGATTTCTTGATATGGGTTTTTCTTTTCTTTCCGGACTGAGTTGAATTCAGCGATGATTCGGTTAGTTTTTATGTATGTTTCATTTCTTTGATGTCTGGAATTGGATTTTTTTTATTTTAATTTTAATTTTAAATTATTTTTTTTTCCTTCTGGAGTTTTAAATGAAGGATGGATTGAATTGGGGATTGGGTGTTGGGAGGAGTTTCATGGCGGATGATGTGGATTGAATTGGATGGATATGTTAGTGGAACTTGGTGTATGATGTTGCTGAAGTAAGAGTCGAGAGCTTAGACTGCGGTTGGATGGATTTCACATCGAAATTGGGTGTGTAGATTAAGTATGTAATGCTCCTTGGACGGTGCCATTTTTTGGATCTGCATCCGGACCGTGCAGATTTCTGTCTCGGATTGTTATATGGATAAGTTTGAGTCAGTTGTGGAGCTATCTGAATGGATATTGGGGGCAGTGCATCCGATCTGCCCCATGAAGCAGGAACACTCGAATGCAGCCTAAGCGTTTCAAGAAATGTTTTGTTTGTTGCTTGAAAATGGTTTAATCTCAATCAGATGGTGGTAAGATTCACCCCTGATGAACTTCTACTGTGGGTATTTCGCACCGAACAGAACAGAACACTGTATAGAAGAATCCTTTTTGTTATTGGGATTTACACGCACTATATACCCCTCAAGTTTTCATTGTTCTAGCATAAGCAATAACCTTTGAGCAGGAGCGCCGTATAGGCTGAAGAAGGTTCATTGTATTAGGTTTTAGAGACCAAGTGGGGTCCTTGCATTGTGGATTACTGGAGTTTGAAATCTTTCACTGGGGTGGAAGTTGATATGTTGAAGAGCAATTGTCTTATGGTTTGAATCTTCTAGCCAAATATTAGCAGCAAGCAATGTTGTCAAAATTCTATGATTTACAATTTACAATTTAAGTCGAATCTTAAGCAAAACGATTTGAATCCCTTTTTATTTTATGATTTGAATCCTATGATTTATGATTAAAGTTATACTTGTTTGCTTCTATTGTAAGCTTCATTTGGCTTACACCCTGATCCATGGCTCAAGTGGTAGACTGAGTGAAAGATACCTCATTTCAACATTGAGGTCTTGGTATCGATCCCTAGTGGGGGTGGCTAACAGTGAAGTGTGAACTGACTGTGGGGTGTACTAAAAAGCTAACCAAAAAAAAAAAAAAAGAAGCTTCATTTGGCTTTCATTTTATGTTTTTAAATTGGTGTGGGCTTTAAAAATCATTTAGAAAAACCTTTCCAAACAAATAAAAGAATAGTTTAGGTTGTGTTTGGATGCTTGTAAGTTTTTTAAGTTGTAAGTTACAGGTAACTTACTAACACCAGATAATCATGTTTGGATGTAAGTTGTAACTTACTTACAGGTAACTTAATTTCTGTATTTAAGTAACATATAACTTAGTTATAAGCAGGAAGCTGTATATTCACACCAACCAGAGCTTTCAGTAGAGAATCATTTAAAAATCAAATTAACACATAAAAAAGCTTAAATAAAAAATATGTCATCTTATTGAGCCCATCTAAATGAATAGTTGGGCCAATTTTTAGGCTAAACTAATCATCAGTTGGCAATAAAAGTGGGCTCATGTATTCATCACCTGGAAATTGTGTTTTCCCTTCATCCAAGTCTTTGTGATCAAATCAATAGGTTGGATGGAAAATAAACATGACAATGCCCCTCCCCCCTTCGAAAGTTTTTATTGGTAAGCATTATATCACCACTGTTTCCTGTAGTGTAGTCCACCTGAGAGTTGGATCTTCCTCGTTTTTTGGATGATACCCTAAAATAATAATCCGAAATATATGGACAACATGGATAAAACACATAGTCATGGTGGGGCCCACAGAGAACCACCAAGTAACAGTCATGTTTGGCTTCTGATGTTGCGGGTAGCTAGGTGCCTACTGGTTGATAATCCATAACCCTACCATAATGTATGTGTTTCATCCACGCCGTCCATCCATTTTTTTTCTTATCATTTTATGGCATGGGCCCAAAAATAAGGTAGATCCAAATCTCAAGTGGACCACATCACATGAAATAGTGCTAATTGAACGCTTGCCATTAAAAACTTCTTGGCAGCCATGAAACTTTTGGATCAAACGGATATTTTTTTTCCCTTCATCTAGGTCCTTATGACCTAATCAACAGGTTGGATGTCAAACAAACATTACAATGGGTCCTTGGAGGTTTTTAATGGTGGACATTCAATTACTACTGTTTTCTTGTGGTGTGGTCCACTTGAAGTTTAGATATGCCTCGTTTTTGGGATCAAGCCCTAAAATGATATGGAAAAATGGATGGACGGCGTGGATAAAACACATACAAGATGGTGGGCCCATAGAGCACCAACCCGTGGCCACGTGGCTATAGCAGTGTCATAGCCAAACCATGTCCGTCTCAAGCCCTGACGCCAAATATAAAATAAAAAATAAAAAAATAAAAGAAGAAGAAGAAGAAACCGTTAAAGAGGGGAAAAAAACGAAAGAGGGCTTTAGGGCATCCCTATGTTGGAGCTGGACGAGAGAGAGAGAGAGAGAGAGAGAGAGGGCCACCCATCGGCTTCAATATAGGTAAACCTACTAGCCGCCTCATCCTTCAAGAGCCTTCAATGGATGCTCATCCTTCAAGAGCTTTCAATGGCCACACATCCCTCCAATGCACCTGCGATTCTCCTAAGAAATTTTGAAATCGAAAATTCAAACCGTTACCTGTAGGAAAGTTATAGGTAACTTGAAAAATGACCTTTCTTCTTTTGAGATTTTTGGATCCTTTTCCTGTAAGAAAGTTATAAGTTAAGAGAAAGTTACCTGTAACTTTTCTCCGCCAAACACCATCTGTAACTCACTTATAACTTTGTTACATTTTACATAAGTTACAAGCATCCAAATAGCCCATTCGAAAAGGTAAATTATTTTATTGTATTATAAGAGATTAAACTATGTATATTCTCTTCAACATTAAATCATAAGCTTTTTTTTTTTTTTAAATGATTTATTACTTCTTAACTGGTCGAAACACCAAATTAATGTATGACTTATCTTGAATGTTTTTATCGATGGTTAGAAATCAAAATATCTTTTTTCGTCAGTCTACAGAATCAAATGTCGCTTTTCTAATGTGATTCTACCTTCAAGAAAGGCAACAAGAACATAAATTATTAAAGGATCCTTGTATGCTTTGTAAGGAAAATTTCTTGAAAGACAAAAAAAAAAAAGAAAAAAAAAAAAAAAAAAAAGAGAAAAGATAAAAATCCTTTAACACTATCTTGACATGGTATTACTTGGTGCATATTGATGGCCATGGGATGATCACTAAGTTTTTAATTTTTTTTACTGATATATTAATATTTTTCATATTTTTAAGAAAATCATTAAAAATCTTATTATTTACGATTCGATACGATTCAACCCCTATTACGATTTGTGATACAATAACGATTTTGGACAACATTGGCAGCAAGAAATTATCAAGATGTTGCTTGCTCTTGTTTTAAAAACAATGAGAAAGAACTGCTAAGAAACAAAATACACACACACACACACACACACACACACACACACACACACACACACACAGATTACCAATGTGGAGGAATCATCTGAACCACCTATACTAGTACCCTCTTGAAGAAAAAAAAAAGGGTTCAATAGAAACTAATGCCAAAAACTCCTCTGGCCCCACTAATGCAACTTAGATCAAGAAAGAAACTATTTGCAATAAGATTCAACGTACTAGATTGAAGTTCGAATCACAAAAGAGAAAAATAAAAATAAAAATGCAATGATTGTAAACAACCTCATCAGTCTCCTAATTTTATACTAGAGATCACTCCCCACTTTTGACAACTACCATAAAGAAACAAGAGAATTTGCACAAAGAGAATACCATTCAACCATGTCTTATTCCATAAGCCTAACCCTATTTATAATGAGTGCTTACAATCTTCAACATAATCTATGGAATCTCAAAGTAGATTCCTAGCTAGCAAAGATCTCCAAAATAGGAAAAATCTTTTAACAAGAAATCTATAAGGCTTATTTCTAGAACTAGAATCTCCAAAATATGAAAGCACTTAAGCAAGAAAATGTAAGATTACTTCTTTCCTAACATAGAGATTAGCCATTATTGTATTGATCCCATAAGCCCCACAATTTAAGATGATTGTTGATCCCATCCAGTTGATTATTAGACCATAGATTTGGTCTAGATCATCAATCAAGACAATTTGAAAGGCTTAATCAATCAGCTTGTGTGGCCATTTGGTTGTCACCCACATTCCTCTTCGAGTAACCATTGAAGGTGGATTTCATAGCTCCTTTGGAGGTAGAGATTTCCAACCAACATCAAAGAAGATCAGATCTTCTTATTTCGGGGACTCTCCATCGACCTAGTCACTTTCATATCTATGTTTTTATTAAGAACTTGGACCCAATACAAGTTGTGTCGTCATCATCATCTAATCATTTTCCCAACTAGTTGGGTTCAGCTAATTGTTCTACCATTCCACTCTATCAAGGATCATGTCCTCAGTTAAAAGTTAACTTGAACCGTCTCACTTCTAACTAGTGCAGTTATTGGTATCGACTACACATGGACGAACGATCTAAGTCTATGTACCTTCATCTTATTACCTATTGCTGCTACTCCTAAGTTCCCTTGAATGCATTCATTTCTAATTTCATCCTTCCTCGTCTTGCCACTCATCCATCTCAACATCCTCTTTTCAAGTAAACATCCTATGAACACATTATTCCTTGATTATAAACAATCGTCTATTCTTTTCAGCTCTTGCTCATGCTCTGTATCACATAAACAAAGTGTTCAAATCTGCCTGGGCCAATAATTTGGACTGTTTTGGACTTCAACCAAACACATATTGGATCAGGTGTCATGACTAGGCCCCTTTTTTGGCAAGAAAATATGCAGACTGGTTGAGTCAAGTCAACTACACAGCTGTCCATGTCATCCATTTTTACCCAATTGAACTGGGGGTTAAACTTTCCAGCCATATTTTTTAATGGATAAAAATGCGCCGAGCGAGATTTAAGCCTGTGACCTCTTTCCTAGGGCTGTTAATGGGTGCCTGGACCCACAGGTACCTGATGGATCTGACCCGATCTTAACAAGTCCGGTTTGAATTTTTTGGAACTGTCAAGTAATTGGGTCATGTTCTGATCTCAGCTCTTGAGACCTGGCTAAATTCGGTTCCAATGGGGTTAGGGTTGGGTCCGTTAACTGGGATCTGGTTAAAATCGGGCTAGGTCAAGTTAGGTTCAGGTTGGGTCCAGTTACTTTTTGAGGCGATATTATGTATATTAACAATATTGTTTATTCTAGCATTGGAATTAGGTTTCCCAAGCCACGCATGTGAGGGAGCCCATTTACAGACCACACGTGTCAAAGTGGCAAATGCATGTGTGATCTAAAGCCATCCATCAAGTGGCCCGGACAGGTAAATGCTCTTTTTTGACCCAAACCAACTAGAAACCTAGATCTAAAGATCGGATGGGTACCAAACATATACCTGGATATGGGTCTAGGTCTTCAAGAATGAGACCAAAAGACGCAAACCTGGTTAGCCCAGGTATAGGTAACTGTAGGATCCAACCCAAACCCCTTCCGTTGACAGCCCTACTCCTTCCCATACACTGTACCAGAAACAGTTTGATGCTTTAAGATTGCCTACCAATTGTCTTTTTGGTAGGCAGTCTTTTTGCACTCAACGAAAAAAAAAAAAAAAAAAACTGAAGGGGGAAATGGAAACAAGCTCCAATGAGGCAATGGAAACGATTTCCCTTTATGGCTAGAAGCTCTGCGCTATTTGAAGATCCTTCCCGAACTGGTCTGAGAATATAAGGATGAAAGAACCAAGATCATCCATCTCTGAGAACACCTACCCACCCAGATGGACCTAGACTACCAGGCCAACTGCTGCCAATATTCGACTTCCATGATCTTGGAGAAGGTGGGACCCAAAAGTCTGTTTTATGGGATGGCATTTCTGAGTCATTGATCATCTCTCTCTAGTTATGAAGGAGGATGTCAAGGATACACTAGGAAATTCTAGGGAGACATTACCCTAATTTGCCAAATCTCTTTTGATTTTCCAGAAAACGTGATCATATATTCATGCCTAAAGAATGTATCTTCAATGATTCTTCTATTCCATTCTTTCCACGCCTCTGAAATTATCACCAGCGGAAGCATCCTCAAGAGGATTTTGCCTCTAGTCTAGGTCTAAAAGGCCTCCCATGGTCCCCACTCCACTTGTTCATCAATTCCTCACAATGTGCCCAGGCATAACCTCTTCAAATAAATTTTAAAAAAAATCTTTCTAAACTCTGTGTGCCTCATTGCAATGGATAAAAAAGGTCGTCAACCAATTCTTCACTCTTCCCACATATAGTGCACATATTTGCTAATGACTAATTCTTTTTCTTGAGATTGTTGAGTTTTACAATTTTGTCGCTTGTGGGTGCCCAACAAAAGGCATGGATGCAGGTTGGGGTCAAGGAACACCAAACCTTTGCCATGGGTGTCTATCCATATCTGTGCAGCATATGGTTTCAAAGGACTTAGAAAAGAACCCCTCAATGGTGCTCATACTTCCTCGTATTCAACATATTGGAAGAGGATCGCCTTATTCAATAATTCCAACTTATTAGGCAAAATCTCAATTTCGAAGTCTCACAAATTCCTACAAAATTGCAACAACCAGACTACATTGTCATTCACAGATCTTCCCAGAAACAAAACCTTCCACTGTTGCCTATTTCATGAACAGCTATGGAATATAGCCTTAGGAAAGTATTATCCAGGTGGTGTCACTGATCCACAGATCTTCACAGAAATAAAACCTTCCACTGTTGCCTATTTCAGATCTTGTGATCTTGTAAAGAACATTGCCAATGACTTTAGAGGAGTTACCAAACTTCAAGATAGCTTTCCACGCAAGGGAATGTTTTCCCCTGATAATGATCCCATCCTCCCACCATCTACATTTCTCGCCATTTTTTGACACTACCACCTTCCTCCACAAAGCCTCCCTTTCTATGCCAGATCTCTACTGCCATTTTGACAAAAGAGCCCAGTTGCTTTCGCCTATACCTCCTATGCCTATTCCCCCATTTGGTCTTCACTTATTTGGATTTCTTTCCAATTCATGAAATGAAACTTGTAGTTTTCCTTGCACCCATCTCCTGTGTGGTTCGTCTAAGTAGTCAGTTCATGCAAGAAAATGTGAAGATCCCTTGAATGCAGATATGATATTTAGGGCCTGTTTGGATTACCAATTACCACTCTAATGTAAAGGAAAAGCACAACAATTACACACTCTTGTCTTCTCTGACAACATCTGCATTTGACCGCCCATTCTCGCGTTTAGTTTATTGGCAGTAAAATCGTAATGATGGCATTTTTCCATTACTTACAATGCCAAATCATCACATTCATACACCGATGTCATTGTTTGGATTTAAGATTTCCATGGTAATGCCATGAAAAGGTACAATGATTACAGATTCATTTACTTGTTTCTCCTGAAAACATATGCATTTGACTAACAATTCTTGTATTTGGTTTGGTGGTGTTAAAATCTGCTAATTGGTAATCCAAGCAGGCCCATGGGATATGAGATTGCAATAATGAAGATCTTAGACTTACATCACAGGGTCCCTTGGTAGAGAATGATCTCTAAAAACTGGAAGCTTCTTTGTGCTGATTGGGTCGGTTCTATGAATGAGAGGAAGCCGATCACTGGATTGTGCTTACTAGACAAAGTAAGTGCACTATTGAGATTTTGTATTTAAAATGAGTATCTGAAAATATTTGAAGGACTTAGGGCCTGTTTGTTTCTCCAACTATCCCAGTAATGTAAAGACAAAGCATCATCACTATGATTTTACCGCCACCAAACCAAACACGGGAATCGTTGGTCAAATGAAGATGTTTTCAAGAGACAGGTAAAAGAATTTGTAATCATTGCACTTTTTCATGGCATTATAGTGAAAATCTCAAATCCAAATAGTGAAATCAACGTATGAATGTGATGATTTGACATTAAAATAGTGGGGAAATGTCATCGTTATGATTTTAGAGCTAATAAACCAAACATGGGAATCAGCGGTCAAATGCAGATGTTGTTGGAAGACAAATAAAGGAATTTGTAATTATGGCACAATTTCCTTTACATCGCCATGGTAATTAGTGAAACAAACAGGCCTTTAATGTCCATCTACCCATTGACATGTACATTGGCTAGAAAAGTGCCGTGTATTAGGCAGGCACAAAATCATGTTTCTTTCTTGAAAGGGTAGTGTAATCTAGTCTCCTAGAGAAGAGGTAACACTGAAACAAGAATTGTTGGGATCATCGTACTAAATAACATTCTCAAGAAGCCAGGCATTATGTCATATCAGTATTTTAGATAGAAAATAGTGTGTAGCGTAGCGTTTCACCCCACTGAAGCGTGACGTATAAGCTACATAACACGTAATGTAAGCTACACGCTACTTATAGATTTTTTATCAAGGTTGTACTTGGTTGCACCAATTTTATGATATTTTGCACTAAGTTAGACTGATTAGTAATGAAACCTAACAAAATTTCATGATATTTAGTGCAACCAAACGCAACCTAAAGTAGTAGGAAAGGGCAATGATTAAGTATAAGGTAAATAAAATGCAATGAAACTGATTTAATACTATTACTGATATTATTTTCTAAAAGTATTGTAAAGATTAACTAATTTTAATTGGGAAAAAAAATGTAACAAATCATTGAAAACATTAATTGATTTTAATGTTGAAGTGAAAAATGTGAGCTACATAGCATGTAACATAGTCCATGTAGCGTGTAGTGCATGCTAATTATCGTATAGCTTAGGCTACACGTGACTGACGCTTTTTTCATGAGCTATGTAGCGTAGATGTGGTGTTAAGGCTAAGCTACGCTACGTAGTGTAAGCTACATGCTACATAGCGTAGCTATTTAAAGCACTGTCATATTTCTATTGGTATGTGCTCTTATTGCCGAAATCCTAAGTAGTAACCACTGAATAATGTTTTCATTTCTTGGATGTTGATGTGATTCAAAATGGACATGTTAATTCACCTCTACAAGACCCATATACTAAAAAGTAGATTGTGTCTGTATCATATTGCGTCCGATACTTCAGCTTTATGTGTAAAATCTGCACTTGCGCTGTATTCCTGCCATGTCCATCAAGTATCCATCATATATCTGGGTATTATACATTCACCTTAAATTGCAATTTCAGGTATACTCTAGGTGCGATTGCAAGTATATGCTAAAAAGGAAGTGATTTAATGGTGTCATCTTATTGCCAGCAATTACCAGGCATCCCTCTTTTATCTCCCTGCATATGCAATGATCCCATTTCTTGAGCTTAATCAGTGAATTTGTGCAAGATGGTGGATCCATTGCTGATGGGAGAATCGTGAAATATGTCATTGTCTCCTATCCCAGCCATGCTCCTCTTCATCTTCCCTTGAAAATATTAAATGCTCATCTGATCATTCTGAAAAAAGAAAAAAAAAAGAAACTAAAATAAAATAAAAGCATAACTGATGCTGATTCGGTTGTGGTTGTGAGGATGATAGGAGACAATCCAGTCTTCTAGGATTGGTGGAAACCAAAATGCGGATGTTATCGAATGTGAATGTGGGCTGTTATATGGCCCATTCTTAGGCCTATCTAGGTTGAGGACATAATGGGTATTATACTTTTGTTGTTAGTGGTATTTTTGTAAATATTGGAAACTATGTTAATAGACTTGAAAGAGGGGGGGATGCGGGGATGCGCGAGAACCTTGATCCTCATTCTCTCTCCTTTCCTTTCTTCTCTTTCCTCATTTCTCAATCGGTCTACAGTGCGATGTGTGAGAACCTTAATAAACTTGAAAGAGGTGGGGATGTGTGAGAACCTTAATCCTCAATCTCTCTCCTTTCCTCTCTTTCTTCTCTTTCCTCCTTTCTCAATCCGTCTACAGCGGATATGGAAAACCAAACCCACATCAGAGGAAAGGGAATCTACATTAACTTGTTTGTTGTAGCGTTAGTTTCACAATCCCTTTAACTAGGTGCTGCTCCTACTTCGAATCACACTTTGGACTCGTTCTTCCGCTCCCACTTCTTAACAGTTTATACATGAAAACATTTTGAAACAGACACCTTCACCCTAACCTGTTGTTGTTCACTTCGCACTTGTGCAACTATAGTTTTAGCATGTGGTTTCCATTGGAAATGTGAAAAGGTCAACAGTCAAGGGGAGGGAGAGGGGGGTTCTCTCATAAACGTGGAAATCTAGTTTTAACTTGTTTTTTGAGCAAATTGAAATCACCATTTTTCTAGGAAAAGCTGTGGAAACGGAAATCAATTTCCACAGATAAATCTGTTTTCACAAACTGGGGAAAACATCAAATCTGTGGAATTGGTTTCATTTCCTCAGTTTTCCAAAGGATTCAACCAATCCAAATAGCCCCTGAGAGGCAAGAAACTGTTGGGAACCAGTGGTATTTCATGGTGCAGAAACTCTTGTTAGTGAAAGCATGGGGTTGAAGTACATGCTCCAGAAATCAGACATAATAATGTTAATTTACTGATTGACATGTGCTTTCATGAGCCATGAATCTCTCAGTTAATTCTGCTTTTGAAGGAAGTTCTAAGGAATCAAAATGATTAATTTTTACCTTACAAATGCACATACATTACATGCTTTCTTGTGATGTGATAGCTCAAATAAGAATGCAATTAGTTGACAAATACATCTCATTATTGGCTAATCTAAGCAGCCTTTTTTGCTTCCCATATATCACCAAATTTCCAAAAGACCCAGGTTCACTTGAATCGGTTGGGAGTAATCTTGGGTTATACTATGTGAGACTGAAGAGTGTGGTTCCCCTGGTAGAGAATGCTGTTCTCTCCATCTTACTCTTAAAACATGTAGCTTCTGTTTGGACTGGTTGTAAGGATGATGGGAGATGGTCAATGGATTCTGCAAATCTATGAGATGTGACATAGATGGGGAACAAAGGAAAAAAGAAAAAAAAAATGGAGAGGAAAGGAAATAAGCGATATTTGGTATTTAAATTCTCTACTAAAGTTGAGTGCCATGTGGACATATTTTTTTAATTTTCAAGAAGATTAGCGAAAGAGTATTTGCTGAGGACGTTTTTACCTGATGGTGGCGATCTAAACCATATCTGGGGGAACATGATATACTATTGTTATTCCACACAAGGGGATGAAGATGAACATGATATATGAACAGTTACGTGATGTTTGTGAAACTAAGATAATAAAGTTATATCGTGATGATATAATGGAACCTGTAGAGATTCCTGTCCTCACCATGCCAACTTGAACTCAGGCCCTCACCGACTCCACGCCAAAACATTGGTCCCTAGTACTATCGCCATTTCTACCATTTCAAGAAAAAAGGAAGAAAAAAAAAAAGCAAAAAAAAAAAAAAAAAAAAAACATTTCATGCATGTGTTCTAGAGCTCCAGTAATGACAGTATTTGGGTGTCATGGTTGTTTTGTCCTTTTCACAAAACAACCACACTGTCGTTTGAAACAACATGGCTGCCGTTGTTGCCTATCTTGTGAAGCATTAGGATAGAATTCCTCTTGTGATGCTTTTTCTTTGGTGGTAATTTTTATTGAAGGGGTTAGGTGCATGAAAATTAGGAGGTATTTGATTCTTTTATCAGTTGGCAAGGGCCTTCTCAAAATGTTTGGTCTATGAAGTCGGCGAAGAGTATTTCAATCCTTTCAATCATGACCAATGCCCATCAGTTTACTATGGGGTCTTTGATAGAAACATCATTTTGATGGCTACATAAGTTCAATATATTTTAATTGTTTAGGAGTACAAAAGTACCCATGAATACTAATGAGTAATGTGGCCCCCCATTGCAGAACTCAGATTTAAAAGAGAAAAAATATGGTGCATGTGAAGAATGCTCATCCCGAGGAGTTACCAGAGCGCATGTGAATGGCAATTGATGCATTTGATCAATCAGTTTCCTGAACTGAAGGTAGGATTAAGATAGCTGATTGAGGTGCAAGAAATGTGACTCTTTTGATTGCTTGGGGATTTTCGATGTTTTGGTCACAAAACGAGTCAAGAACAGTGTTGGAAAAGGCATGTAGGTGCATTATTATGATTTATTATTATTATTATTATTATTATTATTTTAATGTGGAAGGAAAGGACAGGATAGTTCTAAAACCCAAAAACTTGACTCGACTCAATGTTCAACTGGGTTTGGGTTGCTGTCGGTGCTCTCGAGCATCGTGATGTTTTATTTAAACCAACCTGATTAAATGATTTTAAACTCGCAAGTATACGAATCAGATATAGATATGGTACGTATTACGAGATCTTTCCCACGAGTACTGGTTGTTACAATTCGAAATTTACGATTCTTCTTAACTAATCCAACAAATAGTTTAGCGAACTACTAACATAAATTTATGAAAAATAATCGAGAGCAAGAAGGAAAATTCAATCAAAGAGAATACTAGGACTTTTGAATCAACCCCTAATTATCCTGACCTTTGTTTTACCTGTTGATTTACTCTAATTTAGATTGATATAAATTTAATAAATAAAGCACACTTTATGTCCTTGGTCGAGCACATAAAATATATAATCCCTTAAAGTATAAGGATCACATCTTTTCATCTATATTGAGGCATGAAGAGATGTAATTCCTATTTCTTTCTTTATAGGAAACATGTTCATAGTCAGACACAAACACTTAGAATAAGATTTCAAATAACATCTACATTTAGACTTTGGTGAAGCTCATAGAATGGATTTGTACAAAGTTTTCATATAAGCACATTAGAGATAAACAAATCAATCAATTCAGATGAAATCAACAATAAACAAGAGTCATTCAAATTAGGGGCTTCATCTCAGCCCTAGCTAAGCAATTAGCAACTCATAAAATCAACTAGAAAGAGAGAAAAATAAGATTGATAAACGAAAAACATCACTCTCCCTTCTTTCTTCCTCCCTCTCTCTCCTCTTTCTTCTCTTTCTTCTTTTTCCTCTCCTTGGCTCTTGGTTCTGCTCTCCCCCGGATCCCCCTCTCTCCAAGCTTTTCAGCTCTTTTTGTAGCTACTAGAGTCGATGGAACTTTCGCACAATAAAAATCGAATTCCTGTATAACTCTTGCGCAGCAAAAATCGGAGCCTCCCACGTCCCATGTTCCTTATGTTATGTCCGTAAAATCAACCTCTCCTAGGACATTTTTGACTGAGCTACATGATGGACTGATCAAATCTTCCATCTGATCAAAGATGGTGGGCCACAACCGCCTGGAAATCCGTTATTCACGGACGTGCGTAAGCTTACGCACGTGACTGCGCTGACGTGATCGGTGGGCCCCACAGTAGTGTTTTCGGGGAAATCCACCCCGTCCATTGGATTCAAGACGAAATTTTGGTTAAGAATGGTTGGTTTTGAATGTCTATTGACGCGGCCCAGAGAAGCAATCACGCTGAGATCTTTTTGAACGTCACAAGACAGCCTGTTTGTGGCCTCTGTATCGCGCGCGTGTGTATTCATGGGTGTCAAAGGTCAGCATGGTTTTGATGATTGCGAATCCCTCTGCAAGATGGACGGCTTGGATCATCCGTACAGATGATATAGGTGGCCCACTAGCTTCCACAAAACGGACACTCGTCCGTCCGTTACGCAATAGGAAACGGTAGTTTCCTTTTTGAGAAGAAGACGCGGGTCAACGTAATGCTGACCTGTTTCTCGATTCCGGTGCGGCTGTTATGTATATGTGTAGTGTGCACATGCCACGGTGTGGGGTCCACTGCGATGTTTCTGAGAAATCTGCACCGTCCATCTGCTGTATCATCGAGTTTAAGGGGTTGAGATCAAAGTTGAAGCATTTCCAGATATCAGGTGAGCCTCACTTAATGAATCAAGGGGCTGATCTGGCCGTTGGGCCACTTCCTGAGATATCCAATGGTTGAAATTTTACGTGTACGGTTAATTTATGGCCCTCAGGCCATATATGAAGTTTTGAGCCAATCGGATGGCGAGAACCATGTGATCTTGCATTCTGCACCAATTTCGGGCCTCTTTAACGTAAACAGCTTGATTTTCTTGGATTCCTAGCGTATAAATCCGTCAATCTTGGTCATCTGGAATCCGTCCCCTACTCTGATGACTTCGAAGCGTCAAATCCATGCTTTTAGTACTCTTTTTCAGTCCACGCTCCTAATTACTCCCTGCAACAAAAACATGATTAAAATATTACATTAAACATTATCATGTACGCAAAATCAGGTAATAACTGAGGTCTGATATGCAATATTCGACCCTCATCACAATCCCCAACCAGCATTTTGCTAGTCCTGATCAAAACATACGAAAATAATTTCAGAAATAAAAGGGCAATTCCTATAAAGCTAAGTGACTTGTGAACAAATAGTCTAGATGTGAGAATTCTAACATTTATGAATGGTGAGCAGAATTTTCTCCTGGAATCAAGCTTACAGTAAACTTTATAATCAAGTTTAAAATATTAATCTATTAATTAGAACAATTCTAAAATTGAGTTTCATGAGTATATAGTGTAATCTCGGCTTACAATCATTAAGAGATCCAATTGTCAATTTCATGTTATCATTGGTAATTAACAACAGAATTCATGAGAACCAAACCTGAAATCAACACTTGCCTTACAGATTAACTTTTCATTCTACCAGCCTTTGATTTTCTTTATGAATAGTAACGTCAAGGAGGGGAATTAAATCCTCACCTATAGGGAGCAAGCCTATGTGGAAAACTTGTTGCCTAACTTTTTCTAAATACCAACCATGGGGGATCGAATCTACACTTATAGGGAGTAAACCTATGGTGAAGATTATGTGACTTACCTTTTCGATTCTTCTTACTGAACATGATAAAAATAAATAAATTTCAGGCTGGTTCCTTTCATGCTTAGTGCTTACCAAGTTAATCATTTAATATGTAAGCGAGATGTGTCCTGTGAAATCATGACTCAATCAATGTTTAAAGCTTCTAATCATGGGATAACAATTCAAACTTAAATGTGAAATTTAACAGACGGCTGAATCCAAGAGTCATAAATTACCAACATTCTGTATCTTAAAATTACAACTATCCTTCAAAATCACTTTGACTTCACAAGAAATTCTAGAAATCTTTTAAAAAATTTATAAAAATTTTCACATTTTTTTACTCAAGATCAAGAAAATACTGATTAAGTAATCTAATCTCCCACCCCCAACCTAAAATCTATATTGTCCTCAACGTAAAAGAAATAAGTATGCAATGCACATGGAACAATGAAAGTAAAAGAAGAGTAATGAAAAGATAGTACCTAAATGAGAGAATCAAATGGCTTCCCAAAGATATCAGCGTAAAAACGATTCAGCACGAGAGAAATCAATAAAAGTAAAATAAAAATAAAAATAAATAAAATCCTACCTACACCACTTTCGCAAGTGCTCTCGATTGCATTTAGCGTATGCAACAAGCCTTTAAACCCCTAGGTTGTCCTTAGTGGACGAGTTGTAGTCTCGTGAGGGTTTGCAGTAATGTTACCTACAAACATTAAACTAACTAATTAGAAAAAAAATTAAAATGAAAGAAAATGGCTAGGTTGCCTCTCAGGAACGCTAAGTTTAACGTCTTCAGCCAGACAAGAATGGACCATAAATTAATCAATCTTGATAACCTGGGTCCTCCAAATAAATATCATCAACATCTAGGATTAGTTATTCTAGACTTTTTGGGAACAACTTGAACCGTGCTATTTGAAATGCGGTTAATGATTCCAATGTCTAACAAGTTAAGCATCTCTGCTCGAACATCCTCTTTCATGTTAGGGTTAAGCCTCCTTTGCATTTCATGCGACGTTTCCGCATTTTCTTCAAGATCAGTACAACGCATACACAAAGTGGGGCTTACTCCCTTCATGTCCTCTATCATACACCCAATAGCTGTCTTATATTCTCTAAGTACTTTTAGCAACTTGCTTTCCTGTTCCTTCTCAAGGTTAGAAGCTATGATGACAGGCAGGGTCTCAGAAGGACCTAAAAATACATACTTGAGGTTTTCAGGCAATTGTTTAAGATCAAGTTTAAGTGGTTTCTCAATAGATGGGACCGGTTTAGACTCAAAGGGTGGTAGAGGTTCCACTTTCGCTTTCCATTTTGCAGTCTCCATTATAGGAGTAGAGTCGACCAATGCGTTGACTTCTTGGATGGAACTTTGTATATCAAAATCCATGCCAAAATGTGTTAAGCAAGTCTCAAGTGCGTCTTCGAAAGATTGAAGGAAAGATTCATGCACTAGACTCACAATCATGTTCACTTCAAATATATCATCTGAGTCTGCTGGTTGTTGTGCAACATTGAAAATATTGAGTTTAATTTTCATGTTACCAGAAGACTACTTCATAACTCCATTCCTGCAATTTATGATAGCATTGGATGTGACTACGAATAGACGTCCCAGAATAATCGGAATTTGACTAGTAGGATTTTGGACAGACTGAGTATATAGAACGATGAAATCCACTGGAAAATAAAACTTATCAACCTGGATTAGCACATCCTCAATAACACCACGGGGACCTTGACAGATTTATCAACTAGTTGTAGTGTTATTTTAGTTGGTTTCAGCTCACCAAGTCCTAGCTGCTCATATACAGAATATGGTAACAAATTAACACTCGTCCCTAAATTAAACAACGCCTTCTCAATCTTATGATCTCTTATGACGCAAGAAATGGTAGGAGCTTTTGGATCTCTAATTTTAAGAGGGGTGTTGTGTTGAATCATGGAGCTGAGTTGCTTCACAAGGAAGACCTTCTTGTGGTCAGCTTACGCTTTTGAGTACATAAATCTTCAAAAAACTTAACATAAGCAGGAACCTGTTTGATAGCATCAAGCAACGGAATGTTAATTTGCACTTTCTTAAACATGTCTAATATTTCATTAGAATTGTTTCCTTTCTTAACTGGTGTCAAATGTTGAGGAAAATGTGTTTTAGGCACATAAGATGGCACATGAGTGGTTCCTAGAGAGTCAAAGTGCTTTTGGACTTTGGACGCACTATATGTCTCTCCGCTTCATTTTGGTCTTCCGATTTGAAATTTGATTCTTCCCTAGGCATCTATATTTTGTTCTCGATCTGTTTGATGGATCTAAGGGTAATGATTTATTTGGCTTACTCATAATATTGTTATTGGTTTGAATTAGAGTCAATCTCATACTGTCCTTTTGGGTTTGCCACAGGTTGGCTAGGGAACTTGCCCTTCTCTCTCTTTTACTCAATGTGGCAGCAAGTTGACCCAACTGTACTTCCAGCTTGGCAATGGATTGTGCATTTACATGTAAGCTTTTCTGGTTAGCTAGTAAAGTTTGTTAGGTATTTTTTTGAAATTGAAGAGAACTCTGCATAAACAGATTAAGTGTGTTCCAGAGATGGTTTCCTTGATTGTGCAGGAAGTTGATATTGCGGAAACAGTTAAAGTTGTTGACTGCCAACTTGGGAGTAAGGTTGTATTGGAGGATTTTTAAATGATCCTCCTTGTTGTGGTCCTTTTGTCCAAGAAAAATTTGGATGTTTAGCCCACCCTGGGTTATAGGTGTCTGCATAAAGATCATTCTCAGTTCTCCGAAAGGTGTTCATAGCATGCACTTGTTCAGAGAGAAATTCTGGGAATGCTGCACCAGATGGACAAGACTGCGTAGGATGGCCAGGACTGGAACATATGACACATGACTCGATTTGAGTTGTATTTGGAAGTCATTTATTTAACATCAAAGCATCAACTTTCTTTATCATGCTATCAATCTTGGCATAAAGATATGACGTAACTCCTACCTCATATATACCACCTTTCTTCTATGGTTGAGGACTTCTTTCACCTCTTTTTGAATAGTCCCATTGCTGGGAGTTTTCACAGAGGGTTTCAAAGAAATTTCACGCTTCTACATCACTTTTGGTCATGAATGATCCTCCATTGGTGGCATCAACCATGCGACGGTTTTGGGGTGTCAAACCGTCATAGAAGTATTAAACCTGTTGCCACTTCTCAAAACCATGGTGTGGACATTTAAGAAGCAAGTCCTTCCATCTTTTCCAACATTCATGAAAGTGCTCACCCTCTTTTTGTGTGAAATTAGTAATTTCTCTGCGGAGAGCATTAGTTTTGTGAACAGGGAAGAACTTGTTTCAGAACTTCTTAGACAGTTGGTCCCAAGTAGTGATAGACTCAACTCCTAGAGAATTCAACCATGCTTTCGCCTTATCCTTCAAAGAAAAAGGAAAAAGGCGCAAACGGATCGAATCATCTGAAAAGTTTTAGAACCTAAAGGTAGAGCAAATGTTTAGGAATTCTTTCACATGATGATATGGATCCTCTTTATCTAAACCATAGAAGGAATGCAACAATTGTATGACCCCAGGTTTAAGCTCAAAGTGTGCTGTCGTGGTGACTGGCAACACTATGAAGGCGCATTAAATTGAATAGGAGCCAAATAATCTCTAAGAGCTTTAATTTCATTCTCATCCGCCATTTCAAATAGAATATTTCTAAATCTTCTACGAAATGTTCTTTCTATTTCATGATCAAAAGTTGCTAGTTTTATGTTTAGAGATCTACGTCATAGCATAAATTGAGTTATTGCAATGCAAGAAAGAAAGCTAAACTAAGATGCAACCTAAGAGAAATAAAACTATAACTAAAAATTATGAATTCCTAAAAACAAGATAAAATTATGTAAACAAGAATTGGAAGAAAGAACCCGGAAAAGGAGATGATCGATGACCGAAGATTTGGGAGCTTCTCCTTTTGAAGACAATTTTATTTTGCAGCTTCCTTCCTCAATTCTTGTAAACAAAATAAAAATAAAAAATAAATTAAATTTTCTAAAATAATGCTAGAAAAATCATAAGGCTATGAATTATGATAAGAAAGAATCTTAAATCTAATTTGGACTAAAACAGTCCCCCGGCAACGACACTAAAAACTTGATGTTTTATTTAAACCAACTTGATTTAAATGATTTTAAACTCGCAAGTATACGAATCAGATATAGATATAGTACGTATTACGAGATCGTTTTCACGAGGACTGGTTGTCACAATTCGAAATTTACGATTCTTCTTAACTAATCTACCAAATAATTTAGCGAACTACTAACACAAATCTATGAAAAATAACCGAGAGCAATAAGAAAAATTCAATCAAAGAGAATACTAGGACTTTTGAATCCACTCCTAATTATCCTGACCCTTGTTTTACCTGTTGATTCACTCTAATTCAGATTGATATAAATTTAATAAATAAAGCACACTTTATGTCTTTGGTCGGGCACATAGAATATATAATCTCTTAAAGCATAAGGATCACATCTTTCCATCCATGGTCAGGCATGAAGAGATGTAATTCCTATTTCTTTCTTTATAGGAAACATGTTCATAGTCAGACATAAGCACTTAGAATAGGATTCTAAATAACATCCACATCTAGACTTTGGTGAAGCTCATAGAATGAAGTAGCACGGAGTTTTCATGTAAGCACACTAGAGATAGAAACAAATCAATCAATTCAGATGAAATCAATAATAAACAAGAGTTATTCAAATTAGGGGCTTCATCTCAACCCTAGCTAAGCAATTAACAACTTATAAAATCAACTACAAAGAGAGAAAAATAAGATTGATAAATAAAAAACATCATTCTCTCCCTTCTTTCTTCCTCCCTCTCTTTCTCTTCTCTTTCTTCTCTTTCTTCATTTTCCTCTCCTTGGCTTTTGGTTCTGCTCTCCCTCGAATCCCCCTCTCTCCAAGCTTTTCAGCTCTTTTTATAGCTACTGGAGTCGGTGGAACTTTCGCACAATAAAAATCGGATTCGTGTATAACTCTTGCGTAGCAAAAATTGAAGCCTCCCACATCCCATGTTACTTGCATTATGTCCGTAAAATCAATGTCTCCTGGGACGTTTTTGACTGAGTTACATGATCGACGGATCAGATCTTCCATCTGATCAAAGATGGTGGGCCACAACCGCCTGGAAATCCGCTATTCACGGACGCACGTAAGCTTACGCACGTTACTGCGCTGACATGATCGGTGGGCCCCACAGTAGTGTTTTCGGGAAAATTCACCCCGTCCATTGGATTCAGGACGAAATTTTGGTTAGGAATGGTTGGTTTTGAATATCCATTGACGCGGCCCAAAGAAGCAATCACGCTGAGATCTTTTTAAACATCGCAGGGTAGTCTGTTTGTGGTCTCTGTATCGCACACGTATGTATTCATGGGTACTAAAGGTCAGCATCATTTTGATGGTTGCGAACCCCTCTATAAGATGGACAGCTTGGATCATCTGTACGGATAATATAGGTGGCCCACTGGCTTCGGCAAAACGGACACTCGTCCGTCCGTTATGCAACAGGAAACGGCAGTTTCCTTTTTGAGAAGAAGACGCGGGTCAATGTAACGCTAACCCGTCTCTCGATTTCGGTGCGGCTGCTGTGTATATGTGTGTAGTGTGCACACGCCACGGTGTGAGGTCCACTGCGATGTTTCTAAGAAATCCTCACCGTCCATCTGTTGTATCATCAAGTTTAAGGGGTTGAGACCAAAGTTGAAGCATTTCTAGATATCAGGTGGGCCCCACTTAATGAATTAAGGGGCTGATCTGGTCGTTGGGCCACTTTCCGAGGTATCTAATGGTTGAAATTTTACGTGTACGGTTAATTTATGGCCCCCAGGTCATGTATGAAGTTTTGAGCCAATCGAATGGTGGGAACCATGTGATCTTACATTCTGCACCAATTTTGGGCCTCTTTAACGTGAACGACTTGATTTTCTTGGATCCCTGGCATATAAATCCTTCAATCTTAGTTCTCTAGAATCCGTCCCTTGCTCTGATGACTTCAGAGTGTCAAATCCACACTTTTAGTACTCTTTTTCAGTCCACGTTCCTAATTACTCCCTGTAACAAAAACAGGATTAAATTATGACATTAAGCATTATCATGTACGTAAAATTAGGTAATAACTGAGGTCTGATATGGAATATTCGACCCTCATCACATCGCACTTGAGTTACCATACCATATGGGCCTGGAGCACCCCCCCTTAAAGCCTGGTTGGGTTGACTCGAAGACTCAACCTGACTTGATTCCTAAATTGAAATATTAGGAATGTAAATAGATATTTAAAATAGTTAAATTTATTATAATTAATGTAGAACATGAACAACAACAACAACAGCTTGATGGGGGATCAATATCCATTCCCACCTTGTTTATTTTTAATAAAATACCACCTCAGAGGCAAGTAATTGGGCTCCTGTGATGCCGAGTTATGTCAGTTAGCTCTATGAGTCTGTTGAGTCCAGTCAGGACCGGTACTAAGTTTCCCACCAAGTCGACTTGACTAAGTTTTGAGTCGGTTCAGTTAGTTTTAAAAGTATGGAGTAGCATAAATTCTAGCACTTGTAAGTAGATGTGGGCACCGGATGACTCGATCCAACTAACTCAACTAGTCCGACTTGTTCTGATCCGACTCGATCCAAACCGAATGGGTGAGTCGGTCCGAACTCAAACCGAGTCGAGTTCGAGTTACTAGAGTTACCTAGTAACTCGACTCGAAACTTGATTCGATTAGACCCGACTTTCTAACCTTACTGACGCAGGGAAGGACGTGAGGTCAAGCACCGTCTTCCTCAAGATGATAACTACTCCGAATCCACGGAGCTTCTCTGGACTCCTCACAGAGACTTCTCAAATCCACGAGGAAAGAAAGCAAGAAAATAGAAATAAATTCTAATAAATTCAAAATTGATTAATGAATGAATAAAAATGAGTTTACATCCCTTTAAATAAGGGAACCAAGCAATAGAAAAGAAATCAGACTCAAACTACAACGAAAACTCCTAGAATCCGCGACTTACTATAAATAGTAAACTTACTATTTACAAACGGTCATGATGTCTACTAGTGCGCAAGGTTTTCGGCCAAAAATAGTAAGTGTCCTATTTGGCTTCACCAAACCGTTCTCCTAATTATTCTAAGCACTTTTCATGTTGGACACAACTCCTAAAGCCCAACGGATGAAGAGTTATAATAAAACTAAAACTTACTATTTATAGTAAAAACAAAAATAAAATAGGAAAACGACCGTCGATCAGGGGGTTTTTCGCAAATCCGGGCTGCGCAACCCAGCATAGCGGGGTTGGTTGGGTAAAGTAGCTCGTTCTACCCCAAAATCATATATTTTACGTCTAATAACTCATCCCGGATTGCGAGATACGCCCGATCTAAGGTCTGATGGTCCGGATCACTTCTGTCGTCGACCGTGCCTTTTCTGATCCATCTTGGCCATGAAATTGTCCACAACCCACTCTACATCACTTACCCGCTGCACCCTACCCTACCCAATCCAAAAATATCTCCCTCCCTCCCTAATCCTCATCTTTCAAGCCAGACCTCTCCCTCTCTCCCTCCCTCATCCTCCTCATCTTCCAAGCTCGGCAACCACCCACCACCTTTACCCTCCTCTCCACTCTCTCGGTCTCTTCCTCCGTTATTTCTTAATCCAACTCGGTGCCAACTCGACTAGACTCGGTACTTCTAACCGGATCGGACTCGGTCCAAATCAGTCTAGGCCAGACCGGACTCGGATCGAGTTAGGCATGCTAGACTTGGTATTGAGTCAGATCGAGTTCGGGTTAGGCCTATTTCAAAACTGGATCGAGTCGAGTCAGCCCTAACTCGGTCCGACTCGACTCGCCGCCCAGCTCTGCTTGTAAGATGGTTCTGCTCCTACTTGGAATGACGTTTGGATTCACGCAATCTCCCACTTCCTGTTTGTACTTTGAAAATATTTTAAAATAGATGCATCCCAGCTACGCATCCGAATCTGTCACTTGGTGCAATTATAGTTCGGTCCACTAAAGAAAAATTAGGAGATATGATAAAATTGATGACTATCGTTGGACAACCAACTTCGAAAATATCCACTTGGGACACTGACTAGTTATGAGAGGGATGGTATGGACAATGGACAGACATAAAAGAGAGAAAAAAGTGGTTGGGCTTGTATTCGTGGAGCCTACCAGGAGGTGTACTTGGTCACAAATATCTGACCATTTAACTAACCCACTATGGATTCAATCAAACAATCTTGACTGTTCGTTTGGTACAAACCAAGGGTTGGAAAAAAGAAAAAAAAAAAAAAAAAAAAATCTTACAGGCCTCATTCAATAGGCAAAAGCCCTCAGGTAGGATGGTTAGGATCATCCAACCAATCGGATTTTGCGGCCGGGCCCATCCATATTGGGTGCAATGATTGAACAGTCTAGATCGCAGACACTCGTGTCATATGTAAGGTTTAGACGGACAGACGCCAACTGCTTTGATTCCTTCAAATTTTATCTTAGATTTTGGTTGTTTGCTTAGAGTCTTAACAAGTTTTAGTCAAATGTAAATGATGTAAATGTAATTGGGCCGTTAATGGGCTTGGCCTAGGGTTGTCATAGTCCAGGATTTGCAACTGTTCTGGCCCGCCTATTCAAAATTAACTGTTTGATGGGTCAGGCCTGGACTATCGACAGCCACACAAACTGATCGGGAAGTAAAATTAGCTTCAGATGGCTAAAATGCTCCTGCAATTAACGTCTGGGATGTCTTTCATGGGGCTAAACTCCTATGTTAGTTTTGCACAATCAGAAAAATGGTGCGGACTCTTGCACCGTACACATGGCATAGTTGTACGGCAAATCCAGAGTGTCCAAATTGCTGGACCGTGGATGGAATGTGACTTGAAAAATTGCAGTGAGAAGGCTATTAACCGTCTGACTTACCTCTCTATTTTACTTTTAATCATCCATTTGATAGCCATCAGTTGGATGGTTGGGATTGCTTCATCAGTGGTGATTTTAGAGATTTCCCCATCTACAATGGGACCCACAATTTGGGTGATCTGGATAGACGTACATCAGTAGCTACATGTGAGGATGCACCATTTTAGTATGGCCCACCATCTGTAGCTACTGTGCAAAACTAACGTAGTAGTATAGTGGCCGCATTTTATAGGGGGGAGGGGTGATACGGTGGAGCTGGAAGAAGGGGAATTTGGTAGAGCCATCCTGCTACAGAACTCATGGTAGGTTGATGTGTCAATCAGGGCTGTCCGTCTGGTGGGCCATACTATAGATGACATATTGTTCCAGGTGCACTTAGGTTGGATGACCCTAGCCATCAGAAAAAGTGACATCTAAAGCAACAGTAGGGAAGAAAACTGGCTAATGGTCAGCATTAGGTGAAAGAAAGTGTAGAGAAGTAATAGATATGATGACCGTCTGATCAGTCTAGTTTCTTAAACATATGCCATTCGTAATCAGGCCCACCAAATGGAGAGTCCCGATGGGCACATCACCGTGACAGGTGTACCATAGACTATAGAGAGAAGACTACACCACCGGAAGCGGATTGCCTGCGGCACCCATCACCAGGGATATCCCTGGTGGAACGACATGGCCCAACAAATGTCAACTTGATCCAAAACTTCTGCGTACCCCTAAGAAGTTTTCAACGATGAGCTTTCAATCCCCACTGTTTCCTGTGGGGTGGTCCACATGGGCTTTGGATCTTTCTCCTTTTGGGGCTCAAGCCTAATATGAGCTGGCAAAACAGCTGGACGGCGTGGATAAAACACATACGTCACGGTGGGTCCCACAGAGCTTGGGCCACTTCATGCCACCAGGGATATCTCTGGTGGCGGATGCTGCAGGCAATCTGCTTCCTCCACCATATCCACTATGTTGGAGCTCCACCTTGCTATCTTCTGATGTGTGTACCAAAACTCGTTTAAAGTTGGATTTTAACAGCGCCTAGTTATGGGGATAGTTCACCACCATTTCTCAAATTGCAACGTGTCTTCCACCATTTTGGGGTGACAGTGGGCCAGATCAGACGAGTACCAGCCCGTCCCGACGCTGTAAGGCCTGGTATTATGGACCACCAGCCATTTCATTTTTACGGTTCATTTCGGCAGCCATCGATTGAATGTTTCGGATCGTTCAATCCCTGTGATTTCCCACATACAATTACCACATTAAATGAGACACCACAACTTAAAAATAAGCATTGAACTATCACCGTAACCTTATCAATAGCCTTATCATCTTTGGATTCTCACCATGTTCTTGGTACGTGATGGTGGGGCCCCAATCTTTCCCTCAATTATTTAACGAAGAGTATTAAATGGGAAGGGCGGGCCTCTTTCACTTGGAAAAATGGAGTTTTCTTTTCAGGGATCTTGACATCTTTGAGTGGATGTCATTAACATGTATTTAAAAGTTAGTAAATACACGTTGGGTATCGTGTATGCACTTTTATAAGGAATATTTCACGGAATTGGATAGCATAATCATAGCTCCCAAAAGGAGGAAAGGATCCCACTCACACACAGACAACATGTGTATACACTTCTTAAAAGTATAAAAAGATACATACCTCCTTAGAAATGTCCAGATCCAAGCTGTTTGGACTATGAATTATGCTCCAGCTAGTGGATAATTTTCAACATGCATGCGTGTTTACATCCAAACTGTCCAATAGGTTGGCCCTACAATGAGGATCGTCATATGTAAAAATCAGTCCCATCCATTCATAGGTTATGCCACACCATAATATATATATATATATATATATATATATATATATATATATATATATATATATATATATATAAACTATTGATAAATAACAAAATACGAATGCGATCCACTTGGTTAGTGGATATGGGTGATGTTTGGAAAGATTATTCACCTAATGGACGTATTGGATGTCCCACATACATGAAAGTTTTAGCTTTTAATTATATGATGGATTAAAAACAACATATAAAATAGTTGTTTTTTAGTTTTTTAATCAATTTATCATGCTTTATTTTATTTATTTTTTGAACAAAAAAATATAAATTTTTAATTTCTAATATAACATTTAATCAATTTTAATGAGGTATATATATGTATTTTTTTCATCTAAAATTATAAATGAGTATCCAACGTCGTAATTGTACCCCAACATCCTAAAAGTACAGGTAGGTATGTTATTTCAGGCTCAATATAAGTACAGGTATAAATACGTGCATTTAGCGATATGGACTGCGGCTATCGCACGTGCAGTGATAAGCCACATTTCACAAGGTGGCAGGGGTTTCAGACCTTGTGAGGGTTTAAGAAATAAGACCATCCCTTTTCTTTTTAATTCTCAGTGGAGACGCTAGGTGCCATACTTCCGGAATTTACTATGGGATCTTTTGCATTGAATCCAGGTTCATCTGCTTCTCTTTTTCTTATTTTTTCCTTTTTAATTTTTATTTTTCCGGGTGTAATGGCGTTGGTCTCAAATAGCTTTTTCCATGCCCTGCCTGGCCCACCTTGCTTTGGCCCTTAGTCTACACAAATAAAGCCACATTTGTTCTACTAGCTACTGGGATCTTGTCCAATTGTGTCTCATACCAACCTCCATAAAGAACGGCTGATAACTAATTTTGTATGGATCTGAAATTGTGTGCATTTAGTAGCTTTCGCCGGACATCGACGGAATCGGTAGTGCCACGTCGTTTATCTGGCCACTATGGGCCAAATCAACACACAAGTTATCAGGATCCAACGAATGAACAGCTTCCATCTGGCATTTCAGCCGCGATTTTCATTCAGTGGGGCGGTTAACGTCGCCGTTGAACAATGTGATGGCCGCATATTGAAGTGATCAGATGGGCCAAGTTCTGCGATCAATGTGGGTGGCCATGATGATGTAAGGGGTCCATGTCACTTAAATAGCAGGATTTGATGGCTTTTTTTAAAGAAACTGGAAGAATGTTAAAGTAGATTTTAGAGGCGGTATTAGGCTCTTTTAGAAAGGAAGTGTTTTCTCGCTTCACTTCCCATCTCCACCGAAAAGACAAAAAAAAAATAAGAAAAGAAGAGCACTACCAACCGTGTGGGGCTGGGACTCACGGAGAAATGATCACAAACAGCCTTATGTTTCCTGCCACGTATCTTGTGTGTAGAACATCCTAGCCGTGCAAAAGATGGGGAAATGGGCCACTCCGTTTAGATTACCTGTTAAGGAAATCAGGTTGGTCTACCGGTTCAGACCCAAGCGAACTTCCTACTGTGTAACAAAATGGTCTGTGGGGCCCACTGTGATTCGTATGTGAGATCCACTCCGTCCATCTTTTCTTTCTGCTCATTTAGGACGGGTGTCAAAAAAAATGAGGCCGATCCAAGAGTCAAGTGAGTCATACCACAGGGAAAAGTGGGGAATGGAGATAGTTACTGTTGAAACCCCGTTGGGCCCCACTGAAGTTTTCGATCTGGTCCCCAGGAAGGTTTCAGTGATGGGTTCCCCGATCCCCACTGTTCCCAGCGGTGTGGCCCACTTGAGTTTTGTATGGATCTGAACTTGGGGTCTCGTACTAACATGAGATGGCTTAACTGATGGACGGAGTGGACATTGCGGGCAGACATACATATCATGGTGGGCCCCACAGAGTTTTTTGTCGCAGATGCTCCCCAACAATCGCGTACTATTCAGACACGGATGACCGGACCAGTCCGGTTTTGGGCACGGGTGATCCTCAAGGTGTGGCCCACCTTTTGCACGGATGGGATGTTCTACAGGAATGACACACATTTCTCTAACCCAGTGGATTACAATGGGTGGAGGGAGGTTAGTTCTTTGTGGGCCACACCATGATTTATATGTTTTATCTACAGGGTCCATCCATTTTTCCAGCTCGTTTTTAAGCTTGACCCAAAAAATAAGTCAAATCTAAATCTCAGGTGAGATACCCAAGGAAAACTATAGTGATTGAATGTCCACCGTTGAAAACCTCCTAAGGAACACTGTAATGCATATTTGACATCAAAACCTCCTATTGGTTAAGTCATGCAGACATGGATGAAGACAAAAAAGAAATTAAAAAAAAAAAAATCAGATACAAAACTTTTGTTGTACTCAAGAAGCTTTTAATGGTGGGCATTCAATCGACACTTTTTCCTGTAATATGGCCCACTTCAGATTTCGATGTACATGATTTTTTTGTATCATGCCATAAAATAATTTGAAAAAATGTAGGTACCAAGTGGATTAAATACATACATTATGATGGGGCCCACGGAGCACCAACCAGTAGCCACTGGGCAGCTTCACTGGCCAAACCGCGTCCGGGGTTTTATGGAAAGTGAAATCTATGTTTTAAGTTTTAATTAAAGAAAAGGGTAGGATGTCACGTTGGAGTAAAATAGAAGAGTGGCGACTCATTGAACAGACACAAATTCCTTGCAAGGTGGGCCTTTTTTTATTGGCCCATTTACGCACCGAGATTCTTATTTCCCATGTGAGGTGAAGAAGAAAGGAGAGCCTTGTGGGAAGAAATGAGAGCAAAATCAGCATTTTTTTCCGTCCAGAAATGATCACATACAACCACCCTATGTGAAGTTTCACATGCAGCCCTGTGTCCCATGTGCTGGATATCACAGCAATGCAAAAAAGGTGGGCCACACCATGAAGATCGTCTGGCGAGGCAATCATTATGGTCCGCTCATCGGGTGGGCCATCCCATCGAAGTCAATGGAAAAGGCCAATGGTTTGAGTCAATTTACATCTGTGGGCCAGCTAATGAGTGGACCGGCCTGATTTTAGTGCCAGGTGATATTCATGGTGGGGCCAACATTTTTGAGCGGATGGAATTTCCTGCACGTGACATGCTAGCGAGGAAGATGCGGTCGTGTGTGGAAGATCCATTTCTCCGGCCGTATTGTTCTTGTGGCATCCACACGGTCAATCAGATGAAACCCTGGGTGCTAGGCCCTTTGGGAAAAAAATAGCCCAATCAACAACCCAGATGGGCCACACCACAGGAAAAAATATGGATGGGATGTCGGCCATAGGTTTTTGTAGGCCACCATAGTGTATTTATTTCATCGAAACCGATCATAAGATTTAACCCACTAGGATGAGGTTAAAATACAAAAATCATCTTGGTTGAAAACTCAGGCAGGCCACAGCTCTTGAATTTAGAGGTTTTCAGGGGTTATTTTACACTGTCCCCACAGTTTTTCCTCCGGATAAAATTCTGGTCGTAGGGTTTATCTAAGGATGCGTACCTGATGGACAGAGCGGATGTCACACATACAATATAGTGGGCCCCACAGAGATTAGCTGTTGGACGCAGATGATGTGGAACGGTCCCAGATTTCCTGTCCCGTTTTCTAATTTGATGATGATGCATTAATCTTCGGCGCTTTGGATGCTTTTCTCTCTCATCCCCGTTCCTTGATTTTCTCTCTTTGCAATTGCTCCGTGATAACGTCGTTATACCGGAGTAACGGTGTACCGTTGCGATTCTCCACCTTGGTATTAACGACTGAGCTGACAAGAGAACACGTGCATGCTCTCTAAACCCAGTGAATGACGAAAATGCCCCCATAAAGTTTGAGAAAAAAAAATTTTACTCTGGCGGACCGTGATCAATGATACGCACGAACTTGGAAATTACTTATTAAAGTTGTATAAGTGGCACCAGAGTAAGTAAAGCTAAACTCCCCAAATGGCCCCCAGCTTAGAAGTTATCTGACTATTGGATTAGTGGACATTTTTTGGAGGTTTAAAAATGAAATTTATCCAATGGTTCAAATTCAACAGACAAGTGTCCATGAATCAGAGGTTAGAATTTTCTGACCATCCTGATTTTGAGGTTGTGGCTTACTGACAGTGGGCTCTACGGTTCAATCGGTTTAACTTTGTATTGAACACTATATGTAAAATATCCGAAGGCCAGAGTATCAAGCGTCATACACTTGTGAGTATCATATAGAGCTCCTTTTGAAGTTTGAACTTCTGCATGGGCGGCTGTTGTTGCAGTAGTACAGCTGCGGTAGTGCAACTTATCCGGAAAAGAAATGCCAGACCCGTACAGATTTTTTAAGCTCGTGGTTGAAGCATGCATGCGGATGATCCGTATATATTTTTACTAATACATACGGATTTTCAATTCTGACAGGTGGGGTCCACATTTTTAATCCAGACCATTTGTTTGTTGTGTCCCACATTCAGTGCACTCTGCGTCAAAAGACTCATTTAAGGACAATTTTAACTTTTTGTGATGTGGCCCACACGGTTAAGAAGAGCAGCTAGGACGGTCCACATACAAATGAAAGTGACGATTATATTGGTATCTGTGTCTTCCTATCTACGAGATTGAGTCAACAGACCAATGGTCTGGATTGCAGAGCCATGGGCCCTACTTGTATGAAATGAAAACCATTGTACAGTGTGCGATGCAATGTAATTTCTCTTCAATATTCCCAGGCTGCCCTTCCCTGCAAATGAGAAACCATGCGAGCACCCGTCCCTACACATGACATGGTATGACTGAAAGAAAAAAAAAGACCTCACTTACTGGGAGAGAAATTACGTAGCAAAGTCACGCTTGACTGGGAGAGCCTATTGCATAACTGCGGTGCTGGACCTCACTTACTGTACAAGTCGTATGTACCGTTCATCCGAACACGTAAACAGCAGCCGGAAGGCAATCTGTAGGTCATCGCAACCCGCAATAGGGTTTGCTAGACGATCTCCACCTTTGATTAGTAGACATGCATTGATGAATTCAGACTATTCCCTGCATTTCATTTTTACCGTCTATTGGATTTCGACCTATCAGTCAGATAGGATGATTCTTTCCCTCTAACGTTTGGTTTATAATCTACCCACATTGGGGCCACTGTTCATACGTTTCAGATTTCAGGTATAATGAACCGAACCTGTCATCCCCATTAACTAGTGGGCACGTTTCAAACGTGCAGGGAGTTTGTACATACGTGTGCCCATGCCTATACAATCCAAACCATTAATCCAATGGTCCCATTTTGGACTAACAACGCCCTTAAAAGTACCTCAGATTGGAGGATCCAAACCATTGGAGTTTTAGTCCACAAATCGATGTTTGAGAAAACATACAGCACCCGGCCTTTCTAGGGATATTCCAAATTGGTTTTGTGGTTTTTAAAATTTTTTAAGCATGGTGAATCCACGTCGGGCAACATCAGATCAATGGTCTAGATGACAAAGCAGGGCTTACACATGTAAATGTATAACGGATGAAAGACTCACTGTTCAGAATACGGGATATTCTAATTGTTGAGAATGTGAAGTCACATATAAGCCGTCTTCGATCGGTCATATGACGTCTTCGACCGATCGTTGGGGCCTGTTCGACTAGTAGTAGATCGGTTCGACTCAAAGTTGAGTGTGTTGTTTTTTTGGTGTTCAGGTTCTAGGACTGGTCGAAAGGATTCTACGACTGGTCGAAGGGATCCTTCGACTGGTTGTAGCTCTCCTTCGACTAGTCGAAGGTTACGCAGATTTGTTTCCGAATCTGATGCGGACTGCGGATTTTGGTGTCGTCTTTCGCAAGGGTGCGGAAGAAAAGTTACTTAAACTATAAATAGGAGTTTCTAGGACTTTTCTAGGTGATCAAGAATATTAGAAAATAATTTCAAAGGTGTGGGCTAAGAGTTTTTTATATTCTTCCAAGGGAGAGATTAGTATTTTGCCTTGTAATCTTTGTTTCTTCATAGTGGAAGTTTGCATCCGTAATTTTTTACCATAGTTTGGGGTTTTTCCACGTATATCTTGTCATGTGGTTTGTTTGAATTGTTTTGATCTGTTTGTAGTTTATATTTTTCATCTGTTTATCGTTTGTGGGTGAGGCCTGAGATCGAATCTCGGCTCACTGCATTGTTGGCGTGCTACCCAACAACTGGTATCAGAGCTATTGGTTTACTTCTATTGGGAGCGATGGCGGAAGATGGAAAAACTAGAATTGAAAAGTTTGATGGTTTAAACCTTACCTTCTAGAATATACAGATGGAGGATTATCTGTATCAGAAGGACCTCTACATTCCTCTAGAAGTAAAAAAGAAGAAATTAGAAAAGATGACAGATGATGAATGGTTTTTACTAGATAGGAAGGCTTTATGAACCATCCGACTCTCTTTGTCAAAAAGCGTCGCTTTTAATATATCCAAGATGAAAACGATAAAAGAATTGATGGAAGCCCTAGCCACTATATATGAAAAACTCTCAGCATCCAACAAAGTTCATCTTATGAAACAGCTATTCAACATGAAGATGTCAGATGGTGGGAGCGTGGCTGAACATCTAAACGAGTTAAATACAGTCACGAGCCAGTTGGAATCCGTTGGCATCATTTTTAACGATGAGGTTAGGATGCTATTGATCTCATCCAGTCTGCCAGACAGTTGGGATAGTTTGGTGATTATTGTGAGCAATTCTTCAGGGTCAACAAAACTAAAATTTGATGATGTGGCCGGTCTAATTCTCAGCAAAGAATCTATAAAAAAAATATCAGGAGTTTCAGGGGATTCAGGGAATGCTATAAACGTTGAAGGAAGTTGAAGATCGCTGAACAAAAAAGACAATAAACACGGGCGTTTTAAATTAAGGAAGAAGTCCAAGGGACCGAAAGACAAAAACGGGTGTTGACATTGCGGCAAGAAGGGGCACATAAAATGTGATTGAAGGGCGCTTAAGAAACAAGATGGAATCTATCAAGGTGGGAAGGATTCAGTGAATCTATTTGAGGAGAGCGACACAGAGACGTTGATCTTATCTCTTGATGCGAGGAATGAGTCTTGGGTTATAGACTTGGGTGCTTCGTTTCATGCCACTTCATGTAAGTAAGTTCTGCGTAATTATGTGTTAGGTGACTTTGGGAGAGTCTACCTGGGTGATGATGAGCCGTGCAGTATAGTTGTAAAGGGAGACGTTCAGGTCAATCAGAAAAGACGAAACAGTTTTGAAATTGAAGGATGTCAGACATGTACCGAGCTTGAGAAGGAATCTGATCTCAGTGGAGCAATTGACCGACACCGCTTATGTGACGACATTCACCAGTGATTCCTGGAAGATCACAAAAGGTGCCTTGGTGATATCTCGAAGCAAAAAGGAATGTACTTTGTACGTGACTTCAAGATCGTATAGTTCACTCGCAGTCACATCAACTGGAGTGAATGAGCAGTTATGGCATCAGAGGTTGGGACATATGAGTGAGAAAGTGATGAAAGTGTTGTTATCAAAAGGGAAGCTACCAGGGCTAAAGTCTCTTGACTTGGAATTCTACGAGGATTGCGTATATGGCAAGCAGAAGAGGATAAGCTTCAAAAAGACAGGACGCGCTCCAAAGACGCATCTATTGGAGCTTGTACACACTAACATGTAGAGACCGACACAGGTATCATCTCTTGGTGGCTCACGTTATTTTATTTCCTTTATTGATGATGCTAGTAGAAAACTGTGAGTTTATTTCTTAAAGCATAAATCTAATGTATTTGATGTGTTTAAAAAGTGAAAAGTTATGGTAGAAAACGAAACAGGTAAAACAGTAAAGTGTCTCAGATCTGATAATGGGGAGAGTATTGTGATAAGAAGTTTGAGGAGTATTGTGCAGCAAATGAAATCAAACATTAGAAAACGATTCCAGGGACACCGTAGCAGAATGGTGTACCTTTTGGGCAGATGCTGTGAATACTGTCGTATATCTTATCAATAGAAGTCTCTCAACACCATTGGATGTGGGCTACCAGAAAAAACGTGTACTGAAAAAGAAGTGAACCTTACACATCTCAGAGTGTTTGGTTACACTTCATATATTCACATTGATGCAGAGCACAGAAACAAGCTGAATGCGAAATCCAGGAGGTGCACGTTTATAGGCTACGGGCAGGATGATTTTGACTACGTAGAAAACAGAAAAATCATCAGAAGCAAGGACGTAGTCTTCAATAAAAAAGTGATGCATAAGAATAATGTGCAGGAAAATAAGGCCGAGAAAAAGGAATTCGTAAAGTTGAAAGAGTTACCAGATATGGGTGTTACAGCGCCACAGGATGATCATGCACATGACCATTATGAGGCAGAACCACAGACACCGGTTGTGAGGAGGTCTACTCGGGAGAGGAGACCCACGGTCCCATACTCACCCTCCTTACATTATCTACTGCTGACAGATAATGGTAAGCCAGAATGTTTTGAAGAGGCATTACAGTCAGATACACGGGTTAAGTGGGAGCAAGCCATGGATGAGGAGATGGACTCTCTTGAGTCTAATCGTACTGGGAGCTAGTCACTCTATCCAAGGGTAAGAAAGTTCTTCATAACAAGTGGATTTACAGACTAAAGGAGGAACATGATGGTTCGAAATGGTACAAGGCCAGATTGGTTGTAAAAGGGTTTCAATACAAGGCAGGTATCGATTTCACCGATAGTGAAAATGTCTACGATTCGCATGGTCTTGAGTATAGTGGCTATAGAGAACTTACATCTAGAGCAGCTAGATGTTAAGACAGTCTTTCTTCATGGGGACCTTGAAGAAGAAATATATATGCATCAGCCGACAGGATACGTGGCACCAGATAATGAGAATAAGGTGTGCAAACTGAAGAAGAGTCTATATGGCCTGAAGTAGGCCCCGAAACAGTGGTACAAGAAGTTCGATAGTTTCATGTTGGGAAACGGTTTTAGGAGATGTCATGTATACCACTGTTGCTACTTGAAGAAGTTTGATACGTCGTACATCATCCTTCTTCTGTAAGTTGATGATATGCTTGTGGCCGGTTCAAGCATGAAGGACATCTCAGATCTCAAAAGACAATTGTCTAGAGAATTTGCCATGAAGGATTTAGGAGGTGCAAAACAAATCTTAGGCATGAGGATAAAGGGTGATAGGGAAAACAAGAAACTGATTTTGTCACAGGTAGAGTACATAGCTAAGGTACTTGATCGATTCAATATGGGAGGTGCTAAGCAGGTTAGCACTTCATTAGCCAACCACTTCAAGCTATCTAAGGAGTAAGGTGCAAAGATGTCACGCCCCAAACTCGGAAACCGGGCTCACAAAATTCCCGATCGCCGAATCCGGCACCGACAGCCTCCGTAGAACCCCATTCTCGGCTCCTAGCTCCCATTCGCCAGGTTCCGATCCTGGGATGCTACGAGGAGGATTTTAAATATCAGTTTGATTCGTAATAAGCATAACCAAAGGCATAACCCACAAACAACAACCAAGCACTCCATTACATTTTCACTATGATCAAAAATTTTTACAAGTACAATGAACATAAAGGGAAATACAATGGTAAATAACAGAAAACTCCAAAATGATCAGCAATGCGCTCCTGCCTCAACGCTGCTGCAGTCCAACGTCACCTGCACGCAACGGTCGTGCATAAGCTTACAGAAAGCTTAGAGGGTGGTGAAAGTGTGTGCACAAGGTAGTAATATGAATGCAATGTCAGAGTAATGCGGAATATGCAGATGGAACCAAGACGTCATGAGCCGTACCAAGGCTATGCAATGCAAGACATGAATGGTATCGGCCATCCCAAGGCCATGCAATATACAATGCAACTCAAGCATACAGATCCTCATCAATGTCCACATATCAGTACAGCTCAGAGTATGGAATATCACCGGGGTCTAGTACACTCTAAACCAGATTGCCGCCACATCGCGCGCAATAAGGTAAGTGGAAGAGACCTCACTATCCGTCTGCCAATATCGGGCGCGACTCGTCGATAGCGGACCCATTCCTCGAGCTGGTCAAACTCAGCCTAGCATTGCCCCCTACACTCGGGCGGGTAAGGCCGTACCCCCTTCCAACCGACCACGACACAGTGGAGAGCGTAACCGTCTGGTAATCGGCACTCAACGCTCATCTACCCACTCGGTCTAGACGTTGGAGCAACCTCTTGGTACCATAAGGGTTTAGGGACTTTCACCCAGGGATATCTATAGTACCCCATGTAGAACAAGATTTCCGGTATCCAATCCTGCCAACCACGATGCGTCTGTGGAGGCTACAGCCCTGATGTCGCTAGGGCATACAACAACCATATCACACAAATGCGGGATGCATGAATCACGCTATCCAGTCATGCAACCAATCCTGCGCATACCGTGCGCTCATGTAGGGCAACACCGCCTAACCGGGAGCCCATAAACAACCTGCCCGAAGGCATATGCCATGATCAGTCAATCCTCATATCAAGCATGCATATGATGCGTATGATCATGGGTCATGAAACTATACTAAACATGTTATAATAAAATGCATTATCTTACAATGCAGATGAGCCTGAACGGCCTAAATACGATAAACATGGTCCAGTAATGGGCCCTAAGGAGAGTCGTAATGTGGACATCCAACCAACACTACACTCGCAATGTGGACATCAAACCAGCATTACTTCCCAGGCACAATCTTCTTAAAACACCGCTACATAATCGGTATTGGGCTTACACATTGCAATGGACCTTATGTTCCTCCCATTGGGTCTTACATATATGTCAAATGGGCCATATCTTATGGGCCTTTTTATTCGTCAGATGGGCCATATCTTATGGGCCATTTATTCATCAGATGGGCCATATAAATGGGCCACACCAATGGGTCTTAAGTGCATTGCAATAGGTCAAAACCCGTGGGCCTTGGATTGCATCAATTGGACCTAATCATATGAGTCTAATATGTATCAAATGGGCCTAACCCATGAGTCTCAAACAAGTCTAATGGGCCTAATCCCATGGGCCCTTTTATAATCAAATGGGTTCAGTCCCATGGGCCTTACAATATATCAAATGGCCTACTTCTATGGGCTTTAAAATTTCAACAAAAAGGGGTCCAATTACATGGGCCTTGAAGTACATCAAATGGGCCTAGTCCCATGGATTTGCAACACATCATATGGGCCTAAGTCCTTAGGCCTAGAATGAATCCAATGGGCCTAGCCCATAAGCATTTCACAAACCAGATGGGCCTAGCCCATAGGCCTTTTGAAATTCGAATGGGCCTAGTCCATAGGCCTTCCATGGGTCAGATGGGCTTAAATTCCTAGGCCTTACATATATCAAATGGGCCTAATTTTATGGGCCTTGGAATACATCAGATGGGCCTGGTCCCATGGACTTGAAACGTATCAAGTATGCCTAAGCCCATAGCCTTTACATAAATCAAATGGGCCTAACCCATAGGCCTTCTGCTCACATGCAACATGGTGGGTCCCACTGTCGCTGGACAGTGGGGATGTTACGTGCATCAAGGAGAACTCCACCGTCCGCTGGACGGTGGAGACGCTATGGTGCGAAGGTGGGCGCCACCGTCCACAGGACGGTGGACATACAATACACACATCATTGTGGGTCCCATGTGGGGCCCACTGTAATATTTATTTGGCATCCAGCCCATTGGTAAGGTCAAACAGACCTGGTTGAAGGAGGAATAAAAGTTTCAGCTTGGTTCAAAACTTCGGTGGGCCCCAAAAAAAATTTCAATGGTAGATGTTCAATCTCTCTGTTTCATGTGGTGTGGGCCACTGGAGCTTTGGATCTGACTGAAAATTGGAGGGGGCCCACTACTGGGGACGGCCCACCTCACGGACGGCCTGGATATAACATATACATCAAGGTGGGGCCCACGGCTGGGGCCGTGGGTCCCTCTCTGGACGCCACCGCCCGCCCGTACGTCCGCACGCAGGCAGCGCGCCTGCGTGCCGCCTGACACAGCAGCAGTAGCTGCTGCCTCTCCCTCTCTCTCTCTCCTCTAAATTTTAATTCCGGCCAAAATCACGTGTGGGACCCGCTCCTTGAAAATCCATCCCATCCATAGTGTTCTACAGCTCGTAACAGACAAAAAGAGTCCGGAGTTCGAATTTTTTTGAGGCCTAGAAACACCAGAAGAATTTTCAATGGTAACCGTCAATGTTTCCCATGCTATGGCCCACAAGATATTCGGATCAGTCCCATTCTTTTACTTGACGGGTAAATCGATGTGAGTAAGGGGATGGACGGCTCGGATCAAACATATACACCAAGGTGGGGCCTACACTAAGGGACCACCCAAAACCTCTCCTTTTCTTTTCTCTTTTTTTTTTTTTCTTCTTTCTGTAAAACGTCCAGCGTCCCAGACGCTGGACAGTTCTTATATATATAAGTATATTTTTTTGTGTGGGCCTTGCTGAAGTGGGCCACCACTAATGGGTGCCATAGGTCCAACGTCTAAGGTGGGCCCCACTTGAATAAAATAATTATATTAAGGTGGGATCCATTCAAGTGGGCCACACCATCCTATTGCAATAAAAATAAATAAAATAAAACAAAATGAAAGAGAGAGAGAGCCATGGAGAATGGGACACGGCTTGTGATGGAGGGGCCCCGTCCTTATGGGCCCTCCCCTGCAATGAAACATACAATAAATGGACCCCTTTGATCATGGGACCATCAAAATTATAAATCAACGGTGGAGATCCATTCTCTACCGTTATGGACGGTCTAGATGACCTTTTGCAATGAAAATAACCATCATGATGGGGTCCATGGAGAATGGCCCCATCATGGAATGATCATGACGATCCAAGTGGTCCATCGGCCACAAATAAGGGTCCCAAGTGAGATCCACACCATGGATCGGTGGGCCTCACTTGGTACACCATAAAAACAAGAAAATCTATCCTATAGAAGCACCCACCGTCCAATCTTCTCGCTCCTAGGGGTTCCTTGGCACCTTGGCTTCAACTTCAACGGTTAGGATGAAGAATGGAGGGTTGAGATGGGAGATTTTGGGGTAGGAAGGTGGGCCACTTGGAGCTTAGAAAGGTTGGAAAATTTCCATACGTGGGAGCCTTTGCAATTTTTGTTGCTTGGATATTTTTGGAATGAGGGAGAGAGTGAGAGAGAGAGTGATGTAAAGGGAGAGAGAGAGAGTGATGGATGGATGGGTGAGTGATGGTGGTGTAAGAGAAACTTGACTTTTGTGTAAGAGGAGTATGGTTTAAGAAGACTTTTGTGGCTTTTTGTGTAAGAAAGGTATGGGTTGAGAAGACTTTGGTGGTTGCTTGGGAAAAGGGATGGAAGTGATGTGTACTTGACCTTTGATGGGTTGATGGGTGATTGATTGATGGGATTGATGTGATTGATGTGACACATCGTTGAGATTCCCTTGGTTTTCGCAACGCGCGGCGTTTTCTCGCACCGAACGTTGGCGCATATCTCTTGATCCGGGTATCGCCTCGGCGCGCGAGTCGCGGTATCGGAACCGCGGCGACGGTGCGGTCGCTATGGTATAGGTCTCGAGTTGAGTCGACTCGGGTTGTCGGCACATGAATCCGGGTCGCGCGTCGATATCCATTAAGGGTCGAAAGTTGCCGGAATTCGACCGGTAAGACCGCGGAAGTGTACTGAAAGGTACGGACCAAGATACGGGTCTTACAGCTCTCCCCTCCTTATAAAAATTTCGTCCTCGAAATTTACACAAGCGTCGCAACTAAGCATAACTCGCGAGGAATAAGAAACATAACGTCATCATATAGAATCAGGGACAACGTACAAAATACAATACACGATCATCAACTATCAAAGAGATGAGGATATCGCTCTCGAATCTCAGCCTCACGCTCCCAAGAAGCCTCCTCTACCGAATGGTGACCCCACTGCACCTTCACCAACGGAATGACCTTGGTTCTGAGGACCTGCTCCTTCCGATCAAGGATACGGACTGGCTGCTCAATGTAAGAAGCGTCCTCACGAACCTCCAACGGCTGCCAATCAATAACGGGAACTATGTCTGACCCACACTTCCTCAACATAGAGACGTGAAACACGTTGTGGACGCCAGACAACTGAGATGGTAAGGCAAGCCGATAGGCCACGGCGCCAACGCGCCCAGTGATCTCAAAAGGTCCTATGAATCTCGGGGCAAGCTTGCCCTTCGTTCCAAATCGAACTACGCCCTTCATGGGCGAGACCTTGAGATACACATGGTCCCCTACATCAAACTCCAAGGGACGACGCCGACGATCAGCAGAACTCTTCTGTCGGCTCTGAGCTGTGCGCATCCTCTGCCTGATGATGTCGATAGCGTCTGAAGTCTCCTGCACCAGCTCGGGACCTAGGAGACGGCGCTCTCCAACCTCGGTCCAACAACTCGGTGATCTACATGGTCTGCCATATAGTGCCTCAAAAGGAGCCATGCCGATGGTCGCCTGATAGCTGTTATTGTACGCAAACTCAGCCAATCGCAGATGCTCATCCCAGCTACCCCCGAAGTCAATCGCGCAGGCCCGAAGCATATCCTCAAGTATCTGATTGACCCTCTCGGTCTGGCCATCGGTCTGCGGATGGTACGCGGTGCTGAGCTGTAAATCAGTCCCCATCGCACGCTGGAAGCTCCCCCAAAACTGAGACGTGAACCTCGAGTCTCGGTCAGAAACGATCGAGACTGGAACACCATGCAGTCTCACAATCTCCTCAATGAATAGTCTCGCAAGCCGGTCCATAGACCAAGTCGCACGCATCGCAAGGAAATGTGCCGACTTCGTCAGACGATCCACAACAACCCAAATGGAGTCATGACCGCGCTGAGTCCTCGGCAAACCCATGATGAAATCAGTCGACACGTGCTCCCACTTCCACATCGGGATGCTCAACGGCTGCAATAACCCAGGAGGTCTCTGATGATCGGCCTTGACACGCTGGCACGTGTCACACTCGGCCACAAAACTGGCGATCTGGCGCTTCATCCCCGCCCAAAAATACTGTCGCCTCATGTCACGGTACATCTTCGTCGAGCCTGGGTGGATAGAAAACCGCGATCGATGTGCCTCGGTCATAAGATCTCTGCGTAACTCTGGAATATCCGGGACACATAATCGGCCTCTGAAACGAAGTCCACCGTCTGTACCGATCTGCCAATCAACCTGACCCTCAGATGCCGCCTCAGCCATATAACCCTGCGACGACTCATCAGCCTGCTGAGCCTCGATCACCCTAGCGACAAGAGAGGGTTGAATCGACAAGCTCGATAACTGTACCATGGAAGACTGCAGGCCGAACTCAAAGTCATACGCAGCAATATCCTCAAGCATCCGCCACTCCTGAATCATCATGTGCGCCACTAGGCCTCGTGGCTGACGGCTGAGGGCATCTGCCACCACGTTCGCCTTGCCCGGGTGGTACTGAAGGTCAAAATCATAGTCCTTCAGGAGCTCCATCCAGCGCCTCTGTCTCATATTCAACTCAGACTGCGAGAAGAGGTACTTCAAGCTCTTGTGATCAGAGAAGAGCTCGAACCTAATCCCGTAAAGGTAGTGCCTCCACACCTTCAGTGCGAAGACAACGGCAGCCAGCTCCAGATCATGTGTAGGGTAGTTCAGCTCATGGACCTTGAGCTGACGAGACGCAAAGGCCACTGGTCTCCCGTGCTGCATCAGGACAGCACC
The DNA here is from genome assembly GCA_037074715.1 of Magnolia kwangsiensis. Taxonomy (NCBI): domain Eukaryota; kingdom Viridiplantae; phylum Streptophyta; class Magnoliopsida; order Magnoliales; family Magnoliaceae; genus Magnolia; species Magnolia kwangsiensis. The sequence goes on from CM073571.1 coordinate 11,545,587, forward strand.
CAAACCGATATGCGAGGCATCGGTGAATACAATGAAGCCATCACTCCCAGAGGGAAGAGTGAGGACAGGAGCGGACGTCAGACGGTCCTTCAACTCCGTAAATGCTCGCTCGCAGGCGTCACTCCAAATAAACTCTGCCCCCTTCCGAGTCAACCTGGTCAGCGGGGCTGCAATACGAGAAAAACCCTCGATGAAACGCCGGTAGTAGCCCGCCAAACCAAGGAAACTACGGATCTCTGTCGCAGTCGTGGGCTGGCCCCACTGACGCACTGCCTCGACCTTCGAGGGGTCCACTGCGACACCCTCCCTCGTCACCACGTGACCGAGGAACTTCACCTCCTCCTGCCAGAACTCGCACTTCTCCAGCTTCGCATACAGCTGGTGTGCGCGGAGGGTCTGTAGAGTAATCTCCAAGTGCTGCTCATGCTCCTCACGGGTCCTCGAATAGATCAGAATGTCGTCGATGAAGACTACAACAAACTGATCTAGATATGGGCGAAAAACCTCGTTCATCAACTGCATGAAGACCGCGGGTGCATTGGTCAGTCCGAAGGACATGACCTGAAACTCAAAATGACCGTAACGCGTCCTGAATGCTGTCTTCGGAATGTCCTCATCTCGGACCCGAATCTGATGATAACCAGAACGCAGGTCAATCTTCGAAAAGAACTGTGCACCCTGCAGCTGGTCGAACAAATCATCAATCCTAGGGAGCGGGTACTTGTTCTTGATCGTGACTTTGTTGAGCTCGCGATAGTCAACGCAGAGCCTCAACGAGCCATCCTTCTTCTTCACGAAGAGTACCGGCGCTCCCCACGGCGAACTGCTCGGACGAATAAAACCCAACTCACGCAACTCGTCCAACTGCTTCTGCAGTTCCCGTAACTCCAACGGTGCCATACGATACGGGGCCTTCGAAATAGGCGCGGTACCGGGCACGAGATCGATCTGAAACTCGGTGAGTCGACGAGGCGGTAATCCCGGAATCTCCTGGAACACATCGGGAAAATCGCAAACTATCGGTAAATGGTCGATGCAAACGGCGACATGCTCCTCTATGGCGCACGACATCAAACAAGACAACTGCTCTCCTCTGGCCTCTGCAACGAACTGGAACTGTGGCACGCCGGGTATACAAAACGTGACGGTCCTCGCGGCGCAGTCCAAAATGGCATAGTACTCAGCGAGCCAATCCATGCCTAGGATAACGTCGAACTCGGACATCGGCAAAACAAACAAATCAGCAGGCAGGAAGGTATCCCCAACTAGAACGGGACAAGACGAACATAATCGTCCCAACGCTGCAGTCCTTCCCAAGGGAGTCGATACTGATAGACTCACATCAGCAGACTCCAACGGTAAGCCAGCCGATCGACAAAAGCTCTCGGCCACAAAAGAATGTGATGCACCAGAATCAAACAATACACGTGCAATGCATGCAGAAACTGGCAGTATACCCTCAACGACTCCCCCGGATGACTGCGGATCCTGCTGAACCGCATAAAACCTAGCCTGAGCTGGCTGGGGAGGTGCCTGTCCTCTCTGAACGTGCTGCTGCTGCTGCTGGGGTCGCTGAGGTGGTCGAAACTGCTGCCTCTGCTGCTGTGGCCTCTGAGGTTGGTGCTGATGCTGATGCTGCTGCTGAGGTGGCCTCGGGGGTAGAGGCTGCTGTCGCTGCTGCTGTCGCTGCTGCTGTGGGGGTCTCTGCTGCTGCGGTGGAGGTCTCTGCTGCTGTGGACCTCTCTGCTGCTGCTGGGGACTGGGACACTCCCATGAACGGTGTCCCGTCGCACCGCACCTGAAGCAAGTGCCAGTGAACTGCCTCTGAGGTGGTGGTGGAGGTGCTGATGGTGCTGATGGTGTACGGAAAGCTGGGCGACCAGTGCGCCTCTGCTGCTGTGGTCGACCCTGCTGCGAATGACTGGAAGAAGCCTGCCTCTTCCGGTCTCCCCTCTGACCATGATCAGACTGAGAACCGGCCCACTCAGTCTCGTATATCTGAGCCTTCCGCACTACTGCCTGGAAGGTAGGAAGCTCATGCCCAATGACACGACCTCGAAGGCCGTAACGTAAGCCGTGCTCGAAACGGCGGGCCTTCCGCCCCTCATCATCAACCATGTAGGGGGCGAATCTCGATAGTGCCATGAAACGGGCCGCGTACTGTGCCACGGTCATGTCTCCCTGTACCAGAGTCTCGAACTCTAAGGCTCGCTGACGACGGATGTGGTCAGGGAAGTACTGCTCCTCGAATCGCTCCACAAAGTCCTCCCATGTCCAGACATAGTCAGGTCCGGCGACACGGGCGACAGAGGTCCACCAATGCTCGGCCTCACCGTGGAAGAGAAATACTGCTAACCGGACGCGCTGCTCGGTCGTGCACAACATGGTATCGAATATCTTCTCCACATCGGAGCGCCATCTCTCGGCTGCAGTCGGATCCGGCTCGCCCTGGAAACGAGGGGGATCATGCCGTCTAAACTCACGAAGTACGGCGCTCGCGCGCTCCTGCTCCGCCTGAGCTGGTGAAACAGCTGGGCGTCTACCCTGTCCCTGTAGTGCAGCTGTCACAGCCTGCAACATCTGCTGTAACTGAGAGGCACTCACAGTCACAGTCGGCTCCTCATCAGTCTCGGGTGGAGGAATGTCATCCTCATGGGAGGAATCAGGGATCTCTGAGGGTGGGATGGGAGACGCAGGTGGTAGAGCTGGAGTCTCTGATGGTGAGGTAGAACCCTCAGGTGGTGGTGCGGGAGTCGATCGAGTAACAGGCGCCATACCCTACAGGAAAGAGCGAAAGCGCCTATCAACTTCAAAACTCTCGAATGTACGCATGTTAATGGTCTGATTCGGAAGGTCGTGAAGTTATCCGAACTTCAGAACTTAGCCATTCTTCACTCATAGCAAACATGTAATGTTGTTCTCGGTTATTCCCAAGTTATGCTCTGATACCAACTTCTGTCACGCCCCAAACTCGGAAACCGGGCTCACAAAATTCCCGATCGCCGAATCCGGCACCGACAGCCTCCGTAGAACCCCATTCTCGGCTCCTAGCTCCCATTCGCCAGGTTCCGATCCTGGGATGCTACGAGGAGGATTTTAAATATCAGTTTGATTCGTAATAAGCATAACCAAAGGCATAACCCACAAACAACAACCAAGCACTCCATTACATTTTCACTATGATCAAAAATTTTTACAAGTACAATGAACATAAAGGGAAATACAATGGTAAATAACAGAAAACTCCAAAATGATCAGCAATACGCTCCTGCCTCAACGCTGCTGCAGTCCAACGTCACCTGCACGCAACGGTCGTGCATAAGCTTACAGAAAGCTTAGAGGGTGGTGAAAGTGTGTGCACAAGGTAGTAATATGAATGCAATGTCAGAGTAATGCGGAATATGCAGATGGAACCAAGACGTCATGAGCCGTACCAAGGCTATGCAATGCAAGACATGAATGGTATCGGCCATCCCAAGGCCATGCAATATACAATGCAACTCAAGCATACAGATCCTCATCAATGTCCACATATCAGTACAGCTCAGAGTATGGAATATCACCGGGGTCTAGTACACTCTAAACCAGATTGCCGCCACATCGCGCGCAATAAGGTAAGTGGAAGAGACCTCACTATCCGTCTGCCAATATCGGGCGCGACTCGTCGATAGCGGACCCATTCCTCGAGCTGGTCAAACTCAGCCTAGCATTGCCCCCTACACTCGGGCGGGTAAGGCCGTACCCCCTTCCAACCGACCACGACACAGTGGAGAGCGTAACCGTCTGGTAATCGGCACTCAACGCTCATCTACCCACTCGGTCTAGACGTTGGAGCAACCTCTTGGTACCATAAGGGTTTAGGGACTTTCACCCAGGGATATCTATAGTACCCCATGTAGAACAAGATTTCCGGTATCCAATCCTGCCAACCACGATGCGTCTGTGGAGGCTACAGCCCTGATGTCGCTAGGGCATACAACAACCATATCACACAAATGCGGGATGCATGAATCACGCTATCCAGTCATGCAACCAATCCTGCGCATACCGTGCGCTCATGTAGGGCAACACCGCCTAACCGGGAGCCCATAAACAACCTGCCCGAAGGCATATGCCATGATCAGTCAATCCTCATATCAAGCATGCATATGATGCGTATGATCATGGGTCATGAAACTATACTAAACATGTTATAATAAAATGCATTATCTTACAATGCAGATGAGCCTGAACGGCCTAAATACGATAAACATGGTCCAGTAATGGGCCCTAAGGAGAGTCGTAATGTGGACATCCAACCAACACTACACTCGCAATGTGGACATCAAACCAGCATTACTTCCCAGGCACAATCTTCTTAAAACACCGCTACATAATCGGTATTGGGCTTACACATTGCAATGGACCTTATGTTCCTCCCATTGGGTCTTACATATATGTCAAATGGGCCATATCTTATGGGCCTTTTTATTCGTCAGATGGGCCATATCTTATGGGCCATTTATTCATCAGATGGGCCATATAAATGGGCCACACCAATGGGTCTTAAGTGCATTGCAATAGGTCAAAACCCGTGGGCCTTGGATTGCATCAATTGGACCTAATCATATGAGTCTAATATGTATCAAATGGGCCTAACCCATGAGTCTCAAACAAGTCTAATGGGCCTAATCCCATGGGCCCTTTTATAATCAAATGGGTTCAGTCCCATGGGCCTTACAATATATCAAATGGCCTACTTCTATGGGCTTTAAAATTTCAACAAAAAGGGGTCCAATTACATGGGCCTTGAAGTACATCAAATGGGCCTAGTCCCATGGATTTGCAACACATCATATGGGCCTAAGTCCTTAGGCCTAGAATGAATCCAATGGGCCTAGCCCATAAGCATTTCACAAACCAGATGGGCCTAGCCCATAGGCCTTTTGAAATTCGAATGGGCCTAGTCCATAGGCCTTCCATGGGTCAGATGGGCTTAAATTCCTAGGCCTTACATATATCAAATGGGCCTAATTTTATGGGCCTTGGAATACATCAGATGGGCCTGGTCCCATGGACTTGAAACGTATCAAGTATGCCTAAGCCCATAGCCTTTACATAAATCAAATGGGCCTAACCCATAGGCCTTCTGCTCACATGCAACATGGTGGGTCCCACTGTCGCTGGACAGTGGGGATGTTACGTGCATCAAGGAGAACTCCACCGTCCGCTGGACGGTGGAGACGCTATGGTGCGAAGGTGGGCGCCACCGTCCACAGGACGGTGGACATACAATACACACATCATTGTGGGTCCCATGTGGGGCCCACTGTAATATTTATTTGGCATCCAGCCCATTGGTAAGGTCAAACAGACCTGGTTGAAGGAGGAATAAAAGTTTCAGCTTGGTTCAAAACTTCGGTGGGCCCCAAAAAAAATTTCAATGGTAGATGTTCAATCTCTCTGTTTCATGTGGTGTGGGCCACTGGAGCTTTGGATCTGACTGAAAATTGGAGGGGGCCCACTACTGGGGACGGCCCACCTCACGGACGGCCTGGATATAACATATACATCAAGGTGGGGCCCACGGCTGGGGCCGTGGGTCCCTCTCTGGACGCCACCGCCCGCCCGTACGTCCGCACGCAGGCAGCGCGCCTGCGTGCCGCCTGACACAGCAGCAGTAGCTGCTGCCTCTCCCTCTCTCTCTCTCCTCTAAATTTTAATTCCGGCCAAAATCACGTGTGGGACCCGCTCCTTGAAAATCCATCCCATCCATAGTGTTCTACAGCTCGTAACAGACAAAAAGAGTCCGGAGTTCGAATTTTTTTGAGGCCTAGAAACACCAGAAGAATTTTCAATGGTAACCGTCAATGTTTCCCATGCTATGGCCCACAAGATATTCGGATCAGTCCCATTCTTTTACTTGACGGGTAAATCGATGTGAGTAAGGGGATGGACGGCTCGGATCAAACATATACACCAAGGTGGGGCCTACACTAAGGGACCACCCAAAACCTCTCCTTTTCTTTTCTCTTTTTTTTTTTTTCTTCTTTCTGTAAAACGTCCAGCGTCCCAGACGCTGGACAGTTCTTATATATATAAGTATATTTTTTTGTGTGGGCCTTGCTGAAGTGGGCCACCACTAATGGGTGCCATAGGTCCAACGTCTAAGGTGGGCCCCACTTGAATAAAATAATTATATTAAGGTGGGATCCATTCAAGTGGGCCACACCATCCTATTGCAATAAAAATAAATAAAATAAAACAAAATGAAAGAGAGAGAGAGCCATGGAGAATGGGACACGGCTTGTGATGGAGGGGCCCCGTCCTTATGGGCCCTCCCCTGCAATGAAACATACAATAAATGGACCCCTTTGATCATGGGACCATCAAAATTATAAATCAACGGTGGAGATCCATTCTCTACCGTTATGGACGGTCTAGATGACCTTTTGCAATGAAAATAACCATCATGATGGGGTCCATGGAGAATGGCCCCATCATGGAATGATCATGACGATCCAAGTGGTCCATCGGCCACAAATAAGGGTCCCAAGTGAGATCCACACCATGGATCGGTGGGCCTCACTTGGTACACCATAAAAACAAGAAAATCTATCCTATAGAAGCACCCACCGTCCAATCTTCTCGCTCCTAGGGGTTCCTTGGCACCTTGGCTTCAACTTCAACGGTTAGGATGAAGAATGGAGGGTTGAGATGGGAGATTTTGGGGTAGGAAGGTGGGCCACTTGGAGCTTAGAAAGGTTGGAAAATTTCCATACGTGGGAGCCTTTGCAATTTTTGTTGCTTGGATATTTTTGGAATGAGGGAGAGAGTGAGAGAGAGAGTGATGTAAAGGGAGAGAGAGAGAGTGATGGATGGATGGGTGAGTGATGGTGGTGTAAGAGAAACTTGACTTTTGTGTAAGAGGAGTATGGTTTAAGAAGACTTTTGTGGCTTTTTGTGTAAGAAAGGTATGGGTTGAGAAGACTTTGGTGGTTGCTTGGGAAAAGGGATGGAAGTGATGTGTACTTGACCTTTGATGGGTTGATGGGTGATTGATTGATGGGATTGATGTGATTGATGTGACACATCGTTGAGATTCCCTTGGTTTTCGCAACGCGCGGCGTTTTCTCGCACCGAACGTTGGCGCATATCTCTTGATCCGGGTATCGCCTCGGCGCGCGAGTCGCGGTATCGGAACCGCGGCGACGGTGCGGTCGCTATGGTATAGGTCTCGAGTTGAGTCGACTCGGGTTGTCGGCACATGAATCCGGGTCGCGCGTCGATATCCATTAAGGGTCGAAAGTTGCCGGAATTCGACCGGTAAGACCGCGGAAGTGTACTGAAAGGTACGGACCAAGATACGGGTCTTACAAAAGACGCGGGAGGAACAGGACTACATGACTAAAGTCTTATACGCGTCAACTATTGGGAGTCTCATGTATGCAATGATGAGCACGAGGCCAGACATTGCTCAAGTAGTGGAAGTTGTTAGCAAGTTCATGAATAACCCCTAGAAGGAACATTGAGAAGTTGTGAAGTGGATCCTCAGATACCTAGTGGGTACAAAGGATGTAGGGCTGTGTTATGGTGGATCGAAATCAAGCTACAAGGCTACGTGAATTCAGATTTGGCAAGAGATATCGACAGCAGAAGAAGCACTACAGGTTATGTCTTTACTCTGGGCAGTGCTACAGTCAGTTGAGTCTCTCAATTACAAAAGATAATATCTATCAGTATGACAGAAGCAGAATATGTTGCGGCTATAGAAGCATGCAAGGAGATAGTGTGGATGCAAGGTTTTATGGAACTGTTGGGTAAGAAGCAAGTAGATTGCAAGCTGTACAGTGACAATCAGAGTGCAATACACTTGACTAAGAATTCAACTTTTCATTCAAGGACCAAACATATTGTCATCAGATATCACTTCATACGTTCATTACTGGAAGATGGATTGATTGTTCTGGAGAAGATTCATACAAGTGAGAATCCTACAGATATGTTGACTAAGACGGTCACAAGGGAGAAGCTGAAGCTCTGTTTAGCTTTGATTGGTCTTCAGGCTTGAAGACGGAAAGGTGGTGCACTCCGGATGAAGAAGACGAAATTTTTGACAATATGTTTCCAAGTGGGAGATTGTTGAGAATGTGGAGCCACATCTAGGCCGCCTTCGACAGGTCGTAGGACGTCTTCGACCGGTCGTAGGGAATTGTTCGACCGGTCGTGGACCGGTTCGACTCGAAGTCCAGTGTGCTGTTTTTTTGGTGTCTAGGTTTTACGACTGGTCGAAGGGATTCTACGACTGGTCGAAGGGGTCCTTCGATTGGTCGTAGCTCTCCTTGGACTAGTCGAAGGTTACGCAGATTCGTTTTCGAATCTGATGCGGACTACGAATTTTGGTGTTGCCTTTCACAATGATGCGGAAGGGAAGTTACCTAAATTATAAAGAGGGGTTCCTAAGGCTTTTCTAGGTGATCAAAAATATTGAGAAATAATTCCAAAGGTGTGGGCTAAGGATTTTCTATATTCTTTAAAGGGAGAGGTTAATATTTTGCTTTGTAATCTTTATTTCTTCATAGTGGAAATTTGCATCCGTAATTTTTTACCCTAGTTTGGAGTTTTTCTACGTATATCTTGTCTTGTGGTTTGTTTGGATTGTTTTGATTTGTTTCTAATTTATATTTTTCATCCGTTTATCGTTTGTGGATGAGGCCTGAGATTGAATCTCGACTCACTACGTTGTTGGCGTGCCGCGCAACACTAATTTAGAAGACATTTGTCCATGGTCTATCCATAGTAGGATCATCAAATCAATGGCTTAGATTAACAAATCAGAGGCCCCGCATGCACCAACTTAGTGCACAATAAGGAAATTCCCTGCTTGATACAGACACAAACTGGGCCTCGGTTAACTTGCACTGAACCATCAAAATTGTGAAAATTACCATGATTATTTTTAACTAGGTGACTCGTGGTCATTTTAACCAGCGGTCGACATGGAAAGCTGTCAACGGTCCAGATTCAACAAAAAAATGCTCATAAATCAGAGCTCTGTATTGTTCGATCAATCTCACTTTTGGATGACTGCTTACCTAAAATGGCCCCACAATTTGGAACGTTTAATTAGAGTTAATTTTTGCCACTTGGACCGTTTCTAAGCTCCTGCGTATCAACAATCACACTCTGAAAGAGTATAAAGCTAACGCCTACCCTACATGCGATCCAGACCATTCGTCTAGCAGGTCATACCGTAGGTCATACGGCAACCTCACTCATCAGTGATCAGCATCCACACAAAGGCGAGATTAAAATAAAAATAAAAATCATTTGTATAGACGGCTACGATCTCTGGTCTATAAGATATTCTCAGCGGCTCAGCTTCAGGTGGCCCATTGCAGCGGAGCCTTCTAGATGGAGGACCTGGAGCATCACGTGCAATGTCGTAGTTAGTATTTGCCCATGGAAATTGTCACAATGTCCTGGATTGCGTCACTCTTCGAGGACGTGCACGGGCGCCAGTTAACTTTTCATGGTCATCAGCCCTCACGTGTCCTTACATGAGACACGTGTACATGATCCAATTCGCTCATCAGGCAGCCCCAGACGCCTTTTGCTATAATCAGCGGGTCCACTCCCTGCGCTAAACAGGGACGTTGAATATTAGCTTTGTAATGCTTGACCATCCATTCTTTCGGCCGCTGTTCACTAGATAAGCGGCCTGGTTTCGTGCACGTGTTAGCACAGCGAGAGGGGAAAAGCTTTTGTACTCTGGCAGAGTATGATGATTAATATACAGGCACTAAGGAATTGTATAAGCGGAATATAACTAACTAAAAATGAACTGTCCAAATGGTAAGTTTCATTTTCCAATACATGATCAGCCAAAATTTACCCTAGTTTTATTATTTAGTTAATGGATTGGTGGACATTTATTGGACGGGGCGATGAAAATAGCCCCTGTTTCGAATTCAGAACATAAGTTCGCGCGAATCGGAAATTAATGTTGCCAAAAAAGTGTGATTTCTGGAATGTGGTGACAGTTTAAATTTTAGTTTCATTATGCCAGGTGTGCAAATCCCGAGTGCCTGAGTACCATCTACCACACACTGCCAGAGTATCAAATAACTCGAAAAGGGCTGGAATAGGGATCACGTGATGCAGGGTATTTTAGTAAATCTAAAACGAGCCAGAGGGTAGTACTATAATTTCGTATCAGATAAGAGCTGGAGTCGAAGATGAACACATCACCGTCCCATCCCCAAAACGACAAACGCCGGAAATCGACGAGGCTCACTACCATCTTTTTCTGCCCATTTTACCCACCATCGATGTAAAAAGGCAGAGGAAGGTAGAAGAAGAGGGTAAGAGTGAGGGAAATAAAAATTCTCCACCGTCAAATGATACGAAAGGGCAGTTCCATTGGATTTTTCTGCCGCAGATTTCACACCACATCCTCTCCTTCAAGTCCCTGAGCTAAAAGGGAGGCGCACGGTAGCGCCATCAGAGTTAAAGAGCGCCGCATGGTGAAGAACGCTCTTCTCTGAGAGTGTGAGAGAGAGAGAGAGGCAGTCGCTGGATGCTATTGTCGTCGACAATGGCTGCGCAGGTTAGCAGCAGCTTTAGGAGGGCAACGATGGTGATTCTGGCCTTGGTGATGTTATCGTGCGCAGGGGGGATGCCTCTTACGAGACAGAGATTGGAGGTTGGGAAGCAGTTGAAACGGTTAAATAAACCCACCACGAAGAGTGTTCAGGTTGCGTTCTCCATCCCTCCCCCCGCTTTTCTTTTTTAGCTTTTTTTTTTTTTTCTCCTTTACGGAAGTGGGTTTTTTCTTTATTTCTGGAGTTTTTTTTTTTTTTTTTTTCTTGTTCTTTTTAAATCTTTTTGTGCTTTTCTCCGAAAAGATGCTTTTTTAACCTATCGTTATTTCCTTTATGGCGATTTTTCCTTATTTTTCTGATGAGATTTTTAATTTTTTTTAAATTTTTCTACATTTCATTGTGTAAATCTCTCTCTATAAAATGCTTTGTAGAAAAAGCGGAAAAGTCTCTTTTTATTTTTTTATGAGTTTTTTTTTTTTTTTTTGTATGGGTTTTACAGATAAAAAATCACATTTTGTTTGTATTTTTATGGGTTTTTACAGAAAAGATTTTTTTTTTTTCCAACTTCATTTCTCTATCTTTTTTTTTTCCCTCCTCCCAATCATTTTCTGGGTATTTTTCTCAATGACATGGCTAATCATTTCCGTTGTTCTTATGAAATAAAAAATAAAAAATCAGAGCCCAGATGGGGATATAATCGACTGCGTCCATGTCTCTCATCAACCTGCCTTTGATCACCCATTCCTCAAAGACCACAAAATCCAGGTCGGTTTCTGGTTTTCCGGTTTCTTCGTTTTTGTTTTCCCCGCTTTTGAATCATAATGGTTTTTTTTTTTCCCTTCCTTCCAGATGAGGCCTACGTTCCATCCAGAAGGTCTTTTTGATGAAAGCAAAGTAGCTTCGGATTCTAAAATCAACAAGGACGAGAAATCAAAACCCATTTCCCAGCTTTGGCATTTGAATGGAAGGTGCCCAGAAGACACCATACCAGTCAGAAGAACAAAGAGAGATGATATTCTAAGAGCAAGCTCTGTTAAAAGATATGGAAGGAAGAAGCACAGAACCATTCCTCAGCCTCGATCCGCAGATCCTGACCTGGTTAATCAAAATGGCCATCAGGTGATTGAAATGATATTTACACCCCTGCTTTTGGTACTACACTCCCATGCAGACACTTTCTAGAGTAATGATTGTCATGCATCTTGTCACTGAATAGAAAGAGGGGCGTACTATCAAATTTAGGTGGTATTAAATGTTAAACTGGATTTCCCGAAAATAAAATCATAAACCCTTTTGAGCTTTACACACACACACACACACACACACACACACACACATAAGAAATTGCTAATTTGGATATATATATATATATATATATATATATATATATATATATATATATATATATATAGCTAGCAATTTCTTATGTACATCAACAGCCCTGCTTTTGATTCTCACACCCCATGTATAACACTTTGTAGTTTGTAAAATTGCAGCAATAAGAGAAAAAAGGGGTTTACCATCAAATATAGGTGGTATAAATGTATATTGGATTTCCCCAAAAAAAATCAAATACTCTTTTCAGCTGCTTTATTTTTTACCTTCTTTCTTGTTTACTCTGGAGATCTTATTTATTTATTTTGGAGGAGCATTCAATTACTTGTGCATATATACATCCATCCTTTTGATTCTACACCCCCATGCAGACACATTGTAATTTTGTAATAATTGGGATGGATTTATTTATTTATTTATTTATTTTTTTTTTTTGAGAGAGAGAAAGAAAGGAGTGTACTATCAAATATTGGAAGTGTTAAATATAGAATGGGCGATTGTGCGTCCCAAAAAAAATAAAAAGAATAAATAAATGCTCTCTTCAGCTACTTTATTTTCTTTCCTGTTTTCCTTTCTGGATATCTTCATGATTTTTGTTTTCTTTTTTGGAGTAGCATGCGATTGCTTATGTTGAAGGGGATAAGTACTATGGAGCAAAGGCTACTATCAATGTATGGCAACCAAACATTCAACAGCCCAATGAGTTCAGCTTGTCCCAGCTGTGGATTTTGGGGGGTTCCTTTGGGGAAGATCTTAATAGCATTGAAGCTGGCTGGCAGGTATTATTACTTGGCAAAACACACACACACACACACACACAGATTCTTGCAGTTATTTCCCCTCTTCTAATACTTTTTCTCTGAAAAAAACAGGTCAGCCCAGATCTGTATGGAGATAACAACACCAGGCTCTTTACTTACTGGACTGTAAGTTTATTTAATCAATTAATTATTATTATTATTATTTTAAAAAACTTGAGGAATTGTAAGCTTCTGATGTATCATGACATAAGATGACCAGGCTCTTTACTATCCTTTGCCCCGATCAAGTGGGGCTCCATAGTTCAGTGATCCAGACCATTGATCTGGTGAACCCCACAGTGGATGGGTGCTGCCCCAAAAATCTTCTGAATCCTATGCCCAAACCCCTTGATCAGTGGTCTAGAAATACATGGTTAGGGGGGAAGTGCGACAGGGGTGAGGTAAAAAAGCCAAAGATCGGATGGCAAAGAGAATCTGCTCTGGGGGTTTTGGGGGATTCATCTGGATGGCCAAGGCTGCCTTTCGGATAAATGGTCTGCATCAATGAACCATGGGCCCAATTTGATTCATCAAGATTTTTCAACGTACAGAAGTCTGAAATGATATGGGTCCTTTGGATTTATTTTTTCCCCCTTTCAGCCTGTATTATCAAACCGTAAGAGTCCAAATAAGATGGATTTCTTTGAGATCTTGTTCTTTACACAATTCTCTCTTTTCTTTTCTTTTTCTATATATGTATATTTAAATCTCATTTGACACTCGCCTTTTTCTTTCTGTTTTTTCCCCGCTTTTTGGGAAATTTTCTTGTCACTGAAAAATACAGAGTGACGCTTATCAAGCCACAGGCTGCTACAACCTCCTATGCTCAGGTTTCATACAAGTAAACAGTGAAATTGCAATGGGGGCGAGCATCTTCCCTGTCTCTGGCTACCGTGGCTCCCAATATGATATCAGTATACTTGTTTGGAAGGTAAAAACAAAAGCACCCAGATGAGAAAAACATATTAAAAAAACATAGATGGAAGAGAATCTCTGACACCTGGTCACTCAATACTCATTATGCATTTGTTTTTTCTTACTGGGAATTGTTATTTCCATCCCCAGAAATTTGCTAGATCCACCCCCACTAGGAAAGCACTTGGCGAGGGGTGGCACCTAACACTCCCCTTTTTCCATTTCCCCTCTTATTTTTTATTTTCTTCAGTGATGGCGTCTCTCTCTCTCTCTCTCTCTCTCTCTCTCTCTCTCTCTCTCTCTCTCTATATATATATATATATATATAGGATGTTATCTATGGCTCTATATGGCTACTTTTGTGCGACGATAGTACCAAAGAAGTGCTATTCTAGCACTGAAGCAGTGGCGTATTGCATCAAAAGTGGGGGTGTGATGGTAGCTCCCTTCTTTCCATGCATCCAATTTCATTTTTATTTATTTGTAATTGTTTCTGGGCAGGACCCAAAAGAGGGGAATTGGTGGATGCAATTTGGGAATGACTATGTGTTGGGGTATTGGCCTTCTTTCCTCTTCTCATACTTGGCAGACAGTGCTAGCATGATTGAATGGGGAGGCGAGGTGGTGAATTCAGAACCAGATGGGGAGCACACATCCACTCAAATGGGAAGTGGGCATTTTCCTGAGGAAGGTTTTGGCAAGGCTAGCTACTTCAGGAATATTCAGATAGTTGATGGGTCCAATAATCTAAAGGCCCCTAAAGGGGTTGGCACATTCACAGAGCAATCCAATTGCTATGATGTCCAAAATGGCAACAATGGTGATTGGGGCAACTACTTTTACTATGGTGGCCCAGGCAAAAGCTCCAATTGCCCATAGAAACCCCGTTGCTCATCTTTTTCACTCCCTGTGTACCATTCAATGTAGCCTAAGGTTGCTTTTCCTTCTCTTTATACAGTCTTTTTCTCCTTTTTAGTCTTCTAGGGGAGTAGTAACATGTGCATGTTCACTTCCCCCTTCTTCTTCCTCTTCTTCTTCTTATTTTTTTCCTTCTACTTTTAGAGGTTTTGACTGATGTTTCTACTTACTACTCTCCATGTAAGAAGAGGCTGGGGAGAGGCCAAGTTTCTTAATCCAAGAACAGGCCCATGTCTTCTGTATGATGATGTATTTGTTTGTCTTTGCTCCCTTCATGGAGTGATTTCTTCAGTTATTAATGGATGGATGAGATTGTGTTGGGTATTTGGAGCATGTGAGTTTTGAGGGTGGTTGTTTTGCCTCTGGCAATATCAATTGAGATTTTGATTAGTATTCATTTCTTACTACCATTTGGATCATGCCAATCCAAGCTGTCCAAACTATGGCCCACTGTGGTTGAAGGATGATCCAGATACACTGGTACCAATCTGAATTTGGACCACCCAAATTTATTTTTCACCATCCATTTCGTGTCAGCCAAAAGGATGGTTGGGGTTGTCTGATAGGTGCCATTTTGTGATTCTTAAGATCTGTGCTATGCCCATTTTGGGGTCCATAATTGATGTGCTACGCATGCCAAATGTACATTGGGTGGGCTACCAATTCAAGTAATGGTGTAAAAAGCACATGGTGATCCAGCCCAATCTACTA
Organism: Magnolia kwangsiensis; assembly: GCA_037074715.1. Classification (NCBI taxonomy): domain Eukaryota; kingdom Viridiplantae; phylum Streptophyta; class Magnoliopsida; order Magnoliales; family Magnoliaceae; genus Magnolia; species Magnolia kwangsiensis. The sequence continues at coordinate 11,560,849 of CM073571.1, forward strand.
ACAGTGGAGAAAGGTCAGTGCCTTTTGGACTGTGGGGAGAAAGTGGAGCCAGCAGCACTTTCTGAAAAAAGAAGGGATATTTGAGAAGAGATGAGCATGTGTTACTTTGAATCTGCCACCTCTTTTATGTGGTGCACTTTCACCCACCTCCTTTTGAGGCCCCCTATTAAATGGGTCATATGATTGACCTAAGATCTTGGGTAGATTCAAGCCATGATTCCCTTGTCTCTGATTGTTTCAAGCTCTTACTTCTTCATAAAAGTCTGTGACTGTGACTGTTAGTATTTGTACAGGTATAGCTTTCTTTTCATTTTCTCTTATTTAAACACATGTCTGTAATCTTTCACGACAGGCTACATCCCAACTTCCTCAGCAGTTATATTATCATATACAACACAAGTAGCATTCAGACATTTTTGCCCTTACAATTGGTTTTCTTTGTGGCCCGAGCATTGAAAATTCGAAGGACATAAAAGACCTTTTCAACTACATTTAGTGCACCCACCAACTCAGATTCACCGCAGAAGCGGCGGGCCAACAGTTTGCATTTTACTTGCAGAGAGCGTCACCATCGCCTACCTTCTCTCTCAAGAATTACTTCAGGCAGAGTGTGATGGATCTAAGCGGTTAGATATTACTAAGAAACCGTATAAATGGCCTACAAGTACAAAATAAACTGGCCACGCTATGGGTACCAGCTTAGATTCGTCATGAAACAAAATCTACTTTTCGTTAGTTATCTAAGCCTGCCTTGGATTGCTGGGGATTTATTGGATGGTCAATGAAAATTTTCCAATGGTCTTTTATTTTTTATTTTTTTATTTTTATTTTAAAAATTATTTTTTTTAAAAAAAAAACAAGTGCTCAAGGATCAGAAATTACAGTTGTCCAAACAATATGATTTTGAGATCCTAACTTACGGCCAGTGGGTTTATAATTTTGTCAGGTTTTATTTAAGTTAGATATCACACGTGTACATTTAGAAGTGCCTGCCTATCAAGTTTTATAAGCTAACAGAGTATATCATATATCTCCTCCTCTCTAATAAAACTCTCAAGGCCCGATCCTCCCTCTTCCCAATTCTGCTCTTATAAGGATCCATTCTCACACACAATAATATCAAAATAAAAAATAAAAAATAAAGAAAAGATTTATGTGGTTTATACGTCCACAGATTCATGTCGATCTACCATACTCAAAGGTTAAATCAAAAATAAAAAATAAAGAAAAGATTTATGTGGTTTATACGTCCACATATTCATGTCGATCTACCATACTCAAGGGCAAAAAATGTAGTTCTCAAGACATTAATGGCTCTCTCTCTCACAACAGAATATATAACTCTAGATGAATTAAGATTTACATAAAACTGAGTGAAATTATGAAATTGCTCTCTAGTTCAGGAGCATAGCTACTGGACCCCCAAGCAAGGAAGCATTGTCCCCCGTGACGTCTAATAAGCTCAGCACAAAGCTCGACTTATGAAAATGTTGGTTGGAAGAACAATACATTTATGATGATCAGGCTTTGCAAATCCTAACAAAAATCTTATTATGGTTTGAAAAGGCCATGAAATGGGACAGCATGTCGCAGTTATGATAAACCAGTGAATGAAAAAATAAAACCATTTCCTTGGATTTCCAAATATATCAATATGCTAGGAAGTAACAATAGGGAATTTTAGTGCCATTTTGAATTGGCAATTTGGCACTAGTAAGTTTTAAAAATGAGGGTGAGAGAAGTTCCAACTTTATTTTCGACTCTTTTCTTGAGGAAAAATATAGTTTATTTCATGGAGATTAAGCATAGAAACTTAAACTTGCATACGAAAACAGTAAAGTCCTTTAAACTTAAAATGGGTCAGCGAATGCATGCCCGAGCCCAGCTCATTTAGAATTCTGGTGCGAAATTTAGACCTATGCCTGACTTTTAAGCCCAAGCCTGGCCCATTGAAGATGAAGTGGGCCTTGGTTTAGCCCGTTATTGAATAGAGAATTTTGTAAACTTTAAATATAGACCCAGCCCTGGTGCCGAAATAGGCCACTGCTTGACCCATCGCCCATCGGCATCCCCAGTCATGTGGGTCGCAACTATACTAAACATGGCTAAAAATGACTTAGCCTACCTGATGAGTAGACCAATCCGATTTTTTTGCGAACAGCTAGATGGTTGGACCCACCCGATGGACGGCTTGAGTGTTACACGTGTCCGCCACTGACGCTGCGGCGGTCTGCAGACGGGGCGCGGATTAGGTCAGTCCGAGTAACAGCTTAGTGGGCGAGTCTCGATGTATGTTCTGTATATCCACCTCATCCATCCGTTTTTCCAGATCATTTTATGGCATGTTTCCAAAATTTAAGCAGATACAAATCTCAGGTTGACCACACCACAGGAAAGAGTGGTCAATGAAAGCCCATCATTAAAAACTTCCTAGGGTCCAATTTAATGTTTATTTGCCATCCAATCTGTTGACATGGTCACACAGACTTGGATGAAGGGAAACACAAATATCAGCTTGATACGAAACTGCTGTGGCTCACAGAAAGTTTTTAGTGGTCATTCACCACTAATTCCCGTGGTGTGGTCGACCTGAGATTTCAACTGCTTCATTTTTAGGAACAGGCCCTAAAATGAGCTGCGAAAAGGGATGGACGGAGTGGATATGAAACAAACATATCTAGGTGGGCCCCACAGTCAGGAGCTCACCCACTAAGCTGTTACCACGGGCTCACCCAATACGCACCCTGCGGATGGTGCGTCACGTGAGCAGCTTGGGCATGATGGCTTGGCTTGGGCTGCCCATCAGAAGCTTATATATGCATAAGGGCTTGAGTTTCAGTAAGTGCTGGCAATGTCCAATACCTCCCGTAGTGGCCCATATACATGGTGGCCCACCAGATCAAGCAACGCGTTCGCGTGTCAAAAGCCAAAATACCTTTCGTGGAGCTCCACCAAACGCGCGTTTCATGTTGAATACGGCTACCTTGACGGAGTATGACTCCCAAGGCTAAGTGAACCCAGCCATCGTGTACGTTCCATACGTGTGCCTCCATCAAAACCGTTCAAGTGTAGGAAATCACGGGTCAAAACTTAGAAATTGTAACTAAATGACGATTGTAACTATGGGATTGGTGGCCCGTCGAATGGATGGCTGATATGAAAGATAGATGACTGTCCAAGCTCCAAATTCAACGAACTAATTTCTACTAATCAGAAGTTAGGATTTTCAAATCGATTTTTTTAGCCTATGTCACGTATAGATTTGAACCCAAAGATTTGGACGGTGAAACTCGGAGTTACAAACCTGCAATGTATCCAAAGACAGCGTGCATGCGCATGGACGATCGTATTCTACCAGCGCGCGTGCGCGTACCAGCTCATTTCCACACTCTAACGAAGCACGCCACACGCCCGGTACATTGAATACTCCTATATTAGTTCTGCATCATTTAGGAAATGACAGTGACTGGTGCTGATTTACAGCTATCCATACCATCCAAATTGTGTATCCATGATATCACCCTGATCAAGAAACCATATCCATCCAATTAAAATAATGAGCGGCCCAGATACGAAGGAAAAATTCGGATGGTTAACGTTTCCTTCTCAGTCTTCGCTCATGCTCCATCCACAGGGGTCTTCGATGTGGACATTGGATAGTCGTACACTTAAAAATGTGCGGTTGATTAGTCACTACCATTTTACAATTGGTTCCACACTGCCATAAGAGGCAGTGATTGTTACTGTACGGAGAGTGTGCATCAACAGAAATCTGTGGCTAGTCTTGATGTTTTTGTAACATCCCCTCCGTCCATCGGTTGCGCCACCTCATGTTAGTTCATGAGCCCAGAAATCATGCTAACCCATGACTCAGGTGGGCCACACCACATGGAACAGTGGAGATGGGGATACTTACCCATAGAAACCTTCTTGGGGCCACCGTATTGTTTATAAGCTATCTAACCCGTTAATCAGGTGATCTCCACCGTCATAAACAGAAATCCTAAAATTAGGCCTGATATAAAACTCAGGTGAGGCACAACGACTGAATTTAGATGTTTTAAGCGGGATTAAACATTGTTCCTGTGGTATGGCCCACCTAAGCAGTGGATCTTATGTGCGGAGAAAATGAGGTAGGTTCAACTGATGAACAGACATTGACCGCCTTCCTACAACAGGACGCGGATTGCCTACTTAGTAACTAAGTAGGCTATAAACTATGTGAGGCCAACCGTTATGTATATGTCCTATCCACACCGTCCAACCATTTTATCAGCTTATTTTAGGGTATTAGGCCAAAATTCAAGCATATCCAAATCTCAAGTGGACCACGCCATAGGAAAAGGTGGGGATAATAACGTCCCACCACAGCTGAAACCTGCATGTAGCGGACGGTGATGTTTTTTTGTCTTCCAACATGTTAATAAGGTCGTCTACCACCGTTGAAACCTTAATAGAGCCTACATGGATGCTTGTTTGTCATCCAAACTATTAATAAGGTTACGTAGATATCGGTGAACGGAAAACATAAATATCAGCTTGATCTAATGGCATTTAGGAAGTTTTCAACGGCAAGAATTTAATTCCCACTGTTTCCTATGGTATGGTGTGGTCCATTTAAGCTTCCGATATCCTTAAAGGTTGATTTCACGATCTAAAATGAGATGAAAAAATGGACGGACGGAGTGGATAACATACATACATAACTGTGTGCCCAACATAGTTTACCCAGTAAGCCGTAGCGAATTTATTTGGTACGCAATCCGCGTCCCTGCAACACATGTCGCAAAGCATTCCGGTCCGAGTCCAAGCAAGCTGGGGCCCACTTCACATCATCACGATCACAATCGGACGGCTTCCAAACACGCCACGTGGAAGGCAATACTGGCTCCCAATTTAAGACGGCAGCAACCTCCCTCCACTGACAAAAGAGTGAGAGAGAGACAGAGAGAGAGGCGTAAGCATGAAATCTGTAGTAGGGATGCCGTCAATTCGCACACCAACTTCTCATTTGTCTCTCTTAAATGGCGTTTTTATTAAAAATCCGATTCCCATCCAAACACGTCTTCCCCTCAAACCCAATTTCTCTCATCCTCGACCCTTGAAAAAGTCTCATCCTCTCTTCCCCATGGCTTCTGCCCTTTCATCTTCTCAGGTATTTCCTTTTTTAAAAAAAATCTTTTTATTATTCTCCCAATTTCTACAAATTTTCAATCCCTACATCATATGAAATCAAGAAATTTCTCTGATCGAATTCTCTTCTAATTCTGATTCTGTGTCTCCATCCGCTGGGGCCCGCATGCTAAGATGGCCCGATGATTTGTACCGTCCGTATTCTAGTTACTATTACTATCCTATAAAATCCATTGTCCCATGATCACGTTTCTGGAATGATCCCTACCTTTTGATTTTTAGAGTTGAATGCGAGCAATTGATAATTTTCTTTTCATTGTTATAAATTCAACTACAGATGGTGATGGCTAGTCGCGATCATCTGTTCCGCATTAGTTTCTTACAGCGGGCTGTATAGCTTGGAGTCCAAGACATGGACGGTTCCGATCAGTGGGCCACCCTGCTTGTGGGCCCAGTGCACGGCAGCACATGCTAGAACCTGGGTTGCGATGGAGCAAACATGAGCTCTAGTGTGTATAAGGGAAATGAATATGAATGGATGGAGAAATGCGCATCCAGTTCAGTGCACCTGTCACAACATATGGGCCAGTCATCACAGGCACACTTGAACGACATCCAGTTCATTGGGTGGGGCCCACAATGAAAATGCTCTGGCCTGAAGATTAGGCCGGTCTCTGCTTGAAACATGGACCACACTGACATGTGCTTTGAGAACAATGGATGAGTATGGAAAATGATCTGCGGTTTATATTCCATGTGTGGCCCATCTTATGCATGGACCAGTCGATTTTTGGCCTAGGGAAATATGTTCATGGTTTCCCATTTTGGATCAATGGCTCAGGAATGCCGTTTATGCCTTAAATCACCATAGCAATATCAGATGAATTATATGATCCTTGTCCCAAGATTATGCATTGTCCTTGTCTTAGTTTGTTCAACAAGAGGTGGAGAAGCTATTTCCAAATCTTGTTAAATGATGACCACTATGAGAGCTTAGGGCTAGAATGATTCATTGACTTAAATGAGGGTGGTGATATTTTAATTGGAGAAGCTTTGAGAAAGATGAGGTCAGTAAAGGCCCTTGAGGTAGATGGAATACCAAGGCTTGGAAGTACATGGGAGATATTGGTTTATTTTCATTGGCCAAATTGTTTAACAAGATTGCAAGATCAAAGAAAATGCCAGACAAATAAAAGAAAAATACCATAGTACCTATTTATAAGAATAAATGAGGCATATGGAGCTGCACTAACTATCATGAAATTAAACATATGAGCCATATTGTGAAACGTTGGGTGAGGGTGGTTGACAAAGATTAAGACATGAAACGAATGTATCAACAAATCAGTTTGTTTTCATGCTTTGAAGGTTAACCACCAAGGCTATTTTCCTACTCAGACGATTGATGGAGACATAGGGAGAGGAGGAAGGATCTCCCCATGGTGTTTATTTACTTGAGAAAAAACATAAGGTAAGCCCCTTGAGAGTTAATGTTGTGTGTGTTGGGAAAGAAAAACACTTTCAAGAGGATATATTGACATGATTAAGCATATGTTTGAGGAAGCGGTAAAAATGCGAGGACTACTAGAGTGGAGAGAAAAGGGAGTTTCCAATTAGTGTCGGCTTACACCAAGGGTCATCACATGCATCTTTGAATTGGTTATTGACGAGTCACCGAGGCATTGACAGGAAGAGATCCCATGGTTTATTTCATTGGCAAATGCCGTAGTTTTGATTGACGAGAAACGCAAAATTAGAACTATGTGTTTGGATAAGATTTGGCAGCATTAGATTCAACGAAGCAGATGCAGTCATGTGGCATACACAATATCTTCTCGACATGCGTCAAATATACGGAAGACAACTCATTAATGATCAGGTTTTTAAGAAGTTGTGACACTTGGATATCCTTTGGATAATGGCAAGGAACCGTTAAGGCTACGTCAATATCGAGGCATGATCGATTACCGATTACCGTGATAAGGACTCGAACGACGAAGGAAAAACATAATCAATTAAAAGAAATCATCACTTTACGGATGACAATATGTCACGTTATGCAATGGTTATTCTTACGACGTTGTCAACAAGTTGTTAAATAGAAAAGGAGAATACAAAGCAAAGAACCACGATCAATCAATCAAACACAATACAAATCAACTCCAGCGCAACACTGCTTATCCAGTCCTTTGAGACATTTATCCCTCCTATCATTCATCAACATGGGAATCCTTAGATTTTAGGAGTAGTTCAGTCCGTCCATGCTTTACGTCGAACTGACTTGGCCATAATCAGTAGTTGTAATTCCTTGACTCAAACGCATCGAAACTTTGTCGGTGAACCAGTCTGGACTGATTCTCCACTCTAAAAACGTGCAAAAAGTGTGGTCAGGTTTGATAGATAAGAAAAAATCCAAACAACCACAAAAGGAATTAGGTTTTACAGGGGCAGAAATTCTTCGTCGATCATAAGAAGAAAATTGGTCTATATTATCAGTAATCTTATCATAAAAAGAGGAAAGTATTCACAAAGCCAAAATTAGAGAAGCCAAAAGTGACCTCCTATCAGCCGAGGACCTTTGGTCGGTCTAGCATAAAGCAGGTATGGACTATGGCTAAAGTCAATTCGGCGTAGAGCACAAACAGACTAAAATACTCCTAGAAGCTAAGGTTTCTTACACTAATGAGCAATGGGGGGGATAGATGTCTCAAAGAACTGAATAAGCAGTGTTGCATTAAAGTCGATTTGTAGAGTTTGATTGATTGATTGTGGGTCATTTACTTTGCATTCTTCTTTGCTATTTATAGATTTCCTGACAACATTGTGAAAATAACCGTTGTATTACGTGGCGACATTGCATACTGTTATTTATAAAGTGGTGGTTGCCTTTAATCGATCATGCTTTACCTTTGTCGACCGAGTCTTTATCACGATAATTGGTTATTAAATCATGCCTCGATGCTGGCGTAGCCGAACGATTCATTGTTATTATCCAAAGGATGCCTAAGCGCCACTACTTCTCGAAAATATGGTCATTAATGAGTTGTCTTCCGTATATTTAGTGTACGTTGTGAAGATATTGTGTCTGTCACGTGGCTACATATGCTTTGTTGAATCTAATGCTACTAAATCTTGTCCAAACACTATGGAGGGATGCTTTAGAATCTAAAGGTTTTAAAATTAGTTAGACAAAAATAGAGTATATGGAACATAATTTTAGTAACAATAGGAGTGAAAACGTGGAATTAGTTAAAATTATTTGAGCAAGCGATATCTGAAAATGACCATTTTGATATCTTGGGTCAATACTTCAGGAGGGTGGAGAGATTGACAAAGATGTTGCTCATAGAGTTGGAGCTAGGTGGATATAGTGGAGATGTGCCTTTAGAGTTTTATGTGATTGCTGAATATTGATGAAATTGAAGGGGAAATTTTATAGGATAACTATAAGACCAGCCTTGCTTTATGGGACAAAATGTAGGGAATGAGTTTAACAGAGATGAGGATCTTGGCATGGATGAGCGGCAAGACATTGGAGCATACAATTAGGACTGAATGCATGTGAGGGAACTTAGGTGTAGCACCAATTGGTAAGAAGATGAGGGCAAGCATACTTAGATGGTTTGGACATGTGCAGTGGAGACTAGAAATTTCTTTGGTTACGAGTGAGTTGGTTCAAGTTGAAGGCTCTAAAAGGGCAAGTCTACGGCTCAAAAGGACATGGGGGAAGTAGTAAGAAAAGACTTGAGTTCCTATCATTTAACTGATGATATAGTCTGCGAAAGAGCAGAACGGCTTAAGAGGATTTGTCTAGCTGACCCAAATTAGTGGAATTAGGCTCAGATGATGGTGATGATCATGATGGTTGTCTCAGTTTGTCCAAGTAGAGCCTGTGGTTCAGTGATCCAAACCATACTTCTAATGGGCCCCACTAGGAATGGGCAATGCCCTGAAAAGCTCCAAGATTTTATGATCATGGCTGCAAATCTCAGGCCTTTTTTCAGCTGAATGTGGACTGCTGCTGAATTTCTTTTCTTGCGGGGGCCGGGGGGAGTTATTACATCCACAAATTGAAAATTAAAGTTAAAGTTGGGACAGGTTCCCCACTGAGAAATGGTCTTGATCACCTAACCAGGGGCCACACTTTTACAAACTGAGAATTCAAGTGCACTGTGGACATCCTAGGGTCAAGGATCATATAGTTTTTCAATGAATCTAGCACCTGCAATTTTTAAATGGTTAATTTGATTTGCGGGTGGTCTTTTAATTCTAAATTGAAAATTGCCATTGTCATTCAGACTGTGGCACCTGGAGATGTCAATACTGAGGCGGATGTCTTCCAAGTGATTCAGGCTCATCAGGTACCATATTACCTATTTGAATTTCCATGCAAGAAATTTTAGGCTTAAATGAATGGGTAACCTGAACTTCTTGTTCTTCGTCTATGTTAGGCAGCAGCATCTCGGCTTTCCCCAGTTGACGAAGTTCGGACAGTTCTTGACCAGAGCATCCGGGGCATGCTTTCTACTTTTTCTCAGGTATTGTTTGTGGAAAGATACAAATGCCTTTACAAGTAATCTATTTTTCAAAAATTTACACCAATGTCGCATTTAGAGATATTCTTTTGTGTTTATTGCTATCTTTATTATGTTGATGTGCTTGGATTTGGGTGGGTAAAAAAAGGTATTGGATGGAATTTGCAAGTAATGAAGGTTTAGCCAATGTGAAATCCACAATCAGCAGTTAATTCACTTTTAGATAAATGGGTTTCTGCTTTGGCTACTCTATAATTGAGGAATGTGTGAGATTATGTTGAATACAGATAAAAATTAATACTGTAAAAGAAGCCATTTTTCCGCCATGGAATCAACACTTGCTATGAACCAGTTGAACCGGTGTCAAATGAGACAAACAGAGTCAGCCTCCCACCATGAAAAGAAACATATGCAGGTTAATAGGGTTTTGGTACCGAGGTGAGTCATACTCCGGAACCAGTTTTTAATTCCCCATCTTTCACAGCTTTAGATGCTGTGCAGTTATATTTGCTTGCTTGTTGTATCTTGGGGCCAATGTTTGTCTCATTTGAAGTCTTATTTGTAATGCAGGGCTGGAATCTGGTGAGTTATCCATACCATCGTTACATTAATTGAACTCGTAATTTGTAGTTCTATGTATGAAGATGTTTTTGTTTGAATTCGTAGTTTGTAGTTCCCACCATTTAACACAGTGCAGCTAACACACACTCAGAGTCTAGTCCCACCATGTGGTATCATATTCAGAGTTTGTTTAGCTGATCTTCAGGAAGCACGTTCAGTTTTCTTCTGATGAAAATTCCGGTTGTCTGCTATCTGTGCATGGTTTTGGTAGTGTTTTTTAGATCAATGATAGAAGATGTCATTCAGATAATACTGATTATTCTATTTGATCAATAAAAAAACCCCTTTCAAAATGTACAAGCTTTTGGATATATATAAGTTCTTCTTGGCCTTTGATTTTTCACCACTTGTTCATGTAAGTGTGTGTGCAATCACCAAACAGCTATACTGCTTCGTGCTTGGCTCATTCAGTCATCTCTCTCCATATACAGAAGCATGAGGGTTATCCATCTGGATCAATGGTTGATTTTGCGTGCGACGAGGATGGATCTCCAATATTGGCTGTCAGTAGTTTAGCTGTTCACACAAAGGTTTGCTTCTCAATGATTTTCTTCTTCTTTTCTTTTCCTTTTTTTTCCCCTTCTCCTCGTGGCTTTTAGATTATATTGCTGGTTACTGGTTCTTATTTGTATGGGTTATAATCTTATTGGGGTTTTATGTTGGTTTCTCACCATTGTGCCTTCTCCTTTTATTTGGTAGTGATTGTCTGGTGTCCGAAAGACCTGTAGTTATGTGAAGAATTTCTGGTGTATGCAGGACCTTTTGGCGAATCCTAAATGCTCACTGCTTGTTGCGAAGGATCCTGAAGATAGGACCGATATAGTAATCACTGTGCACGGAGATGCTGTTTCTGTATGTTCAAGCTCCTCTCATCTGTTTGATTATTCTTTAACAGCATTCAAAAATTGTAATCATGTGTGCACATTTGGAGTATTTGGACAGCTCAAGTTATCTGGAATTCTGGATAAAAAATGTTGAAGACTCTCATTTCATTTTTGTTATCTTCCGCGTGACTAATTGTTAATATCTTTAGATTGCGGTTATATGCTTCACAGCATCCTTTGTGAGGTTTTCTGATCTCCCCACCTCCCTCGACAAATATTTTTTCCAACAACTTAGCCTTTGGTGTCCATGCATGCCTGCATCACTGCTTCTCTATGGGATTGATTACATTGCCTAGGACTAGGGGAAATGTGACTATCTTAACTGTTGACAAGGATTTAATTGTTCTGGTTCTTGAGCTCATACAAACACTTGCTAAAGTTCTATGCATTTCTGGATCGTTGCTCATACAAGATACCTGGGTATGCCATTGACCTTGAATCCTAGTTCTTGCCGGCCCATGACACTCAGATCCTTCAGAAGACATAAGTAACCAGGTTGGATCTCAGGTATTCTAACAAAGGATCTCACTCCTGTGACTGGAAACAGTTTTAGACTTTAGACACACTAATTGCTTTAGAATTTAGAGGGAACAGTACTGATTGGGTTACAAGCTCTTCATGTTTGGTGAAATATTATAATGTGATTATTATGAGCTACCAATCTTTTTGTACCTGTATCTTTCATGTTTTGGGCTTTGATGATCTGCCACATCCGATTCTTGCCATACTTGACATCGGTACCCTTGTCAACATGGAGTCCAGCTGTTCTGTGGACATGGAAATGTGAGCTTCAACTAGGTTGTATATAGTCTTATTAATGATATTGAAAGAGCTAAGGAATTTCCCAGATCCAGACCCTCTCTTCAGTTCTATACCGAGTGGTTGCAACTTAATCTGTTTCTCTATGCACACATTGTAAGATATGTTTACAAGGCAAGCATTGTCCATAATGATTTGCGAACCATGTGCTTCTACTTGGTCGTAAAGATGTCTTTACTTCGGAAACTAATTTTAGTGTTTTTGCTCTGTGAGTGGGGTTATTCAGTTCATGTTCCTTTTTTAATTGTCTTTGGTACACGTTGAAGCCTCTAAAAGGGCAAGGGGAAGGCCCAAAAGGATGTGGGTGGAGGCAGTAAGAAAAGACTGACCAATGGTCTCAGTAAGTTATGGCATTTGATAGAGTTGAATGGCAGAAAAGGATTCATGTAGCTGACCCCAATTAGTTGGGTAAGGCTTAGATGATGATGATGATCTTTGGTACTTTGTCGGTCATATTTACACTTCAACATCTGAAATTACATTGCAGGATTTCGTATTATATCTATTCCTCTCTTTGGCAAGCAGTGCCTTTTTCTCTTGCCTAATTTATCTCCTTTAGATAGCATGAAACTTCTTTTGGCTTCAAGTGTGGATTTACCTGTTATATTGATGGTAATCTAGGTTCCTGAGAAGGATCGAGAGGCCATACGTACTGCATATTTAAGAAGGCATCCTGATGCCTTCTGGGTAATTTCTCCTCCTTGAGCATTTTCATCTTTTGTGGTATGTTTTTAATCTGTGTTTTAGGTGAATTAAGAAAGATACTTTCCAATTCGAAGGTTGACTTTGGTGACTTCCAATTCATGCGTATTGAACCAAAAGCTGTCCAATATGTATCTGGGGTTGCTACTGCTTTATTGGGGTCAGGAGGTACAGAAGCCACTAAGGAATTTATTTTTAGCAATTCTTCTCTCCTATTTCAGTATTTGGTAGAATCCCCATTAGAGTTTTGAGACCAATAGTCTCTATCAGGTTTATGTGAATATTTAGGGCCTGTTTGGATCCTTGAATACCACAGTAATGTGGTTGAAAACTCACATCATTACACCTTACCGTTGATTGGATATAACCAGCTGTCAAATCATGGTAATACTTCCGAATTACCAAAGACTTGAATGGGCGGAAGTGTGTTGACATGGCATAGTTGCGTGGGCCCCACCATGATGTATGTGTTATATCGACACCGTCCATCCATCATGCGAGATCATTTTATAGAATGAGACAAAAAATGAGCAAATCCATGGTCGAAAATGGCCCACGCCACAGAACACAGTGGGGATTGAACACCTGCCATTGAAAGCTTCTTACAGTCCACAGAAGCGTTGGATGAAGCTGAAATTTGTGTTTTCCCTTCATCCAGGTTTGTGTGACCTTATGAACAGGTTGGATGGCAAATAAACATCCTGGTGGGCCCTAGGAAGGTTTCAACGGTGAGCGTCAGTGTCCCACTGCTTTCTGTGGTTTGGTCCACCTGAGCTTTGATTCTTCCTCATTTTTGGGGTCATGCCCAAAAATGATATTGCAAAATGGATGGATGGTGTGGATAGAACACACATCGGAGAATTTACATTGACGTGTATCTAACCACAGTGAGTACTTTGCATGCATATCTGAGGTCAGAATTGCAACTGCGAGAGTAGTATTATGTACTGCTTTACTTCTAACTACTGTGGTAATGATAGTCATTACTCGTTTACAGCATGTCACAGCACATTACCACTGTAATCGCGAATCCAAACAGGCCCTTAATGAGCTTAGAGAAGCCTGCCCAATTCCTTCACTTAACTGCAGAAGGGTTTGGCACTGCTGCACTTTCTCACTTATATTCGAGTCAACTTGCATTTTGTGCCTTCCTAATTCTTAGTGCTTTGTGCTTCTTAATAGTGATGGTTTGTGACTATACAAAAGCTTTAACCATGTGATACTTAAAAAAAGTTTTATATGTTTTCTTATGCTTTCACCTTCTCATGATCATTTGTTTTTCTTCCAGAATTTGACAAGGAGGAATTCAAATCTGCAAAAGTAGATCCAATAGCTCAGTTTTCTAGCCCTGTCACGGTATCCTTACCGTTTTTGTGAATTCCTATTTGCTTTTTGGTTTTCGTTTTCTTTGTTCTCTTGAGCTTAACTCGGTCTCTTTTTGTAGTCTCACATGAATAAGGATCATGCCAATGATACGAAAGCTATCGTGCAACACTCGACGTCAGTTAAGGTAACACGTGATATTTCTCTAATATCTCATTTTCATATTAATGTAGGTGAAAAGGGCATGCATGTCATTCTGATATGGTGATTTGATCTTTGACCTGGAGTATGTGAGATGCTTGTGGCAGTATTTCTTGGAATCTGCTGCCTGTGCTACCTCACAAGTAGGCTGGTTACAAGTTTCCCAGCAGCTGAAGAAATTGATTGAAACATTTTTTGGTTTTCTACCAGACAAATTTCTCTGCACATTTGGAACCCTTTCATCTTTGATGCAAAATTATGAAAAATTTTTTTTTTTTGTTTTTTTTTTAATTTATAAATCGAAGTGGAAGGAAGGGTCTTATACATCTCTTTTTCATCATATCATGCTACAAGTCATCCTATCTATGTTGACTGTGGAGGAATTCCTCCATTGGAGATCCTAATTATTCTGGATAACCATGTTGTTTTCAATAAAGAAACTGTTTCCACCATGGGCTGATCCTAATCATCTTATCAAAAGCCTGCATGTGGATGGTTGAAAAATATGGGTAATGTTCCACATTGAATGACAAAAAGTTCATTGATTGGATGGTTAGGAAATCGTCTAATCGAAAGCATTTTTAGGCAAGTAGCAATCCAAGTTGGGCATACCATGTGGAAAAGTTCCAGAGTCTTTAGATTAATGATTGGACTGTCCATGTGCATAGTAGGATGTAATTGCATAATCATATATGATGAAGTAGAGATGTATTAGATCATTCCTCTTAAACGAAGCACTGATAATTGCTTTCATATAATAATAATGATAAAAGATTTGATCTTTAAAAAAAACAAAGACAAGTAGGATTGATTTCCTTATTAAAACCAAGGTTTAAAATATTGTCTGAAACTGATCCCCCAATCAGTACCAGTATCGCCCATGAATGATACTGCTGTATAGGCCTGAAACAGCCTGATACAGGGTGATATGGGGCCATATCAATGGTGAATAATTCAATATCCGATACACCAATTTTAAACCTTATTTAAATCTGATTGAAAAGGTTTTGTCATAGAATCAATGTGGAAATGTTCAAACATGTTTATGGATCAGTTAAGAAAGATATTCATGTTGCAAAAATCTGGCTGACTCGTAATAATCAATGTTCTTCAAGACATTGTAATTCTATATGATTTCACATCTTGATTTGCTTAGTATATTTTTCAGGTGGACTTTGCTCACATGCTGGACTTGGACAGTCTTGGTTTCAATGTTAAGGTGATTCCTACTTTTAGAAAAAAAAAAAAAAAAAGAACGTTAAGGTGATTCCCATGCTTGTATCTAGGGGTGGCAATGGGCCAGAGCAGCTAGGCCTGGGCCCAACACGACACTTAAGACCCAAAGCCCAAGCCCGACCCCAAAAAATTGGTTGGGCCTGGGTCCACCCTGAGCTAACCCAACCTGGCCCAAAATTTAATAAAATCCCTATTTTCCCTGTGAATTTTCTGAATCTATTTGTTTATCAAGTGGGCCACACGCACAACAAAAAAAAAAAAAAAGCATTTTAGAAGAATGAAACCAATGTTCTACATTCAAGATAGATGGTTGCCTAAGATTAGAATGGCATATTTGTAGGATATAAGATGTGCACATGTAAATTCAGATCAGTTCATGTCGGGTCAGATTAATATGACTTGAGCCCAATCCCAACCTGAAAGTTGATCGACCCATGCATGCAAGGCCCAAGCCCGGCGACTTGTCGGGTCAGGTGGACTACTCCATCCATTGCCACCCTTGTATCATATGAATTTTTTTAATCTTTTGTATATCACTGGTGTATATTCCACATGTTCGATTCGATGAGCATTTTTTTTTAAGATCCTTTTTTTCTCCCTATAAATCATGTTAAATAAGTGTCAAATTGTTACAAATTCATTATATATATATATATATATATATATATATATATATATATATATATATATATATATATATATATATAATGTTTTGCATAAAAAATCATGGATTGGGAGCTTTGATTTTGATATTTGGAGGAGATGGGCCAAATTACGGAAAATTGAAAAAAATCAAAATTTCTCAATTTCTCATTAATCGGTTGTAATCTTTGTGTCCAAACATAAAATCAAACATGTATGTAACCTAATCTAGTTATTCTTCATTTGTTTTAGAATGTATTGCTTGTGTTTCCATACATCTTCTTACATTTATAAATTATATAAATAGACTTTGAATATACTTGCATCAATTCAGTTAGACAACGCATGCATTAAGACCCCCATACAAAGAAAAATGATTATGTGCACTTGTTTTTTTAATGTTTTGATTTATAAGTGTGTATTGATGTCTTTTTAAACAATCACTGAAGTTTCATTGAAATATTTGACTAATTTTTCAATGTTTCCCCATGTTTTCAACAACAACGATACATTACGCGATACAACCGATATATCCCATGCGATAACTGATACGTATCCATGTCCCAAGGGTCTAATACGTAACACGATATCGATATTTCGAATATTGGTTACAATATTATAGAATCAAATAACCCAACGAGGTTTGGGCGAGCAGCCTTCACCATGGGTTTGCTTCCTATAGGTGTGGGTTCGATTCCCCTCCCTGGCATTACCTGATACGCGTGGTTGTGGGTGATTGCTTGTATCCGCAGGGATTAGTCTCGCTTCTAAAGAGGTGGGGACACCCCCTGTCTTCAAATAATAATAATAATAATAATAATAAATCAAATATGAAAAACCACTCAATGAATCTGAAAAGAAGCAAACAGCAAAAGAGGTCTGGGTTACATAAAGAAGGAAATAACAAATGTCTAAGTTACATACAGATTAGTCTCTGTACTAGTGCCAGAATTCTAAAGACCAAAAAATTGCCTTATAGTGTTGCTTCCTCAGGAATGTTTCAGAAACATCAAAATTGTTTTGTTTGCAGTGAAATGGCTGATACAAGCTCTAGCATTTAGAGCTCAGGAGATAACTAGAAAGCCCAATTCTCTTATTATGCAAAAGAAACTAGGGGCGTCTTTGTTGAAATGAAAATGATATCCACAAAATCCTACTTCGACACTACTTGTGAAAAAAATAAAAATGGTGCAGGATCCGTTTTCCTTTTCCAAGCTAATCTGCTAAAAACAGAGAAATCAATCTCTCCCAAAATGTCGATAGAATGATTTCCAACTATTGAAAGGAAATAAAGCGACGATTTGACTGTTGACCTTTCACATTTCTACATGAACCATGAAAAACTGCACTGAAACCAAACCACAAAGATCTCCCTATGGAATACAAGTTTTCCATTTCCAGCGGATTGCATGTCTATTTTCCATATCCATGAAATGGTTTCAACAAACAAAAATGTGCCCTATAGCATTGATGTTTGAAGTGGTTTAATAAAGCCCATTATAATAAATATAAAGCATGGTATTTCTAATGATGTGATTCAGGTTGGTTATCAAGGGAAAAGCCTCAAGCTCCGGATTCCATTCCCCAGACGCGCAGAGGACAGGAAGTAAGCCCTCTTAAAACCATTAGCAAAGAACTAGTGAAGTCCTTTCTGTTACTTAGGAGTTATGAGAGCCATACACTCGGGCAGACTATCAATCATCATCAGATTTGTAGCGCATTGGTTCTTGGGTATCCGTATGGAATGCATATTGATCTTGTTTGTTTGTTTCTTTCTTCCTTTCTTTTTTATTTTTTTTTATTTAAGCGGCTTTAACCATATTATTCATCATTGACAGTAGACAATACCTTGGTTTGTCCTATAACCTCCTTGTTGAATAATTGGCATAGACTCCACAACTTTCAGAAAGAAAATTTCTCTTTTCCGTCGTGTGACTCAAACCATCACTGAATATGTAAGGGTGCTTACTATAATTTCCAGATACATGTTGACAAGAAACAAACTTATTGCATATTTTTTGCAAGAACTAACATGATGTTTTGTACCATGAAACTTAAGAAGTCTTACATATTTTTGCACAGGTATGCATGAGAAGCAACTATTTGAGGGTCATTTTGTGTGGTTAGATGGAAAAGGAGAGCTGCTATAATCAATTTTTTTTAAATTATTATCAGGATGATTATCTGTGACTAAATTAGTTGTGTGCCGGAAATGTCTTGAAATTTGGATCTCACGGCACCCCCAATGGCTGAGATTAGATTCAGGAAAAGAATAAATAAATGACTACATAGGCATGCTAAACAATGGAGTATTTCAAATTGAGAAATGTTATTTCTATTGATTGAAATGAGCTAACTGGACTGTCAATTTGGTAGGCCTAGGGACTTGTTGTTAATTTAAACTCAGTTTGATGTTTATGTTTATTTTCCTTTCTTTAGGGATGTGAAGACTCTCATAGTAGAAATGCTTCAAGCTGCGAAGGCCTCCAGTTCTTAAAGACAGCTATAAGCAATGACGAGGTGCTTATTGTTTGTGATTTTCTTTTATATGTTTACTTCTTAATTTTCCAGTGATATTTTACCTTTTTTTCCTATTATAATACTTTCCACCAAAGAATCTTGCTGCTGATGTTCTTCATAGCTGCAACTCATACCCAATTACCCATTGATGCTTGGCCTTTCTTTCCCTGTAATGTTGTACTGAAAGGCTGTTGGCTACATATTGTTGTCTGCTGAAACATCTGCAATGATTTATGCCAGTAGGTCCCACACTTGACTAGTTGCACAAACTTATTCCACCTACAATTAGTTGTGGATGAGACATTCTTGCACATCCAAATGCATCCTTAGCCTACCAGAATATTCATTTGAGAAATTTCAGGCAGCCAAAATGTTTTCATTTTCTTTAACTAATCTCTTCTTCCTATTTTTATTTATTTTTACGTGATTGATTCCCTTTACTCCATACAGGAGTGTATCATCCAGCAGGACCACTTGTACTGCTCTCATCACCACATCCTTCATTGCAGGTAGAACCCTTGCAGTGTCGAAAAGGCTCGTGCACATCTCAATCTCAGCTGAATCTTATACATACATATACAGCCCAGGTAAGTTGAATACATAAACGCCAATGTCTTCTCCACATTCTGACATAAGAGATGGACTCAAAAGACCTAATTCCAATTAATGAATTCACTTCATCCATGAACTTGTGGAGTCAGTACTATTCACTTGGTTATGGAATTCGATTCTTTTCTTTGAATCACAGATTGGGAAGCTATTGATAATAAATGGAAGGCCATGAATGGCGCAACCAAAATCCATTGATCGAATCCGAACTGCTTCATTTTAGGGGCCACTGATGAGAAGAATGGGAGGATACGAAAATTTCAAATTTCTAAGATTTTCCTTATGAGAAATGGTATGGATATTGGCTATCGCTACTGGTAGAATGTACTGTCTTCCCTGGCTGAAAAATGCTATGGCCCACTCACGATGCACAAAACCAAAAACTTAGGCCTGTATGCTGATCAGGTGCGTGGGCGGCACATGTAAAACTGGGCAGTTAAAAATATTAGCCAGCAGTCCTGGGACAATTGTGCATGTCTGGCCCGCCTGATAGAGTAAACTGGCCTTAGATTTTGGACAGGGCAGAGAGCATATGAACAGGCCAGATCAAGTAGAGATGTGGGTGCACCCTTTGCCTAAAATATCTTCATCTCACAGAGCCTCCAATTGTCAGCATAGAGTAGATAAATGGGACCAAAGTCAGATTTGTGGTTCCACTGCAGAGGTTTAAGGTGAGCAATTGCAGTGTGCATGGCAACATGACACCTGTGTGAGGTCCTGGTCAGTCATCAGGTAGGGCTGCCCACCTTTGAGCATGGCCTTGCCCAAAAATCAGACTGGGCGAAATTTTTATGAGAAAACTAGCAGGTCAGATAATATAAAGGCCATCATCATCCCTCGAGTATTTAACCTACATGAGTGGCTGGCCTCTTTTTGTCCGAGGAAAGGTAAACGAGTGCCCACCTGTCCCGTGTATTCTATGGAAAGACGAGTATCATATAGTCTTGTATCTTCCCTCCTGTCTCTCCAGAGGACGCGTGCGCACTAGGCACAAACGTGCGGTTATAAGCCATTATCATATCATGATGCCCCTGGTCTAGAAATGAGGCTGATCCACTCATAACATGGACGCCGAGTATGGACCGTTGGTATGTCCATTTTTCTTATACAAGTGACAGAACTGATCTTTGGGTGGTCATAGCGGTGGGCTCCACCTGATGAATTGGCCCATATCTTCCAGATGTTGTACGTTGGCATGTATCCCGAGTGCCAACTATAGCCCGTGAGAGATGTACGCTCCCAAGTCTGGTCACCCGCTTGCACCCGTCAGGGGTGCGTTGCTGCTAATAGAGAGAGAGAGAGAGGTCCACCATCAAATAACTCACGTGCGCTCGCACAGTTGACATAAACCCCGCTATCTGCAATGGCCTGGTATTGGGAC
This sequence comes from Magnolia kwangsiensis, assembly GCA_037074715.1. Taxonomy (NCBI): domain Eukaryota; kingdom Viridiplantae; phylum Streptophyta; class Magnoliopsida; order Magnoliales; family Magnoliaceae; genus Magnolia; species Magnolia kwangsiensis. The sequence goes on from CM073571.1 coordinate 11,581,455, forward strand.
GCCGCTTTTTCAGTCCTGTTTCTGGCAGAGACTCAAGATCCATTCTAATCTGGGTGGACTTAAGATTATGTCCCAAGTTAAAATACGCCATAAGATCCACCCCGTCCATCAGGTGTGCCACCTCATTTTTACCCTAGATCCTTGTATTTAGGCTGATCCAAAACTCAGGCGTGTCATACCATAATGATGTTAACCCCATCTATACCATTCAATTCCACGGGACCAAACACGCCCAAAAAGCTCTTAAACTGAAATGGCGTGGCCAACAAAATTTCTGCAATGGCCTGGTATTGGGACGCCGCTTTTTCATCTTTACAGGTCGGATCAGATGAAGGGATTGGATGACATGTAGACGCCATGGCAGATCCACATAATTTTGGAAGGTTTTTGTGGAGGCCATTCCCATCCCCCAAACCAACTGTTGCTTGCAGTGTGGCCCACCAGAGCTTTGAATCAGCTAATGATCGTGTTTGTTTGCAATAGACGCATCCAATGCACGTGTGGCCAACATACACGGCGTGCCATTAACCTTTCTCCGAGTTGCTTGAGCGCCAATCGATCCCTCTTAAAAACCAACTCCAAAAAATTCAGGTAATCAATGGGAGTTATTTCATACAACGGCAGAGGCTGATTCCTGCCACGCGTGTAGGCATGAACTGGGGAATCACTGTAAATGGGACATTATCCAAAAAATCATATCCGTAGAACAATTCTAACCTCTGTTTACAGGACACGTTCCCTGAAACTTGATCATTGGATTATATATGAACCGTCCATTAACATGATCCCAGCCGGCTAATTTAGAATCATGACCTGGGATTCACCAAGCCCGTTCTTCGGTTTTGGATGGTTGCCCACTTTTTTAGATGCTGTGACCCACCCACCAAATTGTCTTATGAGCACCCCATCATTGTAATACGCGAGTAGGATGACAGATAACGGTGTACCGACCTATGAAAACAATAGACAACCATCCAAAAACCTATTTAAGTCCACATCGGGGCCACATAATGGTTGGATCGGTTGGATTTTTGAGCCGTCCAAATTTGGCGGTGGGGGCGACCCTGCTGATTCCATGCACACGCGCCGTTGGGCCACACGAGCAGCACCAGTGGAGTAGGGTTATTCTACAAGGACTCGCAGAGTAACCAGCCTCTTTGCTTCACGGATACTTCCTCTTTCGAGAATCCAGCTGTGGAAAGAAAAAGAAAGAAGAAGAAGAAGAAGAAGAAGAAGAAGAATCATCTTACGGAGAGAGAAAATTTCCTTTTCAAGGCAATGCGTCCAAACGGAAAACAACATGTATTTACAGAGAAAAACAGAGCAGGGTATTTCTCGCCTCTCTCATTCCGAATCGCTTTCTAGACTTCCCATGGCCTTCAAACCTCTCGGTCTCTGCATTTCAGAGGACAAAAAAAATTTAAAAATTAAAAATCATAACAAACCTAACCAAACCCAAAAAGGAAAAAAAACAAAAAAAATAGATTTTTTTTAAAAAAACAAACCAATACCTTTTTAGAATTCTTCTTCTCCCTAACTTCGTATCTCTCTTGAGAAAGCTCAGACAACCACGCCCCAGGACTCACCACCTACACCACCATCCATATTTTTTATTTTTTTTAGAAAAAACTGAAAATTAAAAACTAAAAAAAATAAAAATGGAAGGGTGTTTTAAATTTTAAAAATTAATTTTTTTAAAAAAAGGCAGGGGGGAAATATTGAAGGGTGTTTTTTTTTTTTTTCAAAGCTTTTTCCTGTTTTGTCCTTTCTGTTTGTGAGAATTCACGAGACTTGCCTGCAAGCACTTTTGGATGAACTTAGCCCTCTTCTTGGGCCTCTGAGGTAATTTACACCCCTTCATGGCCATGAAATCCTCTTCTTTCTCTTTACACGACAGAGATATGAAGAACTTGGGCCATACAAAATCCATTCCTTCCCCAAATATCTTCCCTACATCTTCCAACCCCGACCCCCTCGTTGGGTAGTAGTAGCGATCCTCCTCCCCATCCGGAGAACCAGCTGCTTGAGGTTTCCGACCCTCACTCAATCGCGGTGTCGCCGCTGTATCGGAATTCCTGAAAAAAAAAAAAAAAACAAATTCAGAATCAGAATCCCATTCTCTTGAGATTCTTTCTTGGGGTTTTCCCCCTTTTTACCTGTTGAAACAATTGCTATCAACAGAAGGTGTTTCCTTCTCCCATCCGATGATGGGGTGGTCGACGCGAGAGGCATTTCTCTTCCTAATCGTACCGTCGGATTTCTCTAGAACTCCGTTTCCTTTCACCTTAGCACATCGCAGCCGCTTTCGACTGCCCCACTGTAAGAGAAAATCGGTTTCCAGAGTTCCTTGATTCTTTCCTTCCTTCTCCATTTCTGCCCAAAACAACGAAGAGATCAAAAATCCATTTCCAGAGAGATGAAAAAAAAAAACCGCCCAATCTGGATGGAAAACATCTTTTACCTCAAGATCTACGCCAGTTGCAAAAAAAAAAAAAAAAAGCAATCCACCTCAAAATTTCCTGGAATCGAACGATTTGCAGAATATCCATGAAAAATCTCACGAGAAAACTACGATTTATTCAGAAGTAAAAGAAAAGAGGAAAGAAATGGAAGGAGGAAACTCACAGACAAAACCCCGTTAAAGAGCAGCAAAAACGTCGAGTAATTACAGTTTTTCTCACGGAAAATAAGAAAAATCTCTTCTAGACGAAGAAAACCCAAATCGATTTTCTAATTTCGTGCCTTCTCCTGCAACACACTCTCTCTCTCTCTCTCTCTCTCTCTCTCTCTCTCAGCATCGTTTTTCTTCCCCCCAGTGCTTTTCTTTCTTCCGTTTATACCTACTCTCCTCCCCTCATTCACTTATGGGTGATAACTAGGAATGATGGCAACCGTTGAATTCTAGATAGACGGTCAGATTCGCCTCCCTCCAATAGAACCCCTTGCTTGAACTCCGCAAGGGGTGATACCGTGGACCCCATCTCTACGGTACAATCGGGTCCACTCCCGTACTGTCACCAGGACTTGCATCGAAAATATAAAACCCATGAGACAATCCTATCCTTTACTCCTTCGACGGTTTGTTTCACTACTCTCTTTTTTTTTTTATTTACCACCGTCATTTTAATGGGCCATATATCATGTGGTTAGGATTTTCTAGTATGGACGATTTTTGGTATATAAACCATCCATGCTGGACCGCTGCCTATGAGTGGACCTGATTCACAGATAACCCTGCTCTACAGTTTGGGCTCTCATGTGACCTCACGTGACCATCGGTCAAGCATGTTTTTAAGTTCGGACGAAAGTTTAATCAACGAGAGAGAGAGAGAGAAAAAAAACTCTCTTTATCCGTGAGATTATCCGTACGCATGCTCAAGATGATTTACACGTGTAATATATAATAATGATCCAAACCGTCCGCCATGTGGGCACTCAACCATCAATTTAGATCATTCGTTACTGAATTTGGATTGTTGAGTGCTTCTCTTCTTTTTATTTTGGGCCGTCTATTTGATGGCCACTAATTTGTCCGTTTTTAGATTGATGTGGCTCACCATTTGAACGTTTCATATTGATTTAGATGCATACCGCGAGTACAATTAAAGTGCTGATGCGCATAGATGACAACTAATGCGAAGGTACACTTATGGACTTGCAATCCTCATCACCTATATGAAAGGCGTCCATTAAATCAAGAGGACTCTTCTTAGGCTGCTTTGTAAGATGCATGCTTACCAAATGATCTCAGAAGATGGGTCCATTCCAGATGACAAAGTCAAATGGACAGACAAGATCACTCTCAGAAGATAGGTCCGGGTCACAGATTTTTGGGACCATCAGATTTATTATTATTATTTGCGGGGTAGGGCACAAAGCATGGCGATCCTAATGGACGGTCTAGATGGATATTTAGACCGACAATTAGAGGGCATGGATATTTTAACATTACCACACACGAATGAAAAGCAACAGAAATACAGCTAAAGTTCATTTCGTAAGTTTGAAAAGAGCATATGCATATGATTAATATAGTGTGTCACTATGGGTCGGGCTCGATTGCTCAGTGATAGTGTGGGTGTGTTAAATTTATTTATTTATTTTTTTTTTTTTTAAAAAAAGTGTGTCACCATGATGTAAAAGTAATAAAAGGAATATATTGTGGAAGATATCCATGATAACGGACCTGAATGTCTTCCAGTTACTTGCTACATACTGGGCGGGTATAGTGAGTACAAGGGCTCATTTAGCATATTTACTCTAATTTAATAAAAGCTTTTTAAATAAGAATTACTCAAGTAATTTCTTCTTCTTCTTCTTTCTTCTAGTTTTTGTTTCATTTGGTAAAATCATTATATGAAATAAGCTTTGGTCATAATTTCTGGCCTGACACTGTCCACTGTGGCCCGCTGAATCTATGGTCCCAATCACCACAATCACGCTACATGGTACATTTAATTGTGTGATTCAGTAGCACAGATCCATCAGAAAAAAATATGTGTTTGGGATGAGGCTGAAAACAGAAAACACGATGAGCTTTCAAGGCCCAGCTAATGCAGCAGGACTTGGTATGGCCTGATTAGTGCAATACTAGGGGTGCAACTCGTGCAGGATGATGGAGTTGAGGGTCAACCCAACCTCAAGAGCACCCAACCTGCTACCCGGTCCAACCTAAATTCCAACCCGAGGTGCACAGCTTGAACACAATCTGAATTCCTCCATGCTCAACCCTAACCCAACCCAACCCAAATACATGTGATTGATCCCAACCCGACATAACCCAACCAAATTTACTCAACCTGAACCTAACTTGATGTCAAATAAGGTTGGATTTTTCCAACTCTAAGCCCCGAGGATCTGACCTGAACTCGCGTTGGGTCAGTCGAGTTGGGGTCATCCCTAATCCAAGTTGCAGCCAAATGCGTGGTGCTAAAGGGTTTGGTCATGAGCAGATCTTATGGCAATGTGAATTTTGTGTTAGTCACAGCAAACAAAAAGACAACATAGAGACAAGTCTCAGAGAACCAACACCATTTTATTTGCTAAAGACCAAAAATACACTTCATAAAAGAAAATGGTTATAACTACAATGATCGGCCATACCTGCAGCGTTGCCACAGAATAAACTAGCTGACTTTGCCCTTGCAGAGAACTTCAAGCTATATATAATCTCCTTGCTGCCAGAAACTTGTTGATACTGCTACCACAATTCATAGTGAAAAAAAAAAAAAGGCAACTGACATTAGTTTCAGATCTGAACAGAACCAGGTTGTAAGTTCCAACAACACAACCAAAACCGGATATTAAGACGAAATGGACTCCTGACACCAGATCATTTCAGTGAATTGCATCAACATGATTACTCATTAAGATTGGAATATGGAAATCAATGCAGACCAATCAACTGGTAAGCCACCTTATGGATAAGGCCCCTGGCATGTAGTTGCAGCATGGCCACCTCTAACATTCAATCTATTAGTTTTTCTCGACAGTTCTAGGCCATCAAAATAAGGTGATGGACCATGTAGCTATGTACTGCTGATTGGATACATTTTTGGATTATGGGCCTGTGCCTCATAATAGATATCCCTATAATATATAATGCTGGTAAGTCTTGGACACTTTCATCCCCGCAATTAGTTTTTCTGGATGGAGAATCTTGACTATTTTAAGGACATGGTAGGATATTTTAAGGGTATTTTAAGAACTTGAACATGTCCGTCAGCTGGTTTAGATTTCTCCTGCAAAAGGCCACGAATGGCTTATATTTTACATTAAAAAAGCCTGGCACACTGCTGACTCTCTCTCCCCAAACTCTAGTGCCAATTTTCCCTCCCACAAATTCCTCTTTCTTCCTCTCTCAACGTGCTTGCAAGTGCCACACCCCTAGTTTGCTATAAGATGCAGGATCATCAGCTATCAGTTTTACCTTTGTACATGAAGGCTTGCTAAGCTTAGTTGAAGAATGCATTCAGAGCTGAGTGTTCAAGAGCATAGGAGTCGGTGACAGTAATATCACCGAATGCTGCTTCTTGTTGTACATTAATAAACCCATAACTTGTTAGAACCTATAGCCAAACAACAATCAGCAATTAATAAAATGCCAAAAAAAAAAAACCCATGCTTGGCTAGAATGGGTTAGAGATGGACTGCAGTGTGATCTAAACAATGCTCTACAGTTGATCTCTGGTAAAAGCGCATGGAAATGGATATCATATTTTGTGCTAAATGGCAGTAGTAAAAGAGGTACTATTCTAGATTATTACCAGTGTTTCAAAAAACATCCGGGCACATTGTTTTCGTGTTTTCCCTTCTAGGATTCTATTCGAGCTGAGATGATCTGATTGGCCTTTTGAAATTTGAGGTGAAGAATTTCTTTTTTAGATACTGTGCCACAGCCCTAAACCAGACAAACCATCATTAAAGTATACCACAAAGCAGAAAAGGTAGTAAAATATTTTTTAACTTCTTTCTGAGAAGTAAAAAATCATTTAAAACATGGAAACCTTACCTGGTCATTGTAGGCAACATGCCAACTTCATTTTCTTCATTTCCTATTATAACAACAGAATATGGAATCTTTATACACCATAAAAATAATAATAATAATAGTAAATAAAAATCCAACTCAAAATGAAAAAGAATAAACAAGAATTCCAGCTCAAAACTTCACTCACCATAAAAATCTTTCTGATTCTAAGTAAACAAGAATACTAACAAATGCAATTATTTCCCATGTAAGAGTATTATTCCTTTGTTGCATTCATGGAAGATGCAGAGAGCAGCAGAGGGGTTTTTTTTAAAAAAAAAAAAAAAAAATCTGAAACAAGCAGCCTCGTCTAAAACAACCCCATCAAAGTCAGTCTTGTCAGCTTACCAGCTTCTGTGGTATCTGCTTCCAAAAAACACAGCCCCTACAAGAAAGACAATAGACTCATACTTCTCTAATGCATTGAGAAGAAAAAAAAAATTCAGAGAAAGATCTTTCAGGACGAAACTCACTTCTGCCTCTGCAGAGTTCAGCACATTTGGAATCTCAGTTAGATTACTGTCTCCTGCAGATAGTAGTTCCTCAAAACCAGCAACTGGTGTTTCTAGTTCAAGGCCATCTGATTGAGCAAAAGGCATTTCCGGTGTATGCAGTGCTTCAGTCTCTAGAGTCTTCCCTGTTTGAGACACTGACCCGAAGTTGCCAGCAGGGAAGGGGGTGAACTCTTCTCTTCTAGATGGAGATGGCATGAATTCAGGTAAACCACCGTCGCAATGAACTTCCTCGAATCGGGGATGTTCAATTTCCACTTCGCATTCAGGCAAGCCAACAGGAGAGTGTGCATCACTAGGAGGAAGTTTGATTTCCATCTCAAATACAGGGATGCCAGCAGGAGATTCTGCATTCATTGGAGGATGTTCATTTTCCATCTCGAATGTGGGCATGCCAGTAGGAGATTGTGCATCCCTGGGCTCTAGATGAGTTTTTGTGGAAGTCGAATCAGCTTTGGAAGCGAGAAAGTCTTTCTTGAAAACTTCCTGAAGATTGGTACACATTCCTGTAAAGGATGCGAGTCTTATTCGTACAAAACTAGTTTGACAAGCTAGACAGCATCAATTTACCAAGCTGTGTATTGTATAAAGGGGACACTAACCTGAGAGAGAGAGAGAGAGTCAGCATACCCCATTACTCAGTTTACCTATAAAACTAGCTAACGATAAACTGCTTATACAACAATGAGATAATAACAAGTCTTGTACAACCACTAAGAAATCTATATTAGCCTCCATTGCTGGTATAGGTATTTATGTGCCAATGCCACATGTACCCATTTTAACATTACCTTATGACAGTTTGGCTAATTGACACCTTTCCTTGATTTTAGTTGAAATATTATAGTAATATTACATTAACTCATCCACACACAGGAAATGAGATTGTGAAAAGCACATTCAAATTCAGATACTCTTCCATGCAAGAGAAATGAACTAGCCATGGCAGTCATAACTATCCTACAAGTACACTTCTACCATACATAAGAATTGAGTAACCAAGAAAACAGGATCACATACTCATTAGTCAACACCAAGGACTCATCAAATAGTTGTTTTCTCTTCCTTGACTTTGCCTTTTGCTTCTCAAGGGGAGTTGATTGTATTGCCATTTCAGAAAACACAGGTCCTGGGCCATGAGAAACCAAGGGTTTAATAATAATTAAATACATCATAAAATCAATGGATAATATGGACATATTGTGCTAGATATACAACGAGAGATCAGTGAAATGGTGAAATGCAAGGAACTGACCCAAAGAGACATTCGAATAAAAAATCTCAGGTTCCTCTATAGATCTTGCAGTTGGTTCTAACAGATGTGGCTGGGATGGAAGAGATTCTCCTCCGGAATCTAAAAACCCTTCCACAATTGGAGAAAGGCTCTCCTTTTGATTCATTATTGGTGGTGATTTAGTAAGTCGTTAATAATTTTTACCAAAACAACCAAGCAAATGGCCCAGACGTGACCCCACTTCTCCAATCTTCTAGTCACAAGCAGCGTTTTTAGGACTTAAGTCACCTTTCAATGATGCCATTGCCTACAATTGAATTATGGGGGCATGATGGTCATTTGTGGTTATAAGAAAGAGGCACTATCACAAACCGATCTATATGGACCTATCACATTCATTATGGTTTATATAGAAATAAATACATAATACTTCATGGTCCAATAAGACACTCTAATTACTTGGTCTGTGAAGTACGACACTTGGAAAATTGGGAAATGCAGCTAGATGATGTGAGGACATTTGGCTCACTGCATGCTGGTTTGTAACATATATTCAGAGCCAGAGCGAGATATGTCAAGAAGATCAAATACATCATGTAATTGTTCCACAAGAATCCCTACACTGAGAATCTGAGACCTTTTCCACATTATGAGGTATGTTTTTTAGTGACCATCTATTGATGATGCTGATTTTTCTTGACAAATGACAAAGTCGGGCTTTCTTGAATGTGACTATACACAAAGTTATGACTGCTTATAGGAAACACTTTCTTTTACATTCAATTGTCACTAAATAATTCAGCAACACAAGCCGGACATTTAGAGGGACATGGACATTTCAACATTACCACACATGAAAAGTGACAGAACTACAACTAAAGCTCATTTCATAAGTTTGAAAAGAGCATATGCATATGATTAATATATAGTGTCACTACTTCAGGAAAAAAGGCTATATCCATCATGATGTGAATGTAATAAAAGGACTATACAGTGGATGATATCCATAATAACTGACATGCATGTCTCCCAATGACTTGCTACATATCGGCCAGGTATAATGAGTACCAGTGTACTCCTACAAATCATGTAGATATAGCGAGCACCTTGTGAAGTAGTCATAGAATGTTCAAAAAAAGAAAGAAAGAAAGAAAAAGAAATAAACCAATCTTGGATGCATCAAATACCTGAAAGCCTTCACTGGAGTGCTGGATGTGAAGATGCCATCATGGAAGATAGGAAAATTCGATTCAAAACATTTTTCTCTGCAGGCATGCACCATCAGGGACTTGGGCATGCATGCATTGCAATTCATACAATGAAAATAATCAATACCGAGTCCCTTGCCAATTTGACAGAGGTTGCAGAAAGGGCAGTGGTATATTTCCCTGTAAGAAAACATTTGAAAATCAATGTCCTGACAAGAGAAACCAACCAGATACATCATAAATAATAGTGAAAGCACTGCTAGTTCACTAATATATTGTACCATACTCCCAGGATAAAAACGGATATATAAAGGATGCATTTGGTAACAACAGATCTCATTGCGTAAGGAATATGGGCTTAGGACTGGCGATGGACCAGGCCTGGCCAGGCAAACAATATTTTGAATAGGCCAATACCAGTAGGCACAGGCCCAACCAGTTCAAAATCTGGGCCTGAAGGCCCTGTACCAGCCCCAAGTCTGCCCGTTGCCAGGTCTAGTACCAATGGCAAGGGCAAAAGTAACCTTCAGTATGAAATGATTTTCTTACAGGGAAGGAAATACTGCCGAAAATGTTTAATTGCCGTTGAACATACAATAGTAAACACCTATGCATGAAATAATACCAATTGGTTTGGTGGATAACATGGTGAACACTTGATGGAACTCATGTAGCCATGCCACCAAAATGCTCAATTTTCATGTCATCTGGTGCAGATGCTGCAGAAATACTGTGCCATGGAAAAAAGAATTGCATGAATGCTTAGCACATCTAGACCCCATGGGCCGAGTGTGCAAGCATTTCATACACACCATCTCAGTAATCAGGTTCCTGTTAAGCAAGATGAGATGTAAAGAAAATTCAGTCATTCAAGTATAACAAGGATGAAAGCATATATTGACTTAAATTACACATACCTATCCATCTCGTGATTGGAGGCATTGTCATGGCAGTATCAGCATGTAAACAGCCAGTTGCAGCAAGCAGCTAAAAGGTTGCAGTTTCTCTTGTAGTGGTTGCAAATGAAAGTTAGTTTGAGTGGATCTCGATAAGATGCAGTGCTACCTGGAATTTCTCCACCATTGCTTGAGGTAATTTCCTCTTAATGAGACAGCTTCTGCTGGGTTATTATCCAATGGCTAAAACATATACACACAAGCAAAAAGGAAAAATAAAGAAAGAAGGAAAAAGGATTGTAGGTTTTGATGGAATGAAACAGTAAAGGCGTGTTTAGATGCTCAATTGAGATGAAGTGCAATAAATCAGTTCGGTAAAGAGCCAATGACCAAAGTGGAGGTGGGTGACCATATCCTACTTGCAATTTCCATGCATTTTAAGCTGGTCTCGAACAACAGTCATGGGATGCCAAAACAGTTACGTAACTGTAATGGTGGTAACCGTTACGCATTATGGGCCAAAACGGCTGTTACAGAAAAAATGGCCCATAATGGCCTGTAACAGCCCCATAACAGTCCCGCAATGGTCCGTAGACAAACAGGGGCCAAACAATCTTTTTCTTTCTTCTTCTTCTTTTTTTGAAGACTGTAACAGCCATTACAGGGTCCATAATGGCCATTATGGCCTGTACCATAGCAGTAATGGTGATGGCTGTTATGGCCATCATCACCATTGTGGAATACCTTGGCGACGGTAATGCTAATTTTGTGGCTAGTCCCTCATTATGAATGGATTGGAACTAACTGCAGATAGATCAGTTCCTGTTTGTTGAAGTGACTTAAGGCAGTTCGTTTCAACTGAGAATCCAAACACACCCTATGTAAATATCCAGCAATGCAGTAACAAATGTAACTACTCAATATCAACCTCATTAGTAGGTTCTGCATAATATGTGACTTTTTGCAAGGATTTGGAGCAGGGTCATTTAACACTTTTCTGATAGCAGCCTCCAGATCTTTTTGACTCATGGTAAGGAGGTTATCCTCATGATGCTTAAACTTCTTAGTCATCAGTGAAAGCCGACCTGGTTTCTGGACCCTATCTATAACATCTAATGTTCTCTTGTATTTCTTCTTGTTACTCTCGCTCTTAAATTTTGTCCATTCTGAGAAATGGTTGTGGTCTCTATTTCCACTGAGAACCTTTACCTCATCAACTCCATTAATGTTTCCAGAATCTTTGGTTTTAGCACCAATAGAATTCCCTTCTAGAAAATTCAATCCTTCATCATGAAAGTTCACCCTCGGTTGAGCACTAAAACCTTCTTTGGAGAGAGGCAGCAACAACTTCCAATGAGTATTCTGTTCCTGAAGGAAGGATGTCCTGCTCTTCTCCAAATGCGGCTAAATCATTCCTTCCCACCATTCCCCAAACCATTTATCAAACATTGTATTCTTTTTCCCTTTGCACCAAGAAGTCATCACGGTGTGTTGTTCACCAGGTTTTAGGGTTGCAAGGAGCCAGGGTATCATTCTCTGCAGAATTTCAGCCCTTGTCCATCCTATGATGGATCCTATAATCCTTTCTTGTTCTTCTTCAGAAAAACGTTTCAAAAAATAGAGGCCATGATGCAGGACATGAAAATTAAATATGATATGCAAGATCTCAGGCTTAGATTATACTAATTCAGAAACGATCACATAAAATTCCATATCCCACACAAAAGTTCAAACATTCAAGCAATGGGAATCTGTGCGGGTTCAGGCCTAAACAGGCTAGGGCTGGATCAGTAAAAATTATGGACCTGCACAGATTTTTCAAACGAAAATCTAGTCACATTGAATTCTCCTCTTATGCACCAGGGGAAGCCCCATCTGGATTGAATTGAATCCAGCTCTAGCCACAAATTAGACCTTCGATTCAGACAATTGGGACTATAAATAACAAAGAAGACCCATTTGAGACCAGACACCTTATCAGACAACAAGATATTCAAAGAGAGATTCCCCACCCACACATAATCTTTCAGCCATAATGATAAGTTCCAAATGATAAGAATGCCCCCAACAGCTCCAACTGCATCTTTAGCTACCCAACCTTTAGAGTTTCCCCTCCATAACTCATTAAGTAACCTCTTTAGAGATGTCATGAAGTGCTGCTTAGTATATGGATCAAAACTCATGAACAAATTCTTTTTCAGGATAAAGATAGAAAAATAAAAGAATTGGAAGAGAAGGTTATGAAAATGGAAGAACGTATGACTAGAATGCGTTCACGGGAGGAGATTCAAGTTAGTACATTTTGACCTCACTCTTTAGAGTGATTTTGCCATTACTTATTTTCAATTTGCCCATTTGTACTCTACTTTTTGTAAGAGCCCATTGAGCACTTGAATTTTCAATACTAAGGACTTCATCACACGAACTCCACCAGATTCTACACCTTGTTACTGTACAAAGTTCTTTTCTTATAGAACGACACAATGTGAGTACCATACCTTAGGACGAAAATGTCGACAGGCTTGCAAATGTCGGCCTTGGAGATGTGACATGAAGTCATGCAACACAACAACTACAAAGAGTAGACACGATGGTATTCCTATTAATTTAGCAGTAGTAGATTGCAACATTTTTTATTTTATTTTTTTTAATCCATTTTGTTGTTTTAGTTTTCATGTATGATCTTATATTCATGATTTATTTGCATGTCGCTTGTTGTTATTATTTCATCCATTTGTTTTTAGTTGGAGCTAGTGAGATTTCCCAGGGATGAGTAGCTTTCTCGGAGTGATTTTTGTAGCTTATAGTGGACGTGGAGGCTAAGATGGGCTAGATTTTGTCTAAGATTTTTTTTATTTTTATTTTTTGGGCTATAGAGCTTATGTCTAGTTGAGGGGTGTTGTTATGGGTAGGAAAGTTACAGGATTTCTAACCTGAGATTGGATCGGTTACTTTGAATTAGACATATTCTATATGTGCAATTTGCAAGTAATTTCTAAGTGTCCGCATATCATCTACCAAACTCTATCAGAGCATCAAATATTTTCTCCTCTGACTCTTGGTTTACGATTTTGATTATGTACAGCAGCAGCATTTGAATTTTTAAATAGAGTCATTCCTTTCCCACTACCTTGTCGAATTTGAAAGAATCATATCTGTATCTTGTTCAATTTGTAGCTAGTTAGCCTTCTAAATCTGTTTCTCCATTGCTATACTGGGAGGGTAATATGTAGCATCTGGAATGTTGGTTGTTTAAGGATAGGCGGAGCATTGTGCAGAATTATGTAGAGCTTGTGATGAGATGGAAATAGAAGGATCTTCGAAGTAATTGCATCTCAACTAGTGCAATCAAAAGGGGCATTTCATATATGTTAAGGGGTTGGGTGCTAGCAGGGAATGAGTTCCACATTTGCTCGTTCAAGGAAGCTTTGATAAATATGGTTAAAATTTAGTAAATCTTGTGATAAAATATAAATCAATCAAGATTTTTCTAAACTGATGGATTTTAAAGATCAAAACCAACCGAACTGATATAACCAGCTTACAAGTGGTAGAAATATTTTACAACTCACTCATAGGAAACTTGACACTTTTGTAAAACATTTCAACCACTTGCAAGTTGATTATATCAGTTCAGTTGGTTTTGACCTTTAAAATCCACCGATTTAGAAAAATCTTGATTGATTTGTGTTTTACCTTTTCCATTTTTATTTTTTTTTTTGCATGGGTCCTATGATCGAAAAGTAAATTGTTATTAGGGATTATGTAAAGTGTACGGTCATTCATATTTCAAGACAGTAATTTTTTTGGATTTTGAGTAAGATTTATTTTTTCAACAAGTCCAATACATTGCTAGTCATTTTTTTCTTAATCATTGTAAGATTTATTTTTTCAACAAGTCCATTACATGGCTGGTCTTTCTTTTTTTTTTCCTAATCATTACTTGGGTTTTTTCTGATACACAGGTTCAAATAGGACCTAGAGTTTACCGATTTGACCACGTATTTAGAGGCAGCTACTCTCCTTCTTCTAAGATATATGATAGTTATGTTGCTCAACTTGAGTGAAAGAGCTTCGCGAGACAAGCCCACCATTACCACTAAGGTTCCTATTCAAATAGAAGTTAGGTCAAAAGAAGAGATGACTTCGTACTTGCTTCAAGGTTCTTCATCTTGTGCTACTAAAAGCACAGGAATGAATAACCAGTCAAGGTTTTGCCCTTATACTTTTCAAATTCGTCTTCCAATTTCCCTTGAACATGCATTGTCTCGTGTGACTTGCATAGCATAACGATATTTATCTTCTTCTTCATCTTCTTTATTGCAATCGTTCCCATGCTATATTTACAATATTCATGGAGCAAAAGAAAATCATTAGTTGCATGAAATCAAAAGATATTGATATCATGCAAACTAAGTTTCATTTGGTCGATTTAGCTGGTTCTGAATGCATTAAGTGTTCGGGTGTGTATGAAGAGCGATTGAAAGAAGGTAGACCTATTAGATACTTGTTATTATTATTATTATTGTTTTCTTATAGGGTCTGTTGGGATAGATCTGAAAAATTGGGATCAGCAATGCCTTCCATGTCAGACCCTCCATGCCAGCGATCTTTCCTTTGCAAAATTGCAATTTTTGGAGTGTTAGGTGCTGTTTGGTAAACTGAAAAATAAGGTTTGAAAGTTAATTCAAGTACTGGATGCTGAATTTTAATATTCATAAGTACTGAAAAACTTGTTTGGTAATTTGTTTGAAAAAAATACTGATATCTGAAAATAAGTACTTTTTTTCATAGTAACTTGTGTGGTAGACAAGCAAAAAATGTCCGAAAATTAGCAATTTGTCATATTTGCCCCTATCATGTCAATTTTTATGGGTGAATGAATGGTCGGGATCTTTTATGTTTGCAACGTGTAGTAATATAAATTATTTTGCAAGGAGGCATGTAAATATAATCATCTTAAGGATATGCACTATATGTTTAGGTTTCCAGTTTCTACACTGTTTATTGCCTTTAGTTCTATGATCAAAGTGCTTGATGAAATGGGTCACACCATTGATGGACCATGAACTATATTCTTCTTAATAGAGTAATCATAACCCTTTGATTGGTGTCACTATGGGACAAGCACACCAAGTGAGTGATATGAACCATCTTATCTTATCCGTTGAATATGAATCACTTTATAAGTGTGACAAAGATAAAGACCATTACTTAGAAAACTCCTTAGATTAGAAGATCAGTGCCCACAACGATGTTTATTTTCCTGTTCATATGGTCACACAGACCCGGAGGAAGGGAAAACACAAATATTGGCTTGATCCAAAACTTTTGTGGTCCCTAAGAAGTTTTCAATGGTAAGTATTCAATTCTATTGCTTTGCATGGTGTGGTCCACTTGAGCTTTAGATTTGCCTCCCTTTGTTGTTCATGCCGAAAATGATCTGGAAAAATGAATAGACAGTGTGGATATAACAATACATCATGGTGGGCCTGCAGAACCTTACCACATCACCACATTACTTACCTTGGTGGCCTGTTATACACCATGCAATGGATGCCCATTGCCTTTTAAAGCCTTCACGGGAACTTCCTGCGATGGGAAGCTAGTTGAGGCCCACCTTGAAATCCACCCCATCCATCCATTTTGCCATACCGTTTTAGGACACAGACCCAAAAATGAGGTAGATCCAAAACTCAGGCGTGCTGCATGACAGGAAAAAGTGGGCAGTGAAATGCCTACTTTTGAAACCTTCCTAAGGTCATACCACGATGTTTATATTCCATCCATACCATTCATAAGGTCATTCATATTGGGATGAACTGAAAACACAAAAATATTAGCCTGATCCAAAAACTTCCATGGTCCTAGGAATGTTTCAACAGTAGACTTTCAATCCTCACTTTTTCCTATTGTGTCTCCTACTTGAGTTTTGAATTTGCCTAATTTTTGGACACATCCTAAAATGAGGTCTCAATACAGATAGACGGGGTGGATTTCTCACAAACACCATAGTGGTCCCCACCTATCATACATGAACTTCCTGCAAAAACCCGATTATGCAGATTTTGCCTATTGATGCTGCCATTAGCCAGTACTACTGGACGGTACTCTGTGGGCCCCACATGATGTATGTGTTTCATCCATCTTGTCCATCCATTTCTTCAGATTATTTTTGGGCATGAGACAAAAAATGAGGCGGATCCAAATCTCATGTGGACCACAACACAAGAAATAGTGGTGATTGAACGCCCACCATTAAAAATTATTGGGGGCCACAAAAGTTCTTTTTTCCTTTCATCCAGGTCTCTATGACCTAATCAACAATTTGGATGGCCAATAAACATTACAAGGGACCTTAGGAAGTTTTAAGGGGACTTGGATTTGTCTCATTTTTTGGATTGTACCCTGAAATGATTTGAAAAAATAGATGGACATGTAGATAAAACATATATATCATGGTGGGCCCCACAGAGCACTGTCCAGTAGCCACCTCACTACTAGCAACGTCAGTAGGCAATCTACATCCGCGAAACCTGTAACAGAGGCACCACCTTGGGTATCGTGTTGACGTGGCAAACTTCTATTGCCCCACCAAGATGTATGTGTTAGATCCATATCGCCCATCCATTTTTATCATATTATTTTTTGTCATGAGCCCAAAAATGACATTTATCTCCTTGAAGGCCTTCGCCCAGTATAGCAATGGAGAAACAGATTCAGAAGGCTAACTAGCTACAAATTGAACAAGATACAGATCTGATTTTTTCAAATTTGACAAGGTAGTGGGAAAGGAATGGTTGTATTTGAAAATTCAAATGCTGCTGTTGTACATAATCAAAACCATAAACCAAGAGTCAGAGGAGAAAATATTTGATATTCTGACAGAGTTTGGTAGATGATATGCGGACACTAGGAAATTACTTGCAAATTGCACATATAGAATATGTCTAATTCAAAGTAATCGATCCAATCTCAGGTTAAAAATACTGTAACAACACCCCTCAATTAGACACAAGCTCTACAGCCCAAAAAAATTAAAAAAAAAAAAAAAATTAAAAAATTAAAAATAAAAATAAAAATCTTAGACAAAATCTAGCCTATCTTAACCTCCACATCCACCATAAGCTACACAAATAACTCCGAGAAATCTCTTCATCCTTGGAAAATCCTACTAGCTCCAACTGAAAACAAATGGATGAAACAAGAACAACAAGCAACATGCAAATAAATCATGAAAATAAGATCATATATGAAAACTAAAACAACAAAATGGATCAAAAAAAAAACCAAACAAAAATGTTACAATCTACTACTGCTAAATTAATAGGAATACCATCGTGCCTACTCTTTGCAGTTGTCATGTTGGATGACTTCATGTCACATCTCCAAGGCCGACATTTGCAAGCCTGCCAACATTTTCGTCCCAAGGTATGGCACTCACATCGTGTCGTTCTACAAGAAGAGAACCTTGTACAGGAACAAGGTGTAGAATCTAGTGGAGTTCGTGTGATGAAGTCCTCAGTATTGGAAATCCAAGTGCTCCATGGGCCCTTACAAAAAGTAGAGTACAAATGGGCAAATTGAAAATAAGTAATGACAAAATCACTCTAAAGAGTGAGGTCAAAATGTACTAACATGAATCTCCTCCCGTGAACGCATTCTAGTCATAAATTCTTCCATTTTCATAACCTTCTCTTCCAATTCTTTTATTTTTCTATCTTTATCCTGAAAAAGAATTTGTTCATGAGTTTTGATCCATATACTAAGCAGCACTTCGTGACATCTCTAAAGAGGTTACTTAATGAGTTATGGAGGGGAAACTCTAAAGATTGGGTAGCTAAAAATGCAGTTGGAGCTATTGGGGGCATTCTTATCATTTGGAACTCGTCATTGTGGCTGAAAGATTATGTGTGGGTGGGGAATCTCTCTTTGAATATCTTGTTGTCTGATAAGTTGTCTAGTTTCAAATGGGTCTTCTTTGTTATTTGTGGTCCCAATTGTCTGAATCGAAGGTCTAATTTGTGGCTAGATTTGGATTCAATTCAATCTAGATGGGGCTTCCCCTAGTGCATAAGAGGAGAATTCAATGTGACCAGATTTTCGTTTGAAAAATCTTCAAACGGAGAATTACTGGCAACATGTTTGACTTCTCAAATTGAGTGCGGAGAATATGATTTGATTGATCTTCCCATGGGAAGGGTTAAGTTCACTTGGTCCAATGGGCAAGCCAATCACATTCAGTTGAAATCAGATCATTTTTTAGTTTCAAAAAGTTGTATTGATTCTTTCCCTTTATGCAGCCAGCATGGTCTTCCTAAACCTATATTAGATCATTGTCCTCTTCTGTTGGAAGTGGATATGGAAAGCTGGGGTCGAGCTCACAAGGATTGAGATGGAAGGTTTTCTGATATGGTCAAGGAATGGTGGGCTTCATTTCAAGTTGTCAGTCATCCAGGTTTTCTTTTGTTTCAGAAACTGAGGATGTTGAAGGGCGAAATCTTGAATCAGATGGAGGAATTTTGCTAGGGTCATGCTTAAGGAAGAAGGGGCTGATCTTTTGGATGATGAAAGGGATCGCAGGGATGTGCTAAGGGTCATTATAGTAGGCGTCTTAAGGAAGAGGAGGTTAAGTAAAGATCTCGGGATGTGTTTAAAGAAAGGGGATAGTAATACAAAATAATATTATCATCCTTTAAAATAAATAAATAAATAAAAACATCTCCCTTACAGATTTTACCTTGAGCAGAAGTTGCAGTTGCTCAAGTTCGCTCTCCCATTTTTGCCTCTTTGATGAAATGGGATCAGGATTTCTCTACATACACAATAGTGCAACGAAAACTCAATACGTTACAAGATAAAGAAAACAACTTCCCATTCTAAAAGTCAACTTACGATTGCTTTATTTTGGATGCTACGAGCAAGATAAACATTGTCTAAAGTGCTCAGTGTCTCGTTGATATTAGTGTTAGCTGGGTTAACACAAGCTGTCATAAAAATATATTGTCAAAGCAAGAACCAGGATGTCAAATTTCACAAAAAACAAAGCAAGACAAAAATAAATATATAAATGTAATTCTTTTTTAGCAATTAAGCTGAGTAGAAATATTAAAGCAACTCACCAATCATCACAGTTCTGCTACTACCTCCTAAAGAATCCTTAAAAAGAACAACGTGTAAAACAGAAAATCAACAAAAAAAAAAAAATTCTAATATAATGCAACTTGAAAATCAAATGAATTTAAGGGATGTCGATATCTTTGCCTTTAACAGGTAAATCAACTTCGACTCGCGATATGGAATATGCAGCACTTTCTTTCCTTGTGCCTTCTTGCACAAAGCATCTATTACATTTGCCCAGAACCAGTAATCCTCTATTGATAGAAGTTGCTAAAAATGCAAAAATTATCTTCTTTTAGCCAACAACTTAAGAAATCAAGGGTTCGTAATGAGAGGGGATCTTGCAAAGTCAGGATTCCATCAGATCCACCACCCTAGCGCTTTACCCTGCTTAATTGCATTTATGAGAGTATTAAGTGTTTCCTTCAAAGGGCCTGTTTGGTAAAACTTAATTTTAGCACTTATGGCTGAAAAGGCTTTTTCAGTGATTTTTCCAAATTCAGATTGTTTGGTAAATCAAAAGGTGCTTAATTAAATTTTCACTGAAAATATGGGTTAAATTTTAAGCTTTCCTCTTTTGACTTAAAACTTAATACGGAATGAGGTAAGTGATTTTGGGTTAAAATATTTTTTTAAATGACAACTCTACCCTTTTCTTAGTTCAAGTGCAAGCTTACAGGAGTAACTGGATGGAGGCTTGATGCAGGACAATTAACCACTTGCTCTAAAAGTTCAAATTGTTAGAGTATGGCGAATTAATCCCTTTATCTCATAACTCAGGCCCCACATCTCATGGGTTAGGACCTCGGCCGAACCCCCCTCTTGGGCTCTCGGACTCCAAATCACATGGGTCGCCCACCCCGAGTGTCTCCCCACATTCCACAGGCTACCCACTCGAGCCTGGTGTGAAAATGCCCCTACATTAAGGCTTTGTTGACATGGCAACATGGCAAAGTTCTTTGGGCTTATCATGATGTATGTGTTATATCCACTTCGTCCACCCATTTTGCCACATCATTGTAGGGCATGAGCTAGAAAATAGGCAGACCCCAAAGCTAAAGTGGACCACACCATAGAAAGTTGAGGAGACAATGACGCCCACTGTTGAAACCTTCCTAGGGCCCACCATGATGTTTATTTGTCATCCAATCTATTCAAGGTCACAGATCTAGATGAAAGGAAAAAATACAAATATCAGCTTGATCCAAAACTTCTATTGCCTGCAAGAAGTTTTCAATTATAGGCGTTCAATGTCCACTGGTTTCTCTGGTGGTCTACTGGAGCTTTGGATCTGCCTCATTTTTGGGCTCATGACAAAAAATAATATGAAAAAATGGATGGGCGATGTGAATCTAACACATACATCTTGGTGGGGCAAAAGAAGTTTGCCATGTCAACACGATACCCAAGGTGGTGCCTTTATTACAGGTTTCGCGGATGTAGATTGCCTACTGACGTTGCTATTAGTGAGGTGGCTACTGGACAGTGCTCTGTGGGGCCCACCATGATATATATGTTTTATATACGTGGTCCATCTATTTTTCCAAATCATTTCAGGGTACAATCCAAAAAATGAGACAAATCCAAGTCCCCTTAAAACTTCCTAAGGTCCCTTGTAATGTTTATTGTCCATCCAAATTGTTGATTAGGTCATAGAGACCTGGATGAAAGGAAAAAAGAACTTTTGTGGCCCCCAATAATTTTTAATGGTGGGCGTTCAATCACCACTATTTCTTGTGTTGTGGTCCACATGAGATTTGGATCCGCCTCATTTTTTGTCTCATGCCCAAAAATAATCTGAAGAAATGGATGGACAACATGGATGAAACACATACATCATGTGGGGCCCACAAAGTACCGTCCAGTAGTACTGGCTAATGGCAGCATCAATAGGCAAAATCTGCATAATCGGGTTTTCGCAGGAAGTTCATGTATGATAGGTGGGGACCACTATGGTGTTTGTGAGAAATCCACCCCTTCCATCTGTATTGAGACCTCATTTTAGGATGTGTCCAAAAATTAGGCAAATTCAAAACTCAAGCAGGAGACACAATAGGAAAAAGTGAGGATTGAAAGTCTACTGTTGAAACATTCCTAGGACCATGGAAGTTTTTGGATCAGGCTAATATTTGTGTTTTCAGTTCATCCCAATATGAATAACCTTACGAATGGTATGGATGGAATATAAACATCATCGTATGACCCTAGGAAGGTTTCAAAAGTAGGCATTTCACTGCCCACTTTTTCCTGTCATGCAGCACGCCTGAGTTTTGGATCTACCTCATTTTTGGGTCCGTGTCCTAAAATGGTATGGCAAAATGGATGGATGGGGTGGATTTCAAGGTGGGCCTCAACTAGCTTCCCATCGCAGGAAGTTCCCGTGAAGGCTTTAAAAGGCAATGGGCATCCATTGCATGGTGTATAACAGGCCACCAAGGTAAGTAATGTGGTGATGTGGTAAGGTTCTGCAGGCCCACCATGATGTATTGTTATATCCACACTATCCATTCATTCTTCCAGATCATTTTCGGCATGAACAAAAAAGGAGGCAAATCTAAAGCTCAAGTGGACCACACCATACAAAGCAATAGAATTGAATACTTACCATTGAAAACTTCTTAGGGACCACAAAAGTTTTGGATCAAGCCAATATTTGTGTTTTCCCTTCCTCCGGGTCTATGTGACCATATGAACAGGAAAATAAACATCGTGGTGGGCATTGATCTTCTAATCTAAGGAGTTTTCTAAGTAATGGTCTTTATCTTTGTCACACTTATAAAGTGATTCATATTCAACGGATAAGATAAGATGGTTCATATCACTCACTTGGTGTGCTTGTCCCATAGTGACACCAATCAAAGGGTTATGATTACTCTATTAAGAAGAATATAGTTCATGGTCCATCAATGTTGTGACCCGTTTCATCAAGCACTTTGATCATAGAACTAAAGGTAATAAACAGTGTAGAAATTGGAAACCTAAACATATAGTCATATCCTTACGATGATTATATTTACATGCCTCCTTGCAAAATAATTTATATTACTGCACGTTGCAAACATAAAAGATCCCGACCATTCATTCACCCATAAAAATTGATGTGATAGGGGCAAATATGACAAATTGCTAATTTTCGGACATTTTTTGCTTGTCTACCAAACAAGTTATTATGGAAAAAAAGTACTTATTTTCAAATATCAGTATTTTTTTCAAACAAATTACCAAACAAGTTTTTCAGTACTTATGAATATTAAAATTCAGCATCCAGTACTTGAATTAACTTTCAAACCTTATTTTTCAGTTTACCAAACAGCACCTAACACTCCAAAAATTGCAATTTTGCAAAGGAAAGATTGGCATGGAGGGTCTGACATGGAAGGCATTGCTGATCCCAATTTTTCAGATCTATCCCAACAGACCCTATAAAAAAACAATAATAATAATAATAACAAGTATCTAATAGGTCTTCCTTCTTTCAATCGCTCTCCATACACACCCGAACACTTAATGCATTTAGAACCAGCTAAATCGACCAAATGAAACTTAGTTTGCATGATATCAATATCTTCTGATTTCATGCAACTAATGATTTTCTTTTGCTCCATGTATATTGTAAATATAGCATGGGAACGATTGCAATAAAGAAGATGAAGAAGAAGATAAATATCATTATGCTGTGTAAGCCACACGAGACAATGCATGTTCAAGGGAAATTAGGAGATGAATTTGAAAAGTATAAGGACAAAACCTTGACTGGTTATTCATTCCTGTGCTTTTAGTAGCACGAGATGAAGAACCTTGAAGCAAGTATGAAGTCATCTCTTCTTTCGACCTAACTTGTATTTGAATAGGAACCTTCGTAATAATGGTGGGCTTGTCTCGCAAAGCTCCTTCACTCAAGTTAAGCAACACAACTATCATATATCGCAGAAGAAGGAGAGCAGTAGCTGCCTCTAAATACGTGGTCAAATCAGTAAACTTTAGGTCCTATTTGAACCTATGTATCAGAAAAAACCCAAGTAATGATTAGGGGAAAAAAAAAAAAAAAGACCAGCCATGTAACGGACTTATTGAAAAAATAAATCTAACAATGATTAGGAAAAAAATGACTAGCAATGTATTGGACTGGTTGAAAAAATAAATCTTACTCAAAATCCAAAAGAATTATTGTCTTAAAATATAAATGACTGTACACCTTACACAATCCCTAATAACAATTACGTGGACATATGGAAAAATTCCTATTTTTTAAGTGTGTATATTAGGCATCATAGTCAAACGATATCAAATAACTAATCAACCAGAAATTATATTTAGAAAATTTGTATAAAATATTTAATTACCTTTTCCAATACCACCCATTCCAAATATTTAAATTCCCAATAATCCTGCATTAAAGAAATAGAGATATTATTAACCCTTTAAAATAAGCATGATGTGAATGCATGAATCATTACGAGTTGGGTACATTGTCTTGGAACATTTAAAGATGGTTGACCAAAATGTATGTACCTCTTTTTTTTCTTCTTCCGTTGCACCATGCCGTGTCTGTTGCTTTTCTTTTTCTTTGGCTATAGTGGTTGTTTGGTTCTCTTTTCTTTTTTGTTGTGCTGCTTTTAAGTCCTCTCTTTTCCCTCCTCTCTTCTTTCCACTCCAAACAATCTACACACATTGGGGTTTGTGAGAAAGGTCTAAAAAGAGTTCTTTTTTTAATACTCGGACAGCGTATAACACTAGATGCACTTGAGACGTTTGTGCTTTTTCCTTACGGTGGGCCCACCTTAATGTTTATGTTCATGCCATCCACCAGTTTTTTCAGTTCATTTTAGGGCATGGCTAAAAAAATAAGCAGATCCAAATTTCAAGCGGACCACATCATAAGAAAAAGTGGTCATTGAATGTCCACCATTAAAAACTTTCTAGGGCCACTGTAATTTTTATTTGCCATCCAACCTATAAATAAGGACAAAGATTGGAGGTGGGCATTTAATTCCTACTATATAGTGCACTTAATATGGAATTTGCTTCCTTTTGGGACCACCCTCTAAAATGACCTGAAAAAATTGACAAACAGCATAGATATATAATATATACATCAAGGTGGGGCCCATGGCCAGAGTAACACCCGTGAGTCTAGTGTAATATAAAGCCTGATATATATGAAATTTGTTCACTTGATATGTATATTAAATTAAACTGAATCTGGCCACTAAAATGTGGGGCCTGCTTTTACTAAGTCAAAATTGAAAAAAAATATAAAATAAATAAATAAATTTAAATGATGTGATGATATGTTAACCATTAATTTACGGACAATTGCTTATTGAAATTAAATATTTTAAATTCAACAGCCTAATTTAGCAACTCCGGATTCGAGTCACCCCCACCGAACAGGTGTTGCAACTCAGCCCCTAGGTGCAGCTACTGTAACTACACCAGCCTGCTCACCTTGCTGTCGTGGTGAATGTAGTCGGTCTGGTTTTGGAGGCTCTTATGGTGTGAGCGTTCAAACTCAGCAGCGCAAACACCGACATCTCTGATGAATGCAGGGGCCAGACAAGCTGGTTTGATGGTTAAACACTCACACCAGCAGCCGTAGTAATTCCAGCAGGTCCAGCGGCTCCAGCAGCTTCTGTAGGCGAGTCTGGAAGCTAGAATTGAACCTGAACTCAGCAGCGCCCTGCTGAACTCCGAGTTCTCTCACCCTCTATTTCTCTGTTTCTTTCCTAGCTACAAGATCACGGAGTGGAAGTTGCTTGGCAGATCTGATGGTTAAAATGATGGTATGATCCCAAACCTCAATGAGTGTTCTCTTTTATGAATCTGTTTAAGAGGGAACTAACGGAGCCAATCCGAGATGACTTGGCCCGAGCCATTGGATCTCATCTCTGGTTAAACTAGGTTGAAGCCACAGACTGGTGGAATGATGTCCCAACCAGGAGGTTGGGCCTTGAGTTACGAGTGCGCAGCGGTGATGTGCATGCTTAAGCTGGCTCGCCTCTGAGACAACCCGAATCTCAGCGAGTTACCGGTTGGGGATTTACAGTTGTTAGGTGGAGATGGTAGCTGTTGAGCTAAACTTACCTGGGCTGAGGTTAGGAGGCGTAAGATTGACCCAAAGGTTGCCGTTGTTGCTGTGATTAGTCGACTCAGCTAGTCCGGCCAACCCAGCAGACCCCTCTTGTACGGGCAGCGAGTGTAGTGGCCCGCACTCCCTTTTCACCTGATCTCTCCCTCTCTCTTCTTCTCTCTCTTCTTTCTAAATTTTTTTCTAGAACTCTCTCTCTCTCTTCTTTCTGAATTTTTTTACTCTCTTCTTTCTGAATTTTTTTTCCAAAACTCTCTCTCCTAGAATCTCGGTGGTAATCTTGAGGCAAGCACAGCCCATTCATAAGCGTAGGGCTAGGCTTTGGACCACATGCAAAAAAAAAAAAAAAAAAAAAAAAGAAGAAGAAGAAGATAGAAAATATAAAACATAAAACAATCAAGATTTTTCTAAACTGATGGATTTTTAGAGTCAAACCAATTGAACTGATATAATCAGCTTGCAAGTGGTTGAAATATTTTACAAAAGTGTCAAGTTTCCTATGAGTGGGGATAAAATGACAACCAAACAGGAGCCTGGTTCTAATAATATTTTTCAAGTGGCCTAAAATGTGTGCAAGAGAGATTCAACAGGAGGTTAGAGATCCAAGATTCAGAGGAAAAGTACGAAGAGATCAATGGCTATCCATGGAAGGGAGGAAACGCGATGGAGATAGGGTGTTACTTCAAGGACCTAATGGGGAAGGCACGGTGGTGGCCAAACACAAAGACGAGGGAGGGCAATGGTATATGGTCTTTGAGAAGGATGACCCTTCATAGGTGTTCCCAACAAGTAGAAAGAGTCTTCCTCGACAGACCTAGCGGCAAGGGATAAGTCATTGCAGTTCGTAATGGAGGAAGCGGATTGTGGAAGATGGACTATATGCAAGAAGCGTCCTCTAGAGAAATCCCTAAGGGTAAAGATCCTATTCATCAAACACTAGCCTGGCATCCTTTGGATGTTTGCATATTTGACGAGGAAGTCTGGATTTCGGCCAAAGAGGAAGACATCTCGGGGCAAGGGTAAAAATAGAAACCTTATTCCCATTAAGGATTTCCCTACTTCCTTCGCCGAAGGATTCCCTGTAGAATGGAATGAGTTGAACTTTTCCAGGGTGTTTGGCCATTTCAAAAAGGTTATGAATGTAATAACCTGAAAATTTTCGCACACGAGTGCACTTTCACACATGTAGGGTTGATTTTTAAATCTCATTGCTAGCGGACAACGAGCCAATGCACTAAAAACTCCAGAGTTGTTGGGGGAGCACATATTTATCCCTATATTCTGGTTCTCCTAGGCAAACCCAAGAGAGTCCTCCTTGTGGGCAACTCCCATGTCGCTTGGGTCCTGAATCGCACAGTTTCACAATATGTCCCACCTCGAGGCCATCCTGCATCTCATAGGCCCCACCTCGTGGACCACCCCACCCTCGGTATGGAGATACGGTGCATCCTTGGAGTCGCACCAAGATGCCCCTGCATCACTTGTTGGACACACGCACACACATTAATGCACTTATATGTATACATACTACATGTCAACCCTCAGAAAAACCAATCTCGAAGATTTCAGTTGCAATGAAAATTTGTACGATCCATAGTCAGCCCAATTGGACTGTACAACTTTAATTATAGGAACAAACTCATGAGATCCACCGAATCCACCAGTTGACTCACCTGAAAACAACACAATGACCCTCGATACAATGCCCGAACGATTCCCAATGACCTTATCAGTTTCCGAGTCCCCTTGGGACAAGTCTATGATTATTTTCAAAATTCACAAATACTAGGAAAGAGTCCTAGAGCTCCCCACACTTACTAAGAGCCTGTTTGGATGCTTGTAAGTCATTTACAGGTAACCTGTTTGGATATAAGTTGTAAGTCACTTACAGGTAAGTTTTTCTGTTTGGGTAGCCAGTAAGTTACTTATAGGTGAAAAGCTGTATATTCGCACCCAGTAGATCTTGGATTAGGGAATTGTTCCAAAATATTATGATCATATAAGAATGAATAGGATCAAATATGTCATTTTATTAAGCCCATCAAGATGAATATTAGAGCTAATTATTAGGCCAAACTAATCATCAAGTGGGCCATAAAAAGGGGCCCATGAATTCAAACTATATATAATATGAAGCAATAACTCAATTTAAACATTGGGAATAAAATTAAAAACATTAATAGAAAATATAATAATCAAAGTACATTAACAATGTCTTCTTTAACAATAAAAAGTGCATTTAAAATGTCACTTGGGAATCATCCTCTCTAACCATTCATATCAATAAAAAGTGTGTTTAACACAATCAAGATAAAGAGAATTGTATAATAGAAAATTGCATACCATTTGTTTTTATATCTAGGCTAACCATATGAATATTTTTTATATCCAGGCTGACCATCTGTTTTTCCACCTCATTTTAGGATGAAATCCCAAAACTTGAGCAGAGCCAAATCTCAGGTGGACCACACCATTAGAAACAAGCTGACCATCTATTTTTATATCCAGGCTAACCATATGAATATTTTCTATATCTAGGCCGACCATCTCAGGTGGGCCCCACGGTATACTTTTACTATACTGAGTAAACTCAGTAAACTCATTTAGGCCCACGGTAAACTCATTTAGGCCAACTGTAAATGTGTGTGGCTTATCCAATCCGTCCACGTGATGTAAAACCCCATGAAACCCCTAAGGCCCAACTTTTAATTTGATTCAAAACTTTGGTGGGCCATGAAAAAACTTACAGTTTCCTCCCTTGATTTGCATCTCTTTTCTATGGCGCACCAAAGTTTTAGGTTAGGTTGAAAATCGGTCCCTGGGGGTTTCATGGTATGCTGCATCACATGGACTGTTCAGATTAGAGTCTCACAACACGTGTGTAAAGTTGCACAGGTGCGCAGCGAGCATGCCTCCACATTAGTAACACCTAAACCACTCGCCTTTTTAAAGCAAAAAAGAAAAATGGAGGTTGCGATGAAAACCCTACCGTTTTGGGGAGGAGGAGAGGGAGAGAGGTAGTTGCAGAGAGAGATTGCAGAGAGGGAGAGATAGATTGGGTTGGTGCGTTTCTCCCTCTTCCCCTCGTTTTAAAAATCCGACCGTTGTGCCTGTAAGTGACTTATAGGGAAGTGACTTCTCACCCCATCCCCCTGCAATTTTTTGGTAGTAAGTTACTTACAGGTGAATTTTCTCACCCAAACACCACCTGTAAGTCACTTCCCACTTACCCAACTTACAGGCATCCAAACAGGCCCTAAAACTAACAAGTAGTATAGTAGTCGTGCAAGTATCCTGTACTATGCATCTTCACACCTTAAAACACAATCCGACAATTGGTTTGGAAGATTACTCATACCTGAACATCCATAGAAACCCTGTAAGACAAGTAATTTAAATTTTTAAGAAGACTGGATTGTCAAATTTTAAGATCAGCCGTTAAAACTTCAAAAAAGGTCACATTGCACGATTTAGATCCAAATGTAGCAATCAAAACCAATTGTTGGAGGGATACTACACATCTCGGCACTAAATTAGTCAAAGCAGTCATTTGGCCACAAGACAGAGCACGTGTGCAAAGAAGCGCATCACACCAACAAAAAACCCAGTCCAGAAACTGATAGCAGAGAATGCGCAAACAGTTTTATTCAAAACAAGAACTCTATTTTCTCCTCTCATTGTCGGAATCGGATTCCTCTCGATTGAACTTCAGATTTTTCTTTACAGCCTTAGGACACAAGCAACTGAAAGGAATCGCGCAAGCTCATCCCGTGCCGAGATTTTTGGCTGCACACGTTGATGGAAGCCGGAAGCTTCTACCTTCGAACCCACCGGGTTTCCGATCCTGAACCTTCAAAAAGTGGGCCCCACAAGCTCCGTGGGTCTCATCTAGATCTTCTATTGCCCCAATGTGATTTCACCATTAAAGGTCGATTTATCTTCTTCGTTTGGACGCTGACTGTACAAACTCGTTATCCGGAGATTAAAAATGGTCATGAGGTGGGCCACGGTCGTGCAAACTCGTTAGAGCATGATTCGAAGATCTAAAACGATCAAGAGGTGGGCCTCACAGAGGTTGTACAAACTCAATAGAGCATGATCCAGCCCGTTTCAAAATCGGGTCAGGTTTGGATCAATGTTCGTAATATCGATATTATCGGCCAATATTATCGTTATCGCAGGTCAGCGATACGAAACCCCTCAAAAGTCGGCCGGAATTTTAAAAAAAATCTTGAAATCTAGTGTATCTTGTGATATATCACAAGATATCGCAAAATATCGTGAGATATCACCAATATCGACGATATATCGCATGATAATGCTTGATATTCCAAATTTTTGCTTGATTTTATATGTGATATTGTAAGATTGTAGACACCTACCACGATAGGCGACATCTCTTCTCATCCAGAAAGTAAAAAAAGAAAAGAAAAAAAAAACAAACAAACATCTCTTCTCATCCAGAAATCGCAATATATATATATAAAGAGAGAGAAAAATATACAGAAACAATTTATCTTACCTTTGTGATCTGCTTGAGGTGGCTTTCAACTGGATTAGGCAGGCCGCAATCGACATCCCCGGATCATGTAAGAAAAACCCTAAGACTCTTTTTTTTTTGTTCAAAGATAATTATTCTGGAAGGAAATTGGATTTCTGCCGTGGATTATGGGATTTGGGTTGGGATTTTCCAAATAAAAATATTTTCCAAAGATATTTTTGGGAATTTTGGTAGGAATTTTCGATGGTTAGGGTTGCGGACTTGTGGCGTCTTTGACGAAGAAGAGTCTTTAGAACTCTCTCTCTCTCTCTCTCTCTCTCTCTCTCTCTCTCTCTCTCTCTCTCTCGGTCTTTAAGTTGAAATCGGATTGCGTACTGAGTTACTTTGTATGCTCGTATCGTACCGAGTAAACTCAGTTGGGCCCACCTTGAATGTATATGGACTATCCACGTCGTCCATCCATTTTTCCATCTAATTTAAAGGGTTGATCCCAAAATTGAAGCATATCCAAAGATCAAGTGGATCGTACCACAGGAAACAGTGGGTATAATGATTTCCACCATTGAAACCATTTTAGGCCACACAATGATGTTTATTTGTCATCCAACCTATTCATGAGATCATAAAGACATGGATGAACAGTAAACACAAATATAAGCTTAATCCAAAACGTTTGTGGACCCTAAGAAATTTTCAACAGTAGACATTCAAATCAATTGTTTCCTGTGGTGTGATCCATTTAAACATTTTAAATGATTCATTTTTGGGCTCAAGCACTAAAATTATATAGGAAAATGGATGGACGGAGCGGATAAAATAAATAAATCAAGGTGGACCTCACAGATTTTACTCAGTACGTTAAACAGAGTGAGTTACTCACTATGCAATCTACTTCCCTTTTGGGATTAGTTATTATGCAGGTAACAGCTTAGTGGGTGTTAACCTCACCATGCGGAGCCCATCTTGATGAGTGTGTTTAATATCCACACTGCCCATCCATTTTCTCAGATCATTTAAGGGTGTTATGATATAACTTAAGCATATCCAAATCTTGAGTGGACCACACCATTGGAAAAAGTTGTGCATCACCATTAAAAGTATTTTGTAGGCCACAAGTTTTGGGTCAATTTAATCTTTGAATTTTCCCTTCATTCGGTTCTGGTTGATCTTATCAACGGGTTGGATGACAAATAAACATTACAGATCTGCTTGCAGTGGGCCTTGGGAAGTTTTTAATGGTGAGTATTCAACCATCACTGTTTCATGTGGTGTGGTCCACCTGGGATTTGGATGTGCTTAATCATTAAGACAGTCCTAAATAGGCTGGAAAAACGAATGGACGGAGTGGATATACAACATATAATCAAGGTGGGCCCTACAGTAGGGGTAACAATGAGAGTGCTATTACCCAAGTAACACCTGATCAGCGCCCCTAGATTTGGTGCGACCGGGCTGCACCAAAGACGTCCCTTACCTGATAAATATACTCTCCTCTTCATAAATCTGGACATGGATATTATTTAAACAACCTGCGCTACCTGTACGGTTATATATTTGATGAATGAGTGGCCAGCTCAGTGTGAATTCCCCTCAAAATTACACACTACCACATTAATCAAGCATAGTTTAAAGAAATAAGACATCCAAATCAATACATGATGCAATCTTGTTTAAATGCATGGATGCGTGAATGCACATCGACCTGGGGATGCTCATCCAGTCAGACTTAGGCTCGTCGCCCATGCATATGGCCGGTCACCAGCGAAGCACATCACGTGCGTACATCACATACAAGCATAGCGACTAAGCCATCATACATCACGTACGTGGATCAATAGTTAATGGTCCAAGAGTTAGCGAAACAATACCACACTAAAAGCACGTGCTACAGCATCCAAAATTAGTCACCCATCATCACTTGAATGATATGAATACATGATTAGCTCATCCATTATTATTCCAATTACAACCAACCAATTTAATAACGCTCAAAAGGTCACTATGGGAGGCTCGTCACCCGGCGTAGGCCGACAGCTCGGGCATAGTATCTTATACCACCATCCCCAGCTCATGAGACTCCCACATTAGAATGTTTAAAAGAAGCTCATTGACTAAGGGCGAATCATAATTCAATATGTGGGACTTACTACCGCATGGTTATATAAGAATGAACCATCGAAGCCACACGTGGCAAATATCAAATCAAGTGACCAAAAGGTCACATAGGACAAATACCAAATCAAAACGGTAAAAAGGTCGTATGAGGTAAACGCTAAATTGTAGTAGGAAAGAGATCACGTAGGGCAATATTAAATCAGGGCGATAAAGAAGTCGTCCCCAAAGGCCACGTAGGCACAACAACCTATGGATGGTAAACCCACGTTAATATTCTAGCATCCAAGGTAACCTCCAAGTCGAGGATCCATTTTTAACACATTTCGTCCCGTTACATCCTAAGTGTGGATTCACATACATAAGTGGAGCTTTCCACTAATAGATATAGTGATTCGAATTCCATAAGTGACTCACAAGCAATTCATAAGCACGAGAAAGTGTATAGATACAACATGCAAGATAAATGTTGATAATAAATTTTATAACTATCACAAGATATCACGAATCATAGGTATAAGATATCAGTTGGAATTTAAATGAAAACTAATATGTAAGATTTAATAACTATTGCATGTGATCATGGTTTACAAGTTATCGGTTGTAGTTCAAATGTAAGTTGTTCCTTAAGATTCAATAACTAGTGTAAGTGATCACAAGTTATAAAATAACAATTATGATTCAAATGGAAACTATCCCTTAGACTAACTTGGAAATGGAAAGCTCAAGGGGAAGAAATCATCACATCTTGAGTCAAATTCCCTTGATTAGTTGATATAGTCTCTTGTTTAATGTTGCTTGATTGTATACCTAGGGTCATTCTTAATGTAAGGGATTAGGAGTTCGAGATCACCAGTTGATAATTTTGTCGATAAGAATTCTAAGCAAAATTGGAGTAGCTAATTTACTTACCAGCTTGGTTCAAGCTCTCAGATTCAGCCAGGTGGACTCGGCCCCCCTAGTTATCACGACTCGATTCCTGCTTGGGCCTTCTTCTCGACCAGCAACAAGGAGGGCCAGAACATGCATGACTTGAATTCCTTGGGCATACATTGGGTCAGTGATCGTTTCGAAAGTAGGAAACAGCCTTGAGTTTCTGACTTAGTGGCTTGATGGCATGATGGACGCAAAGTAGTCAAGCAACTCGGTTTCAAACTAAGTCCCTAGGCCATCTAACCCATACAATGGTTGAGATGATCAAAGAGTGGTTTACCTTAGTTGTGACAACACATAACTTGCCACCGATTTGGCCAGCCCACGCTTTTTAGGACACATTTCGAACTCAGCACTGAGGCCTCCCAACTGCACTTCTGGTCAGCAACTCTGGTAGTTGGACCAGCAGCAACAGCTCCAGCAGGCCCTGAACCCAATTTGACTCAGCGCTGGCTAAGTCAACCCAGTTTGGATAGGAGCACGTCCCCCTCCTCTTTCTCTTTCTTTCTTTGTTCATAATGTATTTTATTGTATTTATTAGCCTATTTGAGACACTTGTTAATTAACAGATTCTTAATGAAGAAGTGTTGATTTGATCAAACTTAGTGAAGGGCGTATCGAGATAAGCCTATTATTCCTACTAAGTTTCTCTTAAAATTAAAGAAGGTTACGTAAAACTCACGGTAGAAAAATAGGGTGAAACGAAACGTCCAACTTGTTGGTTAAGGTCCAACTGAAGATAGCTTCTAGCCTTTTGTGTATATGCAACATCCAACCCATGTAATTGGTTGACCCATTGTGATAATCACTTTTTGAAAAACTTAATAACAGACACTCTGTGAGTGGACAACACTTGTGCTTTACAATTTAACAATGTTTGTACGTTGTCTTACATGTTGTGGCCCATTGATCTATAAAAAAGGCTGGACATTGCACCACACGGTCCTTGTGGCCGGTCCAACTTACTGGAAGGGCTGGATGTTCCATGCGAGTGATACTTTGGAACTTATCATATATGTGTACATAGCTTGTGGTCCAGTGGGTTGGTCCAAAGAACTACTTTATGGTAATTTATGATAATAAATGTCTATTCCCTAGAAACTGGCTGAAGAATGACAAACTTTGGTTTTTGACGGGGTCAACTGTGATGTGTATGTGAGATCCATACCGACCATTAGATTTGTAATCCCATTAGGTCCAAATCCCAAAATTTCTAGTTGACTTGTGATTCAAGTGGGCCACAACAATAGAAATGGTTAACAGAGAGACATCCACCCTTGATTTTTATACAAGGGCCGCCATAATTATTATATTGAATCTACTCCCAACCATTGGATGTCACACTAAAATAGAATCTTGGGCCCCAAAAATCAAACTCATCAGTGATTAAGGTGGGCTGCACGAAGGGAAATGGTTTGGATGTTGAGCTTTGACTTGTACACCATTTCTAATTGTGTGGTCCACCTCAGTCAAAGATGAAGCTAGGTGGGCCCCACCATGGTGTTTGCGAAAAGTCCACTCTATCCACATTTTATGGCATGAGCTCAAAAATAGGTAGATCCAAAGCTCATGTGGGCCACCCAATAGAAAACAATGGATATTGTACATCCACGATTGAAACTTTGGTGTGGCCGCAGAAGCTTTGGATTAGGTTAGTATTTTTATTATTTTATCTCATCCAATTGGTAATGACCTCATGAACAGTTGGGTCACTTTATGAACGGTTTGGATTGCATATAAGCATCATGGTGGAGCTTAAAAAGGTCTGAGCATTAGGCAGAACCTCTCCATTCTTTCCAATCGCATGGCTAACTTGAGTTTGGGATCCACATGATTTTTTGTATCATATGCTAGCAAAAAGGATGGACCATATGGATTTCTTACAAACATCACAGTGGGGCTCACATGCAGTGTGATTCAAACGTCACATGCAAGTTTCACATAATTAATATTAGAATTCCTCTAAGGAGAAGCAAAACCTCACAACATATAGATGGTACCAATTTTCTTACTATGATTTTCGGCCTGTAGCCTATCCACGTGTGACCCATTAGATCAATAATCCTGAGTGAGAATTAGAGATGTCCGCCACATGCACCTTAATGAAGGAGCTTCACGAAACTTGCATCAGAGATGTGCAAGAAATCTATAATGTGGGACTAATTGATTAACGATCTGAATCTCCCTCGGAGTTGGATATCATGATCAGGCATACCAGTGGACCATTGAAGTTGTGATTTGTGGATGCAGATTCCGTACTGAGTAACTCAATAGGCTAAGCGCACTGAGTAAACTCAGTGGGGTCCACCGTGATTTATGTACTTTATCCACTCCATCCGTCCATTTAACCAGATAATCGTATGGCTGGAGCCCAAAAATTAAGCATATTAAAATCTCAAGTGGACCACACCACTCTTGAATTGAAGTCTACTGATGAAAAATTCTTGGAGGCCACAGAATTTTGGATCAAGCTAATATTTTCTTTTTCTCTTTATCCATGTCTTGTTGATCTTATGAACAGATTGGATGACAAATAAATATAACTGTGGGCTCTAGAAAGGTTTCAACGGTGAAAATCATTATTCCCAATTTTTCCTATGGTGTGTAGTCCACTTGAACTTTGAATACGCTTAAATGATTTGAAAAATTGGATGGACGGCATGGATAAACCACATACAATCAAAGTGGGCCCAACTGAGTTTACTCAGCACGTTCAGAGGGTACTGAGTAACTCAGTACACAATCCGATTTCGTGATTTGTCTAAAATCTTAAACTGTATTATACCCAATGTTTTGGTTGGACTAGAAATGTTAAATTCGTGTGGAGTCGCAGAGGAGAGGATTTTCAATAGGTTACAAACTCCTCTCAACAACTATGTAAACAAGCCCACACCCTTCTCTAAAGGATGTAAGGTACAGAAGACTACCACATTGGGTTTACGGCGAGATCCCCATCTTGGGATCTCCAACTTTTCGAAGATCGGTTCAAATGGTTGAATCTGTTAATAGAACCCTTGGGGCCCAATTTGTGTAACTCAGGTCTAGGCCATGTGTGAGATTCTTTGTCTGTTTCTGGCATCCAATAATATTGGCAGATTGTATCGCCATTGTCGCTGGGATTTTTTTATCTAGCATTATTATTATATATAAAAAAAAAGTTATAAAACCCTTACCTGTACAAAACCTCAGCCAGTAGATCCTTCGTTTTTGCCCGAGCAGCAGTACGCGGTTGTGCAAGCGGCGGCCCTTTTCTGAGATCTTTGCTGGAGGCAATAGTTATCGACGACGACTGTGGCCCCCATTAGAATAGTCATTGTGCTTTTGAATGGTGGCATTTTTCGCCTGCAGCTCATCATGTCATCATACCTTCGATTTCGGCAACGATCAATAGTGGCAGCAAAAGCCACCAACAATTCCAGCGTGAAACCTCCATTACCGGCAGCAAATCTGATGGAGGCTGATCTTCGAGGAATAGAAAAGGGGCGGCATCGACTCCTCTGTTTCGGGGTCTAGGGTTGATATCTGCGGTGAACAGCGACCACATTTATCGGGTCATGCGGCAACCATTAATCGACGACAGCCAACAGTCTTTCATTTTCCTCTTCCTCTTTATTTGGCAACAGTGATCGACTGTTGGACAATCCGTCTTTCTTCTCCGGACGGTGGCAATGGACACCATTGTTTCCAGCGTCACAGAGAGTGGCATTGCTAACCAAAAACCCCGAGAATGGTTGACATCGTAGAGAGGAGAGGGGCAGGGACATCACGAGAACTAGGGTTACGGGTCGTCTAGATGCTTGCAATTTTTTCAGTTGTAAACACATTACACATTGCATCTAGTTTCAGATTTCAGGTGTGATCGGTTTACATGCCTAGTGTTTACAATGAATAAAGTATTCATGCCAGGGAGCTTGGGCAATGAATCTTCCAAAATCTATAAATCACAAATAATGGGTAAGGACAGAAGAGGGCTTCTTACTCCCATTAGTGGAGAAGTTGTGGGGGCCACCCGAACTGTCATTTGGGTGGGCCAGACCTCATGGTTAGGAAAACCTGAAGCCAAAGAGGGGGGTCGATCGGGGGAAGGTCGATCAGGGCTGCCCAATAGTGGGCCAGACCTTAGAAAGGTCACTGTTTAAAATCTCTAACAATCAAACAATCATTTCCATTTCTTTTGCCCACTTTTTCCCCTTTACCATTTCAACAATTTCTCAACGCAACGGGCTGAATTCTGATTTGGGCCAGATTGGTCGTGTTCAACACGCATGTGGGCCCACCAACCTCCCATTTCCTATAAAAAGAGGGCAGCCAATGGACCAAGATCAACCACTTAAGCCAACTCCTTAGTCCCGAACCTTAGGGGTGAAACTCAGTTGAATTTGGTCAGGTTGTTCCAACCTGAGATGCCCAACCCTAACCCAACCCGAAGTCCTAGTTATTCCAACTTGACTCAACTCAACCTAACCGATACATTTGACTATTCCCAACCCAATCTAACCTGACACAAATTTTCTCAACCCGAACCCAACCCGAATTCAAATCAGGTTCACGTTTTCCAATCTCAGCCTAACCCCAAGGACCTCAACAACCCAACCTGATCTGACCCAACCTGAACTTGGGTTGAGTCAGTCATGTTTGGGTTGACCCGAACCCAAGTTACAGCCCTACCAAATGTACATGGCACAAGTTATGCCATGAAGCTCATAGTTGCATCCAACCAGTAGGCCTACTCTTTTGCATCTCACGCCTCTGTGCTACACTGAATGTGCAATGCTCTTGCCTTGCACAAACAATCATAACCAACAGCTGAGCATGAATGTCACTTGAGCTCATAACCATGCTCATTGTGAATCATCATATAGAACTACAGGCCAACCCACACATTGATCCCAGCAGCATGTTTCAACTCTTAACTCATTATTCATAACACCTGCTCGACATGCCACACCCATAAGATCTAAAAGAAGGCATCATGGTTAGGAAAACCTAAAGCCAAAGATGAACATGCCAACTCGTGATGTCCCCACCTTGCACACCCATAAGTTTGTCCTCATGACTATCATGCCACCTTTGAATTACAAGACAAAGTGATGCCCCCTGGATTGCATTACCATGCTCCGCACAAGGCCTTTGCTTAACTTGCAGAGACTAAGAAAACTACCAATGCAACAACCACATGCTTGGCTGCCCACAGATGCAACATTACCCGGTGCACAAGACCTTTGGCTATTGAAGCTTGGGAAGGTTCTCGGTCCGATCCTTAAATCTTTTGGAAATGGAAGCCTTCTTAAATCTTTTAGAAAAACTAAAATTGGTGGCTATCGACAAGACAGCAGAAGATGTGGTTATTTGAAAAGGACAGCTCAGGAAGGTTCTTGGTCTAGTCCTTCACAAGATATCATCACTCATATCTTTGAGAGCTACCTGGTTATTACAGGGAGGGCACTGGAATTGTCATTGTATCATCCTTATGCCACCTGAGCTAGAAGCAGTTTCTCATTTAGATCGTTCTACTAGGCAATACAATCCCCCAATTGTGCAAATCCTCTGAGCCAACGAAATTTATTTGCTCGTATCATAACCCCCTGTGGATGCCTCCAGATGGCCAGTGGGCAAAGAAAAATTGTTTACTATTGATAATCTCAAAAACAGAGAGGGTGAAAGAGAGAGAGAGAGAGATGATGACGATTATCCTAAGTGCATACATTTGAAAGAGAGAGAGAGAGAGATGATGACGATTATCCTAAGTGCATACATTCTATGAGTTGGTGGATCATTTACTCGTAACCTGCTCTTGTTTCACCGTTGTTGGGTGGGTGATGCCTGAGTCAATCAGGTCTTTCTTCTTGGTGTGGTACAAGGGAGTTGGAGGATCTAAAAGGAAAATTCGCCACCTTGCGCTCATTTTAGGATTGTGGTCAAACTAAATTTGCTAACTTTAAAAATCCCACCCAAACTATTAGCTTAACTTCATGTTCGATTATCTAAGTAATGGAAGAAATAATTGTAATTACCATAACTACGTACGTGTGGAGATCCTAGTTCAAATGGGTTTCTAACACAATGTACGCTCTTTTATAAATTTAAGATTTAAACAAATATCAAAACACTTATCCAAGAAACACCAGAAAACCAAATCCAATAACTCAAGGTAAAATGTCAGCATACCAGAAGTAGCTGCTGTTGCTCCATCACCACTGCCAGAAACTCCCACAGATTGCAGATGTTCGGCAGCCTTTGCACCTTCCCTGTCATTCGCTTCTGAAAACATAATAAGAATAAAAAATAAATCAGGAAAAAATGATGCTTGCAAAAAACAAGATGGGTTGTAATTTGGGTTGGGGTTTTGAGTTAGGGCAGAAATTTTGATGAGATCAGGTGCGTTTTGGATTAGCCATGGCTTGCATTTGTCGAAATTGGGTCCGAATTCGCAGTATTCTGCAGGAAGGCTGCAGATTGGGCAGTAGAGAACGTAAATTGGTTGGGGTTTTTCCGCCATGAAAGCCTACTTCTGGTCTTGGGCATCGGACCGAGTCGAATCGGATTGGGTCCAACTCGACTCTATCCGAGTTTTGAATGGCCTGACCCGAACTCGATCCAATCCGGAACCGAGTCTTGATCGTCTGACCCAATCCGATCCTGAACCGATCCGAGTCCGACTCGGTCAGGAAAACCGAGTCGGATCAGATCGAGTACGGCACGGTTCGGCACCTGGCATACAGTAAAACAACACTAATCAAACGTACCTCGATGGCCCATGCCTAAAACAACACTAATCACTGGCATTGAGCAGCCAATCAAGAGATATACAGCAATCGTTCGCGTCAATGGGAAATAGACCGTCGAATCCCTAATTTCCGACGGTCTATTCCACGTTGAAACCCCAGTCATAGAACTGGAAACCCAAAACCAAGTATTCTAAATAGAAGAGGGGAGGGCAATGTGGTCATTGTGGACGGGCAGCAGCAGGGGTAGTAGAAGGAAAAGGTAGGAAGGGACTTGACAGTTACCTGACGTGCAGAGGCGAGTGAGGGGATGATGTAGGCAGGGGTCCATCCCTTTTTCTCTTTCCTTCTCTTCGTTTCTCTTCTTTTCTCTCTGTGGGAGGGATAAAGTCAGGGAGCAGTAGCTGCAGGGAAAGAAGCGGCCCCTTGTCATCCCATGTGAAGCAAGGGAGTGTTATGAACAGGCCGCAAGGATAGGGGTGTCACTTGTGAAATGGATGTGTCTCACGTGCCAGCGGAAGTATGTGACTGACATGTGTAAGGAGATGATGTGATGAGGTTCAATCAGTGGTGTTACTGGGTGGGGGAGAAATGAGGGTTACAAGACCTGACGAAGTTACCGGATAGGGAGAAAGGAGGGTGACAAGTTATAAGAGAATGCGACTGACATGTATTAAGGAGATGATGTGAAGAGGGTCAATCAGTGGGGTTACTGGTGGGTAGAAGGGAGGGTGACAAGACCCAAAAGAGTAAGGGTAATGTCGCATTAATGTGGGCCATCTTAAAAAGCGTAATCGTGATTTTATATAAAATCTTCAAATTTCAGGACGGATTGATTGAACGCCCATAGCATACAGTAATGTTTATTTTCCATCTAACCTTATTAGGGCCATGCACGCCGGATGAATGGAAATAAAAATTATTATCTTAATCCAAAACTTCCATGGCCCTCAAAGTTTTTAATGATAGGCATTCAATCCACACTATTTCATGCGGTGTGGTCCATTTAAGATTTAGATTATGCTTAATTTTTAGTCTTATAGCCTAAAATGAAATGTAAAAATGGATGGACGGCGTGGATAAAATAGATCCATTATTTTGGGCCTACAGAGCTTTGACACTAACTAGCTGGCTAGTGTTGGGGTCACTAGTCAAATCGCATCCCGCCATGCGGTGGATAATCTGCCGGCAACATCCATCCATTTGGTTCGAATTCATTTCGCATGTCTCGCGTCTCAAGATAACCAGCATTCGTCGCCCAATTGGGCCACACATTCAGACATGCCCTAATGATTTAAATCATCCATGCTCTATATGATAATCTATCTGCATATCAAATTGAAAATATTATTTTCAATTGATCACATTCAACTCCTAAAATCAAAGGTCAGGATGATATTAGAAGCATGATTATTGTACCACAGCTCAACTATACTAACACCATGAAGATGGACAGTCTAAATCATCAGATCATCACTACACGTGTGTCCCAAGCGTCTACACATAGCCAGTCCTTACTTTCTTGCCTACAAAAAACTCTCCTTCTCTGCTCTGGGATCGCCGCTGGCATGACCGCTTCGTCGTAACAGGCGTTTGGCACGCTCTCACCGATACGATATTTCGGTCGATATCCTTCTGAATGCCGACTTTTGGGACGAGAAACGGTCCAGACACCCGATATTATAATAGCAATAAGCAATCCAGTGCATAGAGGATTCATAGAGGATATGCTAACCAGGAGCGCTCCCACGGCCGAGCTGATGGGACCGAAGAAGGGGAAGATGATGGCCAGGAACCACATCGGTATGACCATGGGCAGCCGGGCGAGGAAGAAGATTGGGCGGAGAGGGTAAGAAAGATGGGTAAAAACAATTTGAGGGAAAGGGTTTTGGGTAAAATAGTGTTTATACTACCCGCGTCGGGTCGGTTCGGATCGTTTCGATTCAGATCTGTCCGGATAGACCATTACCCGAACCCGATCTGAAAAACAATCGGATTTGAATTAGCAGACTCGATCGGGCCCGATCTAAGCCGTCGATTCGGGTCGGAATAGGTCGGATCGGGTCTTATCGGGTCGGATCTACCGGATCGAATAAGAAATGCCCAACTCTACTTCTGGAAGTGTGTGTGTGTGTGTGTGTATGGGAAAAGATACTGTGCGCTCGAGCTCATGATAAGCTTATCGTGAGATCGAGCTGTGTGAGCCCCACCGTGATGCGTGTCGACCATCAACACCTTGCATTTGATGGTTCCCCTTTAAATAATGGGATATCTCAAAAATCAGCCGTATACGGAACTCAGGTGGGCCATACCATCTAAAATCATGTGAAGACACCGTTAAAACATATAAAAGCACTTGGTGGGGCCCACCTGAGTTTTGAATGCTACTGAAACTTGGTATGACCCCTAATCCTACTGGGACACACATAACGGATGGGCTGGATTTGCAAACCACATCTCGGTGGGACCCAAAAAATGATTATGAATGTTTTAATGG
Source organism: Magnolia kwangsiensis (assembly GCA_037074715.1). Taxonomy (NCBI): domain Eukaryota; kingdom Viridiplantae; phylum Streptophyta; class Magnoliopsida; order Magnoliales; family Magnoliaceae; genus Magnolia; species Magnolia kwangsiensis. Next base: position 11,623,810 of record CM073571.1, read on the forward strand.
TGCACGGCCCCTCTCCACTTTTGCATGTGGTGTGGCCCAAAAAAGTTACGGATTGACTGGATTTTTGAGACCTAGGTCCACGATGGAATGGAGCATCTAACTGATGGGGTAGATGTTCGAAAGGCATCACAGTGGGGCCCACACAGCTCGAGCGCATGGGACGAGGCCGTGAGCTCGAGCGCATGGTACCTTTTCCCTATATATATATATATATATATATAAGTGGAGAGGGGTCGTGCACCATTAAAACATTCATAATCATTTTTTGGGTCCCACCGAGATGTGGTTTGCAAATCCAACCCATCCATTATGTGTGTCCCACTAGGATTAGGGGTCACACCAAGTTTCAGCAGGATTTAAAACTCAGGTGGGCCCCACCAAGTGCTTTTATATGTTTTAATGGTATCTTCACATGATTTTAGATGGTATGGCCCACCTGAGTTCCATATACAGCTGATTTTTGGGATATCCCATTATTTAAAGGGGAACCATCAAATGCACAGTGTTGATGGTCGACACGCATCACGGTGGGGCCCACACAGCTCGACCTCACAATAAGCTTATCGTGAACTCAACGCATAGTACCTTTTCCCACATATATGTGTGTGTGTGTGTGTGTGTGTGTAGACACACACACACACACATGGGAGTCTCTCTGTCAATTTTTGGCTGGGGAGAGTGAATGGGAAGGTTTGTGTTCTTTGTGCTTGAGATCCGTTGATGTGGGCCTACTCACCCATGCAATCGTCGAACTTAGGAAACATCATCCAGTCGGGTCACCATACAATTATCGAACCCGAGAAACATCATCCAGTCGGGTCACCATACGTACGTCACGTACGATAGCAATAGATGCTGATTTGTGCCATGTATGCATGATTAACCAATTCGTTATTAATCCAATTATAACCAACCATTTTAAATAAGATCAAAGGTCACTACAGGGGCTTATTATCAGCGTAGGTCGACAGCTTGGACATAGATCTCATACCACCATTCCCGGCTCATGAGATTACCATCTTAGGATGTTTAATGGAAACCTGTCGACTAGTGGCCAATCACATTACAGTATATAGGGTTTACTATCGTATGGTTGCACAGTATAAAACATCAAATCCATATAGAAAAAATATCGAAACAAAACCACGTAGGGCGAGTATCAAAATATGTCACATAAGGCGAGTATTAAAACCATACGATAAAGACTATCCTTAAAAATCATTGGACACAACAACCTTAGGTGGTAGGTTCACATCAATGATCCATCTAAACCACCACTCAATAATCACTAGATCAAAGGTCCATTTTAATCACTGTCAATCGAGTTACATCCTAAGTATGGGTGCACATTTATAAGTGAGAGTTTTTCACTGATGTACCAGTTTAAGTTCCACAAGCAATCCACAAATAATTCATAAACAAATATATAGGATGAACATTAAGCAGGCAATATAGTAATTTAATTTCCACCGGCTAACACATGTGATTATAAGAAAGAGATCAATTATAAATTTTAATAAAAACTATAACTTAAACTAATAGAAAGATAAAAAGTTCAAGGGGAAGAATCATCACCTGATGTATAGGATCACCTACTAGTGTTGTTAGGAGGTACGTGTACCCTTAGAGTCGGGTCCTATCACGAATTATGAAATTGTACGGTTAGATTAAGTTCTACATACTATTTATGGTTGAGATTATAACTTAGGGTTTAGATTACTTATTTTTAGAGTTTTGATGTGAAATTAGGATTATCATTATAGCGTTTAATTTTAAACTTAGATTATGGGATTTGAATCCTAAATTATCATTAATAATAATATTATTATTACTATTATTATTATTATTATTATATAACGGATCAAGTAATATTCATAATGGGAGTATTAACCCATCAATATTAATAATGATGGTTCATAAGTTTATATTTAAAATATATACGTAACTATAATATCTAATATTTTTATAATGACTAATAATCTATTAAATAGTAGAGGTGATGAAAATGAAATTTTACCAATAGTAAAATGATAATGAATAATGATAATAATCGTATTACAAGAATTACACTAATCCCATAGGAAAAATGATACCATTTCCTAATGATAATAATCATAATTATAAATAATGAATTTAGTCATGATAATGGATATTATGACCTATCATAAATTTTGAAGTTCTACAATTAGATCCAAAACTCATGCACTATCTAGGTTTTGGGTTTTATCCTGGAGCTTAGGTTTAAGCTAGATACTTTGTAATTAATTTTAGTACTAATTTAATAACTATAGAATATTTATTAACATTAATATTATAGTTAATATTAATTAATAATCATTATGATGACACCAATTAGTAGAATCCACTATCAATAACAAATATTTAAGAATGATAATAAATACTATTATTTAATAATTAAAACTTGTGTATAATAACTAGTCCTAGCATAAATGTTATACTCATGTCCAATCATATTTAATATTAACAACCCCAATAACTAAGAGTGGTAACAATTGTGTTAATGCAATGAGACATGTTTAGCCTAGGAAGAAAGTATTGACTCATCGAGTCGACTCAGTCAATTTGGATTTGGTTGAAAAGGTTACCTGACGACGATGCATAGAGCTAGGATCAAGACCGGGAGTCGCAACATCATCGGTTTGCCGACCGAGTATGGTCCCCAAATAGCATGGGATTTTGGGTCACTCCGACTCAGTGAGTTGACTCGGTTTGAAACCGAATCGACTCGATCTCCTCTCTCCTCTTCCTTTTCTTCTTCTTCAACTATTCTTTTTGCTTGCTTTCTCCCTGACTCATCCAGCAAGGTTACTGGACTAAAAACAACCCACCGCTCGACTAACAACTCAGCTGAGTTAATCTGCTAACAAGTTGAGACTCGGCTCTCCTTCCCTACCTATCCTTTCCCTTCTTCCTATCTTCTCTCCTTTGCTCTCATTTCTTTTCTTTTTTCTTTTTTAAATGCTGGAACACCCAGCAATCACTTGGGCCGGACCTGAGCCTGAGTTGAGCTCGAGTCGGCTGGGTCGGGTTACAGCAGCCACCGACCCACCCTCTCTTTCTCTCTCATTAACTTCTTCTGTTTTCTTTCTTCCTTTCCTATCTTTCTCTGTTTCTCCTCTTATTTCTTTTCTTTCTTCTTCTTCTTTTCCAGTTGGAGACGCCCAGGTTAGACCGTACTTGGTCAGGTCAGCGTGGTGCGGCACCCACTAACAATGGCCTGTTGCACACTGACTCGATTGGAGCTCCGCCACAACAGTCCCTGATCAGCTTTGGGACGATCAGTGGTGATCGGATGAGCTTCAGGAGGCCCACCTGACCGAAATCTAGTGGCCACACAACTCAACAGCGGCTGTTTCTTGACGAGGAAGGAGACAGGCGACAATGGCAGATCTCTCCCCAATGCTCCTTTCTTCAATCCGAAGACATGTGAGGATTCCTAAGGGTCCAACAACAGAGCTTGTGGATGCAGGAAACCGAAGGTTTGTGGGCGTTTACTTGATGGGTTTGGAGAAAGGAGAAAACGGCGATTTTCGTGCAAACCCGAAGAACCAGTGACGATCCCTGCTGCACTCGATCCATAGCTCTATTATAGAGTCCCTCTATCAAGTCTAAACCGTTGGATTGTAAATAAAAGGCCTGGATCACGTTACTGTGCAACGGCTCTAAATACAGCCGGTATTATGAAACCAGCGGCCGTTTCGGTTTTGGGAAGCAACCCTAAACCTACTACATCACGTGGAGGGTTGAGAATGATCAGGACGGACGGCTAGGATCGAGGAGAAGAGAGCTCACGCGGATCGTGCCAGCAGGCTGCAACAGTTTCCATTTTCGGAAACTTTGTGCTTTCAGGCCTTGTTTGCGCCAGTGTTTGTGTGCACATAAGGTCTCTTGAACGGTGATGGATGTTATGATTTTGGTTAGGTATTTGTTTAGCACAAGATGGACGGATAAGATCTCCAACATGATCTGATATAGTGGCCCCAACGCGTCCCAAACGGACGTCTTCGTCGGCTAGCTTAAAGAGAGAGAGAGAAGATGTCTCTTCTTTTTTGGAAGAGCACGGGTCAGCTTGTGCTGACCGTGTTGATAGACCGAGTGCACCTCGAGTGCACGACCACTGTGCACATGCGTGCCACTAAGTGGGGTCCGTCATGGTATTTGTGATAAATCCACACCGTCCATTCCATATGGAGGATTCCCAAGAAGGTCCCTGGATCAAAATCTAGCAGATTAAACTCCTAGGTGAGCCATGCTAACTAAATCAAGGCCTTTAGGTGCCGATTACATCAATCTGACAGTCGGATCAACTTTGAAAGGGTCCTAATAGGCCATTGGTAAAGCTTTCATTATTTATTACTAACCCATACTAGTATCTATATAGATTTCATTACCTTTGCATATTACTTATAATTAAAATAATTAAAATCTCATATACATGTATAAATATAATTTTATTTTATTTTATATATTAATATACTATTATATACATGCTATTTATCACCTATTTATTAATATAAGATTCATAATATACAATATCCCATCATATATAAATTGAAAATGGTATACTATCATATTTGAAATCACATTGTTAAATAATATACAATTTCATTAAAATATCTAATAATTTTTGTTCTCATATTTATAAAAGATATTTAATACTACACTAATATTTATAATTCAATTGTATATTGTAGAATTATCATTCATTATGTTTAGTTAACATAATATTATTTTCATAATATTTTATATACATTAGATATATACGTATCACTCCATTATAGTACATTTTCATACATTCTTCGTGATAAATAAATTATCAAAATACATTTATATTTTCTTTTCATCTATGTTTGTGTAAAATTTTATAGTATAATAATTAATAAAAGAAAATTAATATACTTATTAAATATTACTGGAGGGTTTGATTCATCTATTGAGGTGACCAAAGTCCTAACAAGGGGACGATGAATGGCGAACCTTATGATTCAGATTTCTTAAGTCCAAGGTGGTTGGTTAGATTTGTCTACCAATTAAATTAAAAAATTTGAAAATAGGTTCCTTAAGTGATATGATAGTCCATCTTGGGTAACAATGGATGGATAGCATGATTTATGGACGATAATTGTTTAAAACAGTCGGATTTCGACTGTGAATGCTTGCTTAGATATTAAATTGGGTTACATGGTAACACTCGAGTACTGAAAAGTACGGGGTGTTACATGAGGGCGGTAGGAATTTTAATCTGGTGGAAGGCTCTCTGAACGCCCGGACCGAGTTTGACTCTCCCCTTCGAAGGTTGCTGCTGGATGGAAATGCGAGGGTCGACTTAGTGGTTGTTGTCCACTGCCCGTTAAAAACCTGAAAGGGATCGTGGCTCCGTGAGTTGCCGAGTTTGCATCGCTCAGATGTTGGAGGTGAGCGAACCCAATCAGCTACCTATCTGACGTCGTTAGCATGTGGCGGTCAAGACGAGCAGTCCCAAACGGATGCTGATTTGGACCGGGGGCTAGTCCGCACGGTCTGTTGAGTCTGCCCAGCTCGAGTTGGCTCACCCACTTGGATCGACAGTGGTATTTTCTCGAACCTGAATCACATTGTGGTTCACTAGCTCATGCCTGCGGGTGAGTAGGAGCCAAGTCGGGTTGCTGTGTGTGGCAATAGAGTGATGGTTCGGGTATTACCTGGACTGCCCTGTGCGTTTAGCTGAGTTGACTCAACGACTTATGTGATTTCGATAGTGTAACACCCTAGTTCTCAAAACCTGAGGATGGTCGCTCGAGTATAAGAACCTGAGGGTTACACTATGAGGTGGACTAACATACATTTAAATAGCAACAAATTTCCTAACATGAAGTCAGACAACTATTGCGTAAACTGAGAAGATCATAAGTGACAACAAAGCATTTTAATACAAGTAAGTGACAACAAAATGAAATCCCTTGGAAGGGAAATTTTTATTACAGTTCAAGTGAAACACAAGTCTAAAATGTTGTAAACCTAAACTATCATTTGAGCTCCAACGGCTTAACAACATGTACATAAAACTCTTCCTCACCACAATCCACCGCAGCCGTCCCTAGGATCCCATCATAGGAGTCTCCACCTGGTCATCACCTATGTCTATTTGGTGCAATTGCACAATTGGGTGAGTGAAAACTCGATGGAAATTTTCCGTAAGGATTCATACATACCGTGTTATTTCAAAATAGTTTAAACTAAACATAACTAACCATGATGAGAATAATATAAACTTGAATGTAAATGTATGGATGTATGAATGTATGCTCAAGTCACAGATCTGGGGATGCACATCCAGCTGTCAAAATAAAGGGTCGCCCGTGGTAATAGACTACCTAGAAAAGACCATACAGACCACCCGCGGTAGGTTAACTACCTGAAAAAGGTCATTCAGACGAGTGTGCCCAAGGATATCTCATGGAAAAATACAAGGGGTATGCCCGATGAGAGTCTAATCCCGAAAAAGCCTCGTGTAAAAAAAGAGCACCTAAAGTGGCACAAATGCACATGCTCTGGGAGGTTAGTTAAAGTAATAGGACTTACAACAAATTAAACAGAGTTTGACTTACATTGAGCACTCGAAAAAGCTCATGTGTCATGCGTAAATGTCATGTACCATGATACACATGTATACTTCATAGGAGTAACAAGAATACTTTCATAAACGTGGTCAAGGCTCACGGTCTTTTAATAGGATATCAAATATTCAAGTATGAACACAACATAAATACATTTACTTTCCCAATATCCAAAGGAAGGCTCAGATATGACATTTCAACCATATGAGGATAGTAACAGGATTACTACACATCTGAAGAAAAGAGATAGTTCATTTGTATCAAACTATAACAATTATAACCCATATAATGAGAAATGGAGCAAGCTTATTATTGTAGTGGAAGCAAGAACTCTTACATTTAATGCAACTAGAAGATGTATATATGTATTTAAGTAATTTCAAATGTGGCATGGTGATCTTAAAGCAATTCTCATAAGATATGTTGGGGTAACATAAATTGAGGCATTCGCACATTTTTGTTCAAGTCAATTCAAGGTTAAAGGCGCACAACTACTATTTGTACAATCATAATATCTTTCTACAATTATTTTAGAATTTCATGAAGTGATGAAGCCATGTGGGATATCCCTCACCTTGGGGTATTTTCTCTGATTTGTAATGTTCCTAAGTGGTGAGTGTGATGATCCTAAAATTCAAACAAATGTAAGTTTTAACTTCTAATCTTAACTCACATTTAGCTTAATAATTACATAGAGTATAACTTTCACTTACTGATTTGGACTGATTGAAGGATGGAGTGTCTTTCAAGGTAACCAGTTACTGGTTGCACCTGGGTGTACCTTGGTGAGTTACAACTGAGTTGACTCGGTCGGGGTTTTTAACTATCATCTAGAAGCACTATATGTAGGGTTACTGATCGTACAGTCAGGCTAATAGTTCTTTTGATTACATATGACTTGATACCTTGGTTGTAGATCTAGATATGGGGTTAGCTTGTCTCAAATAGGAGAGTGGTTGAGTCAACACGCTATTGAGCACTGAGTTGACTCGGCAGGGAAAACTGATCGAGTCAGCCTTTGATTAGGTGTGTTTAGATGCCCAGGACTGGGTCTAATCAGGGCGATTTGCTCCCCAGTCACAACTGAGTTAGGATCTATACTCATATGCTGCACTTGGATCACTGACTCGGTAAAGCCACAATGTAAAGGCGCTGCAACCCGTTGCATCCGGCGAACCAGAGCTTGACTAGTAGCACCAGTCCCAGCTCCAGGAAGAAACCAACCACCTCAATGGAGGTAGATTGGTCATTCATCTTGGAATCGAGCTGGAATGGGACTGAGTCACTCAACTCGCGGCCGAGTTGAGATGACAGTGTCCATGGTCAGCCGAGCAGGTGGATTTCTATAGAACTGAGAGAGGTTCGACGTGGATTACCTGATCAGAGTGTGATGGGGTCGTTGAAAGGGGTCCAAATGCATCGAATGTTAGGAATATACCTCCCGGACTCATTTTCGGCCACTGCTTTGAAGCGAAACGTCCTAACATTTTAGCAGATTGGATCAGATGCTGCTGGTTTAGCATGGATTTACAAATGAGATGGGTTTCGAGTTGATTACTTGAACCGGGACTGGAACCACGGTTGGACGAATAGGGTTTGAGAAGTCTCAAACAACTGGTTGAGAGCTTTCTCCAGTAGCTTAACTCTACTCCCAGCGATCACTCTCCCCACTCCTCTCTCAAATTTTCTTCCTCTCACTCAATCTTACCTCTCTCTCTCTCTCTCAGATTCCATCACAGTAGACGGATTGGGTTAGGACCCAACCTCGACTCAGTGGCGACGTAGCTGAGTCGAGTTGCTACGAAACTTGCAACTCGATTCCAGTGGTGCCCAAAAATCCCTCTCTTATCATTTTCTATTCTCTCTCTCTCTCTCTCTCTCTCTCTCTCTCTCTCTCTCTCTCTCTCTCTCTCCTCCCTTGGAATTCACCCTAATGCACGACTGTTTATAGCCTTACTGTTTCTGGAAACATCTCCAGCTAATCGCAAGGATTAGTGGGCTATTAACCCAAGCCGGCCGAGAGAACACCACCATCAGGATTCTCTTAAGTAGCCGAACGTGTGCATGGGTCCAGATGTCATTCACGGATGGGTTTCAGGTTTGATGGGCCACACGATGGACGCTTCGGATTAGTGAAAGGACCTGATCTTAAATGGATGGGTTTCACTATCAGTTTGAGGAAGATGATTGACTGATAATGGCGATTTCGCATTGGACGGATGATTTAATGATTTGGGACGTTCAAATGGTCTAGATGATGTCCATAAGGCTTGTGGGGTCCATCCATGGTGCAAGATGGATCGTAGATTAAGATGGTCGCATTACAGGTGAGAACTCTTCCGCCGTTTCAAGTTCTCCCCAAAAACTCATACACCAGGTGCTTCTCTCACAAAACCTAACCTTAACGTCTCACAATGCTCCAGTGAGTCTTCTAGAAGCCAAGGAACGGTGGAGATTGAGATATCTACATTTGGCAATATTCCTTCCGCCTTTCGTTGGGTAGGGATCCAAATCCGAAAATCATAGGGCTGACGCGGATTTTCTCCGCGCACGTGGCATTCATCCGACCGTTTCCAACAGTTGGATTGGTCAGAGTGTGGCGGAGGTGGATATAGATTCCTTGTCAGCAACTTCCACGAACGTCGTCTACTGGGTCGTTATTAAAGGTGGTGTGGGTGGTTTTCAATGAAAAATCTCTGCATAGACGTGATCGGTGAGGTCTAAAAAATCAGATGGACGGTGTGGATTTGACTTCAGTATTCGGAAGGATGGCTATTTGCACCGTCAAACAGACGGTTGTGTTCGAACGAGCGTTAGGCGGGAATTTCTGGAGGAAGTTTTGAAATTTCAAGAATTAGTTTGACCCGAATTTAGTTCCCATGCACAGCTAGTGCACATGGTTCAGTGCATGTGCATGACTTAAAGTGGGTCCCACCCGATCCTCTGTGAAGATCTGAGCCATCATATCCCTTCAAGGTCTATTTTAAGTAAATTTTGATCGTGGCTTTATGATATTAGGTGGCTGGTCTAACTAGTGTAATGTATAGGGAGTTTAGTTATTCGACCTCTATTCTAAGTTAGGATTTAAGCTTAAGTTGCTACAGGGACTACTCACTATGAGTCACCTAGTTACAAACCCAAATATTGGGGTTTCTTTACATTAAAGCAGACCACTCCAAACAAACGTCAAATTCCTAGTTTTTAACATTTGGATGGTTCAAGTAGTTTAACGGTTAGATAACTTAATTTAAGGATGGAGATTTCTACCAATGGTCTTAAGGGTCCTAATGTTCATCTAGATGAAGATTCATGGTTGGATTAGTGGTCTGATGGTCTAAGTGCAATGAACAGGTGGAAGGCTTTCAAGTTGGACTCTGATGAATGGTGGATCTGTGATCTACGATTCTGATTTGATACTTAAGGTCCACATTCGAGAGAATGTGATTGTCCCTCTCAAGGATCAATAGTTGGGATGAACGGATTTTGAATCATCAATTGTTAGTGAATATCATAGGTTGGGTGTGTACATTCACATAAGTTTGCTATATTGGACTACAATGGTAACATCCTGAGTACTGAAAAGTATGGGGTGTTACAGATAGAGGCTCGGTTGATACTCTCAGTTCGAGACAGTAACTAGATTTTTCCCTTGTACTCTTCTCACTCGACCTATTCCGCAGACCTTTCTCCTCTTAGAGGTGTTGCTATCTGCACTGATTCAACTCGATCTGATAGACCGGGTCGACTCAGTGCGGCATCGAGTTTGTACTTGCAATCGTTCACTCTCTCCCTCTATTTTCTCCTGTTCTCTCTTTCTCTCCCTTCTATTTCTCTCTGGCTTTGGTGAGGATCCCGAGTCGAACAGGGCCTACTTATAGGCGTGAGGCGTGCTCGAATGGACCATCCAATGGTTATGATTTGGTGGTCGAACTCATGCGTTTTCTTCCGGTTTCTGGATACATGGATACATCCATCCCTATGGATGAATTTCTTCTGCTATGGCCCACTGAAAAAGTAATTTTCCATCTGTCATGTGGCCCACGCCATCTTGGTGGGTATCTCAATCAGACAAGGAAGATGACATGACCGAAAATGGCGGATATTTGTTTATGGTCTTTCAGCGTGATCCGATCCATTTGAATGGGTCAAATGGGGCCATCAATCATCATATGGCCCACTTTTTCCACCTATCTTCGCTGTTTGCTTGCATCTCACGAGATCTTCCATTGTTCATGGTTTTCTCGTGAGATGAGAAACTTCCTCCAACATGGTTGTTGCTTCCCTAGAGGGAATGGCTAGGATTGATCTACGGAACCTGGCGGGAGGTCCGGATCGTGCCAGCACATGTTTCCCAAAGTGGGAATGTTCCCCACCCCATTCTGCTGTGCAGACGAGTGCTTGCCCATTTCGGGCACTGAAAGGAGCGCTGAGAAGCGTCCTTAATGAATGGCTGGGATTGAAAACGGGTTGTTGTCTCGGATCGCCAACGTGGCAGCCGTACAACTCTCTCTCTCTCTTTGGAGGAATGCCATCGTATGCTTTTGCTTGGCTCCTGCTCGAGCACATGCATGCTTCCATGGATCCGATCAGTCACCATGGGTTTGGACGTCCAGGGCCTCCTTACCCGATGGATGGTTTGAATCGCCCAGACAGTGGCTTGAGGTGGGCCACGACTCGTCCAAAATGGACATCTTCCGTTCAAACTGCTGCAAAAAACGGAAGGGATTTCCTTTTTTAAAAAATTTTTATCGGGTCAGCGCCTGGTCTGACTACGTACCCGGTTTGGTGCACAACGGGAGGACTGACTGTGGTACACACACATGGTAGTGTGGACCCCACTATGATGAATTCATGGGATCCACGTCGTTCATCTTCTATGAGGGCCTCATCTGAGACCTTGGGCCGATGATTACGCTGATTCGAGGTTCGGGTGGGCCGCATGTTGTGATCAGAGCATTTATTTATGGTTTTCAGCTGATCTAGCTAGGGGTTGGATCACCTCGAGTTTAATCGTCAACTGTTAACAGAGTCCTAAGTGTCATTAGTGTGTTTATGTCCACACTAATTCATCCGTTGAGGATTCCCCATGGCATTATTCATGCTACTATACCCTCTATGTTTACGTGGACATCGACATTTATTCGTTCGTTTATTGTTCCTAGGATTTACCTCTGATCGGGATTGTCGAATTTGGGCCATCTGTCCAGTCTCGGACCTCTATTTCTTGGGCATTCTTAAGTCGGATATCATTCGGACGACTTATGGGGATCGATTGCTTTAGTCGATCCATAGGATGTGGTTGATAATCCGGAATCGAAGTTGTTAATGAATGGCTTGGTACGTCCTTAGGATGTTCGATGACGGTTGGAGGTTATTCTTACTATCCTGGTTCAGGTTAGAACCATCTATTAATTAGGTTCACGATTATAATAATATAGGTTTGAATGGTAACACTCGTGTACCAAAGATGTGGGTTGTTACAAGACGTCCTTCACCCTCCTCTCTCACTCTCTCATTACCTCCTCCTCTTTATGGACCTCCACAAAGTTTGCACTAGACCAAACCAGCACTAGGTCCGGACCGACCATGGCCCCAATCACGCAGCTCGACCCAACAACTCGAGCAGTCGTACCAGCGACTCGGTGAGGCCCGCATTCGAGTCTTGCACCCGACTCTCTCCTTCTGAATCTTCTATCTTCCTCTCTTCTTCCTTTTTTTCCCCTGTTTTTCTGCTTCTCTGGAGGCCCAACAAAGCCCCTAGCTCAAACCAGACTCAAACCACGTGTAACCCAGATGGACTTGGTTTAGCAAGTCAATGACTCGGTTCGAGTCGAGCCCAGTGCAACAATGACTCGATGGGTGCAAGGGCAGTCTTGCTTCTCTCATTTCTTCTCCTCTGCTCTTTCTCTCTCCCTTTTTTGGACGTGTTCAAAAAGGCCTAGACGAAGCTAGACAAAGGCCGAAAACACCAGCGCTCGAACTGTTTCTCGGTGGAGAAGAAGATAGTCATTAATGGTGTCTTCGATATCACCGCTCCTTCCTCCATTCTACTTTTTACAAACGGTCCCAATGGACCCTGGGAAGCTTCCAGAAGAGGTTTTTCAGAGCTTGGGGAAGGTTTAGGTGGTGGGTTCGAGTTTGGGAAGAAATGACTGCTTTTCGAGTGCGACTGCAAGAAAATAGAGGATGAGCTGTTGCCCGATCTTTACGCCCTTTTGTGCTTAACCTAACTCCCCAAAGTTGTTGGATTGGAACCAAACCGCCGGGATTTAATCCGCTCAAAACCACCTCTAATTACAGTGGGTAGGACCGGTCGTGGTTTTGTTTGGAACCTTAAACCACGTAGTTCTGAGTGGGTGGTAGGATTCCTCTGGCATGAATAATGAAGATGTAGGGAGGGGAGCTTACACGGATTTCCAGCTTGGCGAACAGGAGAAGAAACGAAAATTTTCTGTTTTTGAAAACTTCCAACCGCATGCACTCCATTTGCGCCTGATGTTATGCACATGCACATGTGCATGGACTCGTACAGATGGAGTGTTTTATGTCGTACAGGGATGCTTTACTTGTGACGTCTCGGTCACTGCTTCATGTGGGCGGACACATGTGGGCGGGCGCACATGTGGGTGGGCCCCAAGCTGGCTGGCAGGCTACTGTGTTGGGCGAGCTATTGTTGCAGTTGACTGTAGCATAACTTGTCCCACATCGGAAGAGTTGTCTGAAGTAATGGTGGTTATATGTGGAGTGTCACCCTATACTGTATGAGGCCTTTTGGGGGCAACCCCGAGAATAAAACCGTGCGAGCTATGCCTAGAGTGGACAATATCATACAGTGTGGGCGTGAGCTGTTATACTACTGATGGACGATTTGGATCTCGGAGGTGGGCCCTGATTTGTGGGCCACGATCAAAATCTCGGGCAGCTATCCGTCCGTTAGTAGAAAAGGAAGGACGAAGAATTCCTTTTCCAGAAATTCATCAGGTTAAAGCAAGTTTGACCAGGTCTGTTGCCCCATGTAATGCTAGTGCACAGCCTTTGATGCACATGCGTGGTTAAAATGGGCCCCACAATGATGTTTTTGAGAAATCCACTCCGTCCATGATTCTCTGTGGGCCCATCTGGCCATCTAACCAGAGATGAGGCAATACAAAGCTTGGGTGGGCCACACTAAGTGGATCTTTATCTTTTATTATTATGTCTCATTAATCTGATGGTTAGATCACTTCATGATTGCTCATCAATGATCATAAGAATCCTAAGGTAAGTGACTAGTTGATTGGCTATTTTATTACTACGTGGGATGGTTTAAAGTGGTAGATTGTCCATCAGAGCATCACAAGCCTGATGATGGTGGATTTCATGATTCAGACTATGCAATCTAGTATGGATGGTCAGATTTTTTTATTTTTTATTTTTTATGAATAAGGATGGCTCATACTGTTCGTATTGATATGGGGATGAATTCACATGTTGATCCAACAAGTGGATGGATGATTTGGATTTATTATGAACCAATGTTGGCGTGTTAATTTTGATCCACCAGTCAGGATTGATGGAACAATCTAATCATGCTTCCTCATTCGTTATTTGTAATGAGTTCAATTGAGCAGTCAAACCGCCTTACTGATACAACTTAGAGTCCTCTTGGACCTTTTGGTTACTATGTGGTAGATGAATATTTTATTCTTTAGATTAATGGTCGATTCTACTGAAAGTACTCTACTCATGGCTATCTACCACTAATCCATTTAAATTCGTCTTGATTTATGGGTAGCAGTTTGATGTCACTAAAATTTCAATTTAAATGGAGCATGGGTTCTCATAATCTTCTTAAGTGAAGATCAATGGTAATTTCTCCAATCCATGATTGGACGACTTAATTTATGGATGAAGATTACTCTCAATGGTTAAATTTAAGCTAGAAAGCACTTGAATGTTCACTTAAGCTAGTTCGTATGGATGCCAAGTTAGCTTACACGGTAACACCCGAATACTGAAAAGTATGGAGTGTTACATTTGACTATCTTTAAAAATTAACACTCGGGTTTTTGTAAAACGAGTCATATACTTAGATTTTAAAAACCAGGGCGTTACAAGTAAATTGCAGTTTCTGGCACCCAAAATGAAAAAACAACGAGAAAAATCAGACTTAGCTTCTACAAAGCCATCATCTAATATCCCTTTATAAGAAACCATCTGACATGGTTACTTTAGACTAGATACACATGACACGTAAATGTCTAGAAATTTTATTTAAAAAATTGTCCACTTTGGGTGGACACAATATTGAATTGAATTGTAATTATCAATCTAATAAAGTGGCAACAATCAAATTGTAATTTCCTTGTTCAGCATTCATATCGAGGATTCGAGCTCTAAAATGTAATTGCATTTTGCAAGCTGAGCGATTTTTTAAGTTGGACTCAAAAGGAAGAATCTACATGAGAACAAGAGGATATATAAGATCGACTCTGAGTACTTTTGCCATTCAACCTGGACTAGTTTCAAACTATAGAGGCTTTTTATCTGGCTTGAAGAGCCCAAATGGGTAGGAACTAAGCGCTACTTCATTTTGATCCTCATTATGAATACTGGAAACAAAATCATAACTTTAGTTAAGTTCTCCTTAATTAAATTGAATGTTGTCAATTCGATTCATTTGTGGATCTAAATGCAAAATTTTATCAGATAGAGTAGTTTATATAATGTATCTTACCCCAAGTTTCAAAATAAACACATAGTTTTTGGCTTGTAATGTACAATAGATGATTTCTACCAATCCACTGAATCAAAAAAGATAGTGAGAATAATTACATTGGGCCATGTCTCGGTCATGAACTCCGCGATATCATAGGTTGTCTCCTTGTACATCGATTTACTCCTTTTCGGTTGGTCCCTACAACATATTATCCAGGTAACATTACATATTACAAAGAATGTAATTTTACAATTAAATCATCACATACTATCACAACAAACTCACCATCTAACTGAATAACAGATGCTCCTGTTTTAATTTTTTTTCCAAGCTTCTTTGAAGCCTCGCTTAGTTTAACTTAACACCTGAAACACTAAGCCATCCATTGTGTGGCGTTAGAATTAGAAAACCAAATTCAAAACTTCAAGCAAACAAAGGGATTCTATCAAACTTATGAACTAAAAATGAAGAAAGAATTACAATGGACAATGGACATTGCTTGTTGGGATTTGTGTTATAGAATCACACAGATATAGATTTAGGATAGCAATCCAAGAGCACCAAGCAATCACAAGAGAACATAAGGATTTAACTGAAAAATCCTTTCGAAAAAAATCACGACACAAAGCCACAGAATTCCACTATGAAAATAGAAATTACAAAGAGAGAGGACTTACCCGATTCGAACAACCTCTAATATCACCCATGCTACACCCTTTGATAACCTTATAACCCTTTTAGAAACCCTTGAAATACCTTCAGAAAGCCTTAAAATACATTAGAAAGGTCCTATGGACCCCTATTTATAGTTTAAGAAACTTCACTTATGCACCAACTTTGAAAAAGTTTAGAAACTGCCTCAAATTTACACAGTTCGCATGTAGTCAGTGTAACCTTCGACTAGTCGAAGAAGGGCTTCGACCAGTCGAAGGGACCTTCGACTAGTGGAGGGCGTCCCTCGACTGATTGAGCACCTTGGACCAGATTTAAGACATCTATTTTAACAACAATCTCCATCATGTCTTCAATCTTTAACCGTGTAACTTCTTGACCTCTTCTCTTATCTTTGCATTGCATCATAGCTTTAATCAATGTTTCTCGTGTATACTTCGTCCTTCTTTTATGCCATCGACAAGCCAATAGAAGTTGCACAGAACTTGAACTTCTTTATAAGAACAACCTTGATGAGCATGTTTGCTGCATTCACGCCAGTGTGAATCTTCTCCAGTGTTACGCCTCCTTCCTGAAGCATATGTTGGATAAAGCGGTGACAAACATCAACGCGTTTAGTACGTGAGTGATAAACAGAATTTTTAATTAAATTGATAGCGCTCTCGCTATCACAGTTAACCAGCACGACCTCCAACTGACGTCCCAACTGATTTATCATGCCTCTTAACCAAACACTTTCCTTAAACGCTTCCGTCACTGTCATATATTTTTCTTCAGTCATGAAAAGAGCCACCACGAACTGAAGCTTTGATATCCAACTAATTGCTCTACCTGCTAGTATACAAATGAGTATCCTAAAGTAGACTTTCTGAAATCCACACTGCTTGCATAGTCTAAATCCACATACCCTATCAACTTTATTCCTGTCTTCTCAAAAGTTAAGACGTAATCTTTTATACATCGAATGTATCGAAGTAGCCATTTCACTGCTTTCCAATGTTGCTTGCCGGGGTTTGATATATATCTGCTCACAACACCAACTGTTTGTAAAATATTTGGTCTCGTATAAACCATGACATACATTAAACTGCCAACCGTATTCGAATAAGGCACATGAGACATAACCTATTTTTCCTAATTTGATTTAGGATATTATTCTGAGGAAAGCTTGAAGTGAGCCGTACGGAAAACACTCACTGACTTTGCCTGGTCCATCCCATATTTGATCAATACCTTTTCAAGGTATTCTGCCTGTGATAACCAAAGTCTGCTCATCTTCCTGTCTCTATGAATATTTATGACAAGAACCCTCTTTGCAGCTCCCAGATCTTTCATTTCGAATGTCCCTGATAACTGAGTCTTTAGTACGTCGATTTCAGACATATCATGACTGGCGATTAACATATCATTAACATACAATACTAGGATGATGAATTTATCATCACTTAGTGTCTTGTAATAGACACAATGATCATATTCACTTCGAGTCAATTTTTGACTCAATATGAAAGAATTAAATTTTTTATACCACTATCTAGGCGACTATTTCAGGCCATACAACGACCTAATTAACCTGCAAATTTTTTTTTACCCCTTTAACTTCGTAGCCCTCTGGTTGCTTCATGTAGATCTACTCTTCCAACTCTCCATCCAAGAATGCAGTGTTGACATTCATTTGTTCTACTTCGAGATCGTATTGGGCAACCAGCGCCAACACGAATCTAATAAAAACTTGCTTTACTACCAGCGCGAATATCTCTGTGAAGTCAATTCCTTCTCTCTGAGCATAACCATTCACTACCAACCTTGCTTTGTATCTATCTTGTTTCCTTTTGAACAACCACTTGCATCCGATCACTTTTCGTCCACTGGTAGCTATACCAGTTCACATGTGTGATTTTTGTGCAACGAATCCATCCCATCATCCATAGCCGTCTTCCATTTTTCTACATCAGGCTCATCAAGAGCCTCTTGAATAGTAGATGGGGCTCCCTCATCTGTAATGAGGACATATGCAATATTAAAGTTATTTTTGTATCTTACTGGTAACTTGCGATCATGCTCATAGGTGGCTGCTCTACCTGATCCTGTACCTCTGTCTGCGCATTTGTGTCTGCCCAAGTATCATATGTGTTAACTTAGATGTCTACGGTCAACCTTTCTGGTTCCTCTTGCTCCTCTTGATCATTCTTGTAGAACAGGGAGCTTTCATCGAACCTGACGTCACGACTTGTGATAACCTTGCGTGTGACCTTATCGAATAACCTGTAACTTTTCATACCAATATTATAGTCAGCAAAAGGATACTTTTTGACTTATAATATAGCTTATCTCTTTCAACTGACAGTACATGAGAGTAAGCTTCACAACTAAATATACGCAGATCTGAGTAATTCATCTTATGACCACTCCATACTTCTACTAGAATTTTACGTTCAATTGTCATAGAAGGAGATTGGTTCACCAAATAGCAGGCTGTGTTAACGGCCTCTGTCTATATGTCCTTGCCTAATACAACATTACTTAACATGCACCTTGCCCTCTCCAAGAGAGTCCAATTCATTTGAGGTTGATTTTCAGCCATAACGTCTTCTAACTCAGGAGAATTCAAGTGGTGTCTAGTCCTGCGATGGACAGTCAACCCCTCAACTAATCCTCCTTCAGTCACGAGACGTCGAGTGTAGTCGCGTGCCCAATGGGGCATAAAACACACTCAGCCCTCAAATTCTAACTTAAACCTAAGAGAAAGAAAGAAGAAATCTAGAAAAAGGGAAAGATGGAAATAAGTTACCAAATTTGGAGGCCTAAGTTAAGAATCTGCAAAACAAAACAAAATAAGTTCGTTTCTAAGAGTAGAAAGTCCTAATTAAAAGTAAACTAATTTCTAGGGAAAAGAAGAAATTTCAAAGAAAGAAGAATTAGAAAGAGCTTACTAAATTAGAAGCTTCCTACAAAACAGAAAAATTGAGTTAGTTCTAAAAATCAGATAGAAGGAAGAATAGAAAGTTTCTAAAGTTAGGAAAATTTTCTAATAAGGAAAATAACTAAGCTTCTAAACCTAGAATTAAAAATTTCTAAAAAGAAAATCTAATCCTAAAACTAATTAATTTCAGAAAAACGTAGCCGACAGTCCCCGGCAACGGCGCCAAAAACTTGTTCACTCCCCAAGTGCAGGGTTGTGATGTAGTAATAACTCGGTAAGACTGAGGTCGAATCCCAAGGGACTGAAACTTGTACGTTATCTAAAATTAACCAGAACTAGAACTAGATTAAGATGAAATCTAAACTGAATGTAATTTGAGGAATAATGGTGAAAATATTAATCTAAAATTTATAGAAATCAGAGGAAAGGAAACTAGGGATTCAGAGGATCCACTTGTAGAGATCAGGGAGAACTTATGCTTGCATCAAAAATCATGAAAATTACTGAACTGCTGTTGATCTAGTTTTCAAGGAGATGAAAGGTGTATGAATTAGAATGGATTCCATCACCAAACCATGCCCAAAAGACTATGGCAAACAACAGAATTAAACTAATTACCACCCAATCACATGTATGAAAGTTAGGAAGGGTACCAACATCCAACCATGCCCAGGAGACTATGGTGAACAACAGGGCTTCCTGACATCATAAACATTAAAGAGAACAGAAATATTCAAAGCCATTGCAGACCCATTATAATTTCAGTCACAACAGACCATTAAAAACCTAAAACATTCCCATATTAATTAACTAAAATCAACGTCAATTCATGCATTAAAATTTAAATAAAATCAAATCTCTCATCTCACTACAAGCTTTACCTCTTGTCCCTAGGTAGGAGGATTTAGCCTGCCATGGATGGGCTCAATCCAAATAAATAAAGAGAAAAAGAAAAGGAAACGAAAAGGGAAAGAAAAAACCAAGCTCCTCTCTCTCTCCTCTGCCCACGTTGAAACCTAAGCTCGAGCCCTCTGTTCTTCCTCCTAAAACCCTGAATGAATGCTTCCCATGTCCAAAAACCTTCTTTTATAGCTGCTGGAAGGCTGGAGTCAGTGACAGAGTTGTAGCAGGACACGGAGTACAATTTTCGCAGCCAAGTTCGTTGCCTTGAAACACACCACTTTCCTCACTCAAATTCCAAAGAAACACTATCCCTTAGTACTTTATTGGGTCCTCTACATGATAAACGGTTCAGATCTGCCATATGATCAAAGATGGTGGGCCAAAACTGTCCGGAAAAGTCAGTTTTTGCGGATGTGCGAAACCTTTCGCACCATTTCGCTGTTGTGGTCGGTGGGCCCTACAGAAGCATTTTCTGGAAAATTCACCCTGTCCATTGGATTCAGAACGAAATTTCAATTAAGAATGAGTGGTTTTGAACGTCCATTGACGTGGCCCAGAGAAGAAATCACAGAAGAATCAGTTTTGAACGTTACCGAGTAGCCCTTTTGTGGCCTTTGTATCTCACACGTGTGCACGCATGGGTGCAAAAGGTCAGCATGGTTTTATAGTTCTCAAAGCCCTCTACACGGTGGACGGATCAGATCGGCCATACGAGCAATGGGTGGGGCCCACTACCGTCCGCAAAATGGACGCCGGCTGTCCGTTACGCAGCCGTTTTTTTTTTTTTTTTTCTTTTCTTCAGTCAGAGACGGTCAACCGTCTCTGCCGTTTCTCATGCACGTGTAGTGCACTTGTGCACTATACACACTTTATTCATGTGGGGTCCTCTATGATGATTTTCAGAAATCTTCACCGTCTAAATTATTTCTCATCTCATTTAAACCGTCAATAATAATTTTGAGGTAGTTCCAGATATCAGGTGGGTCCAGAATCAACGGTTTATGGGCTGATCTATCAGTTGGGGCACTTTCTGAGATCTTCAATGGCTGAAATTTTATATGTACGGTTAATTTATGGTCCTCAGGCGACGTATGAAGTTTCGAGCCGAACGGATGGTGGGAACCTCGTGATCTTGCATTCTGGACGTCCTTCAGGTCACTTGAGCTTCAATTTCTAACTTTTCTCGGATTTCTGACCGTGTATATTTGTCAATTTTGGTCCCCTGGAGTGTGTCCCTTGCCTTTGGCGTCATCAGATCGTTAAATCTCAACTTTTAACGTCCTTTTTCCATCCATGCTCATAAAATCACCTTGCAACACAAGAATGAGAAAACAAGCCATTAGATAGCATTATATTCGTAAATTCAGATAATATCTGGGGTCTAATATGCAATATTTGACCCTCAACACAACCCCCAACTAGCATTTTGCTAGTCCTGAGCAAAATATGTGAAAAATAAGTTGAGAATCATAGGAGAACTTTCTATGAAATCGAGTGAGATTTTGAACAAAATACGAGAAATTTAATATCCATGAATGTTAGAAATTGATTTCTCCTGAGCTTAAGCGCACCGTAGACTTCATAATCAAGTGTAAAGCATTAATCCATCAATTAGAAAAATTTTAAACATTGAGATCCATGGATGTATAGTGTAATCTCAGCTAATCACATTAAGATTGAATTTGTTATTTCAGGATCTCATTGGTAACCAGCAAGAGAATTCATGATAACCAAACTTGCCTCATAAATTTCATATTTTGATCTTTTCAACTTTTTATTTTTCCATTAATAGTCATGTCAAAAAGAGGAATCAAATCCTTACCAATAGGGAGCAAACCTATGGCAAAAGACCAATTACCTAATAAATTTTTATTTTTTTTTTGAATGTTTAACCTTGGGGAATCAAACCTTCGCCTGTAGGGAGCAAACCCATGGTGAAGATTAATTGCCCAACCTATTCAATTTTTATACCCTGATTGCAAGATATTTCAGACTGGTTCCTTTCGTGCTTAGTGATTACCAAATTAACCATTCAATATCAAACTAAAACCTTAATGTGAAAGCGAGATGTGACATGTGAAGCCATGACTCAATCAATGTTTAAAATCTCTAATCATGGATTAATAATTCAAACTCAACTGTGGAATCTATCAAGTAGCTAAATCCAAGAGTCATAAATCCACCATTATGTACCTTGAAAATCTAAATTAGGGATATCTGTCAAAATCATTTCGAATTTGTAGAAATTTTCAGAAAAATTTTTTAAAAAAATTTCATAATTTTTGCTCAAGACCAAGAAAATACTGATTAGAAAACCTAATCTCCCACCCCCAACCTAAAATCTACATTGTCCTCAATGTAAAAGATATGAGCATGCAATGCACATGGGACAACGAAAGTAAATGAGAAGTGATGGGAAGATAGTACCTGAATAACGAATCAAGAGAGTTTCCAATAGATCACGGCATGGAAGCTTGTCAGCATGAGAGAGAAAGCAGAACAAAAATAACGAAAATAAAATCCTACCTATACCACTTTCGCAGGTGCTCTCGATTGCATTTAGCGTATGCAACAAGCCTTTAAACCCCTAGGTTACCCCTAGTGGACGAGTTGTAGTCTCGTGAGGGTTTGCAGTAATGTTACCCACAAACATTGAACTAACTAACCTATGAAAGCGACTATCCTAAACCTATGAAAGCGATAAACCTAACTAGACCTCCATCAGACTAGGAGATCAGTCCTGGTAAACAGGAGCAATCAGAGGCATGGACATGTCCTCTAAATCAAATGTCTCAACAAATGGCTTTAATCGATGTCCATTAACTTTAAACTCCTTGCTATTGTCGGGATCTTTTATCTCGACGGCCCCATGAGGATAAGCAGTAACAACAATGTAAGGGCCGATCCAACGAGATCGAAGCTTACCCGGAAAGAGATGTAGTCGAGAGTCATACAAGAGGACTTTCTGACCTGGCGTGAATGATTTCCGTATAATATGTTGATCATGAAACGCCTTCATCCTGTCCTTGTAAATTCTCGAGTTTTCGTACGCATCGTTCCGGATTTCTTCAAGTTCATTCAACTGAAGTTTGCGTAGCGAGCCAGCGTTGTCCAGATTGAAATTCAGATTTTTGATCGCCCAGTATGCTTTATGTTCCAATTCCACAGGCAAGTGACAGGCTTTCCCATAGACAAGTCTAAAGGGAGATGTTCCAATAGGAGTTTTGAAAGCAGTACGGTACGCCCATAAGGCATCGGTCAATCGGATTGACCAGTCCTTACGATCAGGGTTAACCGTTTTCTCTAGGATATGTTTGATCTCTCTATTGAAAATCTCAGCTAATCACATTAAGATTGAATTTGTTATTTCAGGATCTCATTGGTAACCAGCAAGAGAATTCATGATAACCAAACTTGCCTCATAAATTTCATATTTTGATCTTTTCAACTTTTTATTTTTCCATTAATAGTCATGTCAAAAAGAGGAATCAAATCCTTACCAATAGGGAGCAAACCTATGGCAAAAGACCAATTACCTAATAAATTTTTATTTTTTTTTTGAATGTTTAACCTTGGGGAATCAAACCTTCGCCTGTAGGGAGCAAACCCATGGTGAAGATTAATTGCCCAACCTATTCAATTTTTATACCCTGATTGCAAGATATTTCAGACTGGTTCCTTTCGTGCTTAGTGATTACCAAATTAACCATTCAATATCAAACTGAAACCTTAATGTGAAAGCGAGATGTGACATGTGAAGCCATGACTCAATCAATGTTTAAAATCTCTAATCATGGATTAATAATTCAAACTCAACTGTGGAATCTATCAAGTAGCTAAATCCAAGAGTCATAAATCCACCATTATGTACCTTGAAAATCTAAATTAGGGATATCTGTCAAAATCATTTCGAATTTGTAGAAATTTTCAGAAAAATTTTTTAAAAAAATTTCATAATTTTTGCTCAAGACCAAGAAAATACTGATTAGAAAACCTAATCTCCCACCCCCAACCTAAAATCTACATTGTCCTCAATGTAAAAGATATGAGCATGCAATGCACATGGAACAACGAAAGTAAATGAGAAGTGATGGGAAGATAGTACCTGAATTACGAATCAAGAGAGTTTCCAATAGATCACGGCATGGAAGCTTGTCAGCATGAGAGAGAAAGCAGAACAAAAATAACGAAAATAAAATCCTACCTATACCACTTTCGCAGGTGCTCTCGATTGCATTTAGCGTATGCAACAAGCCTTTAAACCCCTAGGTTACCCCTAGTGGACGAGTTGTAGTCTCGTGAGGGTTTGCAGTAATGTTACCCACAAACATTGAACTAACTAACCTATGAAAGCGACTATCCTAAACCTATGAAAGCGATAAACCTAACTATACCTCCATCAGACTAGGAGATCAGTCCTGGTAAACAGGAGCAATCAGAGGCATGGACATGTCCTCTAAATCAAATGTCTCAACAAATGGCTTTAATCGATGTCCATTAACTTTAAACTCCTTGCTATTGTCGGGATCTTTTATCTCGACGGCCCCATGAGGATAAGCAGTAACAACAATGTAAGGGCCGATCCAACGAGATCGAAGCTTACCCGGAAAGAGATGTAGTCGAGAGTCATACAAGAGGACTTTCTGACCTGGCGTGAATGATTTTCGTATAATATGTTGATCATGAAACGCCTTCATCCTGTCCTTGTAAATTCTCGAGTTTTCGTACGCATCGTTCCGGATTTCTTCAAGTTCATTCAACTGAAGTTTGCGTAGCGAGCCAGCGTTGTCCAGATTGAAATTCAGATTTTTGATCGCCCAGTATGCTTTATGTTCCAATTCCACAGGCAAGTGACAGGCTTTCCCATAGACAAGTCTAAAGGGAGATGTTCCAATAGGAGTTTTGAAAGCAGTACGGTACGCCCATAAGGCATCGGTCAATCGGATTGACCAGTCCTTACGATCAGGGTTAACCGTTTTCTCTAGGATATGTTTGATCTCTCTATTGAAAATCTCAGCTTGTCCACTTGTTTGTGGATGGTATGGGGTGCTCACCTTATGCGAGATACCGTATTTCTTCATTAAACTCTCGAATGGTCTATTGCAGAAGTGTGAGCCCCCGTCACTAATGATGGATCGAGGTGTTCCGAACCGCGACAGGATATTTTCTTTCAAAAATTTAATGACCGTGCGATGGTCATTTTTGCGGCACGGAATTGCTTCGACCCATTTAGTGACATAGTCTACGGCGAGCAAAATATACAGATTTCCAAATGATTGGGGGAATGGTCCCATGAAATCAATGCCCCAACAATCAAATGCTTATATAATAAGGATGGGATTCAAGGGCATCATATTTCGACGGGACAATGCTCCCAATTTTTGACAACGCTCACAAGCCTTGCCAAACTCATGAGTGTCCCTGAACATAGTGGGCCAGTAGAAGCTACACTGTAAAATCTTGGCCGTGGTCTTTTTAGCAGAAAAGTGACCACCACAGGCCTGTGAATGACAGAAGGAGATGACACTCTGATGCTCATCGTCTGGTACGCATCTCCTTAAGATTTGGTCTGGATAATATTTAAACAAATATGAATCGTCCCAGAAAAAGTTACGCACCTTGGTAAAGAATTTCTTCTTATCTTGTGACGTCCAGTGTGTCGGTATGGCACTTGTAGCAAGATAATTAACAATATTAGCGAACCAAGGTGAATGGGAGACTCTAAACAGTTGTTCATCAGGGAACATGTCATTGATATGGGTCGCCTCAAGGGAATCAGAGGTATTAAGGCGAGAAAGATGATCGGCCACTACGTTCTCTACTCTTTTTTTATCTTTAATTTCCAAATCAAATTCTTGGAGTAGAAGGATCCATCGTATCGGGCGGGGCTTAGAATCATTCTTAGAAAGAAGATACTTAAGTGCCACGTGATCTGTGTAGATGATGATCTTGGATCCGATCAGGTAGGACCTAAATTTGTCCAAAGCGAACACTACGGCTAAGAGTTCCTTTTCCGTAGTCGAGTAGTTCACTTGGGCAGGATTTAGAGTCCTACTTGCGTAGTGAATAACGTAAGGCCGCTTATCTTTTCTCTGGCCTAGAACCGCTCCAAGAGCATAATCAGAGGCGTCGCACATAAGTTTAAAAGGAAGACTCCAGTCAGGTGGCTGCATGATAGGTGCAGTGGTTAGCATGCCCTTAAGCTTAGTGAAAGCTTCTTGGCACTGCTCAGTCCACTCGTATGGTGTATCCTTTTGAAGAAGATTACATAAAGGACGAGAGAGGAGACTAAAGTCCTTTATGAATCGTCTGTAAAAGCCTGCGTGTCCTAAGAAGGATCGCACGTCCCTGATATTCTTGGGTGGAGGTAGGTTAGAGATAAGATCAATTTTTGCCTTATCTACCTCGATTCCTTTGGACGAGATGATATGCCCAAGGACAATTCCCTTTTGAACCATGAAATGACACTTCTCCCAGTTAAGTACCAAATTTTTTTCTTCACATCTTTTCAGCACACATTTAAGACTTGCTAAGCACTCGCTGAAAGATGAACCAAAAACAGAGAAATCGTCCATGAAGACCTCTAAATATTTCCCTACCATGTCAGAAAAGATACTCGTCATGCATCGCTGAAAGGTGGCAGGGGCATTACATAACCTGAATGGCATCCTTCTGTAAGCAAAGGTGCCATAGGGACATGTAAATGTGGTCTTTTCCTGATCCTCAGGGGCGATTTCAATCTGATTATAACCTGAATACCCGTCAAGGAAACAATAATAGGAATGACCAGCTAGCTTTTTCAGGATTTGATCAATGAAGGGCAAAGGAAAGTGGTCTTTCCTTATGATGGTATTCAGCTTTCTGTAGTCAATGCACATTCTCCAACCAGTAGTAACTCTGGTCGACACGAGTTCATTATTGGCATTGGCTACGATGGTGATCCCGGACTTCTTAGGAACCACCTGAGTTGGACTCACCCATTAACTATCGGATATGGGGTAAATGATCCCCACTTTCAATAGTTTGAGAACCTCGGCCTTAACCACTTCCTTCATGTTTGGATTTAGTCTACGTTGTGATTGCTGAACAGCCTTTGCATTGTCCTCAAGATATATACGGTGAGTACAAATCGATGGGTTAATTCCCTTGAAGTCCGCTATCGTCCATCCAAGAGCTCCCTTATGCTCAATGAGAGTAGATATCAGCATACTCTCCTGTTCTTTCTCCAGGTGGGCAGAGATCACCACCGGGTATGTCTCATCTTGACCTAAATAAACATATTTTAAATCAGAGGGCAAAAGTTTTAGGTCAAGCTTCGGTGGCTTGAGGTTAGACGGTAGAGGCACTACATAAGTTTGGGGCAATTCTTCAATGTGTGGCCTCCACCGGTTAACTTCAAGTACCGGTGCAGTATCAAGCATGGCACACGTCTCCCTAATTATATCATCATCAAGATCATGGGAGTGGGCCAGGCACGTCTCTAGAAGATCAGAGGATAAGGTGAGAGGCGTTCTATCTTCCACAAAAGAATCAATCATATTAACATCGTGGAAATCGTCATCATCCTCTGAGTTGCTGCCGTTATTGAAAAAGATATTCGATTCCAATGTCAAATTTTCAAAGGACATAGTCATGACACCATTCCTGCAATTGATAATTGCATTTGAAGTGGACAGGAATGGGCGACCAAGAATGACGGGAATCTGAGTGCTCGTGTCATTGATGGGTTCGGTGTCCAAGATGATAAAATCAACAGGGTAGTAGAATCTATCCACCTGGACCAACACATCCTCGATGATCCCTCTTGGTATACGAACAGAATGATCAGCAAGTTGTAGTGTGATTCGAGTGCTGTTGGTATACCGAGTAAGGAATCAGATTGACGCTTGCTCCTAAGTCAAGAAGTGCGTGATCAATTCGATAGTTCCCGATCACACATGATATGGTTGGGCAACCGGGATCTTTGAATTTTTGCGGCACATCTTGTTTCAGGATGACACTCACTTTCTCAGTCAAGGAGATCTTCTTTTGAACACTTTTCCGTCGTTTGGTAGTGCATAAATCCTTTAGAAATTTAGCATATGAAGGAATCTGTTTTACAACGTCAAGCAGAGGAATGTTGACTTTCACTTGTTTCAACACCTCTAGGATATCCTGAGAGTTAGATAGACGTTTTGGTTCAACCAACCGTTGGGGAAACGGAGCAACTGGCTTTTCTAGAGGTTCCGGTTCAAATTTTTGTAGGGCGCTACTAGATCCATCCTTGCTGTCCTCTTCTGGTTCTTGAGGCTTTTCGGGCATAACCGGAAGGGATTTGTTAATAACCTTCTCACTCCTAAGAGTGGTGATGGATTTAGCGTGCCCCATTTGATTTGAAGAGCTAGGATCACCTGTCTCGTATTGTAGTTTCGGATTAGGGAGTGATTGTGCAGGGAGTATCCCTTTTTCCATAGCCGTCATACGTGAATCTATTTTTTGCATAAAATCTGAAATTCCTTGCATTGTCTGCGCCAGCTCTTATATAGAAATTTGAACCGATTCTTCTTGAGGTTTCCCCTGATTTGAATTTTGATTGAAGAAACCTTGAGGGGTAGTAGTTTGTCCGTTCCTCCAACTAAAATTCGGGTGATTTTTCCAGCCAGGATTGTAAGTATTAGAAGGTGGTCCATTGAAAGGTCTTTGATAGTTATTTACGGCATTAGATTGTTCATTCAATACATCTCGAAAGGCAGGTATTGAAGGACAATTTTCAGTAGTATGAATGTTGCAATCACAGATGCTGCAAACACTTTCATTAACCTTTTCCTTCCTTCCTTCCATGGCCTCAAATTTTCTGGTGAGATTGGCCACCTTAGCGTTAAGATCATTATCCTCTTTCAGGAGATATATTCCTCCTTTTTCCCTTGAATGAGTCGGCTTACACGTAGTGTTCGTCCTTTGGTAATAGTCTCATGATTGTGTTTTTTTCGCGAGACTATCGAGGTAATCCCATACCTCGTCGACATTTTTATTAATAAAATCTCCGTTACACATTGTCTCGACCATTTGGCGCATGGAAGATGTTAGCCCATCATAGAAAAAATTCATAATGCGCCATATTTCAAAGCCATGTTGTGGGCATGCATTAACCAGATCCTTGAACCTTTTCCAACATTGGAAGAATGTTTCATCTTCCTTTTGGGCAAAGTTCATGATTGCTCTCCTGAGGGTAATTGTCTTATGATGTGGGAAAATTTTCTTTATAAATTCCCTCTGCATATCATTCCATGTGCCAATGGATCTAGGACGCAGTGAATGTAACCACGTCTTGGCTTTTTCTTTCAAGGAAAATGGAAAGAGTTTCAGCCTAATAGTATCCTCAGATACATTAGGAAAGTATAAGGTGCCTATGATTTCATCTAACTCTTTCAGATGCAAATATGGTTTTTCAGACTCAAGCCCATGGAACTTAGGAAGGAGTTGGATAACCCCTGGCTTGATGTCCATATGTCTTGTATTCTCAGGAAAAATCATGCATGAGGGCGTACTCACCCCCGCCGGTTGTAAATAATCTCGTAAAGTACGAGGCGGGGGTGCCTGATGCACCTCATTCTCATCATGTACTTCCTCAACCCTTGGTTGGGGTAGTACTTGAGGTTGATTTTCAGCCATAACGTCTTCTAACTCAGGAGAATTCAAGTGGTGTCTAGTCCTGCGATGGACAGTCAACCCCTCAACTAATCCTCCTTCAGTCACGAGACGTCGAGTGTTGTCGCGTGCCCAATGGGGCATAAAACACACTCAGCCCTCAAATTCTAACTTAAACCTAAGAGAAAGAAAGAAGAAATCTAGAAAAAGGAAAAGATGGAAAGAAGTTACCAAATTTGGAGGCCTAGGTTAAGAATCTGCAAAACAAAACAAAATAAGTTAGTTTCTAAGAGTAGAAAGTCCTAATTAAAAGTAAACTAATTTCTAGGGAAAAGAAGAAATTTCAAAGAAAGAAGAATTAGAAAGAGCTTACTAAATTAGAAGCTTCCTACAAAACAAAAAAATTGGATTAGTTCTAAAAATCAGATAGAAGGAAGAATAGAAAGTTTCTAAAGTTAGGAAAATTTTCTAATAAGAACAATAACTAAGCTTCTAAACCTAGAATTAAAAATTTTTAAAAAGAAAATCTAATCATAAAACTAATTAATTTCAGAAAAACGTAGCCGACAGTCCCCGGCAACGGCGCCAAAAACTTGTTCACTCCCCAAGTGCAGGGTTGTGATGTAGTAATAACTCGGTAAGACCGAGGTCGAATCCCAAGGGACTGAAACTTGTACGTTATCTAAAATTAACCAGAACTAGAACTAGATTAAGATGAAATCTAAACTGAATGTAATTTGAGGAATAATGGTGAAAATATTAATCTAAAATTTATAGAAATCAGAGGAAAGGAAACTAGGGATTCAGAGGATCCACTTGTAGAGATCAGGGAGAACTTATGCTTGCATCAAAAATCATGAAAATTACTGAACTGCCGTTGATCTAGTTTTCAAGGAGATGAAAGGTGTATGAATTAGAATGGATTCCATCACCAAACCATGCCCAAAAGACTATGGCAAACAACAGAATTAAACTAATTACCACCCAATCACATGTATGAAAGTTAGGAAGGGTACCAACATCCAACCATGCCCAGGAGACTATGGTGAACAACAGGGCTTCCTGACATCATAAACATTAAAGAGAACGGAAATATTCAAAGCCATTGCAGACCCATTGTAATTTCAGTCACAACAGACCATTAAAAACCTAAAACATTCCCATATTAATTAATTAAAATCAACGTCAATTCATGCATTAAAATTTAAATAAAATCAAATCTCCCATCTCACTACAAGCTTCACCTCTTAGCCCTAGCTAGGAGGATTTAGCCTGCCATGGATGGGCTCAATCCAAATAAATAAAGAGAAAAAGAAAAGGAAAAGAAAACGGAAAGAAAAAACCAAGCTCCTCTCTCTCTCCTCTGCCCACGTTGAAACCCAAGCTCGAGCCCTCTGTTCTTCCTCCCAAGACCCTGAATGAATGCTCCCCACGTCCAAAAACCTCCTTTTATAGCTGCTGGAAGGCTAGAGTCAGTGACAGAATTGTAGCAGGACACGGAGTGCAATTTTCGCAGCCAAGTTCGTTGCCTCAAAACACGCCACTTTCCTCGCTCAAATTTCAAAAAAACACCGTCCCTTAGTACTTTATTGGGTCCTCTACATGATAGACGGTTCAGATCTGCCATATGATCAAAGATGGTGGGCCAAAACTGTCCGAAAAAGTCAGTTTTCGCGGATGTGCGAAACCTTTCGCACCATTTCGCTGTTGTGGTCGGTGGGCCCTACAAAAGAATTTTCTGAAAAATCCACCCCGTCCATTGGATTCAGAACGAAATTTCAGTTAAGAATGGGTGGTTTTGAACGTCCATTGACATGGCCCAGAGAAGAAATCACAGAAGAATCAGTTTTGAACATTACCGAGCAGCCCTTTTGTGGCCTCTGTATCTCACACGTGTGCACGCATGGGTGCAAAAGGTCAGTATGATTTTGTAGTTCTCAAAGCCCTCTACACGGTGGACGGATCAGATCGGCCATACGAACAATGGGTGAGGCCCACTACCGTCCGCAAAACGGACGCCGGCCGTCCGTTACGCAGCCGTTTTTTTTTTTTTTTCTTTTCTTCGGTCAGAGACGGTCAACCGTCTCTGCCGTTTCTCATGCACGTGTAGTGCACTTGTGCACTATGCACACTTTATTCATGTGGGGTCCACTGTGATGATTTTCAGAAATCTTCACCGTCTAAATTATTTCTCATCTCATTTAAACCGTTAATAATAATTTTGAGGCAGTTCTAGATATCAGGTGGGCCCAGAATCAACGGTTTATGGGCTGATCTGTCAGTTGGGGCACTTCCCGAGATCTTCAATGGCTGAAATTTTATATGTACGATTAATTTATGGTCCTCAGGCGATGTATGAAGTTTCGAGCCGAACGGATGGTGGGAACCTCGTGATCTTGCATTCTGAACGTCCTTCAGGCCACTTGAGCTTCAATTTCTAACTTTTCTCGAATTTCTGACCGTGTATATTTGTCAATCTTGGTCCCCTGGAGTGTGTCCCTTGCCTTTGGCGTCATCAGATCGTTAAATCTCAACTTTTAACGTCCTTTTTCCATCCATGCTCATAAAATCACCTTGCAACACAAGAATGATAAAACAAGACATTAGATAGCATTATATTCGTAAATCCAGATAATATCTGGGGTCTAATATGCAATATTTGACCCTCAACAATAACCACGAGTGCCCCTTTTGAAACTTTAATGACACCATCAATACCAGTGAATTTGCACCTTATAGTCTGGAGTACACCAAGAGAAATAAGACTTTTCTTCATATCAAGAACGTGCCTGACATCAGTTAAGGTACCCTCCATACCATCAAACATTTTGATGCTCACTGTACTAATAGCCACAATATTATATGCATTGTCATTGTCCATAAAAACCTGTCCACCATCGTATTCTCTGTAACAAGCGAACCAACTCCAATAAGGAGTCATGTGATATAATTTTTCTGTGTCAAGTATCCACTCGTCTTTATGATTTTTGTGTAAGTGATCAATCATGGAAACAGACAGAACGTCACCACGGCTTGTTTCTTCATCAGAAGTGACAACATTGGCCTCCTTAGAAGAAGTCACTGAATCTATTTTTTTTCGCTTTACGATTTTTACAATCCTTCTTCATGTGTCCAAACATCCCATAGTTCCAGCACTTTAATTTTTCTTTGCCTTCGCCCTTGGATTTGGATCTAGGCTTTGAGGATCTTGTACCTCGCTCAGAATCTCTGCCCTCATTATCAGTGCATCGAAAGATGTCCCCATGTCATCGTTTAGCTTTCTCATGACATTCCCTTAAAGGGCTGAGATAATGATTTCGACATTCAGAGTTTTATTTGCGGTGCATATTGTGTCCTTGAATGACTCATACGATGCACGAAGAGAATTTAATAATATACATATCAGTTCTTCATCTTTGACCGCTTCTTCCATATCGAGCTATTTACACATCAATTTATTAAAGTTGCTGATGTAGGCCTCCAGATCTCAACCCTCTGCCATCTTGAAGATATAACACTGTAGCTTCAAGTATATGCGATTTTCAAAGGACTTCTTATCATAGATGTTCTCTAACTTCGTTCACAAACTAGATGCAGTTTTCTTCCTCAAAACATTATAGAGAACCTCATCCGTGAGACATAAACAGATAGAGGTTAAAGCATTACCATTAAGGTTTTCTCATTCTTCATCTTTCATGGTAGATTTTTGCTTCTCAAGAGCCTTAATATCGCCTTACTTGGTTAATAGGTTAATCATCTTAACCTTCCATTACTCAAAATTATTTTTGCCTAAGTACTTCTCAATATCAAATTTGCCGTTTCCCATTATTATTAATCCTACAGATTCAGATATGTGCCCTAACGATATCTCTGACACCACTTGTTGGGATTTGTGCTGCGGAATTACACAAATATAGATCTAGGATAACAATCAAAGAGCACCCAGCAATTACAAGAGAACATAAGGATTTAACGTGAAAAATTCTTTCAAAAAAAAACTACAGTACAAGGTGACAGAAATCTATTATGAAAATAGAAATTACAAATAGAAAGGTCTTACCCGATTTGAACAACCTTAAATCTCACCCTTGCTACATTCTTTGATAACCCTAGAACATTTTTAGAAACTCTTGGAATACCTTTAAGAAGCCTTAGAATATATTAGAAATGCTCTAAGGACCCCTATTTATAGTTTAGGAAACTCCACTTACGCACTGACTTTGAAAAAGTTTGAAAACTGCCTCAAATTTACGTAGACCGCTCGTAGTCCGCGTAACCTTTGACTATTCGAAGAAGGGCTTCGACTAGTCGAGGCAGTCCCTCGACTGGTTGAGCACCTCGGACCAGATTTAAGACATCTGTTTTAACAACGTTGCTCACAAAAGAGATTAAGGCCTTTGAAAATTGTAACGCATTGGAATTTATTTCGTATAACCTTTTTGATGACAACTTCTTGTTTCTCCTGCAACAAACATTGGCACTTCAACGAAGTTCAAAACCGAAGGATTATTACTCATTCAAATAGGGATGACTAGTGCATTAGTTTTAGCATAAAATGATGAAAATGCAATAATTGAGATTTATTTTTCTTTTGAGATGATGATGATGATATATATATATATATATATATATATATATATATATATATATATATATATATATATATATAAAGGCTAAAGGACAAACAAAAAGAAAAGCAAAACTGTACAACACTTTACATTTAGGGCTCGTTTGGATACCACTAAATAAGTTGGCTTTTTCTATTTACATGAATAGATAAGTGATTTATTTCATATAGGTAAGTTTGGCTCATGATTAGTTATAAGTAATTTTTTTTACTTAAAGGTACTTAATCCCTTTGATTTTTTATTTTTTATTTCCTAAGTTGACGAAGAGAGTCATAAAAAGATACAAAAGAGAGGAGAAGCAGATAAGTATGTTGCTCGCCCAACATACTCATCTTTTTAATAAGTAGAAACGCAACTTAAGATTCAAACCCCCTCTTTTGAGTCTATTCTATTAAAGACTCATCCGAGTCCTTAAGTCAACCCAGCTTAACTAAACATTAATTCGTGATTTTTGAACCAACGTTTTAACCCTTTGGAAAATGAATCAGGTCTGTCATAGACTGACGTCTCCCTAAATGCCTGAGACTGTCCACCTCATACAGATGGAACCCACTTATTTGTTGGGCTAGGGATGTTTGGGCCAGAATCCTCTAAGTACTGCATTACAAACAACAAAATTTCGAATCTTTTCAACACAATGGTGGACCCGCTTTCCACGAACATTCGTATAGGATCCCACCTTCCAGTGGATCCATTTAGCTGGGCCCATCGAATTAGCCCATCCTGGACCTTTCAAAAGATAGCCCTGGGGCCCAGCCCAATCAAAATCTTGGCCCTAGCGTTTGCGATCCTCAATTATTAGAGGTGGTGATTGTAGGGCCAAAAAAGGCCTCATGCCCGTGTCGTGCTTTTCCACCCGGCCATTCAAATATTCTCTCTTTTGCTCAGCTCGAGAACGGTCCGTTGCCAGCCCTATTAATTACAAATAATGCGTAAGGACAAAAGTGGGCTTCCTGCTCCCATTGGTGGAGAAGTTGTGGGGCCCACACCCAAATTGTCATTTGGGTGGATTGAAACTCTTACATACCTCCAACGAGTCGGCACTTGTACAATGTATGCTCCACACACAGACTGCGTCCGTTTGATTGTGACGAGTGAGGTACTCACCAACAAATTATCTAAACCGAAGGACGTGGTGGGCCTTACTCGTCCTGTTATAAATATACCGTATCCACTATTTGGTGACTGCCCAAAATATCTTTTGTTGGTATCATTGTTTCCTTTGGAAAGGATAAAATACCCTCGGTTGTATGGAAATTCCAACCTCATACTTTGCACGTTGCAGGGAGGGAAGTGGATTAGGGCCGCCCAATTGTGGCCAGACCTGAGAAGGGTCACTGTTTAAAATCTTTAGCAATCAGACAATCATTTCCATTTCTTTTGTCCACTTTTTACCCTTTACCGTTGCAACAGTTTCTCAACACAACGGGCTTGATTCTGATTTAGGGCCAGATTTTAAACTGGTTGTGTTCAGCATGCATGTGGGCCCACCAACCTCCCATTTCCTAGAAAAAGAGGGCAGCGAATGGGCCAGGTTCGGTCCAGTCCAATTCAAGCCCAAAAAAAAATAAAAATAAAAAAATCAAAAGCCGTGAGATTTGATCCACGACCTGCGTGCAGGCCTTAAGAGTCTGGCCTACCCAATACATGGCAGAAATAACCGGGCCCACATTCGGTCTCCGGGGCCATTGCCTGGCTTTCCACCTTTCCACCTACAGATCAAATCGAAGATAGTCACTTGGTGTGCTGGGCATGAGAGACAGCCCAGCCATTGACTGGATGGGATGAGATACCCAGTCACACGTACGCAGCCGATCGTTACACATGACTAGACACCTACTGGACAGTAAAAAGGGAAAACATCCAACGGTCCAAATTCAGCTTCTCATCATCGAACTGGCTCTTGGGACTAGTTATTTGATACTCTGGTTGAGCTTGATGGTCCATACTCTAGCTCTAAGAAATTGGAAACGTTGCATGCATTAGCTCAAATCAAACTGCCTACAATGCGAGATAGACCATCGCGAGGCCATGAAGCTCAAAATTATTTGCATGGAGTGACCCTAAACTGTCGCTGATGGACATTTGTTTATTGAATTACATCCATTGACTATTTTTCATTTCAGCCCTTCATTGAATGGTAACAATGTTAGGGTTCTACGCTAAAAAACTAATGCCACATTATCTTTTACATTGATTATATATAATACATTTATTTATTGGATCCATTGATGTTTATATAATATATTTAATCATGAGGATTTGAGAAGAATTTTGCTAGTTATTTTTAGGCACTTGAGATTTAACATAATGTCATCTTGCATAAGGGGATCTAAACTTGGTATTGGGATGGGACAATCTCAATTATCAAGCAAGACTTAGAATTTTTGTTACCTTTTCAATAGGTTGGATGATAAATAAACATTTTAGTGAAATTCTAGGGATTCAATTACAATTGTTTCGAATGGGTAAAAGTGTCAAATTAATATGTTTCAAACATTTCATACATTAATTAACAAACATGTTATTCTAGATTTACTATTAGTTTTCCAACTTCAAATTTCAGATTTAGACCTCATACTTCCAACTTCGGATTTCGGATTTAACTAACAGGTCCTTAGTCCTCACATGAGAGTTTTGAATATACTATTGATATAGTACCATGATGGAATCTTTGGATTGACAGGATTGATGGCAAATATCTAAGTTAGGAGAATTATCATGTTCAAACTAGAAAGCTGTAGATGCACTAGCTCCATCAAATTTTTAGACAATAACTTGCTGACAGATAAGTCTTGATTAAATGTAGTTGTAGTTCAGTTCATGAGGTTGCTAGGTGACCAATAAACGTGAGTGTATTGTTTGCATATATCATGATTATTAAAATTTATATGTTTCTACCAGGACCTATTTGGTTTATCCATACATTATTATTAATTAACATTATGATTTAGATAGTTTACTAAGTGTTTCAAAGGCTTGTTAACACCTTTTAAGTTTTCAACTGATTAATTGTAGGTTTCAATTATCAACTTTTGGTTTTAATAGTTTATCTATTTTAAATTATGCTTAATAGACATTTGTTAATTAATTTATTCCTTAAGCCGACATGGGTATTAGCTAAGAATGGTGATCATAGAAAGTGGAGAGATTTGAACAATAAAAGTTTAGGGAATAAAAACAAATTAACAAAGTTTTGTGATAGGGACTTATATATTGTAAATAGATCTTTTCTTTAGAGCTTATTTGATTTTTCAAAGCGAGTGTAAATACCTGTAAATGAGTAATTATTATCTTTTCACTCATTTGAAAATTCATCAAAATTTTTACTTTGAAAATTGGTTTAAAAGAACAATTTTAAATTTTTGGACTGTACGGTGATATATATGATATGCATGTTTTGTTCATCTGTTTTATAATATCATTTTGATGCATGAGTTGAAAAATAAAGTAGATCTAACACTCAAGTAACCTACACCAAAAGCTATAGTAGCCCCATTCCCTTTTTCATATGTCGTGGTCTACTTGAGCTTTTGATATGCCTTATTTTTTAGCTCATTCCACAAATTTAGTTGGCATAATGGATGAATGATGTGAATAAGTGACATGCATCACAATGGGATCCACAAATACTTTACATAGTAAGAGGTTTTTGTATCTACAAAGTAGGTGGTCAATTCATGAATAGAAAAGAATGCCATGGATGCATAAGGAAATGATTATAACCTAAATACAAGGAATTTACCAAAGAACTGGAAAATCAAATGGGACCTTAAGGAAAGGATATCTCTCAATACATGAGAAAGCCAATTTTTTATCATTTACACATGCAGTCACAGCTGTACTTACGCATGCATTCACACCAATAGTTTTTCACGGGAACCGGTAACCCATGACCTTATGTTGAAACTCCTGTGATTTAATCGCTTAGGGATGACCAAGGACCCGTGTTAGAAAGTCACTTCTATATGTATAGAGAGAGATGGATCACCACAGGGACAGTTTCAAGTTAGTCCTTGCTCCTACCAAAAGGCTGACTTGCTAGCTCATTGCATATCTTTCATGTGAGATGAGTCAATAAAAAACTTTCAACTCCAGTAGATCAACAACAATAAACACCAATTGGAAATATCAAACCCTTTTTATATTCAAATATAGAATTGTTAAGTAAAATTTTGCATTTCGGAAATATGAAATCATCAAAATAAATATCTTTATATTTAATTTATTAATCTAAACTTTTGAAAATTATATTTTTTATCTCATTGCAAATAAAAAATAAAAAAATAAAATCAAACAAACCAGTCATTCATTCGAAAAGAAATGGATCCCTTTCTATATTTAGGTAAGGAATTATTTCATAGATCTTCCTGTTTCTCAAATTATGAATTATAAAAACGGAAATCTTTAAACTTAATATAATAATATGATTTTTTAAAAAATAATTTTTATTCCACTGAAAAAAGAAAAAAAATCTAATAAACCAATCATCCATTTGAAAGAAATGAATAACCGCTTAGATTTATGATATCTAATTGGAGCCCACGTTAAAGACAGATTACATTGAGCTGTTATTATTCCACGTATATAGCCTGCCTATCAAAGTCAGTCCCGTTCGGTCTAAAATAATCGAGGCACCTGTAACCCCATCTCCAACTGCTGACATTTTCCACCATTTAAAAATGGTGGTCACTTTCAACCGTACACATTGCATGGTTTCAACTTTCAAAGGGATCCGGACCGTCCAAACCTCTGACACCATTGCTGATGAAGCATACGCAAAGAATTAAACTGGAAGAGTAACGTACACGTTGTGATTCTCCTTTCGAATATGGATGGTCCGGATAGTTGTAAATAAGTGTCCCCAGTCCACACCCCCCACGCCGCCCCCGGAGAAATTTAAAACAGTGATAAACTAACAGACAAATAATGCTGATTTCAAATCTCCGCGTATTGCCTCTGTCGCGAGTGACGAATTAGCATGTGTCGCCACTAACTCTGGCCGACATGATGAGATGCTTCGATGATTTGAATCGTCCATATTCTCTTATAACTACAACTAATCGATGATCATATCCTATGACTTTCAGAGTTTATTTAGAACCATCGAAAATTACCTTTTTCATATTTCAAACTCATCTAGATACAAAAACGTCCATTCTGTGTAAAAAAATTTCCTGTGGCCCTTATTCCATACAATCCACAACACAGACGGTTCATATCACCATAAAACACCGGATGTGGGCCCCACAATTCGTCGACAAACACATGTCTATTATTCGCGATAGATAATAAACGAACACTCCTGTCAAATCTCGTTAACCGCAATTTCTCGACATTGGTATTTGTCAAGAGATATTTAGATTTTAAGGTTTTTCCCGACATATTATCAGGAAAATCTCGATAAAATAAATATATTTTAATATTTATCTTGAAGGAATTAAAAATTTTAAAATTTGAAACATTTATCTTTATTTTTTTAAAAAAATTGCTATAATTTCGCGGTATGTTAAGAAAATTATGACTGCCCATGATCCGAAAATAATGCAATATTATCGTTATATGAATTTATCACGATAATATCGCGATATTTATAACAAAGCTCCCCTTAGAAAGCAAAACCTTAAATTTCGGGAGCAGTTAAGAAGGACAGCCAAGCGAGGGGACCACCACACTCCTCGTGCCAGCTGTATGGCACCAAACGCCTGCCACCCTGTAAACAACGGGCAGCCTCTGAATGCAGGACACCATTGGACGGTCAGGACGGGCAGCCTACCCGTCCAACCTTCCCCACCTGTATAAAACCTGATGCCAACCTTTCCTAAATCCTCCGCTCCCTCCTCGCTTCCCTACTTTTCCTCTTTGTCCGAAATTCCACAGAGGAATCGTAGAAAAAAAAAAGCCCGAATTCCTTCATTTTCTCTTTCAAATCCCAACAATGGAGTCTTTGAACGTTAGAGTCTTCGCATTCCTTGTGTTGGCTTTCATCGTCGCCTCTCTCGACATGGCCGCCGCAGCTGATGCTCCGGCGCCGAGCCCCGCCTCCGACGCCACGGTCTTTTCCCCCACCCTATTCGCTTCTTTCTTCGCCCTTCTCTTCGGATACTTCCTCTGTTAGAAGAATCACTTTCCATGAGGATTCTCTATCTTTCTCTCTCCCGATCAGATGTTCTGATCGATGGAGGCATGTACTGAGATGGGTTGGATTTGATTTTTTATTTTGTGGGTGTTTTTTTTTTTTTTTAAAAAAAATTTGATTTTTTATATATAATTTCGATGTTGGGTTGTTTGTGATGGGCTTGGGTGATGCGTTTTTATTGTAATTGAGGTGGGATTATTGAAGATAATGGGGATGGATTATCATCTTTGAAATTTTTTATATGGTTAGAGAAATAAAGGCGGAGAGAGATGGTGGTGATTTGTGAGTTTTATTTATTTGTTTTTTTTATGTATATGCTTTTGCTACACTTGTAACATTAAAAGGAGTATGTATTGATATTGTGTTTAATTTGTTACTGCCCAATGATAAAACAGTGTCAAACGCGTAGCTTAATTTTGTGGTGGGGCATCCCTCTTGAATCATGGCATCCATGTAGCTGCAGAAACAGTGGGAATTCACATGGTGAAGGTACGGTTCGGTGGTCCATCTGACTACTTAATCGTATGGTCCCTCTATTTTGTTTTTGTATAATGCAGCAACGTGATGATGATGATGATGATGGCAGAGCACGAGGTTCCTGATGGCAATGACGATGTTTCAATCGGACGGTGAATAATGAGTCACGTGTGGAGATATTTTTCGGTGAGGGCAGGGGTTAGTGTCTTTTGTCAGTTGGAGAATGCGTGGGCAGCAAGTAATCAGAGCGTTGGTTGGTATTTTGTGGACAATCTTTTCAAGCAAAAGACAAGATTGCCCCTGTGATCAATCAGAGCGGTGGTTGTGGTGACCTGTCCTTGGTATGGATGTGCGTGATTTGTGGACTTGGCAAATCACAAGATACGATTCGGGCTCTAGCAGTTGGATTTTGGTCCCTATTAAATACTACAAATCCTTTATTTGATGTAAGGTTAGGATGACGTCCGTGTTCCAAGCAAAAGAGCCTAGTCATTGAACGGTTGAAATAATTGACAGCTTTTATTTGGTGTCTTTTCCCAATTCAAGCAGATTCAAAGGCTGAGATCCACCACCCCGTCCATCAGGCACGGGGCACTTTCTCATGTTCGCCTTTGAATCCAGATATCATGACCAGCCATAACTCGATATGCTACACCGTTGGAGAAAGTTGGATGGGACGCCTACCATTTAGCCGCGTGTAGAGCCCACCATGCCGTTTATATATAACAACCAATCTGTTCACCTGATTTCCCTCAACAGTGATGATGCACCTGATGGACGGGATGGGACACGTGTCCTTTCCTGGTGTTAGAGAAAATGCGAGTACTAGTTTACCCTTAATTTATTATGTAACTTAGCACAGCATCCACAGACTTAGGTGGGCCACACCTAAAGGAGTCGTAAAATCATGCTTAAAACTTATGAATTTACATGGTGTGTTAGAATGTCTTGATTCTTTCTGGCCGCTCCTACGTCATTGTGGAGCGTGTCAGATGAACAGGTTAGATGGCATATATACACCAAGGTACCAAGCGTAGGGTACCTGAGTTTGAATATGCCTGATTTTTAAGCCCAGCCCAAAAACAGCTCGAGGATGGACGCATCTCATCCGAAAGTAGTCGTTTCATCCACGCAGCGAGAGTCACGCCACCCGCGTGTCTAGGCAAGTCACGCCACGCCACGCCAGTCTTTTGGGAAGCCGTTTGGCTGGTGTACCACACACGACCGTCTTGGCTGGTGTCTTGATGTCACAAGTTCCGTAGGTCCCATCACGAGGTACATGTTATGTTCAAACCGTCCGTCCACTTTAGGAGCTCTTTGTGCCGCTAAATAAGACAGATCCAAAGATCGATAAAAGGATTTCAATGGTAATCATTCAATCCACCACTACTTTTTGAAGTGTGGTCCACGTGTGATCTTTGGATCCATCTTATTTTTTGGGTCTATCCTTACAACAAGCTCCTCAAATGGATAAACAGTTTTGATATAATACACACCGCATAGTTCTATACCTCAGTCTTAACCCGATCCGATCCAACTTACCGTGAGGTTAGGAATTCTCAACCCAAGCTCAACCTAAGTGAGTTTGGTCAAGTTAATTAGGTTGGTTAGGTTGATATATGCTAATATTTTTATTGTTACATTAATTTATTATATTTTTAATATATTTTTTATTATATATATATATAATTTTATTAATTAAACATGTAGTTATTTATTATAAAGAATTTTTTTTTAAAAAACAAACAAGCTAAAGTATAGTATAATTACTCTATTAAAAGTCATGTGTATAAGACAATCTTGCTTATCTTGTTAGCTTGAGTAAGGTAAAAGATGTGTACCAATGAAACTCATACTTTCTTGTACCTTCAACACAATGATATCCACGCTTAATTATAATTTATGAGTAACTTAGATATATTCACTAGGTTAGGGTTAGGCCGGATAACCTAAGACTCAAGTTTTAGCGGTTGGTGCTTGTATACATCATGTCTGAGCCCAACACAATGTCAGCTCCGTCGGGTTGAACCCCCGACTTTAAGCTCTGGTCGCACACCATCCATTCCGCTTCCGCTTTTCGAAGTCAGCGTATACCACGTGTACAGTTGCCTGGGCATCAAGCGTCATCCGCTGCCTGAGTATCATAATCGAAAATCCAAATTTTTTCAACGCTTGTAGATTTCAGACAACTGTCTTAACATGGTTGGAGATTTGTGCATGCCACTTCTCATGCTCCACGGGCGCATTTATAGTCAGATGTGCATTCTAGACGGCTTGATATCATCGTCCATCAGTGCTGCCACTTGCGTCAGTGTAAGAGCCAAGAAGGTAGCGATCTTGGCAGTGGGGAAAACGGACTTGATGTACTCTCCTCAGTGTGAAGTTTCTGTCCATAGATCGGATGGCTAGAATAGTCTGCATCGAAGTCCAACTTCTCCCGTGGCTCATTCATGATTATATATCTGTCTTAAATGGTTTTAACTAGTCATGCACATGCCCCATCTTGCAGATCACGAATTCACACCAGGACCCTGAGGACTACAACGGGCCTCTTTTAAGGTTGAATAACGGCTCCCTCCTCAATTTGCATGATTGCATCATGTGGCAGTAGGGACCGTTGATCTGGTAGCCCACCTTGTGTAGGGGGCCACAAGCAAAAACTCGCTGATGGTTGGATGACTCTGACCGTTTAGCATATGCGAGTTTTAATGATTCAATGAGAATCGTTGCCAGTCATACTCGAATTGCAGTGCTGTGATGTGTTACGGTTGGAAAAACGTGTTGGAAGCACTGAAAAATAAAATAAAATATTTTCGTTCGTGAGCTTGAATCACCTAAGATATAAGGGTGATTCATCCTCTTATCAAATTATTAATGGGTTATAGGTGAATTGATTTTAGGATAAAGCAAGTCTATTTGAATTCTACATTCAACAATCATGAAGAGTTCACTTAAGAACAATTCAACATAACAGATCTTCTAGTTGCATCAAATTAAGATGCGTTAACAATATTCTAAAATAAAGATGTAATCTGAAGAATTTGATGGATGGGGAGAGATGTGAGTTTGAGACGATGGAATTTGGATAGGAATGATCTAGTTTATATATATACCAGGGAGGGGATCGTTGCTAAGTAGTCATTAATGGTTCAGAACGTTTGAAAAATGTTTCCGACCATTGATCATTAATTTCAACTGTTTTGGTCATTGGATCAAAAGATTTGACCGTTGGATCATTATGACCCATCTATTTTTGAATTATTGCAGCTTTCAAGGCTACTATTTGTTTGCAAAAACAATTAACTATTTAGGATTAATAATTTAACCGTTCTTAGTCGCCAATAAAGTCCTACTCATTTCAAAGCCACCGCACTTAAGATCATACTGGACCACTTGCACCATAATTGTACAGTCTTGTGACG
Organism: Magnolia kwangsiensis; assembly: GCA_037074715.1. Lineage (NCBI taxonomy): Eukaryota > Viridiplantae > Streptophyta > Magnoliopsida > Magnoliales > Magnoliaceae > Magnolia > Magnolia kwangsiensis. Next base: position 11,667,916 of record CM073571.1, read on the forward strand.
GTTTGCATAAAATCGTGGGGGAGCGACCACTCTATGACACGATACACACGTGTGAACTGCAAAGTGTGCCAACTACTACTATCACATACCCACGCCCTCCCCCACACTCATGCCCGTGCCTGTGTCCGAGCTCGAGCGTGCGCGCGTGCATGCAAGCAATGCAAGTTGCACTTTTTCATTTGAAATTTTCAAAACAGTTTGGTGGCAAAACCAAAATTCCAAAATTTTTGAATATTTGGTTTTTGCAAATTTTAACAATTACAACCTCCAGGTGTTAAGTTTGGAAAAGTACTTCCTTTGATTAGTATGGGCTCATCGATCTTTTGTCAAGCTAATATTTTTAATGTAGGATTAAAATAATGATTCTCACCTAAAACTTGATCTTTGATACAAACAAATTTATTTTGTTGTTTTATATTCTAATTGGTCCACATTATCACTAATGTTGTCAGCATTATTACATCAATTATAGTATGGGATGATGTGGTCCAATCAAATTACAACAAAACATAAGTTTTTGGCAGAGGATCCTAAAATGGATGGAAATCTCCACTCGCATTTCAAAATGGATTTTCAAGACTCTGCAAGGTCCACACCAATGCACCTGTCATCATCTACTCATTCCATCTGTTTTTGTCACATAAAATAGTGAAGATAATGATGTTATTGAAATCATTTTTTGGGTCTACGGTGATGTTTATTTATCATCCTAATGTCATACAAACATGAGCTAAGGTAAAATACAAATATCATCTTGCTTCAAAACTTTTGTGGCCTTTTCAGTGGTCCGCATTTAATTGCCACGGCTTCCCACGTGTGGTCCGCTCGAATGTTGAATATGTTTCAATTTTGAAATCATGCTCTAAATTGAGCTGTAAAAACGACTGAAATGCGTGATAAGACACGTACATTTCGGTGGGCCCCACAGGGTTAACTCTCCGTGATGTAGCGTGGTCAGTTACTCATTATACAAGCGAGCATACACGTGCTAATATGATTTATGTAGGCGATATATGAGTTTTTCATCAGGTGGGCCACCCTGTTCAGATCTTTTAGTCAGAAAACAGGCCTCTTAACTCCCCGGTAAGCCGAAGATCCATAGAGTGTGACCCATCTAGCGGAGAGCTCAGATCTCTCACACGTGTGCCTTATTGGCATATTTGCCTGTGTGTGAATGGAAGGGCTGCAATCCACAAGGCTTACACAGATCACAGTTGTATGGCAATCAGGACCGATTGGATATCTGACCCAACGAGCATAACCGAAAAGCTGCACTGAGAATTAACGGTAACAATCTGAATTTTCTTTCCCTGAAACTCACTCTTTACTTTCAGTCCTCTCTTTGATAGCCACTACTTGGATGGTTAGGATTTCTTGATCTGCGTGATTTTACAGATGCACTTCATCCACATGGCACGGATAGCAATTCATCAGTACCATCAGGTGAGGAAGATGAGTTACCACCTATTTTTAAATGGTGCAAAACAAACATGGGAATCTTGCGCCCTTGTTTTTTCTTTAAAGGGGGGCAAGAAAGAAAAAGCACTATCATAGTGATCATCCAAGCACATGGCTTGGGAAAGTATCTGAGTCAGGGTCGTTGGATGGCCTTTGTCAGCGAGGAATAAGTCCGAGAGAGGTGGGTCCCATCAATTAATGTTCCCATGTTACCTTGTCTCTTCCTCCAATTACCAAACAAAGAGACCCAATTGCCCCATGAAGTTACAAAATTACCACTCTATCCTTCCATTCCGATTACCTTCAATCCGCTGTAACAACACGCGTAGCCCTCCCTGATGTTTGTGAGAAATTCATTCGTTCATTTATTTTTTAGGTCATATTTAAGATATGATCCAAAACTCAATTGGATTACAGGACAGGAAAAAGTGATAAGGAAAATGTCTACTGTTGAAACCTTCTTAAGAACTGCTGTAGTGTTTACTGCCTATGCAAGTTCATCCCATTTGGATGAGTTAAAAACACAAAAAATATTAACCCAAGCCAAAACTTTTGTGGCCCAGTGACTAATTCAAAGAATGACCTCCAATTCCCACTGCTCTTGTAGCATAAGTCACATGAGTTTTAGATCTGACTATTTGTTTGCTGGTGTCTTAATACGAATGGAAAAAATGGATGAATAAACCAAGCATTCTTTAAAAAAATTCATAGTAGGCCCACATAGGTTACTATCGAGGGCCGCATGCAATCCGAGTCCCATTTGCTCTTTTTACTCCAACTGCCCTGCAAGGGACGCGGAATGGCAAGTGACCCAGCACTGGCTAGCTGGCTGGTGTCAAAGTTCTATGCCCCTACCAGTAATGTATGTTTTATCCACGCCATTGATCCATTTTGCTATCTTATTTTAGGGTATGATGGGAAAAATGATACAGATGCAAATCACAAGTGAACCTCACCATAGGAAAATAGTATTGATTGAACATCCATCATTAAAAACCTCCTGAGGCCCATTGTATTGTTGATTTTCCATCCAACCTATTGGTAAGCTTACATAAACTTTGATGAAGGGAAAACACAAATATCAGCTTGATTCAAAACTTTTGTGCCCCCCAAAAAGTTTTCTACGATAAGCCTTTAATCCTTACTAGTTCCTATGATGTGGTCCACTTGAGATTTGAATCTACCTCATTTTTAAACTCATGCCCTAAAATTAAATGACACAAGGGATGGGCTGCATGGATAAAACATATATATCATAGTGGGGGCATAGAGCCTTGACACCAGCTCGTGTTGGGGCCACTAGCCAAACCTCGTCCCCTCGAGGAGATCACCCTCAGCAGTATGGTCTTTTGGCTATTAAATGGAAACATTTTCATCAAAGGAAACGGAAAAATCATTTCCATGGAAACGTTTATGGCCTTACTTTATTATGTTCATGACATCCACTCTTACCTTTATATGCGTTGCCCCTCGTTTGGGCGAGGGCCCACAAATCACCCGCAACCGTGACTCGTGGGACATACAGCGAGAAAAACGGAACTAATTGATAGGATGCCGAACCGGCAACCCTTGATTTTATAGAGGGCTCACTTCGTTGTGTATTTGCTATCCAACTTATTCACCTGAAGCATCTGCCCTAAATAAAAGGATCTAATGGCTAATAAGTCATTTCGACACTCCAATGGATCTTATCAGAGATCAATGATAATGGGCATCCTCCATGAACGGACGACGATTAGCTATGGGTGGCTTTGGCTACTGAAGTGACGCCACCAAGTTCCGTGGACCCCACCATGATATATGTATTGCATCTACACCATTCATCCATTTGGAGATATCATTTTAAAGCATGAGCCAAAGAATGAGGCAGATCTAGAGCTGAAGTGGACCCAATGTCAATGAAACCTTCTTGGGGCGCACAATGATGTTTATTTGAGATCCAACCTGTTCATAAATTCCCATAGACATAAACCAAGGGACACCCTGATCCATAGCTCAATTGGTAGACTGAGTGAAGATACCTCGTTTCAAATAGAGGTCTTGATATCGAGTCCCTAGTGGGTACAAGCCAACCCAAGATAAAAAAACAAATATTAACTCAAAATGAAACTTCTATGACCTCCCAAAAAGTTTTCAATGATAAGCATTCAATTCCCATTATTTTTTATGATAAAGTTCACTTGAGCTTTGGATCTACATCAATTGGTGTAAATACAACAGATACATCGTGATGGCCCCCTGGTGGGGGTGGGTTGGCTTGTACTACTAAGCTAACCCAAAAAAAAAAATACAAAAACAAAAACCCTAAGCAATCATGACTGTTTCCTACTAATGGTTCAGGTTAGCTTTTCAAACTGATTTTGAACTAGTCATAGCACATTTAATAAGTAGGTTGGATGTCATCACCACATCATAATGAGCACCGGGTAAAATGATTTCAACCTGTTAAAAATGTTTTTTAAGGGCCTGTTGGGCCAGCTGCATTAGGAAGGAGTACGTGGGATTGAATAAGAAAAATCAATGGTTCAAACTTCATGTATGTTTTGTTATTAGATTTGGTGGTTTTGGTTCAAGACTTTGGAAACTCGACCGGATAGAAATTTGAATTCTCCCTATCTCACTAGATTTACAACTATAGGAGGGAGTGAATCCCACATAGATTCAAGAAGAAGAAAATATTAGTATGATGCATGATAGTGTACGGGCATCACAAAGTTTCATGGGACCCACTATGATATATATATATAAATATATACACACACACACATATACTGTCCATCCATTTTGAGAGATCATATTAAGCCATAAACCCAAAAAGAGGTAGATATAAAGATTAAGTGGACCACACCACAAAAAAATAGTGAGGATAATGATTCCCATCATTGAAACCTTCCTAAAGCCCATCATGATGTTTATTTGTCATTTAAGATGTTCATAAGGTCACGCAAACTTGGGTGCAGGTAAAAAACAAATATCAGATTGATTCTAAACTTCTGTGGCCCGCTAGAAGTTTTCAATGGTAGATGTTAAATCTTAATAGTTTATGTGATGTGGTCCACTTAGATTCTGATATGCTTCATATTTGGGCCCATGCCCTAAAATGATATCATAAAATGGATAGATGGTGTGGATGTAATACATACATCACTGTGGGCCCTATAGAATGTGGTGACAGAAACATAAATGTGATGCATCTTCGTCACAATCCATGGCATCTCATCCACCACAGGTCCTTAGCTTGTGGGTTTTCTGTTGTTAAATTTATACAGATTAATGTAGTTTCTGTATAATATGGAAACCGAAAATAATATGGACAGGCTGAAGCACGTCTGAAAACGCTGTCCTTAAAGCGTTATTTGCCCCAACTCAAGTAAATTGAGTATGCTGATAGGTTACAGGCAAATTGCTTCTAGGATACGACGAGCCTGGTGTGGGTCTGCGTTCAGCAAACACGAAGGCCCACCAAATGGAACTCAATTTCACTATTTCTGGCAGTATTACAATATAAAGGAAAATCCCAAAAATAAGAAAAGAAGAAAATAGAAAAGTGGTTTGCTCGATTAAGTTCTAATCTTCAGCCTGCTGGTTCGGTTGAACCGTCCTAGACCACACCGCTGGTCTGTTCTTCAAGCTAAGGTTGACACCTTGCTGTATTGCTGGATAACACTTAGAATATATGAGTGGAGAGGCTATTTTCTGGAATTCGTATGGAGTGAGTTGAGATGGATTTGGAACCTATCCAGGCCCTCCTTTTATAGGCTATGGTGGCTGGGGGTTATGGTCCAGGGAAATAAATTCCATGACCGTTTTCTGGCTGTTGAGAAAACTAGCCGTTTTATGGCCGTTTTCTGACCGTTGTGCATGGGCCATTAAGCTGCTGCATGCTGACCGTTGTGAGACAGCAGCTAGCCGTTTTATAGCTGTTGGGGCTAGCCATGCAGCAGTTTCAGCTGGACCCTGCACTTATTGCACAGCTGTTACAGAATTTCTGCAACAACTCTTTTTCAGCCCTCTATATATTCTAAGGGACTCTCATTCAGTCCTTTAGATTTTCGTCCAACCAACCATCTGCCTTAGCCACTAGTCGCACCGCGACTCGCACACGTCTCGCTGCGGTTCGCGAAGGGAGCGACCCTCTGCGACACGATGCGCACGTGCGAAGTGCAAAGTGCGCCACTAGCGCCTCTACAGCCACACTGCCTCACATGCCCACGCCCTCGCACCGAGCCCGAGACCGTGACCGTGACCGAGACCGAGACCGAGCCCGAGCCCGAGCGCGAGCGCGAGCGCGTGCGCGTGCGCGTGCGCGGTGTTCCAAGTCCCATGGTCCACGGACTAGGTAGGCAAATATTATGGTACTCCACTATTATCATTTAAACCACTTTTCTTTCTCTTCTCTTTCCCATGTGGGACTATTCCCAAAGCCCCAAAAGTTTTTCAAAAAACAACTTTTTTATTATTAAAATATTTTTTATTAAAATCAATATTTTACAACAATCCCCCACTTGATTTTTTATAAAAATATTTTCTCGGTTAAACATACTGCCAGAATAATTAGCTTATATGCATAAAGAAAGATATCTTTCGATTTTAATCTTCCCTTAGTGTAAGTATCTCAAAACTCTATCGAAATGACTGGTAGCCGCAGCTTTGAACCAGTTATTTCTAGATAACAGAGTTGGAGAAACCACACACATATTCGCTATGTGTTGTTAGAGTTCCCACAATCTTGCTCAGCACAATTAATGGCCATGTGCTTATCCTAATTCGTGAACGATCCCGAGAGAAAACTCTTAACTCTCATGAGAGACGGCACCATCTCTACGTTCATATAGGTGAAATCCTTCCAGTGTCTCCGTTACTATAAGACACTTGTCCTAAAGACTGAAATTCATTAAGAGTTCTAAGACTCAACCCTCTTTCGTAACGCTCAGCACTTATCTATTATGGATGAGGTTATATAATTTAGTGCTGAAAACTTTCCACTTATCAGTGACTTGTTCTTACCCATTAAACCCAAGATTAGAGATTTTCTGATTTTAGGTTGGGTTACCATCACTGGTGGAACTTTGGTTGAAGAGTTTCAACCCCATCCCTCTAGATGTAGCCTTTACTACCTCTCTCGGTAGAGGTTTAGTGAAAGGATCTGCCAGGTTATTGCTTGATTTCACATATGAAATAGCAATGATTCCATCTTGAATCAATTGTCTGACATAATCATGTTGAAGACTAATATGTCTAGACTTACCATTATAAGTACCGCTATAGGCTCTAGCTAATGTGGCTTCACTATCACAATGTAGTGATACAGCCGATATAGGCTTTACACAAAAAGGAATTTCTAATAGAAGATCCCTTAGCCACTCAGCCTCTTTGCCTGTTGCAGCTAGGGCTATAAATTCAGACTCCATAGTCGAGTGCGTTATGCAAGTCTGTTTCTTGGATCCCCAAGATACAGCAGCACCTCCTAGGGTGAATACCCACCCTGTAGTAGACTTATTGTCCCCTGCACTCGATATCCAGCTCGCATCGGTATATCCTTCCAATACGGCAGGAAACTCTGAATAAAATAGTCCTAAGTCTTTGGTTGCTTTTAAGTAACCAAGGACTCTACTGATTGCATTCCAGTGTTCATTACTGGGGTTACTAGTAAACCTACTAAGTTTACTCACAGCATATGCGATATCAGGTCTAGTGCATTGCATAGCATACATAAGACTTCCTATAGCACTCGCATATTCTAATTGTGCAACTGTTCTTCCAGTATTTTCTTTTAGTTTGATACTTGGATCAAATGGGGTTTTTGCTTCCTTTATATTTAGATGGTTAAACTTGTTTAGTATCTTCTCAATATAATGAGATTGACACAAAGCATAACCCCCACAATGTTTTTTAACTTTGACACCTAAGATGGTATCAACTTGTCCAAGATCCTTCATTTTAAATACGGAAGAAAGAAACTTCTTTGTTTCAGTCACACCTTCCATTTTATTACTTATTATTAACATATCATCAACATATAAACAGATAATAATGATATGATTACCATCTTTTTTAGAATATATGCATTTATCAGCTACATTATGCATGAAACCATGAGATAGTATTTTGGAATCAAACTTCTCATGCCATTGTTTAGGTGCTTGTTTTAATCCATACAACGATTTGACTAATCTACATACTTTGTTTTCATTTCCTGGTAGAACGAAACCTTCAGGTTGTTCCATGTATACCTCCTCATTGAGGTCACCGTTCAGGAAAGCAGTCTTTACATCCATTTGGTGGATGTGAAGATGATGTATGGAAGCTAGCGCAAATAATATCCTAATGGATGTTATCCTAGCTACAGGTGAGTATGTGTCAAAGTAGTCTATCCCTTCTTTTTGTCTAAAACCCTTAGCTACTAGTCGAGCTTTAAAGGTTTGGATAGTCCCATCAGCGTGATATTTCTTCCTAAATACCCATTTGCAACCTATGGGTCTAGAACCTGGAGGTAAGTTTACTAGTTCCCATGTTTGATTTGATAGTATAGATTCCATTTCATCATTTATAGCTTCTTTCCAAAAAGCTGAGTCTCTAGAGGATACAGTTTCCTTATATGTTTTAGGATCATCTTCTATAGTCATTACTATAGGTATTCGTCTTATAACATTTTCTCTATCTGCTTCTACCAGATGAAAAATGATGCGTTGTGAGTCTATATAGTCATCTCCAAAACTCTTCTCTATTCTAGTTCTTTGACTCCTACGAGGTTCAGTGGGAGCTTCCATTATATGTGGAGCTGTGCTATTTGGTTCTCTATTAGGAGTTTGAATTTCATTATCCTTTGACTCCAAGGATAGTGAGTTCTCAAAGAATTCAACGTCTCTTGATTCTATAATTGTATTAGACTCCATGTCTAGAAGTCTATAAGCTTTACTATTTTGTGCATACCCTACGAAGGCGCACTTAATAGCTCTTGGTCCTAACTTGGTTCTTTTTGGGTCAGGAGTTCTGCAGTATGCAAGACACCCCCACACTTTAAGATATCCTAGGTTAGGTTTTCTACCTCTCCATGTTTCATATGGAGATACTTTATATTTTTTAGACGGAAGTCTGTTTATTATATGGCATGCTGCAAGCAGTGCCTCACCCCACAGATTTAGTGGCAACTTTGCTTTTATTAGCATTGAGTTGACCATTTCTACTAATGTTCTATTCTTCCTTTCAGCTATTCCGTTTTGTTGAGGTGTGTATGGAGCTGTACATTGATGTACCAGTCCATGTTCTTCACAGAAGTAATCGAATTCATTCGAGAAGTATTCTCCTCCTCGATCGCTACGGAGAATTTTTATCTTCTTACTTAGTTGATTCTCTACTTCTGCTTTATATATCTTAAACATGTTCAATGCTTCATCTTTGCTCTTTAATAGATAAACATACACATATCTAGAGCAATCATCTATAAAGGTTATGAAGTACCGTTTACCTCCACGAGTAAGAATGCCGTTTAACTCACAGATATCACTGTGCACAAGATCCAAAATTTGAGACGATCTTTCAACACTTGGAAAAGGTTTTTTCGTCATTTTGGATTGTATGCACACTTCACATTTATTAGTTTCATTATCTGTGTATGAGATTAAACCATTCTTAGCCATGAACTTCAAAGTACTATACCCTATATGGGCTAGTCTATCATGCCACAGTCTAGCAGATTCAACCATATACGCAGAAGTGCTACTTTCATTCAGAGAAAACTTAACCATCCCGTTACAAGCATATCCCTTTCCAACAAAATTCCCATTCTTGGATAGAATCAGTTTTCCTGACTCGTATACCACCCTTATACCTGGTTTTCCCAGAAGATCCCCAGAAACTAAGTTTCGCCTCATGTCTGGGACGTGCAGTACATTAGTTAGAATCACTTTCTTTCCAGAAGTGAATATCAGTTCGACAGTTCCTTTGCCGACGACCTTCGATCGGACTTCATTACCCATTTGGACTTCTTGACCATCGGTCAATTCCTCATAGGTTTTGAAGGCTGATTTGTCGTAGCACACATGTACTGTAGCGGCAGTATCATACCACCAGCCTGGAACTTTGCCTTGGATGGTATTCACTTCAGTGATCATAGCCACGATATCGCCTTCTTCTACTGCACTTGCCTCTTTTTTAGATTTGCGATATCGGCATACTCGAGCATAGTGCCCGATTTTTCACAGACATGGCATGGGCCTTTGAACTTTTCGTTCTTCTTTTGGGCGTTTTTCTTGAATTTCCCTTTATTGGGTTTTAGGGAATCATCTTTCTCGGGATTCTTGTTATTGGTGTTTTCTACTGCATGTACCTTGGACGAGGCATTCCCGTTATCATTCTTTTTATCGCGGTTACGGGATTCTTCCTCAATCCTTAGGTGTTTCTGGATTTGTTCCAGTGTGTAGTCCTCGGTTTTATGCAGCAACTTCTTTCTATAGTCTTTCCACATTGGTGGCAATTTAGCGATTATAGCCCCAACTTGGAATGATTCAGGAAGATCGATTTTGATCGCTTTGATTTTGTTTACTATTAGCTGCAGTTCTTGGATTTGGGGCAGCAGCGGTTTATTATCTACCATGCTGAAGTCAAAATACCTGGCGATGAGAAATTTGTTGGTCCCTTCTTCTTCAGCCTTGTACTTGAATTCCAGTGCGGCCCAGATCTCCTTTGCTGATGATGTCTGTTGGTACAGATCGTACAGGCGGTCGGAGAGTGCGTTCAGAATGTGTCCACGACACAATAGTTCGTCTTCGGCTCTTTTAGCACGGGCAGCCACTTGCTCAGGTGTGTCTTTGTCGGTTGCTTCAGGCAATGCTTGCAGATTTGGATCTAGTATGTAATAGATCTTCAGCGCCGTCAGGAGAAATTTCAGCTTGTCTTGCCATCTTGTAAAATTGGTTCCATCGAACCGATCAAGACGTATCAAGTCCTGATTCATCAATTTAATAGATGAAACGCTATCGGCTTTCATTTTAGAAATAACGCTTTAAGATTGTTGTTAAATTTATACAGATTAATGTAGTTTCTGTATAATATGGAAACCGAAAATAATATGGACAGGCTGAAGCACGTCTGAAAACGCTGTCCTTAAAGCGTTATTTGCCCCAACTCAAGTAAATTGAGTATGCTGATAGGTTACAGGCAAATTGCTTCTAGGATACGACGAGCCTGGTGTGGGTCTGCGTTCAGCAAACACGAAGGCCCACCAAATGGAACTCAATTTCACTATTTCTGGCAGTATTACAATATAAAGGAAAATCCCAAAAATAAGAAAAGAAGAAAATAGAAAAGTGGTTTGCTCGATTAAGTTCTAATCTTCAGCCTGCTGGTTCGGTTGAACCGTCCTAGACCACACCGCTGGTCTGTTCTTCAAGCTAAGGTTGACACCTTGCTGTATTGCTGGATAACACTTAGAATATATGAGTGGAGAGGCTATTTTCTGGAATTCGTATGGAGTGAGTTGAGATGGATTTGGAACCTATCCAGGCCCTCCTTTTATAGGCTATGGTGGCTGGGGGTTATGGTCCAGGGAAATAAATCCCATGACCGTTTTCTGGCTGTTGAGAAAACTAGCCGTTTTATGGCCGTTTTCTGACCGTTGTGCATGGGCCATTAAGCTGCTGCATGCTGACCGTTGTGAGACAGCAGCTAGCCGTTTTATAGCTGTTGGGGCTAGCCATGCAGCAGTTTCAGCTGGACCCTGCACTTATTGCACAGCTGTTACAGAATTTCTGCAACAGCTCTTTTTCAGCCCTCTATATATTCTAAGGGACTCTCATTCAGTCCTTTAGATTTTCGTCCAACCAACCATCTGCCTTAGCCACTAGTCGCACCGCGACTCGCACACGTCTCGCTGCGGTTCGCGAAGGGAGCGACCCTCTGCGACACGATGCGCACGTGCGAAGTGCGCCACTAGCGCCTCTACAGCCACACTGCCTCACATGCCCACGCCCTCGCACCGAGCCCGAGACCGAGACCGAGACCGAGACCGAGCCCGAGTCCGAGCGCGTGCGCGTGCGCGTGCGCGGTGTTCCAGTGCTTCGCACTGGAACACGCAAGTCCCATGGTCCACGGACTAGGTAGGCAAATATTATGGTACTCCACTATTATCATTTAAACCACTTTTCTTTCTCTTCTCTTTCCCATGTGGGACTATTCCCAAAGCCCCAAAAGTTTTTCAAAAAACAACTTTTTTATTATTAAAATATTTTTTATTAAAATCAATATTTTACAACAATTGGCTGGGGGCTTTTTCACCATTGTTAGCCAAATACGATAACCATCCTAGTCCCAGAATATTCCAACTTATCCAAACATACGTCAAAACTGTCACGGGATATTGCAATACCCATCCATTGACAACATCATCATTACCTAATGCAACCAGCCAAACATACCTCGATTGAATTACATCACTCTTAATAACAATCACTTCAAATAATTAAAAATCTTAAAAGTCCCAACAATAATAAAATCTCGAAGAAAGCTGTTTTAGGGTGAAGGGACGCTGGATTGTGACATAATAAAATCTTTATGTGTGCGTTTTATGCCAATGGAGCCCATGGTTCACAAATCTGCAACATTGACTTGATGGCCCCCATTGATGGGTCTTACAAATTCTAAGATCCAACCTTTGGCCTTTTATTGTATATTGATTATAACCATTTATTTTGGACATCTCATTGGAGGATTAAGATCTTAAAAAATCAAGAGTATTTTGGGAAATAGTCTATCCTAGAGGAGGCTCATCTGATCAACGATCTAGATGGCTAAACGTTAGTTCCACGTCAACAAAATGGCACAAAGGGATACAGGTCCATGGTGCTAGGTACTACTGATATATCATGTTGTCACGTCTACATAAAGCAATTTAAATTGTTGGAAGCTCATAACCCTCCGATGTTTGCAAATTCTGTTAATTAAATGTGGACCATTCCTCATTTTTTTGGTAAGAGGTTTATTAAGCATGCATGCATGTACAAGTCGGCTAATGCATGAAAGATTGCATGGATGAGTGAGCCTGCTGTATTCAATGATATACACAATTTCAGAACTTTCACAAAAAGCTGAAAATGTAGCTTGTAAGTGCGGGTCACACATACAAACTGAATATGAAATTTACTTTTCCTATTCTCTCTTAGATTTGAATTATTGCATGGAATCTGTGAGGAATATCATTCTACTTAAATTTTGGATGAGAATGAAAGTTACTAAATTTTTTTTGGCTTTATCCCGTCCTCATTTATATTTCAAATAACTTTTGAATTTAAGCATCTAAAAATAATATACACACACACATAAAGAGAAATGCGCAAATGACTCATGCACTAATGCACTAGTCCACAAGTGAGCCCCCTTGTCCAACAATGCACTTCCCACCACATATTCCAACTCACATGCAGACTGCATATCAAAGCCTTCCATCAGAACAGGACCGTAGATTCAGTATCTCAAGAATCAGGCCAGTAAACTGGTTAGTGGGCTGCAATTATACAATTTTGAAAAATTAGCCAAAGTTTTCCAACTCCCGTAACTTATTTCTAATATCATGGCATGATACTAACGGCCTGGTTGGATCATATGTTACTTTAGATAAGTTATTTATGTTATTAGTAGCTTATTTTAGTTTCTATTTATTAAGAAGATAAGTATGAACTTCAACATACTTTTCAATTTTTCATATCTTTAGTTTCCTTTTTGGCTTTTCTTTAGCAACTTATGGGAAGTAGAAATATTTTTTTTAAAAAAAATTAATTGAAGCGATAATTAAGTATTTTTAAATAAAAATTCACTTATAAATAATCATAAACCAAACTTATTTATATGAAATAAATCACTTATATACAGTTGTAAGTAAAAAATGTAACTTATTTGGTGGTATCCAAACGGGACCTAAATATGAAACATCTTTTCCTCTGGCCAGTAACATCTTACATGGTGTGGTCCATCTGATAGATGGGGGATATTATATCCGTCCGCCCTACTTGGATAGGTGGAGGCCTATTCATTAGCTTACTTGCACACGCGTGTAGGCGTCCCAAATCTTATTGAGCAATAGCAGCCATTACCCGCACACTGTGGTAACCCCCATTGATGGCATTTGGTGGAATTATATGATACGGTACCATTCATCCGGTGGGCTCTCTTACGTGAAAATCAGCTCAATCCGCTGATGGAGTGGGCCACACATTATTAAAAGAATGGATATACAGAAGATGGCAACCGTCCATATTCAACGTACAAGTATCGTCACCTGATGAAGAGACTGGGCTGTATTTTAGTCCATGGAAGAGTCAGCCCCACCTGATGAATGGTATAGAATAGATGTCGTGTACACGTGTCATATCTGCCATGTGTTCAGCTAGGAACTCATTCCATCCCACGCGCACGAATCACATTCAAGGTCCTTAAGAGCTCATTCCGAACTATGGTGTCCCGTTGTCACCTTTTAACCATAACACGTGGCATTCGTCACACACGCACATCAATCCAGACCGTCCAAGGCATGGTCCCTACTGTTGGAAATATGTAGCCGGCTAGACCGTTCTGATTCTTAATTGACAGCACTGTTTAACCTTGAGGCCATGCGTTTGGATCTTCCTCCGGACTTTCTGTGAGTGACTGGGCACGAGTCACTGCGAATCGATCGAGTCAACAGCGATTCAAGGCCGAGTCATGGTGAATCGGGCACGAGAACAGTGAAATCCAATGTTTGCAAATTGGTTTCAGTGTACAGCTGCGACAGTGTTGTATTGCCCCACGATTGCGTGTGACCCCGGGCACGAGATACCTGTACTCGGGGCTGTGGGGCCCACAGAGATGTCTGTGACAAATCATCTACGTCCATCTGTTTTGCAAAACTACGGTAAGACAGGATTCTAAATATCAGGAAGATTCAAAAATCGTGCGGGCTGTACTACACAAAACAGCAGCGATTAAATGCCTGGGGGTGACGGAAGTTTTGTATCAGGATAATATTTGGACTACAGTTTATCCAAGTGGTAGTAACCCTATGAGCATTTTGGATAGAATATAAACATCATGTTCAGCTCCAGAAAGGTTTCAACGGTGGAAGTATCTGTTCCCACTGTTTTGTTAGTGTAGCCCATCTTAGTTTTTGATCTGCCTAATTTTTATGTTCCGGTCATATTGTGTTCTTTCAAAACATATGGACAGAGTGGATTTGTCGTATACATCTTTGTGAAGCCCACCACCGTCAATCCGCTTCCTCCCTTGAGGCTCATATGGCCCGGTAGCGTTGCATCTTTCATCGGCGATGTACCAAGTTCACCAGACAACTCGGACCAGAACTCAGCTGAGTTTTTGAACAACAATTGCTAAAGTAACTTCTCAGGGCCCGTTTGGATACCACCAAATAAGTTACTTTTTCTACCTATGGCAGTAGATAAGTAACTTATTAAAGATAAGTAAATCTAGTCTATAATAAATTATAAGCAGCTTTTCTTATATAAAGTTATTTAATCAGTTTAATTAATAGAATCACGATAAGCTACTTAAGGCATAAGTAACTTATCCTAAGTAACGTGTAATCAAACGCCCCCTAAGTGCCTGTGTATCATCCAAGCACTGCCAAAGTAACAAAGCTTTCCCTTCGTTTGATCGTCGTAGCAGTGGGCCCATGGTTCAAAGATCAAAACCTAGGCATAATTGACAAACTTTGGATGGACCATACACCAAAGGGAGCAGATTTGGTTTTACCAAAGTAACATGTTTGTGGGTGTTACCCTGACCCCGTATGGGGTGTACCTTGATGAATGATTTGTATATCCACGCTGTTCATCCGTTTTTTCATATCATTTTAGGACTTGATCCCAAAAATCAAGTAGATCCAAATCTCAGGTGGGCCACACCACTGAAACTGTGGTGATTGACCATTAAAAACTTATTGTGGGCCATAAGAGTTTTAGATCAAGCTGATCTTCGTATTTTCCCATCATCCTGGACTGTTTGACCTTATCAACATGTTGGATGGAAAATAAAATTTGCTGTGGGTCCTAGGTGGGTCCGAGGTAGTTTTTAGTGGTGAGGATTCAATCACCACTGTTTCCTGTATTGTGGTCCACCTGAGATTTGGATCTTCTTAATTCCATGATCAACCAAAACCAGGCCAGAGATTCCATGAATAAGGATCTTACGATCTTAGGATTTTTGGTGCATAGGCAATCAACAGTGGGACCCATCATCTCAATGGCTCGGATCTCTAAACTTAGGCCCCACATGTATGGGCTAAAAACCAAAGTGTGCTGTCATGAGCCGAAAGTTTTTTAATTTTTTTAATTTTTATGTTAGCTTGTTAGTACACCCCACTGTAGATCACACTTTACTTTACTGTTAGCCACCCCCAGGCATCGATCCCAAGACCTTAGCGTTGAAACGAGGTATCTTTGTAAGGTGAGACTTGAGATTTCGGTTCGTACAACCGAACCAAGTAGAGTCCATGTTTCAGTGATCCCAACCGTTGATATGAGGCCCCTCACAGCGGATGGCCTAATCACAAGAAAAGAAATAAAAAAAGAAAAACCAGAACGGAAGATCATACCCATGGAATATTTGATCTTTTTCTTTTCTTTTTGGTCGAACATGAAAAATCCTGCTTTTGCTTTAGTAGCCGTGATTTTGCCGGGCACCTATCGAAGGGTTAGGATTATTCCGATCATGGGGATTTTTAAATGAATGGGTTGTCCAATGCGTCGCCCTTAGCATCAAAGATTTATATCTCACTAAACCATGGGCGCTTGTTCTACCAACTGAAAACAGGTGTCGTCTGGTACGAAGTATATCTCCTTTAACGAAGAGATGGGGGCCACAGACCAATAAAGAGTGGGTGTGGGGCCTTTGGTCTCTGTAATCCGGATCCACTGGGATGGACCATGGCCAGAAATTCTCACTGATTAGAAGATCCCAGGTCCAATCATGAGATTTATTATTTATTTATTATTATTATTTTTTCAGTTAAACATGGGCCATTGTTGCATCTCTCTTTTTAGCCGTCTAGCTGTCGACCTCAAATCCAATGGTTAAGATTGTGCTATAGATAAGGTTTTCTGAGGCATAGCGGTGGAATGTAACAGACCAACGATCTAGATTTCCCAACCATTGGCTGCATTTATCGGAATTGAGATCCCACCCCGTGATGTGTATGCAGAATCCACACCGTGCCATGCACCATCATGCCTAAAATGTATCCATTCACGTGGAGTTTTGGAATTATCTGAGTTTTGATGCGTCCCTTTATCCTGGTGGGGAGCAGCTGATGGTGGGGTTGATGGCATATGCAAAACAATGTGGACCCCACATTCCATCTGGGAGTTCTATGGTGGGCACCCTCCTCCCCGGTGTCCCCCATTACTCCCCTCACGGTGGCCCACCCGAGTTAGGGATGAGGCTGGATTTTGCGATCTAGCTATAAAATGTGGGGACTCATCTAATAGAAGGGTTGGATGAAATTCATGCATCACAATGGACCCCACACAGCACGAATAGTATGTGATCATTCCCCTTGCAAGTCTTGAAGTTTTGAACACGAGAGTTTTTCGGTTGTATCTCGACCGGGGTTGTGGCCCAGTTTTGTAAAGCCCTTATAAGGCCCACCCCAAGATTAGATCATGCCTGTTTAGAACTGTAATGGGCAGCTCACTGGCTTCAAACATGAATTTGAACGAATGATTACCAATGGGCCAGGGCCAGGTTGGGGCCAGGTCTGATAAAAAATTGGGCCATTCAACGACCTAGCCTGGTCCATTACCATACCACACCCCACTCCACGAGGGGTGTCCAGGACAGTTAGCGAAAATCCATGTGCACATTCAAAATGAGATTTCGCCCCGTCTGTATTCTGTAATAGGCACAGAAATTCTGGGTAACTGTGAATGAAGTGTGAGAGAGATACTGGTACGCAATTGGTACACACAAGTCGAAATATGCTTAATGTATTACGAAGCCTATTGAAAAAAGTCAATGAAGCTTAGACATCCTCACTGTCGATCTGTTGGCCAACTGTGGATGGACCATACCACAAAAATCACCCACTGGGACAATCCTAACCCTTCAACCGCTGGCCGACAATTAGAAAGTTAGCCAAAAACAATAACTGGAAGTTCTATCTACCAAATTTTACTGCATTGTAAATTCTAATGATCCTGCCCGTGATTATAAAATTCAACTAGTGTCTTCGGTATTGAATCCAAAAAGTGGTAGAACCTTGATCTAATGTTCAGTAATCCAGACCATTGATCTGGTGGCTGGTCTGTTGGTGGATAAAAATTCACCATGAACCTTCAATGAGCAAGAAGAATTCGACAACAGTCCACATTCAGCGTAAAAAGGTCAGACAGTAGATGGTTAGGATCTTTGGTAGGGAGAAATTTTGGAAGCATGGTCCATACATGATGAAAACCCATCTCAACAGTCTAGATCACCAAACAATGGGCCTTTCTAAATAATCGGCTATTTGAATATCAAAGTGTAAATGTGTAGGAAATAGAAATGTTCCTGTTCATCAGCAATGTACTATAAGATTTGGTATGAAGCCCTGTATACCATCCAATCAACATCCTCACTGACTCAGATTGTCCAATCAATGGGTTACCTCTACGATGGGTTAAAACACAAAAATCACACAATCGGGGATGTGTTTGGATGCACGAAGTCAATTGTGAAATTTCACTTTATTAATCAATAGGAAAGGGCAAAAATTATCGATGTATTCTAGAATACATGATGAGGAAGCAGCCCACAAAATTGGTAGTTATTTTTCTTCCGAGTCCAACTTGGAAGCAGCATAACCACAATTTGGAGCCCAAACAGTTGCTGAGGAAATCACAATTTGTCTAATTTCCACTCTATTAGACTAATTGCTGCAATTCAATTCAATAATGCATCCAAACACACCTTATATGTTCCTAACCACAATGATTTTTTATTTTATTTTAAATGAAGTACAGCACTTTCGTATTCTTGTGATGCAACTGCTTCATGTTTCATGAAATTTCATTTTCATTTCTAATCAGCTGAAGTATCACAATCACTAAAGGAAGATAAATATTTTAACCGATCAATACATATCTGAAACTTTCTAGATGACATTTTTCTTTTGGTTTTGCATAAGAACACATCACAAAACACATTAGATAAGTTTAAATATTTGCAGCTTTCAGTGTATATCAAGCTTTGCCTGTCTGGCATCTATATTGTCAACTAATACCAGAGAATCCACACGTTAATATTACATCAAAGATTACGACTAATTCAATATATAAATACTGCTGATGTCAAAATCTCTGATCTTTACATTCCATCTTAAAGCTAGTGGCCACATCAACAGAGTTCTAAGAATTTTTAATTGGCTACATGAAAATTTCAGAATTTGTGAAGTGGATTTGGGAAGAAATTGGCCAAACATTTTTAAATTTTTTTTCCAATGTAGCAAAAAGATTATGTTGGAAGGAAATGAATTAGAAATGGGCTGTAAACTATTGAATCAAAACTCTGTTTCAAAACCATCTCTACCATCCAAGATGCGGACAGTCCAATAGATACCGTCTCCACCATCTAACCACACGTGTTCCCATTGACTCATATTCAATGGGCCACACTTGAAACATGAAGGGCCACCACTTGGATGAGGTATATAGCTCATATTAATCATCAACCAGTGTTTTCAACTGTCTGAAAATGGATTTCCCATCTGATCTCTCTCTTATCCTTTCAATGCCGTCAGTGACAATGATGAAGTTTGTTTTGTTTTCACAGGTCTAATCATCTCTTTGATGACATCTCACTTTCATTGGTGCATACTGGTATCTTGTGAATGTTATGTTGCTATCATTCCTTGAAATTGTATCTCATTTTAGCTATACAGTTTTAAAGAGTATGTGATCCTTTCAACTAACCCACCAACATTTCTTCAAGCAGAACTCATTCTCTTCAGATAAACTAAAAATCTAAACATTAGAAATACAGAAAACCTACTGTGACTTACAGATCTTATCAACCAACACTTATCATATTTCTATGTACAAATATAGAGGTCTTCTACAAATATACTGAGTAAATAATAGTACTGATCACGATCAAAGGCAGCATATTTATATATTCGAGCCTCACAAACAGATTCAGAGCTCAAAGTTGGAGCTCAAAGACCATCAAAGCAACCTCTGAATGCTATATCTATGCATCATATCACATTGCTATTTACAAATGTAAAGGTCTTATGAAACTCTTCTAAATAAATAAGAGGACAGATCACGACCAATCCACGTATACATTCAGTCTTGCACAGATTCATGGATCTAGCACTCAAAGACCATCATAGTAGCCGCCGAATGTTATTTGCGCTCTTGGAAGAGGGACTCTTGCACCCGTGAGTGCCTGGTTCAGTCTGGTAGCATGTTGAACCACTTGCTTAATCCTCTGCAACCACAGTTAGAAAGAGAGCGAGCAAATCTGTTAGCAGAATTCACTCAATTCCAATTGGGTATTTAAATTTGAGAATTTGGAATGCGGGTTGAATAGAATCGGTAAAAATATGAATCCTTGTTAGCAAAAATGATGGGTTCTTAATTCTTATTGGTAAGTCCCCAAAAACATGTAGACTATGATATTAACAGCATATATCTAAGTTACCAAGCACTCTCATTTTTGAAATGGGGCACACTTATACAAGATCTAGACCATTCATCCATTCTGTACCCCAAATGCCGCATTGGTATGATCACATATCCAGGGATTGTACTTTTTCACATTGAAGGTTGACTGTTAATTGGATCTTCCCTAACCTTCAATTCCTCGTCTTCAACAGTCCAAATGGTATCCAGTATCATCTGACCGGTGTTATTTCACAATAGGATTCAGCACATGAATGGCTCAGATCTCGTGCATGTGTGCAACATATCCAAAGTGTGATTGGTACCCTTTTTTTCTTTTTTTTTGTTAGCTTGTTAGTACACCTCACTGTCAGTTCACACTTCACAATTAGCCACCACGCTCACTAGGGATCATACCAAGACCTCAGTGTTGAAACCAGGAATCTTTCACTCAGTCTACCACTTGAACTATGGATCAGGGTGTTTGGTACCTAGCTTAGATTTAATACGTGACAACGGGGTAGGTTTTTCCTTTCATTAATTTTGAATTAGGGGTCATTTGGACGTCTGTAAATGGTTTAAGCAGCCTGTCTTGTTTGGGTGTAAGCTGTAAATAATTGTGTTTGGATAGCCTGTAAATTGTTTAGTGTTTGAATAGCCTATAAATTGTTTAAGTCCTGCAAATGGAGAGCCTATCTTTTGGAGGGCTTGTAAATGAAATCACAGTTTTTCGCCTGTAAATCAAATGGGGTTGAAAGCCGCAAATCATTTACACGCATTTTTGGGCATCCAAACACAGATTGTAAACCATTTACATATAAATCATTTACAATTAGCCCCATTTACAGGCATCCAAACGACCCCTAAAGGCAAGTGCAAATTGAAATTTTCGCAAATCCAGGAAATGGGTCTGTGAAGAAATTTGCAAACCTTGTCGTCAGTATAGATCTGAAACCGAAGCTTCTGGTTCCTGTCCTGTTGCTTGTGCTGTTGGTGGCCGCTGAAAACGAAAATGCATACAGTAGCAGCAGCCACTCCCAGAGAGCAAAGAGCACCAATTCCTGTGACCCTCCACTTCCAGATGTTCAATCCACTACCTTCCCAACACCCCTTATCTTCAATCTCCGGGCCCACGTAATCCTTCCCTTTCTCTTCCTCAGTTACCATTTTAGAAGGCCTAAATTCAGAATCCTTGCCTTCATATACCTCCTCTTTATCTTCGAACTGGATCGGACCCACCTCAATTTGAGACTTGAGCCCCCTACTACTACTACTGGACCTTGGGGAGTCCATTTTCATGTCGACGAATTCATTCTCCTTCATTTTCTTGAAGAAGACCTGATCGGCCGCGGCCAGATTGGGATCCTTAATCACATCCAGATCAGCCAGTGGCACGACGTTAATATCAATCATCGGGACTTCGACGATGTCTTTCACTTTCGCCAATTCCCGACCTGAGTTCTTTTCCACCGTCGTTTCCAATTGGATCGGCACCGGAATTATCCGATCCCGGCCTCTCGGAGCTCTCGAGTCATCAGGCAGAGGACGACGGTAAGAAGAAGGTGGCATTGGCATCGGCGGCGACGGCGATGGGCATATGAAGTAATTCACATCCACAAAACCGCCTCCGCCTTTCCGGTCGATGATGCCGCCTTTCCGGTCGAAACCCAATTCCCTTGAGAACAATTCCATACCATCTTCATGTTTGAAATCAAGGAATCCATCATCAGATAGGACTTCCCAGTCATCCAAATCCATCTCACATGAGACTTTCTCAATTGGGGAATGGAATTTTAAAGAGAGATGTTGTAGTTTTGGGATCTACCAAGAAGAGTATTGAATTATTGGAGGGATGAGAGAGGGTAACTTTCAGTAGATGTAGGAAGTCATTGGTGATATTTCTTTCATGTGTCTTCTTCTTCCTGGAGGGAAGATTGTCAAACACAAGCAACTAGATTGGAGGTTATCCTTCCTAAACATGACAAATGTATAGGCGCCAAATGGGCCCCACCATCAATTACAGTGACCCACTTTCATCAGCTTGTTAGATATTTCTTTTTTATTGTCTATTGCAATTGAATTTTACTTTGTTTGGATTTGCTGCCGCGTTTGTTTTCTGATCTTTTCTTAAATGATGGTGAATACAATCATTACCCATGAGGATATCTGCATGTTGATCCAGACTGTCTAGATTGTGGGCCGGACTGTGGATATGGGATATTATTAAAATTGTACTGATTTGATTATTCAAATTATGAGAATTCAGTCGTGGTTATCGTCTGTATTGTGGTGGATATGAGATAGTTGTGTAAGCTTGATCCGTGCCAGCTTTGGGCTTATGCTCCATCTACTATGAGGCCGAGTATTTGGACGGTCTGGATTGATGTGCATACGTGTTCTAGGTGTTGTGGTGGATGAATTGCGACCACCTCATAGATGTTGAGGAACGGATACAATTGGCTGCTCTACATTGCATGCAGGAAACCGGTGAGATTGCTTATTTGACGGTTCATTTGCTTTGCTGCGTAGACGTTAAAGGGTGAAAAGGAAAATTAATTAAAAATAAAGAGAAAAACTTTGATTCTCTGGAGAGTATGTTAATTGATGCTCAAAAATTGAAATTCAAGAAACTTAACTTCAGCCGTCCAATCGCCTTCAAATATGTAGATGATGTGATGTTATAGGCAAAAATTACACTGATTTGTTTTTCTACTGTCCGATTAGTGCATATTTAATGGATGGTTGATATATAAAGTAATCAACGGTAAAAAATCAAGTAATTAATTTCCATTAATCATAATTATAATATCTCATTCAAATTATTTCTAAGATTCTGACCTAGACTGACAAATTTTGAGCAGCTTAGATTGAGTTATTATATTCCAGATGGAAAAGCTTTGGGTGCCTGCTTATCATACATGATACTCTTCCAGAGTATCAAGCACCCCCAGGAATAAAATAAAAAATCATAAAAAAAGATGGCAGCCACGAATTCCAAATTTAGGAATGTTGATCGCATTCGCACGAGGGCACTTGCCTTACACGCTAAAACTAGATGCACATGTTTTTTATACCAGAGCCGCTCTTCAGGCAATTCCTATGATGTAGATGCTGCGTCAAGACAGCTACGTGTATGCACGATCATCAGGTAGGCAACAACCGCAGAAAACAAATGAACGGTTCCTAGAAATTGACAAATGGTTCAAACTTTTTGTACATCTGTGGGCCACTTGACGATCATATCTGTATAATTCTGGAAAGATGGAATCTCCACAACTGGGATTCCTCAGGATCCTGTCCTTCATTGCACACATAGGGTGCCACGTGCGAGGTGCACTGAAGCGCGTGCAATTCGCGGTTCTCATGTCACTTTTTAAAGAACTAAAATAAGCGTCGGTTGCGTTTGTTGCGTTTCTGGATTGGAATGGTTTGGATGAGGCCGGCTCGGGATTTATTTATTTATTTTGTTTACATGGTTGAAAGAGCTATTTATACAAGTGCTCTGCCTGGTGTCCACGCGTCCAGTATATGGAATCCAACCTGTACATAAGTGTATCCTTACCATTCAAGTTAGATCCTTACAAATCAGGCAGATCGAACCATCATGTGGGCCACCTTGTGAACTTGGATGTTTTTGGATGGTTTTTTATTTTTTTTTTCTATTATGTGGCCCACATAATGATTCTATAGGCCTTATTTTTGGTGAATCAAGTAATCGTTATGGGATTCACGTACTTCAACGGTCAGATGACATGGACACTAAAATTTTACGGCACAATATTAGAAAAATAAGGCAACCATTCAAAAACTTTCGAATTCACGAGATGGCCCATGTGATGGTTGGATTGGTCTGCTTTTTAACTTTTCTAACTTTCATGGTGAGAAAACCATGATGAACAGGTTGGATGTCATACATACATCCCTGTGGACCCCATGCAATGACTTATAGAGTAAGCTTACTGTGCAAGGGCATGAAGAGGAATCGGCCTCTGATCGTTACAGAAGACGGGTTTGGAAGAAACGGTGAAAACGAGAGCCCATTCAGAAATATACCATTTTGCCCCTTCTTTTAAAAAAATAAAAATAATTTTTTTTTGGTTGTGGGCCCATCCAATAATCTTCTGGACCCACCCAAGTTATAGTGACATTTGCCTGACCCTCCACACTCTCAGTTGGCCCACTGCGTAGAGATGTACGGTTCCTATTATTCTGACCATATATATCCCACCTATAGGATGTGAACGGTGGATGTGCATGTAGGTTCATGTGTGTCCCACTGGACAGTCCAATTGAGAGGCCCAGAGGTAAAGATAGTGTATGGGCATATTGGTCATTTAAAAAGGCCAAGAATCGCTTCTGATCCTCTAACCCAAGAACTTGTACGAAGCTACTTGAGTGGAGTGACCATGCCCATTAAAGTCTATGCTGGTGGGCCATCCTTCCGTTTATTATTTTATTTTATTTTTTGTGAAGCCAAGATGAGAACATCACTTGAGTGAAGAAGTGATCCTCTAGTATAAAAGTCTCCACTGGTGGGCGATGATTGTGTGTATGATGCTGGACATACGGTGTTGAGTAAGTATCCTTTGAAAACCGAACCCTAAGACCCGGAAAGCTTTTCTCCTTGGCAACGTAGAAGAATAGCATTTCTGGTACATGAGATTCCATGGTTTGGTATTTTTTTTATTTTTTTAGTTTTAATTTAAATACACCTATGATAACACATCCTGCTATGTGTATTTCAACAAATCTTTAAGTCTTTGAAAAAGCTAATATATTTGTTTAAGTTTTTGTTCATTTGTGCTTTTCTTTAATCCTATAGAAAAGTATCTCTAGAAGAGTGAGCCCTCGGGATCCAATGGTCCACATGACATGGGACTTCCACAAAATTGAAGATGAACAATTTAAGTTTATCAGTCCACTTAACCATTACTATATTAAATAGGTTTTGTCGATGCAGAAATTTAGTTAGGTTTCTTTGAACTCCTGTTAGGGGCCTTGCACAAAACCTTAGGATCTAGCCTCTCAGAACAAACTAGAATTATAGATAATAAAGCAATGAAATAAATCAAAGAATAAAACACACACCACATAAGAGATTTTTACGCAGAAAATTCTCAAAGAGGTAAAAATCACGGGACCTCGTCTAGATCAACAATTTACTATAAAACAGAACGTTACAACCGATCACAAGCACACCTTACTATGATCAAACCTTCATCACTCACGCAGGAGTGGATAAACAGTAAGAGAAACAAAGAAAAAGAAGAGATCTCATCAATTACGAGGATTTGAAAGCATTGAGATATGGTAGATTACCTCTACGAGCATAACCTCCCTTCCACAAGCTTCCTCTCTCTCACACCTTTGATGCCCCTAAACCTTTTAAGAAACCCTCTTGTATTATTTTTCATTACCCTAAAAAACCCTAGGGACCTCCTATCTATAGTTTTAGGAAACTCATTTCCACATCCCAATTGCGAAAGGACTTAGAGTTCTACAATCCGCAAAATCGTGAAGCGAATTTGCAAAACCAAGACCAGTCGAGATGAGGCCGTGACCGGTCGAGACCCACCTTCGACCAGTCGAATACCAAGGAGAAAAATAACCCAAACTCGCTGGACTTTTAGTCGAGTCAGGGCTCGACTCCACTACTGGTCGTGCACCAGCCCTCGACCAGTCGTGTAGGGCTCATGATCGGTCGAGCACGAGGACAAAAATTTCATCAAATCTCTCTCTTTTTGTCCTAGGAGGGATTCACCTTCTTCAAGCTAGCCTAGTTTCTACAAATCTCAAACTTGCCCTTTAACAAAGCCTTAGTCATCATATCTGACCCATTATTGTCCATGTGGACCTTCTCAAGCTGTAACACCTTCCGTTCCAAAGTATCCTTGATCCAGTGATACTGAATCTCTATGTGCTTTGGCTTAGAATGTTGACTTGGATTCTTGCTCAAGTGTATGACACTCTGACTATCATAATAGACTACGTGCTGCTCCTGCTTTTTAACCACAAGTCTGGCCTTAAACCCCATCTATGAATTCTTCTGCTCAACCTTCTTTCTGAATACTCACTTATTGCTCAAAGCTTTCTCGCTCTTAGACAGTTTTACCATGCCATAGGTGTGGTTCTTATGCAAGGATTTCATCTCCTCGTACATAGCTTTCAACCACTCCCCCTTATGCTTGTCAGCTAGGGCCTCAGAATAGTCTTTTGGCTCTCCCTCATCAGTCAGCATAATGTACTCATGCGGTGAGTACCTCTTGGACGACTGTCTGTCCCTAGATGACCTCCTCACCCGTGGCTCAACAGATGGATCAAGTGGGGGCTGCTCCCCTGATCCATCTTCTGAAGGAACTCCCTCGTCCTCTGCACCTTTCTATACTCCCCCGTCATCAAACATAACAGGAGAAATAATCGAATCCATGTCCTTTAACTCACCTGACCTAAACTGGTTCTTCTCTGACTTACCAATGTCTTCTATACACTGATCTTTAAAGAACGCTATATCTCTGCTCCTGATGAGCTTCTTCTCAGTCAAATTCCACAATTTGTAACTAAACTTTTCATCACCGCACCCTAAGAACACATACTGCTTGATTTTCATATCGAGTTTGGACCTCTCATCCTTTGGTACGTGAACGGATGCTCTGCATCCAAACACCTTGAGATGACTGTACGATAGATCTTGTCCAGTCCACACCTTCTCAGGTACTTCTTTATTCAATGAGGCTGATGGAGACATGTTTATCAAATACACCGCCGTGTGTATTGCTTCTCTCCAAAACGTCTTGGGCAATTTTACATAGGATAACATGCATCTGATTCTCTCTACAATGGTGCGATTCATTCGCTCAGCTACACCATTATGTTGGGGGGTCTTGGGAACCGTCTATTCATGCCATATACACAGGGACTTACAATACTCATGAAAGTCGCCAATGTATTCACCACTATTATCAATGCGGATGCACTTTAATGATCTACCTGTCTCTCTCTCGACCATAGCATAAAATGATTTAAATACACCAAAGACCTCGTCCTTGGATTTCAAAGCATAAACCTAAACCCTCCTAGATGTATCATCTATAAAAGTGACAAAATACAATGCCCCACCCAAAGTTTTTGTCCTCATAGGACCACAAACATCAGAATAAACCAAATCTAATGCATGCACTTTATTAACATGAAAAACAGTTTTAACAAATGAAACTCTATTCTATTTTCCTGATAAACAATCAAGACAGGTTTTGAGAGGTGTACCTATCACATCTGGAAGAAGTCACTTCCTCGCTAGTAGTTGAAGCCCTTTTTCACTTATGTGACCTAGACGCCTGTGTCAAATGTTAATAGCTGAATTTTTCATTGCGTTCAACCCACCCTTGCATACACTGACACTTACCTTGTAAAGGGTGCAACACTTCTTTTCTCTGGCTGCGATTAACGAACCTTTAATGAGCTTCCAACGCCCACCAACAAATCGACTTTCATAACCATCATCATCTAACCTTCCTGTCGAGATCAAGTTGAGGTGAAGGTTTGGGATATGTCTCACATCCTTGAGAACCAATGTCCAACCTACATCGGTCTTCATACAAATATCACCGACCCTTACAATCTTCGATATGCAAGAATTTTCTATCTCACGGTCTCATAGTCACCTGACTTGTAGCTTGTAAGACCCGTATCTTGGTCCGTACCTTTCCGTACACTTCCGCGGTCTTACCGGTCGAATTCCGGCAACTTTCGACCCTTAAACAATATCGACGCGCGACCTGGATTCATGTACCGACAACCCGAGTCGACTCAACCCGAGACCAATACCATAGCGACCGCACCGTCGCCGCGGTTCCGATACCGCGACTCGCGCGCCGAGGCGATACCCTGATCAAGAGATATGAGCCAACGTTCGGTACGAGAAAACGCCGCGCGTTGCGAAAACCAAGAGAATCTCAACGATGTGTCACATCAATCACATCAATCCCATCAATCAATCACCTATCAAGCCATCACATGTCAAGTACACATCACTTCCATCCCTTTTCCCAAGCAACCACAAAAGTCTCCCAAACCCATACCTCTCTTACACAAAAGCCAACAAAGTCTTCTCAACCCATACCTTTCTTACATAAAAAGCCACAAAAGTCAAATTTCTCTTACACCACCATCACTCACCCATCCATCCATCACTCTCTCTCTCTCCCTTTACATCACTCTCTCTTTCTCTCTTTCTCATTTCAAGATTTTCAAGCAACTCCAAGAGCCCCATACGTATGAGAATTTCCAACCTTCCTTAAGCTCCAAGTGGCCCACCTTCCTACCCCAAAATCTTCCATCTCAACCCTCCATTTCTCATCTTAACCGTTAAAGATTGAAGCTATGGTGCCAAGGAACCTTTAGGAGCAAGAAGATCGAACGGTGGGTGCTTCTATAGGGTAGATTTTTCTTGATTTTATGGTGGACCAAGTGAGGCCCACCGATCAATGGTGTGGATCTCACTTGGGACCCTAAAATGTGGCCGATGGACCACTTGGATCATCATGATCGTTCCATGATGAGGCCATTCTCCATGGACCCCATCATGATGGTTATTTCATTTCAAAAAGGTCATCTAGACCGTCCATAACGGTGGAGAATGGATCTCCACCGTTGATTTATAATTTTGATGGTCCCATGATCAAAAGGGATCCATTTATTGTATGTTTCATTGCAAGGGAGGGCCCATAATGACGGGGTCCCTCCATCACAAGCCGTGTCCCACTCCCCATCTCTCTCTCACTCTCTCTCTTTTATTTTATTTTATTTTATTTTATTTTATTATATTTTATTGCAATGGGAGGGTGTGGCCCACTTGAATGGATCCCACTTGGGATATTTTATTTTATTCAAGTGGGGCCCACCTTGGCTGTTACTCCCATGCCGCCCATCTGTGGGGCCCACTTCATCAGGGCCCTCCATTTTAACAACAAAGAAAATTTTTTAGAACTGTCCAGACGCTGGACGTTTACAACAAAAAGAAGAAAAAGAAAAGAAAATGAGAGGATTTTGGGTGGTCCCCTTGCATAGGCTCCACCTTGGCGATTAAGTCCGATCCAAGCCGCCCATCCTCTTACCCACGGCGTTTTAGCCGTTGGGTTGAAGTTTGGAGCTAATCCAATTACCTGGTGAACCATAGCGCCGAATGTTGCGTCCTCACCACTCAAATGTTAATTCTTGTGTTATTTCTCTTTCCATGCGCCAAAAAAATTCAAACTCTGGACTTATTTGGACGGCCTCGAGCCACTGATCGCAATGGCTGGGTTGGATTTCGGCGCAGCGGGCCCCATGTGCAAAAATCTCCAAGAAAAGCGTTCCTCCAAAAATTTGCAAGAGGCAAGGCCTCTTGCTTCTGACAAACTGCACGCCAGCAGCGTGCTGGCGTGCGTGCAGGCGAGCGGTGGCGTCCAGAGAGGGACCCACGGCCCCAGCCGTGGGCCCCACCTTGATGTATGTCTTCTATCCAAGCCGTCCATTGGGTGGGTCCCCATCTCAGGTGGGCCCCCTCCAAATTTCAGTTTGGTCCAAAACTCAGGTGGCCCACACCGTAAGAAACAGTGTGAATTAGGTTCTACCGTTGCAAGGATTTTGGGGCCCACAGAAGTTTTTGATCAAGCTGAAATTTGTTTTTCCCTTTCTCCCAGTACCGTGCGACCTTATGAACGGTCTGGATGGCATAATAATCGCTTCAAGTGGGCCCCACATGGGACCCACAGTGAGGTATGGGTTTTATACCCACCGTCAGCGTGACGGTGGGGCCCAATCGCCGCGTGTGTGCGTGTGTTGCATGTGAGTATAGTGTGTGTGCAGCGTGCGTGCATGTGTAGCATGTGTGCAGCGTGTGCGTGTGCAACATGTGTGTATATATATTTATATATATATATATATATATATATATATATATATATATATATATATATATATATATATATACATTATGTAGTTATGTATATTATATAACGTATCATATACGCTATGACAGGCCCTCATGTGGGCCCCACCCTTGACGCATGTGAAGCATCCAGGCCATCCAGCCCTTTTATTTAGCAAAGGCCTATGGGCTAAGTCCATTTGGTTCATGGAAGGCCTATGGGCTGGGCCCATTTGGTTTGTGGAATGCTTATGGGCTAGGCCCATTGGATTCATTCAAGGCCTAAGAATAGGCCCTTTTGATGTGATCCAAGGCCCATAAAATTGGACCCAATGTTGCATTCTTAAAGCCCATGGAAGTGGATCCAATTGATATACTGTAAGGCCCGTGGGATTAAACCCATTGATAAATATATATATATAAAATTAAAAATAAAAGGGGAGGCCCATGGGATTAGGCCCATTGGACTTGTTTGAGACTCATGGGCTAGGCCTATTTGATATATGTAAGGCCTAGGGGTTTAGGCCCATTTGTTCATGTTAGGCCTATGGGTTGAGGCCCACTTGACCCACATGTGGGACTCAATTGGTGTGGCCCATTGGTCATTCATTAAACTCAGGAGACTAAGCTCATTTGATGTCATCCAAGGCCCACGGGTTTTGACCCATTGCAATGCACATAAGACCCATTGGTGTGGCCCATTTATGTGGCCCATCTGACGAATAAAAGGCCCACAAGCTATGGCCCATTTGATATATATGCAAGGCCCAATGGGAGGAACATAAGGTCCATTGCAATGTGTAAACCCATTACCGATTATGTAACGGTGTTTTAAGAAGATCGTACCTGGGAAACAATGTTGGTTTGACGTCCACATTGCGAGTGAAATGTTGGTTGGATGTCCACATTACGACTCTCCTTAGGATCCATTACTGGGCCGTACTTATCGTATTTAGGCCGTCCAGGTCCATCTGGATTGTAAATAGTTCATTTTGTTATAACATGTTTAGTACAGTTCATGACTCATGATCATACGCATCATATGTATGCTTGACGTGAGAATTGTCTGATCATAGCATTTACCTTCGGGCAGGTTGTTTATGGGCTCCCGGTTAGGCGGTGCTGCCCTACATAAGCGCACGGTATGCGCAGGATTGGTTGCATGACTGGATAGCGTGATTCATGCATTCCGCATTTGTGTGACATGGTTATTGTACGCCCTAGTGACATCAGGGCCGTAGCCTCCACAGACGCATCGTGGTTGGCAGGATTGGATACCGAAAATCTTGTTCTACATGGGGTACTATAGATATCCCTGGGTGAAAGTCCCTAAACCCTTATGGTACCAAGAGGTTGCTCCAACGTCTAGACCGAGTGGGTAGATGAGCGTTGAGTGCCGATTACCAGACGGTTACGCTCTCCACTGTGTCGTGGTCGGTTGGAAGGGGGTGCGGCCTTACCCGCCCGAGAGTAGGGGGCAATGCTAGGCTGAGTCTGACCAGCTCGAGGAATGGGTCCGCTATCGACGAGTCGCGCCCGATATTGGCAGACGGATAGTGAGGTCTTTTCCACTTACCTTATTGCGCGCGATGTGGCGGCAATCTGGTTTAGAGTGTACTAGACCCAGGTGATATTCCATACTTTGAGCTGTATTGACGTGTGGACATTGATGAGTATCTGTATGCTTGAGTTGCATTGTACATTGCATGGCCTTGGGATGGCCGATACCATTCATGTCTTGTATTGCATAGCCTTGGTACGGCTCATGACGTTTTGGTTCCATCTGTATATTCCGCATCACTCTGACATTGCATTTATATTACTACCTTGCGCACACACTTTCACCACCCTCTAAGCTTTCTGTAAGCTTATGCACGACCGTTGCGTGCAGGTGACGTTGGACTGCAGCAGCGCTGAGGCAGGAGCACGTTGCTGATCATTTTGGAGTTTTTCTGTTATTTTTCCTTGTATTTCCCTTTATGCCCATTGTACTTGTAAAATTTTTTATCATAGTGGAAATGTAATGGAGTGCTTGGTTGTTGTTTGTGGGTTATGCCTTTGGTTATGCTTATTACGTATCAGACTGATGTTAAAAATCCTCCTCGTAGCATTCCAGAATCGGAACCTGGCGAATGGGAGCTAGGAGCCGAGAATGGGGTTCTACGGAGGCTGTCGGCGCCGGATTCGGCGATCGAAAATTTTGTGAGCCCGGTTTCTGAGTTTGGGGCGTGACATAGCTTGTAAAGAAATCTCTACGTGGAGTCACATGAAAAGAGGCTCCTGAGTTTATCACTCAGTCGGTGTCCTGACTCGTAACCGTGAGACATAGATTATGATCTACAGAAAGAATAACCACAACATCGTCATCTAAAGCGACCGTAATGGAATCTGATTCATCTTCATTCTCTTTTCCTTTTCCTTTCTTGTCGTTCTCAGCCTTTCGACATTCATGCTTATAGTGGTCCTTCTTGCCACAATTTCAGCATTCAACATCTTTCATGGTACTTGATTTGCTTCTTGATTTATCTCGGGCCTTCCCGCCCTTCATGTTCCTTTCTCTCCCTCGTTCCTATGTCACAAGAGCCTCTTGTTGAGTAAACCCCTGAGACTTCCTCATTGTCTCCTCGTTGAAGAGACAGCTAGTAACCTGTTCCATGAATATCTTTTCGTCTGGCACGGAGTTACTTAGAGACATCACCAATGTCTCCCAACTGTTAGGCAACGAACTAAGTAAAAGTAAAGCCTGCAATTCATCATCCAGGACCATCTTCATAAAAGAGAGTTGGTTCACTATATTGTTGATCTCATTCATGTGTTCGGCCACAGAACCACCATCCTTAAACTTGAGATTCACAAGTCGCCTTATCAGAAAATTTTTATTACCGGCTATCTTCCTCTCATACAGCCCTTATAATTTCAGTCATAGGCTAGCGGCTGAGGTCTCTGTAAACACATGGGAGAACACAATCATCCAACTATTGTCTAATAAATCCCACCGCCTTTCGGTCCATCTTCTTCCAATCATCATCAAACATATCCTTGGATTTTGCTGATATGCCTAAAATTGGAGAATATAGGTCCTTGCAATAAAATAAGTCCTCCATCTTAGCCTTCCATATGGTCCAGTTAGAACCATTGATGTTGATCATCTTTGATGAGCCACCTTCCATAATTTAAAAGCGATCTCACCCGTTCAATGAACTTAACTTTGATACTACTTTGTTCGAGGCCTTGCACAAAACCTTAGGATCTAGCCTCCCAGAACAAACCAAAATTATGGATAATAAAGCAATGAAATAAATCAAAGCATAAAACACACACCACACAAGAGATTTTTACGTGAAAAACTCTCAAAGAGGTAAAAAATCACAGGACCTCGTCCAGATCAACAATCCACTATAAAGCCGAACGTTACAACCAATCACAAGCACACCTTGCTATGATCAAACCTTCATCACTCACGCATGAGTGGATAAACAGTAAGAGAAATAAAGAAAAACGAAGAGATCTCACCGATTACGAGGACATGAAAGCGCTGTGATATGGTAGATCACCTCTAGAGCATAGCTTCCCTTCCACAAGCTTCCTCTCTCTCTCTCTCTCACACACACACACACACACACCTTTGATGACCCTAAACCCTTTAGAAAACCCTCTTATATTGCTTTTCATTGCCCTAGAAAACCCTAGGGACCTCCTATTTATAGTTTTAGGAAAAGCCTTTCCGCATCTCAGTTGCGAAAGGACTTAAATTTCCACAATTCGCAAAATCGTAGAACGAACCTGCGTAACCACGACCGATCGAGATGAGGCCACGACCGGTCCAGCGCTACCCACGACCGATCGAGCGCTACCCACGACTGGTCGAGACCCACCTTTGACCGATCGAGCACCCCGGATAAAAATAGCCTAAACTCACTGGACTTTGAGTCGAGTCAGGGCTCGACTCCACGACTGACCGTGCACCAGCTCTCGACTGAGGGCTCACGACCGGTTAAGCACGGAGACAAAAATCTCATCAGTCGCAAACCAACATACACTGGTTCATGCAGGAAACCCTCCGATGCCTAAGTCAATAACCTAAGTTTAGTTAAGTAGTGAGGGTTTAGGGTTAGAGATTGTGCGTACCTTTCACCATTAAAGGTATCTTATTTATAGGTGAGGAGAGGCAGTGTCATAAAGGGCTTTAATCACGGTTTGACAGTAATTTGATTATATATAAGATTCAGACTCCTTCTACAGCAGATCTTTCTAGATCCTTGGCTAGAATTTCGGAGTGATCTATGTGTAAGTCGGTTTTCATGATCTTCAGTTGAGAATATAGACAAAATTGATTGAAGTCAGATTAGATCTCACAAGGGCAGATTCAGCTGTCCCATAGTAGTCCGATCTAAGTCATAACCGAAATCGATGTTGAATTCGTCTAAGGACGGGTTTCCGTACACTTGAAGTGTGACAGCTTGCTTCACATTGCAATTGACCAGCAAAAGCCTCATCCTTGTGTTTAGAGGTTGAGCTCAGCCTTTCCCCGATATAAATAACATGAATTACGATGGCTTAGTTTAAAGTACAATCTATATGAACCTACCACCCATTACCGTAGGGCCTGACCTAACCATTTAAAATTCATCAGGGTATTACGATTCTTGGGTTTAAGAATAGAATATACGGCAAAAGGCATGCCCAATCACCCCAATTAGAATGCCAGCAAACATACATACTCTATATACGCTTATCATTTATTAACCTGTTCCAGATGTTGGGCCAGTTCAGACCAGGTCATTTGGCCGACTCCATTAATAACCCACATGGCCGGTCAGGTTGAGGAAGACCCAACCCATTCACTTAAACAGGCCACATGTTTTTACCTGAGCTTCATCCACTGCCCATCTAGCTTGGTCCAAACCAACCTTCACCCGCGGGTGGATTGGACCCATTGCGACCCCTACGTGGGTCAGTGTAACATGCAAGATTTTCATATGTTGGCTTTTTTTCTGAGCCATCCATTCTCTCGGCATGGTCTTCGCTTATCTGATGAGTGAACCACCTGATTTTTGCATATGTTGGTCCTCACGGTGGGGCCCAAGCAGATGTCCCACTGACTTTGGCAGAGTGTGACAGATGATACTCAGGTTCGGATTGGTGGACACTTAATAAGTATCATTAATGAAAGTTTACATTTATTTAATTCTCTGAAGATCCGATTTGTGGACATATATTAGACGGTTAAAAATAAAAATATAGATCGAGTCTTATTTCAACAGAAATTTACGGACCAGCGGATTAGGTGCGGCCCCGGCCTCACCCAGCTCGGTGCGGACCTGACTGTGAGGCCCACCTTGATGTATGTCTTGTATAATTATGATGTCCATCTGTTTTCCCAGGGCATTCTAAGGGCATGACCCCAAAATGGAAGCAGAGAAAAATCTCAGGTGGACCACACAGGAAACGATGTTAATTTGAAGGGAACATCGTAATGTTTATTTGCCATCCAACTGTTGATAAGGTCACACAGACCTGGATGAGGGGGCAAAAACAAATATCACCTTGATCCAAAACTGTCGTGGCCCATAAGAAGTTTTTAATGGCCGACCACCACTGTCCTGTAGTGTGGTCTACTTGAGATTTGAGACTTGGATCTGCTTCAATTTTGGGCACGTGCCCTAAAATGTGCTGGAAAAATGGATGGACAGCATGGATATACAATATATATATATACATCAATGTGGGCGAGGCAGGGCCGCAGGGGCCGCACCCAATCCGCTCCCAGATCATTGGAACCTTTGTCACTTGTAACCCCGTGGTGTGTTTACATGGCAAAGTTATGCGGGCCTACGAGGTGTGCGTTATATCCACACCGTCCATCTATTTTGCCGGATGATTTGCAGCATGATCTCAAAAAATGATGCTGCTACAAAGCTCAAGCAGACCACACCACATAAAGCAGTGGGACCATGACGCTCACCATTGAAACCTTCCTACGGCCCACCATGATGTTTATATGCCATCCAACTGTTTATAAGGTCACACCGACCTGAATGAAGGGAAAACACAAATATCAACTTGAAGGAAAACTTCTGTAGGCCCCAGGAAGTTTTCAATGGTAGGCGTTCAATACCTACTGCTTCCTGTGGTGTGGGCCACTGAGATTTTTCTCTGCTTGATTTTTTGTCTCATGCCCTAAAACGATCTGAAAAATAAATGGACGGTGTGGATATAGAAGATACATCGTAGTGGTGACCAGAGAACTTTGCCACGTCGGTGTGTGGCACACCACGCAATCCTAATATTTGGGGGCAACCTCCAAACCGAGCTTTGCTAATTCCTCACGCGTGTGGGGACCGTGCACTGCACATGCGAACACGTGTGTTAATCTGATATTTGTGAGATCTGATCTTTCCATCAGGTGAGATATACGGTTTAGATTATTTTCGAAAAGAACAAGGCCTGTTCACAATTCAGGTAGACCACAGCATTTCTAAACAAATGAATGGTTAGAAGAAAGAAATTTTAACCGTCAAATTACTTTGTACGTTGTAACCCACTTGGATAATGAAATTGTCCACTATTTCGAATCTCATGGAAAGTTCAGATTCACGTGTTTCACATTCTCACGTGTATGCACACGTGTTGATGTGTATAGCTCTAAACGCACGTGTGAAATTAACAAACAAGGAAACATCATGTCAAATAAGGGAGCCTGTATGATGGAAATAGTGAGCCCCACACGCACGCTGTCGGCATGCGGTGCAAACGTGTCAACCTGGCGAGTGTGCAGGACATACGAATGGTGTAGGATCGGCCACCTCTATGCATAAGAACGGACGGCTTATAAAATTCTCCGGTTGTCAATGTATATGTGCGGACCGCATGATGGGTTGACTGTCTTGATTTTTTTTTCCCTTCTTTCATCTTCTCCCTCAGCACGGATGTGGCATGCTTGCTGCATTCAGAGGTGCATGCGCATGTGCAGTGGGATCAGTGCGTAGCTGGAAAACTCCAGAAATAGAAAGCATTTTGTCACGCAACAGTAAACACAGCTGCATGGAAAACGATGCAACATCCACTACTCCACAAAGAAGGACAGCTGTTCTTCTAGAAGGGTCTTATCCTGGATGGGCCACGGCCACAGACCGAAGAATGCATCCACTCACTTTGCAATTTGAATGTGGATTCATCTACTTTGGCCACAAATCAAATGATCTGGACCCTTGTTTGGTTGTACTTTTGGGCCCTGGAACATCCACTTTGGACCATGAGGACCGTTATGGTTGGTCAGCACATGTGGACGCATACGGTTGATATTGGCAGACGCATTTGGGATATATCACTTAATAGGAATTAGGACGTTTACGAAGCCCAAACGCGTGCATTTCTTGGATCACAAGCATGTACAGTCATAGATGGTATGTGACTGTAGGAAATCGGAGGCTTGTTGTATCAGGATATCCATCCACAATCAAATTACTAGGTAGCAACAATCATAGCAGGAAAATGGACGTTTAGGAACAAAATATAGCCAAGGAAATTCAACGTAATCAACAGCAAAACTGATGAGTGTTCAATGTTAACCTTGAGCTCCACCACTTAATTTTCGACCCGTATCTCCTTCAACGAGCATACTTGCCAGCATGGCACACATGCGCGGGATCCTGCACATTAACCCAGTGCCCTGTCCCAGGCTCTACGCTGGTCCGGTCATCAGTACGCCACATGTTCATTTTCAATATTGGCTGTTGGTAGCTTTTATAAGCTCAATGGTAGATTTGCAAGAGTTTCAACACAACGTCATGGGTTGTAGAACCACTGCGGTGGTGAGTGCCCAGGCGTGCGTAGGGTATGTGATTGCGAGAGATTTTTTTTTTTTGGTAAACAT
Source organism: Magnolia kwangsiensis (assembly GCA_037074715.1). NCBI lineage: Eukaryota > Viridiplantae > Streptophyta > Magnoliopsida > Magnoliales > Magnoliaceae > Magnolia > Magnolia kwangsiensis. Next base: position 11,705,780 of record CM073571.1, read on the forward strand.
CCATTTTCTTGAATTGATTCTAGCCCACTTGATTATTGGATTGGCCTGATGCCTCACCTAATGATTTTCCTTAATTTATCACACGCTTGCCACGTTGGCACCTGTACCTCCATTCAAGCCTCCAATTGCATCGTTCGAATTGTCATCACCAACAAATAATAATAATAATAATAATAATAATAATCCTACGAAAGCAATAGGCGACCCACCTCCGGACAGGTGGTTGTACGAATTGATGAATCCAGGACGACCAATTTGTGGTCCCATCTTGCTTTTTGGGACTAAAGATGAAAGAAAAAAAGTAGGGGATTTCCATGATACTCTGGATGAGCGTGACGTTTGATGCGCAGGCATTCAGAAATTGTATACGTGGGATACATTAGCTCAAATTGAACACGCTAAAATGCAGAAACCACTTTTCAGATCGATCGAGCCACTGATTCACCTCTGATTTGTGGACCTTTTTGTTCAAATGAGAGTGATTTTTGGTTCATAATAAATCTAACTGATCAATATTTTGGATAGTTGAATTTAATTATATGCCACGTATGCAATGATCCCACAACAATGGAACAGACTTCCGAGTATTGTGGCCTTTTTATTACTCGGCCGACTGCCCATCCATCCAACCAATAAAATTGCTGAGCCATTGTGGGATTTACAAAACCAAAGAGCTGGTGGCCCACCATATCAACCGTCCCGGGTATCCAACATTTTTATTTTTTGTGCCTTAGCATTCATCTTCCTTTTACGTGTTGTACAAGTGGGCCTCATGGAATGATATGATGGGACACACTTAGGATGATGGTCCACACACCAAAATTCCCCCATATTGGGAAAGTCCAAAACCCTTTGATAGAAAGAAAATACAACCATCCTCATCCATTAATGAAATAGGGCACTCATAACGAATTAAATAAATAAATGCATCTTTGATGAACCCATATGAAATAGAGAAAATGTCCTTGTAAAATCCTTCTCCCATCGGTAAAAGAAATATGTAAGAAACCACCCAAAGGTGTTCTGGGTCCCCTTCCAAATTGAAGCTGCCCCACATAGATAACCAGTGTGTTACAAATGCCAAACAATATACGAGAGCTGAACACCCTTACAAGCAAGGGCACCACAACCTGTGGTACCGCGCCATGCAATCTCTGCCAATAACATGCCATTTGTGTAGTACATCCTCACCATGAAAACTGTAGTCCCCACCACGAAGATCAACCTTGTCAAAAATCAGGCTGATCAACTCACTGGGTGGGTAACACATGCAAGTTGTATCAAACAATCAGTTGTCCATTGATTTGAAAGGTGGGCCCATCTAATAAGCAGTGTTGGGCATATATATTTTGTACCAGGCGATCTGTGCGCACCCATTGTTTTCGTAGTATGAATGTCCTACATAAGTGATATCTTGGCGGGATGGTACAGCACCACAACTTCTGGTGCACTGTCTGTAGGTGATCTGTGCTCACAAATACAATATACAGAAGCGATTCTGAAATTTACATGTTCCCCATCTGCTCAAACCCATAAAGAAAGCAGCTTCGGTTTCCTAGCAAATACGAAATAAAGGCGGAACAAAAAGATCAAAAAACCACCTACCCTTGAAAATCACTGCTCTCTATCCACCCAAGAAGCTGCTTCCTCTCTTTCATCACTAATAGCAGAGATGCCAAGACAAGGAACACCGTAGAATCATGAGTCCAACAGGGCTGATCTTGTTGAAGATGACTCACCCAAGGATACAGACGCCAATGAAGATGCCCAGACACGGGCATTTTTTGCTCCATTCTGAAAGTTCCCAGTCTTGCACCGTCTTAGCTTGCTCCATGCCCTCTTCACGTTGATAACATGGAGAACGTGCTCCAACATCTGACTTGTATCCCCGAAGAAACCCAAGCTCTGATGCCAACCGTACGAGACCCATATGGATTTCAGGTGAGATAACATATCAGGGAAGAAATAGATGAATGCCTTCAAGCAAAGGAAGAGGAGAGAAAACACCAGAAATGGTTCTCTTGTTAATATTTCCCTCAGTGAACTATCCCATACATGGTTGTTTGATTTTTCACTTCCCAAGCTGCTGGGCTGGTCCTCGATGGAATACTCAACTGGCTGGAGACCTGCATTCAAAACAGTCAAGGACATGCTGGTATTTTAAACTAAGAGTGGGCCATCAAAAGATATACTGGTTTAGGGAAGTTACCTGTAATTCTTTTATAGAAGAGTCTGAGGGAGCTTAGATCCTTTGAACCATAATGGCGCATCCTTGATGTCTGGTTTGCTACAAATATGGTAGGAAAGCCGTGAACTCCATATCTTGAAAGCACACTGAAAATACGGCAAAGAGAGACAAGTGAGTGGTTTGTGATTGAGAGAAATGCCAGTATGATGCCTGTGTCACAGATGTTCTTTGAAATGTTGTACCCATCGCACAGAGGGGGAATACATATGGTGATTAGGATGGCTGATCTGGTGAGCCACAGAATCAATGGGCCATAGATGATTGACCACAAACTGTTATGATTGGACAACTCTGACAATCATATTGTAGTGAGCTTTTCACTCATTTTTTTGAGTTCACCATCCATTTTGAGAGGCCACATATCGGATGTTGAACATCGTCAGTCGCCTTCCTTTTGAGTTATTGCCAATCCATGTGGTAGCCCACCAAATCAACATTTCAGATCACCATATTCAAATGTCACATGCATTAGAGATGTTTCAGTGCACCTTCATGGAACCACGATGATTCCACATCACAGTAGCATTCCTCGGAACTCATGTGTTAATAAATGCATAGAGATCAAGCTTGATCATCCTTACACTGGCATGACTGAAGATTCTTCAACTGCCAAATGCGTGATTTGAGGAAACATGGAACTGAGAATGTCAAAGGAAGATCGAGCATTGCATGAGAATGGGCACCAAGAAGCATAGAAGAGCACAGAGGTATATCCTTTCATCTGACTGGAGCTCAAAACTTTGTCGAGGGATTCTCCATCCACCTTCAAACAGAAATACAATGTTAGATTTCCTATTGTACTTCATAACTATGAAGAAAGTGCAGACGCATATCATCCCTTTCAATATTTGGATATTCTATTGTTAAGGCAGACAAAAAGAGAGGTATCTGATAACTGATGCCAGAACTATGGCTCGACCATACCATGATAACACAAATGAGCGACTTTTAAACTAAATTTTCAGTTGGTCACCATCGAGCTGATAACAATTGGCATTCATTTTATTGTATAGAAGAACTTCAATACCCAGATCTTTCAAATTCCCTGGGATGTCCATCCCAGGTATTTTACATAACATATGCATGTGATCCGTGTCAAATTTAGTATAGATATGAACAAACGTTTTATATTAAAATAGCCAATCAAAATAAGTATTTTGTGTTTGTGTAGCCACATCCCCTGGGGGTCAAACCCAGATCTGTAACCAACAGCCACATCCAGACTCCAAACCCTGGTTAGAAAACAACCTGAGTCCATTACAAAAAATAAAATAAAAATAAAATAAAAATAAAAATTTGATCTACTGAAATGCTCATCTTTCGTGACAACATTTGAACACCTAAGAACAAGAATTCAAAAGTTATTCGACTGACAGTGGGTTTTTCAGACATATAACATTATTAATTAGAGTCCCGCAGGCAAAACAAGAAAGATGGTCATTCAATTCAAACCACCGAGAGAAAATATGGATTAAAGAATCAGAGGAAAATTTATGTGGGACCCATCCTCTAGTGATTGCCCACAAGTGGGCCCCACAGGCCCAAGTCCAATAAGAAAGTCATCCCCAGATTCATGGTGAAATGGAACAGCTTGCTAATATGAAGAAATAAGATGTAGCAATCATATTTCGAAATCCCACATAACAAGCCCATGTGACATGGAACTTTTCCTTTCAACTGTTTGGGTTTTCCTTATGAATCAGAAGCAAATCCTCAATTTTAATCCGTGTGCTTATGGAAAGATGGAAAAACACATGTACAAGTTCTCATAGTTGGGTTCACCAGTGACATGGAACATTTCTGGCCAACCCAACTAGTTTCCACCCATGCATAGAACTGAGGGAAAAACTGGAAGAAAATCAAAGCAATAAAAAATAAAAAAGCCACTTTTCCTGAACAGATGAGGCTGCACTATGTGAGGCTGAGGGATGTGTTCAGCTATACGAGGCTTAAGCCTCAACTAAGCCTAGGAACAGCCTTGAAGCCTTTTGGTTTGGCCAGGCCTTGAGGCTTAAGCCTCTTCATTCCGCCTTACCCCAAGGCTTCCTCCTCACCTCAAGCGTGCATGTAACAGACAGCGAGTGCAAACTGAAATGAAACATATAGTCTAACGTTGTCAAGTATCGCTAAGCAAAGCATTTTTAACTGTCCGATTTATCCCTAAGAACTTTTTGTGTCAACATACACAAGCTATAGGAATATCAACCATGCACATAATAAAATGCAAAATGCTGAAACAAACTAAATCAAAAGGTACACAAGTGATTAAATCAAATAGTAAACATGTGATCAAACAATTTGCAGCAGCAAAAATGCATATGAGAGAAGCAGATGAAGTCTACAGCATGTACAATTATCTTCCACACACACTAGCAGGATGGCTTCAGATTGAAGAGTATATGCCATTACAGATTGAAGAGTATATACCATTTGGCAATCATTCCCACAGGACTCGGGAGTTCAAAGGAAGGAGGAGGAGGAGGAGGATGATGAGCAAAGAAGAAGAAGAATATAATAAGCATGGTTTATAATTTAGAAAAAGGGAAAAAACTCAACCAAAGACCTTGCACAAGGAGGAAGAAGAAGATAACAAGCATGGGTTATAATTTAGAAGAAAAAGGGAACGAGGAGGAAGAGCAAAGAAGAACGAGACAATAACAAGCATGGTTTATAATTTAGAAAAAAGGACCTCACTCGAAGAAGAAAAAGATAACAAGCATGGCTTAAAATTTAGAAAAAGGTGATCTCACTCAACCAAAGACACTAGAAAGAGCCAAGGAGAATGCTGAAGATAACAAGCACATTTTATAATTTATAAAAAGGGAACTCACTTAACCAAAGACCTCACTCAAAGAAGAAGAAGATAACAAGGATGGCTTATAATTTAGAAAAAGTGATCTCACTCAACCAAAGACAAGAAGAAGAAGAAGAAGAAAGACACCAGAGATTTTGTATGTCACTCTGACAGACCCTCTTAATCCATTCAAAGGTTCTTTCAAAATCAAGCCTCATTGGATGTAAATCTCAGATGAGGCAACAACTAAAAAATAATATTGTGCTTAGAAGCACCAAGCCACCAACTGAAATGCAAAGACCTCATTTCATTCTTCAGAACCTTGAAGAAAGGAACTGACTCATAATATAAGGTATTACATTTACATGTCTCTTCGTTTTCAGTAAATCACCAGATTCATTTAACATAAGTAGTAGAGAGTCTACAGATTGAGGGACAGAGGTTTTGTATGTATGAAGTAGGCATTCTTTAATGATACTTTCCATCGTTTGCCTTGTGTAAAAATTTTGAACAGTAAAAATTCTAATTTAAAAAAAGCAAGATCCTTAATTTCATGATAGTACGCACAAGCCACCGCATATCCAGAATTCTCTCTGACGTCCACGAGATAGCTGTAAGATCCGTATCTTGGTCCGTACCTTTCCGTACACTTCCGCGGTCTTACCGGTCGAATTCCGGCAACTTTCGACCCTTAAACGATATCGACGCGCGACCCTGATTCATGTGCCGACAACCCGAGTCGACTCAACCCGAGACCAATACCATAGCGACCGCACCGTCGCCGCGGTTCCGATACCGCGACTCGCGCGCCGAGGCGATACCGTGGTCAACAGTTATGGGCCAACGTTCGGTGCGAGAAAACGCCGCGCATTGCGAAAACCAAGAGAATCTCTACGATGTGTCACATCAATCACATCAATCCCATCAATCAATCACCCATCAATCCATCACATGTCAAGTACACATCACTTCCATCCCTTTTCCCAAGCAACCACAAAAGTCTCCCAAACCCATACCTCTCTTACACAAAAAGCCACCAAAGTCTTCAACACCCATACCTCTCTTACACAAAAGCCTCAAAAGTCAAACTTTTCTTACACAACCATCACTTACCCATCCATCCATCACTCTCTCTCTCTCCCTTTACATCACTCTCTCTCTTTTTCTCTTTCTCATTTGCAAAACTCCAAGCTAAGGAGCTCCATACGTATGGAATTTTGCAAGAGCTCCTAAGCTTCAAGTGGCCCACCTTCCTACCCCAAAATCTCCCATCTCAACCCTCCATTCTTCATCTTAACCATTGAAGTTGAAGCTAAGGTGCCAAGGAACCCTTAGGAGCGAGAAGATCGGACGGTGGGTGCCTCTATAGGGTAGATTTATTTATTTTTATGGTGGACCAAGTGAGGCCCATCGATCAATGGTGTGGATCTCACTTGGGAACCTAATACGTGGCCGATGGACCACTTGGATCATCATGATCATTCCATGATGGGGCCATTCTCCATGGACCCCATCATGATGTTTATTTTCACTTGGAAAGGTCATCTAGACCATCCATATTGGTGAGGAAAGGATTCCCACCGTTGATCTTTAGTTTTGATGGTCACATGTGCAAAATGACCCATTTGATGTATGATTTCATGTATATGAGGGCCCATAATGACGGGGTCCCTCCATCACAAGCCGTGTCCCACTCTCCATGTCTTTCTCTCTCTTCTATTGCTTTTATTTTATTTTATTTTATTTTATTTTATTTTTTATGCTATAGGATTGTGGCCCACTTGAATAGATCCCACCTTGATGCAATTTTTTATTCAAGTGGGGCCCACCTTATATGTGTACCCATGACAAATATCCATGGTGGCCCACTTCATCAGGGCCCACCTTTAAAACAAAATTTTTTTTTAAAGAAAACCGTCCAGCGTCTGGGACACTGGATGTTTCTAAGGAAAAAAAAAAAAAAAAGAAGAAGAAGGAAGAATAGAAGAGCTTTCGTGGCCCCCTTGCATAGGCCCCACCCTGATGTTTATGTCCGATCCAAGCCGTCCATCCTCTTACCCACGACATTTTAGCCGTTGGGTAGAAGTTTGGAGCTGATCCAATCACCTGGTGGGCCATAGTGCCTAATATTGCGCCCTCACCATTCAAACACTAAATTCTTATTCTTTTTCTCTTCCTAAGCGTTTTAAAATTCGAACTCTGGACTCTTTGGGCTCGTCTTGGGCCAGGGCAACTAATGGGCGGTGTGGATTTTCATAATGTGGACCCCACACGGCAAAAACCCCGGGAAAACATTTTTTTCCCAAAATTTATAAGAGGCAGAGCCTCTGCGCGTCAGAGGGACAGCGCTGCACGCTGCTGCGTGCAGGCGTGAAGGCAGCCGGGCGAGCGGCCGCTGGACACCCACGGCCCTGCTCGTGGGCCCCACTGTGATGTTTATTTGAGATCCAATCTATTCATGTGGTGGGCCACCTCCTAAAGTGGGCCCCTGCCAAAATTCAGGCCCATCCAAGGCTCTGGTGGCCCACACCACAGAAAACAGTGGACTTGAATGTCTACCATTAGAACCCTCTTTGGGGCCCACAGAAGGGTTGGATCAAGCTGAAATTTTTTTTGTCCCTTCATACAGGTCTGAGTGACCTTATGAACGGGTTGGATTTCAAATAAATATTTCGGTGGGCCACATTTGTAGGACCCATGGTAATGTATATATTCCATTAGCACCGTCCACAGCCGTGGACGGTGAGGCTCACCATGATGCATTGTTTCACCCACCGTCCAGCGGACGGTGGGGCCCTGTTGCTTGCGTTTTACACACGCCGTCCATCTGTCTTTGATGATGGGGCTCGCTGCCAGCTGCCCATATTGATTTCTGTGGGACCCACCATTATATATATAATTTATAATGTATATTTTATAATATGAAGATTGTAGTGAGCCCTAGACCATGAGTCCCTATGAATAGTTTGGATGGAAATAAATATTTTGTAAGGCCCATGAGTCGGGACCCATTTAATTTTCAAAAAAGGCTATGAGTTAGGCCTGTTGATTTATAAAATGTTTATGGGCTAGGCCCATTTGATTCATATAAGGCCTATGGACTTAGGCCCATTTGTTGTGTTGCAAATCCATGGGAGTAGGCCCATTTGACTCATGTTAGTTCTATGGGTTGAGGCCCACTTGATCTACATGTGGGGCCTAATTGGTGTGGCCCATTTGATACATATTAGACTCATATGACTAGGTCCAATTGATGCAATCCAAGGCCCACGGGTTTGACCCATTGCAATGCACATAAGACCCATTGGTGTGGCCCATTTATGTGGCCGTCTGATGAATAAAAGGGCCATAGGATATGGCCCATTTGATATATATGTGAGGTCCAATGGGGACAACCTACGGTCCATTACAATGTGTAAATCCATTACAGACTAAGTACTGATGTTTACAAAGATCGTGACTTGGGTGCAATGTTGGTTTGACGTCCACATTGCGAGTGTAATGCTGGTTGGATGTCCACATTACAGCTCTCCTTAGGGCCCATTACTGGGCTGTACTTATCGTGTATGGGCCGTCCAGGTCCATCTGCATTGTGAGATAGTTCATTTTATTATATCATGTTTAGTACAGTTCCATGACTCGTGATCATACGCATCATATGTATGCTTGACGTGAGAGTTGTCTGATCATAGAATTTGCCTTCGGGCAGGTTATTTATGGGCTCCTGGTTAGGCGGTGTTGCCCTACATGTGCGCACGATATGCGCAGGATCTATTGCATGACTGGATAGCGTGAATCATTCATTTCGCATTTGTGTGACATGGTTATTATACGCCCTACCGACATTAGGGTCGTGGCCTCCACAGACGCATCGTGGTTGGAAGGATTGGATACCGAAAATCTTGTTCTACATGGGGTACTATAGATATCCCTGGGTGAAAGTCCCTAAACCCTTATGGTACCAAGAGGTTGCTCCAACGTCTAGACCGAGTGGGTAGATGAGCGCTGAATGCCGATTACCAGACGGTTACGCTCTCCACTGTGTCGTGGTCGGTTGGAAGGGGGTACGGCCTTACCCGCCCGAGAGGAGGGGACAATGCTAGGCTGAGTCTGACCAGCTCGAGGAATGGGTCCGCTATCGACGAGTTGCGCCCGATATTAGCAGACGGATAGTGAGGTCCTTTCCACTTACCTTATTGCGCGCGATGTGGCGGCAATCTGGTTCAGAGTGTACTAGACCCCGGTGATATTCCATATTGAGTTGTACTGATGTATGGACATAGATGAGGATCTGTATGCTTGAGTTGCATTGCACATCGCATGGCCTTGGGATGGCCGATACCATTCATGTCTCGCATTGCATAGCCTTGGTACAGCTCATGGTATTATGGTTCTATCTGCATATTCCGCTTTACTCTAACATTGCATGTTCATATTTCTACCTTCCGCACACACTTTCACCACCCTCTAAGCTTTCTGTAAGCTTATGCACGACCGTTGCGTGCAGGTGACGTTGGATCGCAGCAGCGCTGAGGCAGGAGCACGTTGCTGATCTTTTTGGAGTTCTCGTACTTTACCATTGTATTTTCCCTTTATGCTCATTGTACTTGTAAAGTTTTTGATCATAGTGAAAATGTAATGGAGTTCTTGGTTGTTGTTTGTGGGTTATGCCTTTGGTTATGCTTATTACGAATTAAACTAACATTGAAAATTCTCCTCGTAGCATCCCAGGATCGGAACCTGGCGAATGGGAGCTAGGAGCCGAGAATGGGGTTCTACGGAGGCTGTTGGCACCGGATTCGGCGATCAAAAATTTTGTGAGCCCGGTTTCCAAGTTTGGGGCGTGACAATAGCATATGCCCAATGCCACTCCACAATTAGGCAAACCCCAGTGAGTCAATGAAAAACTCCAAGCCTTGTCATAATGTTTTAACACCTGCCTCATTAAAGACTTTTACTACAAAAGAACTAAAAAAGGCAAATTTTAACTACTCTTTCATACCTACGCTCAGAACACCAATAATTATCCACTCCAAGTTACCATCGAAGTTCAATTCAGTTGCACTGATCAATGGGGTAGCTCGCTTTAATAATGATGTGCTCTTTAATGACTGATACCTACAACCGATCGTAGACTAACTTAACCTACAATCCATTTTCACAAGTTTTTTTGCCCCTGGAAAATAGATGAGATTCTAAGTGCAAGGTGGGAAAAAAAATAATTTCTCAAGGCATAAAAATTGGCCACAGTATACAATAGGCTCTAGGTGTCAATTCTCCCTTTACATAGCCCCCATCATTTATTTTTTTATGAGAGGCGTGTCCGTCAATTACTACCTTCCTATTCAACTTGATTCAAGAAAATGCACACCCCAAAACTGTTTCCTCCATAGAGCCCAATGAATAATGATTTTCATATCCATATTCCGTATTCATTTCCATTTTTCTATGAAGTATCAAAATGATCAAAAGTTTGTCCCCAACGATTCAACTGACTCTTTCGTGCCAAAGTCATTATCATTGCTGCCGTCATCATCGTCCCAACTATTTGGGGTAGCTTCTCATGACTTACTGGGCAAAGGTTTGATGACCGGATTCCCATGTCAACCCTCCTTCATTGGGCTTCGAACTAACCAGCGTGTCGCTACTGGGGGTAGTTGGTCTCTGTCATCCCAAATACCACATAATATAGCAATTAGCATAAGTAAACATTTTCCAGAGACCTTTTTTCCCCTTTAGAGGCCCAGCCACTTAGAAGATCCTCTACTTTTGGCAAAAAGCCCATCAACAATGAAAAGAATAACTCCAAAGTTTTCTTTTCATTGATTAATGAATGAGGAGATGGTAAACGGTGGACCAACTTCACCACTCATCTACACAAAGCACAATTTGCTAGCCGGACTTCTCATTACATGATTACAAGTTAAGGTCATGCCCAACAAAAGGCTGAAATTTTGGGTGCTGCCCAAGAACACCCCACACTTTTGTTCAGGAAAAGGGAACCCTCCAAGGAATGTGGTATACGGAAGCTCCCTCTTTTCATCATGTTGGTGAAGGATTTCAGAGATGGAGTAAAAACCAGAGGCCAAGAAGCACCGCGGTCCCAAAGCCCTGTCTGAGGCCTCCCTAAAAGGCCAAGTCATCCTTGATTACATGCGAAAAATGCAGAAAATAGTGCGAGACCAAAAAGGACTAATGGGATACAGATGAAAGAAGGCCAATAACAGGAGAAAGCTGACAGTTGTGAACAAATGCATTGACTACTACCGGAGATCCATAAAACAGCGCATCATCTAAAGGATGTTCGTCACAATGATTCCTCATTTTCTCCATGATTAATAATTCTCAGGCTAATTCTGTTTAGCACAACAGTTTCGCAACTCATATAACAAATAAAGTTCCAAGAAGCACTAAAAGCACTCAACTCATTAATTTCAAAGCACTTGAAAAATTCAAACTACCAGCGTTCTAACATTTTTTTTTTTAATATTGAAGATTGGCCTTTAAACATCATGAATCAGACATAAAAGGAATTGTGGATTGTATGGTATTCACACAAAGTAAATTACTTAATTCTCTAACCTAAAGACAAATCATAACAAACAATTGTAGATGTAAAACCATGAATTCATTGCACAAAAGTCAGAACCCAAATCCAAAAGCGAAACTTCTCAATACAACACAAATCAAAGAAAAAACCCCAGAAACCAACAATCAAATTGCCCCATTTCCAACACCAAGAAACAATCAGAAGATTCAGGACAGCCAAAATACAATCATTCTCCTTCCGTTTCGACATGAACATGACTTCTGTTGAACAACAAATGAAAATGGAATCCACCCATCTCAATTCATACCCGAAAACGCTAATCATACAAGATTTCTAGGAAAATCCATATCCAAACAATCAAATCAAGAAAACCAAAGATAACTGAAAAACGAAAGAAAAAAGGGGGAGAAACCGTACCTCGGCAGGCGCGGATATGAGGAAGGATAGAGGGCATTGAGATTGGAGCGTGCTGAGGAAGAGAGCGGATTGAAGAGGGCAGAGAGAGGTGGCTGAGACGGATCGAAGCACTAAAATGGCTGAGATAAAGAGAAGCCGGAAAGCTACGGAAGCTGCCATTGAAATACCAAGGAAAGGAGATAAAGGGAGAGAATTCTCTCTCTCTCTCTCTCCAAACCTCTCTCTCCCCAACCTCTCCAAACCCGCAGCTCAACCAGCGCGCATATAACTGTAGTTATCACAAACTTTTGGTATTCGAGCGCGTGAGATAAACGTGGGTCATAACGATACACGCGCCATAAAATCGTACTTGTGTAAAATCCTCTCCGTTCATCAGGTATATAAAAGTTTAAAAATTAATTTCATAAAATTAATTTCCATTTAATAGGATGGATTCTCCTTAACATAAAAAAATTTGATTGATGATCATTCTCTATTGTGCATTTTCTCGATGGAGTTCAGTCATTCAGATTGTTTGCGCAATATAATTCTCGTTTGAAAGCGTTATGATAGAGCTTTATGCGTGATGAATGGATCAGATCTTACATATCTTTTAAAGAAATATGTATCCTACGAAGTCATCCGTCCATCCAAGTCCCGCGATTACAGAGCCAAATCCTTCCACTTCATTCTAGCTTTATGGGTATTGACCGAAAACCTCGCGCAGTTAAACTATTTCTCAAAACCCGCCTGCTTATATAAAAAATATTTTGCAGCCGCTTACACAAACATACGCTGGTCGGATGCAGCTAGAGGTGCACACGGGTCGGTTCGATCTGGCTCTGGGTAAAATCAGAACAGAACCGTTACTGGAACGGTTCTGGAATTTTTTGAACCGGAATCAGACTGTTAGTACACTAGAACCGAATCAAAATCGAACCGTGAAAAATAATTCGATTCCGGATCGATTCCACGATTTTGAGTTTTTAGAAAATTCAACAAAAAGAAAAAATTAAAAGTTGAAAAAAAAAAATCTATGAAGAGAAAGCTGAATATGGTCTCTTGGTGGCATAAACTTATAGGGTTTGTTGTATTAAATATCTATGTTAATGAAAGAATTACACTGGGGTTTCATCCCAAAAACATTTCTCTGTTGAAAATAGGAGGCACGATCCCCCTCGAAGCAGATCCCACCAATGGCTTGCCTTCTTCTTATCTTTTAAAAATTGGTCGAAAGAGAAAAGGTAAACTCAACACTACGGTGGGCCCACCTTGATTCCAAAGAGGAATTTGCACTGTAATAAGGTAAGAAGAATTATCACTGGATTATTGCTCTCCAAAAACGTTAGATGTTCGGAAGTTCACCTAAAAAGAAATTTAAAAAAGAAGAAGAAGAAGATAGTTCGAATCCATAACAAAATGTAAGAAATTACAATAAAACTACCCAATTTCAAAATAATAGAAATAGAAACATATATTATATATTGAAGAAAAGATAATCAAAGCATGACAGAATTTCAATAAACTACCCCGAGAGGGAGAGAGAAAATTACAAGGGGAGGAGTGGAATGAGAAGGTTCTAGAAGCTCTCTCTTCACAAATTCTTCTTCTTCAACCTTTGCAGCCATTGATGAACGGTGCCCAGGAATTTTGGCGTTTTGAAAATTTTTCAAGAGATAATATTCATGTCTATGGTAAGCGTGAAATGAATCTCATGTGCATGCCACAAATGTGCCAATATGGAACATAGTTGGGATCAACGGTTCGGATCCAAGGTTCAGATCCACGGTTCTGGGTCGTAGTTCAATGGATGAGTTCCACGGTTCAGTTCAGTTCGGTTCTATGTGCCCCTAGACCGAAACCAAACCATATCCAACGGTTCTTGAAATTTTTGAACCGGAACCGGTGTTGTTTAAAACCGGATCAAACCGGACTGATCCAACGATTTCGGTCCAGTTCTACGGTTCTATCGGTTAAATGTGCACCCCTATATATAGCTGTTAACATCTAAAAGGTCAAATTTACCATATTTAATCACAAATATTATTGTTTCATGTCTTCTCTTAATTTTACCTTTACAAAATGACAATACGAACCCTTTTTGTCCTTAATTTTTACGTATGCATGAAGATGGGCATGGTACACATGAATGTTGATAATTATATAGAATGTTGATAATTATATAGACATTTCTTTTGAACTAACATTCACCGATCAGGTGGTAATGATGGATCTAGATCGTTAAAATCACACCAATCACACATATCTAACTCTGATTTTAGCTGATGAACATGTGCAGTTGACATTTTTCTGCTTTAATTTTTTTTTGAGGCCACCCAACGGACGGATAAGATTTAGTTGTCAATGTTGTACTTGGCTTGGTGCTCATCCATGCTAATACATGATTTACGGGCTAGAATTATAATGTACAGGAGATCACCAACCTTGTATTGACGTGGCAAAATCTCGTGGACCCCAAATTCTTGGGGCCATTGGGTGGCCATTTTGAGCTCCAGATCTACCTTATTTTTCGGTGCATGCCCTAAAATGAGCTCAAAAAACAGATGGACGGGGTGGATGTCTCACAAGCATCAAGGTGGCTCAACAAACAGTCAAAGTTACATGTGCACGGCAATAAACATCCATCAATGGCAAACGAGAGGTTTGATGGACATTTAAGTCTACATGAAAAGGGTTGCTCCACCTAGGTGGGGGCCTATTATAATATTGTAAGTAACAAATTCAATCCAACCATTTGTTTTCCACCTCATTTTAGGATATGGATGAACAAATGAGACTGATCTAAAGCTCATGTAGGCCAAACGAACATAGAAATTTTGAAAATTAAACACCCATTGTTAAAATATTCGACAGGTCACTGGATAATTATTTTTACTAATCCACCCTGTCTATCTATTTTTCAGCTCACTTTATGGCTTGTACCCAAACATGTGGCTGTTACCAAGCTCTGGTGGCCCACACGCCAGATTAAGTCCACATGTTGTTTCGACCATAATGGGGCCCACAATGATGTTTGTGACCAATTTACTTCCTCCATATATTCTACGTCCTCATTTTAGGGCATCGAACAAAAAATGAGACTGATTAAGAGCCCAATTAGGTCACACGAACATAAAACATCCGGGATTAAAAGCTTACTTACTGTTAAAACACTCATTGAGCCACACGTTGCTTTCAACAAATCTACCCCCTCTATGTGTTTTTCTGGCTCATTTTATGCTATGGACCGAAAATGAAGCCAATATCAAGCTCCAATGAGTCACATGACAAGAAATAATGGAAATTGAACGTTCTTTGTTGAAGAATCTTAGAGCCATTACGTGTCCCACTTTGCACTTTGAATCTAGTGCATTTTAGGCTCTTGTACTAAAATGAACTAGTAAAATAGATGGATAAAATGTATTTATCACAAATAATAAGGTGGGCCTTAGGTGCGGTCGGGGTTAACCGATTCTGGTGGCATGCCCAGGAATCCAAGGGATCGAGAGTAGATTGCAAAGTGCGCTATGGCGAGGATAGTTCCGTCAATGCAAAAATACACAAATCCATTGGTTTAGTAGTGAAAACTATGAGCAGGTTCTCATCAATAATTTCAAAGGTGGGAGATTTCATGTCCATAGCTCAAGAGGCAGGCGGTCATATTGGAGAAAGCCTTCCTCTTTTATTGGCATGCATTTACCTTAACAAATTACATCGAAGATCAATATCCATTGGACCATTGACCGCTTTCATAGTACGAGGGACTATAGAAGTTGTAGTTCGACATACCTCTGCTGTAAATGGGTAGGCCGCGTTGGTAATAGATCTCATCAGGTGGAACCCACTTTAGCTACCCTTGATGCAATATATATATATATATATATATATATATATATATATATATATATATATATATATATATATATATATATATATATATATATGGAAAAGGTGCTATGCGGCTCGAGCTCACTATAAGCTCCCATGAGGTCGAGCTGTGCGGGTCCCAGCGTGATGCGTGTCGACCATCAACACTGTGCATTTGAAGGGTCTCCTTTAAATTATGGATATCCCAAAAATCAGCCGTATACGGAACTCAGGTGGGTCATACCATCTAAAATCATGTGAAGATATGCTAAAAACATATAAAAGCACTTGGTGGGGCCCACTTGAAATTTTCATGCATCTGAAACTTGGTCTGAACCCTCATCCAAGTGGGACACACATAATGGATGGGCTAGATTTGAAAACCACATCTCGGTGGGCCCAAAAAATGACTATGAATATTTTAATGGTACACAGTCCCTCTCAACTTCTGTATATGGTGTGGCCCACAAAAGTAACGGATTGAATTGATTTTTGATATCTAGACTCACGATGGAATGATGCATCTAATTGATGGGGTAGATGTTCGAAGCGCATCACAGTGGAAGCCACACAGCTCGACCTCATGGGATGTTCCCATCTGCTAGAGTGCATAGTATCTTTTCCCATATATATATATATATATATATATATATATATATATATATATATACACACACACACACACACACCACTCTCCATCGAGTGGATAGTTTAGATCATCCATGGAAAACAACCATATAAGATGGAATTCTCAAGGACTATGATTTGAGTAGTCCCGTAGGCTATGCCAGCCTTTTTCTCTCCCTCATAAGTTATAATCCTCGATAAACCGTTTATAAACAAAGAAAATGGATGAATAGTGATCAACAGCTTGGATGGTAAATAAACATTCCGGTGGCGCCCGTGAAGTGTCTAATGGTGGGGATTCAATCACTATTATTTCCTGTGGTACGGTCCGCATAAGATTTGAATCTTCTTCATTTATTGGATGATACACTAAAATGAGCTTTCAAAACGGTTGGACGGTGTGGATTTAAAGCACATACATCACCGTATGCCTCACAGTCAGGGGTCCCACCCACTTCGGTGGATCCGCTGTCTCACTTAATTCGCTCCCTTCTCGATCTTGTATCAATAAAAACCGTCGGATGAAATTATGGAGGGTAGATATACCACTGCTCAATCCGCACGCCAACCCTGACCCATCCCTATGACATTTGATTCGGGGAGACGATCTGCACAGCCGCCAAAACTGTAATGTGGTAGTGCCATCTATCCATAGTACACGTGGTACGGACATGTATCAATCGGAGCCGTCCATCTAGTGACTCTAGTATGGATGTGTTTTTTTTTATATTATTATTATTATTAAATCGCACCAATTAGTCAATACTCCCCCACCGCATTTTTCCAATTTCCTTCGAAGAATTTTGGCCATTAAATATTTTCATCTCAAACCGTCTCTATGAAGGTTATCTTTTCAACGTATAATAACTATAGATATCTTTATATTAAAAATAAAATCCATCTATGTCACGGGAAACTAGATGAACGGATCGGATTAATTCATTATTCTTCCACTTGTACCGTCGAGATATGAATACACCATAGCTCCAATTCTACGCGCTCTACCTTATCATCTGTCCGTTTGACTGGTCTGGCTTTTGCGTCGTATGGACCCAACGTACTACCCACCCTATTTCATTTGGACACAAAAAATCCTAAGCACGAAAGTAAACCTCATCCCCGTAGAGAGTAATTTAGAAATACAAAAATAACCCTACTTTTATCTACTCACTTTTGTAAAATAAAAGACTCACTTTTGCAAAAAGCCAGGGGCAATTTCGTCTGGTTTTGGGACGTCGCCAAATCACGCTGGGTAAAAGGCAGCGTCTAACGCCGCAATGGTTTCAAACTTAAAACCGCTTGAATGCAAAGACTGCCAACGGACCACAGCAGTCACGGACACATTGACTTGTAAAACGACAGTGACGGCGGTCGCTTGAGTTTTAGGTTTTCTTCGCGTCACACATGTTAACAGATAATCAGATCTGAGACGTTCATCTGATGGGACCCAACATGAAAATTTTACTATTAAACAATAAAGCCGGCTTATTTTAGTTACACCCAACCTGTCGCAGGCAAATTCAACGGGCAGGATGCTGCAAAAATAGGATAAAGAGACGGCAACCATCTCAAACAGCTTTACACGGATAGGATGTCTTACCAAAAATTATTTCTCGATTAATCTTGCTCTTAAGCTGTGGATAACACTTTTTGCGTTATTTACTTTTATATATCAATTATATTGATTTTTTATTAGTATCAATAAATTTAGTATTAGGCTTTTTAATTCTTAATTTATTTTCTTATAACGTTTTTATATATAAATATGATCTATGCTCATACCATTCACGTAAAAACATTTATTTACAAGTTTAAAGGAATCTATCAATTCTCTCTTTTATAAATAATCTAACCTACCTGTCAATCGGTAGCTAATTAATTAAACTAATCTTTAGATATCTAATCTTAATTCAATTACTTTAGGATGTGTTTGATTTTTCAATCTATTATCAAAAGCTTATTTACTTAGGAGTTGTGATATAATAATAAACTCGGTAGGATAAAAGGTTAAATTTCGATAAGACCGTGGGAAACAACCAATGAATGGCCTGTTGTGGTGCCCTGTGTTGCAAGAAAACCCGCTCAGGCACAGACGCACAGTACCAAAGTCGGTATTGTGTGCTGTTGGAAAAGCTAGGCGATTTTTACCATCATTAATTTGTTCTTTTGGGGGTACAAAAATGAGGTAGATTTAAGTCTAAGGTGGACCACACCGTTGGAAACATAGTGATCGAATGCTTACTGTTAAAATACCTTATCGGGGGTACAAAAGTTTTTAATCAAGCTGGTAATTGTTTTTTTTCCCTTCATGTCACAATCAACAAGCTGGAATACAAATAAACATTGCAGAATGTTTTCAATGGTAGGCGATCAATCACCATTATTTCTTGTGCTGTAGTCCGATTGAGATTTGAATCTGCCTCATCTTCAACCTCATGCTTTAAAATGAGCTGGTAAAATGAATGGGCAGTTTGAATAAAACATATAAACCATGTTGGGCGCACAGAGTCACACACTGCTGCCTTTCGTGCTCAGTGCTACACCACCTAGTTCCATAGTTCTATTCATTCAATCGTGCAATTGCCTCCCGCAATTTAACACTGGAAATAAATCAAACCTCGTCGCGTCATTGCTAACGATTAACTATATATATATATATATATATATATATATATATATATATATATATATATGTGTGTGTGTGTGTGTGTGTGTGTGTGGGGGGGGGGGGGGGGGGGGAAGGTTCTACACGGTCGAGCTCATGGGAACTCTCCATGAGGTTGAGCTGTGTGGGCCCCACCATGATGTATGTCAAACATCTATGATGCACCATCCAACCTTCACGGTCGAGCTCATGGGAACTCTCCATGAGGTTGAGCTGTGTGGGCCCCACCATGATGTATGTCAAACATCTATGATGCACCATCCCATAGTGGACCTAGGGCTTATAAATCAAGTCAATCCATGACTTCTGTGGGACACACAACATACAAAATTTGAGAAGAGTTACCCTCTATTAAAACATTCGTAATCATTTGTTGTGCCACCGAGATGTGGTTCACAAATCCAACCCATTCATTATGTGTGTTCCACTTGGATGAGGGGTCAGACCAAGTGAAAGCATCCAAATTTTAGGTGGGCCCCACCAAGTGTTTTTATGTGTCTTAGGCATGTTTTCACATGATTTTAGACGGTATGGCCTATGGCTGATTTTTGGGATATGGTGTGGCCCACACAGCTCAACCTAATTGGGAGTTCCCATGAGCTCTTCTACACACACACACACACACATATATATATAAAATACACAAGACTCAGACAATAGGTAGACAATTAATTGGACCCAACTGACCAGATTTAAACTGGGTCCAATTTATACTGGATCCAAAATGGTGGACCCAGACCCATAAACATCAGGTGGGTGGAATAAATCTGTCTAGATGGGTCTATAAGTTATTAGTGAAAAAAAAACATTAACACGAGATTGAAAACAATCCTCTTGAGGTTTACAAACAAATTCAGATCATCTAGTGGCACCAAGTTCGCTTGTGCATCAAGGAACCGATGGCCACGCATTTCCGCGGTGTCAATGGATGGCCTCATTTACTGTAATTCATTTCGCGTACAATCCAAATAATGATAGAAATCCATTTGGAATGATGGGTGCTCAACGACCACGCATGCATTAACCTCACATGTGGAACTGAGGAAAATGTGTGAATGATTGGAGACGATCAGCAAGGCATCCTGAAATCCGAGCTGTACCCTTTTTCTTAGTATCATCCATTTTCTATTTTTTGGGGGAGCCGGATTGATATGGACCAAACCGACCTGAGATTTGGGCTTCTGGATATAAAGCAAGGCCCACCAGGAAGGACCTCCTAAGCTAATGAGATTGGAAGTGGGCCTCTGGATGTATAAAATGGGGACCCACCAGGAATGACCTTCTATATCTAATGGGATTATTAAAAAAAATAAAATGATAAAGGTAAAAACGTCGACAGCAGGATTCGAACCTGCGCAGACAAAGCCCAACAGATTTTGAGTCTGTCTCCTTAACCAATCAGACATATGGACACATGTAGTTTAATTTCATATTAACATTAATAAAGAAAAATTGTTTAAACCATACACAGCAATTTATCAGAGCTTTCTGAAATATAGCCACCAACCATCAGTCTCCTATTGGACGGCCGGCCGCAGAAATCCTCGGCTTGTTTGTAACCATTTGCAACTGGACTGGGTTTAGCTAATCTCATGAAATTCTATATAAGGTTGTCCAACTGGTCGGGTTCGGGTCAGGACCATGGCCGGATCTAATCAGTTTCCAAGCGCTGTCAGATATTCCCATCCAGTATTTGGACGTCGGTTTTAAGTCAGGTCCAGTTCAAATAAGGGCATTTACAAGGTGGGGATTATCCAATGGATGGATAAATGGCCAAGACATTGCCCTTTGACACGTGTGGTGTATATGTGAGCTCTCTTACATGTGTGTAGCTTATGAAACCTCATTCCATTGATATATTAAGTAATACATTAATATTAACAATGCATTAACGTTACCCAACCTGATTTTCACCGGGTCCGAGGCAACGGAGAAGCCAACCCAAACCCGAGTATATTTACATCCGGATCAACAATGGAGGACCTGGACCCGACCAGATTTCTAACCAGGTCCAAGATGTTTGGCCCCCAAGGCCTACGAAAAATAAACTCGGTTCCATCAGGTAGCACACAGTTCCGAGGTCTACTAATTATAAACCATGCGTGCCATTTATCACATTTTAAGGAACAAAATTCTTATTCAAGGCAAGCTTATACGAGTGAAGGATGAACAGAATATTGATGTTTGTGACCATTTACAAGGCCACGCGTATTCCATAAACCAATCGGATTCCCACATGAGTTGGCAATTTCCCTAAAAATGTGCATGCTGGATCATTGGTGGTCAACAAAGAGACCACGAAATACGTGGACAAATATCCATGCGAGTAAACCTTTAATGGGCTGGGCAACTTGCTCGGAGTCGCAGCTTGTTACAACCTGCTGCATTGTATTGTTCAATAATCAGTCGTCACTCCTTTATCTTCCATAACCATCTCTAGATTGAAGGGGGTAAATAGACACACTGGCAACATGGCACACATGTAGATCCAGTCCAGCCATCAGGTAGGGTCCCACCAAGGACTGTGTAGCTCAACTCAATTCACTTGGGAGAAATTAGTATCGATAGAAAACAAGTGACCAACACTCTATATTCAACATAAAGGTGCAACATGGCCCACCTGACAACCCCAAGCACACTGATTTTGGGCAGATGATCATGGTAGGCTCACTTGATCACTGCTCCAGATCTCAAATGGACACCACACCGGCGCAGCAATGAATCATCCGAAGGTCAATTCATCTTGGTCTATCATGTAAATGACAGAAATATTTCTCATCGTGAAATCAAATACCAGTGATTGATTTCATTAAGAAACACATTAATTAATGCCAGCGAATGATCAGCACAGGGCATACCCGTTCAAAAGGAGGTAGCAATGCAAACAAAATGAGAGAAGATAATAACAAAATGGGCCCTCCTCACTAAAACATTAGCAAAGGGGACATGACATCCCAAAAGCTGTCATACAAATTACCACTCTCTGCTGTGGGCATCTCAAAACTGCAGCTGAAACCCTCTCTTTCCAGCTACAAGGCCCTTTTCTTAATGTCCCCCAAAAAAATTAAGTTAGAAAAAAAAGGAAAAAAAAAAAAAAAAACCTATTTATTTATTTTTTTCCTCTTCTTTTCTTGTTTTCTTTACAAGATTTACTTCACAGCGCCTATACCCAGTACAGCACTGGCTATTTACAGTTTGGATTGAGAACCCGGCAGCCTGAGGAAGATTCCAGGGAGGGCTGAGAGAGCCACTCACTTCCATCCAGCCCCATTTTCTCCATAAATGAATGCATCCTATATATGCTGGAGCTGGACAGAAGAACCGTCCCCCGCTCTTCAAGGATAAATGGCTTGTGTGGTGTGTCCATGCTTGCACATTATGGTGCCAATGCTCATGTTAAAAATTTGCAGTGTTGGGGGAAGGTGGCCACAAGAAGAGTCCTTCTGCCCGTGCTTTTGAGTTGTTTCCCCAGAGGCCGTTCATGCCGCAGTGGTCAGAACCACATCACGCAGTACCTGTTAGAGTGATATTCATAAGCTGTAATTAGAATGGTAATCTTTCAATAAATTACAGAGGTAGCCGGAATATAAATATAACCCAGTAATCCATGCTCTGAGAAAAAGGGTGAATGATATAGCAAAGGGTAGATAGATCAAAACATCCGTTCTGTGAAACAGAAAAAAATTAAAAATGAAATCATGCTACTCATGTTGCTCAACAAGAGCTAAAATACCATTTAAACTAGGGCTGAAAGTCGAGCGGGTTGGGTCGGGTTGGTGCTCAACCCTAACCCAACCCAAGGTTCCTATACCTTAACCCTAACCCAACCCAACCCAATCTCGGGTTGAGATTTCTCAACCCAAGCCCAACCCAACCCAATCTCGGGTTGAGATTTCTCAACCCAAGCCCAACCCAAGCGGGCTCGGTCGGGTTGATCGAGTTGGTCGGGTATATACATACTAATATTTTTATTATTATATTAGTTTATTATATTTCAATATAGGACTTATTTTTTGTATCTATAATTTTATTAATTACATATGTGATTATTCATTATAAATAACTTCATTTTTTCTTTAAAAAACGAGCTAAAATATTAGACAACTACTCATTTAAAAGTCATGTAGCATAGTATGAAGTCTATTTGGGAGAGAAATCTGGCATATCTTATTAGCTTGAGTCCTTGGAAATGACGTGGACAAATGAGACTCGACATCACTAGTGTGCCTTCAACATAAATGATCCACACTCAATTATAATTTATAAGTAACTTATATATTGATTCGGTTCGGGTTGGGTCGGGCAACCCGAGACCTCAACCCCGACCCAACCCAAGTTTTATCGGGTTGGTGTTTGTATAGCCCAAGCTTAAGATCGGACCTGAAATATCATGCCCGAGCCCAACCCAATGTCGGGTCAGTCACGGGTCAGTCGGGTTGAACCCGGCCAACTTTCAGCCCTAATTTAAACACATCCATAAGAGACTATAAAATGCTTAGTACATGGATTTGCAAAGAAGGAGAATACCCACTTCAACAAAGGAAATCTTCGGTATAAGAAAGCCATCATTTAGAAAATCACATCAACATTTGTATCAGAAAGCCTCCATAAAACTGTGAGATCTCAACATACACAAGCCACTCCAAGAAAGGGGATGGTGATCCCAGGTAAAGATTTGAGAAGATACGTACCGAGTTGCTGTAGTGTACCCATTTGTGGTTCATTCAACTCGCCTGCAGGTCTGCACGGTCCAAGGACAGCCCAAGCAAAATCCAAAACTCGCAGAATTGCCCTCAACCCTCGGTGCAAAAAAAAACAACCACTGAAAGCGCACAATTGTGGACTACAAAGCTTCAAGAGTTATGGCTGCTTTGGTAAAAACAGAGAGAACAAAAGGTGCTTCTTCTCCAGGGTGGATAGTTGTAGGCACAATTGTATATCCCTTGGGATCCGGTTCCAAAACCATTTCACACGATATTTCTCGAGAGTTGACATAATCTGTCCCACCAACTGATTCATGCATATAAATGTTATATGCAGCACGACGGCCACGCGTCTTGAGTATTCTCATTCCGATGTAGAACATCAGTGAATCATGGCTGGACTGGTAATTCCTCAGGCCAGCTGTCTTTCTGGAGAAACTCACACCCTAACAAACAATACAGGATGGGACATCATTGAGATGGAAAGGAGAATGGATGAACAATACAGGATGGGACATCATTGAGATGGACAGCATGCACATAGCAAGGCTCAAGCATACCTGAGTTAATGTAATAAACACATGAATTGGGAATGATGCCTCGGGACCAGTTGCTCTAAGTCGATACTGAGGGTTTTGGTGCCATGTGTCATAGTCTTGGCAGCCACCGGCACTGTAACCACGCCATTGCCCATGTACAGAATAACGCATCTCAGGTGGGTAGACTCGGCAGACATATATAGACCGGAAGTGAATCTGGAAGTCTTGCCAGGACATCCAGAATATCCCATCCTTTGACTGCTCAACAAAACAAAACAAAACAAAAAAAAAAAAAACAATAATAATAATAAATCAGTGACAATGAAACGGGAGATTGGCAAAATAAGAGAGCATAAAATACAGCCAGCACTGACAGATTTCAGATGCTCAATTTCCATACTCCAAAGAGGATAAATTCAAGCAGAACAAGCACCTGGGGAACATGCTTGAGCTTGTGCTTCATCCGATCAGTCCATTCCAGTGATGAATCAGACCAAGGGCCATTCCACTCCACTTCGTTTGCCCACGGATTTCGAATCTGAACAAGCTTGTGGCCATCTACCTCCCTCACCTGAATTATAACAGTTTAATGAGAAAAAATGATAAGCAAGTTTCCACAAGAATTCCTTCAAGGAAAAAAAAGGTATCCAAAAGAATCTCTTCTCCAGAGGATAACAGATTAATAAATTCACGCTAAAAATAACAAAAGAAAAAAACAGTTTGACAAACTCAAGTTAACCTATTTATACCTGCAGTAATGAGTAAGCATGCCCTTGAACAATTCCGCTTGAAGAAATGTGTACATCCGAACCTGATGGACTCCCAGCACCGAGTAGAAAGCCCTCTTGTTTGAAGCGCAGTAATTGAGACCATAATCTTCCACTTGCAAGATCAATCTGGGCCTGTGCACTCCTCATGTCAATCTCCTCGCCAGCCCCACCAGTGAGGTCTACAAGCGCATCTTGGACAAGCCCGCCTTCCAGTGCCTCGTAAGATCCATGCAGTTTGGCATAAGCCTTCTCCAAAATAGAAACCCAGAGTTCATTTTTCTTCCTACTGGTAGCAAATGCTGGTTTGCCAGGTGATTCACAGGGAATCCAATCATCGACGACAACAGGGACCCACTCACCCTGCAAGAACATCACAAAACATAAGACACAACCAGGGAATGTCAGGAATGTGGCATCTTTGGCAGGAAAGCTACAGCTACTACAATTGGCATATACACCTATTATTTGCGCAAATAGGAACCATGAGTGAGTATGAATCGTCTGTCAATACTAATGTTCCCAGCACCTGTACGATAGCAAATTGTGTCTACTCAGGCAAATAAGCACTGAAGGTCAAGGTTAGGTTAGATCAAAATGAAGCAGACCCCTTGAACATCAATGTAGTTATGATAGTGTTGAACAACATCTTCAAGCAAACCTCCATCAATTATCTAATCATCATCTCATAGATGAGTCTTTCAAGAACGTCAATCAATTATGTTTCCAGTGCTCTGGAAATCAGTTGCAATGTTTTTCTGTCTAACAACTATGCCAAGTTTAATTAGGACACAAGGATTAGAACATTATATAATATCCTATCAAAGACATCTAAAAACTTCTTTTCATTTCTTGGATGTGGAATCTCTATAGAAATAAGCAATACATTAAAAACAAAGACATTCCTATTGAGGTTAACAATCAAAGAAAAAGAGATGCTATCACCGCTTAAGCTCTCCTCACTGGCTCTCATCTTGTAACAAATCGAGGCTAACAATGCATAGCAAAAGGATAAACCATAGTCCGTGAATGAGTCTCTAGGCCAAGCATCTTCACCGTCCAAGAAGTGAAAGACTTCATCATTGATGAGGATGGCAAGAGTACGTAAAAACAAGCAGTGTGATCTAAAACGCTGTCCGATGCAAGAAACTCATATGAAATGGATGGAGCAACACCAGCTACAAACTCAGCGAGGAGTTATCTCCAAGACGGGAAATTGGAGAGCCCATGTCAACCCATCATCCATTCAAAGCCTAGATATGGCGGATTGTGTGATTAAGACCAAGTGATTGTAGATCAGGCTCATCCAAGGTCCAAACTGCAATTCAGTCCTATCCAACCGTCCAGATTAAATATCCAGACCATACAACCATCAAGATTGAAGCAATGGACAGAATCAAGTGTCCACATTGAATGAATTGACAGGGTGGAGCAAATCAAAGGTGCCAGTGCTTATTTTGGACCACATCAATGGTCAGATTGAACTTGGGGACCCAAGTATCCAATCATACAACCATCAATGACCATTTGGACAATGGGGCCCACAAGCCCAACAGTACATGTGTTCATGATTCTTACGCAGATCATGTAAGTGCAAATGAGGGCTTCATAGGAGCTGTATGGTTGGTGTGTAGAGACTTTTAGAAGGCTGTGGACTTCTTTAAATTGTTTCTTTATTTGTTTTTGGGTTTTCTTTCTTTCTTTTTCTCTCTCTCATTTTTTTTTTTTTGTTGTTGTTGAAGAGAACACAAATTTATTTAGATAAGGAGGGGAAAAAGATACATGATGAGGATCACCCAATTAATTCAGTGAAGAGATATTCCCCCATCTACCTGAAAATTTTCAACCAGATGCTGTGAAAACATTAGTGGCCCTAGCCCACCCCACAACCAACCACTTGAGCCTTGTGAAAAAACTGATTTGGAGAAGCAGCTTTGTTATTAAACATCATGTTGCCATGTCGTTCCATTTTCTTCTATTGAAAGTTAAATAGAGCTGATGGATTTGGAAAGTAATAAATGGGCCAACACCAGTATTGGACTTACTAGAAAACTCTTTCTAGGAGCTTCTTGAATTGTATCGAACTCCACATAAGGTCTGCAAGGCCATACTACGGGTTCTAGTGGATTTTCCCCTAGAGGGTTGTTGGATTTTATCCGTACCTCTCTCCTTGATTGGAGAGTTATTCACGTATTCTAATCATAAAAACTAGAAGGTTGCTTGTATTTCTCTTCCAAAGTCCCTTTTCTTTCCCTTTTTTTATTCATATCCACACTCCATAAATTTTCTCCTTTGTTGAGATTGTGGCATGTTTTGGTGATTTAATCATCTAAAGTGGCACGTATGTTAATTTATTGCAATATAATTCAATTTCATCTAGCATCGAAGAGCTTTAAGAATAACAGATGGATGGCCTCTCATTTTATTTTTTGAATGAAATGAAATTACAAACATCAACTTGGGAGGATAGTCACCCAGTTGTCGCAATTGCCTGAACATGGATGTAGGTGCTGTGCAGGGACATGTGAGCAGAGCCAGCAGAAAAGCAGCCCCAGCATTTAGAGGAGGGCCATCTATCGTCTGCCTTAGGGTGCAGCCTTCATAGCAATTATTCCCAAGGTAACCAGAGCAGAAAGCTTAAAGGACTTTAGGCAGTTAGTTTAATCAGTGGTCCATATCAGATTCTTGTAAACACTTTAGCAAGCAGATTCAGAGCAGTGCCGACTACCATTATTTCTAAGACATAGGCGGCTTTCATCAAAAGGAAGATAGCTTCTAGACAGTGGTCTAATTGCCAATGAATGCAATGACTCGAGGTTCAAGGAAGGTACTAGAGTGGTTTGTAAACTTGACATTGAAAAGGTGTACGACAAGGTATTCCAAAATGGTAACAGTGGCCGTAACAGCCACCACCGTTACCATTATGATACAGGCCATAACAGCCGTTACGGCCCCCGTATCGGCTGTTACAGCCTCTTCTTTTTTTTTTTTTGAAAAAACCATTACTGGACCGTTACGGCCCGTTTTTCTCTAACGGCCATTATGTCCGTTTCGACCCCATAACGCATAACCGTTATGACCGTTACCATTACGTAACCGAGTTTGAATACCTTGGTGTACGATCATGTCAATTGGGATTTTTTGGAGTAAATATTGGGCTGTATAGGATGTGGTCGAAAGTGGATAAGATGGATGGGAGAATGAATTGGCCCCCAAGAAGATTTCAACAGTAGGCGTTCAATTTCCCCTATTTCGTGTGGTGTGGTCGACATGCGCTTTGGATCTGCCACATTTTTTGGCTCATGCCCTAAAATGAGCTGGTAAAATGGATGGATGGCGTGAATCAGACACATCACAGTGGACCCCACAAATTTTACATATCTTGTGTTTCTCCTCTTGGTTTTAGCGTAGTTGCCAACATCATAAAGGGCGGATTGCATGAATTTACCATGATAAATAATAATTACCCATTTACCATGGAAAATGGAAAACAAATAGGCCCTAAAGGTTTTTTTTAATCATGAGGGGAATTTGTCAAGGTGATCCTCTTATCTCCCTTCTTGTTAATAATAGAGCGCAAGCTCCAAGTATAATAGTTGTGAAGGGCCAAGATGCAGGCATCAGTAGGGGCTTTCAAGTGAATAAGGAAATTCCTCCAATTTTGCACTTATAATTTGCAGACGATACTATTCTTTTTCGTGACACGGATGATGGAGTGGTTGACATGCTAAGGATGGTGATTTTGTGTTTTGAAGCGGCCTAGGGCTAAAAACGAGATGCTAGGGGTGCATATATCAAAGGAAGAAGTAGAGAGGATGGCAGGAATTTCCCCCTCAACCTATCTAGGCCTTCCCCTTCGCATTGGGAAGCCGGCTAAGAACTTATAGGATGTTAGTGATGGAGAGGTTCGAAAGAAAATTATCAAAGTGGAAAGGTCAGTATCTTTCTATTGGCAGTTGGATTATGTTCATTAAAGTAGTATTGTCGAATCTCCCTCTATACTATATGTCCTTATTCAAATGCCTGTTGTTGGTAATGGCCAAGTTGGAAAAGTTGAGATGGGACTTCCTATGGCAAGGATAGGAGGAAAGTAAGAAATAATATAATATAATATATATATATATATATATATATATATAAAATCATCTTATGGACAAGAAGGACGTTTGTAGGCGGTATAGTGAAGGGGGGGCTGGTATCAAAGATATAGATACAATGAACTTCACCCCTTTAGGGAAGTGGCTATGGCAGTTCAAGACTTGTGGCACGAGGTTATTGTGGGAAAGTATGGAATTCAGGCCGGAGCTTGGGGAGTTAGAACCTCCCTCTATAAAGCATCATGAATATGGAAAGGAATAGCAAGGATCAAGCCCAAGTACAATGGAGGAATATGCTTTGTGGTTAGAAATGAGGAAAGGATAAGATTCAAGGAGGATGTTTGGGCAAACAAACTGTTCTCCAAATATTCGGATGGCTCATTGGAAGAGGAAAGGTTTGAACCATCGATAATCTTCAAAATAGGCCTATGGTTCTCCCAAATTTGTGCGTTATTTTAATGATGAATGTTGAGTTAATCAATCATCTTTTCATTCATTGTCCATTTGTAAGTCGGATATGGAGTTCCATCCTTGATCTTTTCAATATCTCATGGGCTATGATAGATCCTGTCAAGGAGCACCTCCTTCGGCACAAAGCTCGGCTTAAGAGGAAAACTTGGGATCTTTGGAGATTGGCTTTGTTAGCTAGTCTATTTAGGGGAAAAGGAATGGAAGAGGCTTCCGGAATGAGTTAGCCAAAGTCGCGGACGTCATCTTTAAAGTCAAAAGTCTTGTAGTGGAATGGGCTTCTTGTATAAATTCTTTACAAGACTTTTTTTGCGCTTTCTTGGAGCACTTCCAATAAATTGACACACGCGCGCGCGCGCGCATCTAAGCCTTGTCCTAATTAATTGGGGTTGCTAAATGAATCCAGTCCCACCAATCCACTATCAAGGGCCATAACTTCAGTCAGACCATAGGTTATTAAGCCTTTTCTTACTGCTCCACCCCATCCTTTTGGGCATTCCTCTTGTTGTTTTAGAGCCTTCAACTTGTACCAACTCACATCTAACCAACATAGTTCTTGCTCTCAGTTGCACATGACCAAACCATCCAAGTCTACTTTCTCTCATTTTATTACTTGTTGGTGCTACTTCCTAAATTCCCTCAACTGCATTCACTAATAATTTTATCCTTCCGTATCTTGCCACTAATCCATCTCAACATCCTCAATTCAGCTACACATCCTATGAACATGTCGTACCTTAATTGTCTAACATTCTGTTCCATAAAGCATGGCTGGTCATATAGCTATCCTATAAAATTTTCCTTTCAGTTTGAGCGGTACACAACGATCATATAAAATGCCAAAATCCATCACTTTTAATATGTTTTAACATGTATCTAATGGTGTATCATACCATTCATTGACAAGAATGTTTTCTACAAGATCAACCTACTGAAAGTCAACTGAATAGGTCCTAATCAAATACAGATCAAGCATGCTTCCTGGATTACTGCACGTTATACTGAAATACAACAAAAAGAACCAAAAATAATAATAATAAACAAATTTTAACTGATAATTCCTCTTCTTCTAATTTTCTCAGAATGGTTCATTTTTCTTCCATTTATCAATTCAAAACTTGTGTTTTGATCCCCAAAATAAGCAGAGATCTAGTATAAAATGAGTTTGTAAGCTTCCTCCATGGTTGAAATGAAGAAACAAGCAAAAGTAAAGAGAAAAGTTGGGAAAGAAATTTTGAAATGGGCCCTTTAAGGCTGTATTGACCCCATATTGGTGCCAATACGAGGTGTATCAGCACCCTATTTCTTTTAGCAGACCGTTCACCCCCGTTTCACATAATGTGGGTGGGCGGTGCAGTTACAATACAACCATATTGTAACCAATTTTTAAAACCATGATCTAGAAAGGGTTACACAAATGCTTATGGACCAACAACATCATAGAAAATAATGACTGTGCTGCAGTCTGCAGCTATTACATGGAGAAAAATGAGTGAAGACATATGGTAGGCAAAGGACCGAATGGCTCGATCACTTGGGGGGAGGGGGAATGAAATTGGTAGTATTACTGCAAGTTCTAAGAAAATAATGCCTAATGATTATTCCACTGATAACAATCTATGCTCAAAATTGAGAACTTCAGCAAGATGTTGTTCTAATAAAGTTAGAGAAAAATGTTAGTCCCTCTTGAAGCTAAATGTGGCGGATGACATAGCAAAATTCAGTGTGAGTAGGCATTCGTTGCTGGTTGGTACTGTTATCCATTGCCTTAATGGATAGAGCCTCCCTTCTCTACTTCTTCTTCTTCTTCTTGATAGGTAATGAAAAATTTTATTAGAGAAAGAGCACCAAGAAGGCCTCAGCAGCAAATAAAACAGCTAAAACCCGAACGGAAAAAGAATAAGAAAAAAAGTACACTCATCAAACCTTTTAAACAAGAAGCTCATGCTCAACCCAAAGCATCTAGCTTCGCCTTTCTAAAGACTTCCAGCACCAACCCACAATGGTTCCAGAAGCACCGACTGCTCCCCCCCAAAGAGCCCAAATGACTGCCAATATGGCTAACCTCCAAACCACCCTTCCTTTTTTACCAATCCCACCCCATGCCATGCTAAAAACAAAACCCTCTATGGAACCTGGCATCACCCATGACACCTTGAAAAGGTCGAAAAATCTCGTCCACACCTCCTGAACGATTGGACAATGGGTGAACAAATGATTTACCGATTCCATGTTCTGCATGCACATTACACAGATGTTAGGATTAACTATCAACCTCTTCTAAAGATTATCAATTGTAAGCACCCTATTCCTATGCCAACCAGGCAAAAGCCGCCAACCTCCTTTCTCTTCAATAAGTGTTTTTTTTTTTATATCATTAAAACAGAAAAATGGAAGTTTAAGTTGAAACTTCCTAAGCAATGTTGGACAAGTCTTACGAACTCACTATAACAGCCAAATCCATTCCCATTCATGCCAATGAAATAATGCAAGGTCCAACTTCACCTGCTCAAATGTTGAAATTTTGCAGTTGGGGATTTGGATAAGAGCTCATCTTTTGAACACCCATTTTCTCCCCTGTTGACCTCAAAAAGTATTCTAAGCTATCAAACAAACAACTTCATGCAATCCTCTTCAACCATGAAGTACTTAATGTTGAAATGCTCATCCAGCCCATTAAACTAAACCAAATATCTAAAGAAACCTATCAAAGAAATAAAACCATTATTTTTCCAATGTGAATGAATTCTCAGAGAGTGTAAGTATTAGAAGAAGCTGGAGACTTGTTACCTGAATACAGAAGCGCACAGTATAAATTCCTTCCTCATTGAATTCTGGTGTAATTATCACTTCTGATATTCTCGAGACCTCAGTTAGAACAGCAACTGCACTCAAGAACCAGCAATCACCTAGTCGACCCTGCAGAAAGGTGTTCATCATAAAAGTTACAACAACAATTAGACATAGATTCAACATCATTTTTGCAACCACTTTAATAGAAACCTAAGATACATACCTCTGTGGAGAAACCAAGAAATGATTTCAACATGGTACAAGGAATGGTGCATACCTGACAGACATCAGAAGGATTTGCAGAACCAGAAAACAAGCATGGGTAACAATCCACACAGCTCTCCTTTACAATTTCAGCTGGCCTCATCCACTCAGAAACAACCTGGGCCAGTAACCCAAGCATTAAAAACAAGCAGATTAACAATCATTAGGGAGCAAGACAGTAGTCAACGAAACCTACCTGCAATTTTAAAGGGGCGTTGTCTGGATCCACAAACAACGAGTTGTCAATGGGAGGGAACTCCTGGTCAGTGAAATGTCTTTCCCCTCTTGCAGAGAGAGCTTCCTTAACAGCTATTTCAACTGACAGCATCCGCTGATTTATTTCCTCTTGTGTTTCTAGCCTAGGTTTCCTCAACTTCCTAGCAAAAGAATCCATATCAATTGCCACTGCCTCACGTTCTGACCTTCTTTTCCTACCACTAGAATATTGCCCATCCCAATCAACATCATCCCTATCATACAAATCTACATCTGCAGGGTCGCTGTCCCAGTCATCCACCTAAGGAAAACATAAGTGGCAAATCAATGAACCAAAGCAACCAATAAAATATGCAAAATTAAAAGCCACACATTTTTCCCAGATGTTGCAAAATTAAAATAATAAACTTAGTTCAAAGAAGACCATTAAAAAGGCTATCGAATAATACAGTTAAAGACGCATACCCTAGAAGGGGAATCACCCCAGTGCCACCCATCGTCAGGGAGATCAATCATGCTGTACTGAGATGAGCTTGTAGCAGTATGAATAGCTGCAATCTCATCTTCAGTTAAACACCTTCCCCATAAGAAAGCATCCATTATATGCATCTTTGAATCAGCTCCTTCACTATCTGACCTCCCGAACGCATCCAAATCTGTAGGTGGTCTGATCCCAATCCAAACATCTGTTCCTGGCTCCCAAATGCCATTACCCGTACGTAGTGGCAATACACTTTGGTATCCATCAAAACCTCCATCCAGATAGGAAGTTGCCTCACCTACTTCAGCATCAATTGTCACTGTCACAATATGCCACCTGCAAAGAAGTTGAACCAGAAATGGTCAAATTGACACACTGTGAGCAAGGTGGGAAACCAAGCAAACTATATTCATGTTAAAACCCATTCCCACGTGAGCTCCCCCAGACAACAGAGTATTTTAACAAGAAAGAAAATAGAAAGCAGCAAGAAGTATTGTTGATCCCAAAATCCTGAAGAAAATTATCTAAGAATTGACAACAATTTGACATGAGCACAAACCTTCCATCGGCAATACTTGAGGCCCCAATACTCCACTCTTTAGCAACAGTAGTCTGCCTATCACCTTTTGTAACTAATCTCAGCCCAACCTGTCCGGCTTCGATCCCTTGCTCCGCCCCAGCCACCAGAATTTCCCAGCAAACCTTCTTCTGAAACTCAGTTCCCAAAAGACACACCGGCCCAGACTCTGGCTGAATCATAACTGCAATGGAGAAGCTAACCTTTCGACTTTGACAAACGCTTGGATCTATCTCACCACAATGCCTACCCCCTGTCCTTGGTTCATCATCAAGAATACATACTGCACCTGGGACCCCAGTCTGCCAAGAAGTCAACAGCCAGGAAACTCAAGTGAGAAGTTAATCACATGAGAACAGAAGTAATTACTCCCAATATGGTCAAATAAAATAATCAATGGTGCAATGACTAAGCAGAAGTGGTAGTGCAAAAATCTCTAAGAAATGTCAGGGAAAAGTATCGCTATCTACTGAAGGAAGAAGATAAAGAGTGACACAACGAACAGAGTGCAAGGTCAAGTGATATAAGCAGGAATCAAACTGTATCACTCGTGCAACATCCTTAAAAAATGCCTTGTGTTTTGAGATTCTTGGCACATTAACAAGGTACAACATTTTGGAAGAAAGGGAGACTCATCCATGGGTAGTGGTCCTCAGCTGTAGATGTGAGCTCAATGGCTACGGGTCAGCTTTAATGTCGCTGAATTTTGCATTTACAAGTCCTGATTCTGGAGTGACCATGTCGATGAAACTGTAATCTTAGACCATGTCGATGCCAGGGTTGGATTCCTACCAGATGTCCTCATGCATGTTTCAGCAACTGAATTCATAGACCACATGGCCCATCATTGTTCATTTGCTCTCAAATGAGTTTTTCTCAATGATCTTTACTGTAAGATGAGGGTTTTCTAGTTGATGCAGATGAGGAGTTTTCATTTGCTCTCAGCTGAGGAGGTTTTCTTCATGATATTTACTGTAAGATGGATATTTTCTGGTCGATGCAGACCAACAAGTCAGTTTTAACTTTTCAACAGTGGAGACATAGTCGCTTTGAGAGGTTGAAGCATTTTGAATTTCACTTAATTGATTAGACGATGTATTAAGTATAGTCACACAAAGAGTGAAGGGAAGCAACAGCAAAGAGAGGGGAAGCAACACTTTCAAAATGTAAACAAGTATAAATAAGTAGGAAGGGGGAACGGGAGTCCCAAGTGGGGATTCGAAGCAGGAGCAGCACCAAGTTAGAAGGATCCTGCAACTATTAAGCAGGAGGAAAGCATGGATGGGGGAGCAAGGGTCACGAAGAAGAAGAAGAAGAAGAAGGAAGCAGAAGCAGAAGCAGAAGAAGAAGAAGGGAACTACTGGATCCCTTGGATGCTTCATTGTTTCTTGTGCCTTTTGTCCTCAATGAATCTGTTTACCAGTCCCAAGAATCAGATTGGCAATGCCTAATATTCAAGTTTGTGGCGCCACACCCATTTTTGTTGTTACAGTATCAACAATAAAGTAATCTAAAGATACTGAAGCCAGCAACAGAGTTTCAAGCTCAACACAGCATAGTTGAACCATGTTTGGCCTCAATTTTTAAGCAGCCCTGGAGCAGAGAATGTTTGTGACATTAAAATTTTATTAATTTGATAAACGGAAGATTTACATCCCAGGAGTATGGCATGCGGATAATAAGGAGATATGCCTCCTCATCTCTCCAGTTTGAAAAGCAGATCTAGGCTTCTAGCACAGCTAAAAGTAAAGAGGTGTAATCACACCTGGTGAGCTCGGCGAGCCAACTGAGCTGAGCGGATGCGATGGGCAATGCTGGAAACCCGCTCCCGAGCAAAAGAATCATCCAAAACAGAATCGCCACCAACAGCTCTCACCGCAGCTGCCATTGCTGCAGCTTCTCTGCTCCCCACATTTGGAATAGAGGATATGAGAGAAGCCTCTATCTCCTTCCATTTACGTTCTTCTTTCTCCAATAATGCCTTTCTTCTTTCTTTTCCCTTTCCCTCCTCTTCACGTCTCTGCATCAAGATTTCCTCTTCCATCTCTTTTTCTCTTATATAACTACTTGTCATTATTGAAATCAAAGTTAGAAACACAACTAAGTATGATTATCTTTAAGCAGATCAGGAAGCAAACTAAAAAACTCCCAAGGTTTTAAGAATCTTTATCTACCTTTCCTGAATAAGTTCAAAATGCCTTCGATCTTCGGGCATCCATTTCTTAATTTTCTTGGCACTCAGGTCTGAGAAACCTATACTATCGAGGAAAAGCCTCAAACGAACTTCATCCTGCCATAGCATAATAGTCAATTACAATCATTATAGCAAGTAAAATTATAGAAAAAGGGACACTGGCTCAACAACCTTTCCTACTCACCTGCACTCGTTCAGCCTTGGCAGTCAAAGCAAGCAAAAGAAGCAAATAACCACCAAATTTATCCCACATATACACCCATTCAGTATCGATTGCCTCTTCTAATGCCAGAATACGTGCATGAGCACACATTTCTCTCCTGTGACTGGCATCAGCAGAAGATTCGTGCCGATATGCCAGTCCATTTCTCAGTCTACAGAAGAATAACCCTGCAGCGAACTCTTCATTTCTCAGGCGATCTCTCAGTTTCATGACATCAGCTCGGGGAAGCACAAAATTTCCTGCCCTATCTCGTGTAATAGTAGGGTCTCCAACTAAAAGAGCAGCTGAACTCGCAGATCTCTGTGGTGCAGAGTAAGTTCCAGAGAGAGCATTTCTGGTCTGGAATATCAAATGAAAAGAAATTTTGAATATAAATAATTACTGCAGTTTCTCAGGCAGTGATATTCAAAAATGAGAACGGAAAGAAAAGAAGAAGGAAAAAAGGTCAACTTTAGATTTGCAAATTCTTAAGACAAACAGTGGGACAAAAAAATCTGCAGGCAAGGACAACAGTCAGGATAGAATCAAGAGTTCATACAAAGAAATGCTGATAAATTAACTACAGAAATACCAGCAGAATGTACTAAAAACCTTTTGAATGGACATATGTAATAATTTAAATAATAATAAAAAACTGACAGCATTTGCACAATGCACGGCAATCACTGCACCAACGAGGCAACAACAGCTATTGCACAATCACCCCGTATCTAATGCTTCCACTTCTTAGGTTTGGGAACTTGAGCATACAGCTTTCAAAAGAATATAGAGCACAGAAATTAAAGCCCAAGTGAAACAGATTGCCACCACCGCCATTTAATGTTTTAAATATCAGCCGATATATACCACCATATATCTTGTATCCCGCCTGCGTGACACAAAACGCATAGGTAGTGCTAATCTATCCCACATCTTCGAACTGGTGAGCTTTTCAATGTCCAATCCTTTTTTTTTGTTGAAATTATGTTAAATCAGTGTCAAATTGTTATAAATCCACTGGTTCTTCATGTATTGCATGAAAAGTCATGGAGTTGGAGCTTTGATTTCAATAACCATAGGTTCTTCTCCTCTTTTTTTTCGAAATTTTCTTTCAACCCGTTGTCAATTGAGACCAATTTCGAAGTATTGAGGAGTATTTGATGAAATGATCATCACATCCACTCTAATTTCAAAATTTGAGTATAGGTGGTCCGATTTGGAAAAAATTTCTCCTAAATTGCTTACAATGTTGCACTCCAAACATGAAATCAAGCATGTATGAGGGTTGATCTACTGATTTGTCAAGTCCTAGTCAATTTTCGGATAATAAAAATCATTTTTTTATTAAAAAACAATAAAAAATAATTGAATTTTTTTTTTTCAAAATTTCCCTTCAACCAAATGTCAATTGAGACTAATTTCAAAGTATTTAGGAGTGCTTGCTGAAATGATCATCACATACAATCTAAATGTTATGCATTCAATTTTAATATAGTTGCATTAGTTTAGTCAGACAATGCATAACTTAGGATCCTATACAAAGGAAAACTATTATGTGCACTTCTTTTTTAAGATGTTATGAATTTAAAAGTGTATATTAAGGACGTTTTTAACAATCCTTGAGGTTTCATTGAAAAGTTCAATCATTTTCCCAATGTTTCCCAAAAAGTACAATAAATTAACGGCATATCTCATGCGATAAACAATACGTATCTATATCCCAAGGATGTGATGCATATCGCAATATTAATATTTCAAACACTACCACCATCAACATCATCATTTCTATCTACAAATAGTCTCTAGCTATTTGGGGCTGCCCACCCACCCCCCCACCCCACGGCAAAGATCCATCTCCGGTTTTCGTATCACATTATTGAACCACCCGTCTTATGGATAATGAAAATGGCTATTAAGGAGGGAAAAAAAAAGTATTCAATCAAAAAGGGGGAAACGGGTATAGAAGCCACCTGATACAAAGAGCTAAAAAAATTCCAAGACCTCACGACACAAAACCACGCATTTTGATAACTAAGAATTCCAAGTAGAAAACAACTATGAGTCTGCATCAATGTTCTCTTTCTCTTGGTAATTGGGATGGCCTTGAATATGATCTAGAGACCCTCACACAAACACCGGACTTCAATAATATCTGCAAGCCTCCACAGACAAGCCCCACCTTTGGCCCATGCAATTGCGTTCAATGAATCCCATCGATTAGTAGCCGGGAAAAAAATTGGGACGAGACACTGGCATGATCAAATTAAGAAGAGTGAGAGCTTCAGCCTTGTTTGGATTGCAATGCCAATTGGCCGAGAAACTGCGCTTATTAGCCCCATTTTGATCTCGCACTAAACCGCATGGACTCGCTGCCCCACGATTCCTAAACGAGTTCCCTTCGCAGTTAGTTTTATACATGGTTGGCTCAGAAGGCTTCCATCGGAGGCCAGTTGCATTCGGGGCCGGGCTACATGCCAAGATCTCATCCCAACTTCTGATCAATAAAAAGACCCATAAAAGATGGCAACATTGGAACTTGGCTAATCAACTAATGTGGGGGCATCTTGGCGAGACTTCGAGAATGCATTGTATCTCCACACTGGGGGTTGGGTGGCCCACGAGGTGGGGCCTGTGAGATGCAAGATGGCCACAAGGTAGGACCCATTGTGGGACCGTATGATTAGGATACTCGTGCGATTCAGGAGTTGCCCACGGGGAGGACCCGTTTGGGTTTGACTGGGAGAGTCAGCAGCATATAGGGATAAACAGGTCCTTCCCCATCAGCTCTGGAGCTTTTGATGCGTTGGTCGGTTGTCTGCTATCAGAATGGTATCAGAGCGGGAGCTCAAGGATCAAGACTTCTCGCCAGTGTTGGTGTATAATGCGAGAGCATCTTGATGTGCCTCCCAGGATGCACCGTATCTCCACATTGGGGGTTGGGTGGCCCACGAGGGGGGGGGGGGGGGGGGGGCGCTATGAGATACGGGATGGCCACAAGGTGGGACCCATCGTGAGACCATGTGATTTGGGGACCCGTGCGATTCGGAGGTTGCCCATGGGGAGGACTCACCAGAGTTTGCCTGGGAGAGCCGGCATATAAGGATAAACCGGACCTTCCCCATCAACTCTGGAGCTTTTGGTGCGTTGGTCAGTTGTCTGCTATCATCAACAATATCAAGATCTTGTGCACCACACGATCTTCCATTAACAATGACACTCAGAAAATCCGAATATTCCACTCCTTCAAGAAGAAGGAAAAAATGGCAAGAGCAATCATCCTCCATAAGGCCTTCCCGTACAAGCCCTAGGCTGATGCTTTTCAGCTGCGGGTGAACTCCAACACCAATTCTAGGAAAACCCAGGACATGTTAAACGTCAACAAGACCCTTACCCCAAACAACTGAGGAAAACAAGCAGTGCAGCAGCAAATGCCCCACTGTTTCATCAAGTTCAGCAAATGCCCTTTCGTTTCCTCGAACAAGCTCCTGTTAGGCATCGACCAACCTGTCTGCCTGTATGCTCGAATGGTCGGGCGTGATGATCTTGTCCAACAAGCTAACCAAGCGAACGCTCTGAACAATCTCAATCAGTCTAAACATGATTGATCTCAATCTACAGTCCGTCATTTATCTCCTATTGGGGCTCCTATTAGGCTGCTTTGCATGATCTCATTCTTGATTCTGTATTTATCTGCCCGCACATCCACCTCAACATCCTCATCTCATTCTTTGCTCATGTTACTTCTTAGTTGCCCAACAGAAGGCCATCCAGCTTTAGCTGATCAGATAGCAGTCTTGTAAAAGTTTCAATTGAGTTCCATTTGCATGCAACAATCATAAAATACTCCAGGAGTACATTGCCGCTTCATCCACCTAGAGCTAATTCCACTGTGAAACATGAGTGAAACAGATGATCATGAAAGCTACTTCATTCAAAAGGCTATGCAAATTGCTAACCTTACAACTCAATATAAGCTATTTGAACTTTCTAGACTAGAATATATATAACTCACCTCCCAAGTCAGAAATGGGCACCAGAAAAATCAGGCATCATAAACAAAAGATGCCTAGCTAGAAAGGAGTGCATTTGTTTTTATCACTTGTCTAGCAACACCAAGTTGCAGGGTTAATAAATATGTCTTGATTTTTGGCATGAAGCACACCATTAAAACTTAAAACATAAACAATGAATCCAACATAGCCCGTTACGGTATTTCTGTCAGGAGAGAACATTCTAAATCAACTCATAAGCTCAATCATCTCATCCTAACAAGCAATGGTAGTAGAGCATGCCTCGAGTCATATTGGCTAAGAGGCCTAGGTCAGAGGCTTGCTCTGAAATATTGATAGAAGCAAGTTGTTGGTCAAACCTATCAAGCTTTCAAAACATTCAAGCTGACCATGGCCTAAGCCTTAAGGAAGATTTTAAAAAGGAAAAAAAATCAAATCAAATCAAATAAGAATAGAAGCCAGGAAAAAAAAAATTGAGAAAGGCAATGCAACCTTTGTTAAGAAATCCAAACGGAGAGAAAATCATGGCCAACTCAACCCAATCACTTAGGTTGGAGGCTAGAAAGCAATTAACCCATTCAAAAATATCCAACTTTTACCCTTTTTACAACATTCTCCACCAACCCATTATTTCCCTAAAGATCCTATCATTTATCTCCCCAAATCGCCGACAAAACCATCAATAGAACCCAATCTCCAAGCCACTCTACCATCCCCCACAGCTCCCACCCCCGTGTCATGCTGGGAGGAGGGAAGCAATAAACCCTAGCATCACTCAATACATATTAAATATAGCAAGGTATCTATCCCGCACCACACGAGCAAACGCACAATGAATGAACAAGTGGTTCACCGAGACTGCATTCTCCATACACAGTACAACAATTAGGGATCACCAATGCTCTTTTGTGCGAGTAATCATTATAAGCACTCGGTTCCTTCAGCTAACCAAGCAACTACCGCAACCTTAGAAGGGGCTCCTTGGGACCAAAAAAGAGGAGGTCGACCCACATCCCTCGCCCGACTAGCAAGGAAGATAGAAATTTATTACCTCCCAAGTTAAAAGTGCATTAAAAGTATGGAAGAAACTTCCAGTTCATTGTATGAAGCAACGAGGTTTGGTATCCTCATGATTCCCTCACAAGCAATATTAGAGAGACAGAGAACATGAAAGAAACAAAGCCAAGCGAAAGACAAATAGGAAAATGAAAAGAGAATGTAACTTAAATATTTATGCATCACTTACTGCAGTCACAAATGTGAACGCTAATCAAAACCAGTTAATAACAGAAACATGCCCATGCTGAAGAATTCGTACAGATGAGATGGAATTGAACTTTCAAAAATCAAAAACAACAGACGGTTCCATTCATGAAAAGAACTAAGAGTACAAAGAGAGAAACATAATAGCTAAGATGTCATTTCAAGGCAGAAGCAAACTCACTTTAGTGGCAGACCGAGCAATTGCCTGAACGACAGTTTCCTTACTGAGAAAATGCACAGCATCTTCCATCATCTGCCAATAAAATGTAAATCTAATCCAGTTAAAATGAAATGAGGACAGTAACGTGCAGTAGACAATCAGGATACAAGAAAATCAGAACAAGATAAGCATCAAAGCAAGAATTT
This sequence comes from Magnolia kwangsiensis, assembly GCA_037074715.1. Classification (NCBI taxonomy): domain Eukaryota; kingdom Viridiplantae; phylum Streptophyta; class Magnoliopsida; order Magnoliales; family Magnoliaceae; genus Magnolia; species Magnolia kwangsiensis. Next base: position 11,747,867 of record CM073571.1, read on the forward strand.
ATTGCTTCTTGCCAAATAAAATCACTTCACACAGGCACCAACCTTAAGTGTCAGGCAAGGACGAGATACAGCAAACCCAAAGGCCACAACGAGAGTAATTGCTGATACAGCAGCACCAGCGAAAGGTGGATATATTTTCAAACTGGCAACAACACCCCATCCCTCAATTGCCAAAGCAATGCCATATAGAACAAGGAACGCAGCACTGTCAAAATGATGAATTTATCAAGTATTTGAGGCATAAGCAACACATAATTTTCAACTATATGTACTAGAACAGCATTGCACATGATAAAATGAGATGCAGACAAATATTACAAATTAAACCTGAAATTCCTTACAAGCAGGTATACACAATCACATGTAGAATACCAATCTTGACATACCTGACATTTTTGGCACAATCAGCATGAGCATCATAAACATACACCGGCAGAACTCTTGGAGAATACACGACAATGGGAGGTGAAAGAAGCACCTGAGAAAAGGAGTAATCTGTCATGTCAAAACACGAAGATGAAGAAAAACATCTAGAAGTTGACATGACCCAATAGTGAGAATTTAGCACTAAACAGAACCTAATAGCAGATTCAAAATGCAGTTCAGGAAATAAGATATGACTTACAGTCAATGCTCTCCCAGCAAGAAGAAAAAGGAATGAGAAGTAACCAACAGATGCACCAACAAAAGGCTTATCTGCACACACCAAAAACAAAAAACAAAACAAAAACAAAAAAAAAAAAAACAAAAAAAGTGTTTAGCTTCATGGGCTGAGTAATAATTTTCAGCTGGAAAGTGAACTTGCACGCAAAAGAATAGCATGTGATCAAACAAATGAAATGACTGCGACCATAGCCCTTGTCACCTTCCAATAGCCCAAGAACAAATGCAGCCAAAGCAAGGACAAATGCAAGCAAGCAAACCAAGAACATTTGTGTCCTCGTCAAATAGAAGTTGTTTGAAGCCCAATAGTGGATTACACCAATAGCAAGGACAATGAGAAGGAGAACTAAAAGAAACGCAACCCCGATCTGTTGCAATAACAAGGAAAAACTGCAAAGAGTTAGGTATAATTTCATGTGCTAAAGAAATAACAAATGCCACAGACAAAGCCTTTAATATAACACCCAAATAAGCCTCACTCACCGTCCAAGGTTTAATTATAGCTATCAAAGCGGATATTGCACCGAGCAAAAGAAGAAGTCCAATGCCAACAAATACATAAACACCTCGAGAGAGCTTCCAATCATCATCTTTCCTGCAAACATTTCATGGCTACCTTAAGAACTAAACCCTATCCTTGTTATAAACCTACACCAGATGATAGCCATCTTCCTCACCATTTATGCAGACCGGAACAAAGTGATAGCACAGCTGGAATACACACCAAGGGAAGTAAAGCAGCAAGGAAATCAGCCTTCATGGGAACTCGATCATCCCGAGAATTAACCACCCCCAGATAAGATGCACCACAAAATATTACCAGGACAACTACACCAAAAGAAAAGCACAGAGCAATCTCATGAACTGCTAAAGAATGTCTGGGCACCAATGAAGATAACCAGAATGACTTCTGACAGAAAACAAAGATGTGATATGAAAGCGTAAGTATATAACTTACTTGCAAATATTCCAACACATATAGCAGAGGAGAGTGAGAATCGGTACGTTGCAAACCAGGATACAATTGGCAGCACACCAGTAACTAACAAAGCAATTGCTGACGTTATTGCCCATCCAAGGTACACAGATGATGCATACGGAGAGCTATTACTTTCTGGATCTCCACTCCATCCCTTGTAGCCTAAATCATCTAAAGGCTTTGCAGAGACTATTGCACCTAGAGCTAAAACGGATCCAGTAAATATTGATATGCAGATTGCAAGAACAATACCCTGAAACAGACAACAACAAAATACAAAAATCAGACTACCATCAAAAACATTTTTGTGATTTAATATCATAAACTAGTTTTCTGCTCACAGCTGATTCACAGCAGCCATTGTTGAAGCATTCTTTTGTCATTAGGCTAATCATAAAATACCCTATAACATTGTGCTCGTTAAATCTCTTCTTCTCATAAAGACACATGAATCGAAGAGAAATTCACCAACTACTTGAGACAAGAATCACCAAGACTAAACAAAGCATCAGATTCTATACAGCACAACACATCACACTAAGTGTGTGCACGCACAAATAAATTATGCATCAGATTTATAAACAACACGCCACAGCACCTCCATGTGCACAAAACACATGCATTCATGTACAAATAAATGCTGCAGCGCATTACTAGTAACAACACCGCAACACCCGCACATGCACACATACAACTGGAGTACCTGACTCCAGGAAGTTATCATGATGTTTTAGAGTTTTATATTTTTTTAAAGGTAATTGCAATTTATTAAAAGAGGCGGAAATGGCGCCATAGAAATAAAAGCTACAACCAAAAGAAAGGAAAATTACAATCCTTCAAAGCATTTATACAAGAGGCCCACTCCACAACATATAGCCTCGCCCTACTAGAGACCCGCTCCGCTTCATTGTTCCCATTCCGAAAGCATCTCCCATTTCCGTTCCCCCCATATCGCCCAGAGGGCAGCCAACAAACTCAACCTCCATACTACCCTTGCTTGCTTCCCGAGCTTCACTCCATGCCAAGCCATGAAGATATCTCCAGTTGAGATCGCCATCGTCCAAGACATTGAAGCAGCTAAGAAAACCATTCCACACCTTCCCCACAACAGGACAATGAATAAAAAGGTGATAGACTGATTTGGAACTCACCATGCACATGGGAAAAACATTTGGAATCATCATTGACCGTTTTTGGAGATTTTCAACAGTCAATACCCTTTCTCTTCTGACGAACCAACCAAAGGCTGCAACCTTCCGGGGGGCACCGTAAGACCACACATGCTTTTAGCTAGAGCTAGAAGCAACAAAATCAACATTTCTTTTTTATTTATGGTCAAAAGAAGTTTTTATTTATAATGACGAGATATTTCATTCAATCTGGAGTAATGAAAATCGGATGAAAATTCCAAAAAATGTGAAGTTCTAAGAGTGGAACCAGTGACAAACTTTCCAGATTTGGACTAATTGAGAATCAATTTATAAAGACTAACCAAATTTGCATACTTTGCAGCTCCAACCAGATGGTGTTGACAGAAAAAAGAAAAACCAAGAACTAAGAAAACATGTTGAATAAAAACAAGCTAACAAACCATAGCAATCGGCGAGGAGAAAACTAATCTAAGTTTCCAGTAATTTTACGTCTGCAAGGATTTCAAATTCCCAAGGAGTCGTTAAAAAAGGTCAGAAAATAGCTGTTTGCCGATCAAGCAAATTATCCAGCACAAACAGTAGCTGTCAGTCAATTTAATCAGAACTCGCTAAAAGATCTCTTCCAACTTAAAAAAGAATGATGCCGATATGAGAAGATGGCAATTTGTAGGACACTTCACGACATTAAATTAGGGACAAACGACAATGAGAAGCACCAAATGTAATGCAACTGTCTGCAAAATCAAGAGGGAAACCCATAGCTAGAAGCCATTATACTTTACAAGCTGTATGAGAGAAGATGTTTAATGGAATCTTGAAAAGAAATACCAACATTCGAACTGAAATTTCTCATTTTAGATCCTCCCACAGATGTGTGTGTGTTGTTGCAGTTAAAAAGCAAGACACTATTTCAACTGCAGTCTGCCACCCACACAGGGTTTGGGGCCTGGCGGGGACACCCTGATGTCATCAAAAAAAAAAACTGCAGTCTACAACAGGTCTGGCGAGGTAATGAATCTAATGATTCCAAAGAAGATAAAAACTATAGGAATATAACGCAAAACCATCAGTGCCCTTCAAATTGAACCTGGTCACCCAAATAATCTGTAGCACTATTAGATTCATTGTGAATGTAAAAGACCTAAATGACCACAATATGGGAAACCGTCAAACAGTATCATGACGATAGGACAGTCCATGGAGGTAAAGTTTCTTCCCCCTTCAGCAGACGGAGTTCTGGTAATAATCATCAAGCCTCGGCCAAAAATGGCAGATGAGAACGATACAAGAAGATAATGAGCCCATGTCACACCTTAAGACCTCTACCTTGGATACAAGAAGATAACGAGCCCATGCCACACCTAAAGATCTCTACCTTTGATGGTGTTGCACATGTACACCAACATAACACAAAACTACAACTTCACTTAATTGGGAGTGCATATGGCTTCAGAGTTCAGACATGCATATGCGTGTACACATTGTGCACAGAGATGGATGCAGTATTATATGTATGTACAAATGGTGCAAGAATGCATTAACATGTTTATGCAATCATGTATTATATGCATGGTTATAAAGAGAGAAGGAAACTGACAGACAGTTGCAGGACAAACCTCCTTAGTTCCAGGAGTCTGATGGTTGTTTCCCTGAGTCACACAATCTCCTCGTGGAACCCAAAACCGGTAGCCATTACGGATCCATATTGGAATGGCAACAGAAAGGCATGCCACCATGAGTGGAACAGTCAAAGCCAAGCCGAGTAAAACAGAAGATTTGCTGTGCAAAAAAATGCGGAAGCATACATGTAGTCAGAACACAGAAAAGAATGCAGGTAAAATCCAGAACAAATGCATTAGAATACTTAAAGCCACAACATAACATCTCCCATATTTTTCGGGCAAGAAATTCTGAGGCGGATATCTTAGCACAGGGCAGGTGTTTAGAATGACATTCGCTTTTGGGGATGATTGAATTTCCCTTGTCATAATCAATTTGTTATCTTCTTAATAAAATCTCTCTATATTGAAAAAACACATACAAGACCCATCTTTATGTACAATGAAGACAAGAATTTGTTCCCTCTTTTCTGGTGGAATGACCGAGCATCTCAAAACAGAAACCACATTAGGTTCCATCCCCTGCTGTCTTCTTTACAAATCTCTGCGAGATAAGAACAGGTCCCAGCAACGCTTATCACACCAAGAATTTTGGTGGAGACCACCCCATAGACCACCAAATGTGTGAACATCCAAACACACCCTAAGAGAATAATGAACTCTCAGGCAGTAAAGTAATATCCCTAACACTTTCTCATCAACCACATGGGAAAAGCTAGCTACTATCATGATTCCAAACACTAGCTGATAATCCATTTATAAATGAAATACTAATTCAGTAATCACCACAACTGGCAAAAGGACGATGTGGATTGGAAAAAAAAAAAAAAAAGGAACACCATGGTAGCAAGTCATAGAATAGCTCAGTCATCCATCCTATGCTGTGTGTATCTATGTTAAAGAACCCATGAATCAACTCAGATTTTGGCTGTATCAATCCAGATTTGGACAGAAGGGACATCATTATTCACCATAACATGATTTCATAGATTCCTGCATTAGTCTTATATAGTTCACCTTGTCAATCATTACCTCATGCAAACCGTCCATTGACTGGGCTAGTTAACAAATAAATTGGAGAGAGATATTTTTATTCAACATATCCAGTTTTGGTGCATTCTTGGAGATCTACGGTTTTAGTTAAGGGTTGGTCTCTAGGGCCATTCTATTCTGGGGGAATATGTCATTTGGGACGTTTTCTTTCTGCTTGCATAGGAGTAAGGTGGGAATGTTTTTAGACCTTTTAGGGTTACTTTAGCTTTCTAATTCAATCAGGAAAGTAGTGAGATTATCACGCCTCTGTTTTTATATAGGATTAAGAGCGGAGATTAGTATAGATCAACGGGTAAAATTAATTCCAAGGTTTCTCTAACATGCATCAAAAGACCAATCCAAAGCAGACAGTCTGCTAAAGAGGCGTGATAATCCACATCAGAATCGTAATCCTCCGTCCCACCTTCCTCTCAAAGAACATCCTCAGGCCTTAACAGATCCTTTCATCCATGAGCTAACCATTCCCAATATTTTCCCACTGGAAAGAATTCCTGCACTACCTCTGGACCTCCAGGACAGGATCTGTACCATGTACTTTGCTCATTGGCCAACAAAAACCTGTTCAAATTCCTTGAGTTGTTTCAACCAATTCATGTCTAGCACTCCATTCTCCATCATCACGGTGAATTCGTTGAGATCACTTTAAAGAATCCCAGAGAACTACTGTCTGCCGGAGACAACGCCTCATTCTTCTACATGCCCTTTGGTTTCAATCGTGTGGTTACCCATGGCTCGGAAGATGATTTCTGCAGTGCAGGAGGCATGGGACACGCGTTGGTGTCTGCAGGTATGGACGATCTATTAAGGATGACGCCTGGCGTCTGTGGCAGGAGATGGAGGATGCTTTAGAATCTTCAAAGGACACGTTCGTCCTTGTACATAGTAACGAGGGACATCTGTTGAAGAGGCAAATGTCCGGGCCTGGGAGAGGCATGCACAGAAGGGTCACGAGAGGCAATGATGTGGACCTTGATGTTGACCTGTGAGGCCACTTGAAATTCTTTGCTGAGAAGGCTTGAGAGATAGCCTGAGATAACGACATCTGGTGACGACGATGTTTTTGAAAGTGACATGTGACACTATTGAAAATTATTCATGATAGCGACATCGAGAGCGACATTTGCACTCTTATCAGCTCAAACAACTCAAATTACAACTCTTATGATATTCTATTTGACTCTTACAATCTCCCTACAACTGAAGGAAACCAATCTATTTATAGACGGATGATTGTCACTATGCAGACGCAAGGGATTTTTGTGAATTGCAAAATCTTATCATCTCGAAAGATGATCTCTACAGTGCAGGAGGCATGGGACACGCGTTGGTGTCTGCGGATATAGACGATCTATGAAGGATGACGCCTGGCGTTTGTGGCAGGGGACGGAGGATGCTTTAGAATCTTCAGAGGACGCATTCGTCCTTGTGCACAGTAACGAGGGACATCTGCTGAGGAGGCAAGTGTCCGGGCGTGGGAGAGGCATGCAGAGAAGGGCCACGAGAGGGAGTGATGTTGACCTGTGGGGCCACTTGAAATTCTTCACTGGGAAGACTTGAGAGATAGCTTAAGATAACGACATCTGGTGATGACGATGTTTCTGAAAGTGACATGTGACACTATTGGAGACTATTCATGATAGCGACATCGAGAGCGACCTTTGCATGCGGATGGTTTCTCTCGTAACACTATACTTCACTAATCTAAGCACGGACAGCATCGTGAATTATGTGTCTAACTTCATTCCACATGTCAGCACATATCATTCGGCTCTCAATTCTTTGTTAAAGAAAGATGCTCCTCAATGAGATGATTCCCATACTGATGCAGTCCGTGCTCTTAAGAAGCTTATCCCTGATCTTCCAGGATTGCAGATCCCTAATGCCAATTCAACCCGCATTCTTCAGACTGACGCCAGTGATACTCAATGAGGTGTTGTTCTTCTTCAGGAAATTAACGGCACCAGACATATTTGTGGTTATCAAAGTGGTCAGTTCAAGCCTTCAGAAAGACATTACCACTCCAGCTATAAAGAAATCTTGGCAGTCAAGAATGGCATTGAAAGGCTCCAGTTCCATCTCATTGGACACCATTTTCGAATTGAAATGGATATGTCAGCCTTCCCTCACATGCTTGAGTTCAAGCAAAAACAACTTCCTCAGCCACAGCTATTACGCTTAGGGCTGAAAGTTGGGCGGGTTCAACCCGACCAACCCGTAACCGACCCGACATTGGGTTGGGCTCAGGCAGGATATATCGGGTCTAATTTCAAGCTTGTGCTATACAAACACTAACCTGATAAAACTTGGGTTGGGCTCAGGTTGAGGTCTCAGGTTACCCGACCCAACCCGAACCCGATCAATATATTACTTATAAATTACAATTGAGTGTGGATCGTTTTTGTCAAAGGCACACTAATGATGTCGGGTCTCATTTGTCTACGTCATTTCCAAGGACTCAAGCTAACAAGATATGCCGGATTTCTTTCTCCCAGATAAATTGCATGCTATGTTACATGACTTTTAAATGAGTAGTTGTCCTATATTTTAGCTAGATTTTTTAAAGAAAAAAAATGAAGTTCTTTATGATGAATAATCACATATATAATTAATAAAATCATAGATGCAAAAAATAGGTCCTATATTGAAATATAATAACAAAAATATTAGCATGTATACACCCGACCAACCCGATCAACCCAACCGAGCCCGCTTGGGTTGGGCTAGGGTTGAGAATTCCCAACTCGAGATTGGGTTGGGTTGGGTTAGGGTTGAGCACCAACCCGACCCAACCCAACCCACCCGATTTTCAGCCCTAGTTACGCTGGCATAATTGGTTTTCTCAATAGAGCTTCAAGGTGAAAAACATCAAAGGCAAGGATAATATCCTCGCAGACTTCTTGTCCCACCTTCCTCTCAAAGAACATCCTCAGGCCTTTACAGATCCTTTCATCCATGAGCTAACCATTCCCGATATTTTCCCACTGGAAAGAACTCCTGCACTACCTCTGGACCTCCAGGACAGGATTCGTACCATGTACTTTGCTCATCGACCAACCCATAATCTCAAGACTTTTCTTGAGATCCATCTGTTAAAAAATGCGCCCGTTTTCAGCCACATCCCTCATCCACATTATCCATTTCTGACTCCCATGTCCTTCAGAGATCTCTTTTATGTCCCTAATGAAGCCTTTTGCTTCCTATACTATCTTGTCCAAAGCTGGACCGTCATGTTCATCTTCAGTGTGGCTTCACTTCATGCGTACATTGCTCGTGTCGAGTATGACAGCTTCTCTGATGCAAACCAGTTAACTCCGGCCAACAAGAACCTGTTCAAATTCCTTGAGTCGTTTCAACCAATTCATGTCTGACACTCCATTCTCCATCATCACGGTGAATTCGTTGAGATCACTTTAAAGAATCCCAGAGAACTGCCTGCCGGAGACAATGCCTCATTCTTCTACATGCCATTTGGTTTCAATCGTGTAGTTATCCGTGGCTACCAAAACTTCAATCTTGCGCAGCATTGGCACTATTACGATGGTGCATTCGACTTGTTCAAGCAACAGATGTGTGAACTCAACAATGTTCAGATCGCAATTATTCTCAGTTCCATCTAGCTGAACCCGATCACCACCGCCAACAGTGATCTTTGCCTTGATCATTTCGTTTCCTATGTTGAAAGGAACATGAAAATCCTCATGGTTCCTTCTCCCCGTAACAATGAAGAAGACTCCAACTCAGATTAGTGAAGCATAGTGTTACGAGAGAAACCATCCGCATGCAAAGGTCGCTCTCAATGTCACTATCATGAATAATCTTCAATAATGTCACATGTCACTTACAGAAATATCGTCGTCTCCAAATGTAATTATCTCAGGCTATCTCTCAAGCCTTCCCAGCGAAGAATTTCAAGTGGCCCCATAGGTCAACATTAGGGTCCACATCACTTTCTCTCGTGGCCCTTCTCTGCGTACCTCTCCCAGACCCGGACACTTGCCTCCTCAACAGTTATCCCTCCTTACTGTGCACAGGGATGAACGTGTCCTCTGAAGATTCTGAAGCATCCTCCGTCCCCTACCACAGACGTCAGGCGTCATCCTTCATTGATCGTCCACACCTGCAGACACCAACGCGTGTCCCATGCCTCCTGCACCGCAGAAATCGTCTTCCAAGATGATAAGATTTTGCAATTCACAGAAATCTCTCGCGTCCGCATAGTGGCAATCCTCCATCTATAAATAGATTGGTTTCCTTCAGTTGTAGACAGACTATAAGAGTGAAATAGAATATCATAAAAATTGTAATTTGAGTTGTTTGAGCCGATAAGAGCTGATAAGAGTGCTTAATTGTGAGAGTTTGTAACTATTATATTTATGCAAAGAAAAATTTGTTTTAAATTCCTCTCTGTGTTCGTAAGCTATTACCTAATAATCTCCCTCGTTTTAGTTGCATTTCTCGCCCTCTTTCAAGTGATCCTCTTCCTGTTTCTCCAACAGCATGTTTGCCTCATGTCTTTTGTCATCCATTATAGTTGTTGTTTTAGTATTAACAGGTTGCTTTTTTATTTGCTTATATTTTCTGTGTTACTGCTTTTATCTGTATTCTCTTAAACGTTCATAAGCTTTCTGTGTATTTTGTCAATACTTCAGTTGTCGTGCTACAGTAACTTTGCAACAATAATCGTGCTGCAGTAATTCTGCTATAGTAACACGTCTACAGTAACCCTCTGTTTTTATATAGGATTAAGAGCGAAGATTAGTATAGATCAACGAGTAAAATTAATTCCAGGGTTTCTCTAAGATGCATCAAAAGACCAATCCAAAGCAGACAGTCTACTAAAGAAGGGGTTGTTAGAGGCCATCTCCTTCTTGTAAATATGATATACGAAGTGCGATGCTCGATGTTTGCTTTGGATAAGCTAAGCTGTGTGTTTTCAGCTGTGTTTTCTCTTCTTGGATGTAGGAGGGCGTGCTGTTTGTAGTTTATTTTTCTCTGTTTCTTTCTCCTTTTGTTCTAATAAAGTTTAAGAGTTATCCACAAAAAATATAAGGGCCTGTTTGGATTCATGGAAAGCATGGGAAAGGAAATGGTGTTTCCCATGAAACTCACTTTCCTTTATTTGTTAAGTCTTTCTTTGTAGGAAATTGTGCGAAACACCATTTCCCACTTTCTATATCTGTTAGAAAATAAATAAATTTATTTTTCCACTTCCACCCCTAAGAACGCATTTTCCCACGATGGAAGGAAGATGGGTTTCTCAAGAGTTAAAAGCCCGAATGCACCACTATCCATGTTCAACCGCCTCACATGTGCCACGTGTGCCAATGTGCCAAATGAGACATTATCCATCTTCAGTTATTTTGCACCAGTGTTTTAAATAGCGGTAGCGTGTTGCGTAGCGTTCAACCCTCCGTGGTGTGTAGCGAAATATCATAGCGTGTAGCGTAAGCTACACAATACTTCAATTTTTTAATTAAAAAAGAAAAGAAAAATATGATAAATATTAAATAGTAAGAAAAAAGCAAAATATATAAATGTCACATTCTTCAAAAAAATTGCATCACAGTGGATCCCGCGCATGTGGACCGTGCCATACACACACAACAGTGGACCCCACGCATGTGGGCCATGCCATACACACAACAGTGGACCCCACGCATGTGGGCCATGCCATACACACACCACAATGGTCCCCACGCATGTGGGCCATGGCATAAAACACCACAGAGGACCCTCACACATGTGGGCCGTGGCATAGAACACTACAGTGGACCCCACGCATGTCCCACGTGATGGTTGAATGAGTCAAATCCATGCCATAGACACCACAGCCCCCATAAAAAGAAAAAAAATTGAAAAAAATGAAAAAATAACACAACATTTCAGTATAAATAAAAATAAAACTCATTAACAATGATTAAAGGGCTAAAACATACCTAAATAGAGATTTAATCAACTGAAAATTGATTTTTAGGAGTTACGTGTCCGCGCGGCTGCGAAAAGAGGGATACGCGATTTCTCACTTGTTTGGGCTTCAATGCTCCTGAAATTCCAGCAAGATGATGCTCTTGTAATTCCGATTGAACTCCAAAAATCGGATTTAAGAAAGGGCTCTTCGAAATCTTGGAATCAAAGCTTCAAAAATGGGGAGCCAGCGGCTGCTGCGGCACCGCAGTAGGGCCGTTCGAAAGCCGTAGTGATTGTTTTAAGTTAAAAAAGAAAAAAGACTTATAATATGAGTCTACCACCACCTACTCAAAAGGAAAGATGCCCCGTCACCACCATTTAAAAACAAGTTTTTAAACTTTCATTTTAAAATTCTTACGGTAGTCTTGAGGCATACGCTATAAACGCTACACGCTACGTATGTGTAGCGTACGCTACAGCCCTGGTAGCGTACGCTACTGCGTATTTACGCTATTTTGCACGCTACATGGCGTTTTTTGTACGCTACGCTACCACACTATTTAATACACTGTTTTGCACACGTGCCACTATGCCACATGTGCCACCATCCATCTTTTTGTGTGCCCCACATGTGCAAAGAGACCCATATGTGTCACCACCCATCTTCTCTTACACACTACATGTGCTATTCTTCCACATGTACCACCATTCATCTTACTTGTGCCCCAGGTGCAAAGCACCACCCCACATGCACCAATGTGCCACACATGCCATTGCCCATCTTCAATCATCAAATATGTCATATGCAAATGGTGCCAATGTGCACAAGTACTGTCATCTAACTTTAGTGCCCACCTGTCAAATGTGCCAATGCGTCTCGTGTCATTCTACAACTTTAAGTACCTCACATGTACCACACGTGCCACAATTCAGCTTCGAGTGCTCACATATGTTGTATATGCCACATGTGTCATTGTTCATCTCTAAGCATCCACATGTGCCAAGTGCTAATCTGACACGTTAGTCTCTAACTTTAAAAAATCCAAGATTTTTTTTTGGTTTACCAAACAACTATTTGAAAATAAACCTATGAAATTCTTGTTGAAAAGCAAACAAGAAAACCAATTTTTCCTTTCCCCCAATTTCCAGGAAATAAGGTTTCCCAAGAAACATTATTTCCTTTCTCATGCTTTTTATGAATCCAAACAGGCCCTAAACGATATTTACTTCTTTGCGATATTAAAAAAGGACGTAAAGGGCATTTTTCCCAATAATCTTCTTTTGCTAGTATCTTTTTTCTTTCTTTGTTTTTTTTTTGGTTGTTGAGAAGTAACAAAGATTTGTTAGAAAGCTCACAAAAAAGCGAGAAAAGGCTACAACCCAGAGTGGGGAAAAAAAATTCAACCATGCCTGAAGCTAAGCCCAATCCGGGCTGCCTTAACATACATTGTCCATTCTGAAACGAGACCCTTGATTCTATAAATGACCTCTAACTCACTTGCCGGCTCATTACTAAACATCGACCATTGCTAGCACCCCAAATGACCTAGAAAACTGCCTTGATTAGTAATCTCCATCACACTATATCTGATTTACCCCCTCCACCTCCATGCCAGGCCCACAACAGCTCCACTGTTTTTGGCATAACCCAATCGGTATGGAGCAAAGAGAGGAAATGCGCCCACACTCTAGAGATGAATGGACAATGAATGAATATATGGTCAATTGACTCCTTATCACCCATGCACATAAGACAAATATTTCGATTCCGCCCTCGCATCGCCAAATATAAAAAAAATGTATCATCTGCATATTGCAAGTGACTAATAGAAGCACCCTCCGTTGTAGTCTGAAATCCACTGAACAACCCGTTCCTCTCCCTTTTTGAGCATCATGTAGAAAACCTAAGGGGGAGAGGGGATCCTCCTGGAATCTTATGTGAGAGTTTTTTATTTATGAGGATTATATTCAAATTCTAGAGGTAAATTCACGCTTAAGTTAGTTTCCATTCTCCATTTTTTTGAGAGAGAATTTCCATTCTCCATTAATATTCCGGTTTGGACGACTTGCGAACTTTCTTGTGTTGTTTCACAAATTATAGGTCAGACTTATACAGCCAGACCATAGTTTATCCCTAGTTTGAAGACAACAGTCTCTTTTGTTCCTCCTTTTTCTTTTTCTTTTTTTGCTTAGGGTTTGGTGAGGATATCATTATTAATAAAATTAGGTGGCAAAAATTAGGTGGTGTGCCCCCACCTTCTGCCAAAGGGGAGGATGTCTACCTAGCTACTAAGAAAGAAACTATGAAAGAAAGCATTCATCACTTCTTTTATTTTTTTGTGAAGGATTACGCATCTTGATTAAAATGAAACAATAGATGACAAGACACCATACCGGATACAAGGGGAATAAACACGTCAACGATCCCTCAAAAAACCCAACAATTGTTCTCAAAAGCCTTAGAAGCACAAGCCCATTTACTTATATAGCACTTAGCTTTGAGAAAGACAATTTCCAAAGTGGACAAACAATCAGGAAACATGCAGTTATTCCATTCATGTCATACCACCCATAGGATGGCAAGAAAAGACGAGCATGGAACAATCATTTTCCTCTTGCTAACCTCCCTACCCCCATGCCAAGCAGTGAATAGATCATCCGTGGAAAATGGCATCACCCACGCCACCCAAAGGAGCTAGAGAAACTGCCACCAAGTGATTTGCATGAAGTGGCGGTGGATGGACAAATGGTTAGTTAATTTTGCATCGTTCAGGCATAGGCACTCATTCGTGATAATCATTCTTCTCTTCCTAATATTATACATCTTAAGCACCTTGGTTTTTACTAAGCGAAAGCATTGGCTCAAGGAGGGCCCACAAATTTCCACACACGAGAGATGGGATCTAAAGTGCGTGGATGAGAGTGGTTAGCAACAACCAAATAGAAATATTTAACCCAAAATCAACCTAATTTGTCAGCATTCCAAGCCCATGAATCCAAATTAGTAAGCACAGTCCATTAATCACGTAAGATGCCAAGAAGACTGGAGAATTCTACAATTTGTCTTCTAAATTTCTGTAAAATATCCAGACCCACGCCACATTGCCTGCACATAATGAGACTAGGCCTTCTCTCTCCACGGGAAGACTAAATAGTCTAGGAAAGGCCAAATAAATAGGACCATCCCCACACCACTAGTCCAACCAAAATCGGAACTTAGAGCCCATGCTAGACCTCAAGGAGATCTCCCTTCTGAAAGAATGCACTATTTTCAAAATTGCTTTCTATAGCAGTGAAACTCTATGTTGGGCCATCAAAGGATGAAACCACGCACCATCCTCCTCCCATACCTATAACAAATAACCCGATTCTAAAGACGGCCTTCCTCCTCTATAAACCCACAAGCCATTACTGAAAAGAGTGGCATTCAAAGATTTAAGATCCTCAACTCCCAAGCCACCATTTTCTTTCGATTTGCAAACTTCATCCCAACTCACTAGATTAAACTTCTTCACTTTTTGAGCCTTGCCATAGAAAGTCCCTCTAAATCTATTTCGATCTTCAAATAACACTCGTCAAGTATTGGAAATGCGACATGAAATATATCAACATGCTTGCAAGGGCTAACTTGATCAACGTGATTCTCCCTCTCAGGGAAAGATAATTGCTCTTCCATCATGACAGCTATTGTTTTACTCTATTCAACACCATATCCCAAAGGTGCTTGGTTCGTTTCCCAATGCACAGTGGAAGGCCTAAATAAGAGGATGGAAGGCTCCTTGGTTTACACCCAAAGGCAATGCAAAGGACTCCATCTTCATTCAAGCAAACACACAATAACTCGCTTTTTTTTTTAATATTTTTCTTTAACTTTACATTTTATGTTTTTCTTATTTACACAAATTTTAAAAAACATAATTTAAATAATAATAATAATAATAAACATCGTAGCATACGCTACAAACGCTATACGCTACGCAGTTGTAGCATACGCTACGACCCCTGTAGCGTATGCTACAAGGGATTTACGCTATTTAGCTATGCTATGTAGCGCTACGCTATGAACGTTATTTGAAACACTGCCAACATCCCCCTATAAATATGGGTTTAACAAGAAAAGGCCCCTCTTTTACACTAGGTAGCCAACGGCCCAAGGATTTATAAAAGGGAGGTTGTCTCACATGAAGGGACCCTGCACAATTGAAGAGCCTCACCCCCCACCCTCACCTAATTGAAGTCAACTGTTGAGATGAACAATCTAGATCCCTCTCTTCCTCACACATGTTGCACCTTTCCTGCCTTGGTAGAGCAATCACTAACTCATTGAGACATGTTGGTCTCCCTTTCTATTAAATGGACCTTTTCGATTTTAGGATGGAGTAGACTATATGGCCCAATGGTGTCTGCAAACCCATCCCCTCATGAGATATCGCAACTAGTTCAAGTTCAAATCTCCTTCGAGAGAGTTCTTATCACCAATGCTAATATCACTAATGCAAACCCGCCGCTTATCATGCATTATAACTAGTGGATTGCTAAACATTGAATCACGCACTCCCAACTTTTCCCTCCTACCATGTAGTTTTGCAATGTACCCAACATCAAACAGTGACAGCCAAAATGTCTACATCGTTGCCACCTCCTCCCTTGGATTTGCAATCCTACAACAACCTACATGTGATCCACTACAGTGATACACACCTTCTCTTATAGGTTTGTTCTCACCTACAGAACTCGTCGATGGGTTCCCTACGATATGATGATTTCGAATCAACTTCAACCTCCACAAATATATTCTCCATCCAAAGCTAGATGGCTTTCCTTTCCTCCCATCTCTACAGATTTTTTAATTTTACACTGACGTACTCAACATTCTCCGTGGATAGGGAGCACGGATCAACCTCCAACACTCCCTAAAGCATTCTCCGAGCGCAGCCAGTGCTTCCCCATCCCACGCCATTAGTGGAAGGTTTTCATGAATCCCTCTCATCATTGATGCAACATCTACAAGATTGGATAGTCAGATCCATACCTTGGCATGCCACAAACACCTTACCATAGCCCACTAGATCCCCTACTCCTACTTACTCCACTACTCCAGCTTACAAACTGACATGTCTCTGTCCCTGAAGAACCAATAAAATTAGTCTTCATCCTCTTGCTTCCTTCCACCATGATACTCTCCGATCCCCACTGCCTTGACTCCCCCCCATCCACAACCCACGTGTTTTTTTTGCCTTCCTTAACTAGCACGACAACGACCGCATAATTTCTACCCATTACAGAGTAGCCAATGGGTTCGTGCCTGGGTTGAGATTCAAGTATAGGACCCTTTGTCAGGTGCTCATCTGCTTCCGTTGCATGGGGTCTTCCTCCTTTTTTTTACGGTCCTCTGGGCGAAATTGGACTTGAAGCAGCCCTCCTCCCACCACCAAATTCAATTCCATTTATCTCTGCTACTACCTTTAAAGTGTCTTCCTTCAAGCTCGTGCAGGCGAATCCAAACGCCCCTACATTTGCCTGTCTATTTGTCCCAAGGGTTGAAAAAATTCCCTACCGAGCCCACAAACTTGAAGTTCCTTCAGCCCTTTTGATGATAGATTCAACAATAGGTTTTGATATGAATAAGGCAACCCATTCCAATTGATCCATGGAATTTCTTCTTCCTCTACTCTTCATTATTCTTCATTCATCCTCTTCTATCTTATTTCCCCTTTCAAATAAAAAGTTAAGCATTCCTCACAATTTGGATAGCAATTGTGGCAATTATGAATTTTGGAGATGATGATTATGGTGTTGGAGCTCATCATTATAGGCACAGAGACCATGGCCATACAGACAATGACCACAAAGGTGGACCTGCTGTGGACGAGTCTAACAACACCACGATTACCCTCATGACAATGTTGTTGGGGGCATCCATCAGTTTACTGGTCAAGAGATTGGCTCTGCCTGTGATGTATGTAGCAAAACACATTTGATGCCTTTGATATGTGAGGTATCTAATATTCATGGTCGTGGTCATACAAAGAGGGGCTACTATCCTAGCTGACTGCATGTGAATATTCAGATAGTGGCTATGATTTAGCCCGACAATTATTAGGTCTTAGATTCATCTAATGAACACACATCTTCTTTAAAATGAACAACAGTTATCACAAACATTATCTCTTAATTTTGATTAAAATATAGTCACCAATTCCAACTTTCTTCTGCTAAGCAATAATCTTCATTTGTTCGTTGATACATTATAAGTGAATAAGCATTTTTATTCAATTTCAACATGAAATCTATGCATTTGTATTTTATTGCAAGATTGAACACATCATTACTACCAAAATTCTAGATTAGTGAGAAATTACCATACCCCAAAATCATGGCAACATTGACAATCAGTCATGTAATATAGCAAAACCATGGCAACACTAACAATCAGTCAAATGTACGACATTTTTACCCAAAACCAAATACAACACACTATCATTTCATGTCATCTGTTTTATTATTTCCTCTTTTCTTTTTATTTTCCTATCTTCTTTTAAGGAGATCCTTTGACTTGTCTAAGCTGAGCACTCATTGAACATCGCTAAGGACTCAAACAGGCTCTATGCACATTTTGAATCAAGCCTGACTTTTAAAATGAGCTTTTTGTATATAATCAGTTCACTTTCAACAACTGGAATGTTATTTACGTAGGCAAGTGCCAGACAAAACCTTATAGTTTAGAAATGATAAATTAATTAATTAAAGAGCGAAGCAACAGAAGTAGATATGACCATATGGGGAATGAAGGTATTTTAAGGATATGCGTAGTTCACACAATAGATAACATCTACAAGCTATTGATTAGCATCCAAGAGATGGTTCACTGACTGATGTGCCATGTCTCCATTAGAACCTGTTCAAAATCTTATGTCAATTGTGCCTGGAACTGATTGCAGGTGTTTTCTTCTTCTTCTTGTTAGCAGATTCATGATTGTATTCTGTCTGTGTTTGTGTTGATTACACGCATTATTACAATACAAACATGCTTATAAAAGTGTTTTTCAACAATTAAGTTGCTTGTTGGATGGTACTGTGTGAGGGGTCTTGGGCCCTCCCATGGGTTGGACCCAAGCCCATTTACGGTTATTCAAATCTATTGTAAATGCATTCTTCAACAGTCAAGGATCACTGAGACGACTGAATACTAGTTTCAAAATTCATCCCTCTAAATTTTCACAACATGCAGTTTGAGCTGAACAATCAGTGGTGAAATTTAACGACAAAGATGACGAAGAACATCATTAGCTATCACTACCAACAGCTTCCTTAAGTGATCAATGACTCGATGGCCTTGCTAGTTGTTACCACTAGACTATGAGATAGAATGGCAACAGCAATCTTGATAGCAAGAACTTGAAATTCTTTCCAAATCAGAGAAAAGCCTATAGTAAGTCAGAGAGTTATCAAAAATTGGTACGATGATAGATGACCAAAAGTGACAAGAAATAGCATACCTCAAGAAAGATAGCAGCAAACCCACACATGTGCTCAACAGCCATGCAATGAAACCATACTGAAAATTAAGAACCATGCCCATAACTATATTAGCAAAAAATAAAACCAACTGGAAATTTCAATTATTGAGAATTTTGAAAATGCATGGTGTTCTAATTCAAGTGAAAGCATATCAGGAAGAAACTGGGTGGCGCCCAAATATATACTATCTAAATTTATCGCAGTTAGCTATAAACTGATCAGCAAGGTCACAAGCAACAGTTAACCTGAATTCAAGAAAATGTTTGGACTACTATTTCAGTATGAAACTCATCATGAAATAGTTCGAGCAAACAAAATTTCAAACATCTAGAGTGTGGCCAATGAAGATCATGTGCCAAGCCTTAGAAACATGTGAATGGCCAAATATACCCATCGCAGATTGGGAAACTCATGACAAAAATCTACTTGCAGCATACAAATCTCAAAAAGAACTCATATGACAGACAATTTCAAGCCATACTGGTTACATGAAATAGATTATCATAATTTTCTATAGCAGAACCAAACGGGCCACATGATCAACCCCAAATGAGAATTATAAAGTCTATTCTAACAATAGTACTCAAGCTACACATCCTTCCAGAACATGATCATAGGAGCTAGTACATAAACAAGAGTACAAGATTGAACGCCTCAAGTTTAATTTAACACGAGAATATGTATTCCCATTCAATCTTCGCATATACATCAAAGGTTATCACAAATAAAACATAGTGGGAACAGAAGAAGTCTCTACTAACAATTGTATGCAAATCCCTTCATAAATAGTGTGGTCCCAAAATAAAACAGGCAAACAAATTTGAAAACACCAAGAATCTTTTGAAATGTTATCAACCGCAATTTCCAATTATCAAAATGGTTCGTGTACTGTGAATCTGTATAATGTACCTTCCGGGGTCTGGATGTCATGGCCATTTCCTCAGCTTGAAGTGACCGAAGGAAGGCCATAATTGAACAAACAACCGGGGATAAAAGAAGCACTGAGAAGCCAAACTCAAACTGCAAGTGCAAAAGTTTCAAAAAATTAAAAGAAAACACTGACTGATTAGCAACACATCAAGACCAACATCCTAGTAGGAATTGCTCTTGATACTGTGACTGCAATGACTGAATGAAAAGCCCCCATCTCACCTGCTCATGCGTAGCATTGATCACTGTAATTTTCTTTGGACGAAAAATTGCCACGGTAATTGTTTCAAGTATGAAGATAAGACTGAAAAGAACCCATGCTCGCTCCGGAGTACCTGCCATTTGATGGAAAACGACCCTTGAAAATTCAAGCCACTTCTCTAATCCCTGACGCCTCAGTTCTTCTGACAAAGATATTTGAATGGGTATGGCATTGTCTAAGCTATTTGAATCAGTGACAGCAATATCTGTGTTATCCCGATGATCTCTATCAGCGTCTAGACTACTTCTCTGCAGTAATGCTAGAATAGTTGGATCCAAGCCCTTCTCCTTCAACATCACAGCAAAATTAGGATCTAGGCCTTTATCTTGTAGTAAATTAGCCAATTCAATGTCTCCTTGTCTCGCCTTTCTTTTTAACATGGATGTAACCCTAGGATCATTCAATCTTTCCTGGAAAACAAGGGCTAAATTCAAATCCAATGCTTGTTGATTTGCTGAAGTTGTGCCTGATGTGCTTGACTCACAGCCTTGGCTTTCCATGCCACTACTAGAGCAATGCACAAAAGGGTTATTATGATCAAAGGTCTTTTCAGCAAACGCCAACCCCCCTTCTGATTCCTGAACCACTGAACGACAAGAACTGCTACGCAAAGCTAAACTTGGCCTTCCACTGTCGATGCTCTTATCACTATTCACACCTTCATGGGAACTGTTAGCACCACCTAAAACCATATTATTCCAGTTATTACCATCACCTGTACAAGGCACAGTACTTCTACACATAGCTTCAATACCATTACCAAGTTGACCTGCTTCAACACTACTACTACGTTTTGCACTTGAACCACAACCTTCAGAAGAGCTAGATGAACTGTTTTGTCCTCTTCGCCTAAATCCCTCTCTTAAGCGAACAACTGTACTCTTTAGAGCATCCCTTCTTGCAGCTAATGGATTCACAACAGATAGATGACGACAAACAGAAGCTCCTAACAGCACAGATGCCACAACTGCGTAACTAATACAATGCCCCAAATACCTGAAGAAAATAGAATAATAAATAAAGTGACAGAGTCACGCTGATAAATTCCAATCAGATAAAATAGCATACAAAAAGATCAGGGGGATGTCAAGAAGGCATGAACAGACCAGTAATGCACCCCGAAGCAGATGAGAAAAACTCTAGATGTACCAGCAACAAACAATGCTGCAACTCGACTCTTGAGTAGCTCAAAACCAAACAAGCATATACCCATGTTCCAGTCTGTGAGAAGGAAAGCATAATTGACATAAATGGGTCAACCAAAACATGCCCACATAAGAAAATAATAACCACAAGCCAATGTTAATGGAACACTGGACAGAAAATGTACCAAGAATAACAACAGCAGCTGATGTGATGGCCCCAAGCCAATGTGCCTCTTTTGCTGTCAAACCATATAAGATGGAGTATGCAAGAAGTACCACCAATGATCCAAGATAAAGAAGCACAAGATGTGAAACCCTATAGAAACAGAGCCAAATCAGTCAAAGACTCCATTGGAAATTTTAAACTAATAAAGGATATTTCTGGAAATAAAAAAGGCTATTTTTGAGATTTTTTCAGGTTTAAAAAAAAAATGGTTAAAAAAAATTTATTTTTTAAAAAAAAAAAGGCATATGCCTCAGCACACATCAAGGCATAAGCCCCACCCCAAAGGGGTGGGCTGCCTCAACTAGGCCTCATGCCTTTAAAAACCTTTTTGACAGCTAAGATAAGAATAACAAGATCACTAGACAAAGTTCAAAATAACATTGGCAAATCAAAGTCAGCATCAAATGCTAAAAAAAATGAGAAGGGATCAAGAAATACATGATAAATTAAAGGAGAGCAAGGAACAAATGCAAGGACTTGCCTGCTAGACTTTCGAGCATATAGTTCATTGGGATCCGGTGGTTCTGGTAAGCAAGCCACAGGGCCCACTTCAATGCAATCAGAATAAGCAAATTTATATGACCTTCGCACATATTCGTCTACATCTAAGCCAGTTCCTGCACCATTAAAATTTAAAAGACATGCCAGCATTAGCAGCTAGTAATTTATAATATAGTCTGATCCCATAAGCAAGTTGATATTTTGCTCCATAATCAGAATCCAAGCAAAGCAGCGTCAATGTAAAAAAGCGATTACCATTGAAAACCATTCTGCAAATAAAGAGCATGTTGATTGCTAGTGCTACCGCTGACACACCAAAGAAAAAACCAGAAGGTGAATATCGCTGAGAGGCACTTGAACCTGCTGTGACATACACAGCACAAAGTTCGTATGCACAGAGGAGGGCCACAGCCAGGAGTAGAAGAATAGCAACAGCTCCTGTGAAAGGAAAGAAAAAGAAGCATGTAAGTTTGACAATAAAGCGACAATAGACTTTCATGCCCATAAACTTTTGAAGATATCTTCAAAATAAAAACAGAAGGTTTGTGCTAAGTTCCATATGGCTCAGCAATTCAGCAAATGGCTTCAATCAAAAGTATGAAGCAAATTTATGATGTGATAAATGAAAGCTTTACTAAGAGGAGAAGAAAATAAAAAAGCTACAAAAAAAGACCAATGGGAAGGTGGTACTCTTCTGCAACCTCTGAAGGAAACATATCCATGGCAGCATCCAAATTAACGACATAACCAAGAAACTGCTATGGTAGTGGTCTCCCAATATGTAGAAGACCAAACAAGATAAGACATCATTATCTCCACAATTTCAGAGAAATGATTGGATGCACCAATAGTGTCGTTAGTGGTTATAAAGCTTTGCGGCATGAATACCTTTAATATGTATCGGGCAAAGCATTGTCATTTTGGGTGGTCTTAAGCCCAAAAGGAACGCCATTTCCTAGCTGTAGTGCAGACGCAGTCTGAATGGTGAAGTTGTGGTGGCACTATAGAACATGGTAGTTACCATCAGAATCTCTTAAAAATCCCACTGATTTCTTACTATGTAAGCTGTAGAGCCCACCCAGACCCCAGACAAGTCCATAGCACAGTCCAGCATACCATCAATGCATTTGCTGAGGATTAGGTTTTTATGGTCCAAAACGGTGCACTTCTTTCCCATTGTTCAAACAACTATGGTTGCATCTCTTTATTTATCGTCAGTTCTAATGAAATTCTTCCAATGCAGTACATTACCATTCTCACATTTGATGGCATGTTTCGAATTGGCATGGAAGTACAACAGAATGTTGGTAAGAGCCATCATAATCAACAACACAAATGGTCTTTGCATGCCATCTTGGAAATTCAACATTCAGCACAACAAAGATTTTAGAAATCTGTTTGTTGTCAAGAACAGCCAACGGTAGGCCATATGTCCAAGACAGTAACATGTTCGGTAATAATAAAATTGTCAAACTGCATGGCATTGGTACAGAACATGACAGCGCCAACCACGCACCATGTGATAAGTAATGAAATGCTGAATATGCGTGCAACATGAATTGTTCTAGATACGAAAGAAAGAGAAGGTACATACTTGAGCTTTGCCATTGTGTCCTCCACCAAAGCATGATAGAATAGAATGCCAGCAGAAGAGCTGTACCAGCCATTATGACAGCCAGTCCAATTATATGCCGATCCAATATTGCAATCAACCAGGACCCCCAAATAATAAGCATTGCAATTGGGGAAAGGACAATCATCCATGCAGAAAGAGACAGAAAACTGCATAGGGTACTTAACTGAGGGCCTTGTAGAATATCTGGCCATTTCCTGGCAAATATCCAACTGTGGGTATGCAAAAACACAGCACAGAAAACAAAGAGTAAGCACCAAGAAAGAACCACAGAATTTAACAAATGGTAACTGCAGGATCAATCACTGTGTAAGTAACAGAAGGCATGTAAACCAGTGACCTTTTAAACGTTGTCAAATGAGAAATATACCCAAACCCCAAATCAGCTAGAGAGTAGAAAGACCATATCCAATTCATTGGGAAATAAATAAATAGATAAACTTGCCAACTCATGCCCATTCCATGGCCACTTGAATTAGAAGTCTCGAAAAAAGAATCAAAGAAATCTATTTACCAGACCGACAAAAAGAAGGGATTGAGGATATGTCATACTATATCAGGAAATCACCCTCTAAACGACTAAAGAGGGGAAGCAAACAATTATGCATCCAACACCATCTTGCCACCAAATTCTTGGCAATTAAGTTTGGTTGAGTATGCAGCTATGCATGTACCCACATAGCATCATAATGATGGTATACAACAATCTTGTGTGTTTCCTGACGAGCACCATATTGACGTATATCTCTTACTTATCATCATTTAGTTATCTTTCAGCGATTTGATTTGTTTTGGCAGTTATCTCTTGGTAAGGAGATTATAAATAAAGGATTCTAAAAGATGAAAAAATAGACACTCTCCTCTCTTATTTTCTGTAATTCCACAAGTTGAAAACTTTTTCATCTTTGAAAAAAGAATCTTGATGAAACATACATGTGGAATTTTCATTCAATGTAAAGGTGATGCAGGACCGATGCATGATACCATGAAAACCAAAAGAACATCATGCATAATCCTGGCCTAAGTTACCAAAATCATAACACGAGATCATTAAATAAGGGAAACTATGATCTAATGGGTGTAAGGACACCCAATTAGCATAGGGTATAGTCTATCTCAAAGTAGAAGACTTAATACACCCTACGGTGAAATTAGGGTTAAAAGAGACTGAGAAATCTAGGAATAAATTGGGTGAATTGGTTAAGGGAATTGACGGATTTAGGTGTTAGTAAAGGGGAATTAAGGTTTTGGATAAAGGGAAGTTAGGGATTTTGGAGTTTGGATTGTTGACGGGTATGGGAAGGTGAGGTTTATAAGAATAAGATGACGATTTAGGATGGACGAGTTGAAGAACTTGAATAAAATACCTTGATGGAGAAAAGAGAGATGATAATGTGGGGATAGATGGAAACCTCGCACCTCCATTGATGAAGCTTAACCTTGCGCCAATCTCCCTTCCAAATCACATGGAAGTATCTTTAAATCTTATGAAGATAGAAGAAAAAAAAGAGCAAAAGCCTCTTTCTTTTTTCTTTTTTTACAAAACCTAAGGAGAGAGAATCACATGCCCACCCTCTTTTATAGCTCCAAGAGAGTTCAAAATTTACAATAAACACCCTGTTTTGTGAATTTTGATGAAAATAGCCCTAGTCTAACTAAAATCAACTAAAAACACTCATAATGGTGTCCACACATAACATAAACAAAACTAAAACCTATAAGCTGATAAAATCTAAGAAAAATTGGTGTGGACGATCCACAATCAATGGCCCGATCATGTGATCCAACAGCCCGATCGTCACGTCCATCCAATCCAATGGTCAGGATCACTCCATAAAGCAACCCATCTGTACCTTCCCAGTGTGAGGTCTTCCAAATGCTTGCACATGCACATAGGGTCTTCAACATGATCACAGGTACTCGCCTAGCCACAGGGAAATCGGTGTGGCCCGCCTCCTCTGATACGTATGCAAAGGTGTACGCGTAGTGATGTCCTCATCAAAAGGTCAAGCAGAAGAATAGGGTATGGTTCTTTCTTGTTATTTGACACTGTAAGATTTAGTACGAACTTCAAGAAGATGGTAGCTTACATGACCAATCAAACAAAAATCAAAATGGAAACAATTTTTGCTCCTTGTCACCAGGAGATTAGACAATCCAATAACAAATGCAAAACATGATTTGTATCACCAAATTTCTCATGCAAATGGTTGGCTACACCTAGATAGAACATAAACCTTCTGAGAACTTATGTTAGAGGAAAGTTAGTTAGAGAAAATAAACAAATTATGTTTTATTTGTCAAATATCAACTATTGAATAATGTGAAAACTAAATCGAGCTTAAAAAATTATAAGGCTGAGGATTCATCAAGGAAAACTGAACACTTACACAGGCAATATTTCCCATTACAAAAAAAAAAAAAAAAAAAACCACTATTGAGCAGTTCAGTTACTGTGAACCATGTCCACCTTGGGTGGATAAGTAATCAGACAACGCATTAATAATAAAAGTTCTCTCAAACAAGCTGAAGCCTCAAAGATGGTCTAGTGATCAAAACAAGGAACTGCCTTCAGCAGCGAACGGTTGACAAGATTCCATAGCAAAAGCTACACCGACCAAGTACAGCATGACCATGGAACAAATCTCAAAAGTCAGCTCTAATGTGCCACAGCGAAGTGCCAGACACAAATAGGGTCCATTTCAAAGGATCAAAGAAACTTCGATAGAAATTGCATACCTCCATCTCCACAATAAATGCATCTAAAACAACAAGCAGCTCAAGGCCAGGATCACCATCTAGTAACAGTAGAACCAGCAATCTTATAATCCTCAAATGCTACCATATAACTTGAGGTTAGGAACCTGTGAAGGTTCCATGAATCCCATCCATCTTCAACAGTAATTACGACAAAACCGACCTAGATTGTGCTATATCATCATACATCCAAACCAGAATTGTCATCGGGAGTAGAAAAAGGGCCTCCCTAAAGCCTAGC
Source organism: Magnolia kwangsiensis (assembly GCA_037074715.1). Taxonomy (NCBI): domain Eukaryota; kingdom Viridiplantae; phylum Streptophyta; class Magnoliopsida; order Magnoliales; family Magnoliaceae; genus Magnolia; species Magnolia kwangsiensis. The sequence continues at coordinate 11,774,455 of CM073571.1, forward strand.
AGTAGCAAGGCCTCTGCATAACACCCATTACAATGCCATGAACAGGACAATCTTCCCTGATTGGCCCCGCAATTGTGCACCCCTAAACCAGGATATAATGGCAATAAGAGCTAGTAACCATAAGATCTTACCTCTCCAAAAACCTTGTATCAATTTCCAGCTCAGGCACAAGAAAAAGAGCCACCAGGTCTCAGTAGCAGAGACTGGAGAGGCTGGAAAATAACCATGTTTTTGGACAAAGCTACGACAGATTCCAGTCAGAATGAAAGAGATAATTTCATACTAGAGAGTCCCCTTCTGCTTAACTGCCCATCCGTGAAAACTCAGGCATGAACATTGTGAATAAGCATCCGAGGAGAGGGAAGGACCAGATAATCCCAATCCCATCTGTCAAAATACCTCCCACTAGAAGCATGCAGGACCTAACATCATAAAAACCCCATGGAGCTCCTTGGTTCGATATATTGGAACCTAAACTTCTTTTCTCACAAAGTACAGATTGTTCTTATTCTCAATCTAATAAGGTAACCATGTTGCCTATCATATACCCTTTCACTTTATTCCCAAATCCATAAAGTGCTCTTCAGTCTTTCCCTTGTAGAGGCCAACCTCTTATGCATTTGGCAGGCAAGCATTTGTATCCTAAGCATCATCCATGCACATTCCCACCCACTGTTGAATAAGGCGAAGAACCGTAACCTCACCTTTTTCCTCACAAAAAACACCAAAGCTTCAGTGGCATTCAAATCCAACATAACTAATTTCCATCAGTTCAAACAGGTATCAACCAGAGAGTATCTGTGATAGGATGGTTGTGCAATGACTTTAGGCATACGAGTATGCGGTTTTGGCATAAACATCATACTTCAAGAGGATTCTCAAGCAATATATTCATGCATGTGCAGAATGATAACACAAACAAAACGCTTAAATCCCAACAGGAACCTGGAGATTTAATCTGGACTCTCTCCTAAAACAGTCATTAAAAATGCTGTCCTTACTCAACTTAAAACACCACACAAATAGACCGTGCCAGGAAACATGCATGCATGACATTTATGTAAGTGTTTAGGATAGTCTCCCTAAGATGAGGAATGCTGACAACCTTGGATACCATGTCATCTTTTCGTCACTCACAGCAATTCCAGGTACTAATGCATCCAAAATTACACATTCTGTCATTGCAGTTGAGCAGAAATCACACAAGATATCTCTGTAAATATCACAAGCAGTATCGCCAGGCACATGGATCTTAAAAATTACAGACTCAGCCACTGAAATTGAGCTAGAATTAAGAGAGGGGGAATATTGACTCGGAAGCAACAACAATAAAACAGGTCATGAAGATCGTCAGCATTATGCATTTGGCCAATGCGGATGGACACAAATCAAGTCACAGAATGAGATATGGCTTTAAAAATGACACACATAATCGCATGGATGAACTGGAATATACCCGGGGGGACCATACCTGTAAATTCGCCATGGGCGCCAATTCACAGCCCAGAGTATGGAAACAGATAGACAACTCAGAACGGAGAAAAGCGTCGCCGAAACAACACAAGCTATCAGAACATGATGCTCCTCTCCTTCCATTGCTCTTCTTCCCCTTCTCTTTCAACTGACACCATGCATGAGAAGAAGAAGAAGAAGACGAAATCCAGAAAACCAAAGCGCCCTTTCTGCAAAGATCAAAACCCTAACCACCAGAAAAGCACATTTCAAACCCTAAAATAGTGTTGATTTGAGCTGGAAAAAAAGAACATCTGAAAAGAAAACGGAAATGAAATTCAATTACCTTCTAGCGGACGGCGTTTTAACCACCGAAAAAAACGAAAGACGGATTTTCCATGGATTTGGACACTGGTGAAATGGATTTCAGCTGGGACTGAGAAATGGCATCGAATCAAAGGGATTTTGGTTAGGGTTTTTGATCAGTAGTGAGAAAAGGGGAACTAGGGTTTTGCTTCTTCTTCCCCTTTCTACTTTCAGTTCGAGAGAAGAAAGATATCGGAAACCCTATATATACAGTCTGTATGTGAGAAAGAGAAGCGCAAACACAGCGAATCTCAGTAGGGAAATGATAAAAGAGATAAAAGGGGGAGAAAAAAAAAAAAAAAAAAAGAAAGAAAGAGATTATAGAGACGATCAGCAGCTACACGTCGGGAGCACAATTGAAAGTTTGTTTCTGGAATGGGGTATATATCTAGATGATCTCAACCGTTCAAAAGATGTGACTCGCTGCTGGTAGTTCCTGACGGAGATAAATCTCTGTGAGATCGATCCTCGCGACTCGAGTGACTGAGTTGAATTTCTAGCATTTGTTGACTTGACTTTTAGCGTCTCTTTTTGTAAGGGTTATGGTTGTTTCTAGGGGGGAGTTATCTTTCTCATCGCTTACCTAGTGTGAGGGACACCTTTTGAACGGTTCCGATCCAATATACACGTTATACGAATGTAGAAGTTGGTGTTCGATGTTCATGCTTCGGTCCTCCCTTTTCCCGTATTTCCCGTCTTGAAAAGCATTGGTATTTTAAGAGCCCTTAAAGGGTAGAGGAATGAACTCCCCTGTGGCAGGGTGCTCCTTTCCGCGTCGATTGCCGTCTGCGGCCCATTTGCAATATATCCACCGTGCAGTTGCCATTCATGTGTGTAGATCTGGACCGTCCAAACAATGAGATCAATTCTCGTGGATATGAAAACCTTGACTATTTGATTTCAGCAAATGAATTCTAAATGCTTGCCCATTTTATTATAGACTGTTCATTATGACCTCTCAATTGTCAGCTACTATCATCTGAACCTTGCTACTTTCGGGCTGTATTCTATAGACAGTGTCTTCCACGATTTGAACGGTCCACATTGATTTACATGGGTGCCACGTAGATGATAGATGGTAGCTCCGATTAATAAACGGTAAGAAAAGCACACCATACTCAGCGCGATCAGGTGATATTATCTTGTGCTGAGAAATTGAATTGTCGAGAAGATATAAAAAGCAAAGTTTGCTGTAGCGTGGATGAGACGAGCCTCTTTATCGCGAGAAGAAGGTAGACTTGCGTGCAACCGCGCATTCCTTCTTTCTCGGTGTCTGCTTAGACAATGTTCCGTACTTCATTAGTGATGGTGAGAAGAGAATAAAACTGGTTCAATTAAGAAAGAATAGTGTGATCCTCGACCGCATGATGTGCTGGTTGGTGTGGCCCATTTTTCAGTGTCCACGATGTTGCGAGTTGCAGGCTTGCAGCCATCATGGATGATCCTAGCCACAAATGACGATGACAAGTCGGGGGTGACTGCCGGACACGCAAAGTATTCAATACTCGTTGACCTCTGTTCAGGGGTGAACGTGGGTCCTCATTTTGGCCCATCCCAACACGGTAAAGATCTCGAAAGGATATAAATATAGCCCTATCTATGGTGAAAACTATGTACAATAATTCTACTTCAATTAGATTTAGAGTGTTTATTCTAAATTTAGGAATCAAAGGGTCCTCAACTACAACAAATACTCCATTGTCACCTGATTTTGTGGGTATACAATGAGTTAGTAGAATTAACTGGATTTCAGCATCAACAACACCCATGTTGTCTTATTTGGGTTCGAGTTTTGCTAAGCCCATTCTTTCAGTACCCAGCATTGTTCTTGAAAACCCAGGTTCAATTTGATCAGGCTTGAGTGCTCACGGGTCTTTAGATATAGCTTTGACTTGGGTCATAGACAATACGACCATTTACATGATTGGGCCTATCTGATTGATTGATTAGATCGCACATATATATCTTACTTTGACTTGTAAAATGGCTTTTTTTTTTTGGGGGGGGGGGGGGGGGGGGGGGGGTTGGGGTGTTTAGAAAATGTGTTTTTAGCTAGAATAATCAATGCATAATTAACATAATAAAATGCCCCAACTTCAATTGGTTGGACTGCGAGTTATGATCCAGCCATCTTATAATTTCCAACCTATAGAGTTCATGTGACATCCAACTCTTTGAATAAGCTGGCCTCACCATGAAATTCACTTGCTGCAAAAGTCAGACACAATGGAATAATCGGGTGGGCCACACCAAGGAAATCAGTGTCTAGACATTGATAAATAAATAAACAAATATAATTGTCCACTTAATGAATGGATGTGGCTTTTTTTCACATGGTAATCTGCATGTTAGGGCCGCCTATTGGATCGGTTGGGAGTTATGCACACACAAATGATTAGAAGTCATCCACTGAGTAGATTATAATGCAGTCCAACTAAATGGTCTTAAGACCTAATACAATGATACCATTGAACAAAAAGTATCTAGCCCAATTAGGCTTGATTTTAACTTTGGTTCTAAAGGGGAAGAACCGAACTCACCCTGATTTCTTACATGGTCTAAAAAAAGGGAATTTGAACCATTTTTGGAGCAAGATAGGACCTTGACATGTTGAATTTATTGAATTTGGGCCGAGTCCAACGGGTACCTGTGCACGACCCTACCTGCTGGTGGGGCCTGCCTTACAGTGATGGTATAAAATGCGAGAAGAGCGGCAGCATGGTCGTTGGTCTATTGTATACGCGGGATCTTAAATGAGACGGAGAACCTGCGATGGGTCTAATTCTAGCATTCTACCTAATTCCTTGTCCGATGTATGTCGCGGTCCCCACATCCATTTCATCTTACCCTCATCTCCGTACATACGATTATTAAGGGACAGAAACCAAAGACAGCAAGACAACTCAGTTTCGTCAGCACTGCAATGGCAACTGTAAATACGTCCTAGTTTAAATCACGCTTGCGTGATTCTTACATAAAACTTAGGAAATCAATTTCAACCGTTCCGCTAGGCTGGGGTATGGAACCTCCACCCAACAATTTGATGGCTTCGACGTGCTATTGAATTCATTTTCAAGTGCCGTGTTGAGACCATTCAAAAACTGATTTTTAAAGACATGCTATTGGATTACTCTGACTTGGAACTATCCCATTGGATACCAACACTATCTTACTGCCGATTTAATAAGGCATTGGAACTTTCGAAATTCACACCTTGTGTATTTTCCTTTCCAGCATTAAAGTAAAATATCACTTCATACATGCTGTTCTTCTCTCTCCTAACATAATTAGGGGTATAAATCATTTCAGCATCATTTTAACTAGGGGGTTGCCAGGCACCATGAATTTAGGAAGATTTGAAGAGATTTTAAATCCCTCAAAATGTTTGGCACCATAAAGTAACTTGAGTTTCAAATCCCTTCAAATGGGGAATTTGAAATCCAAGGTGAAGTCTTGGATTACATATAAAATCATTCTAAGAATTGCATGTATGACATATGTGTCGCTAGGCTACTAATCTATAAGGCACATAGCTTACCGTTGATATCCAAAAACAGTTGGATTATTAATTGCATCTTTATAATTACTTTTATATGATAATTTGTGTCGTCCAAACGTTGTCAATAAATTAATGATTAAAAATCATTGGTTAGTTACTTGGATGTGATTTTATGCTTGTAGCCCATTCAAGACTTGAAATTTCATCATTTTCAAGAAAAGTATATATTTCAATGGGCTTATATAACTCGTGTCAAACATTATTAACATACGCTAATTATAGATATTAAAATTTATTTAGTAATTAAATTCTAACCTAGTAAATATATTATACTTTTGGATTACATGAGATTCTGAATATAAAGGATTTCAAAGCCACACTCCCAACCAGGCCTAAGTTGCATCTGCAAATAGACATGTTTGACATGGATATTGCATTGCTTGTCAATTTATTTAATAAAATATGTCAATCTATTTCAACTATAACCTAAACCATTTATTAACATTCACAGTCGAATCCAAAATCTCGGTTAGTAATTTGTGCCTCCTTAGGATAAAGCCCAAAACATGTGCGAATCATAGGGTATTTATCATCATTGTCTAATGTGCAAACCATTAACTGTGTCCGTTTCTCCTCAAACTCAGGAACAACATGCATAGCTTACATTGGTTGTTGAACACAGAAAGATGTGGTTGGTTGTGGACAAGAAGCCACATGGCCATTTCAAACGCATGAAAGTATTCATCCACATCCAACCGTCTCCTTTCTCAAACCCACGACTGACACGGGTAACAAGCATGTGCACGATGTCCAGTATCCATTTCAATTATCAACACTTAAAGCTGCATTTAGTCATTTGTGCACTCTAATGTGCAATTTTCCACCGATATTGGTCGACCTAAGCCATATCGAGTAAGGATCAATCTACCGATGGTGTCTAAATTGAAATTTAAATGCTCACTCTTACAAATCCTCCTACCAACCATGTAGGGTAATTGTTTTTATTCATAGGGTGCAGAGCATTTTCTACTGCAAGCAGGGTTCAAAATGTCTTAACCATTGCCACCATCAACCAAGTTCAAAAACAAATTACTGTCTGACAATGAAATACTTGCAAATTAAAACTCCTCATCTTACAGTGATTGTTATGGTAAATGCCCGTAAGCACAAAAGAAATAAATAATAATAAGAGGGAAAACAAAAAGTAGGAAGCAAGGGGTGTTGGTATTGAAGGGGAAATGAGATCTCCATCAAATATAATCTTGACCAGTAATAATTACGGTGTCCAATTGGATGCAATGAATGTTTTGTCCTGGATGAGCTATCATGAGTTGTCTATGCTACATCCTATCTCATACAATACATTTTTATACTTCATCCTGCAAAGCATTTGTCTAATGCCATCAGGAAGGATCATCCAATACATGCAACATGTGTATTGGCATATTGGCATAGGGGGCATGTGTGGGTTGCCTGTGGAATGTTGGGGAACCATGGAAGCGTACACAGAGATGATTCAAGTAAAATGCTCATGATTGCATAACTAAGTCTAAATAAAAATAATCCAAATTTCACGTGAAAAAATATTTGTTGAAAAAAATTATAGTATAAAATAACAAATAATGCATTATAAAAACATAAATTACAAGTAATAGTGTTACCGGTCTGAACAAGCCTCGAAAATACTCCACAAGCCCTAGCTATGTCTTTGAAAACTCCTTAAGAATGAATTAAAAAGTCCTCTTTATACCCTAATCCCAATTACACCCTATAAATATATGTGTATGTATGTACACACACATATGTATGTGTGTGTATACACATACATACATACACACACGCGCATACGCACGCACACACAAATATCAAAATAGGAAATAAATTGCACACTTATGCAACTCTGCACATGCGTTTGATGAGACTTTGATGAAATCAACCGGCTATCAAGGGACTTCAATGGCATCTATTAACAATATTAAAATGCTTCAGCACTTGTTGATGGCATCAAGTGGTTTGCAAATGGCAACGATAGACCAAGTTGCTTACAAATTTAAGACATCAACAACATAGAATAATGGTGGCAAATGTCAGGCACCCAAGAGAGATGTTGGGTGGTACACGTGGGACACTTACAGACTGAAGACGCCACATGTGCACACTGGCATATTAACATGTGGGGGCGCATGTGGATGCTTGAATATCTACGGTGGCACGTATGGAACATATTTTTTCGTATGATGCATGTGCACCAGCCACATCCAATAGCATGCGCCTGGGGTGGTGGAACAGTACATAATGTGTGTCAACCCATCGTGTGTGTTTGGATAGACCGCAAAAGCTTTTTATTAGCATCAATGCAATTACTGGCTGCAACAGATTATGAATAAAGCTAGCACTATCTAGCTATCTTGGGGTCAAGCAAAAGGTGATGTGGGGCTATAAAGACAGTACACATGAGTGTGGAGACACACCATTCAAAAGACATACACAAGTGATTCATGCAATAGAAACACAGTGCACATGAATAGATATGTTGCATCATTTATCTACGGCGTGGTTTCATTGGTGTGAATCAGTCAAACGGTACAATGAATTTGAGAAATTGAGACATTGCAAGATAGTTGCAGTCTCTTTAAAACATGAGTTTTTAAATTTTACCCGCGAGGCATGCTATGCACCTGGGCAGCAGTTAGGCCACATGAACTCGTTTGACTGGATACGGGTGCTCTAATTGGAGAATCCATTACTTGATATGTATTTCAGGGTCTGTAACTGGTTTCAGAGAATTTTAAGCCATGAGATATTTATTTATTTATTCATTTTTTACTTTATGGCTAATGGTTTCTTACCATGGCAGTCTCTGAATTAACCAGTAATGGATCTTCTTTCACTGGAAAACCCATGCTTCCAATTAGCTTAGTATTTTTATCGCTTTAAAGTTACTGTTACCAACTCGCAGAGTAGGAGGGATTGTACTGTTATGCGTTGCAAATGTACTTTCATTTCGAGCAATCGTAGCCCATGATTCACCAAGCTAAAAAATTGTTACATTGGGACCTACTTTGGATGGTGAGCCATCCCATCACCCCCTTTAAAAAAAATTTACAAAAAGAATAAAAGAAAAAAGGAACAAAAGACTTAGGCGGACAGTCCTAACCTTTCATTTGAGGCCCGGAAACTGACAATTAAGAGTTCACACACAACTAAAGAAAGGCTTGGGATTGGCCGTCGGGTTCCTAAAATCCAGGAGAATGCCGGGCGTGGCCCATTCTCGGTGGCCACCACATCCTGGTTAGACACTCGCTCCTTGTGGACAGCTAATCTCACTCATATTCAGCCCTCATAAATACCCAATCGAGACATGTTTTTCATGGTCAGTTTAAAGTACTACGGCCACCGTAAAATTGTTAAATCACCACCGTGAACAGCCATGGCAATAAAAGAAGTATCATAAGTTGGGCCTCTTTGCTGTCTTCACTTCTGACTAAGAAACTGTAGCTTATGTGAGGTGGGGGCTTTGAAAGAGTTTAATTCTATTGTCTTCATTTCACAACATGTGGGGCCTCAAAAAGTCAGGAGTGGTTGAAATCATGTGTAGAAGGGGCAGAAGGTGTGGAAGAAAGTGGAGGGGATCTTGAACTTTTGCTTGCTAAAACACCAGCCGTTGGATGGTGAGGGTGTACACATGCACGTGAGCTCTCTTTCTCTCTCTCCGTGTAGGTGCACGGGCGTTCCCATACATGCGAGTTTATCACAAATATGCAATGATAGCCAGTGCAGCGCAATTTGCGCTTGAGTGCATGTTTTCGTGGCGTATACATTCAAATCAGAGAAAAACTTTAAATACTCCGGCAGAATATGATACATCATACACATGCTTTCATAAACTGTATATGTGGCATGCATGTACAATTCAACGTGCTTGCTTCAATTAACTACGATAATAGACTGAGAAGAAGTCCTACCAGAGATGGCTAAAATGAAGAGCAGCCAACAGTCTATTGTTGACGAACAAGTTCCCCTTAATCAGGGCTAAGCTTGTTCAATCGATCTGATTTTGGGATTATAGCCCATTTAGAGTAGGCCCCACGATTTGGACGGTTTAACTTCAAGTTTCATATGTACATGTCTTGACTTTTATTAGTGCACGTGTATCCTACTAGAGTACCAAAAACTCCCCTTGAATACAAGTCCATATATCGCCCTTACAATGTGCGAGCTTTCAGGGCCGTCGCATTTAACCCATGCGTACCTTCCAAAGCGTCAAACGCCTGTTATTAATTACCAACATACTGAAAGTCGTGGTTGTTATTTACGCTCGAGTATTAATCTCTTTTTTGGACCATTGAGGCGACGACCATCTTTTTATCTTTTATTTTTCTTTTTTGACCACTGAACCGACGATTTCTTTTTCCGCACTTCCTACAACATTGGTTACTGGAGTAAAACTCTTTTGGTCACTGAAACAAACATCTCATGCACACATACACTCCATTCATGGCTGGACGGGCGGATTGGAAGGGATTGTACGATATGATATTATGGTGGATGACATCAGTTTCAAGGTATTAATGGCTACGTCAATAGACTGGAATATCTCATGGCCCAATATGTGGCATGTTTGGCCGGGTAGACTGAGCCTAGGATTGCAATGAGTGGACGTATTTGGACAGGTATGGGATTGCATGGAATTGGATTAAATCCAAAGCCTGCCAAGGGTGGGCAGATTCGGTTATAACCATCACTAGACAGGCTCACAGCATGTGCGGGCAACCTCTGTGGGGCCCATTGTGATGTATTTGTCTCATCCACGCCGTTCATCGAGCCACTAGACAGATGTAAGTACATAGTCCAGCAATTGAATGTTGTCCATATCTCTAGTGGACCACATCAAAGGAATGTGTAGTGATAATCAAACCATCGTATACACGATTCCATGGGCCACCGTTCTTTGCTTTGTTACCATCCAAAAAAGCAGTGGGCCACACCTTAAAATCTGGTTTATTCAATTAGATATCAGTGTCACATGGGACATGTCCACGTATCTTGTCAACCACACCATATGACAGTGTTGTGATACAAACATATCGAAATAATATGGACAAAATATAATGTAAAGGAAAGTTTTTAACGGCTCATGTAGCCGATGTGAGCATAAGTCATACAAGAGAATCCTTCTAAAAAGAACAAGTTATAATCCTAAAGTTACAATACCGATGTTGGGCTAGAATTTAAAAATAACAATCAAGGCAAAATAAAGAACTACGACGGCAACCAGAAGTGCACATAATCTCTCTCTATCTGATGGGACAAGATCATCAATCGATGTGGCCCTAGAAACCATGGTCTAGGTCGTCAGCCTCGTCTGTTGGATAAACGAATTCGAAGAATGGTGGATGTCTACCTCGTCAGAATATGCGACCACGGGATCACCGTAGGAGATTTTGTGCGGGGTCTCGACAGTGCACTGGTCTTACTGAAATGACTGTCCCAGCATGCAACAACTTCATTCCAGTTCTTAAAGGCTCGGTGTCTCGCTTCGCTAAATCCCTTCACCTCCAATCTAGCATCGTCTCATGTCATATATATAGTTGGCCGACGTCCCACCAAGACAACATAGTATTTCTCATTTCTCATCTGCAATGACATTGAGGGAATTGGCAGGAGATTCATATTTTCAAATAGAATGACTAACGAAGTATACATGCATTATTGTCCTACCGAAAAAGAAGTACAAATAACCTTACTAAATGAGAAGAAAACATGTTGTAAGTACGTACCCTTCCTCCAAGCGATGTGTGTGGTCTTATTTGTCTTAATGTTGATAATGTAAGCACGTGATTATGAAAGATGTTAAATATACGTAAAAAAATGTCACCATCGCATAAGTCATATTCGTATACACTACGCATATACCAGCATATATCAATCTCAAAAATAAAACAGAATCCAAAAACATGAAATCATGTCCAAATAAGTTATTACATGCCCTAATTAAGAAATAGGAAAACATAATCAGGGACCACACCCTGTCAGACAGATCCAACACCTCCATCACCAAAGTTATCAAAGAGTGTTTTCTTCAACCACTACATGCAGTGCTCAGGTCGAAGACTGACAAAAAATGATGTCAGCTTATTGTCCCTACTCAGGAGCTGACCAACTTCAATAAACTCTGAGTTAGTCAAGCCTTCCACCTCTTCTAGTACATCAAGTACTTTGGTAGTATGATTCACCTCTTTGTCGAGACCAAAATCACACATAGCCCTTGCAACGGTCTGAAGAGAGGTCCCGAGTACATTACAGGGACGAGGATGACGCAATCATTTCCTTGTTGTGCTCTCATCCTGACTACCATCGAAATCAGTAGTTCGAGTGAGAGTGCTACGGGGGCCGCGTTGTCCCATTGAAGGACTGTCCGGAGAAAATGGAATGGTCTCTGTGGAGTCTGTTACATAATCCTCTGAGAGGTCAATTATATCATCGATATCATCATCGAGCTCTCTCCATGCCTCATTAAGATCTCGTTGAAGACGATATGATGATGTTGATGTGGCCATACTCCTACTACTTTGCATGTAATGTCCCGTGGCCTGGTCGGATCCGACGATAACTGCAAGGTCATCCATTCCATCGATACTTTTCTCGCGGAGTCTTTTGGCAGGCGAGTGAGACTGCAGCCGTAGAAGATAGTTATAAAGTTAGTAAGTAGTAGATACTAATGTGAATAACAGTATTTCAACTTTTGTAAATCTCACCTTAAGATATTCCTCCCAAACTTCATCAGGAGCCATGACCACCATCCGCACATTGTCCCATCCAAACCTATTAATCGCTAGCATATCCTTCACTGCATTATACTCTCTTATAATACCTCATTCAGTTCGACACATTTTGCCACCTGATGACTATATCAGTATGCTTTGTCACTTCCTCGGCAGCGATTTGGTACGCCTCTCATTTGAAACCATTATCGGCTTTACGTCTCAATGCAACTTGTTCAATAAATGTGTCGAACAGAACCTGATCCACAGCAGTAGTCTATTTGATTTTTAGTGCTCAATACGGAGGCTCGACTAGAGATTTTACCATCTTCATGTGTGAAGAACATCGAGTGGGTACCACTGGTGTTTTGACCGGTGATTGTGTTAGTGTCGATGTATCACTACACAAGGAGTTTGTCATACCACCTGAATATCAAGTACAAATGATGTTTTGCAAATGTCAACCATAATCGTGAGAATGACAATTATTATAAAAGAAGGATTAGTAAAACATTCAATAACCATTCCATGTGATGAATTCATCTGTTCAGATTTTAGATGACCATTCCATTATCAGATACATAAAGTTTTGTGAAACTAAATATCAACAACTAAGTCATGGAAATTAAACATATAAAGATCGACTATCTACTCTTACTATTCTGTGTTGGGGGCCTTGCACAAAACCTTAGGATCTAGCCCTCCAGAACAAACCAGAATTATGGAATAACAATGTTTTAATTTAAACCAATTTGATTTAAATGATTTTAACTCGCAAGTATACGAATATATGTAAATATGGTACTTATTACGAGATCGTTCCCACGAGGACTGGTTGTCGCAATTCGAAATTTAAGACTCTTCTTAACTAATCCAATAAATATTTTAGCAAACTAATAAGTAAACTAACACAAATCTATGGAAAATAACTGAGAACTATGAGAAAAATTCAATCCAGGAGAAGACTAGGACTTTCGAATCCACCCCTAATTATCCTAACCCTTATTTTACTTTTTGATTTACCCCAATTCAGATTGATATCAAAATAAACAAAGTACACTCTATGTCCTTGGTCGGGCACACAGAATGTATAATCTTTTAAAGCATATGGATCACATCTTTCTATCCATGGTCAGGCATGGAGAGATGTAAATCCTGTTTCTTCCTCTATAGGAGACCTGTTCATGGTCAGACACAAGCACCTAGAATAATATTCCAAACAACATCCATATCTAGACTTTGGTCGAGCTCATAGAATGGAGAAGTACGAAAATCTCAGGAAAGCACACTAGAAAAAGAAACAAATCATTCCAATAAAAATAAATTCAAAATAAACAAGAGTCAATCAAATTAGGGGTTTCATTTCAGCCCTAGCTAAAAAGTTTAGCAATCTATAAAATTAATTAGGCAAAAGAAAATAAAAAGTAAAAACATTAAAAACATATCCCTTATCTCTCTTCTTCCTTCTTCTCTCTCTCCTCCTTGGCTCTGGATCTTCCTTTCCAAGGTCTGAATAATTGCTCCCCACGTCCAAAACCTCCGTATATAGCTACTGGAGTGGTGAAAATCGGACGTGAATCGGATTTGGAAAGCTATCGCATGCGCAGCGAAAGCCTTTTCGCAGCCAAGTTCGGTGCCTCGAAACACGCCACTTTCCTCGCTTAAATTTCAAAGAAACACCGTCCCTTAGGACTTTCTTGGGTCCTCTACATGATAGATGGTTCAGATCTGCCATATGATCAAAGATGGTGGGCCAAAACCACCTAGAAAAGTCAGTTTTTGCGGATGTGCGAAACCTTTCGCACCATTTCGTTGTTGTGATCGGTGGGCCCCATAGAAGCATTTTATGAAAAATTCACCCCGTCCATTGGATTCAGGACGAAATTTTAGTCAAGAATGGGTGGTTTTGAACGTCCTTTGACACGTCCCAGAGAAGAAATCACTAAAAGATCTGATTTGAATGTTGCAGGGCAGCCTTTTCGTGGCCTCTGTACCGTACACGTGTGCGTGTATGGATAAAAAGTGTGAACATGGCTTTGTAGTGCTCGTGCCCCTCTTCACGGTGGACGGTATAGATCAGACGTACATGTGAAGGGTGGGGCCCACAATCAACTGTAAGTCGGACGCAGTTCGTCCGCTCGCTGATGTGAAACGGCTATTGCCGTTTTGGAGAAGTAGTCGCTGTTTTGGAAGGTGCGCTGACCGCGTCAGCGGTCCTGTGCACGTCGCATGCATGTACATGTGTAATTACACACCATGCATATAGGCCCCATTGCAATGTGTTTCAGAAATCTAATCCGTCCATTCCTTTTCTCAAACTAATTTAACCGTCCAAACCAAAGTTGAGGCAGCTCCAGATATCAGGTGGGCCCAGAATCAACGGTTTGTGGGCTGATCTGTCAGTTGGGGCACTTCCATAGTGATCTAATGGCTGAAATCTTATGTGTACGGTTAATTTATGGCCCTCCCATATATGAAGTTTCAGGACAATCGGATGGTGGGAACCCTATGATCTTGCATTTTGGACCAATTTCAAGCCTCTTTAACGTGAACAGCTCGACTTCCTCAGATCCCTGCCGTGTAAATCCATCAATATTGGTCTTCTAGAGTCCTTTCCTTGCTCTGGTGACTTCAAATCATCAAATCCACACTTTTAATATCTTTTTTCAGTCAACGCTCCTGGTTACTACCTGCAACAAAAATATATTTCAAATACGACATTAAACATTATCATATACGTCAAATTAGGTATTTATCGGGGTCTGATATGCAATATTCGACCCTTATCACAATGCAATGAAAATCAATCAAAGCACAATCACACAGCACACAAGAGATTTTTACGTGAAAAATCCTCAAAGAGGTAAAAATTACGGGACCTCATCCAGATCAACAATCCATTATGAAGTAGAAAGATATAACCTTCTTCACTCACGCAGGAGCGGATAAACAATAAGAGAATAAAGGGAAAATAGAGATCTCACCGATCACAAGGACGTAGAAGCGCTGAGACGACGGCTCCCTTCCACAAGCTTCCTCACTCTCTTTTCTCTTACTCTCACCTTTGATATCCCTAAACCCTTTAGAAAACCCTCTTGTATTTTTTCTTCACACAACATACCCTAGAAAAACCCTAGGGACCCCTTTTTATAGTTTTAGGAAAACTCCTTTCCGCATCCTAGTTGCAAAAGGACTTGCGTATCCCAGTTGCGAAAGGAGTTGCGCGACTTGCGCATCCCAGTTGTGAAAGGACGACGGGTCAAAAAACCCATCAAATCTTCCCCTTTTTGACCTAGGAGGGATTCACCTTCTTTAAGCCAGCCAGGTTTCTACAAACTTTAAACTTGCCCTTGAGTAAAGCCTTGGTCATCATGTCTGACCCATGATCGTCCGTGTAGACTTTCTCAATCTGTAACACCTTCTGTTCCAAAGTATCCCTGATCCAGTGATACCGAATTTCTATGTGTTTCGACTTGGAATGCTAACTTGGATTCTTGCTCAAGTGTATAGCACTCTGACTATCGCAATAGACCACGTGCTCCTCCTGCTTCAGGCTAAGTTCTTGTAAGAACCTCTTCATCCAAAGCATCTCTTTACATGCCTCTGTGACTGCAATGTACTCGGCCTCTGTAGTCGACAATGCTACGACCTTCTGTAGCTTGCTCTGCCAAGAAATCGCTCCCCCTGCAAACGTGAACATGAACCCTGATGTAGACTTCCTAGAGTCTATGTCACCTGTCATATCTGCATCTGTGTAGCCCTCTATCACAGGTTTACCGTCACCATAGCATACGCTCAACCTGGATGAGCCTCTTAGATACCATAGTATCCATTTCAACGCTGCTCAATGTTCTTTGCCAGGATTAGCAAGATACCGACTGACAACACCAGCCACATATGCTATGTCTGGGCGTGTACACACCATAGCATACATTAAACTTCCTACAGCTGACGCGTAGGGTATCTTCTGCATCTCTTCCACCTCTGCCTTCGTCTTGAGACACTGTCTGTCGCTCAATCTAAAGTGACCATCCAGTGGAGTACTGACCGACTTCGCTACATTCATATTGAACCGCTCTAGGACTTTCTCAATATACCGCTCTTATGACAGCCAAAGCTTTCTGCTGCTTCTGTCACGGGTTATCTCCATTCCTAGGATCTGTTTAGCCGGGCCCAAGTCTTTCTTCGCAAACGACTTGCCCAACTCCTGTTTCAGCCTGTCGATCTTCTTGATGTCTTTTCCCATGATGAGCATGTCATCAACATATAAGAGCAGAACTATGAAATCACCATTTGAGAACTTGCACGTGAACACACAGTGGTCCAACTCCGTTCTGTCATACCCATGCTGTAACATGAACGAATCGAACTTCTTGTACCATTGCCGTGGAGCTTGTTTCAGCCCATACAAGCTCTTCCTCAGCCTACACACCATATGTTCCTTGCCCTTGACTTCGAACCCCTCTGGTTGGTGCATGTAGATCTCTTCTTCCAGGTCACCATGGAGGAAGGCAGTTTTAACATCTAACTGCTTTATCTCCAGATCCATGCTAGCCGCCAACCCAAACAACACCCGTATGAATGTCATCTTCACCACTGGTGAGAATATCTCCTAGAAGTCAACACATTTTCTCTGACCGAACCCTTTTACCACAAGTCTAGCCTTGAACCTTGACTTGAATTCTTCTGCTCAACCTTCTTTCTGAACACCCACCTGTTACTCAGAGCTTTCTTGCCCTTAGGCAGTTTTACCATGTCATAGGTGTGATTCTTATACAAGGATTTCATCTCCTTTTGCATAGCTTTTAACCACTCCCCCTTATGCTTATCGGCTAGGGCTTCAAAATAATCTTCTGGCTCTCCCCCATCAGTCAGTATAATGTACTCATGCGGTGAGTACCTCTTAAACAGCTGTCTGTCCCTAGATGACCTCCTCACCTGTGGCTCAACAGGTGGATCAAGTGGGGACTGCTCCCCTGGTCCATCTTCTGAAGGAACTCCCTCGTCCTTTACACCTTGTTGTACTCCCCGATCATCAGGCACCACGGGAGAAATAACTGGACCATTTCCTCTAGCTCACCTGAACTAGGCTGGTTCTTTTCTGGCTTACCAATGTCTTCTATACATTGATCTTCAAAGAAAACCACATCTCTGCTCCTGACGAGCTTCCTCTCGGTTGGATCCCATAATCTGTAATCGAATTTTTCATCACCGTACCCTAAGAACACACACTGCCTGATCTTCATATCGAGCTTGGACCTCTCGTCCTTTGGTACGTGAACGGATGCCGTACATCCAAACACCCTGAGATGACTGTACGATGGATCCTGTCCAGTCCACACCTTCTCAGGCACTTCTCCATTCAACGGGGCTGATGGAGACCTGTTTATCAGATACACTGTTGTGTGCATTGCTTCTCCCCAAAACGTCTTGGGCAACTTCGCATGGGATAACATGCATCTGATTCACTCAACAATTGTGCGATTCATTCGCTCAGCTACACCATTATTGTGGGGGGTATTGGGAACCGTCTGTTCATGCCGTATACCCAGGGACTTGCAATACTCATGAAAGTCGTCAATGTATTCACCACCATTATCAGTGCGGATGCACTTCAATGATCTACCTGCCTCTCTCTCAGCCATAGCATGAAACAACTTAAACACACCAAAGACCTCGTCCTTGGATTTCAAAGCATAAGCCCAAACCCTCCTAGATGCATCATCTATAAAAGTAGCAAAATACAATGCCCCACCCAAGGTTTTTGTCCTCATAGGACCACACACATCAGAATAAACCAAATCTAATGCATGCACTTTATTAACATGAGAAACAGTTTTAACAAATGAAACTCTATGTTGTTTTCCTGATAAACAATCAAGACAGGTTTTGAGAGGTATACCTGTCACGACTGGAAGGAGCCGCTTCCTCGCTAGTAGTTGAAGCCCTTTTTCACTCATGTGGCCTAGACGCCTGTGCCATATGTCAATAGCTGAATCTTCCGCTACGTTCAACCTACCCTTACATACACTGACACTTGCCTTGTACAGGTGTAACACTTCTTTCCTTTGGCTGCGATCAACGAACCCTTGATGAGCTTCTAGCGCCCACCAGCAAACCGGCTTTCATAGTCATCATCATCCAACCTTCCCGTCGACATCAAGTTGAGGCGAAGGTCTGGGATATGCCTCACATCCCTGAGAACCAATGTGTAGCCCACATCGGTTTTCACACAAATATCACCAACTCCCACGATCTTTGATACGCCAGAATTTCCCATCTTCACGGTCCCATAGTCACCTGACTTGTAGCTTGTGAAGAAATCCCTGCGTGGAGTCGCATGAAAAGAAGCTTATGAGTCAATCACCCAGTCGGTGTCCTGACTCGTAGCCGTGAGACATACATCGTTATCTGTGGAAAGAATAATAACAGCGTCGCCATCTGAAGCGATCGCAGTAGAATCAGATTCATCTTCCTTCTCCTTTCCTTTTTCTTTCTTGTCATTTTTAACCTTATGACATTCATGCTTATAGTGGCCCTTCTTGCCACAATTCCAGCATTCAACATCTTTTCTGTTACTCGACTTGCCTCTTGATTTATCTCTGACCTTCCCGCCCTTCCTGTTCTTTCCTCTCCCCTGTTCCTGTGTCACAAGTGCCTCTTGCTGAGTAGACCCCCGAGACTTCCTCCTTGTCTCTTCATTAAAGAGACTGCTAGTAACCTGTTCCATAGATATCTTTCCGTCTGGCGCGGAGTTACTTAGAGACACCACCAATGTCTCCCAACTATCATGCAATGAACTAAGCAATAGTAAAGCCTGCAATTCATCATCCAGGACCATCTTCATAGAAGAGAGTTGGTTCACTATATTGCTTACCTCATTCATGTGCTCGGCCACAGAACCACCATCCTTGAACTTGAGATTCACAAGTCGCCTTATTAGAAAATTTTTATTACCGGCTGTCTTCCTCTCATACAACCCTTGTAGTTTCAGCCATAGGCTAGCGGCTGAGGTTTCCGTAGACACATGGTGGAATACAGAATCATCCAACTATTGTCTAATAAACCCCACCGCCTTCCGGTCCAACTTCTTCCAATCATCATCAGACATATCCTTGAATTTTGCTGATATGCCTAAAATTGAAGAATATAGATCCCTGCAATAAAGAAAGTCCTCCATCTTAGCCTTCCATATGGTCCAGTTAGAACCATTGAGGCTGATCATCCTTGAGCCACCTTCCATAATTCCAAACCGATCCTACCCGTTTAATGAACCTGGCACTCTGATACCACTTTGTTGGGGGCCTTGCACAAAACCATAGGATCTAGCCCTCCAGAACAAACCAGAATTATGGAATAACAATGCAATAAAAATCAATCAAAACACAATCACACACCACACAAGATTTTTACGTGGAAAACCCTCAAAGAGGTAAAAACCACGGGACCTCGTCTAGATCAACAATCCACTATGAAGTAGAAAGATACAACCTTCTTCACTCACGCAGGAGCAGATAAACAATAAGAGAATAAAGGGAAAATAGAGATCTCACCGATCACGAGGACGTAGAAGCGCTGAGACGACGGCTCCCTTCCACAAGCTTCCTCTCTCTCTTTTCTCTCACTCTCACCTTTGATATCCCTAAACTCTTTAGGAAACCCTCTTGTGCTTTTTTTTCACACAACATACCGTAGAAAAACCCTAGGGACCCCTTTCTATAGTTTGGGAAAATTCCTTTCTGCATCCTAGTTGCGAAAGGACTTGTGCATCCCAGTTGCGAAAGGAGTTGCGCGACTTGCGCATCCCAGTTGCGAAAGGATGACGGGTCAAAAAATCCATCAATGCCGTCCTACATTGGGCTGCATGCGCCCTTCGACTCGTGGCTTGGATTGCATTAGTTTGGTTCTACTTTTGTTTCATTGGTTGTGCAATATCTTGGGGGTACAATTTAGATGTCGTTGAGTCCAAGGTTGGTTAGAAAATATAGAATCGCTTACAAACCATTGAATTGTGACATTCCCTAGTTTAAGTGACTCTTATAGTTGGTCTGTGACTATATATTCCCAGTAATAGTTTCGGTGACAAAAGAGGAGGGGATCAGGGCGCCCTCTTTTACTTGCACGATGTGAAGTATTTACACTATAGGGTTTTACAATTTTTTTAAAATTTCGCAGAATTAGAGCATATGTACCTAGCCATGTTTTGCATAACTCATAGGAGATTAGGCAAATAGAAATAGTAAAAAAAGTTTTTTTAAAAAATTATAGCTTTACCTGTAGTCTCAAATGACTTTGAATAAGTAATAATAAGTAAAATAAAAAATGTCATTAATAAAATGTATTCACAGCCTTACAAGGT
This sequence comes from Magnolia kwangsiensis, assembly GCA_037074715.1. Lineage (NCBI taxonomy): Eukaryota > Viridiplantae > Streptophyta > Magnoliopsida > Magnoliales > Magnoliaceae > Magnolia > Magnolia kwangsiensis. The sequence goes on from CM073571.1 coordinate 11,794,895, forward strand.
AGGGTTTATAACGCTAAGTAGGCAAATATATATTAAAAAAGAATATACGAAACAAATGAGAATAACAATGCAAGTTGAGGTTATAGATGGGCTGGGAATGTGTGAGGGAGAATGCGTTATGAGTTTGATTGATATATGAAAAAAATTGAGAGATCAAGCACGTTTTTTAATGCAAAAGGGATTGTTAAGTATCCCTAATTGCAACTCTGCTCTAGACTTCACTGGCATATTTAGTAAATTTTCTTTTCAGTGTTGAACTCTAAAGTTGGGTAAGGCCTCCGCATCAGTCAGAGATATCTAAAGTCATTAGAGAAGAATGCCCTACCTGCACTTCTCTCCCGCTCTCTCTCTCTCATCTTTTTGCTACTCTCTCTCTCTCTGATGCAGGGATGAACGTGATGAGGTCGATCACTGTCTTCCTCAAGGATAACTACTCTGAATCCACGGAGCTTCTCTGGACTCCTCACAGAGACTTCTCGAATCCACGAGGAAAGAAAGCAGGAAAATAGAAATAAATTCTAATAAATTCAAAATTGATTGATGATTTAATAAAAATGAGTTTACACCCCTTTAAATAAGGGAACCAAGTAATAGGAAAGAAATCAGACTCAAACTACAATTAAAACTCATAGAATCTGCAACTTACTATAAATAGTAAACTTACTATTTATAGACGGTCGTGATGTCTACTAGTGCGCAAGGTTTTTGGCCAAAAATAGTAAGTGTCCTATTTGGCTTCACCAAACTGTTCTCCTAATTATCCTAAGCACTTTTCATGTTGGACACAACTCCTAAAGCCCAACGGATGAAGAGCTATAAGCAAACTAAAACTTACTATTTATAGTAAAAACGAAATTAAAACGGGGAAACAACCGTCGATCAGGGGGTTTCTCGCAAATTCGGGCTGCGCAACCTGGCATAGCGGGGTTGGTTGGCTAAAGTAGCTCGTTCTACCCCAAAATCATACATTTTACGTCAGATAACTCATTCCGGATTGCGAGATACGCCCGATCTAAGGTCCAACGGTTTGGATCACTTATGTCGTCAACCGTGCCTTTTCTGATCCATCTTGGCCATGAAATTGTCCACGACCCACTTTACATCAGTCCCCTCCTCTTGAAAAGAACTCGTCCCCGAGTTCTCATCCTACGTTGGTTCATGATACTCGATCAGGTTCGCGACGTTGAAAGTCTGTGAGATCGCCATGTCATTTGGAAGATCAACAACATAAGCGTTATCATTAATTTTTCGGATGATCGGTACCGGTCCAATCTTTTTATTTTTCAACTTTTTGTACATCCCGGTCGAAAATCTCTCTTTACGTAGATGGACCATAACGTGGTCGCCCACCTCAAACACATTTTATCGTCGGTGCTTATCTGCTTGTTCCTTGTACTTCTCGTTCGAGGCATGTAGCTTGGCCTACACTTCTGCATGGATGTCTATGATCTTATCTGTCATATGTTCTGCTGCAATGCTTGTTCCTTGGTGCTTGGGCAAAGGAACCAAGTCAAGTGTGTGGTGAGGCACTCGTCCATAGATAATCTGGAACGACAATTTCCCTGTCGAGCGGTTCACCATGTTGTTGAACGCAAACTTTGCTTGAGACAAGGCCAAGTCTCACTACTTCAGCTTTTCTCCTGCAATACTGCGAAGGAGGTTTTCCAATGTGCGATTTACAACTTCGGTCTGCCCATCAGTCTGTGAGTGGTAAGCACTGCTGAATTGAAGTCGTGTAACAAATCGAGTCCACAAAGTCCACCAAAAGTGGCTAATGAACTTCGTGTCATGATCAGAAGTAATGGTCTTAGGGACCCCGTGTAGCCGTACGACCTCTCTAAAGAATAGATTCGCCACATGTGTTGCATCGAGGGTCTTCTTACATGGGATAAAGTGCGCCATCTTGGAGAAACGATCGACCACCACGAACACCGAATCCATAAACACTGAATTCATGCCGCATTGTGTTCGTGAAAGACCAAGCATGAAGTCCATTGATAAATCCTCCCAAGGACCATCAGGCACAGGTAACGGGGTGCAGAGTCCCGTATTCTAAGATTGGCCCTCAGAAGTTTAACAAATATGACAACATTGTACGACTCTTCCCACATCACGTACTAATTACGGCCAGTAATAACGTTCTTCCACAAGAGCTCGCATCTTGTCTCGCCCAAGGTGTCCGCCGAGGCCACTTTTATGTAGCTCCTGAATAATCTGCTCCCTTAGAGAACTTTGGGGGATGCACAATCGATTCCCTTTGAAGAGAAAATCGTTCTGTATATGAAGGTCACTGGGGTGACCTTCTTGGCACTTTATCCAAAAATCCTTGAAATCCTCATCCTCAGCATACAACTCCTTGAGACAGTCGAAACCGACCACCTTGTTGCTCATTGTAACAAGTAGCGATGCACGACGACTGAGTGCATCAGCCACCTTGTTTTGCTGTCCTGACTTGTGCTTTAGAACGAATGTAAATTCTTGTAAAAATGCAATCCATCTAGTATGCATACGATTCATGTTAGTCTAACTATTAATAAACTTTAATGCTTGATGGTCAGTGTACAGAACAAACTCTCTTTGAATCAGATAATGCCACCAATGTCGCAGCGCCTAAATAACTGCGTACAACTCAAGCTCATAAGTCGACCACTTCTTTCGTGCTTCGTTGAGCTTCTCGGTGTAGAAGGCTATCGGCTTGCCTTCCTGTGATAATACTCCCCCAATTTCGACGTATGAAGTGTTACACTCAACCTCAAATAATTTATCGAAATTAGGAAGCACCAAGACCGGTGTTATAGATAAACGGTGCTTGATCTCGTAAAAGCTCTTGTCAGCTTTATCGGTCCCATGCAATCTGTTATAGACGCGACAATGGTGCTAAAATCTCGCACAAATCGACGATAGAAAGTCGTCAAACCATGAAAACTCCTCACCTCATGGATGTTTGTTCGGATCAGCCGTTCCCTAATAGCTCACACCTTTTCATCGTCCACTCGAATGTCTGTGGACGTTACAACAAATCCTAAAAACAATAGGCTGTCAATTAAAAAGCTACAATTTTTCAAGTTGAGGTACAACTTGTTATCTTATAGGACCTGCAGTACCTGCTTGAGATGTTTCTTGTGCTCGGCCTTATCCTGGCTATATATTAATATGTCTCATCAAAATATATTACCACAAATTAGCTAGTGAACAGTTTTAGAACTTGATTCATCAAACGCATAAAAGTACTTGGTACATTCGATGGGCCGAAGGGCATAACCAGTCACTCATACAACCCTTCCTTTGTCTTGAATGCCGTTTTTCACTCATCACCGGGTCAGATACGAATCTGATGGTACCCGCTCTTTAAATCTAGTTTAGATAACACTTTGGCCCCTCCCAGCATATCGAGCATGTTGTCCAACCGTGGTATTGGGAACCGATATTTGATGATAATTTTATTGATTGCTCGGCTGTCGACACACATGCGCCAGCTTCCATATTTTTTTTGTGTTAATAATGATGGTACAACACATGGGCTCATGCTCTCTCTTAATAGACCCCTATGGATCAATTCCTCCACTTGCCCTTGAAGTATCTCACACTCCTTCGAACTCATCCGATAATGAGGTCGATTGGGTAGGCTAACCCCAGGGACGAGGTCTATGTGATGTTGGAAGTCCCTCATGGGGGGCAATCCATCAGGTAAATCTTCAAGCCAGACTTTTTTGAATTCGTTTAGTAACAGTCTTAAGCTTGGAGGGATGTTTGAGGGTTTCTATTCCTCACCCTTCACCACTACGGCGTATACCTCGCCGGTTTTCTTGGATTCCTGCATAAAATCTCGAATGGTTAAGAGAGAACTCCTCTCCTCTTTAGAGGCTTCAGGGTGGTTCTCTGGTGTCATAGGGGCAAAGATTATTTTTTAACTATCCTTGACGAATATGTAGACATTGTCTCGTCCCGATGGGTCGCATCATGGTCCGATTGTCAGGGTCGACCGAGTAGCATATGGCAGACTTCCATGTCAACCACGTAACAAAGTATCTAATCCTTATAATGTTTACCAATTGAAAACGAGATAGTGTATTGTTCAGTTACTTTGGTCTCATTCGCCTTTTTTATCCAGCCAATTGAGTACGGGGAAGGATGTCTCGTCATTGGTAGCTACAACTTGTCCACCATCACTCTTGAGACGATATTCTCGCTATTACCACTGTCTATGATCACATCACAGACGTTTCCGCTAACAGTGCACCGAGTACGAAATATATTGTGCCGCTGTTGATGTAATTCCTTTCGGGGGGTATACAGTAGTCGCCTCACAACTAGAGATTCGTCACGATCTTCGCCTGTCACTTCATCGCCACCTATTATTTCTTCAGTAGTTTGTTCATATTCATCAAAGCCATGATCTTCTTATGCGGCCTCATCTTTAGTGCCCCCTTCGTTTATAGTCAAGTGTGTTATCGGACGTTGAGGACAAGTGTTTGATAAGTGACCTGGTTGGCCACAAAGGTAATAATTGTTCGGCCTTAGCCGAGCATAATGATTCGAAATCCTACTCGGGCCCGCTGTTGTGGGTGCTGCCCGTTCAAGTTTAGATGGTTCACTCCCCGTATCACGGTTCGCGGGTGGAGGAGGTTGAGGACGCTCTCCTACCAAATCTTTTCCTCGAGTTTAGGACCCGTCATAGGGGGTCGATTTGAAAGATAGGGACGAGCAAGAGCTCTTGTAAGTTGTGTTTCTGCCCTTCCTGCCAATTGAACTGCTTCATCTACGATTGCGACTAGGTACATCTGAACTCAGTCCTGAATTGTCGGTCGCAACCCACCTATATATCGTGCCACCTTCTGTGATTCAGATTCTGACAGATCGTTTCGTGTAACCAACTGCTGGAATTCTTCAGTGTAATCTGTAACAGTTCGATTTTCTTGTTGTCAATTTTGGTATTGTTGGAATAAGATCTACTCGTAATTACTGGGGAGAAATTGTGATCGAAGAAGATATTTCATCCGAGGCCATGATGCGATGAGCGCCTTGTTTTGGCGGGCTCGTGAGAGTTGTAATTGTTCCCACCATGCAGAAGTACCAGATTTTAATTTAAACACTACCAATATCACCATTTTATGATTTGATACATCCATATATTCGAAATATCTCTCTACTTTGGCTAGCCAATCGAGAAAATCTTCGATACGTAATAAACCGTTAAAACTAGGAAGTTCAGCCTTACCTCGATAGTCTCTTTCAGCACGATCTGAATGATCACCTCCATGGATTGGTCGTCAGACAAAACCTTCATTAATGTCATCGTCGCTAGAACTTGAATCATCTAGTGTAGTCCTACGGATTGCTACTGGTAGTGCTCTGCAATAATCGGGGTCACGTCGTACAACAACCATGGGTGATGGAGCGACCATAGGTGGTGGAGCACCGCATAGGGCTTGGGTCGGAAGTAGTGCATCCGCAAGACGATCGATGGTTGCCTGCAGCCCTTGCATGGTCAACTGACTCTCCTGATGGAAAGCTTCCATTCTTTCTGAAAGATAATGAATCCCTGGATCACCGTCCACAGGATTTTGATTCAAACATTCGTTGTTTGCCATCGGCTCGGGAGAAAAGCTGGCTCTGATACCAAATTGATGCAGGGATGAACATGATGAGGTCGATTACCGTCTTCCTCAAGGATAACTACTCCGAATCCACGAAGCTTCTTTGGACTCCTCACAGAGACTTCTTGAATCCACGAGGAAAGAAAGCAGGAAAATAGAAATAAATTCTAATAAATTTGAAATTGATTGATGATTTAATAAAAACGAGTTTACACCCCTTTAAATAAGGGAACCAAGCAATAGGAAAGAAATCAGACTCAAACTACAACTAAAACTCTTCGAATCCGCAACTTACTATAAATAGTAAACTTACTATTTATAGACGGTCATGATGTCTACTAGTGCGCAAGGTTTTTGGCCAAAAATAGTAAGTGTCCTATTTGGCTTCACCAAACCGTTCTCCTAACTATCCTAAGCACTTTTCATGTTGGACACAACTCCTAAAGCTCAACGGATGAAGAGCTATAAGCAAACTAAAACTTACTATTTATAGTAAAAACGAAATTAAACCGGGGAAACGACCGTTGATCAGGGGGTTTCTCGCAAATCTGGGCTGCGCAACCTGACATAGCAGGGTTGGTTGGCTAAAGATTTTGTCCTTTGATTGGTTTATATTCCCATGATGCACCGAAGGTTTTGTCCTTTAATTGGTTTATATTCTTAACAGTTCCTTAATTGCCTAGAAAGAATCCAATCGAAGTCCAGTTATAGTTTCAAAAATAATTTAATTTGGTTTTAGGACCTATTTAATTTTCCCAATTACACTGTAAATGCCTGTTAATGGGCCATCATTGCTTCTCACAATTGTTTGCTTGGATAAATTACTGCCTTGAAAACCATACGACTCTTATATGAATTTCATGTGTTTTTACACACAAAAAGTTATACATCCCACCATGATGAATATGTCACATCCATACGGTCCATTTGTAACACAAGCTCATTTTAGGGCATCAATTCAAAAATGAGGCAAATCATTGCTCACGTGGATCACACCACATGAAACAAAGGTCCCAACCAACCTTTATAGTTGAAAACCAAAACCTTCTTAAGGCCGCACTGACGTTTATTTGTCATCCAACGTATTAACAAGGTCACGTAGACATGGATAAAGGAAAAAAAAAACAAAATAATTCAAAACTTTTGTGCATGGCTCGCAAGAAGTTATCTATGTCCAATTCCCACTTTATACCATGTCATGGCTCATTGGAGCTTTGGGTCTGCCTTCTTCTGGGTTCATGCCCTGAAATGAGCTAGTGGAATGGAGAGATGACATAACTACCACATATACATCATGGTAGGCCCACAATGTTTGGGATAAAATGTTTTTTCTCCCTCTCTTCTTCACTAAATCATCGGACTTGTCAACGTAAACTTTGAGGTAATTACATTGTAATTTGAAAAATCAAACAGGCATTTAGATGAAGCACCTCACAGGATCATGCTCTAAAATGATATAGAATTAGGGATGAACAGAGTGATATAGAAGCCCAACCGCATCTCATAGGTGAGGCCGCCGCCGCCACCTCTCCAGACATAGTGTACCCTTACCGTGGGGTCCACCTTAATGATGTAGTGTATATCCAAGCCCTCCATCCATTTCTCCGACCTACATTAGGACGTATACCTTTATATTAAGTAGATCCACACCTCAGGTGGACCATACCACAGGAACACCTGCGGTTAAAAACTTCCCAGAGCCCAAGGTAATGCCATCATAGTGTTTTCTTTCCATCCAACTGTTGATAAGGTCATGCAGACCTGTATGAAGGTAAAATATAAATATCAGATTAATCCAAAACTTTCTTAGACCATAAAAAGCCTTTAATGATCATTCAATGCTTTTTCCACTTGTGTGGTCCACCTGAGATTTGGATCCGCTTAAGTTTTTGAATCACGTCCTAAAATTATATAGGAAAACGGATGGACGGCGTGGATATAAAAAATAAAAATAAAAATCCTTAAGGTATCCACGCACGCTAAGGGTAGCTCATAGGTGTTGCTTGCCCAGGCGAGAATTAATCTGCTGCCTCGCGGAGAATGAACGTGGAAGATTCTTATTCAATGACTCATTTATGGCCCACCAGCTATAGAAGCCCACTTCTTTTTTAGCTTCCAAGAATACTCCCCGATGTACGGGCGACATTTCAAGGGACCAAAATACCCCCGTCATTCCTCCCGGAAGCCAATTGGCTGGTGTGCGAAGACGAGCGCTAACGCTCCTCGACATGGCCCACAATGATGTATTTATTATACTCACACCGTTCATCCATATTTTGAGATCAATTCAGGGCATTATCGAAGAAAAAATCATATCCAAAGATCAACTGGACCACACCACGAATAGTAGTGGGAAACTTAATTTTCACTGTTAAAAATTTTGCAGGGCCACCATAACGTATATTTTCCATCAAATCTATTCATAAGGTCACAAAGACCGGGATGAAGAGGAAAAACAAATTTCATATTGATCTAAAACTTCTGTGACCCCTAAAAGGGTTTCAATGATAGATATTCAATCCTCCATTACTTTTTACAGTGTGGTCCACTTGATAGTTAGATTTGTCTTATTTTTTGTCTCAAGCCTTAATACCAGTTCGCCAAATTGATGGATGGTTTGAATATAACAAATGTCATAATGAGACTCACAAAAAGTGATGGGAATTACAACAGAGAAAAAAAAGAAGAAGAAAAGCATGATCCAGTTGACCAGTTGACCCGACTGGCTGTCCCACTCACATAATTTTATTATAATTTTTTTAAAAAAAAAATTACAAGGAAAACTTTCTCTCTCCTACATTTTTCTCTAATACATATTTATATAAATATGTATTTATAAGTATGTAAATTTTTTTCTCTTTTTATTCATTTAATAAACATGTCTCTTAAGCCAGAATGGGTTACTTTACACACCATATAGGATTTGGGGGTAGGAGATGCTACTTTAGCTAACCAACCTACTTATTTTCCAATATTCCATCAAGTCGATGGTCGAAATTTCGTTTCATTCACTTTGTGATCAATTTCAATTAGTTCATGATCAATTTCATTCATTTTGCGGTCAATTTAATCAGTTCACGGTCAATGTCATACATTTCATTTCATGGTCAATTTCATGCATTTCACGGTCAATTCCATTCACTTTCACGATCAATTCGCTTCACTTAACGGTCAATTCCATGCACTTCACAGTCAATTCGCTTTACTTCATGGTCAATTTCATGAATTTCATGGTTAATTTACTTCACTTCATGGTAATTTTTTTATTTTTTATTTTTTACAAGGAGAACTTTTTCTCTCCTACATTTTTCTCTAATACATATTTATATAAATATGTATATATAAGCATATAATTTTTGTTTATGTCTTTTTATTCATTTAATAAGCATATCTTTTAAACTAAAATAAGTTACTTTATATACAATATACGATTTTGGGATAGAAAATGCTACTTTAGCTAACCAACATACTTATTTTCCAAGATTCCATCAGGTCAATGGTCAAAAATATATTTCATTCACTTCGCGGTCAATTTCATTCATTTCATTTCACGGTCAATTCCCTTCACTTTCACGGTCAATTCTTGTTACGCCGCAAACTTGGAAACCGGGCTCACAAAATTTTCGATCGTCGAATCCGGCGCCCCCATTCTCGGCTCCCGGCACCCATATACCAGATTCCAATCCTGGGATGCTAAAAGGAGGATTTCTAATAATCAATTTGATTCGTAATGAGTATAACCATAAGCATAACCCACGAACAATAACCATAAGAACACCATTACAAAATCCACTATGATAAAAAACTTTTGAGTACAATGCATCTGAAGAGAAATACAAGATAATACAAATAACGATAACTCCAAAAGTTCGGCTGCACACTCCAACGGCGGCGAGACTAAGGCTGCATCCTGACGTCACCTGCACGCATCAATCGTGCATAAGCTTATAAAAAGCTTAGAGGATGGTGTAAGTGTGTGCGCAATATAAGCGTGCTCAGGATGCAAGGTCAGAGAAATGCGAAATCATACTGATGAATACATAAATGCAATCAGCCGTACCAAGGCTATGCGGTGCAAGATATGAATGCGATCGAACACATTCAGGGCATGCGATGCAGAATGTAAGTCAAGTATGTCCATCCTCATCTACATATCAATGCAGCTCCTTACTACAGCATCAAATCAGTATGGTTCTCAGTCTGGATAATCACCGGGGTCAAGTACACTCTACACCAGCTTGTCGTTCCTATCCGGACACACAACTGGGAGGGTGAAAGAGACCTCACTATCCGCCTGCCAATATTGGGTCCAGCTCGTCAATAGCGGACCAATTCCTCAAGCTGGTCAAACTCAACCTAGCAATTGCCTCCTCACTCAGGCGGGTAAGGTCACACCCCTTTCCAACTGACCACGACACAGTGGGAGACGCGACCTACTGGTATACGGCCCTCGCGTGCTCTTGTATCCACTCGGTTTCGACGTTGGAGTCATTCTCTGGTACCATCAAATTTAAAAATTTTCACCCAAGGACATCTATGACGCCCGTATACTAAAACCAAACATTTTCAGTATCTAATCCAGCCACCCACGATGGGTCTGTGAAGGCTATGGCCCTAAAGTCGCTAGGGCATACAATAATCACAATCATACAAATGCAGGTGCATGAGTCACACTACCAGTCATGCAACAGTCCTACGAGTACCATGCACTCATGTAGGGCAAATCCGCCTATCAGGGAACCCATAAACATTCTGCCGAAGGCATATGTTATGATCAGTCACTCCACATATCAGTCATACATATGATGCGTATGATCATGAATCATGGATCTACACTAAATATGTATATAAAGATGGGTTTTGTATATAACAAAGGTGGGCCTGAACGGCCTACTCACTATAAGTATGAGCCTACCAATGGGCCTCAGGGAGAGTGACAATGCGGACATTTAACCGACATCATTCTGACAATGTGGGCATCTAACCATCATTGCTCCCAAGGTTCAGCTCGCCTTAAATATCATTAAATAAATCATGACGGAATCACACATTGCAATGTGCCTTAGGTACATCCCATTGGGCCTCAAATACATCAAATGGGCCGTATCTCATGGGCCTTCTATTCATCAAGTGAGCCACCTCAATGAGCCTCACCGATGGGCCTTAGGTACTTTGCAATGGGCCATCACCGATGGGCCTTAAAATGCATTAAAATGAGCCTAATCACACGAGCTTTATGTGTATCAAATGGGTCTAATCACATACGCCTTATATATATCAAAGTGGGCCTCAACAATGGGCCACAAATACATCAAATGGGCCTCATAACATGATCCTATATATATCAAGGTAGGCCCTAACAACGGGCCTATAAACACATCAAGATGACATACATACATGAGCCCATATATATGCCAAAGTGGGCCTCAACATTGGGCCTATATACACGTCGAGGTGGGCCTAAGTACATGGGCCCATATGCATCCAAATGGGCCTCAATAGGGGGCCTAAAAATACGTCAAGATGGGCCTAAACACATTAACCCACCATAATGTTTATTTTCGAATCCAATCTGTTGAAAAGGTCACATAAATAGGGGGCCCACCAAAATATCTATTTTCCAGCCAACCTATTGATATGGTCACATGGACCAAGGGGCCCACTGTACGTTTTATTTACATCCAATCTGTTCAAAGGTCACAACGACCAGGGAGGGGGGCTGGGCCCAATGTAATATTTATTTGTCATCCAAACCTGTTTGTAGGGTCACATGGGTCTGGGCCCACCATAATGGACGGCGTGGATATACAAATCATACATCACGGTGGGGCTGTGCACACACATCACGGTGGGGCCAACACACATCACGGTGGGACCATACACGCAACACGATGGGGCCGTGCACACACATCACGGTGGGGCCGTCAGATGGGGCCCACTGGCCAGCGTAAAAGGGACGCTGGCGTCTCTGCGCCCCTGGTTGCAATGGCAGCAGCCTCTTATATATCATATATATTTTTTTAAAACCATTTTCTTACGGTTTTTCGCAGGTAGGGCCCGACTTTGGAAAATCCATCCCAGCCACTGATTTCTGTGGCTTAGTACAAACCCATCAAGTCCAATATTGGATGGGTTTTGGATGTACAGGAATAATAGGGAGTATATCAATGGTAGGAACACTATTTTCTATACCATGGCCCGCCAAGAAACCAGATCAGCCTCATTTTTTGGCTCAACGCCTAAAATGATCTAAGGAAGAGGATGAACGACTTGGATCAAGTACATACATCAAGGTGGGGCTTGCATGAGCAACCCACCATTTCCCTTCATTTCTTTTTTATTAGCTTGTTAGTACACACCCATGTCAGTGCACATACTCCACGTTAGCCACCCCTGTCCATGGCTACACGTCCAGCGTCCCTGGATGCTGGACAGGGTTGCTACAACACATGCACCATGGTGGGTCCCACATGTAAGTGGCCCACCACCATGTATAAATATGTATATTAATATAAAATAAATATGATATATTATATAAAATATGACATTTCCCACCATCCCAAAATGGACGATGGATTTCGCCTAAAATGTGGTAGGCCACACCATTGATGAATGGAGTGGATTTAACATGATTTGGTGGGGCCCACTTCATTCTAGGGAAAGGAGAGAGAGAGAGAGAGAGAGAGAGAGAGAGAGAGAGAGAGAGAGAGAGAGAGATACACGGTGATAGAGAGGAGGGTCCCCGCCACTATGGGCCCTCCATAGTTACAACACATACATCAAGTGGGTCCCACAATAAGTGAGCCCTTAAAAATTGAAATGAATGATGATCACCCACCTCTTGGTCTTCACCTTGCTTTCTTAGCCTCCTTAGCTCCTTGCATATACTTTTAATGGTGGATGATAGACTTTTGATGGTGGGGATGAGAGATGAGAGGGTGGGCTACACTTGGTGCTTGGGAGAGGGAGAGAGCTTGGACGTATGAATTTTTGCTTGGGAGAGGTTTTTTTTTGAGAAATGAGAGAGAGAGAGAAGTGATGGGTTGATAAGAGGTGATGGGGTGATGGGGTGATGTGGTGGTTGTAATTAAAGGGGTATGGTGAGAAGAGAGAGAGTTGACTTTGGTAGCTTGTGTAAGAGAGAGGTAAGGATAGGGTATGAGTTGTTGTACTTGGGGTATGGAGTGACTTGACATGAGTGATTGATTGATTGATGGAATATTTTGTAAAGATTCCCTCAAAGTTTGCCACGCGCAACGTTTTCTTCGAATTGAACGTGCGTCCACATCTTCTAGTACGGGTATCGGTTCGGTGCGAGAGTCGCGGCGTTAGAACCGCGACGACGGCGCGGTCGCTATGATATAGGTTTCGGTTTGAGTCGACTTTGGCATACAGGTCTCAGCTTAGGATCGCACACAAACGTCGGATACGGATCGAGGATTGTCGGTTTTCGACCAGAAGGACCGCGGAAGCCAACGGAACTGTACGGTCTAGGATACAGGTCTTACAATTCCCTTCACTTTAGGGTCAATTTCATGCATTTCACGGTTAATTCGCTTCACTTCATGGTCAATTCCATGCATTTCATGGTTAATTTGCTTCACTTTATGGTCAATTTCGATGATTTCCCTTCACTTCACGATTAATTCCATGCATTTCATGGTTAATTTCCTTCACTTCACGGTCAATTCCATGCACTTCATGGTCAATTCCCTTCACTACATGGTCATTTCCATACACTTCATGGTCAATTCCTTTCACTTCACCGACATTTTCATGCATTTCACGGTTAATTCCAGCGATTCCGCTTCACTTCACGATCATTTCCATGCATTTCATGGTCAAATCCCTTCACGAAGGGATTTGACCATGAAATGCATAGAAATGACCATGAAGTGAAGCTTAATTGTCAGAATTGACCATGAAATGCATGAAAATGACTATGAAGTGAAGGGAATTGACCGTGAAATGCATGAAAATGACCGTGAAGTGAAACGGAATCGCTGGAATTAATTGTGAAATGCATGGAAATGACTGTGAAGTGAAACGAAATTGTCGGAAGTGACCATGAAATGCATGGAATTGATCATGAAGTAAAGGAAATTGACCGCGAAATGCATTGAATTGACCGTGTAGTGAAGGGAATTGATTGTGAAATGCATGAAAATGACCGTGAAGTGAAGGGAAATCGTCAGAATTGACCGTGAAATGCATGGAAATGGCCGTGAAGTGAAGGGAATTGACCATGAAATACAAGGAATTGACTGTGAAGTGAAGGGAAATCATAGAAATTGTCTGTGAAATGTATGGAATTGACCATGAAGTGAAGGGAATTGGCTGTGAAATGCATGGAAATGACCGTGAAGTGTGGTCAATTAACCATGAAATGCATGAGAATTACAGTGAAGTGAAGGGAATTGACTGTGAAATGCGTGGAATTGACCGTGAAGTGAAGGGGAATCGCCGGAATTGACCGTGAAATGCATGAAATTGACCATGAAATGAAGGGAATTAACTGTGAAATGCATGGAATTGACCACAAAATGCATGTAATTGATCGTGAAATGCATGGAATTGACCGTGAAATGCATGGAAATGATAGTGAAGTGAAACGGAATTGCCAGAATCGACCGTGAAATGCATGGAAATGGCAATGACGTGTGGTCAAATGACCGTGAAATGCATGAAAATGACCGTGAAGTGAAGGGAATTGACTATGAAATGTATGAAATTGATCGTGAGGTGAAGGGGAATTGCCATAATTGACCGTGAAATGCATGGAATTGATCGTGAAGTAAAGGGAATAGACCGTGAAATGCATGGAATTGACCGTGAAGTGAAGGAAATTGACCATGAAGTGAAGGATAATCACCGGAATTGACCGTGAAATGCATGGAATTGACCATGAAGGGAAATGACCGTGAAATGCATGGAATTGACCATGAAGGGAAATGACCATGAAATGCATGAAAATGACCGCTAAGTGAAACGAAATCACCGGAATTGACCATGAAGCATGGTCAATTGATCGTGAAATGCATGGAAATGACTGTGAAGTGAAGGGAATTAACCGTGAAATGCATGGAATTGACCGTGAAGTGAAGGGGTATCGTTGGAATTCACCATGAAATGTATGGAATTGACTATGAAGTGAAGGGAATTGACTGTGAAATGCATGGAATTGACCGTAAAGTAAAGGGAATTGATCATGAAGTAAAGAGAATTGACCGTAAAATGCATGGAATTGACTATGAAGTAAAGGAGAATTGCCAAAATTGACCGTGAAGTGAAGCGAATTGACCGTGAAATACACAGAATTGACCTCGAAGTGAAGGGAATTGACTGTGAAATGAATTGAATTGACCCTGAAGTGAAGGAAAATTGCCGTAATTGACCGTGAAATGAATGGAATTAAACGTGAAATGAATTAAATTGACTGTGAAGTGAAGGAAATTGACTATGAAATGAATTGAAATAACTGTAAAGTGAAGGAAAATCGCCGGAATTGACCATGAATTGCATGGAATTGACCATGAAATGAAGAGAATTGACCTGAATTGAAACCCTTTTAGGGGTCACAGAAGTTTTAAATCATTATGAAATCTAGATAGGCACACTTAATCTATATTTGGTTAGATGCTCATTACCAGTATGCATGTAGCTCATTTCTATGCATTTCATGGTCAATTCCCTTCACTTCACGGTCAATTCCATGCATTTCACGGTCAATTTCGATGATTCCGCTTCACTTCACGGTCATTTCCATTCATTTCACGGTCATTTCCCTTTACTTTAAGGTCATTTCCATGCATTTCATGGTCAATTCCCTTCACTTTAAGGTCAATTCCGGCGATTCCGCTTCATTGCACAGTCATTTCCATGCATTTCACGGTCAATGATGATATGCCAATCATATTACAATATCATAATGCCAATCAAATAAACAAAGTATCTGGATGGATGAATTTACTTCCCAATGTTCTGGCCTCTCACTGTATTGGAAGATTACGTCCAATTAAACACACTATTAAGTATTTCTCTTGCATAAAGAAAGGAACAGGAGCTCAAGGGACATCTATCAATTATATATGTTTCCCTTCTATTATAGAACATCAAATATTTCTAAA
Organism: Magnolia kwangsiensis; assembly: GCA_037074715.1. Classification (NCBI taxonomy): domain Eukaryota; kingdom Viridiplantae; phylum Streptophyta; class Magnoliopsida; order Magnoliales; family Magnoliaceae; genus Magnolia; species Magnolia kwangsiensis. The sequence goes on from CM073571.1 coordinate 11,810,619, forward strand.
CTAAGCAATAAACATAATGCTAAAACAAAAGCAAATTCAAACAGACATTTCACAATATTAAAACAACATATTGGAGGATTCAGAACACCTTATTTGTCAAATCTCTTATGTCATTGCATGTGCTATAGTGACATTCTTGCACATACAATGAATCAAAAACATTGTCAAAAACCCTTTGACTCCTACCAAGGCACGTGGTCCTTGGACTTAATGGGTCTCTTAAGAACATGTCCCTTGTCTGTCTTCTCCATGCGAATGTTTCTCTTGTGTATTTTTCACTGCAGGGAATAATAAAAAATAAAAAATAAAAGAAATCATTAAGTCCATATTCCTAAGCAATAACCAAGTCACTGTCATTTGTAAAATATGACTGTCACTTAGCAGGTGTTTTATTAACATGATGGAAGGTGATCATTCCCATTACAAGAACCATAATAATGGGTTTGGTGATTTTAATTTTAATTTTTTATAACAATGCTATCAACCCACTCAGGATGCGCCACATTCATATCCTTGATATTTCAATGTTATCAACACCAGATTTGATATTTCACAACTTAGAAACGTTCGAAGAAAAAGGAATTTCAAGAAGAATTAGGTCAAATATTTTGTTTTACCTTAAGGAGATAAATATTGTAGATGTAGATTCATGAGAAAAAGGGATCTAAACACCCATCCTTGTATATTGGAAGCTCAAATCTTTTTTGATTTTTAATTGATTCTTTTTTATTGCTTGCTCAAACAATCAACAAAATAAGGAATCTCAAAAGGAGCAATTGGCTTGTGATGCTAGAAGAATCCTCACATATTTCCATAACAACCAGGGCCTCCAGATCTTATAAACCAAATAGACCATGATGTCCCACTGACCTGGTTAACCCCGAGTCATTGTCTCATTGGCCCGGTCGACCTCAACTCACTGTCCACCCTCCTGCAATCGTTAGATTATGGCTACGGTTATAATCCGTAGCCATAGGGATCCCCAGATTTCCTCTTTAAAAAAATACTGAAAAAGCAGGGGCATTTTCGACCTGAGAAATGGGGCCGCACAGCTGGGGCTTATTTTTGGGAGCTCAAAATAAGTTTGTTTATTTGTGGGAATGGGCCATAAATGGGTCGTACAGTAGGAAATTTCTCAACGTGGGATCGTCTTGTGTTTGTCTACTCACACGGTGTGATTATTTACAGCGAAGCTGGCTCTCTCTGTCCGTCTCATAAATTTGTAGAATATCTGCAGAGATTTAGCTGATGGAGATCACAGAGAACAAGGGTTCGAATCCTCTACCCATCACCGATACTGCATCATCTGAGAAAGAGAGACAAGAGCGCGAGCTAAAAGCCGGCCTTCATCTCTTGAAGGTTATTCTTCGTCTTCTCCCTCTCTCTATGTACTTTATAAATAAAAAATAAAAAAAATTTCCTTTTCCAATCCCACTCATGTTGCTCCGATCGACTTATAGGGTTCACGAAGATACCCTTTTTGTTGCTTGCATTTGAGGCATGTTTTCATCTGCTTTCCAAACCCTAGACTGATCGGTGCTGTCAATCAAACTGCGTTTGGATGCACAATTGAATGGAATTGCAATAACTAGCATGATGAAATGGAAATGATCAAAACTTGATTACTTTCCTCAACATTCATCGAGGTTTATAATGGGGTTACAACCTCGCAGCTAATGGGCATTACCATTAGTGCATTATACATGCCCTCGTGCAACGGAAGTAGGTGGGGCCCACAAGATCTTGTAAATGGTGAGCCGACAATCTTTTAAACGAATGATATAATGAGTGTTATGGTGTTTCCTATGGAGGCTATTTCCTCGTTGCAATTGCTTGGAAATATCATAACTTTCTGGTCATTCTTTTCAAATTTTATTGAACTCAAAAAGTTCACACTTCAGTTGTACATCCAAACACAGCTCAATACCTATGGTGTTTTTGCTCACTAATTTGAAGTAAATAGAGCTTATATATCTTTTTTTTTTTTTTTTTTTTTGTTTTTTTTTTTAATATCAGCACAAATTTGTGTTTTGGTACACTCGCCGAACACCTGGAGTGCGGTCACAAACATCGTATGAGGACAACATAAAGAAAATTGTTGAATTTAGTACGGTAAGCTTTTCTTCTGAGCCATCATATGGGATCGAGTGATTACAAACATGAGAGGTCGAAGCTGATCTTTTCGGTTACAAAGTGGTATAGTTATTGTTGCTTTGCAACAAGACTAACAAACTCATGGTAACTGAGTTGAACTCGATGAGTCGACTTGGTTTCTACTGAATCCGAGTAGAAACTATCCCTAGAACGATGAAACATAAATACTGCATACATGGCAATATCCCATTTGGTTGTTATACTCGCTTTCCTTCCATTTAAACTTTCGGCAAAGTCACATACACACTTAGTTATGCATGACATAACACCTGGATAAAATTAGATTATTTATGCTGGTATAATGCCTCCTAAGTGTTGGGTGTTAATTTGTTAAATAACATAAGTTTGTATGTTTTTATTATTTCTGTTCTCTTTCCATTTTTCAGTTTTGTATCGGAATCTTGTTTTGATTCCCAGAATTTTGGTTTCTATTTTGATTGTTAACGACTTGGTTTCATTGGGTTACTATTGCAACCTTGGGTGAGCCACTCTCTTAGAAACAAGATTCAGAACTTTTCTTTAACAAGAGATGGTTTTGAACATGATAATTTATAGGTTGAAGGTTTTTGGGTCTGCTATTGCCATCTTGCTCGCCCTTCTACTCTGCCGGTTCCCACAGACTTGCATCTTTTCAAAGAGGGCATTCGGCCTCTATGGGAGGTAAACAAATTTTAGGTTGATAGTGCTGGTGGACTGTTTTTGTTAATTTTTTAATTTTTTGGTCAACACAAAAATTTGGGCGGATGTCAGAAGTGAATTGCATTGTTTCTATTCACTCATAATTAGTTGCCATTTGACCAGGATTCTGCAAATTGCAATGGAGGGAAGTGGATAATACGATTCAAAAAGGCTGTTTCAGGCCGCTTTTGGGAGGACCTGGTAAGGGATTTGGAAAGCCTTCAAAGGGCATTGCTTTTGTTTTATTTTCTATGTCAATGTACATTTGTTTGAATGATAACCACAAATTTATTAAAATAAAGAAAAAGAGGGACAAAAACGGGAGGAGTTGCTTGGAGGCCCAAAAACAAGAAAGAAAGAAAAAGGATAGATTGACCCTCTTGTCCCTCCTACATTGTTCAATACCCTAAGAGAACCACCCAAGAAGAAGAAAACTATTACAAACCCAAGGGAGACCAAAACTACAAATGGAAGAGGAATGCCTTACAATACAATGGGCTATAATCTCTCCGCCACTTAACATGGATCTCCAGTCTTGAAGGAGTTCCCTGGCTTGATGTGTCGTGAAATTCAGGTCTCACCATTGCTGAATCCATCGCACAAGCAATTTCTTCTCTTTAAAGATTCCAGAGATGAAGTTTTACTATCACGTATCCTCACTTCTCTTTCTTTCACACACTCCATGTGATATCAAATGGGATCATTCTCCAGCTCCACTGGTGTATTGAAAGAAGCATCCTCCCTCCCTCACTTCCTTTCTTTCATTCTTTCCACCCCATATGAACTGATTTACTCGGGCGAGATGATGAAAGAAGTGATGAAAATCAAATTTATTTCGATCAACTGCGGTTCAGATTTTTTTTGACAAACCTCAAGACCTTTGACAAAGTGTGAACATTGCAAAGAATACTGAGAGGAATTGTATGTTCTTTGATCTTGTTGTGACTTAGAGACTGATAAAATTGCTATCAAAAGATATCTTCATGGATTACGCCAAGAAATCTGAATCAAATTATCAAGCATACCAGCATGTTTTGAAAGCTGAAGAGTGTGAATTATCAGGCAAAGAGGTTTGGATCATTTGAAGCATCGATGCAAGTGGTGGGACAACAAGCTGGAATTCGTCAAACTACACCAAACCAGTCCTTAGTGCCACTTAAAGCATGATAAACAAACTCAACAGTAGTTTCAAATCCCAATATGTGAAAAGGCGTACTTGGTTAAAGTGTTTATTATTTTTTTTTGGCAAAGGAACAAATGCGAACCCCACTATGTGTTATAGTAATTTTTAAAATTTTTTATTTGGAAAGGTACCATGTGCTATAGTTACCATCAGCTGGGGCATATTGCCTCCCAATGCGAAGAAAAGCTTTTGGGAAACCAGTTGCCCCTTACAGTAGAAAATTCAATTGATGATATAGGAGAGTATGTAGAATAAGATCCTGCCATTGTAGCAACCCTTTTGGATCCATGTTTCTGGGGTGGGGAAATGAAGAAGTTCAAGGTGGTTGGGGTGAGATCATGGTTATCCAATGTGCAATGTTGACAACTCCAAGAACCAAGAAGATGGTGGGTAGTTGCACTTGCATCACAATAAATTTTGCAACACTTTTACATATAGTGGGAAGATTTGCACCGTCTTAATTGATGGAGGCAATGATAAGAATTATGGATCAAATGAGATGGTAGATAAATTGCAGCTGAAGGAATGATGCCATCCATGATTGTACCAAATTCAGTGGTTCAAGAAAGGTGGAGAAGTTCCTATAAGGACTAGATGCCTTGTATCTTTTCCAACTGGGAAATGATATAAGGTTGAAGTTTGGTGTGATGCATAGCACCAATGGATGCATGCCATATGCTATTGGAGCACCTGTGTTTATACGGTCTTGATATAATGCATCGAGTCCCAATACCTATTTCCTTACCAAGGATGGTGTTCCAATTACACTCTTGCCTATGAAAATATTTTCAGAGGAGCAAAATGAGCAAGAACAGATATACAATTCCTAGTGGCCCAACAATTCATGACATAACACAATTCCTAATGGTCCAACAGGTCATGAATGGTAGAGAATCACATGGTGTATGTGTTAGTCTCTAAAGACCTGGCATTTCCAACTAAAGCATCGAAGGTATACAAAGAAGAAAAGAAGAGAGGATCAGATTTTTGCGCACACAGTTGATTTATTAGGGTTTTCTCTCTGTACCAGAGAATAATTTCTTCTAAAACTCAACACTTTTGCGCACATGGGCAATGGCTCTTCCATTCGTTTTTGGAAGGATATTTGGATCGGTGAATCTCATCTCAGATTCCTTTTCCCCCTCATCTATCGTCTCTCCCCAGACAGAGGTATCTTTATAAACAGGTGCTGCTCTATGTTGTCTGGTAACTCAGTTTGGGACATTCGTTGCACTCGAAACCTCTCTGATAGTGAAGCTATTGAGTATGTAAACCTCTTGGAGTATATCCATATCTCTTCCATCTCTCCTGCTATGTGTGGCAATATTGTTTGGCCCTTGGAGAAATCTGGTGCCTTCTCTGTTAAATCTTTGTACAAGATTATCTATCCTCCAAAGCCGGACCATTACGACACCACTCTGTGTATTTGGAAGGTTCAGGTGCTGCCTAAAGTTATTTGTTCTGGGTGGTTGGTGGGGCGTAATAGAATTTTTACCATCGATAACTTGGCCAAGAGAGGAATGTCGATTGCCAACATCTGTCTAAATTGTATGAGTCAGGCGGAATTGGTGAACCATCTGTTGGTTCACTGTCGGTTTATTTCCTGCAGTATCGAAGATGTCTGCCAAAGTTTTTCGGTCAGCTGGTGTTCTCCATGCTCTGCCGTAGATATGCTTCTTGGTTGGAATGGGCTCAAACTTGGGAAATTGAAGTCTATAATTTGGCGTATGGCTCTTCTCGCCATCTGGTGGGTCGTGTGGGAAGAAAGGAACAACAAATGCTTTAACAACTCGTCTTCTCATGTTAAATGTGTTGGATCTAGGGCTAAGCATTTGCTGATTGAATGGGCCGCTAATGTTAATGTATTGAAAGTGGTGGATTTTAGTTTCTTAGGTTCTTAGGTCTCTTCTGCTACCTCAGCAGTTGGGCTTTTGCTTGTGCTGTTTTTTCTGTCTCTTTGTTTTCTTTCCTTTTCCCTTTTGTATCTGCTTCTTTCCTTTTAATGCATTTTCAGTTTCGTTGCCTTTTAAAAAAAAAAATTCTTCTAAAACTCAACACTTTAAAAAATAATAATTTATAATTCCAATGTCAATACCTTGTGGCATCTACAAGGGCATGTGTATAAACTTAATTATTCAAAATTAAGAAAATAATCCTAAAATACAACGCATATAAGGGCCTAAATTTGTTCCTTTTATTCTCTTATGCTTCTCTCTTTTTTATCCGAATAAATTTCTCCAAAGATATTAATTTATCTTATCAAAAATCTTTCAAGACATAAATCTCTTAAAATAGAAAACCATTAATGACTTAATACCCCTTTAAAGATCTCTCAAGACACAAATCTCTGTAAATGGAAATTACTAATGACAGTGGCTCATAAGACTCCTTATAATTGGGAAGTATTACTAAAGAAAACCAAAGAGATCACCTAATATTGGACTCCCAATGAAATCTTCAAAATAATTTCTAAAAAAGAATCAAGCTAAAACCACATAGGATCCTCATCTCTCAAAAATCTCCAAGCTCAAATTAATACCGAGGGCCCACTATTCATCGCCCTTTTACTCAAAGGGTGTGGGAGACCTTCCTCGATCTTCTTAAAATTTTATGGGTGATATCGTGGTCTATTGAAGATCTTCTCTTGGCTTGATGCAATGGAGGGGTTGGGAAAGAAGGAAGGGTGGTGTGGTGGCTGATCTTAATGACAATTTTATGGGCTATTTGGGAGGGAATGAATGACCACTGCATTTGGAATATGAGTGGGTCAGCAGTAAAGGTTGTGAGAAGGGTTAAGCTAGATTTGGTGGTATGGACCTCTTGTTTAAAGCTCGTTGATGTTTATAATTTATTTTCTTTATTTGGGTTGTAATTGGTGTTTCTGTCATAGCTTTTTCCCTTTTTTTTTTTTTAAATAAATTATTTTTTTAATTTTTAAATAAAGATGATGCATTTTTATTCAATAGGAGCAAAAGCTTAAAATATCTACACAACTAAAGACCAAAAACCAAGGGTCAATATTCTTGGCCAAATTCCCTAAGTTAGGAAGCCCAATTAATTACATTGAGTCCAGCTCTCTTATAGACGTCTTGTTTTGACCCAAATTTGTTCAAGAAACTCTGTTATTCCTTTCTCCCCATATAGCCCAATAACCTCCAAAAGGGCTAACCTCCTGACCATTCCCTCTTTCTTCCCATCCCTTCCCCCATCCCATGCAAAGAAGAGGCTTGCGATGGTCCCTGGCATGACCCATGACATTCCCAAAGCTGCCAGGACTCTTCCACACCTTCTGAGAGGAGCAATGAATAAACAAATGGTCCATCGTTTCCTCTTCGTGCTTGCACATTACATGGCAATTATGCAAAATCATCAATCTCTTTTAGAGATTATCAATTGTTAGCAACCGGTTCCTGCCCACCAACAATCGGGTGGGTACAACCAGATGAATGGCATGAAACCTGCACTAGCAACAAACCGGGAACTGCCCAATTTCTGTAGAAGAATGGATCAAAAGTGGCCGAACTTCTTTGGATACCCTTGGGGAGGGATTGGAGCCATGCATCCACATAAACTTGCATGCTTGCCTCCTCATCTGTCATATTTCTTCTACATGGTGGGGCACACACTGCATACCACCTAAGGAAGAAAAACATCCATCTAATGTTACACCCAATGTTATCAAAATCGTACGATTCACGATATGAATCGTATGATTCACATCGTATCATATGGGTGTACGATTTGAATCGTGCACGCAAATCATAAATCCTAATAATCATACGATCATTGTACGAATCATATTGAATGTACAATAATCGTAAGATAATTGTGGACTGCGTAAATGAGCAAAAAAAATCTTTAAAAATCAAAATTTTATTATTTTTTATTCAATTTTTTCTTTTTCTTTGTACCATTTTGCTCATAAAATATGAAAAAGGCTCTCCCCTATTAAAAATATCCTCAATTTTTTTTTTTCTTTAGAGAGAGAGAGAAAGAGAGAGGAGATTTGGGAATTTTGATATTCAAAAACCCAAAACAAAGAAATCAAGATATCTTTTTATTCACAATGGAATCAAATGTCATTTTTTCTAACATGATTTTACACAAGAAAGGTACAAAGAATAACATTTTTAAATGACTCTTGTATATCTTTTAAGGTAAATTTTTCAAAAGACAACAAAAGATAACAAAGGAAAAAGACAAGAATCCTTTAATATCATGATATGAATACCATATACATTTTCTCAATTGATAATATCGTGTTACGTATTACTTTTTTAGCGCATGTTGATGGTAAATGGATGATTGATGAGTTTGTAATCTTTTCTGATTTACTTTTATATTTTCATGTGTTATATATATATATATATATATATATATATATATATATATATATATATATATATATATATATATATATATATATATAATCTTCCGATTTAAGATACAATAATGTTTTTGAGAACATTGGTCATGCCTAAGTCCGGATCCAGACTGGCAAGTCTTGGAAAGTCATCTTGAAGAGATCTCTCCCCCATCCATCCATACATTTTCCAAAATCTGATTTTTTTACCATCACCAAGATTAAAAAAATACCCCTTCCTTGAATTTGTCTGTTAGCCCAACAACCACTTTCCACAAAACTTGATGCCCTATATATGGATGATCCCTTTACCCACCAATCCCCTTTGTAGACTCCATACTTACTAGCCATCACTGTCCTACACTATCTTCCTTCCTATGTGCCAAGCCTTCACAACAATTTCCGTAGAAGCGTAGATTCTTGGCCCCTGATCCCCCTTCCTGATACAGCTTGCATACTTCATACCATTTTAAGAGATGAAACTTTTGCTTCTCTTCAGCCCCTGGGCACATGAAATCCCTCAATCTTTCCAACTGGGAACTGCCGAGCATGCTGTAGAAGGAATGGATAAAAAAGCGTCAAGATTTCTCTAAATACCATACCATTGAATTGTTAACCCATGGGGAGGGAGTGAAACCATGAATGCATTCCAGCAACCACATAAATGAATGCCTAGGACAGGAAATCTCTCATTCTTTCTAACCTACACAAGACAGACTCCAGGTGTTTGGAAAGAGACATGTAGTATAGAAGCAGATTGGATAATGCTGTCTTGGCATTCTCTTTTAATAAAGTGTTGTTACCTTTAAAAGAAAAGGTCTCACTAGACCGGTTATAGGACCCACAAGTTAGGATTTTGGGGCCATATCTTCATCACATGCTTCTTGTGTTCATTCTGGCTTGCATTATAGTAGGAGGCAATTAGGTAGAAGCCATTGCTGTGACACTGGAAGATATGAAGACAAAGGCAGTTGCTGCAACACAGCAGCATGTTGAAAACAGTTACCATACTGATTGCAGCGTGACAATGGTGAGGGTACCAGGTGATGGGCAAACACGTAAAGAAACTAATGCAATAATCTTTGAGCAGATCTCCCAATAGACACATGTATCAACGGTTGGAAGATAAAGCGAGAACACAATCTGATCAATGATATGCCTAGCCTGGTTTTAGGACTTGGTGACTCGGTTGCTTTGTCTTGCGTCCTATGTAGGACAGCATGCCTAGCTTGGTTTTAACAACTGGTTTAGGAAACTAGTTGTAGGACCAACAAATTAGGCTTTTGGGGCCCAGATCTTCATTGTCCGCTTCTTGCGTTCATTCCAGCTTTTGGATTACATGAAGGCAATGAGATGGATGTCATTGCAACAATGTTGGAAGATAACAAGACAAAGGTAATTGTTGCAATGCAGGATCATATTGAAGACTGACCGCACTCTGTGCAACTGTGGCAAGGGTGCCAGGTGATGGGCGAACACCCAAAGCAACCAATGCAATATTCATTGAGGCGATCTCCCCAGAGAAGACACATACTGGAAAACGCAAGATAAAGTGCGAACACGATCTGATCAATGATATACATAGCATGGTTTTAAGACTTGGTGGTTTGGACAGACTAGTTGGTCCTGTGTCGACTCACAACTTGGCTGAGTTGGGTTGAGTCATCTCTATTTTCAATTCCGACCCATGGTGTCGAACAGGATTGTGTCTGTCTGAGTTAACTTGAACGAGTCGCATGGGGTGTTTTTCTGTCTTAAAACCTTGACGCCTAGTTGACATGGAGGACTTCACCATCATCTTCCACCAATGCGATGAAAGACTAGCCATGGAGCTACGTTAAGTTCAAGGGGTGACATTGTTTCACACTCAAGGTTGAGTTCCTTTCCACCAAGGGGAATGATGCACCTTTTTAGAATTCAGATGGCCAAATTTGCTACTGATCTTGGCATTAGAAAGGTATCAGTAGATCTGAACACATGTTATGGAGGAGAAATGGGTGGCTAGGGCTTGAGAAGGGTTACTAAGATGCATATATCAAACTCCACAAAATCGAAGAAGCCAGAAAACAATAAATACTATGCTAGTTCCTTGAAGTCTCATTACATCACAAACTTCTCTAGTTTTTGTAAGTTTATCATGTCCCAATGATTTTTTGAAACTTGGCTTTCAAATGAGTGCATTGTTGAGTTGATTCAACCAAATTCCTTGCCCACCTCGCTTGTCTTTGAACACCATTAAAAATGATAACAAAAAAGCAATACTATGCTAAAGCTGAAGCCCCTCACATCAACTCTGTCAAAACAACAACTGGAATACACATATTGCATGAGTTAACCTATAAGCCACTACATACCTCTTATGCGAATTTTGTCTCTCGATGACATTGAAGACAGGCAAAATACAGGGGAAGAAAAAAGATCTTCTTGCCCAATTATCCTGGAAGGGGAATAAAAAAAGCTTGCACGGAGGCAGGTGACTTGGAACATCGGAGACTGTCTTTCCTTGTTAATGTAATAATGTAGTCAGTGACCTACTCTATATGTTGCTCTTCATCGTGTGTCAAGGGAAAAGCTTAATAAGATATGCTGGCAACCTTGCTGAGGGATGGTGATATTATCTCTTTGTATTGGCATTGTCCATAATAGGATATTTTCTTCTGCATTCTCCTCTAATAAGATTTTCTTATCTATTGAAAAAAGCCAAGAAAAGATCAAAGATTTTATTAAGAACTTATTTGGGGCCTTGGGGCACCAAGAGGAGAGGAGGGATTCACAGTTCCATCTGATTGCGTTATGGGGATCTTCTTTAGTTCATAAAAGGAAGCTGACAGTTACCTTAACTCTTAAGTCTATTTATGGAACAAGTCCATTGGAATGCCTATTAGCACTATTGTTTCCTGGGACAGCCATACAAAGAGAAGCTTCTATACCTTACAGGTCACAAAAAAATCTTCTATTTAGAGTTTCAATATTTAGCAAATTTTTTTTTTCCTTCAGAAACATAGGACATGAAAAAAGGGTAGTTAGATTTTGGGTTAGGATCTTGATCAGAGGACTTTTTCATTGGAGCATACCCTGTAAGTTGTAGCAACTTAATTCCACCTGGTAGCAATGCATCAGTGGGTCCCTCGACCTGAATAAAGGGGGGTTAATGTCAGGCAGGCAGCCAGCTGTAGAACTTTCACCAAGCATTCGTGTTGGATCAGGATTTGTAAGGCCAATCTCAGATTGGCTCGGACAAGGTTATTATGATGAATGCTGGTGATGAAGATACCATGTGGCAAATTATAAGCAAAAATGCATAACATACACTTGTTTGGTTGTCCTCGATTCCAAGAAATAATGTCCCAAAATCATGTATGGGAGTCCATTTCTGTTATTTGCTTAATAACTTAGCAAAGACTATGGATGGTTTTTTAGTAATCAATGTGCTTTTATCTAATTATTTATTTTTAATATGTATGCTATGATGTTTTGTTTTGATGATACTATAATATATCTGTTTCTTCTTCTTCTTCTTTCTGGGAAAAGATTGCATCTGGCAAGTGTTAACCGAGAGTCAGTGAACTCATATCTGAAGGCATCCATACATGGCAGTGGGAACCTTGACACACATTTCAAAATGGCTTTTTGAAAATTCAATTTTGAAGTGCTGTACATGGGTATCAACGAGCATGGGTGCTTTGGAGTCATGTCCATTATCTTTTTCTGCACTCCCGAACATGAGAATCTCACCATGAAATAATCAAAATGCAATTTCTATCCTGAAAATCATGGGATCATGCTTATTTCCTTTGCGACATGTCTGGATAGGTTCTAGCATTAGTGGGCGATCAACTTGATTATGGGGACAACATTTGTGGGGCAGTGCTAAGCATTCGTTTCAACGAGGACATTCTGAGCGTCTGGAACCGCAATGCATCAGACCACCAGGTTAGTATCAAGCACATTCAGCATCATTACCAATGTGTCTCCCTTTCCATCCAAACTTACCGCATTGTTCTTGACTTTCTGTGTCTAATTAATAGCCTTGGCAACTGGCTGGGCTGGGGTCATGTTTGCAAATGACAAATTTGAAGAGGCATGGCCTGATATGCCCAAAACCTATAGTTCAAAAATACTGGCATGTGACATTCAACAGTCGGCAGCACTACTGATTATTGATCACATTTTACTTTGATTTCAGGCTGTCATGGCATTGCGAGATGCGATTAAGCGGCAACTGAAGCTTCCACATAGCTATCTGATGGAATATAAGGCTCACAACGCTTCTCTACGTGATAATTCATCATATAGAAACACATGGTTAAGGGGATAGACGAGTCTCCTTCCCCCTCAATGTAATGAATGCTTATTAGGTACTTTGAACTGTGCTGATCTTGTTGTTCTTTTGGTATCCCATTCTGTATCAAACATCCAACACAATTAATGGATTTGGTCTTGAAACTTAACACCCAATTAGTAAGTATCCATCAACTACAGTATTTACTGAATGTGCTTTCCATATGTGCATCCCTACATGTATCTTGTTGTTCTTTTGGTATCCCATTCTGTATCAAACATCCAACACAATTAATGGATTTGGTCTTGAAACTTAACACCCAATTAGTAAGTATCCATCAACTACAGTATTTACTGAATGTGCTTTCCATATGTGCATCCCTACATGTATCTGAAATGGCTTGTATCATGTCTCAACCAGGTGGGATAAATGTTGAGGGAGACTACGTGCACGTGTGCCCAAGTAGAACATAAATGGATTCTCCACCTTTGAGATTGATGCATTTAGGGCCTGTTTGGCCAGGCAGATCCCACGGTATTAGGAGGGATGGGATCAGCAATATCCTGGGATAGGCATGACGAGCCAAACAGATCCGGTGAACTTGTCCTGGGATATGAGCAATCCCATGGATCTTAAGGCAATCCACTGACATCACCATCATTACCTTAAAATTGATCCTATCCGTTGGTTGGATGGATTGGAAGGTAAAATCCCGGGATATGCAGGGTGTGCCAAACAGACCCTGTGAACTTGTCCCGGGATATAAGCAATCCCATGGATCTTAAGACAATCCACTGACACCACCATCATTACCTTAAAATTGATCCCATGGCATATCTCCTAATACCATGGGATCTGCCCAGCCAAACAGGCCCTTATTGTTAGTCTTATGAAGAACAAATTATTGGTATTGCAATATGCATTGCACCCTTGGGATATGGAAACATCACGGGAAAAATATATTGCATGTATTGCGCGATGTTTCGTAGTCCGAGGAAAACATTGGGGAATCTACCTGTTTGTTTAGAGATAGCCCTAAAAAACTGTGGTAAAGAACATGAATTCCCCTAATCTGACCATTTCCTCTGTTTGGGAAATCAAAAAGAGGAGTGGGTGGTCCATGGCCCTTAAGATGGATTAAAGTGGGGGCCTGCATGAGAAGGAAAAAAAATCTCAAAACATCCGATCATAAGCCAAAAAACGAAAAGAGGGGTCAAAGCTAGAGCTTGATGGATGTACAAAAATTGAGAAAAGAATGTCATCTTTCTTTGACATGGTTGCTCCTATGATTTCAATGCTTAATTCTCAAGAACCAGTGTCCACACTTAGAAATTAGAAATTAATTAGAGAAGTGGAGAAGCTGGTCCATTGCTTGTTCCCCCCTACACACGCTAGAAAAAAAAAAAACAAAACAGTGGGATGAATCCACACAAGTAGATAATAGAAATTAATCAGAGAAGTGGAGAGGTTTAAGACAAACGGGCTGTAGGCAATAGGCTGATAGTGTCAGCCCTGAAGCAACTGAAGGGAGCCTCTAGCAGCGTTGTTAGAGAGATGATGGTAATTGCCATCTAATGACCAAGCTTTTTAACTTCAAAAAATGAGTGAGTATTACGAATCCTCCGTCGGAGTTTCTCACCCAGCATGCATGATGGTGAAAGCGATTTGTTTTAAATTCCTTCTTAGACCACACGTCCTACGCACGTGATATACATCATATACATCAAAGGGTTGTTTGGCTCCTTGGAATTCAGCCCTTGGGAAACCGGCTACATCAGTATGGGTCTAGATTGTGTTTGGGTCCTGGGAGAGGGTCGGAAATGAATTCCTGTGGATATCTGACTTTCAAAATGAGAGGTGTAAATTGAATTTCAAAAAAAAGAAAAAGAAAAGAAAAGAAACATTGTAGCAAGAAAGCTGGTCTTACTCCTCTTTGAAGATTGCCATTAGCTTTCCTCCTATTTCCTCGATAACGAATCCGAGTCCTGAATTTCTTGAAATCGCCTACCTATGTCACTGCATCCAGCATTCATCATCATCTTAGCCTTTATGTCACTGCATCCAGCATTCATCATCATCATTATCTTAGCCTTCCTTTTGCGAATACGTACCAATTTGGGGTGAGAAAAACTTTGATTCTGGCAGTATGATGTATGATACACATCCACTTAGAAATTGCATAATTTAAATTAAACCTTCAAGCTATGGATGCCAGTTTAGATGCATCATGGACTAAAAAACTACACTTATTTGATTATCTGAATATCAGATTGGTGGATGTCTATTGGACAGTTAAAACAGAAAAATATCCAAACGTCTTTTTTCAACCAAAAAAAAAAAAAAAAGTGTCCACGAATCAGAGGTCAGGATTGTTATTGTAACTTTGCAACAGTGGGTTATGCAGTTTAATTTAGATTTAATGTATGCCACGTGTACCATTTCTAAGTGCCTGCCCGAGTATCAAGTAACTCCCCCTTTGGTTTAGGCTTCCAAACGGTAGATTTGCAGAGGGAGGTTCGGCGCTATGCCCACTATACATACAACTTTCCTCTTTTCATCTGGACTCTGGATGGGGCCTTAGCCATGCCTCAGTGGTAGGCTAGCAGGAGTTTCAACCTAAGGTCATGGGTTCAAATGCCCATTGTCGTGAAAAACCGTTGCGGTGCGATTGCTTATTTTCACTAAAAAACTTAGCTCGGTACTGGACAAGATCTGTGGGCTCCACCATGATTATCCAAAACTTTTGTCACCACAAGAAGTTTTCAATGGGTAGGCATTCAATCTCCTTTGTTGCCTATGATGTGGTCCACTTGAGATTTGGTTCTGCCTAATTATTGGGCTGATGCCGTAAAATGAGCTGGTAAAATGAATGGATGACATGGATAAAACATATACATCATGATTGGGCCTACGGAGCTTGGACCAGTACTGAGCTTGGTACTGGAGGGGTCACCAAGGAATCCGAGTCCCTGTTATCTGAGCTATGGTTCTATGGGGCCGACCATCCAAGAGCCTCCCCCAACGGTGAACTGTTCCTATCCAGATAAAGCCCAACCATTTGTCTATTCAACATGCATGTGCTACCAATAGGTGGGTCAGCCAGATCATTTGGATAGGATGCATGCACCACCGGGCCCACCTTAAGGATGTCTCAAATCCCACAGGCGTGTGCCACAGGTGCTCATCTCAATCGAACATATATATATATACCTGCGATGACTTACTAAACAGTGACTGCATGTACATGTGGATGTACATCATTCCAAACTGTCTACAATGCAGGCTCCATCATAGATAGCGCATAGCCTGAAACTTGCACTAAATAGATTGATCTTAACCATCAAAACCTGCCCATTGAATTTGGCCCACTGGCCATTTTCTAAGACCGTGAGCAAGGGATCTGGCATAAAAACTCGTTTAATACAAATAAAATACCCAAATACTATGGGCCATAAAAACTCACACCTGGTCCAACCCACGGGCCTGACCCATAGTGGGACGGACTCCACCCAGGCCTGATGGGTGCAAAGCTCCAGTATATAAGTGCCACTGGCATTTCAAAACGTTGAAAGGTTAGGCTGGCCTACTAATTAGATTGGTCGGACGTGGAGGAGAAAAATGGATGGGTAGAAAAAGACCAACAATCTACGTCAGCATGCAAACACGCCACACATGATGAGTAGGCTTTGCTGATTTTTGGCCAGTGCATATTGTTTACACCCATTTTTGACACACTATGTGGTCCAATAAGTTATCACCTGTTGTCACTACAAGGTTAATAGTGATAAGATCATAAGATCATATTTGCGCCGGAGGATATCTTTTGTTGTTTTTCCTTTCCTCCATCGATACACCTTCCATTATAAATATAGTGGCACGTCGTCATACTCGTGCCTTCAAAATAATGAAGCGTCGAATGACATGTACCCCTAATTAGTGTGGTATATGACTAAGGAAGTATAGTCAACCGTTTATAAAAGACTCACCAAAGTAAAGATCCTATTGTGGATCCGGATATGTTTAATAAAACTGTTTTTTATAATCCTTCCAAAATGGGATATCTTACCAAAGATGTTTGGGGCTCTCGTGGCAATTATGGGGATTCCGAAGATACGAAGGACGAACCAATATCTCCAATATCTAAACAGATTGAAATCGATGGATTAGGGCCCAATCAGGATCTGGTGGGGACCAATTCCACTAGTTATAAGAATATTCATGGTTACGAAAGGAGATTAGAAGATCTCTAATCGAGCTAAATTTAGATGTAATAATGCCTTGAAAATTATTTTCAGTCTACAAAAATCGCTGTAACCATATGAAATTGGAGATTTGAAAACAGTTTCAGATTTATGAAGATCTGCCATGGAAGGACTCCATAAAAAGCCGTGGCTACAAAAGATCTTGTACTAACAAGGAAACCTAGCTATGGTTTTACCACATTTAAAAGATATAAAAGAGAACGTGATGAAGAGTGTAGGCCCACACTAAATATAATTTATCTACATAATTTTTATCTTTACCTTTCTATCATAACTTACCCTAATTCCAGCTTAGATCACTATTGTCCAACACCGTTATTGCAATACCATAAGAGTAGATTAAATTTCTACCACCCTCCGGTGTTAGATTTCTATCAACTGCGTGCCACTCTAACACACTCACACTTCTTAAATACACGTAGACTAAATACAGGCTTTCTTTTACATATGTGACTTAGTGTTTGATTGAATATCACAAACACATTTTAACGGTATAATGCCGCAGACCTTGCACACTACCACATGTGGGAACCTCTGCTTCAATTTGCCTTGGAGATCTCCACAGCCAGAGGACTGCTATGACTACTCGCTCTCCCCTTGCACGTCCCAAGTGGTGTCTACTGTGTGCAGATGAATAAGCTAGTCAGATCCACGGCAAGAGGACCTTCACTCATCTTGTTAGCCATCTATTGTTTACACATGGCCCACATGAAGACTAAAACAACGGTGGCGCGTGTTCAGTGGAAACAACCAGGTAAAGTGCCTGGGCTTCCTTCGAATGTAGCCACTTAAATTCAGTCTAGAAGTTACGCTTGGGCTTCCTTGAGGTAATTAATTAATCAAGAAATATAAATGATAAAACGTGCACTCGAGTGCCTAGCACGAGTCTCTCATATGGTCAAACTCAAATATATTACATGTATAACATAACATAGTAAAATGCTCACACAGGAACCATTTCTCACAGGAATTTGTGGTTTTTGAAAAAGTAGTTCAAATTTTCGAGATTTTGTCACCAAAACGATTTTCGAAAATTTCAAATGAAAAAGTGTGGTATGTGCTTTTGTTCCACATCAGAAATAATAGAAGAAGACTTGAAGTTTAAATGTGAATGTGTGTGTACTATTCTTACTTGGAGCTTTGGAAATTGAGACGCTTGGGTTGCGTGTATGCACTGGAACACACGCACTCGGGCGTGGATGAGGGTGTGGGCAGTGTGGCTGTAGTGTCTCTAGTTGGCATACTTTGCACTTCATACGTGCGCATTTTACGCGAGACAGTACGATCGCGGTGCGAGTAGTATAGTAGAAGCCTAAGAGCGATAGATCTGAAATGAACCAGAGCTTTATAAGTAACTGAAAATAGTTGAATCTTTAATTTGAAATAGTTATTTGTTTCTGAAAAAACAGCTAGCTGTCTTGAAAGCCACAACAGTTCGAAAATGGATGAGTCATGATGATCTAACGGTTAGATCTTTCGATCCGACAATTAGAAACAATTGAAATTAATGATCAATGATCAGAAACAACTAAAATTAATGATTAACAATAAAAAATATTTTTCAAACGTTTTAAACCATTGATGGCTACCAAACAATGGTCAACTCCCTAATGCCCATATAAACTAGACCATTCTAGTCAAAATTTCATTATCTTGAATGCAAATCCCTCTCTTTTCATTAGATTCTCCAGATAGCATCTCATTTTAGAATACTGTTAAAACACATCCACTGTTTTATTTTGCCAGACAATCTGATGCATTGAATTGTTACTAAGTGAACCCATCGTGATTGCTGCACGCCGGATCCAGACAGACTTGTCTTATTCTAAAAATAATTTGCCTGTAACTTGTCAACAATTGATAAGAGGCGAATCACGTTTTAAGGATAACGTATATATTTTTACATAATTTAGCCTAGTGAAATAAAATAATTGAACTTTATTTCATTTTATTTTTAATTTTTCAATATATCTAACACATTTTTCAAATAGTTAGCAGTTTTTAACACGCCATTGATCAGACTAGTGGGAGTGAAAAAGTCCACTAGCAGAATTATGAGCTGAATAGACGTGCTCCAGTTGCACATCTAGTCATAAGTATGACATATATAGCAGCCCAAACAATGGAGAGAATTTTAATTTTTTTTTAACACCCATCTCACACCCATGCCGTAGTGGGATTTCACCATATATGAGTTTTGAACCCAAAACCTCGTCTTGGAACTCCTCAAAGTCTACCACTCGGGCCATCCCCACCGCCACCGGGTCCTTGCTCTTTCACCGGTGGTAGACACTTATGAGTTTCAACACCTAGTCAAGGGATTGAGTACCCATAGGTGGTGAAATCCAATGAAGGCGTGAGTGTGTGGTGTGTGTGTTAACCAAAAAAAAAAGCTATCACAAACTACACGTGCCATCACTATCCCACTCGTGCGGCTACACAAAGCTTCACATGATTTTAGTAGAGCAGGGCACGTGCGCAACTTGCATTACTGAAAACTAAACAAGTACTTTCAGCCTAACATGCACATTTTGATAGCCATAAGGAATATTGTCACTCTCCAAACGCCAGCCTCATGCTCTGAATTGGCAGCTATTCTTGTTAGGACAACACCCGACCATGGAAGGTCATTCCACAGTTGCATTAGAGAAAATTTCGATATTTTGCTCAGCATGATAGTTTAAATGCATGCATTCGTAAATTGGACCGTAGCAAGCACGTTGCTAAAATTAAACCGTTCAATAGGTGGGCCTCATTTTAGATGGGTCATAAGGAAAATGTTGTACACACAGGATTTCCTGGCTGGATGATTCTAGAACAGAGAATGGATGGATAACAATGAAATTTAATCATAGGTCCATTTAGGCAAGCGAATGTACATTAATCAGAGGCTACGATTGTTCGATCAATCTGAATTTGAGTTTGATCTATCCACGTAAGTTGTGAGTCTCATGATTTGGATGGTTTTATTGGAATTAGATTGTGCCACGTGTATCACTCTCCAGTGCATGCGTAGGTATAATAATTGGAGAATGAACATTGTGAGAGTTTGAGAGAAAAACTTAGAAGTTCGAATGGAGTTTGATCGATCATACGCATGCGGTCAGAAATTTTAAATGGGCCACTGTCCTAAAAGTTTACTAAAACTGGTCAATTGGTGGACATCTAACAGACGGTGAGGATGAAAAATGATCAACGGTCTGACTTAGACGAACTAATGCCCATTAATTAGAATTACAATCAATTAATCTATTAGATTTTGAGTTTATAACTACTTCGATTGAGCCCGGCATTGTAGACAATTAATCTTTACTGCAAAGTGTACAATTTCTGGGGCGTGTGTATGGAACATCTCACTCTGGCAGAGTATTAAAGTAGCTTTCATTATAAAGTTAAAAACATTTTTTTGGACACGACCAGATAACAGGGCTTCAGAAAGAGACAGCTTAGCAATTGGGTAGTCCAACGTATCTTACGCTGAAAAAGAAAATTTAAAAAGATGTCCAGCATGCTGTAATGGAAACAGTGTATTCGTGCATCAATTCGTAGAAATGGGCCCCATGGATTTGTGATCCAGGTCTTTGATATTCTCCTCACCGACAATATCGGATGTCCCAAAAAATCTCCAGATCAGATGATTCTATTTACCCTATCCATGGTGGTCAATTTGCACTATTGTTAGTTTTCTCTGCTCCTAACCGTTCATTTTAACGCCCTTGATCCAAGGGTTCGAATCATATAATCTGGGGAAAATTTTAATAAATTTCCCATCCGTTGCCAGGTTTTCAGATCAACGGTCACAGTTCATGATCATGGGCCACATTTACATAGTGAGGCATTGATCGGGATGCAGTTTGGGTGGTGACACCAACACCATCCAGCTAGCTGATGTCAAAGCATTGGCTCCACCATAATCCATGTGTTTTGTCTACACTGTCCACCTATTTTGACGGCTTATTTTAGAGTGTGAAACAAAAAATCTGGTAAATATAAATACCATGCAGACCACATATAGGAAACGGTGAGGATTGTATGCTTACAGTTGAAAACTTTTGAGCCACTAAAGTTTTTGATCAAGGTGATATTTGTGTTTTTCTTAGAGGCCCGTGTGACTTTATCAACAGGTTATATGACAAATAAACATTAGACTAGATCTAATAAGTTTTTAATCGTGTACATTCAATCAACACTGTTTTACTGTGGTATGGCTCAAGTGAGAAATGGCTTTGCCTTTCTTTTTCTTTTTTTTTTTTTTTACTTTTTCGAAATAATATTTAAAAAATAGATGGACAACGAAGATAAAACATATACAACATATACATTGGGGATCACATGGCTTTGACACCAGATATTGGGCTGACGTTCGGTCATAGCCAAACCACGTCCCATGGAGAGACTACTCGCGCGTGGATGCACGGGACCAACTAACCTCCATCAGAGGGCATATGCTGATGACGTCATGTTTCTTGACATGACGCATTTAAACAAGGGAGCATGGAAAGTGATTAACCACACATTTAATACAGGGCCACACCCTTATCATATCACGTGCTCCTTCATTCCTGATCTCCTTCCTTGCCTCCGTGCATCCCTTTTAAGAAACCCACATTCTTGTTTAAAATTACGAAATCTAGGAAAGCAAGTAAGTACAACACACGTGAGAAAATAAGTGGTGTGTGAATGGGAAGAGAATAGGGCTGCCTGAACCGGATTCACCCAACCCAAGTTCGAGTCACGTTGGTTTGGATTAAAAAGGTCCTCGAGTTGCGATCGGGTTGAAACCACCAGCTATTTCGAAATTTGCTTGCGTTTGAGATGGCTAATTTGAAAGGTAATTAAATTAGGCCATGGATTGGAATATACGTTAGATTTGGTTTTGGGTCGAGTCCTTAGGGAGTCCAGTTGGGTTTGAGTTGGCCTTCACACTTGCCTTTGTTTATTTTTATGTTTTTGTTAGCTTGTTAGTAGTTAGCACATCCTACTGTCAGTTCATACTTCTCTGTTAGCCACCCCCCTACTAGGGATTCATATCAAGACTTCAGTGTTAAAATGAGGTATCTTTTGCTCTATTTACCACTTGAACTATGGATTAGGGTGTGCCTTCGCCCTTGTCTGAGTTTACAAAAGTTTTAAGTATGCTGGCAATCTTTAATTGTAGAATGACATATGTTAAAGTAATAAAGTCCTTTGATATACATTGATACACCACACTCTGACAGCTTAAACTTTTGGACTAAATGGTTGTTTGACATGGCATCAAAGCGGAAGGTCTTATGTTCAAATCTTGAGAGCAGCAAATATGCCTTGCTAATATATTATTCTCTCTCCCACGGGGGAGTCGGGAAAATCAGGTCCGACCCAGGGACCGGGAAATCAAGCCCGACCTATTTATGGTGTGAGTGTCCCTCCACCTTCGTCAATATGTTTCCGTGCAGAGTTCTCATCTCACACGTGCGGGAGGTGTTGAAGTGATAAAGTCCCTTGATATATATTGATACACCACACTTTGACAGCTTAAGCTTTTGGAGTAAATGGTTGTTGGACAACATACTTGAATAGTTAACAAAGCCATACAAATCTATAAATAGTTGATTAGAAATGCTTAGAATGACATACTTGAATAGTTAACAAAGCCATACAAATCTATAAACAGTTGGTTAGAAATGGTTGTTGTGGAGACTTTGAGATATGCTCCATCCACGATGTGACACGCAAGTATACTAAATTTGAGATACTAGTCATGAACATTTCCATAATTGTGGTGAATTATGATAAAAGTCTAACCTTCTTTTTGTGGAAATAGATGATCAACCATACTTAGCTTGTAAATAGAAAATGAATTTGAAGGTAAGGGTTGTTTCAATTGGAGTAAATGAAGATAAGTAGGAAGAAATGGGAGGAAATCGGAGCAAGTGGAGTTCAATGGCATTTTAAGTGTGTTTTCCCCGGGAAATTGCATGATGAATAGATTGGCATGATTTTGGGCCATCTTATTTTAATAATGAGCAACATTGTTGGATGGATTGGATGACATACACACACCATGGTACAAATTCAACTATTTGGACATAAATAGTTTGCATTATGGTATTTCTTTGCAATGTATGCTTTTTTTATCCTTAATTTTGTACTTTGATCCCAAGATAATGAATTTTGAATTTTGTAACATCTAAATGCAATTAAAATTTATAAATTTACCAACTTCATATTCTCATTTCTTTGATTCCAACTAAGGTTTGTTAATCCCCCGCGTATGCGGATACTTGTCCATCCACACGCCATTATAGAAATGGGTGAGATCGAGCTTTCTTCCTGGGGAAAACAATGCTCAAATCTCCTTCTTATTAAAGTTATGATTTTTCACACGGTTGATGGTCCACAATTTATAAAAGCAAATTTTCTAGCCATCCATTTGTTTTCGGACCATCATGGCCTAACTTCTAGGTCAAAAGATAGAATTAGTGTAGACCACCTAACGGAAGGATTTGATCAAGCACGCATCCCATGTATTGGCACGTGTGACTGCATGTGACGTGGCTGGACTCGTGTGCCGTGTGGAACGAGCAAACCTCCAACTTCATTCGCTTGCAAACATCCCGTAGACAGTCTAGCTCATCGGATCATTAGGTGGAGGACTCACCGTCAATGAATGACGGGTTGTGGGCCCAGCATCTCACGGCCTGCTCTCTTTTTTGTCGCGTAGTAAAGGGATGATGGGCCCTATCTCACCGTCCGATGCGAGTGGGATGATGGAGACACTCTTCCCGGACGCGGATTAGCTACTAAATTCGACAGTAGCGAGTCTCTCCACGAAGTGACGCCACCACGTTCCGTGGCCCTACCATGATGTGTGTTTTGTATCTACACCGTCCATCCATTTGGAGAGATCATTTTGGGGCATGAGCTCAAGAATGAGGCAGGTACAGAAATAAAGTAGACCGACATAGAAAACAGTGGGGATTGAACGCCTACCATTCAAAACTTCTTTGGTCCATGGTGGGTGTCACTGTCCCCACTTTTGTCTGTGGTGGATCCACTTAACTTTGTATCTGCCTCATTCTTTGGCTGATGCCTTAGAATGATCTCTCAAAATGAATGGATGGTGTGGATACAACACATACATCATGGTGGGCTCAAAGAACGTGGCGAGTCACTTAAGTAGCCAGACTCGCTGCTGTCGGGTTCAGTAGCGAATCCGCGTTCCCTCTTCCCGTCTTGAAAAGCACCTGTGATGACGCTCATATGCGAATTTCCTAGCGAAGAAATAAAAACAGAGATGGGAAATTCAGTTTGATTTCGCATTTCTTTTTAAAAAAAGCAATGATGACACTTGTTGTCGGTGACTGTTGTGGCCGTTCATTTAAGATCCGACGGTGGTGGGAACTACTGCTTTCCTTGACCCACCCTGTATTAATAATGAAATACAAGCGGGGACCACTTTCCATCGTTGTCTAATTTTGATTAGATGGTGACGCATGGCCCAATACGAGAAGCCAGAAGGGCGGGACGCGGTTTGGCTAGTGACGCCGCCACCAGCCCGGTGGCTAGTGGTCGGTGCTATTTGGACCCACAATAGTTTATGTGTTTTATCCACCCGTTCATATATTTTGAAAGATTATTTTAGAGTTTGATGCCAAAAACTAAGTAGATCTAAATCTTAGGTGAACCGCATCATAGAAAACAGTAGTTATTAAATTTTTACCATTAAAAACTTCCTAAAAATCATTTTAGAGTTTGATGCCAAAAGCTAGGTAGACCTAAATCTCAGGTGAACCGTGGCATAGAAAACAGCAGTTATTAAATTTTTACCATTAAAAACTTCCTAGGCCCACTGCCATGGTTATTTTACATCTAACCTGTTTACTAAGTTAAACATATATATATATATATATATATATATATATATATATATATATATATATATATATATATATATATATATATATATATATAGATATGAGTAATGCTCTCACACAACTAGTTGGACCATTCAATTTTGTCCAACTAGCCGTGTATTAAATAACACAAATTCTATTTTCAAATCAATGTAATATGCCATGTGAGAATGTGTGACACTATGTCTTATATATATGTGATGAAATTTACATCTTAAAGATCTAACCTAGTTATCAAATAAATTCCATTAATTAAAATTTATCTACTAAAAATTATTAAATGGTTCTCATTGGTATAGCTACACTTGTAAGTTGAATATAGACAGTTGGAATGGATTTCTAACTGTCTAATTTTTTCATAAGAATATCATATTATTGATCACTAAAAAATTATCTTCACCTGCTTACAAGAGATGTTACCTAATCAACGGATTGAATGTCTTACATATGCCACGCTTAGTCCAAACACATAACATATGTACATTGTTTTAGTCATCCCATTTTCTTCGGAAAGAAACACCTTCCTCTTTTCTATCTCGTCATTAAATGCATGTCTCTTGTTTAAATTTATCTCCCCCGGTACAATAATCGAAACGAACATACTCCTCTGCTACTTGAAGAAGGCTCCGTGAGCCCCGCCATAATGTATGAGTTTTATCCACGCTGACCATCCATTTTGCTAATCATTTTAGAGCCGTAACCTAAAAAATGAGACAGATCCAACTCTTAAGTTAACCACACAATGGAGATTGAACGCCCACCATTAAAGACTACTTAAGAGCTAGAAGTTTTGGATCAAGCTGATAATATCGTTTTCCCTTCATCCATGTCTTTGTGACCTCATGAACAGGTAACATGTCAAATAAACATCATAGCCAGCCTGAGGAAGATTTGAACGGTGGGGTCATTGACGCAACTGCTTTTTGTGGTGTGATCCAATTGAGTTTTGGATCCGACTGATTTTTGGGCTCATGCACTAAAACAATTTAAGAAAATGGATGAACAGTATAGATATAACACATTCATCATGATTGACCCACAGAATTTGCCAGGTCAACACGGCACTAGCTTGGGTGTCACTGCCTAATCCGAGCCAGTTTGTAACTCTGGTGTTAGTTTATAACCTAGGTCACACCGTACTGGGTGTTTCACTGACCGTGGGGCTACCTTCATATATTCTTTATATATCCAGGACGTACATTAGTTTTTCCAGATCAATTTAGGGCATGATCTCAAAAATAAAGTAGATCAAAATCTCAAGTGGATCACACCACAGTAAACAGTGGCGATTTACCATTAAAACTTCGCCGGGGCTACAAAAGTTTTGGATCAAGCTTATATGCGTGTTTTCCCTTTAGCCAGATCTTTCTTACCTTCTCAACAAGGTATATTTCAAAAAAATCATTACGAT
Organism: Magnolia kwangsiensis; assembly: GCA_037074715.1. Taxonomy (NCBI): domain Eukaryota; kingdom Viridiplantae; phylum Streptophyta; class Magnoliopsida; order Magnoliales; family Magnoliaceae; genus Magnolia; species Magnolia kwangsiensis. Next base: position 11,836,847 of record CM073571.1, read on the forward strand.
GGGCCTTGGGAAGTTTTTAATGGCAGGCTCTCAATGTCTATTGTTTCTTTTGGTGTGGTCCATTTGAGATTTATATGTACTTCGTTTTTTAGAACTTATACTAAGATTATGCATAGAAACTGATGAATGGCATGGATATACAAGTCATATATGTAGGTGGGCCCCACGGTGTGGGAAGCACCTCACTACTCATCATTCAGGTAACAAGGATCCAGTCCCACTTCTCGGTAACGTCCAACGTTTCTAAGACCTAACTGTTAATAGCTATGCACACCCTATATTTTGTAATGGGCCCACCGTGATGTGTACTATGAGATCCACTCCGATCATTGGATGTGTAATTCCATGTAGGGCTCAGAGTATGAAAAAATCAAGCTGATACATGATTCAAGTGGGCCATACTAATGGAAACAATTGGGAGAGACCTCGACCCTTGATTGGTACTGGGTTCAACGTGATGAGAATGTAAAATCCACTTCAACCATTAGGCGCCACACCAAATGATAGGCCTGATGCGTAAAATGCGGGCCCATACGTGATTTAAGTGGGCAATACCATGGAAAACATATTCAAGGGTTAGCTTTCCCTGCACATTATTATCGATCCTGTGGTCTACTTTAACCACATCTGGGGTTGATTTTCAAGCTCTGGATACAACATGGGGTGACTTATCTAATGGAGGGAGTGGATTTTACATAAACACCATGTTGCGGCCATCCCAAGCCAGCAACTCCTCTCCATTTTTAATTAACTTTTCCATACGCATCATTTATTAACATTAATTAGCATTTAATTCAGAGAGCTAGTTGGACGGTGGTCCAACTAGCTGTGTGTGAGCATTTCTCTCTCTCTCTCCATATATATATATAGTCATGCTCGCCTGTGCACCTAGGCACGTGCACACCTTTTCACACGTGTCATGGGTGTCTAATCTGAACGGTCCATGTGATGCGGAATCTCATGAAACCTTATGTGATAAATTTTAATCCTGATTTAAAATTCTGGTGGGCTATAAAAAAGAGATATGCAAATCAATGAAGGAAACTGTTTTCATTTTTCATGCCCATCAAAGTTGTAGATCAAAGTTAAACTTGGGCCTGGGGGGTTTCACGAGGTTCTGCTTCACATGAACGGTTCAGATATTGGATCCACACCAAATATGATGGGTTCTCAAAAAAGTTTGTACGTAGCAGGTGAGCGTTTCCGTGTGTATATATATATATATATATATATATATATATATATATATATATATATATATATATATATATATATATAGCGGAACGCTCACATGCGAACCGGTTCGTACATTCTACGTACCAATTTTTTTGAAAACCCATCATACTTAATGTGGATCCAAAATCGAAACCGTTCGTCTGAAGAAGAACCTCGTGAAACCTCCAAGTCAGAAGTTTTACTTTGATCTAAAACTTTATGGGCCATGAAATATCAAAACAGTTTCCTCCCTTTATTTGAATTTCTCTTTGTTATGGCCCACTAAAATTTTAGATTGAGATGAAAATTTGTCACATGGCATTTTATGGGATTCCGCATCACATGAACCGTTCAGATTAGACACCCATAGCACGTGTGAAAAAGTGCGCACGTGCATAGGTGCGCAGGAGAGCATGACTCTCTCTCTCCCCACACACACACACACACACACACATATATATATATATATATATATATATATATATATAAAAGATTGATTCAAAACTTATGGTGGGCGTTCAATCAATACTTTGCAGTCCACCTGAGATTTGGATCAACATCATTTTTGGACTCATATCATAAAATGATACGGAAGAATGATTGTACGGCATGGATGAAACACATATATCATGGTGGGGTTCACCGAGCACCTACCACTAGCAATTGGCCAGTTACAGCCTTACAGGGAGTAGCCAATCCCTTTCCGGACGGGACGCAGTATCCACCACCAAGGCATTGGATACCATGTACTTGAGTTTTCAGTTCTAACATGTGGGCCCATTTTTTAGTAATCCAGGCCATTGGCTAACTGTATCTCCCTGTAGATGGAAAATTCCCTGAAAATCGTAGCCTTTGGATTTTTTGGGACCATCCTACCCTTTGGATTTGTTGTTTGCACACGCCACAAGTCCATTTCCAGCGGAAGAAAGGTGCAAGATGGGTGGCAAGTGTCTTCCAACCTGGAAGTATTTTTGGGTACCGTCCCTTCGTTCATGCAACGTTTCAACGGACCAACAGTATTGATTACAAAATCAGATTGGGTACTGAGTAAAATATGTTGGGCCCACTGTGAATTATGTAGTTTATCTACTCCGTCCATCTGTTTTTCCAGATAATTTTAGATGTTGAGCCCAAAATTGAAGCATATCCAAAGCTCAATCGGACCACATCACAGGAAAAAGTGGTAATAATGATTGCCACCGTTGAAATCTTCAAAGCCCAGAATTTAAATATCGGCTTGGTCCAAAACTTCGGTAGACAGAGAATTTTCCAACATTAGATGTTCAATTCACACTGTTTTACTGTAGTGTGGTCCACTTGTGTTTTGGATATGCTTCATTTTTGGGCTCAAGCACTAAAATCATCTGGTAAAATGAATGGACGGAGTGGATAAAATACATAAATCACGGTGGACCCCACAGAGCTTACTCAGTACGCAGTCCGCTTCCATTGATACTGAGATGTGGGCCCCAGAAGTTTGAGCTGGAAATGGCTTAACGCATGCAAAGCCTCGTTGGACGATCCTATCCCTTCCTCCGACCCGAGCATATATTCCAACACCGCGGCTAAGTGTTGTCAATGGGCCCCACTCGCCCCGGCAAAATAAAATTTTTGAATAAGCCGCGCCTGAAGAGTTCAAAATTCGGGCCAAAGCCAGACAAGGCTCGACCCGCAGACGATGAACTACATCATCCTCGACCAAGGCTTGCTTGCATACTTTGATTTTCATCCATGAAAGTGATAGATGTTGAGTTCTGTAATCCAGGCCATCAGTTTGTTGTTCCCCCACATTGGATGGATAATGGCCCAGAAAAAATTCCTCCGGCTGGAACGATCTCAACCATTCCATTCATGGCTTCAAAATCAGCGGTTAAAAAAGTAATAAGATTAAAAGAAATTATTGTTAAATTCCTTGCTATTTCAAAATTTAAATAGTGCCTCAATTTGAAATTAAGCAGTACTCTTGGAGGTATGAAATTGTCAAAATGTATCATTTTTGTTTTTTTCTTAGAAAGTGTTGAAGTAGAATTGTAAAGCTCAATTGACATGCTTATAACATCTAAACATCCAACAAATGCACTCTACCATAATGATGGGATGAATAAAAAATAGATGGTCTAATCAATTGGTGGGCCACACCATAAAATTTAATAATTTACGCCACCTAAACATCTTCAAATTCACTTTTAATCCATCTAATAATTTGATAGGCTTGATTTGTTTATTTGGGTAATGATAATAGTGTAAAAAATAATTTACACCACCTAATTTTTGTTTGAGTGCATATGTTAGATGACTTGGATGTCATAAGCAGACCATGTGGGCCTACTTTATCGTTTCCTAAAGAAAATGTAACTCAGGCATTCTGGTAATTCTCTCCTTCAGATAGCCAGCTATCCATGAGACATTAGTACATGAAATGGGAGTTTCTATAAATTTTACTTTAAAAATTCCAATATAATAATGGCCCACTTTTAAACCAAAAGGACCCAAGGAGATGGTATCAAAGAGCCAAGGCACCAAATCCGATAAAGACATCTCCCTCCGGTGGGCCCCACTTTAACGTATGTATACTGGCCGTCCATCTACTTTTTCAAATCAATTTAGGGCATTATCCTAAAAATGAAGTAAAGAGTGGTGGTCGACTATTAATGAGAGACGAAAGTTTTCGATGAATTGGATATTGGTTTCTCCCTTCGTACAACCTTATGTGACCTTATCAAGGATTTAGATGAAAAATGAATACTCTGGAAACATTAAGGTGCCTACTATGAAGTTTTTAATTGTAGGGCATTCAATCACCACTATTTTTATATAGTGTGGTCCTATTGAAAATTAGATTTGCTTCATTTTTTTACCTAATATCCTAAAAGAAAAAATTTTAATGGTAAAAAGTTCCATCATTACTGTTTTTTTAACCACATGGTTCAATTAATAATTGGATCTTGCTATATTTATTTGGATAATGCCCTTATCAAACACAGGACCTCGATCAGAGGAGATTTGAGGGGGTTTCAAATCCCCTGGTTGTTTGGTAACATAAATTAATTGGGGTTTCAAATCTCCCAACTCCAAGGGTTTCAAATCTCTTCTTTGAGAGGGTTTGCAATCCATGTTGAGAGCTTGGATTACACTTAAAATCATTTCAATAGTTGCAAGTGTAATATGTGTGTCACTATACTGTCATTCTATTGGGCACATGGGCCACTAATGATGATCAGCATTATCTAAATATTGTCCATGTAAATCAGCATCATCCAAACATCGTCCATGTTAATCAACGATTAAAAATCATTGGTTAATCACTCAGACATGATCTTGTGCTTGTGGCCGATCCAAGACTTGGAATATCATCGTTTTTAGGTAAAGCAAGTATTTCAACGGGCTTATCGCAACCATTTTGTCAAAAATTACATATCTCACTGATTAGATATATTAAAGTTGATTTAGTAATTAAATTCAAACCCCTGTAAATATATTATGTACAGGTGCTTTGGGATTAAAGTTAATTCACACTCTGGGTGCCAAACACACTAAGAGGATTGCAATCTAGGGTGTTTCAAATCTTGGGTGTTTCGAGTCCAGGGGATTCCGAATCTGCGCTCCCAAACAAGCCCTTAGCTTTTAGGGTTGAAACTTTTGCGAGTCAACCACTGAGCCATGGGTACATACCCACCTTATATTAGCACATGTATGATGACTAATTTTTTAAAATTAAGATTCACGCCCCAATTCTTTCTATTTCGTATATGACCATTAATAGTTTTTCCATTATCACTTGCAATAAATGCATATCAGATGGATAGGATTGCATTTTGCCTTAATCTTATCCATCAATTTTCCACCATTTATTCAACTGTACATTTGATTGATCAATTGTTTTTTGTTCACAACGGTCCCTTTAATGGCTTTGTGTAATGGATAGGGGTGTACACGAATCGAGCTAACTCAGTTAGCTTGCTCGATTTGACTCAAAAAAGCTCGATTCAACTCGGTTCAAAGCTGAGTTGATTTTTTGACCTCGAAAATGAGTTCGAGCAAGCCCCAACTCAACTTGACTCGGATTGAATCCAGCTCAAATCAAACCAGTTTGGTGACTCGGTTACTTTTGTGATGCTAGGATGAACGCGATGACGTTGATCACCGTCTTCCTCGAGGATAACTACTCCGAATCCACGGAGCTTCTCTGGACTCCTCACAGAAACTTCTCAAATCCACAAGGAAAGAAAGTAAGAGAATTAAAAAGAAATTCTAATAAAATTCAAAATTGATTAATGAATGAATAAAAACGAGTTCACAACCCTTTAAATAAGGGTACCAAGCAATATGAAAGAAATCAAAATCAAACTACAACTAAAACTCTTAGAATCCATGACTTGCTATAAATAGTAAACTTACTATTTATAGACAGTTGTGATGTTTACTAGTACGTAAGGTTTTCAGCCAAAAATAGTATCCTATTTGGCTTCACCAAACTGTTCTCCTAATTATTCTAAGCACTTTTCATGTTGGACACAACTCATAAAGCCCAATAGATGAAGAATTATAATCAAACTAAAACTTACTATTTATAGTTAAAGCGAAAATAAAATAGGGAAACAACCGTCAATCAGGGGGTATTTTGTAAATCCGGGCTGCGCAACCTGTTGTAGTAGGGTTGGTTAGCTAAAGTAACTTGTTCTACCCCAAAATCATATATTTTACGTTAGATAACTTATTTTGAATTACGAGATACGCTCAATCTAAAGTCCAATAGTCCGGATTACTTCTATTATTGACCAGGCCTTTTCTAATCCATCTTGGCCATGAAGCTGTTCGCGACCCGCTCTATATCACTTTGCCATTGACATTACTCACCAACCGTTTGATAAAATGACTCAACGAAATGTGGCTGTTGGCAAGGAAGGTTTGTCTAGTGGCAAGCAAGGTATGTACATTAAATAAATATATTTTTTCTCTTTTTGTTTTTTTTTTTTTTTTTTTGAGTTTTTATATTATTTAAAAGGTGTTTGATAAAATATCTATAAAACTATTATCTTTATTTGTATAATATTAAAATTTTGAAGTTACAGTTAACGTTTTTGTGAAAATGCCTTAATGGTGTACTCAGTTCAATATTGGCTTGAACTTCGCCCAAACTGGTTAGTCAAGCTCGAGGATTAGGCTGAGCTGAGTTTGAGCTAGGGTCAGCTAGTGTTCGAGCCGAGTCGTGCTCGACACGGATCGACTCGATGCACACTCTGATAGATGCGATTTTTGAGACTGAAGCCATCCATGCTGGCTACCGGCACATGGCGAGCCAAACTTGTACAGCGCACTGCTCGTGTACTGTAGAGATAGCTGTACCGTATTTCAGCTCTTCCACCGCATCATCCCCCACGGTCAGATCGTACGCACATGGAAGCATCGGAGCGATCCACGTTACCAACCAACCTCAGAGACCCACTTGTCAGAATTTAGAACTCGCGAAGAGCCTCGAACTGAGCATCCCACCGTTGACCATATCTATATTTCTCTTCATAACCGTCCATTTGCATGCCACAAAAAGAAGCGGTCACAAGATGTCTTTATCGTGGGAGTTTTGCGCGTGGTTCCATCCAAAGCGGGTCGCGGCAGAGAAGCGGTCTCAATTCCCAAAGCACGGTATCTGCAAACCTAATGGCTCGTGGATAGTGCATTCTACATCCTCGGCCTGAGGTTCATACATTCCCGCTCGTTAATAGGAGAAAAACCATGGGCATTTCTGGAAATTCTGCGCAAAATAGCTGGCATTAGCATCCATCAAACCGTCCGCCACATCACGTGGAAGAAACGGACGCGGTCGCCCGGTCGCTGAACGTTTTCCAGCATTACCTCACAATGACGATGCTACCCTCGAGCCTAAGCCGTCTCCCACCAAAACGAAAAGGCTATCTTCGTCATCTCATCCGGCCGGCAGTTTCTCATGGAAGCGGATTGGCTGGTGTACGGTACGTGTTGTGCGAAGACGAGCACTGAACGCTCCTCGAGCCCTAAGTTGTACGAACGGTTAAAATGAGATCAAGGTTACATGGCCCCAAAATGATGTATTTATTATATCCACACCGTTCATCCATCTTCAGAGATCATTTTATAGCATTAACCAAAAAATGAATCATGTACAAAGCTCAAATGGATCACGCCACAAACAGTAGTGGGATAATGATTTCACCGTTAAAACATTTGTGGGGCCCACCATAACGTTTATTTTCCATCTAATCTGTTCATAAGGTCAAAAAGACCTGGATGAAGAGGGAAAAAAAATTTCATATTGATCCAAAACTTCTGTGACCTACAAAAGAGTGTCAATGGTAGACGTTCAGTCTCCCATTGCCTTTTGCAGTGTGGTCCACTTGATCTTTAGATCTGTCGTATTTTCGGATCAAGCCTTACGAAGAGCTCGCAAATTGGATGGACGGTTTGGATATAACAAATACCTCATGATGGGACCCACTGAACCTTCTGACGTCAGGGCTACACCAGCCAATCCGCTTCCGTTTCTCATCAACAGGGACAATAGATCTGTGGCCAGATGTATGGGTCGTGCATGGCCATTCCGGACTCCAAGGATCTATAATATCTGATTAAGTCGAAGGCCGTCGCCTCTCCCAAATAAAAAACCTTCTTTCTCTTTTTAATATTTTTTGTTTTCATTTCTTATATAACAGCTAGCGGTGAAAAAGATCATCTGATATTTTTTTTCGCTGCAAGAGAGTAAAAACTAGGGTTAGGGTTTCCAGAGAGAGAGGGAGAGATGAGAGAGATTATCAGCGTTCACATTGGGCAAGCAGGAATTCAGGTCGGGAATTCGTGCTGGGAGCTGTATTGCCTCGAGCATGGAATCCAACCTGATGGAATCATGCCCAGGTCTGTATTTCCCCCCCTTTGTTTTGGATTTTTAATTGCTTTTGTAATTTTTATTCGCATTCATATCTGAAATTCGATTTTTCAAAATAGATTTCGAAGGCGTCCCCTCCCCACCCCCCACGGATTCGAGCCGATTTTATCAATGTCAAGGGTCTTTCTATTTTTCTCTCTTGAATTAGGTTTATTGGATGAACTAATTGGCGAGTTGCATGATTTTATGATATGTCTAGACATTTTCTTTTATGTTGTTTGGCGACATTGTAGGACGTGTGGAAGTCGAATTCTTAGATGAAGTGAAATGTCAGTCGTTCGATTTTTGGCAATTTTGTAGATCTTGAGCTACTTTTATTATATTTTTGTCCTATATTATGGAGTTTTGAATTGAATCTAATGGATAAGTGAGTGAGACGTTGATCCATTCATAGCAATTTAGAAGAATCCATTTGTAGCAACTCATCCGGCTATATGATACAAACATCCATATTTTGATACAGGACATGTATTGAAAGTATCGTGTTTGTGTCAGTTGGTTTATATCAATGGAACGTTCTGATACAAAATGTCTATTATCGAAAATTGGGGCATTCTTCGTTGAAAATTTCAGCGGAATTGAATATCATACCACGTTGGGTACATTGTACTGTAAGAAGACAGGAACGTATTGTTCAGCTTTGTGAATGTATAACGAAAAACTCACTCAGATATGATATATTCAAACAATATTTTGGTAGTCTTCTCTTGCAGTTATCTGGCAGTCTCTTTTTCTTTATTTCTTTCCTTTTTGCGTGCGGCTTCTGTGGGTTTTTTAAAGGATGAATTATAAAGATATCTTGAATTGGATTTCTGGATGGCTGTAAGGAATGCTGGTTTTGTTTTGTGTTGTGTTGTTGTTGACATGTTTTTCTATCGTTCTCTTGGGTAAAATTTCAAATGCAGCGATTTGGAAGGATCTGTGCCTTTCATGTGTTTGTGCACTGGCTGAAACACGAATGTGGAGGATCTTTTTTTTTTTTTAGGCACTGCAACTCACATGGAGAAAGGAAGGGAGATAGAAATATGGGAGACGTAAAAGCAGTTGCTTGCTTTTTATGGACGAAATCTGAGCCATTGGTCAGATAGCAGCCATGTATTTTTTTTTCCCCACCAAAATATCCTTAAAATCTTTTGAAATGTCCTGCAATTTCCCTCAAATATTCCGAGTTCTCTACCATGCCAAAACTAATTGCGGGGCCAGAAAAGTCCACCGACTTAACACGTTACTATAGCGGAGATGATTATGGTTTGAGTCCCGAATTAGACAGATAGCTATAGGAATTGTAAGGAATTTTGGGAGTTTCTGTCTTTTGTTTTCCATTGTTGTAGAGTTGAATTAGTTTGATTTGGTTCAAACAAATATGCGAATGATTTTGTTGTTTCCTCATGGATTGGATAATTTTAGCATTTATCTAGATGGGAGTTGTTCCGCTGGCAGCAATCTGAAGGATTTATGGCCTCGTTATGGTTTTTACACATTTTGGAGAAACGGTTATCTACCCGGAAGAGCATTGTTCTTGTCGTGATTACTTCAGTTTTGCCCATTTTGAGAGATTTGAAAAAGCACCATCTTGATCTCATTTAAAGGTTCTATACATCTACTGAAGACTCTGTTTCTCCTCTTTCCTGATGGTAAATCTTTCTCAGAACATAGAGATTGAATTAAACCTGATTCTAGTTTTTCTGGCATGTTATGGGATGCATGCATGAAGTAGGTGGTGTTCTTTGGCATTTGGACAAGTTATTAACTAGGTGGCTATCTGATCTTTGGTGATTTGGAAATTTTTATCTCATTTGTGGTGTGGTTTTATGCATTTAATTTCACACACCCAATCATTATCTTCTTATTTTTTGAAGGGTATTCATACACCCAGTTATTCAGAACTAGTCTAGTTTTTTTTTTTCCCCCATCAATTATGATTGTGATCTCTTTGTTCTGTATATGTTTCCAAATGGGAATGCTTGTATTCAGTGTCCACTACATAAAAATTCTATGCAGTACCCACCTCAGGTACTGCAATTCTTCTTCTTCTTTCTAATTTTCAAATACAGGATCTTGAAGTGGAAGCTAATTTGAGAGTTTTTATTTTGTTTTATTTTATTTTCCATCAATTAAAATTATTACCTGGAGTTACCTGGTTGGAATTGGTATGTTCTACAGATGTTTCTGAATGGGAATGCTTGTATTCAGTGCCTGCTGCAGAAAAAATTCTATGCAGTACGCTACTTGTGGTGCATGTGTCGATTTGTGGTGATCAATTCAAGACTGTTGTTCACATGTGCCATCACGTGGATACACCATTTCAAAAAATCAAAGGGATTGGACTGCCATAACCATCCTATAAGTGACCTGCAAAATAAATGTTTTGAGTAGAGGTCAATATTGAACTATTAAAACTTAGAACTGGATGGTCAAAGTTGTCAAATCACTCTGATTTTGGCCTATAGCCCATCCACAGGGGAGCCTGCCAGATCACCACATGTTTGCTAGAGGGAGGGAGGGAGGGAGGGAGGGAGGGAAGGGTTGGGATTCTGTATTTGCATGATCAGAAATTTTATGGAACGTGTTTCATATGCTGTTTGTTATTGAATTATTAGTTGTTCAATTTATCATGATTTAGAAGAATTTGTGTTTCTCGTGCAAATTTTCTATCTCTACTTATTTAGTCCTCAATGGGAATTTAAACCTGTATGATGTATTCATGGCCATTTTTCTGTTCTTGGTGTCATTATCTGTTTGCAGGATTATTTCTTGGTGACAATTGAAATGAGGAGGGAGGGAGGGAGGGGTTGGAATTCTGTATTTGCATGATCTGAAATTTTAGGGCCTGTTTGGAATTCGGGATTAAATGGTATGGAATTGCATTAGATGGACTTAACACCATTATTGCACAATGATTGCATGTCTGGAAATATCATGGTATTTTGACCGTCCATTCCCATGTATGGGGTCAAATTCTTCCTTTTGGAAAAACACTGTATTGAGTGAAACATGTGTTTGGTGGACCATGGAATTGTAATCATCGGACCAGATTTCACAACTAATGCCAATCAACTGTATGCATATACAACTTGAATATCATATGTAAAGGGTGCATATGGATGGATGGCATGGATAAAACACATGCATCAGTGTGGGGCCCATGATGTAGTGGATTTCTAAATCCGCGATAAATCCTGCAGTATCTACTATTGGCTCTGGATGATATGTTACTAGGATTAATCCAATCCTTCCCGTTGTTTCCAAACACCGGATGGAATTTGCATGGGGCCAAATACAATTCCATACCACCTAATCCCAGCTAACACCATGCACCAAACAGGCTTATGGGACTTCCTTGTTTCATATGTTGTTAGTTTTTGCATTATTAGATGTTCAATTTATGGTGATTTAGAAGAATGTGTTTCCTGTGCAAATTTTGTATCATTACTTTTTTAATCGTCGAGTGGCATTTAAACCTGTATGCTGTATTCATCACCTTTTTCTGTTTTTGGTGTCGTTATCTGGTTTGCAGGGTGATTTCTTGGTGAAAATTGGTATGCAGCAGATTTCTCTTTTATTTGGCATTGTTTTAACATTATTATTTGACCGTCTGTTTCAGTGCAGTAGGATTTTACATTTGATTTTTTGTGTGTATACTATTATGCTGGATTTTTAGGTGAAAATTGATAAAATTGTTTTTGTTTTTCTTTTATGATTCTTGTTTTCTTCATGATCTTCTAGCTTGAAGTAGACAATTGTTTCCTGTTCTTGGAGATTTTTTGTTTTTTTTTTTTTTTTTTCGTGATTCTGGTGATTATTTTTCTATTGGTGGTCATAATGTGAGGGGATCTTTGATTTTTGAATTGATCTTTTTCTTTTGCTGTTTTTCATCAGGCTTAATGCCAGTAAATTTACATTTTTTAGAAAGATCTCTCTTTGGTCCACATGATTTGGAATTCTGAAATATTCTGCAAAGGTTTTGCATCTTTCTGTGTGCATTCCACTCAGTTGGAAATGTCCACATTTGATGAGATATGTAAGCCTTGGGTTGTCCTCTGTTTCTTCTCTTCTTTCTTTTGTTTGGAACTTGCATGGATGAGGTGATATTTGAGAAGGGAACCTCATAAGCTGTCTCCTTTCTATAGCGATACTTCTGTAGGAGGTGGACACGATGCTTTCAATACCTTCTTCAGTGAGACTGGTGCTGGCAAGCATGTGCCCAGAGCGATATTTGTTGATCTGGAACCTACCGTCATCGATGAAGTTAGAACTGGGACTTACAGGCAACTTTTCCATCCAGAGCAACTTATTTCTGGAAAGGAAGATGCTGCAAATAATTTTGCCAGGGGGCATTATACTGGTAAAAGTTCTTTTTGTTTTTTCTTTTTCTTTTTCTTTTTATTTTCTCTTCCGGGGTTCTAATTCTTGTAGAATCTCTATTTTCATCTTTGGGTTTAAACTGTCTGTGGTTTTGAATTTGCAGTTGGAAAGGAAATTGTAGATCTATGCCTCGACCGGGTGAGAAAATTGGCCGACAATTGCACTGGTTTGCAAGGGTTTTTGGTTTTCAGCGCTGTTGGTGGTGGCACTGGATCTGGCTTGGGTTCTTTACTACTAGAACGCTTGTCTGTGGATTATGGGAAAAAGTCAAAGCTAGGGTTCACCATTTATCCTTCCCCACAGGTAGTCACCCCTCTATGGATCTTCTTATATTGGGTTTATGTTGAAATATATGGAATGCATTTAGAAATGCTCCCAAGTCAAACTTTAGTTAAATATGCCAGTGAGGTGACTCTGTTTTGAACTTATCTAGCGTTTGGGGTCATGTGGAAGATGAAAACCTGACTGGGCGGGTTGCCAATGTTCTGCTTTCCTGCCTCGAAAAAATGATTTTGCTCATTTCACATAGTTGAAACGAGCAAAATATCAATTTCCGGAAAATCCTCAACTCTGATTCCCAAGGCGCTCCTGGATATACTCTTAGGTACCCCTGGGCATGCTTTTGGTAGTCTTCTTATTTATTTTATTGTTCTTAGTAAGGAGAGTAGGGCATGAGCTGATCAGGATGAATTCCAGCTTATTTGTGGTATTGTACGTGACTGCAGGTATCAACGGCAGTTGTGGAACCTTATAATAGTGTACTTTCCACCCACTCTCTTCTCGAGCACACAGATGTTTCAGTTCTCTTGGACAATGAAGCTATTTATGATATTTGCCGGAGATCCCTAGATATTGAGAGGCCAACTTACACCAATCTGAATAGATTGATATCTCAGATTATATCATCTTTGACTACTTCGCTAAGGTTCGATGGAGCAATCAATGTTGACATTACAGAGTTTCAGACCAATCTCGTGCCGTATCCCCGAATCCACTTCATGCTCTCCTCATATGCCCCGGTTATATCTGCTGAGAAAGCATACCATGAACAGCTATCTATTCCTGAGATCACGAATGCAGTATTTGAGCCCTCGAGCATGATGGCGAAATGTGATCCGAGGCATGGGAAGTACATGGCCTGCTGTTTAATGTACCGTGGAGATGTGGTACCCAAGGATGTGAATGCTGCCGTTTCCACTATTAAAACCAAGCGAACTGTTCAGTTCGTTGACTGGTGAGCATCTTATTCTAAAACATCAGTAAACACTAAACAATTTCAACATGCTTGATATATGAAGTGGGCATATGCTTAGGTTAGGTAAAAATATTTATGTTATAAGATACTAAAATTGACCATGGGATAGACCTGAACAAATCTTTTTCCAAATCTTTTTTATCCTGCATTTTTAATTTTATCAACACCTTCCCCATCCAATGACCCTTCTGTCCCATCACAAATCTGTATTCAAGGGTAAAAAGAATGAAAAAGAAAAAAAAAGAGCCGTATACTCAGCCATTAGTCCATATTAGTATCTCTTATGCATGCATAATCTAAACACCATGGCTACATGCATGTCGTGGGTTTGATATAAATGGGTAGCCAGCTACTGCTAGGGTCTCTGCATGTGTTGTTATTGTGATAACAAAATGTCACAATTATAGTCATTTTTGTGGGTTCTGACTTGTAATATAGTCATGGAGTAGAAGTATGTATATTTTAGACATTCTATTCATAACTCGTTGGCTTGTATGGCAAGTTGTATTGGGTCAAAGGGTTAAAAACAAATTTGGGTTTCTCATGTTAGAGTAGAGCGAAAAGAAAGGGATTTAGAGAGAAGAAAGAAAATCGTTTTTTTTTTCCTCCCTTTCTTTTTTTAGGGTGATTTCACAAGTTGGAGACCCGCCAAGGGCCTCTCTTCCATTCCTTCAGCTCATAGAAACCACATCGTCTTTTTCAACAGTAGATCGGGTGCTTTCTGATGGCATGAAAGAGGGATCGTGTTTGTTCGTGGTTGCACTGGAGGTGCAAGGGGAGGTGATTCGGCATGTATGTTGTCGAATTGGTGAATGTTTATATCTTTATGCTAGGTTGTAATTTCTTCCTGAAAATAGTGGATTCACTTGCTTGCATTTTGCCTGTGGATGTAGCCTATTGTGGTGAACCACGTGAATCTTCTCTTGTGGCTTGTAGTTGTGTCCTGGTCCATTTTTCTTCAATTTATGTTCTTTCATTTTGTAAAGCATGATTCTTAGCAGAGTCTGTGGTTGTCGGTTCTATTCCACACACAAGGTGCCTGTGGTTTATTTGAATTGGCTACTGGTTTGTGAGTGGTGATGTTGCTGCATTTATTTATTACTAGAAGCATTATCTCTTATCAGTGGATTTTGTGTTAGCCTGCAGTAAAAGCGCATATGATTAAGAAGCTAAAACCTACTGCATCATCTTTCTTTGAAATAATCTGCTGCATTGGTCACTCCACATTTCAAGAACTGCTAAATGGGGAAATCAAAATGGCAAACTACTGCCTTTTATTTATTTTATTTTATTTTTTCCTTTTCACTGTCTATTTCAAGATTCACACAAGCATGGTGGAAAATGCAGGTGCCCCACCGGTTTCAAGTGCGGGATCAATTATCAGCCACCAACAGTGGTCCCAGGGGGTGATCTAGCCAAGGTCCAGCGTGCGGTCTGCATGATCAGCAACAACACTGCAGTGGCTGAAGTTTTCTCACGCATTGACCACAAGTTTGACCTCATGTATGCCAAACGTGCTTTTGTTCATTGGTATGTTGGGGAAGGGATGGAGGAAGGGGAGTTCTCGGAGGCTCGTGAGGATTTGGCTGCTCTCGAGAAGGACTATGAGGAAGTGGGGGCTGAGGGGGTCGAAGATGCTGATGATGAGGGTGAAGACTATTGAACCCAGATGACCGCATTCATTTTGAGAAACCATCTTCGTGGCAGTTGGGAACATCTGCCTTCTGTATCTTTGTGTGTCCTCATCAGTTTCCCATGCTATCTTTTCTGGTAATGTAGTGAATGGGTTTTTATGCTACTGATTTTCTCAGCCCCATCTCTACCAGTTTTTACACCCAGCCACTTGACTTTTTGCTTCTTTTTCGAACCATATATCCTATGTTAATTGGATGAAGGTTTCTGTGCACTTTGCAAGTACTGCCCACCCACATGTGCTAGCGTGGCACACATTAGATCCAAGCCCTCTTCGGGCCGGATCCACTTGTGGATGAGAAATCAATGAATGAAGGAAACTGTGAGGTAGTTTACGTCCAATGCACGTCAGGCTCACCATATTAGATGGGGTTTTTGATGGCGATTTATTGATGGATATGGCTTTAGTCATATCATCATCTACCTGATGAGAACTCTTCATCTACCCTGCTGGGGTACCTACTGAGGTCACTTTCTCTAATGTGGGAGAAAAGTATGTGCATGAAATCCACTGTGTCCATCAGGTGCATCACCCCTTCTATCCTTGATCCAAAAAAATTAGGTTGATTCAACCTCCAAGTGGGCCACACCGTAAAATTATGCCTAAAAAGCTCTAAAATCATGTTGCATGGCCCACCTGAATTTAGGAATACTTTGATTTCTGGGTGGCATATAAGCACTGCTCTGGGTGGAATCCCATGCCATGCTAACTAACTGTTTCCCCAGGTGTTGCCTGCCTCAGTTCTGACTGATCATTTATTTATTTATTCTTACTAATTTTGTGTTCCAAGCTAAATGCGAGGCATTATACCGGGTGGATGGGGGTGGTTCATACGAAAATTACACCCACTTAAGTCCTTTGTGTGAGGTACCTAACACGAGACTCAAGCTGTCACGGCTTTCTGCCTCATTTCATCAATTGATGGCTCTGAATCTGCCTGATCACAATCAGTAGCTGTAACAAGTGGTTCGTAACAAGTATCTTGCAGCAATATTTCAAAAGATAAAATCAAGTGCTGGGCGGACTTCCCCCATTATCCTATTCATGTCCGACGTGGTATTATTAAACCTTGCTCATCGCCAGCGTGGATTTCAAATCAGCTCTGAGCTGTGGGTTCAAAACGAGCTCTTTTGAAAAATTCAAATCCTTCCAATTTCATGTTACCAAACCGAACAGCCCCACCACGGGAAACAGCGAGAATTGAACAAAACTTCCGGGCCCCACAAGTTTTGGGTATATTTGCGTTTTCCCTTTGTCCTCTTCCAAGACTGTGTTAAGGTTCGATGACAAACAAACATCATTGTAGGCCCTTGGAAGGTTTCAATGGTGGACATCATTCTCCCTACTGTTTCTTATCCTGTGGTCCACTTGAGCTTTAGATCTGCTTCATTTTTTGGCTCATATCCTAAAATGAGCTGGCAAAATGGATGGAGGCCGCGGGAAAAACACATACGTTAGGGTGGCCCCACAGCTTTGACATCAGCTAGCTAGCTGGTGTTAGGTGAGCATATGTTCTTATGCAGGCTTTAAGAAATAGAATGTGTATGGGCATCTCTACAAATAAAAGCTTATTGACTTATTTATAAAAAAAAAAAACATCATTTTACACTATTTGGTAAAAGTTTAATTAGGAGGTTTATTTATTTAGAAAGTAGCGAATAAGCTCTTACTTAAAAGTTGGGGAGGAGTTGTTTTATAAAAAATAACTTATTTACCTTAAAGTGGGCAGACATTTTTTGTTGATTTTTAGACAAGTTTATTGTTGAACATTTCAAGAATTCATATATTGCTCTTTTCTTTTCTCTTTACAATCTCGAAGGTTGGCCCACATGATGAACGATGCATATTAAAGGTGGGGCCCCACATGATGAATGGTCCACATCAAAGGTGAGCCCCACCGTGCATAATGAAGGTGGGGCCCACATGATGAATGGTGCGCATAAAAGGTGGGTCACATAGTATGGTCACATCAAAGGTAAGCCCCACATAATGGGTGACCTGCATCAAAATGTGGCCCCACATGATGGATGATCCACGTCAAGCAGGCCCTACTTGATGGATGGTTCATGTCAAAGGTGGGACCCACATGACGGAAGTTTGACATTAAAGGTGGGCCCACATGATTAATAAACCATATTGAAGGTTGGGCCCCACACGATGGTGGTCGAGAAAAAAGGTGGGACTTACATGATTGATGGTGAACATCAAAGGTGGGTCCCACGTGATAGATGGCTCGGATCAAAATCTGGCCCCGCATGGACTATCCACATCAAATGGGCCCAAATGATGAATGGTGGACATCAAAGGTAGGCCCTTCAAGATGAACAGCCCATATTGAATGTGGGACCTCACATGATGGATGGTGGACATCAAAGGTAGACCCTTCATGATGAACGACCCATATTGAACGTGGCCCCCACATGATGTATGGTCTACATCAAAGTGGGCCCACATAATGAATAGTTCACATCAAAGGTGGGCCCCACATCATGGATGACCCTTATCAAAGTGTGTCCTAGTATGACGGGACATCCACATCAAGTGGGCCCCATTTGATGTGCGGTCCACATCAAAGGTGGGGCCCCACAATGACTGATCCACATCAAGGTGGGCCCACATAATGGATGGAGTGGGCTGCATGTGTAGATGGCCCACAACAAAGTATGGCCCCTTTTAATGGACAGTCCACATCAAAGGTCTCACATGATGGATGGTCTATATTGAAAGTGGGCCACATGATGGACGATCTACTCAGAAAGTGCGCCCCATGCGACGAATGGTAGATATCAAAAGTAGGCCACACATGATGGACAATGCACTTTGAAGATAGGGCCCACACTATGGACACATCAAATGTGGACTCCATGTGATGGGTAGTGGACATTGAGGGGTCCACATAAAGGATAATAATATTGATAGTGGGCCACACATGATAGATGGCTTACATCAAGTTGGGCCCCCTTGATGATGAATTGGTCCACATCCAGGACGGGCCTCGCAGATGGACAACCCACTCTGAAGGTTTGGCTCACATGATGGACGATCCACTTCAAATAGAAAGATTTTATGCAGCCTTCTAATCTTTTGCCATTTGGCACATGGTCCATCGTGATCCACCGAAACAAACATTATTTTGCTCATATAATTGAACTTCCAAAATCTTTAAAAATGACATTAACCAGCCCTTAAAAAAAAGCTCTTATTGAAATGTTTCGCCAAAGATGATTATTTCAAATAATAACTTTTTCAGTTTTGAAAATATAATTTTATCAAACAGGTTTATTTAAAATAAAAACTAGAAATATTTTTTTTTTTAAAAAGAACTTATTAGAGTAGAGATGCCAAACAAGCCCTTAAGCTCGTCCAATCAGCTGGATTTCTGGGCTATGTATGGCCTGTCCCCGTGGGACCCACAAGATGAGCGGTACAAATTTTCTACCCCGACTCACGTACACGGTGGTGTCAAATTGAGACTTTTTTTTTTGGGTGCATCTCTAAGACGTACGAGTTTAAACAAACTCATGTTGGCATTTCTAATCCTAAAAGGTGGCATGGACTTCTTGGAAGGAGAACTTTCACCAATTTACACCCAAACGCGCGTATGACGCACTAGTGAATTGAATTATGATTGGTTGTCTGATGAAGCTGAAGTGACGAAATTGTAATATCCTTAGCATTCATACTGTTTGGGTTCCAAATTGCAATTATCTTAGTTTAGAATGGGACTTGAAAGAACCCAACTGGAATTTTTATTCGTCTCTTCTTGACTAAATTATACAGTGTTTACAATTCAATTCACAAACGCAACCAAAATGTTAAGCAAGATGAAGCAAAGAGAGAGAAAAAACATATGCAATGCAAGAGACTCACCAGTCTCTATAATTCCAGGTCATATCATCATCATCAGAGAGAGAGAGAGAGAGAGAGAGAGAGAGAGAGAGAGAGAGAGAGAGAGAGAGAGAGAGAGAGAGAGAGAGAGAGAGAGAGATCAGGTAAGTCAGAACGATTTACAGAAAGGAGGCAGATCCCACAGAGCATCTACAGGATCATGAACAGTTTCCAGGTACTCATAAACACCACTTATTGCGTGCAGTGATGCCGAGGCCCCTCTTTCCACCTTCATGTCTTTCAATTCCTCCATCTCCGAACCAATGTTCTCTGGCAAGAAGGGGTGGTCCCTGTCGTGCTCAAAGGGATGGCATTCAAAACCGGGTTCTAGGACCCAAGATGGGTCTGATCGTGAAGAAACCAATTCAAAATCCCTCACTAAAATTGCTTATGCTAGACTTATAATCATCATCAGGCACTTGGGTCTCTACATTCATGTCATTAGAAAGAGTGCAGCGACTTGTATTGGCACCAGCACTAGTATTACAGGTAGGGAGATGTTTCTGTTTTACAGCCATTTTCCTATCAAGAAGATTGCGAATTCGGGAAGCAAGCGGGGAATTGGAGGGGACATGGGTAATGAAGTTGGTACGGGTGTTTGATCCTCGAAGGAGGCATGCGGCCTTGTCGTAGGCCTGGGCAGCTTCTTCTGCGGTCTTGAATGTGCCCAGCCACATTCTTATCTTTTGTGTTGTACCCTTGATCTCAGCCACCCATCTCCCTGAAGATCTCTGCTGTACACCAACAAACCTGTTTGTATTGCTGCTGCTTCTGTTTCTTCCTTTGAAATTGCTGCCTTTAGTTACTGCATTCTGCTGTTGCTGGAAGTGGAGTTCCATGGAAGATGTGCTTTGGGAGAATTTAATTGAGAGAGAGAGAGAGAGAGAGAGAGAGAAGGATGAGGTTTTTTGGTTTAAGAATGAAAGGGAGATGGAGGCTTTATTGGTATCATGAGAGTGGAGATGTCGTTTTTATCTCTTTGTTTTGTTGCTAATAGGAATTGAAGGCATTGAAGAATGGCTGAGTTTCCCATAGGAAGTTGAATAAAACACATGTACTTTCTCATCTGAAAGCGTTTTATTTTATTTTATTTTTATTTTTAACGTGTTCCTACTGTTTGTTTCTTGGTTTTTGTGTGAGGATTGTTAGGATAGACTTATTCATACATCCCTTTGTCTTTGTTTTTTACTTGTGCAGTTTGTTTTATCTGTTATGAGGCAATAACAATCTCAACCATGCTTGACAAAATACCAGATGTGCTTCTTGTTCTTTAAAAAAATTCTACAATTTAATTGATCTTTTTTCAAGAAAAATAGACATGAGCTAACAAATCAACTGTTTCACTAAAATTTTGAATAGTTAGCCAAACTTTAAAAGAAAAAGGAATGTAGGTGAAAAGTTTCCATTTAATTAAGTTCTGGAAACGGTAAAAAAAAAAAAAAAAAATCTGATTTTTCCAATCTTTCCATACACATGGAATTTACAACTTCAATGCAATTGTTCGAGTTGGAAAAATAAAAGAAAGTAAAAACCAGTGGAATGGTTATATTATGAATTGGTGAGACTATTAAAGATTTTTCCTAACTTCCCAACTAAAGAAATTAAAAGACGGAGATTAATCTTTCAGGGGCATGGCTATCATTCCACTAGGATTATTAGATTACCACATTCTACATCACCTAAACGTAGTTAACCACATAATAGCATTATTAGATTAATAATGAGGCAGTTCTTATCGGTATGTTGGATCAGTTGTAGAATAACCTTAGCTATTGATTCATATGCGTGTGCCCCAAAAATTTATTCATATGTTTGGGTTGGTCGTCCATTATCTTCCATGGTGGGACCCACTTTAATGATTGGATCTGCTTGATTTTTTAGGCATCCCACTATCATGGAGGGTCAATAGGTATGGCTACATGCCAGTGGGCCCCATACCAAAATTGTCGGTGGGTTTTATTATTTATAGAAGGGGCTCTATACTTAATATCATTTTGTCTCCGTTTGTGTGTGTTCTAGAGGGTAGTTTATGACCACAGACTATGGTAAGACGACTGTTTTTTACCGGGGACTTTCATAGCAAAATTACAATTTTTTACCGGGGACTTTCATAGCAAAATTACAAGGGTCATGGCATTTCTAAGGGGCTGATTCCTCTTGCTTCTTCCATGCTTTGCTTCTTAGTTTGGATTAAGCCTATCATAATTTTAAATTTTCAATTAACAAGATTTTAATCATGGTTTTAATACACACGCGCGGTCGAGCTCATGGGAACTCCCCATGAGGTCGAGCTGTGTGGGCCCCACCATGATGTATGTCAAACATCAACACCGTGCATTTGATGGGTACCATTTAAATTATGGGATATGCCAAAAATCAGCCATATATGGAACTCAGGTGGGCCATACCATCTAAACTCATGTGAAGATATGCCTAAAACATATAAAAGCACTTGGTGGGGCCCAGCTGAAATTTGGATGCATCTGAAACTTGGTTTGATACCTCATCCAAGTGGGACACATATAATGGATGGGCTGGATTTGTGAACCACATCTAGATGGGCTCAAAAAATAATTATGAATGTTTTAATGGAGGATAACCCTTCTCAACTTTTGTATGTGGTGTGGCCCACAAGAGTCACGGATTGACTTGATTTTTAAGCCCTAGGCCCACTATGGAATGGTGCATCTGACTGATGGGGTAGATGTTTTTTTCCATATATATATATATGGAAAATGGTACTATGAGGTCGACCTCATGGGAACTTCCCATGAGGTCGAGCCGTGAGGTGGTGATGTATGTTGAACATCAACACCATCAGTCAGATGCACCATTTCAAGATGGTTCATGTGCTTGAAAATCAAGTCAATTCATGACTTGGGTGGGCCACGCCACATACAACATTTATAGTAGTTATCCTCCCATTAAAATCTTCATAATCATTTATTGGGCCCACTGATATGTGCCTCACAAATCCAAACTTAGCCAGTGTCGTGACCGGCCAGAATCGTTCAGCCCGAGCGTGGCCCGGACCTTAGGGCCCGGCCCGAGCCTGGATAAATTTCATGCAGGAATTTCAACGAATAGTTGATGAGCAGTTTTCAAATCCATCTCTATTTTTGTTTTTTTTTTTTAAAAAAAAACGTAAAATATTACCAATTAGTGCTTAGATATTCGTTGATGGTGCATTTGGCAATAATCATTTAGGCACAAATTCGTTACCTTAGATTTATGCATTCTTAAAATAGTAAGGCATACGTTGGGAGACTCTACCATTCGGCATGAAATCTCTACAACTTTCAAAAATCTTTCAAAAACGTAAAATTCCTTGAATCAAATCTCTGCAGTTTCCAAAAATCTTCCAAAAGCAAAGACCCACCAGGATTTTGTTATGTTTGAAGTTCTTACAGATTTGGTGCAAAAGGTGAAATTTTTGTAATATTGCTAAGGGAGGTAGGGATGAGTTATTGTTCTGTATCAGAGAGGGGGGAACAGAACAAAGAAAGAAAAGGAAGAAGACTAGTAAGGAAACAGCAAGATATGTGGTTTGAAGGTAAAAAAAAAAAATCTATAAATTTTGAAATTTCTGAAAATTTACGGGTGGGCAGTTTTTGGCTACTGGAGGGACAAAATTTTCTTGAAATTTTGAAAATTTTACAAAGTTACAGGCTTGGGCTTTTGGACCCTGGTCCATGTCTGGCCCAATTTAAAACAGGCTCCGTCGGCCTGAACTCCAGCCCAAGCCTAGCCCAAGGTGGACCAGAACCGACAGCCTGGTGGGCCAGCCCGGCCCATTGAATGCCCTACTATTAGGCCAACCTCATGGGTGATTCCCATGAGGTTAAACTCTGTTGGCCCCACCATGCGTGTGTGTATTGCATCGGTGGGACCTAACAAGCTAACACGTCCCATGCACCTACCATTCAGCTAGGCTAGGCATGGTTCACACACATGCATCATTGGGGTTTCTCTCAAAAAAAAATAAAAAATACTGTGTTTGTTTAAGCAGGGGAGGGAGCGCACCTGGAACCTTGTTTATTCTGATGGTGCTTTCTAATGTATGTGCACTAGATCCAATTAGTTGTATGTCCATTGACTATAGATAAATATGGTTCAAAACTCAGGTGGGCCAAACCAAAGGGAAAAATGGGGATGGGACATCCACCATAGAGACTTCCAAATGATGCGTGGAGCATTGAATAGTGTGCATATGCTGTGAAAAACTCATTCACCAGCACACCTTATCAGGATGAAAGGATACACAACCATTTAAGCTGATAGAATAAAAGTCTTTAAGAACTCCGTTTCCAAATGGAGGGGAGAGGCCTCTGCAATGAACAAAATTGTAATAAAACTCATGAGAGGTATTTGGTGGGCCACAACCATTTTACGTTACCGACCACCCAATGACTGGACTGAAGCTGCTGACATGAAGTCATCATCCTAGCACGTCCGTTTTGCATGGATCGGGAATTCTGCAGGTAACACGATAGGGAGAAGGAAATGGCTGTAAGCGGGAAAGCAAGTAACAGTATTATATACAGCTGCAGATATGGCTTCTAACAACCAAAATTTTCAAACATTCGATGAAACCTGCTCCACCTTCCCCTACTTTGCTTACACACCTCCCCCACACTTAAAAGAAGCTAAATTTCTGTTTCACATAAAAGGAAATCACTCGCAATTTTCTCCAACAGAAAACGTACTCGGACCATCGGAATAGCTTGGAACTTTGAACATGGCAGCCTTGGGGTGCCGTCTGGATGTAATTCCTCAAAAGGGACTTTTAAAAAAAGGAAGTTTTTTTTCAGTCGACTCGGCAAAAACCAATTGGATTGCCAAGTACCAAGTAGTAATTTTAGCGCCAACTTTGCCACTTGGGAGATGAGATGGAGGCCTGCAAGGCAGCATCCAAACACAGCATCAAATGCCATCTGAATCAAGATGCCATTTATGAGCCAAACACCATTTCAGAGGGAGTGTACAAACAGGCCCTTAATTAAGCTAATCCTACCTGAACGATGTGCTCTTCCACCCAGAATAGTTTCTTTTCTATTCTTTCTATCACATCATCTCACAAAACCTTGAACTTCTCCATATGCTTCCACGGCTGCCCCATACACAGAGCCAGATAAGGTGATGGAAGTTTGCTTGCCGACCAAACACCCCCACCAGCAAGACACTTTCTCCTGGAGTCCAATCTAACACCTAGAAGGTCACTTCTAAGGATACTCATTTTCTGGTAGAATGCATCTTAAAAACAAACAAAGAACCATCATTAAATTGTCAACTTGGGAAAAAGAGTAATCTGCATATATATATATATATATATATATATATATATATATATATATATATATATATATATATATATATATATATATATATCTGTTAAACTTTCTACCAGAAATGGGATGAAGGGTCTTCTTGGGTCCCAAAGGAATCATATTGGTGGAGCCATTAATCAAGACTGATAGGATACTTCAAACCAAACATCATCACATATGAGATCATCTATGAAACAATAGAAGGAAGCAAACAAGTTCATGACTCCTAAAGTCTGGCACTTTCATAAAGAAAATTATGAATAATCGCTGGAAATGCCCTCACTTCTCCAAACACCATCTCATTTGTCTATGAAACAACAGAGCGACAAGATTTAGGAAGCAAACATATGTAAGTTCATGACTCAAAATGTTTCTCACTTTCACAAAAACGAAGGAAAAAGAAAAAATCCCACGCCCCAAAACTGCTACAAGAATGGCCTCCATAACTTCAAAAGTTTTTCTCCATCCCCACGACCAAGAATCTCCAACCCAAACCTGCCACTTTTTTTTTTTTTTTTAATCTTCTCTCAGATGCGGCAGAGATAATGAATAGGCTTTTATCGCATGTAATATACACATTCTACACCGGAACCACATCTACACCTTGCACAGCTTTCATGCCTCAACAGCCACATTGCAGGACCACGCAAGGAGGAGATGCATATATAAAGAATGGGTAAAGAACAGAAAATAGACAACCCAACCAGACAGTTTCAAGACAAAATCCTTAGGATGACAGGATGGATTGCAATGCAAGCTGCTGCTGGGGCTGCAAGGAAGACCAGGTCGATGCAAGGGCTGAAGGTGGCAATGTCTGCTGAAGCTGCCTCAGGAGATTAATCATCCGGCTCGCAGTTTGTTCAGTAGCCAGATCTTTGCCTGCACATATAACCTACATTGAAGAGCCCGAATGACATCAGTAAACATTCCCAATTGCGCATTTCATAATTAAAATTTTAACAAAAAACTTCATACCATCCTGAAGGAAACTCCCAAAGGAGGGGCATGAACAACAAATTACAAGTTTCTTACCAAGGCCACAAGCGGATACAAATTACGGAATCTATGTGACAAAACAAAGGGTCGCTAAAGTTGACAGAGGTTTTTTTTTTTTTTTTTCTCACACACCCCCACACACTCATGCCGTTGTGGGATTTCACCGCCTATGGATACAACTAAGATTTCATAAAAAATGAAGGGTCAAAAACCAATGCTCGAGTACCCACCACACATCCAATTGATTGGATTGAGAGAATCTCCTACCACAATAACTGGCCTGAAGATTTTTTTCCTTTATAAAGCAACCAAGTTTTATTAAATCAAGGCAAAAAAGTGCAAGATTAAGTCAATGGAGTGGGTCGTTTTCGGTGATCCAAACAGTTTAAAAGCTCGATCCACCATCAATGGAGGACACATAACCATGAAATTCCAATTTGGATACTTTAGCAAGATGATTATTGAACTTTATTTTCCGTTGAATATGGATTGTCACCATGATTGTTGCTTTGTGGGTAATCCATTCGAAAGTCTACGATTTTCCGTTCTTTTTTTTTTTCCTTTTTTTTTTCAAATTTTTTTTTTTGGGGGGTGGATTTCCCTGAAGGAAGAATTGACCTCAAAACACATTTCTACAGTGAATGGCTGGGGAGCACAATAAGTAAACCACAAACACAATCTTACCTCAGCAAAAACAGCAACAATCTTTGGAAGATATTGATTGTTAGGACCCAAAAGCTCCATATCAGACCTGCATATGGATGACAAAAAATATAAAAAATAAAAAATTATTGAATGCTGATCATTCAACTATTCTAACACATAATGCAACTATAAGTAATGAAAAGCACATCAGAAATAACTGCTCAAAGGGGATTCATAACATGTGTCACCCATGTAAAAAAAAAAACCCAAACCCCTTTACCTTTCGACCATTGAGCAAAGCTGGTCGTGTACAACTTTAGCTTCAATCAGATCACCTTTAATTGGCAAGCAGCTTAACCAAGCAGGAACAACCTACCAAACAAAAGAATGGAGCTACAATATGAGAAGCATTTTTTTTATTGCTAACAATAATTTGTCAAGGAAAGCAATGAGACGTTCTGGTTCTGTCTGAAACAACCTTAGTTTCCAAGTATGATGTCCCTGGTTAGTGTAACAATGTGAGTGGATCCAATAAGAAGAAGTTTCAAAGGCAATCAATTAATAAGCTACAAACTTGGCCAAAATTCAAGCCCAAACATTTTCTGGAATGGTTCTCAGGAGGCAATCATCCTTCAAGTATACAACTTCCTCAAAATATATCTGATGAGGACATCAGAGCACCATTCAAGGTCTACCAAGGGAGGGTATTATCACTAGTTTCCCTTTGGATGAATGACCACTACATGGGCCCAAGTGAGCCAAGGGTCCTGTTTTGAAGACCACACCTACACTAGGAAGATGCATGTGGGTTGCATTTTTGAGGAGTCTGGACCATTGGATTGAGTGTCTGCATCGATCGGACAGTTGGATCGCGCACGATGTGCCTTTGGACTGTGGACCACCCCATTGGCCACTAATAGTTTGGGATAATTTAGATTTTTTGTTTATAGTAGTTTTTTGTCATTTATTTTTGGACTATCATGCATGGCGTAGTTTCTTAATTGTGGCCAAGACTATTCATAGTTCCATGTTGGATTCTTGATATATTTGATTATTTAGCGTGATTTGTGATTTTGATTATTTTATTTAATTTGCTGATTGATCTCACTTCACTGTCTCCACATGTATGCGCCCCGCATCAATATCACCAATGACCAAGGCTTCAACATGACTGCAAAACTAACAACCTAACAGTTTGTCCTGATTGCAGTGGGTAAAACTTACGCAAAGTAGCAAAAATATTGAATTCATCAATCTGAGACAACGAATTTGATGAGACATCATTTTCTGTGGTAGAATTAACTGAAAACAGGGTGGGGAAGAAGAGGATAAAAATGCAAACGATTTTTCAAAATAGTCCAACACCAGCAAGGTTATCCCGAATTTTAATTTTTCATTGACAAATCAGCCCCAAGGAAACATTTACAGTTAATCAGGGATGTTTTAAACCATGTTTGGATTGGGGGTAAACTAGGAGAATGTAATGCAAAACAAAAGTGAGATGTAAGCCTTTCGGGAAAGCAAACCATTTGCACTTGTTTGTTTTGCTAAGAAAAGCCTTAGAAAATACACTGCCTTTCCATTTGAAAGTGTTTGGGTTGCAATCCCACAAAGGGAAATCACTTTTCCCTTTTGCCATTTAAAACATCACAACAAAAGCAAACTCTTTCCCCTCCATTTGACTTTTTTGAAAGAAAGAAAAAAAAGTTGTAAAGGCAAAAGCAAACAGTTTGCTGCAGTATCCTCTCTGCTTCCCAAGCAAGAACAAATGCTTTTGACTCAAATTGAATACTTCCTCTAGTTTACCCTCAATCCACACAGGTTCTTAATCATGCCTTGGGATTATTTGACTCAAATTTAAAATTCCCTGCAATTTCTGTCATTTTCAACAGTGACGTTCATTATCATGATTGCCTCATACCAATAATTGGGTTCACACACAAATCCCAAAAGCAAGGTTCATTTTTTAAGATTAGGAAGGTTCCTTTATTTTGGTAAACCAGTCAAGCAACAAGTAAAAGACAGTTTATTGGTTTTCCTAAAACACTTGCTTGATGGATCCCATTGTCCTTGTTTATGCATAGCGTCTTATTGATTCCATTGATGGATCCCTTCTATATTGTCTTTCTTTATTTAATATGCCCATTAAAATATTTCTGAGAAAAACGCTAATCCATGTGCCAATGTGACATGCTAGTGGAAGCTTAAAGCCATCTTGAGACTCTTGAGACTTAAGAAATAAGCCCATGTAGCACACTGGGATGAAATTGAGGTTTTCTATAAGGAGATTCCCAACATGTAGTTGCCCTGGCAGAAAAGCATGGCCAGTCCACTAATCAGGTGGACCAATCTCAGCCTCGCTGAGTGGAATCAGATGAGATGGTAGCAACAGGTTTCGAGAACCACAAGTTCATTGAGATTTTTTGACAACAAAAGCAAATTTCCATGTTTGCACTCCAAGAGGGTCAAGATGCGTTAAGCAATAATTGAATAGATTTGCAAGGCAATTTCTAGACATGGTAGTGAAAAATATTATTGAAGAACAAAACAATGTGTAAAGTTATGGAACACTTGCTAATGTGTTTTGGCATCCAATTGGCAATATAAGCATGCTTAGAATCCTGCGGGGGTACAACTGGCTGTTACTCAAAGTTCCCCACCCTCAAGCTAACAACACAATTTCTAATCATGAGCTATGATCTTTTATCAGACAGCAAAGTAGCGATACTGTGAAAGTTATTTTTCCTTTAATACAAAAGATAACCAATGGATAGGTATAGTGGTTATAAGAGGGAACTCTGTAAGCCTAGAAAAACTAAATGTGTCAATGCTCGTTCAGTTGTCACAATGTACGAATTACAATTTAAAGCAGAAAGTAGAAGACAGAAAGCAGAACTACCTGAGCTGCATCTATACTATCACGATGGAATTGGCAAATTTTCCCCAGAGCTGAGACAGCATTGTCATATGCCATCACATTATCAGAATGGAGTGCATTAGGCTGCCTTATAACAAAATTTAGCCTGGAAAGAGCCTCTGCAGGCCAATAAAAGGCAGGTGTTGGTTGACGGTGTTAAAAAGGCATAATTCCTCAAAGGTAGGTGCACAGGAAAAAAAAAAGATACCTCCCACAAGAGGTTTAAACACAGATCCGCCAAACTCTGCACAAACTCCAATTCCATAAACAGCAGCCTGAAAATAAAAAATTTAGCTTGCATATGATCCAAGAAAGCTATATGAAATAGAACCACAAGAAAACTCAATGGTCCAAGTGCAGACCTGTCGAACATCAGGGCTCTCATCATTGCAAGCATCCAGTAAAAATGGTAGATAGGTATCATAATATCTGTTCAAAAACAGTACAAAAAAAAAAAAAGAGAGTAAGACACCACCCAGTCAGAATACAACTTCATAGTTTTAACGTTTCAAAGGCACATGCTTACACTTAACCAGAATGCATATAATCAGTTAAAACATTTTTAAGGGGGCATGCATACTTAAGAGCCGCTTCTCGACATTGTTCTGCAACATCATCGAAAATACAGATGGCAATCCTCCTTTCTTCAGCTGTTTTATCCTTTCCCTGAAAATCAAAAGCCTCAGAAATCCCAAAAATACAAAAAGAAATGCCCACAGCTGTCTACAGAGGAAAACTCACCAAAGAATTGTATTTGAAACTATTCAAAATATCTGATGTTGACAAAGCAGTGGCCAGAGACTAGGGAAAACTATCATTCCATAGGTAGGGAATGGTTTTCGCTTATTCTTTAAATGGTAAGAGTGAATTTTGCATATTATTCAAATGAAAAATTGCTGTTTCTCTTATGTTTGCACCACGGGGGAAAGAAAATATGCCAGGAACAGGATAATATTTCCCTGTGCCTTCTTTAGAAAGCAAACATAGACGCAAGTGCCACAGCTATCTCATCCATCTCCTCAGAAAATTAAAAGATCACACATCCATTCCAAATGAAAATGGAGATTAGCAACCAAAGATAATAGCCAGTCTTAGGTATAACAACAAAGTGTGCAGGATAATTTCAGCTTTAATTATGACCTGAAGCATTGTAAGAAGAACTTTCAATTCTGGATCTCAACTGAACTCAATTGGGCGAATGTTATCAAGTGGTGAAGACCATGAATAAGTTGGAATGGAGGTGTTTGGCATTCATTATTGATGAAATTAGATTTAGCAATTCTAAAATGTAACCCTTTCTCGCATCAACACTCCCCGGAGATGCTAAGCAGGAGGCCAACTCATTGGTTAATTGAGGAATAGATCTTTGTTGTTGGGAAATACGTGACCTTGTTGTAATCTTCATTTTTTTCTCAATAAAGACGCTGTTAATTATAAAAACTAAAATAAAATGTAGACAATCAGCAATTAACATCATTTGACAAGAATGCAAATTGAAGCTTCCAGACACAAGGGCTGGCAATAGGCCACTTTCTTGTCTGGTTTCAAGGCCAGCTACTTAGGTTACAGCTCGGGCCTGTACTAGAGGACAGGGTTGGGTATGGAGCAACTTTTGGAGTCCAATTGTTAAGCAGTGGGTGCCTGGCTTAGGTTTTGCAGAAGTTTCTATCACAGCCTGACATGACTTATAATTGTTCATGTGCGGGCATGGGCCTGAAATCACAATCCCAACTACTGACCTGCGTTTTATGCCCAATGATTAATCAAGCCCATTGCCAGCACTACCAGTGGTATAGTGATCAACTATAGGGAAACTGTTGACACCAATCTCTCCAACCGAGCATCCAGTAAAATTACTTTTCACAATTGTAACCCACAATGATTCTATCTTGTTAGTGATTTATTTTTTCTATTTAAATTAATCCATGATTATGGAAATATAATATGGATTAAGTGGTTTCGTTACGTTGACATTTGTTAGGAGTAGGACAAGACTGGTTTGTGATGCTTGGCCTATGCACTCAATGGGGATTGGTGCTGTGTGGTGAAGTTGATGAGTTTGTGATTGACATAGATGACAAGAAGCAGTTGCACAATCCCTTCAAACCAGGTAACGCTCCAATTTTGAATCACTCTTCTGACTTGCACTCCTGCTCCCACTTTCTAGCTGTTTATACTCGCTAATCTTTTGAATTAGACACTTCCCCACTCCCACACCTGAATCTATTGCTTCTTCCCTTCATTCTTCATGCAACCATCAACCAGACTCATTTTATCCACAGATGGGGTTCCGCGCAGCTTATGAGATCATCCACAAGCCTAGGAAAATGCCTGGACCATACCGAGATAAAGAAAGCAGGTTCCAAAAGAACGGTTCTATTCCAAAATTCATGCAGTGTAGTTGCACACTACATTGGTATAGAGAATACTGAAATCTCCTATTTATGCAGGGAAGCAAGAAATAGCAAAGTCTCCGGTGTAACTATGAAGTTGCTCAAATTCTATCAACGGTTCGAATGGAACTTCAATAATCATTGCCAATGCGATGCTATGAAATCTTTTAGTGTTTTAGCTTGCAGGGTTTTCGTAATGCTCATCTATTTTCTAGGATTCAATTTGACTGATGAAATGATTTTTTTAAAAAAAAGAAATAAAATATTTCTCTAATCACTTTGATGACAACACACACAAAAGCTAGGGAAATAAATGTGACCATCTTCCAACATGCCAATCACAATCACATACGTATGAGAGAACTTACCAACATAGGCGTTATATATGAAGAAAGCTCATCGAAGAAAGGCAAGAAAG
The DNA here is from genome assembly GCA_037074715.1 of Magnolia kwangsiensis. Taxonomy (NCBI): domain Eukaryota; kingdom Viridiplantae; phylum Streptophyta; class Magnoliopsida; order Magnoliales; family Magnoliaceae; genus Magnolia; species Magnolia kwangsiensis. The sequence continues at coordinate 11,868,875 of CM073571.1, forward strand.
AAGCTTTAAATGTTTTGATCATTGTGCCCAAGCAATCACCAACCTGCATTTAGACAAATATCAGGAGACTATAAGGAAAATTTTGGATAATAATGTAACAATTACAATTATAAAATAACCGAACAAAATCCAGCACTAGCAAAAATTCAAAAAATAAATGGATTAATTTTTTAAAGACGGACTTGATCAAAAACTTCTTCCTCTTGCTCATTTTCTTCTTTAAGTAATTCCCCTTCCTCAGCATCAAAGTCTTCTGCATTGGTCCTCTCTGCTCGTTCTCTTCTTCTAGTTGAGCTGGCAGTGATCACCTGCTTAATCTCATCCACAATGGATCGCACCTGGCTTTCATCCAGAAGTGGTCCAGATATCTGAAAGGAAAGAAGTATAGTAAGGGTAGTACTTAGTGTTCACAGACTTCTTCAAGAACGACATTGTGGAATAAAAAATGTAACATTCTCCTAGCAATAGAGGTTTCAAATGTCTGTTTCTCAAGTTAACAAGCCCCAATCAACAACTATACAACAATGGTTAATGATTTGATAAACTGAAGTATTGAACAACAAGTTTAGAAACCAACGGGTAAAAAAAGCACATTAAGCTTCTCAATACAACAGCAAGAAGAAAGGATAAATATAAATGTCTCAAAGTGCAGATGACAATCATGCCTTCAATAAGGATAAATATAAATGTCTCCAGTTACAAATGACATGATGCCTAGAACATTTTGCTCAAATTTGTAGAAAAGTTCATTACACAGATGAGTTCATTGCATAACCATTCTTACTTCGGTGGGCTGATGAAGCCAAGGGGCATTGGCCCTTTCTCTCATGGTTCATAATCAGAGCTTTATCCCAAGTAACTGAAGTCAGCTACATGAATCCTGTTTCACATACCATTCTATCACAGAACATATCCTCAGTTATACCATAGGACTTCATGTCTTTTCTTACCATCTGCAACCATATCCTTTTGGGCCTTTCCCCTTTGCCCTTCTAGAGCCTTCAACTTAACTCACTCCAAACTGGTGCAGTTCTTGGTACCCATTGCACATGAACAAACCATTTAAGTCCACTCTTTAATGCAGGGGCATTTTCACACCGGGCTCGTGTGGTAGCCTGTGGGATGCGGGGACACACTCGGGGTGAGTGGCCTATGTGAGGCGGGTGGCTCGTGTGATGTGGGGCCCACGAGGGGGGTTCAGCCGACGTCCTAACCCATGAGGTGTGGGGCCTGGGTTATGAGATAAAGGGATAAATTCGCCATGCTCTATCAGTTCGAGCTTTTAGAGCAAGTGATTAATTGTCCTACATCACTCTTCCTCATCTTATTACCCATCCGTGCTACATTTAAGTTCCCTCGAATGCATTCATCCCTAATTCTATCCTTCCTTGGACTGCCAAAAATCCATCTCAACATCTTCAGTTAAGCTACACTCATCCTAAGAGCATGTTGTTCCTTCACTGCCCAACATTATGTCCCATAAAGCATGGCTACTCTTATAGCAGCCTTATAAAATTTCCGGATCAGTTTGATTGGCATGTGACAATCAAATAACTCCAGTGGAAAATCTCCACTCTTTCCACCCAGCTTGAATTCTATTAGCAACATCCCCCTCAATCTCTCAGCTTTAGCTCTATGAGCAACATCCCCGTTAATCTCTTGGCTTTAATTCTATGAGCAACATCCTCCTCAATCTCTTGGATTTCATGAATTATCGACCCAAGAAATCAAAGATGGTCATTCTTTTAAACCCAACATCCCCCACAATGTTAAACTTGATGTTCATTTAGCCAGCAAAGTAGCCATCAAACTAGTTAAGTAGTTGTCCAACTAGCTAAGTAGCTTTCCAAATAGCTATCTATTATAATTATTCATTTGACACAAAATTTGTATTAATTAACATAGTTGATATCTAATTGCTATGGTAGTAGCTACCCTATTGATAGTATAGTTGTCTAATTTCTATGCATGCTAGCTAATTGATATTAATGTTTGTCATTTGATCATAGTGCACTTCAAATGCATCATAATGCTTACTATTTGATCATAGTAAACTTCATACGCATCATAATGCTTTTGACTTAAGCATGATGCCAATTGTTTAATCACGATGCTTCTATACGAACTCTTGTGAGTAAGTTGTTGCTCACTGACATTCATCAAATGAAAGACCATCAAATAAGAACATTAACAAGGATACTCGTACCTTGACATCTCACCATGTGAGGTGGCCACAGAGTCCAAGTCAACGATCACAAAGTCGATCCATGGATAAACAATATTTACATTCTTGATTTTCTTTATTGAAAGCTTAGCATTGTTAACCTATGAGCGTTAGTATATTGTTGAACCACGTAAATCTGTCCTATGAATATTGGTTAGACTCTCTTCATTGGTGGTCTTGTAGTCTATATCAGGTGAGCCCTCTTTAACTGCATCTCACATGACTTTACCTGATACAGGCTCATCGACTCTTTATGCATTCGGACTATTTCAACTCCTTGCAATTAATTAGTTAATTTCAGTTATTTATTAATGCATTCCTGAAAAGTTTAAGTGCCTTGCACTTATTTATTCATTCATACAACGCAAACCTTTATTACTGTATTTTTGTTGTACCTTATAATCAAGGGTTATTCCCTAGAATGTAATTAAGGGTTTGTGATATATATATATATATATATATGCGCTTTTCTCTCTTTTGCGTGAATACGATTATGTTATGAGAATGTTTTCTGAATGAAAACACTAATTGGTGGTGTATTAGCAGACTATATATATATAGCGGAACGCTCAGCTGTGAACCAGTTCGTACGGACTACATACGAACTTTTTTGAGAACTCATCATATTTGATGAGTCTTGAAAATCTGAACGATCCACATGAAGCAGAACCTCATGAAACCCCCTAGTACCAATTTTTACTTTGAACCAAAACTTCGGTGGGCCATGAAAAATTCAAACAGTTTCTTCCCTTGATTTGAATTTCTCTTTGCTATGGCCCACCAGAATCTTAGATCAGGGTGAAAATTCACCCCCTAAGGTTTCATGGGATTCCGCATCTTATGGACCATTCGGATTCGACACCCAAGACACGTGTGCAAAGGTGCGCCCGTGCGTAGGTGCGCATGTCTCTCTCTCTCTCTCTCTCTCTCTCTCTCTCTCTCTCTCTCTCTCTCTCTCTCTCTCTCTCTCTCTCTCTCTCTCTCTCTCTCTCTCTATATATATATATATATATATATATATATATATATATGGGTCTACAATGCATTGCTTTCGCTGGATTATTCATAACTGCGTATTTACAATACAGACGCAAAGATAATTTGGACCTTTGATTGAGTAACATCTTTTTTCTATTGACGTACTCCTTAATCTACAGGGGTTGGCAATGAATATGATTCCCAATTGCATATTTATATCCAAATCGATATCAATAGTGGGTATATTGGATAAGGCGATTTGATGAAGTGATCCACATGCCAAACAAGCACTTGTTTTTCTAGACAAATAACCTTTTTTCCAATCTTTCTACAACTAGATCGCATAAACTTCTGTGTGTGTGTGTTGCAATGCAATACTCATGATTGTTTCTCCTACCATTCTAGCTAGTAGATATCCATTTTTGACCCCTATTTATCCTCTGAATCGAGACCACCTCATAACATCTCAACATAGATTTCAGACAACCAACCTCTTCCCTCGTAAAGTCAGAAATGGTAACAAATCACGAAAAGTGGAGATGGCCAACCCAGAGATCCAACCTATCTACTTTGAGCGCATTGGCAATGCCTCCTGAAATTCCACCATCATACATTCTACTAAACACCTACACCACAACCACAAATAGAAAGGGGAAGAGAGTGTCTACCTGCCTCCATCCTTTTGATCCCTTGATGAAACCTTAGAGCATTCCATTTATCAAGAATGAGGTTGAATCAATTAAGAGCATGACTGAGTTTAAAACATGATTTTAAATAGCGAGTCAGAGTATGGCTCGCCTAAATATTGAAACAAGTACGACTCAACTAAATATTAACTGTAGGCACATTTTCTTTATCATGTATGCTTTTAGGTTTACGATCCAGTTTGCATCGAACCAGTCAAAAAACCCTTGATGCACTTTGCTATGGACCTATATTATAGGACCACCTCTTGGATGAAAAATAGTCGGGTAGCCACATCAACTAGGAGTTCCATATCTATTCTGGCTCAATCCAATTTAGGCCACATTCCAATTTATTCATATTCATGGAACTAATAAAAGCATATTTAAATAGCAATGATATTGTTCATTATGAAATCCTATAGAGCCTCGATGACTTTGGCTTTCACATGGCTCACATTACATAACAGAGTGTTTTGGAGTGATCTACTAGGAAATAATTGTCGAGAGATTTCTCTCATAACCATAAGGCCTTCATATTTTCAGATCATCGTTCTCGGATTCTTTAATTGTCGAAACGTAATTTCCATACTGTCCTTAGATAGGCTTCCATAGTAAACCTGGAAAAATGGCAGATATCCTTCTTGTCATAGAACTTATAGCTATCCAATCTATTAATTATCATTTGTTGTATTTCCAAGAACGTCAAATGACAACTGTAGAGGCAGAAGGACCAGAGGGTCACTTGCCATATGAAACTCATTGCCCCGTAATTGTAAGTGTAGATCTTTCTTGTCAAAACAATCATGAGATGAACCAAGTCCCATCCTTTCATCCAATGCATAGATATATGCTAAATACAAAACCAAACATGTATTAATGTAAATTAAGGTAATTGACTTCTTGCATGATTTTTTGGACTTGTGGAACCGACTAGGCATGATAGAGAAAAAATTTGTAAGGATCAAAAACCTATTGAGGGAGAATTTTTAACAAGAGCCCTCCATCCCTCTTACAAAATAACCCTATTAACTCCTTGCCTGGTCTTCTTTTGCCAACTAGGGATGATGAAGGCAAATACTTAGAAGGATCAAAAGGAATCACTCTTCTTTTTTTTTTCTTTCTTTCTTCCAGCTAGTGACGACGAAGCCAAATGCCAACAGCTTGTAAGGATCGAAGGAATCCCCCTATTTACCTGCTAGGTATGATGAGGACAAATGCCAAATGCTTCTAAGGATAAAAGGAATCCTTCTTCTTTTTTTTCTTTTTTTTACACTATCTAGGAATCTCCCTCTTGCATTGCTACTTTCTTGTCACCTAAATAATTTTTCTATTCAATTTATAAAAGCCAAGAATCCCAATTACAATATGTGGCTTGTCAGGGAGATCATGATATATATATATATATATATAGGGAACAGGTTCTATGCGCTCGACCTCACGAGTCTGTCCCATGAGGTCGAGCTGTGTGGGCCTCACCGTGATGTGTTTCGAACATCTACCCCATCAATCAAATGCACCATTCCATTGTGGGCCTTGGTTGCAAAAATCAAGTCAATCCGTGACTTGTGTGTGCCACACCACATACAGAAGTGTAGAGGGGCCGTGCACCATTAAAAGATTCATAATCATTTTTTGGGCCCACCAAGATGTGGTTTGCAAATCCAGCCCATCCATTATGTGTGTCCCACTTGGATGAGGGTTCAGACCAAGTTTCAGACGCATGCAAATTTCAGGCGGGCCCCACCAAGTGCTTTTGTATGTTTTAACGGTGTTTTCACATGATTTTAGATGGTATGGCCCACCTGAGTTCCATATACGTCTGATTTTTGGGATATCCCATAATTTAAAGGGGACCCATCAAATGCACGGTGTTGATGGTCGACACGCATCACGGTGGGGCCCACACAGCTCGACCTCATGGGAGCTTATCGTGAGGTCGAGCGCATAGTACCTTTTCCCATATATATATATATATATATACATACACACACACACACCTCCACAAGTAAGAATCATTAAATAATTCAATAAGAAAGCACAAGCACAAAATGGATCAGTATGCTCCAGAGTTCATGTTCTAAATAAAATGCATAATGCAACAAAAGAAATTACAAACCTGTATACACTCATTCAATGAATCCAACATGCTTGCACAAATCTCAGTCTCAGGCTCCTGCAGGCCAGTTGCAGTCCATGGAATATATACTTCAGTAAGCATGAAAGATTGGATATCAATATATATTAGACAATGAACACAAAATACAGAACTAAAGATGTTAAGTAGCAGTAAATGTGAGGATTACCTTATGTAAAGCTTCAACTAGAGCAGGAATTATGTAATCGGATAGCTGCTTGACATAGGACTCATCACGACCTTGTGCTTGCCCCTTCTCTACAGCTAACTTCGCTGAGCGTAATAGCTCCGGCATGGCTGGGTATAAATATATGGACCATATCAGAAACCTAAGGAAATCTAAAACAAACAATAACAACAAATGCTTAAAACTAAGGATCTATTTAATACCTGAAACAGCAGCCTTCCTAACTTCTTCATGGAAATAAAATTTAAGAAGTGGAACTAAAGTAGGTGCAACCTGCACAATTTGTAACCACATATGATCAATGTAATTCATGTTATGAAGTCCACTAAGATATGGTCCAAGCTCCTGGGTCAAAAGCTATGATTGGAAGATCCGCATCATAACCAACCTGATCAATCCATGGGTAGAACCCCTCCTTCAGCTCATCAGCATAACAACAGAGCATGTTGCAAGCTGTAGCTTTCTCCTCCAAAACACTAGTTTTGATACCTATCCGTTTATCCCCAAGAGTAATGGTTTCAATGCTGCATTAAATATAAAGACATTAACAAAAGTGAAATAGTGATCACCAGAATCATTGCGCTGGGATTTCTTCAAAGTCATCATGGCAAAGAAGGAAAGTGACCAATACAGGCAACAAAACCATCCACACAAATCCTCAAATGGTAATTGGTATAAGAGAGAGATAAGCAGGTGAGACTTCGCTCATTCAGAAAGAAGAGAAGGTAAGAATCCACTCACCAGAAAAGAATTTCTAAATCTAGGAATATTCCAGAATTATTTTTTTTCATACATTATGCCCTTCATGTTTATATATAGTACATAATTAATCCTAATTGCACAACTACTAATAAAAGGACATGAATAAACTAAACCTACGACTTCAATAACTTATGTAACAAGCTAAACCAACTAGGACTTCAATACCTTATGTAATAACTTTGGCTCTTATCCCACTAATGGATTGGTGGACATTTATTGGACGGTGAAGAACGAAAATATCAAATAGTACTATTTCAAATTATAAGTGCCCACAAATTAACAGTTAAAATCATTCAAACAATTTGATTTTTGGATTGTGAATTAGCAACAACGGTCCATAATTTAATTTGTTAATTTTGAGTTAATACATGCCTCATGTACAATTTTTTAAGGGCCCAGATTAGGTGGGACTCCGATTGTGTAGTGTAGCATACACCACCGACCACAGTGGTGTCTTGACATGGCAAAGTTTTGTGGGCCCCCACCGTGATATATTTGTTATATCCCACACCGTCCATCCATTTTGCCATATAATTTTAGGGGACGAGCCCAAAAATGAGGCAAATCCAAGCTGAAGTTTTTAGATGGGCAAAATTGGAGGTAATAGATTGGATTTCGAACTCGATCGTTTTTATGATCGTGTTCTTTCTTTTGTATCATGGATTGAGGTGTAATTCTTTATGCTTATTTGGCCTTTAATCAATAAAATTATAATCTTTCAAAAAAAAATCTACGGTGTTGATTGATATTTACATACATGACGAGGTTGATATGGTAACTAGGGGTGTACACAAACCGTGCTAGCTCGGTTGGCTCGCTCGACTCGAAAAAGCTCGAGTCAACTCGGTTCGAGGCTGAGTTCGAACCGAGTCAAGCCGATTTTTGGAGCTCAAAAACGAGTTCGAGATTACCCCAGCTTAACTCGACTCGGATCGAATCCGGCTCGAACTCGGCTCGACTCGATGCAGGAATATATATACCCTTATAAATAAATAAATAAATAAATAAACCCTACTTACTTTACTCATTTTCCCTTACCCGGCCGCATGAACCCTATCCCCTTTGGCCTTTTCCCTTACTCGACACCCCTAAACCGTAACCCGAGCTCGAGCTCCCCTCTTCCTGTCTTCCTCTCTCCCTCTAGTCTCTCCCTCCTCTCTCAGGCGCTCACCTCGGTCTTCCTCCCTTTGATATTGATGTTGCTCACCAAGTGTTTGATGAAATGACCCAACGAAGTGTGGCTAGTGGCAAGGAAGATATTTACATAAATCAAATACCCATTTTTTCTTGGTTTTTATGTTGCTCAGAAGGTGTTTGATAAAATACCTGTAAAACCATTACCACTGTTTTACAAACAGTAGGATTTTGAAGGTGCAGTATAGTTGTTTGTGGAAATGCTGCACAGGCGAACTCGGCTCAATCTTAGCTCAAATTGGCCTGAGTTGCTGACCAAACCGAGACGAGTTGGCCAGTCAGGCTTGAGGACCGAGCCGAGCTGAGTTCGAGCTGAGGTCAACTAGTGGCCGAGTCGAGCTGAGGCAAGCTCGACTCGGTTCAACTCGATGTACACCACTAATGGTAACATTACTAATGATTGACTTTATCTTTTGCTAATGTTGGTAAGTTTTTATTTAAATATTGTACGATTTGTAGCTTTATGTAAGTTAATTATGTTACAAAAATTGTTATATTTTACTAGTACATTAGGTATTCATTTCAAGTTATGTGAGCACAAAATCCGAATGGTTCACTAGATAAGTCACGTCATGAAACCCTTAGGGTAAAAAAGTTACCCTGTTCCTAAAATCTGGTAGGCGACAACAAAGTGAGAGGGAAGTTCCACCCTTAATTTTCATTGGGGTCCACCTGAGTTACAAAACAACTTGATCTCTTACCCAACCCTTTAAGTTAGACGAAGGGCCTATACAGCCTAGATTGCATATACACATGATGTGAGACGAGTACTCAAAAAGTTCTCATGAGAACTAGTTCACAAGTGAGCATCACTCTATATAGAGAGAGACAGAGTCAATGTTGACTGACATTGACAAAGATGATGAAGTTGATACGGTGATCGTTGTTTATGGTTGACTTTTTGTCAAAGGTTGTGCATTTCTTATTTAGATATTGTAGGATTTGTAGCTTTATATTAAGCTGTAAGTTTTGTAGCTTGGAAGTTTATTTAGGGCGTGTTTGGGCAGTGGGATTAGAAGGAATTATGTGGGATGGGATTCAAAAAACATAATTATTACCCATGGCAGGGATTGTCCCTATTGCCATGGGATCAGATTAATGCCATGCTTGGTTGGTAATACAGTGGTACACTGTATGGATATACCCACCATCATTTGAAATTACTGAGAATAACATACGTGTTATATCTAAACCGTTCATGGGCCTAAAAATGAGGTAGATCCAAAACTTATGTGGCCCCAAAGAAGTTTTCAACGTTAAGTATTGAATCTCTGTTGCTTTCTATGGTGGGTCCACTTAAGTTTTAGATTTACCTGATTTTTTGGCCCATGTTCTAAAATAATCTCGAAAAATGGGTGGATGGTGTGGATATAGCCCACACATCATGATGGGACCTACACAACTTGCTAACATTGAGTGAAATTGGCACGGGACCCAATGCAATTCCATCTAATCTAATTCCAAGCTTTTCCATGCTTTTCCATTCTTCCCAAACCTGGAGTGGAATTGGCACAGGACCAGATGAATCCCATCCCACCTAATCCCTTCTAATCCCACTGCCCAAACACGCCCTTAGATGTTCGTAAGGCTCCGGGCTAGTCTCCAAAATTGCATTCCATCCTTAGGGGAGGACTGAATGGCTTGGAAAAATGGAAAGCTCAAGTTAATTCCGGTGTTTTAAATATCGATGATATCGGCCGCTATATCCCTCGATATATCTTGTATCCCACTTGTGCGATACGAAACGCACAGATAGTGCGATATATCCCACATGTTCGATCTGGTGAGCATTTTCGAATTTCGATCCTTCTATTTTCTGTAAATCATGTTAAATTAGTGTCAAATTGTTACAAATCCATGATTTTTCATTTTTTGCATGAAAAATCATGAATTGGGAGCTTTGATTTTGAGATTTGGAGGAGATGGGGCCGAGTTGCGGAAAATTGAAAAAAATCAAAAATTCTCAATTTCTCGCAAATCATTTGCAATCTGTGTCCAAACATAAAATCAAACATGTATGTAACCTAATCTTGTGATTCTTCTTTTTCTTTTGAATGTATTACTTGTGTTTCTACACGTCTTCTTACATTTATAAATTATATGAATAGACATTGAATATGCTTGCATCAATTTAGTTAGACAATGCATAGATTTAGGACCCCATACAAAGAAAACCTATTATGTGTACTTGTTTTTTGGTAATGTTTTGATTTGTAAGTGTGTATTGATGTCTTTTTTAACAATTACCAAAGTTTCATTGAAAAATTCAACCAATTTCCCAATGTCTCTCCATGTTTCCAACAACAACGATACATTACACGATACAACCGATATATCCCATGTGATAACCGATATGCATCCGTATCCCAAGAATGCGATGTAATGCGATACCGATATTTCAAACACTGGTTAATTCCCAGTTTGGTCTTTTTACATGGGGATCAAAAGATCTTTGGTGGGGTGAGTCATGGCTCCACTTCCAAAGTGTGGTCTTACATGGCACCCCCTAAGGTAGGGGCATTTGCATGGTTAGTGAGGAAAAGGGTGTTAACAATCTTCAAAAAAGATCCTTGGAGATGCAGAATTGAATGATCATCTCTTCATCCATTGCTCGTTTGCTCAAAAGATATGGTACAAGTTACTCGCTCATTTCCAAGTGCACTGGGTTATGCTGGGGACAATTGAAGATCTTATTATGGTGTGGCATGCAGGTGGGATAAGTAAGCAAGGTCAAACGGTGTGGTGACTGGTTCTAATGGTAGTTCTATGGACTATCTGACAATAAAGGAACTTCTTTTTTATGGAGAGATGAGGAGAAAGGAATAATCAGTGCTTCCAAATAAAATTGGCTCAGCGTAAGAGGTGACTAAAAGGGTTAAGCTTGATGTGGTGGGGTGGGCTTCATGTTTAAAGGTCCTTGAAGATTGTAATCTTTATTTTCTGCTTAAAGGTCCTTGAAGATTGTAATCTTTATTTTCTGCTTGGGCTATAATTTCCTCCCCCTTTTTTGGTGTCCTTCTTTCATTAAATTCATTACCTTTCAAAGAAAAAATATTAGGTAATCATGCTATTGAAATTGCTATTTTTTGCTTGTTTATTAGGTATTAATCTATAGTGACAATTTCTTTTCTATCATGGGTATTTTTGCTAATTTTATTTTAGTTTTTAAATGAGGTATTAGTCCAAAAAAAATTAGGTATAAGTTGAGCCAAGCACAATTAGTTGGGATAAGGCTTAGATGGTGATGGTGATGAATTAGGTATTAGTCAGAATGTCAGATACCCTATTAACTTACTATCAGTTAACTGATGGTGATGTCAAATATCCGCACCTGGTATATATCTAACTTCTAGGGATAATATATGAGTCCATATCCGATATCCAAGTCAGATATCAGATGCAGATATTGCATTATCCGACCTATTTACAACTATCCAAGAGAATGTGATTCATAGTTATTTACATTTATGTTGCTTCTATTTGCAATTTTCCACTTCTTTTTCTCCAGTTTTTCTTTTTCTTGGCCTTTCAGCTTTAATGATGTGCATCATCTTTCAAAAAAAAAAAAAAGGCAATTAGGACAAGCACAGCCACAAGGGAAATGTAGAGAATCAATTCATGAGTTGGAGAAAGTAGCTGGACAACGGTACAGAACAGTCAAACAGTACCAGAACATGAATTGGGAAATAGAGACAACGCCCTAACCTAGCAAGTTAAATTAAAAAATAATGGTGGATTAATCGCAAGGAAATCTGTATCAACAACTATCAGCAAGGAGCGATTTGCAACTCAAATAGAACCAGTTAAATCAATAAAATTTCAGCATAGTACATGCTCAAAAACTTGTAGCTCAAACATTTCCACAATCAACATATGGCAAGGGGGCTACTGTGTTTCTGAAAATGCTTTTAAGGAACCCAAGGATGATGTCTAAACCTAAATTAATCCAAAGAATCAAAGTCGATTTAACATTCTTCAGCAATCATGTGCTTGAAAGGTACACATTTCCAAGATGAACAAAAGGAAGTACAAGACACATTGCAATAGGACACCAAGCTTATGAAAATGCTTTGAAGGAGAACCCAAGGATGATGTCTAAACCTAAATTAAGCTAAAGAAAAAAGCAAAATTAATTTAAAATTATTCAGCAATCATATATTGATGTCACATAATAGGAAATAATACAAGTGGTTCAAAAATTGTGGAAGAAAAGGCAAACCTTTCATCATCTGACTCATCTATATCATCATCTGAATCTGCAGATGTAATGGTCACATCTGGTTTAAGTTGAGCAGACTGAAGCAATGGGGGCATCACAACACTCATGTAAGGGAGGAAATCCTGCCCAAGACACTTGCAGAGTCTGGCCCATGCCTACAAGATAAATTTGGAAGTTAATTGATTCAACAAAGAAATCAAGCAGAGCAAGCTCTGTGCATGGTCCCCTGGTAAAGTTAGAAAGTGCAGACAATAAAACATACTTGTAGCATGTAGCTTGTTGTTGGATCATCTGCTTCAGTTGGAGATCCTTGCAGTGTCATAAGCACTTCCATGACCTACCAAGAAATACTGTGAGGATAAGGCAGCCAGACCTAATTATTAATGGAAATCATCCACAAAGCCGAGGAGTAAAGCATACAGAAAAGCCAATATCTGCTGTGAACAAACATCAACATCAACTAACATTTTATTTATTAAAAAAAAAAACAGGATATTGAGTTCATTTTTATGAAATGAGTACAGAAACATTGCTGCCAATGAATTAAAGGTCACAATATAATGAATCCATCAGGGGAAAAAAAAAGAAGAAAAACTTTAATGATGGCACCATTCAGAAATTCAAACATTGAGCATTATTATTTACAAAGAAAAACACAAGGTTCAATAACTACCTGTTTAGCATCTTCCCTGAACTTGTCCTTGCCTACAGCCATTCCAACCAAACTAATGCACTCCATGGATTTCGCACGGAGCATGCGATTAGACTTATCAGTTGCCTTCACTAAGATAACTTTGAGGTAAGGCATGACAGCATCATAATATTTTTGAAAGTGTTCCTGCATAAGATATTTCTTATGTCATGCTTTAAAAAAATAATGGATACATAATCCATGAAACAGGTGAATAAATAGAATTTACTCTTCTTGAAGTACCTGAGATGAATCTGCAACGGATGCTAAAGCTGTCAAAGCCCCCTCTTGGACCATCTGCTTCCCGTTCTGGATTTCACATAAAATAGCAGCATCACATCCCATCACTATTACCAACCTCGCCCTCTAAAAAAGAGGAGGATAAAAAGGAAACCATAAAGCTAAAATAAATATGATTATACCTGTAAGAGTACAAGCAATTTTCCCACTATTCCATCCAAATAAGGTGTTAAGATATCTGGGGTGCAGTTTTCACTGAAGTTGAGAACCGCTGAAGCAGCATGTGCCTATTGAAGAAGAAAAGAACATGAGAGAGACGGAGAGTATTTCTTGTGGAGTGAATGAACAGACAATAAGAATGTTAAAGATCATATGACTTTGTATGTAGGAAAGTGAAGGTACTAATGAAATGAAATCAATGGGAGAAGCAAAGATCAACACCATAGATTGTAAGAACAGTTACATGACGGGTAGTGTTTGATAAACCCATTGCTCATTGGGCAATAAAGCTGGCCTGTAACCGCAACTCCTTTTACTTCTTGTGGCCCAGAGTTTGGCTCCCTCAAACTCAGCCCCTCCAGCATCTTGCCAGTTTTTCTATTAGTTTTCTTTTCTTTCTTTCTTTTTTCTCTTCTTTTATGAATGAGCATATGAGGTGTGCACTAAAAGAATGGGGATGGTGGGAGATCATCCATTTCCCAAATAGCCACTGGTAAAGGCCAATCATGAAGACCCACAAGGGGTTTGTGCAAATGGCTAGAGTCGTGGGTTTGCTCCCCACAGAAGCAAGTTCAATTCCCCTCCCCAGGATTACTTGATGCACCTGGTTTGCAGGTGATTGCATGCATCCTCAGGGATTAGTCTTGCCTTAAAAAGGGGCAGGGACACCCTGTTGTCATCAAAAAAAGAAAAAAAAAAGGCCGATCATGAAGACCCCAATCCCAACAGAAGTTCCCTGTGGCATCCCCACAAAAGGGGGCATTCCGCAGCCCAAGACATGACTCTACTCTTCACCCTTTGAATACAAATGCCAAAGATCTCTTTTGTTGAAAGCCCTGTTATCTTGCTCTTTCTGTATTAACCACAGCAGCACCACCAGGATATGTTGTTGAAAGTCCCTTTATTTTGTTCTATCCATGTTGACCATAGCAGCACCACAAACAAAAGAAACCGTAGAGGTTTTTTTTTTCTTTCCTTTTCTTTTCTTCTCATCTCTTTTTTCCATGCACCACCTAGTGCCATGTTTGAAGCCGATACAGCTTCGATCAAGCATTGCCCATTCCATTTTCAATGGAGTCAACAGCCTACGCCAAACCATGGAGGTGAACTCAAATGAGCAAAGAGATGATAGACAGATTATGTGTACTTGGTCACATAATCAACAGTGCGTAATCATCGCACTCGTTTTACAGAGGTGTTCAATGGTCAGGACTTTGTTTTTGACCATCCAAATGCAATGACACTTGGAAAGACCATATATCTCCAAATCAAAGTATTCATATGGGCCATTGGATGGGCCCCAATCACTATGGGGCCCTCCATACATATCTAGCACATAAACAAGGTGGATCCCATCCCTTGTGGGCCCATGCAAATGAAAGAAAGCAAGGAAAAAGGGAGAGTATGTCCTCCCTTGCACTCACAATGACGTTGAACGGCCGGATCGGGTCGGATCGTCAATCAGACAGCTTGGATGGACCTAACTCCTCCTAAACTCCTCTAACCCTCAAAATTCCCCTCTAGCTCTCTCTAATCTCTCTTAAACACTCTCTTTTCTCTTAAATATCTTTCAAACATCTCAAATTTCTTCTCTTCCTCTCTAATTTCTATCTAATCTTTTCTCTCTCTCTTTTCTCCTCACTCAATGGTGGAAATGAGATGGTATGGAAGCTTTTGTGGTAGAATTTCTTGGATAGAGAGGGGAATTGGAAAAGATGGAGGGGTAGGATGAAAAGAGGGAAAGAAAGAGGGGAGTTGCTTAGCATGGGTAAGGGTGTGGATGAATGATGTGAGGCATGGGCTTGTTTGATTGATGAGGAGAGAGAGAGAGAGAGAGAGAGAGAGAGAGAGGTGAGTGATTGCTGAGTAGATTGATTGGATTGCCTCGGAATTTGTGCAAGTGGAGCCCACACCACGCGTGTGTTGCACGACCCACCTCGAATTGCGTCAAAAATTACAACTTCTAATCTAGGAGTCAAGATGGGGCGTAACACGCGGCGTTGGAATTGCAGCACTTGGGCAGTCGCCAAGGTACAAATCTTTGGTCATTGCAGTACTGAAATAGAGTTACGATCGAAACTCGCCGATCTGGCCCACCTGGAACGTGCTGGCACAGAAAATGAAGCATACGGTCGATCTCACAGGGTTACGGGTCTTACACTTGCCATTATTGTTTCCCCACACCAACTAACCTCCTAAAATCCAAATATCAAAGCTTTGTATTGTGACAAAGCTCTAGTTAGGAAAACTCCCTCTAATGCAGGACAATTAACCACTTCCTCTAAAAGTTTGATGCAGGACAATTAACCACTTGCTCTAAAAGCTCGAACTGTTAGAGTATGGCAAATTAATCCCTTTATCTCATGGCCCAGGCCCCAAATCCATGGGAACCTCCTCGTGGGCACCAAATCCATGGGTTCCGCCCTCTCATGGGCCCCAAATTCATGGGCTCTACCTCACATGAGCCACCCACCTCCATAGGCCCCAAATCCCCTGAGTGTGCCCCTGCATCCCACAGGCCACCCCACTCGAGCCCGGTGTGAAAATGTCCCCGCATTAAAGCTCGAACTGATAAAGTATGACAAATTAATCCCTTTATCTCATAGCTCAGGCCCCAAATCCATGGGTTAAGTCCTCGGACGAACCCTCCCTGTGGACCCCAAATCCATGGGTTACGCGCCCCCTTATGGACCCCAAATCCATGGGTTCCACCTCACACGAGCCCCAAATCCATACGTCCTGCAAGCCACCCACCCCAAGTGTAACCCTACATCCTACTGGCCACCCCACTCAAGCCCAGTGTGAAAATGCCCCTGCATTACTCTCCCCCATATATATATATATATATATATATACATATATATATATATACATATATATATATATACATATATATATATAAGGTTACGCATTCATTAAACTAAAAGAGAGAACAGCAGGAAAAAGAAAAAAACAAAACAAACCAAACCAAAGAAACAAACAGGCAACACTGAGATAGCATAAGCCCTTAAGCAACAAGAAAAGAGAAGTCCTCTTCCCTAAGGGAATCGGCGTACGTGGCCCACTTGATCACCAAGTGAGAAGTCCTCTCGCCCATATTTATGGGCAATGACTTGTTTACACAATCCTTCCTTTTCCTCCCCAAACCTTTGCAACCACTTCCCCCGAAAAACATAGGCTAATGTCACTTATGAATTGCAATCACAACACCCATTACATATCACATTGACAAGACTTAGCTACTTCCAGACCTAGAATAAGGTTGATCTGTACCACACATGTCTGATTGACTTGTAATCTTGGATATGTCACTTATGACTTGTCAATGTGATATGAAATGGGTGTTTACACAATCCTTCCTTCCCCTCCCCAAACCTTTGCAACCACTTCCCCTGAAAAACATAGGCTAATGTCACTTATGAATTGCAATCGCAACACCCATTTCATATCACATTGACAAGACTTAGCTCCTTCCAGACCTAGAATAAGGTTGATCTGTACCACACATGTCTGATTGACTTGTAATCTTGGATATGGCAGAGGATCCAACCATCAAAGTTGGATAATATGGTATGGAGAGATCGGAGAATATGAAACTTAATAGGGAAGCTGCTCGACAAGAAAGTATCAACAACTTCTTCATAGACTAATTATCAACTCAAGATTCACCATCTCAAGAATGTAAATCATCAAAGTCTATATCGACAAGATAGAAACCAAATAAGCTCTCTAAAGTATCTTGCCAATAAATCTTTGGGTCTAGGGTGATCATGATCATTTTATTTTTATTTTTTATTTTTAAATGCCCAGTAAAAGTCCTACAGACCAAAAGGCAAAATAAACCTGCAACTAGTCGAAGAGAACTTGTAAGGTTACGAAGAAAGCGAGTCTAAGATTACAAACCCAACTATTCTTGTAAAAAGTACAAAAAAGAGCTAGCTTGTCAAAGAACTAAAGTTTGACTCCTGTAACATCCTATACGACATACATTTAAGCTTCACTGCCTAAGAGGTAAAGGGAGCAAGGGACTCTCTCTCTTTTCTTCTTGTTTTCTATATGATATGGGTGCACATACACAACCAAGAGATACTTTTTTTAACGATATAACCAAGAGATGCTTGAGCACAAAACACTATGAAAACCTCCAAGCACCAATGCCAAAATCCTGGCCGCAAAATCTGACAGCCATCACTTTTGTAAGTTCGTAAACCACACTCCATTCTATCAATGAGTTTCCCCTTTGCTCGCATGACATCCCACAAAGAACATTCCTTAATTTTGCTGAACAACCTAGACTATATCTACTGTTAAACCCCTGAAAACTGAGAAAGATTACACTTCAATTATGTCAACGTACTTCCAAACCATATCACTGCCCTCCAACTAAACTCTTTTAAAACACCAACAGAATTTATCAATACAAGTCATTCATTTTGTTCAAGGACATACAAGTCACTCAATGTGAGGTCACAAAATTCTGACAGTAGCATACAAACATCATACCATTCTGCTCGAGGAGAGTTGGGGTCCAAAACCATTCCGCTTTGAACTCATGTGGAAATGATGGTTTCTATGATTTCGTTAAGAACTGGTGGCCGTAAAATCTCAAGTTAATATAAGCCAAACTAAATAATTGGAAAAAGGAATTCCTAAACAATAGGAATAAAGCTGTGGAAGAACTCCTTGGTGAAATCCATGGACTAGACATGAAGGAAGAAGGGGGTAACAACCAGATATGTACCTTGTCGTCTTCGGAATCAAAGCACTTGAAAGAAGAAGAAATCAAATGGTGTCAAAGATTGTGGGCATTGTGGTTAAAGGAAGGAGACAAGAATACACGTTTTTTCATAGCATAGCTAGTGCAAGAGCACGAAACAATTGGATAAGCAGTTTATTGGTTGAAGGACAGAGGTTAGAGGAGAAGTAATGCAGGGGCATTTTCACACCGGGCACAAGTGGGGTGGCCTGTGGGATGCAGGGGCACACTTGGGATGGGCGGCCCACGGAACCTATGGTTTTGGGGCCCACGAAGAGGGTTCGGCCGAAGACCTAGCCCATGGATTTGGGGCCTGGGCTATGAGATAAAGGGATTAATTCGCCATGTTCTATCAATTAGAGCTTTTAGAGCAAGTGGTTAATTGTCCTACACCCTTGAAATGCATTTATCGGAAGAGGAAATCAAAAGGATTGTTGATTCCATGGGCAAAGACAAGGCCCTAGGGCGCAATGGATTCCATTTGGCTT
This sequence comes from Magnolia kwangsiensis, assembly GCA_037074715.1. Taxonomy (NCBI): domain Eukaryota; kingdom Viridiplantae; phylum Streptophyta; class Magnoliopsida; order Magnoliales; family Magnoliaceae; genus Magnolia; species Magnolia kwangsiensis. The sequence continues at coordinate 11,887,653 of CM073571.1, forward strand.
TCGGTCAAACTTTTTGGAATGTAGTAAAAAAGGACATGGTGGAGTTTGTGGAGGAATTTTGAACGTCAGGGCAATTATCTAAAGGGATGGGGGCAACTTTCATAAACCTAGTACCGAAAAAGGATGGAGCCAAATCACTAAAAGACTTTAGACCAATTAATCTTATTGGTAGCCCATACAAAATCTCGGCCAAGATCTTAGCATCCAGATTCAGGTTAGCGTTAGCTTTGGTTATTTTGGAGAATCAAGGAGCTTTTGTTGCAAACAATCTGATTCTAGATAGTGCTCTTCTAGCCCACGTATACATAGATTCAAGACACAAAGAAGGAGACAAAGGTGTGGTGTGCAAACTAGATATCGGGAATGCCTATGACCATGTCGACTAGGGGTTTTTGAAATATATATTGAGAAGAGTTGGGGGTGGAAACAAATGGATTACTTGGATGTGAGCATGTTACTCCACGTCTTTCTCGATTTTGGTAAACGGTTCCTCAAAAGGTTACTTTAAAGCATCTAGAGGGATAAGGCAAGGTGATACTCTCTCCCTGTTTTTATTTGTGGTAGTCGCAAAGGCTCTGAGTAGAATGTCGGCAAAAGGACAAGAAGCAGGACTCATCCATGAATTTAAAGGAGTGCATGAAGGAAGCTAGGTATCAAACTTGCAATTCGCAGATCACACAATCCTATTTTCTGAAGCAAAGACATCAAAGGTGGATAACCTAAGGAAAATTTTGGGTTGCTTTCAAGCAGTGTCAAGATTGAAGATAAATGCAAGGAAAAGTGAGATGCTTGGAATCGGAATTTCTAAAGAAGAGCTTTCATTATATGTGATTACATTTGGTTGTGCATTTGATTGTTCCCCTCTACCTAGTCGGGTATTCCATTGTGTATAGCCAAACCAACTAAACACCTCTGGAACAGGGTAATTGAGCGATTTGAAGGAAGCTATCTAGATGGAAAACGCGTCACCTCTCATTAGCTGGGACTAGGAGAATTATGGCAATTAAAGCAGCCCTCTCAAGCCTTCCCATCTATTCATGTCTTTATATAAATGTCCAAAGTTAGTGTTAAATAAGTTGGAAAAGTTAAGACGTTACTTATTATGGTAGGGGGCAGAAGATAAACAGAAATTTCATTCGCTAAAATTTTGCTAAAATGGGAAGACATATGTAAGCCAAAAGCGAAAGGGGGAGCAGGAATCAAAGTGTTAGAGTCCATGAAATTAGCACTTTTTGGTAAATAGCAATGGAGGTTCGGTGCGGAAGAGGGAAGACTTTGGCATTCAAGAGGGGGGATGAGAGACTAAAAAATCTTCACATTATCATGCTTCCAGAATATGGAGAGCCATAGTTTCAGTTGGCTTGCTATTCAATCGAGGACTGGCTTTTTCCCTAGACGGGGGGAATCGCCCCATTTTTTGGAAGAAGCGTGGTGCGGAGACAAATCTCTGAAGCACGATTTCACTTGGCATCTTTATCATCGTCAAAGAATATCTTAGTCTCCACATATTATTCATTAGTAGGTGGATCTCGAGTTTGGTGCCACCCTTGTCCAAGAACTCTAACATGTGAGGAAGCAGCATATTACACTCTTTTATTAAATCGATTCTATAACTTTCATCTAATGCCATCACTGGAGGATTCTATGGTGTGGAAGGCTTCTCCTTCGGGCTCATTCTCAGTTAAATCATTCTATAAGTTGCTACCGATCCCAGGGAAACAAGAAGGAAACAATTCTTCCACACATTCTAGTACTACCAGGTGCCTCCTAAGGTGGCCTCCTTTCTATGGCTAGTTGGAGGCAATTGTATCTTAACCATAGACAATCTCCAAAAACAATTCATGATACACTCCCAAACGTATGTCCGTTATGCATAGAAGACGTTGAATCGGTTGATCCATTGCGAGTTCGTACAACAAATCTGGGTCTCCTTTTTATCATGTTTCGAGGTCTCATGAATAATGCCATGGTGGTGGATCTACTTTGGGCATGGCATGGAAGTGTATTACAGAAAGAGAAGAAAACAACATGACGGCTTGTTTTGTTAGCAGTAGTATAGAGCACCTAGCAGGAATGAAATCGAAGATGCTTCCTCAACAAACAAAGTCCACATGATCAAGTTGTTAAATTATCAAAGAAAGAGATTTTAGAGTGGGCTGCTAGGAATCAGGACAGAAACATGGATTTTGTGGTATGTGTCTCAATTATAGGGTCTGCAAGTATAATCTTTTTGTGATTCTAGTCTCTTTAGGGTTGTCTATAAAGAAAGTTGTATGGGTGGTATTCTCGCTGTTTTTTCGGCATCTACTTAATAAAATAACATTATTTCACTCTTCGAAAAAAAAAAAAATCATATCATCAATGATTACAGAAACTCATTTGGAAAATCAGGATATGGCTGATCTTAGAAAGTTTCACTTGTGACTTGAAATTTCATGAATTCCTAATACTTATTGGACCACTTGCACCAAAAGTAACTAGTTATGAGGCTCCAAATTCTTTTACTATAAACAAGCCTTACTTCTCATAGCCTGCATCTTAATGGAATTATGACATCCATTCTTAGTGCCAATTGACAAATGGTCAATTCAACACTCAAAGTCTTTATAGAGAAACAACTATATTTACCATGCTCTTTCTCTCTAAAATCAAAGGCACTACAAAGAGCCAGTGTAATCAAGAATCAAACTAACATCGCATGACAGTAGCAACTACCAATGCAGACAACAAGATCATCGAACCTGCATATAAGAGAATCGATGTCATGAACTGGTCATTGTTTCAGTTTCCAATGATGTGATTGTGTGTTTAAGAGAAATCCATTGTATCTAAAAAGCGAGGAGATGATTAAATGTTGGGCCGGAAGCCACAATGACAGAAATCTACCTACCTGTACTCGAGGATTCTGGAAGTCATCCATAGACGAGGATAATGCAGGCAGCACCCGCTGATGAAACTGCACTTGTAGATCTGGACCCAAATCCGTAGACAATTGCCCGATCGCATTAATAGCTGCCCAGCGCACGCGAGGATGTGGGTCTTGAAATGAGTTCAAAACCATTGTCACCACTTGCTCCAGATTTTTTAGCATCACCTGAATGATGTAAGAAGGGAAGGAACACCAATATAAATAAGAAACAGTTTGATTATCTAACATACATGATGACAGTGCAACAAGTGTGGTTTGAGACCTAACTAGAAGCTGCATCATCAGAAGGAAAAAGAAAAGGAACGAAACAAAGGAAATCCATTGTCGACTCAACAAACCCACCAAAGAAACATGCTAATAAAGTAGGACGCTCCTACCATCATCATCATAACCTTGCCCCAGCTATTTGGAATCAGCAAGGTAAAAAAGCTCCCAGATCAACTACTAAAATGCAGGGCAAGTAATATGATCTGAATTACATAAATTACTTAATTATAAATTGATAGATTGCTGCAGAAAACAGAAACAGCCCAGTGATAGATTGCTGCAGAAGATAACACAGTTTCCACACCATCATAAGCTACAGTAGTACAGTAGTGTTGAGCATAATGGGTCCTCCGTGATGCATACATGACATCTCAAACCTTCAGGTGGGCCTCCCAAGCTTGGCCTTGAGCACAAACTCAGGCTGATCAAAATCTCAGGTGGGCCACACCACAAGGAATAGATGTGAGGGGCCGTCCACCCATTAAAACCATCAGATTGTGTGAGCCCCACCATGGTATATAAATTCCATCCAATCCAAATTAAGCAACACGCCAAAAATAGGCCATTAAGAAAAGTCAGGTACGCCAGACCATTTTTTGGCAAGATTTATGTTGTTCACTCTGCTGTGACTCACCTGGGTTTTGGATTAGCTGATTTTTCGCCTGTATGGTGAACATGAAGGGGCACACATGAAGGCACACATGAAGTACAGAGTGGATTTCATACACTCATCACAGTAGGACCAACAAAGCTCGCCACTATCATAACTTACAGTTGGGTCGCATAGGCCATTCCAAGACTCAAGTGGGTCACACATGATTTTAGTGGTTTTGTGCATGATATTAAAGTATTCCCTCTTGTGGGGCCCATGTGAGTTTTGGATCAGGCTGATGTCTAAGCTACAAGTTGTAATGAGGGGGTGCAACAATGAACAGAGTAGAAGTCATGGCATGCACACATAATGATGGGGCCCACACAGGTCAGCACTATAAGATCTGGACACAGATACGCGCGCACACACAGAGCGAGAGGACCCATGTAAGGACCAATGCAAGAGATATTTGAGAAACATTGACACTCACACAAAGTATGGTTTTGTACGCAATAGCACGGATCCATCATATAGGAGCATACATGTATGATGTACCTTAATCCAAACCATCTAACTGGTAGACCCCATGCCCCATGGGTGTAACTTGAAAATTAGATTGCTTGGATGATCCCGTTGAACTTGGAACTGCGTGTATTCATTATTAACTGTTCATTTAATGGACACAAATCCATTCACTAGGATGATCCAGTAATGAAGTACCCTTACTGCAACTTAAGACTGTAAGAATGAAATTAATTGCCAAAACAGAATTACTACCAGATTTGAATGAACAAAACATCACAATTAGTAGTGTAGGAGGATACACATAAAAGCGAATAGGAAAAGAAAAACAAAGACTGAACAAAACATGTAAAGACACAAGAGGCAACAAAGGCAACGACTCAAGAGGCAACACATGACACCATTGTAATTCATGCAAAGTGAAGAAACATTCTTGACTTCTTGCAATATTCAAGCTCCAAGGAAGTCACACACCCCATAAGGGACTTATTTAGCAACAATTAAAACCCTAAAGCGAAAGTGTTCTATACTAAAATATTCTTTAAGCATCATTCCAGTCAGCCTTACATAGAGGTAGTGCATACATGTGATTTTGTGGGACCCGAACTTGTGATTCAGTGGGTATAACTTGACGTCAAGTTGCAGGATCAAGAAGGAACTTCCAAGATTCAACCCTGTTATCGTGATTGGCCATGGACACTATTGGTAGGTCCTTGGTCGGCAGGGATCTTCTCAAATGGAAAATACCTTCGCTTCCTCTTTTTGCATCCTAGAACATGAATTGGTTCTCAATAGTTAACCTTCTTCACTGGTAATGGCGCCTTCCTTCATGACACATTTCTTGGTTCAATCATATGGTTGCTGCCTTTTGCTCATCACCACATCACTTGACATTGCTTGGAATGCCCTTGGTCATCGCAGAATCAGTCTTAATGTCTTCATCCATTCAAGGAGCACCATTCATCATTGGCTTGAGAGTGATCTCTTTCTGATCTGAAAGAAAACTACGGCATTCATGAACCCACAATATTTCATGCAACAACCATATGTCGGCAGTCAGCCAAGTAGAAGGTGACAAGCTCTTAGTGGGGCAATCTCATGACATACCACCTCAATGTAATATTGTCATACAGAGTAAGTAACCAGGCATTGACGGGCCACTCACATGAGCTCATTGCTTATTCAAACAAACCAATGGGGTTGTGGGTACTTTTCCTGCTTATGACTGCAAATGATCAATCATCCTCTATGAAAAGAGGTTCAAGCTACTGCCATTGTCAATGTTGACCTTGGGTTTTTCCTCACATACACCCCATGTGTGGAAGACATTGAGACGCAACCAGTCTTCATCTTCTTCGTCCTTAGGAACTGCCCCGATATGCTTAATGAAAGAAGCTATGGGACTTTCCTGTGGGCCATGGCCATGAAGTGTTACTTCAATATTATCTGCACCTGTTTCCTCTTAATGAGTCTTCCTCATTAATAGTCCCTTCTTCACAAAGGTTGAGATTCTACGTTGGGAACATGGACCCTTGCCTTCACACTCGTGGCAGGTGGCATTATGAAAATTTCCCTTTGAAGTTTCTCTTGTTTCCTTCCACCCCTTATGACTATTATGTTGTGGGGTCCTTTGGATGCTGCCTATGGTGATCATGGAAGATCGTGGACAGATGCCAGCAATTCCAGGCAATAAAAACCCTCCAGATTGATAATTGTTGTGCTCATCTGTCATCCATCTATGCTTCTCCTGTGTACACAATGTAACCTGATATGCTTCCACTCTCCAGTTGAACCTGAAACATATCATTTGAATATTGTTTCTGATCTGTCTGCAATAACGAGCTCCCACTTCCAATTCCATTAAATCGTGCATCAGCCTCCTACCGTAATACTACTGGGTGTACTCCTCAACAGTCGGGATATCTTATTGCAGATCTGAAAGTTCCCTACACATTTTAAATTCGTAACTTTTAAAAAAAAAGGAATCTTTACTTCGTCTTGGCCTTCATTTCTCCACAACTTGAAATGGGTGGAAGGCCACAACAGCGCAGATCTCTCATTACCAAGTTCCACCATTTCATGGCCGGTCCCATTAGTTTTAGCCCATAAAACCATATCTTAACTTCTTTGACCACATGAAACCATTCCAAGTAATTTTCAACAATTCTACCCAATCGTGGAAAACATTTGGGTTTTGCTACCATTGCACTCTCAATCAGCATTTTCACATGCTTTGTTGGATCTTCAGCACAAAGATATTGGACATACTTGGGATAATCATAACAACAGGTAAATGACCTGCAGGTGTCCAAGATCCTTCCTACGGCACTAGAGTTGTGGATGCCGTCTATAGCTCTCAATAGGGGTGTAACTTAGGTTGGGTTAACCTGAACCCAATTGGCCCAACCCGAACTGTGGGTCATGTTGGGTAAAGATTGAGTTGGGCTTGGTTGAAAATCCTCAACCCAACCTAGGTTGGGATTGGGTTGAGGCCTTGAGCAACTTGACCTTATATGTAGTATATACACATGTGGGTTATGACTAATATTTATGATATTAGGTTATAACTAATATTTATGATATAAATGTAAAATCATGGCACAGAGAAAAAAGAGTTCATGCAAGTTTGACCTGCATGATCAACAAACACCCTTTCTCTCTTTCTGAAAGATAACTCCCATTATATTTGGCAAACATTTTCACATTGATCACTACTTAATGAATGACACAGATATTTGACACGTGTCATGACAGTATATTGGGATCTTTCACACATGTTCCACCTCCTCACATTAGGGGCAATTCGTTGAATATTCATGACTCATGATTCACAAATCATGAATCTGTTAGAAAGGTTGGAATCATCTACAGCTTGTTTTACGAAGTCCACAAAACACCCAAGCTCCATGGGGCTCACCATGTCAAATATGTGACGTCTAATATGTCCATTTCTTTAATTTTATGTTTTTTTAATTTATGAGTGGTGATTATAGAATTTATTTTGCTAGCATTGTTTCAGTTGTTATATGCATTACTTTAGTGATGTTATTTGACGGCTCAATGCAATGTTGTCAAAATTGTTATCGTATTGCAAATTGTAATAAGGATTGAATCGCATCGAATCGCAAATTGTATCGTAAATTGTAATTTTTTTCTAAATTCTTAAAAAATTATATGAAAAAAAAAAAAGCAAATCAAAAAAGATTAAAAACTCATCAATCATCCATTTTCCATCTACATGTACCAAAAAAGTAACACATGCCATGGTATTATCAATGAAAAAATGCATATGGTATACAAATTATGATAGTAAAGGATCCTTGTCATTTTCTGTTGTTTTCTTTTGTTGTCTTTCAAAAAAATTACCTTAAAAAACATGCAAGAGTCCTTTAATAATTCGTTCATTTGTACCTTTCTTCAATGTGGAATCATGTTAGGAAAAATGGCATTTAATTCCATTGTGAATAAAAAGATATCTTGCTTTCTTTGTTTTGGGTTTTTGAATATCAAAATCCCCAACTCTTTCTCTTTCCTCTCTGTCTCAAAAGAAGAGGAATGAGGATATTTTCAATAGGGGAGTGTCTTTTTCATGCTTTATAAGCAAAAGGGTATAAAAAAAGAAGGAGAAAATTGAATAAAAAATCAATTTTATGCAAATTTTCGGCCCATCTACACAAACAACGATTATAAATGATTTGCAATTTAGGTGTACGGTTCAAATCACACACCCATATGATACAATATGAATCGTATGATTCTAATAGCACTGGTTAGATGTTTTATTTTTTTGTTAATTTACTAGCTGCAATTTACTAGTTGCAAGTGTTAACCGACCCAACTAACCTAACCCAACGCAACCCACATTTCAATAGGGTCGAGTATTCAATATCGTGGGTTCAGTTGGGTCTAGGGTTGGTTTGGCCTTGGGCTGACTCCTCTCGAGGGTTAGGTTGCGGTTGGGTTGACCCTCAAAATCACCCAAGAAATCCGCCTTGCACCCTAGCCCTCATGCTCATAAATGTGATTCAAATCACCTCTGCACCGGCATCTGTAAGCTAACTGCCAAGGAGACCGATTTCCTAACTCTTGAATGGCATTAGCCGAAGCCCTATAATATCTCTCTTACCATTAACCGCTAAAGCGATCACTCAGGTGCTCGTCTTGCGTCGTTCATCCTCAATGATGGCAGTGGGACATTTACTTGTCTCAATTGTTGTAGAATTTGTTGGAACCAAGGTATTCAATAAAGGCAATTAACACCGGCCAATATGGGTGCCTTAACAGGCGTTACGGCCATTTTAAATACAAATGCATCTGCCTCGTAACACCCATTACAGACATTTTTTTTCCTGTAATGGCCGTTTCATAACTTTTTTTTAATACCTCGGTTGGTATGCGTTTGTCTAGCCTTCTATTGCCATTCTAGGAATGTATGAAGCCCTGCTTCTTGTGAGCATGATATTCTGAGATGAAGAATGGTGTAAACAGTGCATTGCAATCAACAAACCGGTCCATTTAAATGTGCAGGCACACAAATCTGATTGCAATATAGATCCAACCACTGTTTTAATCAAAGGGGATGGATCTGTGGATTGGTGGGACTACAGCTTTGATTGATTGGGGTTGATGGGGATAAACTTGAGAGTTAGGGACCTAGGGCTATAGATTTAAAGTTTTGGGAAAGGGGAAAAATAGGTATTATTAGGGTTAGATTTCTTGGATGGGCTTGTTGAATTTAGGGCCTGTTTGGCTTTCTGGCTCAAGTGTAATTACGTTGTAAATGAGTAATCATTATTTACCAAGGTAATAACCTGCATCTTTTCCAATGCTGACTTGACCGGTTACTTTTAAAGCACTTAAATTGAGGAATTTGTAAAATAAATATGGGGCCCACCATAATGTGTGTTGCTTATCCATACCGCCCATTCATTATGCCAAATGAATTTAAGGCATGAGCCCAAAAATTAGGCAAATCCAAAGGTCAAGTGGACCACACCACACGAAATTATAAGAATTGAATGGCCTACCATTAAAAACTTGTGGAGGCCCTTAGAAATTTTAGATCAGGCTTATATTTATATTTTTCACTTATCCATGTCCATGTGACCCTATGAACGGGTTAGATAGTGAATAAACCTCAATGTGGGCCCAGTAAAAGAATCGACTTTCAACAGTGGACAAATTAAGTCCATTGTTTCCTTTCATGTGGGCCAATTGAACATTAGATCTTCCTAATTTTTTCGGATCAAGCCTCAAAATATTCTAATAAAACCAGTGGACGACATGGATATATTATATACATTATGGTGGGGCCCACAGATTTAAGTCAACATTTTTGGACCGGTTTTCTAGGTGAAATTACTCATTCATTTCCAAACAAGCGAAAAAATGTAATAATTACTTCTTTACAGCGATTTACCTGGATTATGGAAAACCAAAGAGGCCCTTAGGAATTAGGGACTAAGAGAGTTTTTTTATGGGTTTGGGATGGGAGTGGGCACAGTAGGATTTTGAAAGCCTTAGGATGTAATGGAAACGCGTAGTTTTGATGGGTTTGCAATGGGGACATAAGGCAAGATTAATGAACATGCCTTTTTTCCAAACTTCCCAAGGGATACAAGCTGCTCCAATACCAATTAATGCTACTAGAATACCAATTAATGCTAGTAGATTCAAAGAACAAAATTAATTGCCATAAAAAATTTTGCGTATCAGATTTGAACAATCAATACATCACAATTAAGTGTGTAGGAGGATCCACATGCAGAAAGTAGGAGAAGAGAAAAAAGAAAAAGAAATGACGGTATGGTGAGCCACACATGCCAAGACTGAAGAGGCAACACATGCCAAGGCTCGAGGCAACACATGGCAAGACCCAAGAAGGCAACACATGCCACCATTGCAATTCACACAAAAAGAAGAAACTTTCTCAACTTTTCTCAATATTCAAGCTCTAGAAAGTCAAATGTCACCTAAGGGACTTACTTATAACCTAGGAACAATGAAAACACTAATAGGAGGAAAAGACTAAATAGCACAAATCCAACCCTTAAGTGGGGATAGTTTCAACTTTTTACATTAATTTTAAGGCAAAAAACTAAAAATAAATAAACATATGGTCCTTCAGGTGGACCCCATGTTTGGTTCACGTCATCACATGTGACCATGTGGGACTTGCACTTGTGATCTAGTAGGGTAAGCATATGGGACTTCAGATATACTTGCATCAACACATTTTTCCAAGTCTAACAAAGTGAACCAGGATTACGGTGAATGCAGTGAACCACAAAGCAGAGGGGGAGGGAGGGGTGCTAAATCATCTGAACTAATCAGATAGTAGAAAAAAGTCGGTGCCAGTATTCTAAACTTCAGCTACAATACCATTTTATTTCCTTACCTAACCATTAGACAAAACAAATTTTTGAAGTTGGAACCAGTAACAGTCAATGAACTCTACACATTTCCTACAGAATTCCACTATTTATCGAATAAGATTCTAATGAATTGGGAGCTTTTCCAACAGGATTCGATCACATGAACATAATTATGCCATTTATACCTTTGAGCATCCCTCTGCAATCTGAGCAAGCGTGATGAGCGCAGCGTGATGCTTCTGCCACTCTGGTGCAGCCAAATATGCAGGCAACAGCTCCGATGCAACAGGAACAATCGTATTCCCACCCAATGCAATCGACAACCTATCCAAACACTCTTGCCCAACACTGTAATTACTCGTCTCCCCTGCATCCTCATCCTCACTCTCGGCATTATGCCATGCAGGATCGTCCTCAATATCCAGCAGCATCTTCATCAAAATTGCAAAAAGCCGCCCAATAAACTGAGGCAGCTTGCGCATCATCCCGGGAGCCCGCTCCCTGGCCTCAGCAAGGGTGATCACAAACTCAATCGCCAGGTGGCGGGTTCCTTCCTCAAGCCCATCAGCCTCGGCAATCTGCAGCATGGCGCCGACAACATCCACCAGCTGGCGCCGCAAGAACTTGGGTTCGGTGCCAGCGAGCTCGATGAGGAGCTCGAGCGCTTCTTGGGCCGTTGCCTCCTGCCCGGAGTTGAGCGCCTCGGTAAGGGTCCGCATCATGGGTGGGAGGAGGTCCTGGAAGCGGTCACGGTCAGATGGAGACGAGAGGCACTGGATGAAATTGATGGCAGCACCAAGGGCGGCAATCCGGACGTCAGATGACGACGAGGTGGACAGGCACTGGAGGAAGACGGAATGGAGGGTGGCAAGATGAGGGATCAAGGTTTCGGCAGTGAATTGGGAGAGCTGGGCAAAGATCAGGAGGGCGGATTCTTGGAGGCGGACAGAATCGGAGGTGACAGACTGGAACATGAAGGGGAGGAGCTCGGGCCAGGCGTTGTCTGGGAGAAGATTGGAGGCGAGCTCGGAAATGGTGTCGCAGAGCTTCTTGGAGATGGATTTGGAATCCTCGCGATGGACGGAGGACAGAAGGAGGGATTTGAGGGTGGATTGGGTAGGACCTGAGAGTCGGGGCCAGAGGTAAGAGTCGTCGCGGGTGAGGAGCTTGCGGAGGAGGATGGCGGACATGGCGCGGAGCTCAACGGACAGAGAGGAGTGGAGGAGGTGAGTGAGTTTGAGGGCAAGCGTATCGGGGTGAGTCTGCTTGAGATGGTTGAAGACCGACTCGGCGCTGGAGCGCTGGTCGTTGGCCGTCGACATGAGGTGGGAGACGAGGGTTTCGAACGGGGCGGGATCGGGGCCCAAGATCGATTGGATGGCCGAGTCCAAATCCATGGTCAGAAATCGGGCGAGTTACGAATGGTTGGATTCTGGTTTTACGGGATGGAGGCGTTTCTTTTGGTTTTTCGCTCTCTTGCTGGTGCTGCCTCCGTGAAACGAAAGAGGAGATATGCAGGAGAAGGAGAGGGTTTTGTATGGGTGGGTTTTTGTGGGTTAGGGTAGGGTTAGGGTTAGGGTTAGGGTTAGGTTAAGATTAGTTTAATCCGAGACTGGTTAAGGCTAATTGTGGGAGATGTTTTTTTCTCCGCTATCCAACGCGTATGGAAAATAAGTATCCACGCTCTACATTTGGTTTGACATGTGCTACGCGTAGCGCGATCCGGACCGTCTGTATGGTTTGTCCCACCATGGGAATGGACCGTCACCAACAATCTTAGTGATTGACGATGAGGAATCGTATGATCCGTGGACAATATTTGGTACATCCCCTTTGTTCGTACAGGCCTTCGATTTGCTAATCTAAACCATTGATAAGACGGGCCCACCATCGATGACCATGTCTCTCCTGTCTAATCCGTTTCCCTTTTTCTCATTTAATCTAATGCACTTTCTTCTTAACCGTCTATTTCACATATATAAGGATTAGTTCAATGGCTCCAATGAGGGAGCGGTTTGTTTTTTTTTTTTTTTTTTGGAGTTTTGATGCTCCAGTAGAGCGCAATGAATGACTCGGGTGATGCGTCCACAGGCATCGATTTAGCTATTTGTACGACTCGGATGGAAGGGTGCTATATTATAGGATGTACTTTGTTTGGGACTGGTAGAGCCCATGTATGGACGGTGATCCAGCCAGTTGATGGACAATCGAGGAAAGATCTCATCAACCCGGCAATCCCAACCCTTCTTAGTGTGGCCTGGAAATGGATGGCTTACGTTGGACATTCAACGATACTTAAACAAATGCCAAATATTGAATGGATAAGGTCTCCCGGTTTAGGCCGCGGTTATCGATAGTAGGGCCACAGGATCAACGGCCTAGCCAAGTGAATTTTCTCCCCTACCTATTCAAATTGAAAATTTGATGATGTCGACTATGTCAATAATCTCGCCGGCGTTCAGATGTACAAGAGGAGACCATGTTTCACTTATCTAGACCGTTGATCTGGTCCCACTGAAGATGGACCATGCACCAAAAACCTCCCAGGCGGAAAGATGGTGCGATTTTGACGCAGAGACCATCAGCGGCTACTGTATTGACGGTGCTGATTGAAGCCAAACCCCGCCACTTGTCGTGCCGAGATATAGCTCTACCATATTCTGAGTTTGCTGGCACTACCATGTAATCTCCCAGTTGGACGTTTCTCTACGCCCACGTACTGGTGTATCCTGGGTTACTGTGCAGCGTGTACGGCGGATCCTCGTGCGAATCATTTCTCTGTCCGTGCTCGTCGGATGCAGGGGATTGGGAAATGGGAGGCGGTAAAAGGCACGGTAGAGGCAGAGGAATCGGAATATGGTGGAGCCAGACTGCTAAATTACACGTGGTAGGGTTGTCCATATGGTGGGACCCACTATGAATGGAAATTCCTTCGAGATGCGTAAAGATCTGATCATCTTAGGTAGTGGCCTTCAAATCGATGGATGGAAAAAAGCAGTTAATTATCATTAGTAAATGCCGGAAAGTAAAGATAACCAATGTCTATGATCTTCTGCTAGATATAGTATATCCATGATGAGATCCACTAGTTGGACAGATCAGATTGATGGATAACCCCTCCATGTATAAGGTGAAGATATGGTTCTACCACGTTTCGGTTCTTCCAGCTCTACCGGATCATCTCCCGGTGGAGGAGAAATTTCCAACTGTAGGACCACTATATGGCCCATTCCTGAGACGAAGCCCACCCCATTTTACTTTCCAATAATACTCCCCGGGTGTACGGACGCCCTGCAAAAGGTCGAAAATGCCCCTGTTTTTCCTTCAAGCGATGACGCTCGTCGAACTCCCAGTTGTATGAACGGTTCAAAGGAGATCAACGTATGGCCCATCAATTATGTATTTATTATATCCACAACGTTCATCCACATTTTGAGATCATTTCGAAGCATTATCAAAAAAAAAAAAACATATCCAAAGATCAACTGGACCACACCACAAAGAGCAGCAGAAATTTGATTTTCACTGTTGAAACTTTTGTAAGGCCCACCATAACATTTATTTTCCATCCAATCTATTCATAAGGTCACAAAGACCTGGATGAATAGGAAAAACAAATTTAATAATGATCTAAAACTTTCGTGACCCCTGAAAGGGTTTCAACGGTCAACGATCAAAGTAGAATGGCGTTACCATTTACTACGGTTAGATCTATAGCTACGGATTATAACCATAGTTATATATACCATAATCCGTAGCAATAGTGTCCGTCCGGAATGGACGCACTGAACTAGCGGCCCCCTGCGCCACTTGCTACCCTATCCGGCGCGGCCACGCCGATCTGACGAGGCCGCGCTCATAGGGTGGGCTCTATGGCTACGGATAATAACCATATCTAAAGTCCGTAGCAACAGATTTTTTTCTTTGATTTTTTTGTGTGCTTTTTTTTTTTTTATTTTTATTTTTTTTATTATTATTTTTTTTAATGGAGAACTTTATTGTACCTATAATTTTTTCTAACACATATCTATATAAATATGTATATATAAGCATATAAATTTTTTTTTCTCTTTTTTTTCATTTCTTTCTTTATTCATTTAACAAGAATATCTTCTAAACTAAAATTAGTTACTTGATGTACCCTATATGATTTTGGGGTAGGAGAAGCTACTTTAACCAACCAACTTGGTTATTTTCCAAGATTTCATCAGCTCAATGATCGAAAATCCATTTCATTCACTTAGAGGTCAATTTCGTTCATTTCATTTACATGCATTTCACGGTCATTTCACTTCAATTCATCATCACTTCCATGCATTTCACGGTCATTCAAAACATTTTCGTGTTGATTCACGGTCATTTCAAGGCATTTCACGGTCAAACTCCTTCACTTCACGGTCATTTGCATGCATTTCACGGTCATTACGCTTCAATTCATCATCACTTCCATGCATTTCACGGTCGTCCAAAACAATTTCGTGTTGATTCACGGTCATTTCGAGGCATTTCACGGTCAAACTCCTTCACTTCACGGTCATATGCATGCATTTCACGGTCATTTCGCTTCAATTCATCATCACTTCCATGCATTTCACGGCCATCCGAAACAATTCCGTGTTGATTCACGGTCATTTCGAGGCATTTTACGGTCAATCTCCTTCACTTTACGGTCATTTTCATGCATTTCAGGGTCATTTCGCTTCAATTCATTATCACTTCCATGCATTTCACGGTCATCTAAAATAATTCCGTGTTGATTCACAGTCATTTCGAGGCATTTCACGGTAAACTCCTTCACTTCACGGTCATTTGCATGCATTTCACGGTCATTTCATTTCAATTCATCATCACTTCCATGCATTTCACGGTCATCCGAAACAATTTCGTGTTGATTCACGATCATTTCGAGCCATTTCACGGTCAAACTCCTTCACTTCACGGTCATTTGCATGCATTTCACGGTCATTTCGCTTCAATTCATCATCACTTCCATGCATTTCACGGTCATCCGAAACAGTTCCGTGTTGATTCACGGTCATTTCGAGGCATTTCACGGTCAAACTCCTTCACTTCACGATCATTTGCATGCATTTCACGGTCATTTCGCTTCAATTCATCATCACTTCCATGCATTTCATGGTCATCCGAAAAATTCCGTGTTGATTCACGGTCATTTCGAGGCATTTCATGGTCAAACTCCTTCACTTCACGGTCATTTGCATGCATTTATCTTCAATTCATCATCACTTTCATGCATTTCACGGTCATCCGAAACAATTCCGTGTTGATTTACGGTCATTTCGAGGCATTTCACAGTCAAACTCCTTCACTTCACCGTCATTTCCATGCATTTCAAGGTCCTTCCTAGCGATTCCGTGTTCATTCACGGTCAATTCACTTCACTTTACTTCACGGTCATTTCCACGCACTTCGCGGTCATTTCACTTCACTTCACCATCATTTTCATGCATTTCACAGTCATTCCCGGTGATTCCGTGTTCATTCACGATCATTTTGCCGCACTTCACGGTCAATTCACTTCACTTCACGGCCATTTTCAAGCACTTCGCGGTCAATTCACTTAACTTCACCATCATTTTTATGCATTTCACGATCATTCCCTGCGATTTCGTATTCATTCATGGTCAATTTGACGCACCTCACAATCAATTTACTTCACTTCACGGCCATTTCCATGCACTTCGTGGTCATTTCACTTTACTTCATCGTCATTTTCATGCATTTCACGGTCATTCCTAGCGATTCCGTGGTCATTTCACGATTTGGGTTTTGGGATTTGAGAATGGGTTCGGGTTTAGGTTATAGGTTTTAGTTTCAGTTTAGGTTAATGGTTAACGGTTTAGGTTTAGGTTATAGGTTTTTGGATTTGATAATGGGTTTGGGTTTAGGTTATAGGTTTTGGTTTTGGTTTAGGTTATAGGTTTTGGGATTTGAGAATGGGTTCAGGTTTAGGTTATAGGTTTTTGTTTTGGTTTAGGTTATAAGTTATAGGTTTAGGTTTAGGTTTTAAGATTTGAGAACGAGTTCGGGTTTAGGTTATAAGTTTTAGTTTCGGTTTAGGTTATAGGTTAACGGTTTAGGTTAAGGTTTAGATTTAGGTTATAGGTTTTTGGATTTGAGAATGGGTTCGGGTTTAGGCTATAAGTTTTGGTTTTAGTTTAGGTTATGGGTTTTGGTTTAGGTTATAGGTTTTGGGATTTGAGAATGGGTTCGGGTTAAGGTTTAGGTTTAGGTTATAAGTTTTTGGATTTGAGAATGGGTTCGGGTTTAAGGTATAGGTTTTGGTTTTAGTTTAGGTTATAGGTTTTGGTTTAGGTTATAGGTTTTGAGATTTGAGAATGGGTTTGGGTTTAGGTTATAGGTTTTGGTTTTGGTTTTGGTTATAGGTTTTGGTTTAGGTTATATGTTATAGGTTTAGGTTAAGGTTTTGGTTTAGGTTTAGGTTATAGGTTTTGGGATTTGAGAATGGGTTTGGGTTTAGGTTATAGGTTTTGGTTTTTATAATGGGTTCGGGTTTAGGCTATAGGTTTTGGTTTTAGTTTTAGTTTAGGTTATAGGTTTTGGAATTTGAGAATGGGTTCGGGTTTAGGTTATAGGTTTTTGTTTTGGTTTTAGTTATAGGTTTTGGTTTACGTTATAAGTTATAGGTTTAGGTTTTGGTTTAGGTTTTGGTCTTAAATCTCAAAACCTATAACTTGAACCTAAACCTAAACCAAAACTCGAACCCATTCTCAAATCCCAAAACCTATAACTTAAACCTAAACCCGAACCCATTCTCAAATCCCAAAACCTCTAACCCAAACCTAAACCTTAACATAAACCAAAACCTATAACCTAAACCAAAACCAAACCTATAACTTAAACCAAAACCAAAACCTATAACCTAACCCGAACTCATTCTCAAATCCCAAAACCTATAACCTAAACTTAAACCAGAACCTTTAACCTAAACCATAACCCATTCTTAAATCCGAAAACCCATAACCTAAACCTAAACCAGAACCAAAACCTATAACCTAAACCCGAACCCATTATCAAATCTTAAAACCTATAACCTAAAGCAAAATCAAAACCTATAACCTAAACCCGAACCCATTCTCAAATCCCAAAACCTCTAACCTTAACCTAAACCTAAACCAAAACCTATAACCTAACCCGAACCCATTCTCAAATCTCAAAACCTATAACCTAAACCTAAACAAAAACCTTAACCTAAACCTATAACCTATAATTAAAACCAAAACCAAAACCTATAACCTAAACCCGAACCCATTCTCGAATCCCAAAACCTCTAACCTTAACCTAAACCAAAACCAAAACCTATAACCTAACCCAAACCCATTCTCAAATCTCAAAACCTATAACCTAAACCAAAATCAAAACCTTAACCTAAACCTATAACCTATAACCAAAACCAAAAACCAAAACCAAAAATCAAAACCTTTAACCTAAACCCGAACCCATTCTCAAATCCCAAAACCTAAACCTAAACCTTAACATAAACCTATAACCTATAACCAAAACCAAAACCAAAACCTATAACCTAAACCCGAACCCATTCCCAAATCCCAAAAGCTATAACCTAAACCAAAACCTATAGCCTAAACCCGAACCCATTCTGAAATCCCAAAACCTATAACCTAAACCAAAACCTATAACCTAAACTAAAACCAAAACCTATAGCCTAAACCCGAACCCATTCTCAAATCCAAAAACCTATAACCTAAACCTAAACCTTAACCTAAACCGTTAACCTATAACTTAAACCGAAACCAAAACTTACAACCTACACCCGAAACCTTTCTCAAATCCCAGAACCTAAACCTAAACCTTAACCTAAACCTATAACCTATAACATAAACCAAAGCCTATAACCTTTGGGATTTGAGAATAAGTTTAGGTTATAGGTTATAGGTTAATGTTAGGGTGTAGGTTAAGGTCATTTGCTATAGGTTATAGGTTCACGTTAAGGTTTAGGTTTATGTTTAAGTTATAAGTTTTGGAATTTGATAATAGGTTTAGGTTATAAGTATAGGTTTAGGTTAGGGTATAGGCTAATGTTTAGGGAAATGACCATGAATCAACACGAAATTGCCGGGAATGATCGTGAAATGCATGGAAATGACTGTGAAGTGAAGCGATTGGACCGCGAAATGCGTGGAAATGACCATGAAATGACCGTGAAGTGAAGGAGTTTGACCGTGAAATGCCTCAAAATGACCGTGAATCAACATGGAATTGTTTCGGACGACCGTGAAATGCATGGAAGTGATCATGAATTGAAGCAAAATGACCGTAAAATGCATGCAAATGACTGTGAATTGAAGGAGTTTAACCGTGAAATGCCTCAAAATGACCGTGAATCAACACGGAACTGTTTCAGATGACCGTGAAATGCATGGAAGTGATGATGAATTGAAGCGAAATGACCGTGAAATGCATGCAAATGACCGTGAAGTGAAGGAGTTTGACTGTGAAATGCCTCGAAATGACTGTGAATCAACACAAAATTGTTTCGGACGACCGTGAAATGTATGGAACTGATGATGAATTGAAGCGAAATGACCGTGAAATGCATGCAAATGACCGTAAAGTGAAGGAGTTTACCGTGAAATGCCTCGAAATGACTGCGAATCAACACGGAATTATTTTAGATGACCGTGAAATGCATGGAAGTGATAATGAATTGAAGCGAAATGACCTTGAAATGCATGCAAATGACCGTGAAGTGAAGGAGTTTGACCGTGAAATGCCTCGAAATGACCATGAATCAACAACACGGAACTGTTTCGGATGACCGTGAAATGCATGGAAGTGATGATGAATTGAAGTGAAATGACCGTGAAATGCATGCAAATGACCGTGAAGTGAAGGAGTTTGACCGTGAAATGTCTCAAAATGACCGTGAATCAACACGGAAGTGTTTCGGACGACCGTGAAATGCATGGAAGTGATGATGAATTGAAGCGAAATGATCGTGAAATGCATGCAAATGACCGTGAAGTGAAGGAGTTTACCGTGAAATGCCTCGAAATGACTGCGAATCAACACGGAATTATTTTAGATGACCGTGAAATGCATGGAAGTGATAATGAATTGAAGCGAAATGACCCTGAAATGCATGCAAATGACCGTGAAGTGAAGGAGTTTGACCGTGAAATGCCTCAAAATGACCATGAATCAACAACACGGAACTGTTTCGGATGACCGTGAAATGCATGGAAGTGATGATGAATTGAAGCGAAATGACCGTGAAATGCATGCAAATGACCGTGAAGTGAAGGAGTTTGACCGTGAAATGCCTTGAAATGACCGTTAATCAACACAGAATTGTTTCGGATGACCGTGAAATGCATGGAAGTGATGATGAATTGAAGCGAAATAACCGTGAAATGCATGCAAATGACCGTGAAGTGAAGGAGTTTGACTGTGAAATGCCTCGAAATGACCGTGAATAACACGGAATTGTTTCGGATGACCGTGAAATGCATGGAAGTGATGATGAATTGAAGCGAAATGACCGTAAAATGCATGCAAATGACCGTGAAGTGAAGGATTTTGAACGTGAAATGCCTTGAAATGACTGTGAATCAACACGAAAATATTTTGGATGACCATGAAATGCATGAAAGTGATGATGAATTGAAGTGAAATGACCATGAAATGCATGTAAATGAAATGAACAAAATTGACCGCTAAGTGAATGAAATGGATTTTCGATCATCGAGCTGATGAAATCTTGGAAAATAACCAACTTTGTTGGTTAAAGTAGCTTCTCCTACCCCAAAATCATATAGGGTACATCAAGTAACTAATTTTAGTTTAGAAGATATTCTTGTTAAATGAATAAAGAAATAAATGGAAAAAAAGAGAAAAAAAAATTTATATGCTTATATATACATATTTATATAGATATGTGTTAGAAAAAATTATAGGTAGAATAAAGTTCTCCATTAAAAAAAAAAAAAAACTTGTTGCTACGGACTTTAGCTATGGTTATTATACGTAGCTATAGAGCCACCCTATGGGCGCGGCCTCGCCAGATTCGCGTGGCCGCGCCGGACAGGCCAGCAAGTGGCGCGGGGGGCCGCTAGTTCGGCGCGCCCACTCCTGACGGATTCTATTGCTACGGAATATAGTATTTATGGCTATGGTTATAATCCGTAGCCATATGTTTGACCGTAGCAAATGGTCACGTCATTCTGCTTTGATGGTCTACCGTTGAAACCCTTTCAGGGGTCACGGAAGTTTTGGATCATTACGATTTTTTTTTCCTATTCATCCAGGTCTTTGTGACCTCATGAATGGATTAGATGGAAGATAAATGTTAGGGTGGGCCCTACAAAAGTTTCAACGGTGAAAATCAATTTTTTGCTGCTCTTTGTGGTGTGGTCCAATTGATCTTTGGATATATATATATATATATATATATATATATATATATATATATATATATATATATATATATATATATATATATATATATATATATATATATATTGGGATAATGCTCCGAAATGATCTCGAAATTTGGATGAACGTTGTGGATATAATAAATACATAACTGTGGGACACATGTAACGTTAATCTCTTTTGAACCGTCCGTATAACTCGGAGTTCGACGAGCGTCAGTGCTCGTCTTCGCGCAGCGGCCGATCCGCTTGAAGGAAAAAGTATGGGCATTTTCGACCTTTGGGAAGGCGTCCGTACACCTGGGAGTATTCTTGGGATGTAAAATGGGGTGGGCTTCGTCTCGGGAATGGGCCATATACTGGTCGTATAGTTAGAAATTTCTCGTGGAGGAGGTAGACACGATCGCACGTAATTAGGGACGCGGATCAGCTACCGACGGGTTGAGTAGGGAGACTTGCTACTGACGTGACGTCACCGAGATATGTAGGCTTCGCGATGATGTGTGCTTTTCATCCACACCGTCCATCCATTTGTAGACATCATTTTAAGGTAAGGTACAAAGAACGAGGAAGATCTAACTCTGTAATAGACCCAATCATAGAAAACAATGGGGAGAGTGACGCCGTTGAAACCTTCATAAGGTCCACCATGATGTTTATTTGAGATCCAACCTATTTATAAGTTAAAGAAGGGAAAAAACAAATACCAACTTGACCGAAAACTATGATGGCCTTTAGAAGCTTTTAAGGGTGTGCGTCACTCTCCCCACTGTTTTTTGTGGTGGGTTCACTAGAGCTTTGGATCTAACTCATTATTCAGCTCATGAGATAAAATGATCTCTAAGAATGGATGAACGGTGTTGATATAAAATATAGATCATGGTGGGGCTTACAAAACTTGGTGACACCACTTCAGTGGCAAGTCTCGATACTCAACCTGTCTGTAGCTGCTAATCCGCGTCTCGTAATTAGCTATGGTTAACGTGCGATTTGAGGAGGATTAATGGATTTCTAGTGGAATACATTCCAATTATTGCGATGGTATACACCCAGAGTTTAGCCATTAGATCGGGGTCATTTTTAATGACCTGAACCGTTTATATGATGGGTCCCACATTGGATGGTATACATCCATAAAATCTCTCAAGTTAAAATGATTCTACCTTTTGATTATTTCAAAGGTTAAAAGGGCCGTCCGTGCTAAAAGGAAAACAGAAAATAATTAAAATAATTTTGGGAAGGAAAGGGGAGAGAAGTACACGCGTTTGGACGAAGATAAAAATGCGATCGCCATTTGAGAGTCGAAGCCTTCTCGCACACGTGCCTATGCAGCAGCAGCAGCAGCGTCAAAGGTTCCCGATGCCGCAAAACTAGGTGAGGTCCATCGTCTGGGCCAGATAAGCGTGGGTAAAAATGGAAAACTGATCAGTGATCAATGTTGTTCCATGTCAGATGGTCCCATTTTGGTCGCTTTCGGTTACCAATTTTTATCACGCCATCTGAAGTGGATGTGATGAAAACGGATTGGCGACAACCCTGCCACCAGCCAAGTGGTCGGTGCTCTGTGTGTCCCACCATGATGTTTGTTTTTATCCATGCCGTCCATCTATTTTTCCATATCATTTTATGGTATGACATAAAAAATGAGATATATCCCAATCTCAAGCGGACCACATTAGGGAAAACAGTGTTGAATAATCTCAAGTGGACCACGTTAGAGGAAACAGTGTTGAATTAGCATCCACCGTTAAAAACCTTTTGGGGCCATAAAAGTTTTGGACCAATCTGATCTTTGCTTTTTTACATTCATATGGGCTGGGCCTGTATAACCTAATCAATGGATTGGATGTCAGGTAAACAGTACAGTGGGCCTTAGGAGGATTTTAATGATGGATAATCAATCACTGCTATTTTTCTGTGGTGTGGTCCACCTGAGATTTATATCTCTCTCATTTTTATATATAATTGTAAAATGATCCATGAAAATGGATGGACGGAATGGATAATACAAATGCATCACAGTGGGTCCACGGAGCACGACCATCAGCCGCTGGGCTGGTGGCAGGGGGAATAGCCCATCCGTTTCCGATGTGATGCAAGTCTCATGCATGGTACCAGAGTGCTTCGTACCGGGACAGCAGGGATTCGTACTCTCTCTCAAGTAGCGTAGGATGGAGGGGATTCAAATCTGAAAATGAAGCGGATTCAAATCTGAGGTGGATCATACTGCAGTAACAAGTGGTGATTGAATGTTTCACAATTAAAATATGAATCAATCTATCGATAAGATAACAAAACTATGAATCAATGGGTAACACAAAATAAAAAAACAAAAAGGCAAATATTTTTTTGATCAAAAACATTTATGGCCTATTAAAAGTTTTTAATCGTCAATCACCGATGTTTCTTAAGGTATGGTACCTATGTTTTGGGTTTACCTATTGGATCATGCCTTAAATTATCCGTAAAGACCGATGGACAGCGTAGATCTAAAATGCATACATCAATGTGGCCAAGGTAATCCACTCCTACGGTAAAATGACGAGAGGAGGAAGAGGTTGGCTAAATTACATTAGGCATATTGGTACATGATACATCGGGAGTTTAGCAGCTACATTTGGATTCTTTTTCAATATCCAAACTGTTAATGTCATGGGGATATCTTTGGATTGAAGATGGCTTTAAAAAAAAAAATCAGATTAAATATTTCAAAATTTCAATTGCATAGATGCTACAGTAACCGTCCCTATCAAAATCACAAAAGCTATAAGGGTAGAAAGATTCCAGGTCGAGATTTTGTTGTCTTATTCCACCGTACAAAGTGACACACATCATATAAACGATTCGGATTATTGTAAGATGACCCAGATTCAAAGACTACGGTTCTGACGTATATAATTGCAAGTCGTCCGGATGGATTCGATCAAATCCCTTGAAGGAATATGTCAGGATAGAGCTGGCACAAGAGGCGGGAGTCACGTGCTGTGATTTAAAATCAAGAATGCTCGGTGAACTCCGGCAAGTAAACATCTTTGGGCGCTCACCTCTCACACGTGGGCATGTCACACGTGTACAAGATCTAGAAGCTCATGATCAAGGCCCTACTTTTTGTAGGGCCTTCTATCAAAAGCAATGGCGGTCTGATTATGAAGGGCCAAAAGTATACTGAATTTGGACAGCCGTCGATTTCTCTCGACCCTCAGTTTATCCTGTACACGTGTTGATCTGACTGGACTCACTTCGTGAGAAAGCATTAATAAAGGGGCCCATCCTACAAGCAGCTTGGATCTTGCACACATTAGCTACATGTTTACGTGTGAACGGAGATTACTGGGACAGTCCTCGCTCTAAACGTACTTCCACCTCTCCCCGGCCGTTATCTGTCGTCACCTGGACGTCCTGTGGTGAAACCGGGATCGTGTGCAACACTACAGTACCCCATTAACCCAGCGCCTAAAACGCCCAAGCTCTTTAGGGCCCACCACGTTTTATATGTAAAATCCACTCCGTCCACTAGGGTATAACACTTACATTCACCGTACATAAAAAATATCGGGCAAATAAAAACACTTATACGGTAACAATGTGCAATTACGCTTAAGACAACTTCATGCGTTGCTTTTGGTATTATTCCTTCATCCTGGTGAGTCACATATGATGAACGGGTTTGATGAAAGATACGCATCATGGTTGTCCCTGGCACAAATGGATGATTTTGGTTTTTTTTTTTTTTTTTAACAACAAATCAGACTTTTGGGAGCATTGATCCATGTGTATTTTAATTTTGTTACCAACTTCGGCTACACTTGTTTGGAGTTGGTGGGAGCACATTAGGTTTTCTATTGGCTCCTTTATTGTATACGTTTGTACAAAAAAAATACGTGGATAATATAAATGGTGCTGATTCTGCCATGTGACATTAAAGATATTCCAAATATATATGCCGTGAGGTTTGAATATTAGCTCACATTTTTAGTATTTTTATTTTTTTCGGATAAAAATAAATGGTTGTTCCAACTATGTCGGCATTGAAGCATACTCTTATAGGCAAAATCATGGTAGATAAAATGTGACCGCTCCTTTCTCAACTGGTTTTTTCCTTGAAGCCTATGAATGGTGGAAGCCAGTTCTTGAAGCAGATTCTCTCTAAACACAATTATCACTTTAAAGCAGCGCTATGTATCTAAGTGTAGTTTATCATTGTTATGGTAGACCCTTAGTGCAGATTTAGATTCAGTTTACCCTCGCACACACTAGATCAACCTAGGTCTTAGTCAATGGTTGTAATTGTCTTTTATATGCACATGCATGCCTGTAGAAAGATATTAGCTTAGGAATTTACCTGCTTATGCACATATACCGAGCCAGCTATAATTGTAGTTCTCAGCATCGTCTCTAGTTCACTCACCAACACGTTGCTCTTGAAAGCAGCATGATGTTATCGGCCAGGTGGAAAATCACGTTGTGATGGAAACTTATTCACATATTCTTATTGCATCAATCTCTTATCCTTTTTATTACGAGCATATAATTATTACACCATTGCAAGTGTTGGAGGCTTGTACAAAACCTTAGGATCTAGCCTCCCGAACAAACCAGAATTATGTGATAATAAAAGCAATAAAAATAATCAAAGCAACAATCACACACCACACAAGAAATTTTTTACGTGAAAAACCCTCAAAGAGATAAAAACTACGAGACCTCGTCCAGATTAACAATCCACTATAAAGTAGAACGTTACAACCTTCTTCACTCACACAAGAGTGGATAAACAATAAGAGAATAAAAGAAAACAGAGATATCTGACTGATTACGAGGACGTAGAAGCGCTGAGATGTAGACTACACAGTAGATCACCTCCAAGAGCATAACCTCCCTTCTACAAGCTTCCCCCCTCTCTTTCTCTCTCTCTCTCACCCTTGATTGCCCTCTTGTGTTTTTTTCATCACACAACATACCCTAGAAAAATCTTAAGGACCCTTTTTTATAGTTTTAGGAAATTCCTTTTCGCATCCCAGTTGCGAAAGGACTCAGATTCGCGAAATCGCGAAACAAATCTATATAGCTACAACTAGTCGTAGCTCTTCTACGACTGGTTGTAGACCTCGGAGAAAAAACAGCACAAACAAAAAAAACAGCACAACTCTCTGGTCTTTGAGTCGTGTCAGGGCTCAAACTTACAATCGGTCGAGCGCCTTCCACAACCGATCGAAGACCTCCTACGATCGGTTGAACAACACGGTGAATTACTCTGATTTTTCACTCATTGCTCTATCTCTCATCTGATATGAGGAGGAAAACTCCATCAAATCTCCCTCTTTCTGACTCAAGAGAAATTCACCTTCTTCAAGCCAGTCAGGTTTCTACAAACCTCAAACTTGCCCTTGAGCAAAGCGTTGGTCATCATGTCTGACCCATTATCGTCCGTGTGAAATTTTTCAAGCTGTAACACTTTCTGTTCCAAAGTATCCCTGATCCAGTGATACTGAATCTTTATGTGCTTCGACTTAGAATGCTGACTTGGATTCTTGCTCAAGTGTATAACACTCTGATTATCACAATAGGTCACGTGCTGCTCCTGTTTCAGGCTAAGTTCCTGTAGGAACCTCTTCATCCAAAGCATCTTTTTACATGCTTCTGTGACTGCAATGTACTCGGCCTCTGTCGTCGACAATGCTATGACCTTCTGTATCTTGCTCTTCTAAGAAATCGCTCCCCCTACAAAAGTGAACATAAACCCCAATGTAGACTTCTTAGAGTCTATGTCACCTGCCATATCTGCATCTGTGTATCCCCCTAACACTGATTTATCGTCACCATAGCATAAGCTCAACCTGGATGAGCCTCTTAAATACCGCAATATCCACTTCACCGTTGCCCAATATCCTTTGACAGGATTGACAAGATACCGGCTGACAATACCAACTGCATATGCTACGTCTGGGCGCATACACACCATAGCATACATCAAACTTCTCACGGCTGATGCGTTATCTTTTGCATCTCTTCCACCTCTGCCTTCGTCTTGGGACACTGCCTGTCGCTTAATTTGAAGTGACCATCCAGTGGAGTACTGACCGGCTTCGCTGCATTCATATTGAACCGCTTTAAGACTTTCTCAATATACCGTTCTTGTGACAACCAAAGCTTCCTGCTGCTTATGTCACGAGTTATCTTCATTTCTAAGATCTGTTTAGCCGGATCCAAGTCTTTCATCGCAAACGACTTGCCCAACTTCTGTTTCAGTCTGTTGATCTTCTTAATGTCTTTTCCCATGATGAGCATGTCATCAATGTATAACAGCAGAACTAAGAAATCACCATATGAGAACTTGCGCGTGAACATACAGTGGTCCGACTCTATTCTATCATACCCATGCTGTAACATGAACGAATCAAACTTATTGTACCATTGTCGTGTAGCTTGTTTCAGCCCATACAAGCTCTTCCTTAGCCTACACATCATATGCTCTTTGCCCTTGACTTCGAACCCCTCTGGTTGGTACATGTAGATTTAATCTTCTAGCTCACCGTGGAGGAAAATAGTTTTAACGTTCAACTGCTCTATCTCTAGATCCATGCTAGTCGTCAACCCAAGCAACACCCGTATGGATGTCATCTTCACCACTGGTGAGAATATCTCCTCGAAGTCTATGTCTTTCCTCCGACCGAACCTTTTTACCACAAGTCTGGCCTTGAACCTCATTTGTGAATTCTTCTGCTCAGCCTTCTTTCTGAACACTCACTTGTTGCTCAGAGCTTTCTTACCCTTAGGCAGTTTCACCATATCATAGGTGTGGTTCTTATACAAGGATTTCATCTCCTCTTGTATAGCTTTCAATCAATCTTCCTTATGCTCGTCGACTAGGGCCTCAAAATAATGTTCTGACTCTCCCCCATTGGTTTGTATAATGTACTCATGCGGTGAGTACCTCTTGGACGATTATTTGTCTCTAGATGACCTCCTCACCTGTGGCTCAACAGGTGGATCAAGTGAGGGCTACTCTCCTGGTTCATCTTCTGAAGGAACTCTCTCATCCTCTGTAGCTTATTATACTCCCCTGTTATCAGGCACCACGAGAGGAATAATCAGATCCATGTCCTCTAGCTCACCTGAACTAAGCTGATTCTTCTCTGGCTTACTAATGTCTTATATACACAGATCTTCAAAGAAAACCACATATCTGCTCCTGACGAGCTTCCTCTCGGTAGGATTGTATAATCTGTAACCGAACTTTTCATTACCGTACCCTAAGAACACGCGCTGTCTGATCTTTATATCAAACTTGGACCTCTCGTCCTTCAGTACGTGAACGGTGCCTTAAATCCAAACACCCTGAGATGACTGTACAATGGATCATGTCTAGTCCATACCTTCTCAGGTACTTCTCCATTCAATGAGGCTGATGGAGACCTGTTTATCAGATACACCGCCGTGTGCATTGCTTCTCCCCATAACGTCTTGTGCAACTTCGTATGGGATAACATGTATCTGATTCTCTCAACAACGGTGTGATTCATTCGCTCAGCTACACTATTATGCTGGGGGGTCTTAAGAACCGTTTGTTCATGCCGTATACCCAGGGACTTGCAATACTCATGAAAGTCGTCAATGTATTCACCACCATTGTCAGTGCGAATGCACTTTAATGATCCACATGTGTCTCTCTCGACCATAACAAGAAACAACTTAAACACACCAAATACCTCGTCCTTGGATTTCAAAGTATAAACTCAAACCCTCCTAGATGCATCATCTATAAAAATAACAAAGTACAATGCCTCACCCAAGGTTTTTGTCCTCATAGGACCACAAACATCAGAATAAATCAAATCTAATGCATGCGCTTTATTAACATGAGAAACAGTTTTAACAAATGAAATTCTATATTGTTTCTCTGATAAACAATCAAGACATGTTTTGAGAGGCATACCTATCACGTCTGGAAGGAGCCGCGTCCTTGCTAGTAGCTGAAGCCATTTTTCACTCATGTGGCCTAGACGCCTGTGTCACATGTCTATAGCTGAATCTTCCGCTGCGTTCAACCACCCTTGCATACACTGACACTTACCTTGTAAAAGGTGCAACAATTATTTCCTCTGGCTGCCATCAACGAACCCTTGATGAGCTTCCAGCGCCCACCAGCAAATCGGCTTTCATAGTCATCATCATCCAACCTTCCCGTCGACATCAAGTTGAGGCGAAGGTCTGGGATATGCCTTACATCCATGAGAACCAATGCGTAGCCCACATGGATCTTCACACAAATATCACAATCACACACCACACAAGAAAGTTTTTACGTGAAAAACCTTCAAAGAGGTAAAAACCACGAGACCTCGTCCAGATCAACAATCCACTATGAAGTAAAACGTTACAACCTTCTTCACTGACGCAAGAGTGGATAAACAATAAGAGAATAAAAGAAAACAGAGAGATCTGACCGATTACGAGGACGTAGAAGCGCTGAGATGTAAATTGCACAGTAAATCACCTCCACGAGCATAACCTCCCTTCTACAGGCTTCCTCCCTCTCATTTTTTTTCCTCTCTCTCACCCTTGATAACCTTCTTGTATTTTTCTCATCACACAACATACCCTAAAAAAACCTTAGGGACCCCTTTTTATAGTTTTAGGAAACTCTCTTCCGCATCTCAGTTGCGGAAGGACTCGGATTTGCAAAATCGCGAAACGAATCTGCGTAGCTATGACTAGTCGTAGCTCTCTTACGACTGGTCGTAGACCACCTACGACTAGTCGTAGACCTCGGAGAAAAAACAGCACAAACTCGCCGGTCTTTGAGTCGTGCCAGGGCTCAAACCTACGACCGGTCGAGCGCCTCCCTCGACCAGTCAAAGACCTCCTACAATCGGTTGAACAACATGATGAATTACTTCGATTTTTCACCAATTTCTCCATCTCTCCTTTGATCTGAGGAGGAAAACCCCATTAGCAAGTCCTTAGATTTTAATGGTAAAAAATTGCTCATCCGAAATAAGAGCCTCAACATTTGTTAATCACCTGAGCAACGAGCACATGACAGTTGGCTGAGTAAACAAATGATCGAGCAACAACCAAGCCTTACTCTATCTCAACATTGGCATCTGTGGTCACGGTTTAAATCAGACACAATTGGTTATGACACACCCACAACCCTGCATGTGTTTGCATGGCCAAATTTGAGACCCATGAATGTGTATTCAATATTTACATTGTCCATCCATTTACTACATGATTTTAGGACATAAGCTTAAAACTAAAACAAATCTAAATATCAGGTGGAACATGCTATAGGAAGCATTTGATAGGGATCATTCCACCATAAAAAAAAACTCCCTTAGGCTAATGTAATGTTTTTGTAACATTTATTTTTCATCCAACCCATTGATAAAATCATACAAACTTGTTCAGATGGAACAATAAATATTAGCTTGATTCAAAACTTCTATATCATACAAACTTGTTCAAATGGAACAATAAATATTAGTTTGATTCAAAACTCCTATGACTCACGAGAAGTTTGTTTTTATGATCCATTACCATTGTTTGTTATGGCATGGTTCACTTGGGATTTGGATCTATTTCATTTTTGGACTTAGCATAAAACCATACAGAAAAATAGACTAGCGATGTGGATGTGAAATACATACATCAAAGGGCGTCTTGGGTGGGGCCCGGGCGCACCTAGTCGACTCCTAGTCGGCTCCTAACATGACTCTTAACTTACTGACGCGGATTGCTTGCAGCCTTGGAAGCTTTGTGGGGTCCACCGTTATATTCGCTGCGTCCGTCTATTTCACTAAATCATTTCGGAACACGAGGCAGATACACAACTCAAATGGACCACATCACTTAGAGCTGGTAGGGACAAAAATGACCACCCTGTAAACTTTCCCAGCACCAACCATTACGTTGGCATGCCACCAACTGGTTCATAAGGTCACTATGACGTGGACGAAGGGAAAATAAAAATATCAGCTGGATTCGATCCCATTTGGCTATCAAGAAGTTTTCAATGGTAGATGCGAGTTTGGCAAATTAGATAAACGGAGTGGATGTAAAGCATAGATCACATTGGGTCTAATAAAGCTTAAGGCTACAGCAGTGGGTACCAAGCATTATACAACTGCGGCACGCGGCACGTTGTCATTTGCGTTGAATGGGAGTGCTACCACTTACCAGCGCCTTGCTACGCCTACACGCAATCCGTCTCTAGGCATCCCTTACGCAGTTATTCTCGCTGTACCGGAAGTGGATTGCGTCCTGCCGGGTTTGGACTGAAATTGTAAGCATGGGCTCTGGGGGCTCATCTTAACGTATGGGTTGTATCCATGCCGTTAGTTCATTTTATCTTGATCATTTCAGATGTAAGGACTAAAATGAGATAGATCGAAGGCTCAGGTTAACCACACAGTGGGTGTTGAAGGACCACCACTAAAAACTTCTTGGGGCCACGAAAATTTTGGATGAATCTGAGTTTTGTCTTTTCACTTCAGCCAGGTCCATGTGACCTTATGAACAGGTTGGATTTAAAAAAACATCAAGGTGGACCCTAGGAAGGTTTCAATGGCAGGTGTCTGTATCACCGTTACTTTCTGTGGTTTGGTCCGTTTGAGCCATGGATGTGACTCATTTTTAGATCTTGCACTGAAATAATCTGAAAAAAAAAAGGATTAATGGCATGGATTAAATTCATACATTACGGTGGGCCCCACATCGCCCTTGCATGAACCAATTGTGGTCCATACTGGCAGGACGCAATCCGGTTCTCGCACCAGATTCCAAATGATTAACTGGACTCGAGCCAGTAAACTCTTGTACGTTCGTCACACATGTGGCAATGCCGCAGACACAGATCAATACCATTCATCAGCAAAACCTACTCTGTAGATATCTTGGCTCAAAGGCTCAAAAATCAGGTAGGCGTATTAGCTGGATGGCTAAAGAATACCAACTAATCGTCTAACGCACTCATGTGACGTACCTGATGATCCCATTAGCCTATTTTTCAGACAAGGCATCCATCGGGTGTTGACAGCCACTGATCCTCAGCATTGCCTTTTGCTTAGCTGCTGCGAAACAGAGCCACGTGACAAAAGCGCGTCCTTGTTGAGTTTGGAGTTTTCAATTCTTACTCAATAATTGTTTTTACTCTGCCAGAGCGCAATGGATGATACACAGGCGTCTGTAATTTTTTTTGTAAAATGATATAAACAAATTAAATCAAACGGTCCAATTATGGATCCTAGTTTAGATGTGTTATATGACAAAAAGTTGAACTTTTTATTTTATCATCGGATCGCTGGATTGCTGGACATCTATGGCCCCATTAAAAATGAAAAAAAGCATCCAAGTGTCCCATTTCTTCAAGTGTCCACAAATCAGACGTTTGGATTGTTCAACCAATCTGATCCTTGGCACTGTGACTTGATGACTGCGGGTTTCATAATTCGATTGAGTTAATATACCCTTTCGTGTGCGGTACCTATGCGCCCCCCACGCATTAAGTGTCATTCTCTGCCTAAGGGACATAGATCATGTAATGAGTGGATTATGTGGGGTCCACTGCAATATATATGCCTTATCCATGCGATGGGCCTCATCGAGTTTATCCAGTAAGTTGTGCCGAATAACCAATTCACATTTTGTCACAATATGTCTTAAATCTGCATATGCAATAAGGATTTGATCGATCAAGCACTCCAATTGATCAATCAAGTAAACTCTTAATTACACACATTGATATCCGGACAGTTTTTGATAGTCTCGGTCAAATTAAACTCTCAGTTCGATTTATTGATAATTTTTAAAAAATACCTCTAAACTTTCTCGACACTTTCAAGTGTGTTCAATCATTCAACATGCTTGCTCAATCAGTGTTAATCGATTGATGCTTCAATTTATGGTGCGCTCGATTTTGCAAAATTGCATCGTATGTTTCCTATTCCTGGTGGATATTATTATGGGGAAATCCGAGCCCATTGTAGAACGTCAATCCGACTGTAAGTCTGAGCTGACACCCGAGGCGCCTGAGGCACGACCCATCTGACCAGACTTTAGCATCGCAACAAGGACACGTGAGCGTCTTTGGAAGAGGGTCAACTCGGAGGGGTCCTAACAGTCCGATCGGATTCGGCATGACGGGTCGGTCGGATATCGGCTCAAGCCAGCCGCGTCGGATTCAGCATGACGGGTCGGGTTGGACGTTGTCCAGCTTGGAGAATGATTTTTGCTATGGCCTGACGAGCCGAACAGACACTCAGATACGCATATCCCGCTCGCTAAACATGGAAATTGTCATAACCAAACGTGGCCGATAACGTCACTCGCAGATACGCATTATTCGTCGGATACGCTACACGATCAACAGATTGCGGACAATATCTCCACGATCTGGGAATCCCTCTGATCGTGCAGAGATTATCGAGACCAGACCGCCCCACAGGCAAGTATAAATAACACGCAGCGCCATGTCTACAGGTACGCAATATTGAGATCTTCTCCTGTACTCTCTACCTAGACCCTGATTCCTTTGTCCTGACTTAGGCATCGGAGGGTCCCCCGGCTTAGCCAGGGTCACCTTTGCCTGTTTTCTTGGTGCAGGTTTTAGGGACAGCACGTAGAGGGCGACGTGGAGGGAGGGCCGACTAGATTTTAACCTCAACATTCATCTAAGCAATGACGAGGAAGAAGAAAGCTCCAGTGGTGCAACTGCAACCTAATGAGCAGATTCGGTCGTCATCACCGCTTCATACCGAGTCCGCACCAGGACCTTCCTAACGTTCGCGCAATCGGTCGAGCAAGTATCACACCATGCAGAACGAGATCCAGGCCCTGCGCGACGAGATAAACTGGATGAAACAGCAGAGAGAGCCAGAGCTACCCCTGGCTCAGGAACAACCCGTTCTCGAGCCACTGGGGTTGTTCGTGGAAACTTGCTCTGTACCGAGGAGTGTGAAACCTGAAGCCCCCCGACACTCGGAGGTGCCGCATTCGAGTCAAAATCCTCCTGCGGTACAAGCCGAGGTATCCGCTCGGAACGCCACCACTCGGGCCCCCACAACCATCCATTCAACCACTTCCGTCCTGCCGCATACGGACCTCCGTCATCAGTTAGAACGGAGGAGAGAAAGGAGAACACCGGAGGTCGAGGATGCCCCAGAGGTCGTCACGAAAAATAGGGACCCATGGGAGGCACGATTTGCGGAGTTGAAGGACAAGTTCCTGATATTGGAGAAGAAGCAGCAACAATCGACAGTTCCAGCCACGATCCAGGTGATGATGGAAGAGACCGAGCCTCCCTTCACCCTAGCCATCATGGCTGAAGTGATGCCGCAAAGGTTTCGGATGCCTCCCGTCATCTAGTATTCAGGATCTGGGGATCCATTCGAATACCTGGAGTCTTACCGATCGTGGATGCAGATCCAGACTGCAACGGATGTAATGATGTGCAGGGGATTTTCTATCACCCTTATAGGATCCGCTCGGATTTGGTATCGCCAGCTTAAACCCAACTCCGTGGACTCTTTCGCGGAACTAAGTTGACTATTCCTTACGCAGTTTATAAGCGGTAAGAGAAGTCGAAAATCCAACACTCACCTGCTCACCATCAAGCAGGCCCCGAAAGAGTCGCTAAAGGATTACATCGCCCGCTTTAACGAAGAAGCATTGCATGTCGAGGACTACGATGACAAGATGGCTCTTGTTGCCATTCTGAGCGGATTGAAGGAAGGAAAATTCGCATTCTCTATCGAAAAGAGTCCGCCAAAGACGCTAGCGGACTTCATGGTGAAAGCTCAGAAGTATACTAACGCCGAGGAGTTCACTAACGCTCGAAAAGGTACACAAGTACCCTATTCGACGAACAAAGGGAAGAGACCTCGGAACGAAGACTCCCAACCGACTGGCAAAGGGGCGGATGACCGCGCTTCCCGCGATCGTCGACCGAGCTGCAGGCCGGAAGGAAAATTTCATTCCTATACCCCGCTTAATACATCCGCCGAACAGATCCTACTAGATATCCGAGGAGACAGACTACTTAATTGGCCGGTCTGCATGAGGGCAGACCCAAAGCACCGGGACAAGCGAAAATTCTGCCGTTTTCACCGGGACCACGGGCACAACACGGACGACTGCGTGGATCTGAAAGACGAGATTGAGTCTCTCATTCGCAAGGGACATCTACGTCGTTACACTAAAAAAGATAAGTCCGCTCGGAGAGCGGAACAACTGCGAGAACAGCCGAATAACCCCCCAGAGGAACCCGCTGAAATTCGCACCATCTTCGGAGGTTCAGCTGGGGGAGGAAACTTAAACAGGGCTCGAAAAGCCCATTCCAGGAGATCCGAGCTGGTACACCACGTTCACTTGACGGAACGTCCTAGTAAGGAACTCCAAGTCGCTCCGTGCAGCCTAACTTCCACGGAATATGATGCGTGCGGGATCTAGTATCCGTACGACGACGCGCTAATGGTTACCATAAACATAGCGAATCACAAAGTGTACCGTATCTTGGTCGACACCGGGAGTTCAGCTGATGTTATGTATTCTAAAGCATTCGAAAAGATGAGAATTTCACGGTTCCGGCTCCGACCCGTGAAGACTCCCTTGCATGGCTTTGCCGTAAAGAGAGTCATCTTCGAAGGAGCCATCTCCCTCCCAGTAACAGTAGGAAAAGGACAACATCAAGTCACACTTTTGGTGGACTTTTTAGTTGTCAATGTTCCATCTGTCCAAAATGTAATCCTGGACCGACCCTCCCTCAACGCGATGAGAGCGGTCGTCTCAACTTACCATCTGATGATGAAGTTTTCAGCTGAAGGTAGGATTGGTTATCTCTGAGGCGATCAACGCGAGGCCCGGAGGTGTTATGCGATAGCCGTGAGAAAAGGAGCTGCCAAGCAAATGCTCGTAATGGACGCCTTGGATCATCGAGGACCGACGGGAAGCTCCTTAGTCGAAGATCTAGTAAGAGTACCGCTCGATGAATCAGACCCGAGCAAAACTATTCAGCTCGGATCATCACTGAATCCCGAGCGGAGGAACGAGTTATTAGCCTTCTTAAAGCAACACCGAGACATCTTCGCATGGTCGCACGCAGATATGCCGGGGATCTCACCTGATGTGCTGGTCTACAGGCTGAACGTAGACCCAGATTACCGGCCAGTTAAGCAAAAAAGAAGTTTGTTCGATGCCGAACGTTATGAAGCCATTACCGAGGAGGTCTTAGTCCTGCTCGATGCGGATTTCATAGAAGAAGTGTACTATCCTGACTGTATAGTAAATGTTGTGCTCGTCAGGAAATCCAACGGGAAGTGTCGGGTCTGTGTAGATTATTCTGATCTAAATAAAGCATATCCCAAAGACAGCTTCCCATTACCTCGGATCGACCAACTAGTGGACAGCACGACCGGACATGAGTTACTCTCGTTTCTGGATGCTTATTCCGGTTACAATCAGATCGCTATGTACCCCCCAGACAGGTAGAAGACTACCTTTCTCACGGACAGAGGGCTCTACTGTTACCGGGTCATGCCATTTGGCCTGAAAAATGCTAGGGCAACATATCAGAGGCTGGTGAATCAGATGTTTGCTAGCCAGATTGGGCGCACTATGGAGGTGTATGTGGACGACATATTAGTGAAAAGTACCCATGCCTCCAACCACCTTGCCGACCTCGAAGAAACATTCAGCGTCCTCCGAGAATATCATATGAAATTGAATCCCTCTAAGTGTGCATTCGGGGTTGAGTCAGGAAAGTTTCTTGGCTTTCAAGTCAGTCAGCGTGGTATCGAGGCCAATTCAGATAAGAGCAAGGTCCTCCTCGATATGAACTCACCTCGAACTCTTAAGGAGATACAGTGCCTCACGGGAAGAGTTGCCGCCCTCGGACGCTTCATATCCAGGGCTACAGATAAATGCCTTCCCTTCTTTCAGCAGCTGAAGGGCCATAAGAAGGCGGAGTGGACGCCAGAGTGTGAGCATGCCTTCCAGCAGTTGAAACAATACTTGAGTTCACCGCCTCTATTGTCCAAGCCTGAAGAAGGGGAGCCTTTGTTCCTCTACCTCGTTGTCTCGGAGTTCGGCTCTAATCAGAGAGGTCGGAAGCAAGCAGTACCCCGTGTACTACGTAAGCAAAGCCATGGTGCCAGCGGAAATAAGGTACCAGTCCTTGAAAAAGCTGGCGCTCTTCCTCGTCGTCTCGGCCAGAAGACTACGACCATACTTCCATGCCCACTCCATAGTTGTGCTAACAAACTCTCCTCTGAGGTAGGTCCTTCAGAGACACGAAGTGTCAGGTTGGATGACCAAGTGGGCCATAGATCTCGGAGAGTTTGATATTCAATTCCGCCCCATGACGGCACTCAAGGGTCAAGCTGTAGCTGACTTTATCGTCGAGTTCATAACTCCAGATGAGGAGCAAGTCAGTAAGGAAGTCGAAATGATACCACCTATCTCGTTGATCAACCAAGAGGCGGCATCGGATCTGGGGTGAGTCCTTTATGTTGATGGGTCTTTCAACATTAAAGGAGCAGGAGCCGGAGTTGTACTGGTTGCGCCTGATTCAACGACAATCTAATACGCAATCAGACTCGGATTCAAAGCCTCAAACAACAAAGACGAGTACGAAACATTATTAGCTGGGCTCAGGCTGACAGCGAGCCTAGGCGTTCAGACCCTACAAGTCTGTTGCAACTCGCAGCTGGTGGTGAACCACATCTCTTCGGAGTACGAAGCTAAAGAAGTTAGAATGATCGCCTACCTCGAGGAAGCAAGGAAATTGATCGAGAGATTTTGGAGCTGCACCATCCGGCAGATCCCCAGAGATGAGAACTCATTGGTCGATGCCTTAGCAAGACTCGCCTCGGCCTCCGAGGGAAAGATCCCGCGTTTTGTTCCTGTCGAGTTCATTGAGCACCCGAGTATCAGACAGCCGGAGAAAGTCAACCCCGTCCAGTCCATTCATAGTTGGATGGAACCGATCTTTAACTATCTGTCATCCGGCGAAACCCCCTCGGACAAACTAGAGGCGAGGCGACTTAGGGTCAGAGCGGCCCGGTACGCCCTATTGGAGGGAGTGATGTACAAGAAGGGGCATTCTCAGCCTTACCTTAGATGCCTCCGACCGGACGAGGCCGAGTACGTGATTCGGGAGATTCACGAGAGAATCTACGGAAACCACTCTGGCAGTCGTGCCTTGGCCATGAAGATTCTTCGTCTAGGGTATTTTTGGCCGACTCTTAAGCAAGATTCCAAGAACTTTGTTCGAAAGTGTGACAAGTGTCAGTGCTTTGCTGCCGTGCCGAGGCAGCCGGCAGAAGAAATGACCCCCATGAGCGGGCCGTGGCCATTCGCCCAATGGGGGATTGACATCATCGGTCCCTTGCCCACTGGGAGGGTACAAGTCAAGTTCGCTATAGTTGCAGTCGACTACTTCACTAAGTGGGCCGAGGCCGAGCCAGTCGCGAAGATCACTAAGCAAAAAGTAATCGACTTTGTGTAGAAAAATATCATCTGCCGGTTTGAAATCCCACGAACCATCGTTTCTGATAACGGCCGCTAATTCGATAATGACAAATTCCGTAGTATTTGTCGAGAGCTCGGCATTGTGAACGCTTACTCATCGCCTCGGCACCCGCATTCGAATGGACAGGTAGAGGTGGTCAACAAGGTCATCAAGCACCATCTCAAGATGAAGCTAGAAAAAGTAAAGAAAAATTGGGCCGAAAAGCTCCCCTTCGTCCTCTGGGCTTATACGAACACAGCCCAGAATTCGACGGGAGAAACCCCGTTTTCGTTGTCCTACGATTCGGAGGTAATGGTGCCAGTAGAAATCGGACTCCCAACGACGCGGGTAAGAAGCTTCGAAGAAAATCAAAACTCTGAGCAGATTGCTGCTAATATGAATTTTCTTGAAGAACTCAGAGAGGTTTCCAAACTCCGAACGGCGGTCCGGCACCAGCAGGTAGGGCGTTTCTACAATTCAAAAGTCAAAGTCAGTCACTTCTGCCTAGGGGACTTAGTCCTCTGACGGGTCTTCCAGAACACGGCTGACCTAGGGGCAGGAGCGCTCGGACCCAACTGGGAAGGACCATATCGTATGGTCAGGTCTGCCAAACAAGGCTCGTATCACCTAGAAGACCTCGAAGGCCGTCATCTCCCTCATTCTTGGAATGCCGAACACTTGAAGGTCTATTACCCATGAGGAACTAGCCTTTAAGGCTCATAATAAAATGTACGCCTCCGAGCGGCTAGCCTTTAAGGCTCTTAATAAAAGTTCAATTCTACTTTGGATACTTGCCTGATTGTCTTATCAACACAAGCATGAATTAAATGGTCCGATCCTTGAAGGGATCAGAGCCCAATCTAACGGGAAATCGACAATGCATCCCCTCGAGGAAAAAAGCCTAATAATGATCTGACCCTTCATTGAAGTGCTCGGCCCGACATATGACTGAATGAAGGGTTCTCTCCAGACAAGCGACGAGCCGAGTATCCTAAGAGATCGGACCTAAGTAAGACTTGGGCCGAGAGAGCTCGGAGAACCGACTAAACGACAATGAAGGGACTAGGCTCGTAAAGAGGTCCGCTCGACTACATCTCAGAGCAAGTTGACGCAATACCAAAAAAAGAAATGTTTTCCATTGAACTCCCTCGGAGGGACAAAAAATACATTGGTAGAGATACATTGATAGTTTGTAAAAATAAATAAATGTGTGATGGAATGTCTTCATGCTGGAGGAGCTTGGGCGTCAGGGACTTGGTCCGAGCGGGCGACTTCAGCAGGAGCGTCCTCGGAGTCCTCAGGCAGAAGAGAGTCAAAATTCAGGTATGAGTATAAACCCAGAACTGCCTCGAGACAAGCATCAAAGTCGTGGTTGTAGAACGTCGCAGCTTCAGCGTCCCTCTCTTTGGAGGTCTTGAAACTTTCAACCGCGGCGGCAACCGCTGCGGCCAGAGAGGCCTCGTCCTTGGCCCGCTGAGCCTCCACGGCTTGATTCACGGCTCGGGTCCGTTCTTCAGCCGCCTTGGCCTTGGCGCGTTTTAGGTCTTCGCCTAGCTGAGTAGTCTCCATGGTTAAAGAGTCGGCGTGAGCCCTGACACGGATCAGCTCGGCAGTCGCTGCATCGCCACTCACCTTAAGATTATTTGCCCTCTCCTACAGGTGCAGCTCCCTGGCCTCCAGGTCGATGATGACTCCCTGCAGTCTGCTCACCCTGGCCCTATCGCCCGAAAGCTGCTGGCACAGCTCTATCTGCTCGGACTTCAAGGCCGCCGTCTTAGCCTGGAGAGTCTCGAACTCTGCCTCCCTATTTCGATGCTCCCGCACTCTCTGCCGAATTGAGAGCAATACCGGGACGACCTGAAAAGGAAACAAAGGTCAGAACCTAAAAAATATATATATAACGATATGAAAGAAAGGGAGAATCCTGTCAGAGATATACCATGTAGCATACGGAAGCGAAGTTGTTCAGAAAGTCACCCTCAGACCGGTCAAGGTTCCGAACAATATCCTCCTCATTAGCATGCTTAGCAGCCCACGGAGCCAAGCACGCCATATGATAGCCCGGCTTGAACCTCTCATCGCACGTGCCCGCCTGGGCCGAGGCTGCAGCCCC
The DNA here is from genome assembly GCA_037074715.1 of Magnolia kwangsiensis. Classification (NCBI taxonomy): domain Eukaryota; kingdom Viridiplantae; phylum Streptophyta; class Magnoliopsida; order Magnoliales; family Magnoliaceae; genus Magnolia; species Magnolia kwangsiensis. Next base: position 11,928,392 of record CM073571.1, read on the forward strand.
CTCAGCCCCTACCCTGCTGCTGGCCGGACATCTCCTCCGACTTCGGGGGGAAAAGCATATTGTCGGTCATTCTAATGGCCTCCTCTCGTTCGGAGGAAAAAAAGATAGCGACGGGGGGCTCGGGGACTACGGCAGGAACCTTTACTGTGGGGGGGACGACGACAGCAGGAGCACGAGCAACAAGGCTCAGAACGACCGGGGTGTCGGCCACGGTCATTCGAATGAGCCCTGGAGGAGGGGATACCACCTGGCGCAAGACTGCCGAAGGAGCCGCGGCAGTACTAGGGCACACCGGGGTCGGTACCGCAGAGGCAGAGCCGACTGGTCTCGGAGCTGGGGCTGATGAGGTAGGCGTAGCGAAAGATTCCCCCACGCGGGGGGGAACTGCCTTCTTCCGAGTGATCTTCACTCGGGGGGCTTCCTTCAGCAACTCCGTCGCTGTTGGAGCTGCTTTCCTTTTCCGAACTCCGGAAGCCTCGGCCATGCCTGCGAAAGAAAAAAAAACCGATGTCAGTTAAGTAACCGAGAGAAAGCTCATCGAAGAGATCAGAGTAGCTTACTGAGGGAAGTGGGCAAAGGCTGAGATTTGTAAAACCCAGACCAGTGAAGGTTGGCCACGATGATCAGATCAGCCCAGGAACGAAGCGTCTCTGATCGCGCTCTTGCCTTCGCAATGCTATTTTTCTGGTCTGAGTCGAGGAGCGGCAACCCTTTTGGGAAAGCTGCAAAAAAAAAATAAAATCTTACTTCAATTGAAATAGGTGAAAACTAAGACAACAACCCGGATGTAAAATGAAATCTGACCTGGTTTCGTGAAATGGGTCGGAATACGAGCCGTTGAGGTCTTAAGCTCAGCCGCTAGTGCCTCCTATTCACCGGTCGCCCAGAACCACTTATTTTTTCAGTCCTTGTTGGACGACGGCAAGTGCATCACCAATCAAGACCCCTTGCTCCCCCGAGTCGCAAAATAGTACCACGGATCGTTGCTGTCATGCTTGACCAGGTACAGGCTTAGAAGTTGCTCTAGGGTCAGCTCGGAGTTTCTAACTTGTCTCCAGATAGTGAAGGCGAAAATCATTACCCTCCACGCATTCGGAGTAAACTGCCCGAGAGCTAATCCAAGGTAAGCCGCAACCTTCCTGATAAAGGGGTGTAGTGGGAGCCGGACCCCGCACTGCAGCTCACAAAGAAAGATGGCTACTTCCCCCTTGACAGGAGCGCCAGCTGCGTCCAAAGGCCCAGGGGCCCTTATCTGGACGGAGTCAGGGATTTAGAATTTTGAACGGATCCACTCCATCTGAGACTCCGACATGACAGAGCCTTTTGGAACTACCTCTGCGGTGCACAAACTCGCAGGCGTTTCGGTGGTGGCAGTGGTCTCGACTCGGCGGGCTCGGGTGACCGTCTTCTTGCTCAGCTGCTTGGTTTTAGAGCCCAATGTCTTTTGCCTCCGAGGTGGGGGGTATAGGGGAGTGGTCTCGAAAGGGCATTCGGAAGACCCACTTTCGCTTTCAGTACTCCCCGGCTCGGAGTCATTGCCGTATTCACGAACCATCTCGAGGTCGGAAGACATGACAGAAATAAGGGTGAAGATCAACGGGACTCATCGAGTGACTGTCGGAAATCACCTTCTATCGGAAACTTCAAAATTCGACCTGAATCGCCTTGTCAGAAATCGCCTCCTCTGGTATGCTCTTCTGATTCAGAATGTAAAGTGACGAATGAAAATTTGGGGCACCTTATATAGGCGACAAAGGAATTCTGTATTGATGGCAAGCCTTAATGGCAGCAGCCGAATCGGTACGAGCTGATCTCCGAGCACACATGGCCGCACCTCATTGGAGGAGTACTGAACCGTTAGTATGGCTCTGACATCGGGCAATGTACCTCGATATGCGAAGCGACGCCCCAACAGTCAGAGCCGTCACGTACATGCTTCCTTAGGCCTGCGTGGTAACCTCCCATAGGCTGGGAGGAGATTTAGGATCGTAACCGTCGCCACGCGTTAACCAAAGTGACCAGCACACACGCGATTCGAGACCCGTCATCATTGCAATAAGGGCGGAAGATTTCCTACATAAGTACTCTCCGAGCCTGCAAGCAAACCCGAAGAGTAGGGGGCTTCTTTTATGGAGAAATTCGATCCCATAGTAGAACGTCGATCCGACTGTAAGTCTGAGTCGACACCTGGGGCGCCCGAGGCATAACCCATCTGACCAGACTTCGGCATCGCAGTAAGGACACGCGAGCGTCTTTGGAAGAGGGTCAACTCGGAGGGGTCCTAACAGTCCAATCGGATTCGGCATGACGGGTCAGGTCGGATATCGGCTCAAGCCAGCCGCGTCGGATTCAGCATGACGAGTTGTCGGACCTGGAGAATGATCTTTGCTATGGCTTGACGAGCCAAACAGACACTCAGATACACATATCCCGCTCGCTAAACATGGAAACTGTCATAACCAAACGTGGCCGATAACGTCGCTCGTAGATACGCATTATTCGTCGGATACACTACATGATCAACAGATTGCGGACAGTATTTCCACGATCCGGGAATCCCTCTGATCGTGCCGAGATTATCGAGACCAGACCACCCCACAGACAAGTATAAATAGCATGCAGCGCCATGTCTACAGGTACGCAATATTGAGCTCTCCTCCTGTACTCTCTACCTAGACCCCGATTTCCTTGTCCTGACTTAGGCATCAGAGGGTCCCCCGGCTTAGCCAGGGTCACCTTTGCCCATTTTCTTGGTGCAGGTTTTACGGACAGCACGTAGAGGGTGACGTGGAGGGAGGGCCGACCAGATTTTAACCTCAACAGACATTATATATATAAGGTCATAATACATGATTAGGCCATCATAAGTGATTCATATTGGAAGTTAACGGTTTATAAGTGTTAGAGGAGAGAAAACGAGAGTTTTTTAACATTGTAAGTTCTTTTATTATTTTGAAATTCATTTATTATAGTGATTTGTTGTAGCCCAAGAGAATTTTTCAACATAAAAACTCGTGTGTTCTTTTACATCATGATTGTTTGCTTCTATTCATCTTTCAACTATTTGATCTGAATTTGGAGTTTGTTTTCACAATTGTAAGACCCGTATCTTGGTCCATACCTTTCCGTAGACTTCCGCGGTCTCACCAGTCAAATCTCGGCAACCTTCGACCCTTAACCGATATCGACGCGTGACCTTGATTCATCTACCGACAACCCGAGTCGACTTAACCCAAGACCAATACCATAGCGACCGCGCCGTCGTTACGGTTCCGATGCCGCGACTCGCGCGCCGAGGCGATACCCTGGTCAAGAGTTGTAGACCGACGTTCGGTGCGAGAAAACGCCGCGCGTTGCGAAACCCAAGGGAATCTCTACGATGTGTCACATCAATCACATCAATCCCATCAATCAATCAATCCATCAATCCATCACATGTCAAGTACACATCACTTTCATCCCTTTTTTCAAGCAACCACAAAAGTCTCCCAAACCCATACCTCTCTTACACAAAAAGCCACAAAAGTCAAGCTTTTCTTACACCTCCCATACCTCTCTTACACAAAAGGCCACAAAAGTCAAGACTTTCTTACACAACCATCATTCATCCATCCATCCATCTCTCTCTACAACACTCTCTCTCTTTCTCATTTTCTCATCTCAATTCCATGCAACAAACCCCTCCTACGTATGAGCCTCTCCCTCTCTTCCTAAACTTCAAGTGTGGCCCACCTCTTCATCCCAAGATCTCTCATCTCAACCCTCTATTCCTCATCTCATCCATTGAAGTTGAAGCTAAGGTGTCAAGGAACTCCTAGGAGCAAGAAGATCGGGCGATGGGTGCTAGATCATATTAGTTTTTTCTGTTTTTATGATGGGCCAAGTGAGGCCAACCGATCAATGGTTTGGATCTCACTTGGGACCTTAAGTTGTGGCCGATGGACCACTTTGATCATCATGATCATCCATGGTGGGGCCATTGCCCATGGACCCCATCATGATATTTGTTTCATTGTATTTAAAGGTCATCTAGACCGATCATATCGGTGGGGAACGGATCTCCACCGTTGATTGTCAATTTCGGTGATTCTATGCATAGAGGGATCCATTGATGTATGATTTCATTTAAGGGAGGGCTCATAGTGGCGGAGCCCTCCATCACAAAGCGTGTTCCACTCTCCATGTCTTTCTCTCTCTTTTATTTCTTTTTATTTTATTTTATTTTATTTTATGGGATAGGGTTGTGTGGCCCACTTGAATGGACCCCACCTTGAGATTTATTTTGTTCAAGTTTTTTTTTTATTCAAGTGGGGCCCCACCTCATATGTTGTACCCACGTCACCCATCAGTGGTGGCCCACTTCATCAGGGCCCACCACACATTTTTTTATATATAATGCCAAACCGTCCAGCGTCTGGGACGCTGGACGTCCCTGTACAAAAAAAAAAGAAGAAGAGAAAAAGAGAAGCTTTGGGGGTGGGCCCTTGTGTAGGCCTCACCTTGATGTATGAGTGTAATCCAAGCCGCCCACCCTCTTTCCCATAACATTTTAAGCGTTGAGCCAAAGAATGGGTTCAATCCGATGATCAGGCGGGCCATACCAGAGAAAATGATACTTTTACCCTTCTAAGGCTTTTAGGGCCCATCTGGTCGTTTCTGCACGCCAATTAAATGTCAACCCTTGGATTTTTACGGCATGTTTGGGCCCTAGAATTTATTGGGCGGAGTGAATTTTCAAGGAGTGGGCCCCACATGTAAATTTTTTCAAGAGATCAAAAAAAAAAAAAAAGAAGGAAAAGAGGCAGCGCCTGCTGCCACTGGCGCAGCAGCAGGGCTGCACGTTGACGGGCGGCGTCCCAGCAGTCACCCACGGCTGCTGCCGTGGGCCCCACCATGATGCATATGTTTAATCCACGCCGTTCATGTGGTGGGTCCCCTCCTCAGGTGGGCCCCCTCCAAATTTTGGCTCGATCCAGAACTCGGGTGGCCCGCACCACAGGAAACATTGGAATGGGATCTTCCATTGAAATCTTTTTGGGGCCCACTGAAGTTTTGAACCAAGCTAAAATTTTTATTTTTCCTTCAACCAGGTTTGTTTGACCTTACCAATGGGTTGGATGCCAAATAAATATTACAGTGGGCCCCACATGGGACCCACAAGGTTGCATGTCTCTTAAGTCCACCGTCCAGTGGACGGTGGCGCCCACCTTGATGTTGTATTGACTCCACCGTCCAGCGGACGGTGGAGCCCTCCTTGATGCATGTGCCATCCCCACTGTCCAGCGGCAGTGGGACCCACCATGATGCATGTGATGCATCCAGACCGTCCATCCACTTGGTGGGATCATTTTAAGGCATGAGCTATTGGTTGGGTGGGCCACTCATATATGGGTTAGGCCCATTTGATTTATAACAGGCCTATGGGCTAGGCCCATTTGAATTACAAAAGGCCTATGGGTTAGGCCCATTTAATTTATGAAAGGTCTATGGGTTAGGCCCATTTGATTCATATAAGGTCTATGGACTTGGACCCACTTGATATGTAAAGCCTATGGGCTTAGGCCTAGTTGATATTTAAGGCCTATGGGTTTAGACCCACTTGATATGTTTCAAGTCCATGGGACTAGGCCCATTTGATATACCCCAAGGCCCAGGGGATTGGACCCTTTTGATGTATCCCAAGGCCCATGAAATTGGACCCATTTGATGCATTTTTAAAGCCCATGGAAGTGGGCCCATTTGATATATGTAAGGCCTAGGGGTTTAGGCCCACTTTGATATGCATACAAGGCCTAAGGGTTAAGGCCCATTTGACGTACATATGGGGTTCAATTGGTGTGGCCCATTCGTTACCCTTAAGACCTATGAGTTAAGCTCATTTGATGTAATCCAAGGCCCATGGGTTTTGACCCATTGCAATGCACATAAGACCCATTGGTGTGACCCATTTATGTGGCCCATCTGATGAATAAAAGGCCCATAAGATATGGCCCATTTGATATATATGTAAGGCCCAATGGGATGAACCTACGGTCCATTGCAATGTGTAATTCCCATACAGTCTATCTAGCGCTGTTTACAAAAATTGTACCTTGGGAGCAATGTTGGTTTGACGTCCACATTGCGAGTGTAATATTGGTTAGATGTCCACATTACGACTCTCCTTATGGCCCATTACTGGGCCGTACTTGCTGTGTATAGGTCGTCTAGGCCTATCCGCGTTGTATGAATGGTTCATCACTCATTTACATATTTAGTATAGTTTCATGACTCATGATCATACACATCATATGTATGCTTGATATGAGGATTGTCTGATCATAGCATATGCCTTCGGACAGGTTGTTATGGGCTCCTGGTTATGCGATGTTGCCCTACATGAGCGCACTATATGCGCAGGATTTGTTGCATGACTGGATAGCGTGAATCATGCATTTCGTATTTGTGTGACATGGTTATTGTATGCCCTAACAACATCAGGGCCGTAGCCTCCACAGACGCATCGTGGTTGGCAGGATTGGATACTGAAAATCTTGTTCTACTTGGGGTACTATATATATCCCTGGGTGAAAGTTCCTAAACCCTTATGGTACCAAGAGGTTGCTCCAACGTCTATACCGAGTGGGTAGATAGCGTTGAGTGCCGATTACCAGATGATTACGCTCTCCACTATGTCGTGGTTGGTTGGAAGGGGGTGCGGCCTTACCCGCCCGAGAGTAGGGGGCAATGCTAGGCTGAGTTTGACCAGCTCGAGGAATGGGTCCGCTATCGACGAGTCATGCCCGATATTGACAGACAGATAGTGAGGTCTCTTCCACTTACCTTATTGCGCGCGATGTGGCGGCAATCTGGTTTAGAGTGTACTAGACCCCGGTGATATTCCATATTTGAGCTGTATTGATGTGTGGACATAGATGAGGATCTGTATGCTTGAGTTGCATTGCACATCGCATGGCCTTGGAGTGGCCGATACCATTCATGTCTTGCATCGTATAAGCCTTGGTACGGCTCATGATATTATGGATTCATCTGCATATTCTGTATTACTCTGATATTGCATGATCATATTACTACCTTGCGCATATACTTTCACCACCCTCTAAGCTTTCTATAAGCTTATGCACTACCGTTGCATGCAGGTGACGTTGGTTCGCAGCAGCGCTGAGGCAGGAGCACGTTGCAGATCGTTTTGGAGTTTTTATTCTTTACCATTATATTTTCCTTTATGCTCATTGTACTTGTAAAGTTTTTGATCATAGTGGAAATGTAATGAAGTTCTTGGTTGTCGTTTGTGGGTTATGCCATTGGTTATGCTTATTACGAATCAAACTAACGTTGAAAATCCTCCTCGTAGCATCTCAGGATCGGAACCTGGCGAATGGGAGCTAGGAGTCGAGAATGGGGTTCTATGGAGGCTGTCGGCGCGGGATTCGGTGATCGAGAATTTTGTGAGCCCGGTTTCCGAGTTTGGGGCGTGACAGAAGTGGAAGCTTATGCACGACCGTTGCGTGCAGGTGACATTGGTTCGCTGCAGCGCTGAGGCAGGAGCACGTTGCAGATCATTTTGGAGTTTTTGTTCTTTACCATTGTATTTTCCTTTATGCTCATTGTACTTATAAAGTTTTTGATCATAGTGGAAATGTAATGAAGTTCTTGGTTGTTGTTTGTGGGTTATGCCATTGGTTATGCTTATTACGAATCAAACTGATGTTGAAAATCCTCCTCGTAGCATCCCAGGATCGGAACCTGGTGAATGGGAGCTAGGAGGCGAGAATGGGGTTCTACGGAGGCTGTCGGCGCCGAATTCGGCGATCGGGAATTTTGTGAGCCCGGTTTCCGAGTTTGGGGCGTGACAGCAATTTTTCCAACAAGTGCTATCAGAAAGAACATTAAAATTTGAATTTATATATGAATCATGTCGACGAAATGATTGGTGAAGATGAGATGCATTATAGTTTAACAAGGGTTGTAACACGCACTCATTGGTGTTGAAAAATATGCTTCATCTATGAGCGATGAATAGTAAAAAGAGTTTGATATAAGAGCAAAAACCTTAGTCCAACTATATCTGATGGACGATGTCCTTTACAATGTACTTGATCAAAAGACCACCACAAAACTTTGGAAAAAGTTAAATAGCTTGTATGATGAAATCATTATTGAATCATCTTTATCTAAAAAAGTGATTTTATAATATGAAGATAGTGGAATGGTCGGATCCTAATGATCATATTAGTACATTTAATAAGATCCTTTGTAAATTGATAAGCGTGGAAGTGAAGATTATCGAAGAAGATCAAGCCCCGATTCTGTTAAACTTTCTTCCAAAGTCTTGTGATAGCTTCACAGACACTGTGTGTCATGGTGGAGAAACAACTAATGTTGAGACTGTCATTTCCGTTATTCAGTCAAGGGTGTTGAGAAAGAAGCATGGTGGTGCAAGGTCATCAACGGACACATTAGTAGCTAGGAGAAGGAATTTTAAGCGGTAAAAGTGAAACTCGTCACATTCATGATCAAAGTCTAAGGTAAATAAAAAGATGAAGTGCTGGAATAATGGAAGACAATATCGTATGAAAAATAATTGTCGAAATCATAATGCCTAAAAGGGAGATAAAGAGAATGTGAGAAAGTGAACACTAATGATGTTCTTACCACATTCAAATCTACTTATCTTATTGATGAATAGATTTTGGATACGGGGGCATTATGCCACACGACCCCACATCAGGATTAATTCACCATATACAACAAGCGTGATGGTGATCATGTGTTTATGGGCAACAATATTGCTTATAAAGTCATTGAAATCGGATCGGTGTGCATCAGAATGTATGATGGGATGGAACTCATTCTGATATATGTGAAACACACTCTCAACTTATGAAATAATCTAATTTCTCTGGGAGCTCTCGAGGCAACCGGTTTTTATCGTGTCCTAAAGGTTTCAATGGGACACTTATAGTGCTGAAAGCATAACATAATGGTAACCTTCACAAGTTGATCGAAAATACCGTATCGGGTGAAGCTGCAACGTATGCAATAGAGTCCACGTCACAAATTATGGCATGCACATCTAGGCCACATGAGCAAGCGGGACATGAAGGTGCTTAAGGAAGGTAGTGTGACTCTAAAAAAGATCCATACGAGCGTCAATCTGGCGGACATGCTTACAAAGGTAGTTTCCACATAAAAGTTCTGATTCTATTTAACTTCTATAAGTCAAATGAAAGGTTAATGAAGATGGATAGTGCATGAAAAGTGATGACGATGGTGAAGCTATGGTGGAGGCAATTAGAGATGAAACGTCAAACTATGGTCCAAAGATTGAAGACATGATGGAAACTGTTATGAAATGTCTTAAATTTGTATACGGGGTTTGATCAATCAACCACCCTGGGCAACCAATCAAGTGAATTCCGAATTATATAGACTGGTCTCTGGATAGTTTTGGACCATCTCGATCAGTTCGATTGATCAACATTTTTTGAAAAATACCTCTAAACTCTCTGGACGCTTTTGGGCATGTTCAATCGCTTGAACACACTGGATCCATGAATTAATGATTGCTCAATCAATATCAATTGATTGATCCATGATGTGCTTTATTTTGCGTAATTGTGTAGTTTGTTCTTATTCGAGTGTGACACTATATATATGAAGGTGTAATGTGGAATTAGGGAATATTTAAGTAAATTTAGTTGGGGCTTAAAGGTTTTTAGGGTTTATAAAGGAGAAAACAAGAGTTTTTTCAATAATGTAAGTTCTTCTATTATCTTGTAATTTGTTTATCATAGTGATTTGCTATCGCTTTATACCATGATTTTTTTCCTACGAGGGTTTTTTCACTTTAAAACTTGTGTGTTATTTGTGTTTGTAATTGCTTGCTTGTGTTTATCTTTCGACTGTTGGATCCAAATTCAGAGTTTACTTCCGCAACTTTCCGAACACGTCGCAGCCCGAGTATCATCTAACTCCCACTTGGACAAGTGTTTCCATGTCTTGGACTCTGAAGATCTAGGCCGTTGTTCCATTTGTTATTCACGCTACAGTTCCACTCAACTGTTGTTGTATTTATATCACTGTCCAGAGATATTTAAGATTGGAGAATTTTTAATACGCTCGCTGTGTATGACATTTTATACTTGACACCTTTAAATGATACACAAGTCATTATTTATTTATGATTAAACTGGACTGGTTTGGTTGGGGACCCATCACCAGCCAACTAGTTGGTGTCAAAACTCTGGAGGGGCCCCATGATGTATGTGTTTTATGCACACCGTCCATCCATTTTGTTAGCTACTCCATTTTGTTAGCTACTTTAGGGCATGAGACAAAAAAGAAGCGGATCCAGAGCTCAAGCGGACCACACCATAGAAAATGGTGGAGATTGAATTAAAAAACTTATTATGGCCACATGGCTTTTGGATCGAGCTAATATTTGTGGATCAAGTTTATTTGTCATCCAACCAATTAGGCTCTTGGAAGATTTTGACGGTAGTCGTCACTATTCCTACAGTTTCTTGTGGTGTGGTCCACTTGAGATTTGTATCTACCTTAATTTTGCACTCATGATAGGGCCCGTAGAGCTTTGACATCAACTAACTGTTATTTTCTAAAATCAGATTTGTTGAACAATAGTAACACTTGATTCTTGATTTTTTTTCCTTTAAAGCATTTGGATATTTTGCCATTTTAACCGTTATTATAAACTGTTTTGAAAATATTTGAATTACTTGTATTCCATACATGGAAATTTCTGAGGCATTTTTGTCTGCTTGCCTGCCTGCTTGTGTATCATCTGACTCTTCCGATCAAATATTCAACGAACCGTTACTCTGCCTACCTGAGTATCATACTCAGGCCTGCCTGTCTAAGTGTATCAATCCTTGAGATATACTCCACGCACTCTGAAACACAATGGACCATTTGTCTTGAATACTAAACTATGGCCCCACTTGCCCTAACTTAAACTAGGATACAATGTACATAAATTCAGGCTCTTATCGTATGACTTCTGTCCAAGCACGGTATGGGGTCAGTTTCCGCCCCAGCGGGCCACGAATTTCCTTCAGAAAGCCTTGCCAGGAAGTTCCTGCACTATGAAGCTAGGTGGGGCCACGGTGGTGTTTGTGATACAATTTCACCCCATTTGTCAGTTTTGGTAGCTCATTGTAGGACATGAGACCTGGGGCTCATTTGGCAATTCTATTCTAATCTAATAAGAGCTTTTTAAATAAAAGCTACTCTAATAAGCTCTTTTTATTTTAGCTTTTGTTTTAAATAAGTACTCACGGTAAATTATGTTTTCAAAAATCACAAAAAACTCTGATTTAAAATAGCCATGCTCGTTAAAACATGCAAATAAGAGGTTTTTATTTTTATTTTTTATTTTTATAACTTAAAGTATTAGTTGGTATCATTTTTAAAGATTACAACAACTCTATTATAAGAGCAATAGTAATTCAAATGGTTGTTTTGGTAGACCTTTGATGCGAACTGTCCATTATATTGGGACCACATTGATGTAGGTAATCCATCATATGAGGCTCATCATCAATGCTAATTCCCCTTTATGTGTGGCCCTCAATGTCTACTACTCATGATGTGGAATCCACATTTTGATGTGTCCATCATGTGGGCCCCACCTTTGAAGTGGGTTGTGCATCATGTTGAGCCCACTTTTGATGGCCACCATCTGTTGCGTGGGGCGCACCTTTTATGTGGACCATCCATCATGTTGGGCCACTTTGTATATGGGCCATCCATCATGTATGATCTTGGATGCGGACTGTCCATTAGGTGGGGCCCACTTGACGTAGACAATCCATCACAAGGGGCTAGGCTTTGACGTGGGTCATCCATCATATGAGGCCAACTTGATGTAGACAATCCATCACAAGGGGATAGGCTTTGACGTGGGTCATCCATCATGTGAGGCCCACTCTGTCACGCCCCGAACCCGGAAATCGGATTCACATGAATCTCTATTACCGAATCCGGTGCAGACAGCCTCCGTAGTGCCCCATTCTCGACTCCTGACAATCAAATGCCAGATTCCGATCCTGGGATCCTATAAGGAGGATTTTCAGAATGATTTTTTTTTTTGTAATGGAGCATAACCACAAGCATAACCAAGTCACAAAACAACATCACCACATATCCACTATATCAAAAACTTTAAGTACAATGCGGAAAGGGAAATACAAAGTGATCAAAAAGCTCCAAAAGGTCCTGATACGCACTCCTGCCTCAGCGCTGTTGTTGTCCAACGCTACCTGCACGCAACTGTCGTGCATGAGCTTACAAAAGCTTAGAGGGTGGTGTAAGTGTGTACGTAAGGCAAGTGTCAAGTATATAATATCAGAGTAATGCAGAAACCTATGGTAAGTCCATGAATAAAACCAACCATACCAATGCTATGTAATGCAAGACGTGAATGCTATCGGCCATACCAAGGCCATGTGATGCGAGACATGAATGTCATCGCCCACACCGATGCAATGCAAAGCCTACATAGCCGAATGTCATATGCGAAATGCAATCCAAGCAAGTCGGCACTCATCAAGTACATATATCAGTACAGTTCCTCTCTGATTATCACCGAGGTCTAATACACTCACACTGACTGCCTCCTCCCTAGCTGCACAGCCAAGTAAGCGGAATAGACCTCACTATCCGCCTGACCAGTAGTTTGCTAATTCCCACCCAGCTCATCGATAGCGGACTCATTTACGAGCTAGTCAAACTCAGCCTAGCTTATAACCCCCTCACTCAGGCGGATAATGCCACACCCCCTTCCAACCGACCACGACATAGTGAGAGATGCGGCCTACTGGTTTCGGTACTCGGGCGCTCGTGTATCCACTCGGTTTAGACGTTGGAGCATCTCCTGGTACCAAAAAGGTTTTGGAACTTTCACCCAAAGACATCCTAAGTGTCCACAGTGCTAGAACTAAGTATTTTCGGTATCAGATACGGCCATCCACGATATACATGTGGAGCCACAACCCTGATGTCGCTAGGGCGTGCAGTGATCAGGTCACACATATGCGAGATGCATGAATCACAACATCAAATCATGCAGCAATCCAGCGCGTACTGCGCGATCGTGTGGGGCACTTTGTCTCATAACGAGTCCCGTAAATGGTCTGCCCAATGGCGTATGCTATGGTCAAACATTCATCATATCAAGCATACATATGATGCGTATGCGCATGAATTATGGAAGTGTACTAAGCATGTAGTAAAGTAATGGACTATCCTTATGCCGAAGATGGGCCTAGACGGTCTGCACGTAACAAGTATGGGCCTATCAATGGGCTCTAGGGAGAGTCATAATGCGGACATCTAATCGACATTACTCTTACAATATGGACGTCAAACAAGCATTGTTCCTTAGGCACGGCCCGCCATAAGTAACATTACATAAACCATGAGAAATCACACATTGCAATGGACTCATAAGGACATCCCGTTGGGCCTCGACTCATGGGCCTTGGATACATTGAATGGGTCATATCAAAAGGGCCTTACATTCATCAAATAGGTTGCATTAGTGGGCCTCACTAACGAGCCTTATGTACATTGCAATGGTCCATAACCCGCGGGCCTAGAGTACATCATAATGGGCCTTACAATATTTCAAAATGGGCTACATCCCATGGGCCTTATATATATCAAATGGGCTTGATCCCATGGGCTTTATATGTACACCAAGGTGGGCCCTAATGAATGGCCATAAATAGATCAATATGGGCCTTATACACATATCAAAGTGGGCCCATTTGGACCATAGATCTGACTCATTTTTAGCTCAAGCCATAAAATGAATTTACAAAATAAATGGACGGTTTAGATGCAACACATACATCATGGTGGGGGGTCCACATAAAAATGGATGGATCTGACTCATTCTTTAGCTCATGCCCAAAAAAATGAGTTTTCAAAGTGGTTGAACGGTTTGGATGCCACCCATGCATCATGGTGGGTTCCACACATACGACCCACCAATGGAATGGACGGTTTGGATATAATACAAACATCAAGGGTGGGGGTCCACTGACTCGTCCAACAGCCAAAGAAATGGCTGGACGGTGTGGGAAATGCATACAACCCAGTGGGCTCCACCATCCGGGCGGACGGTGGAATTAAGACACATATATCATTGTGGGTCCCACGTGGGGGGCCCACTATAATGTTTACTTACCATCTAACCCGTTGATAAGGTCATAGAGACCTGGGTGAGGAGGAAAAACAAATTTCAGCTTGATCCAAAACTTCCATGGGCCCAAAAACGATTTTAATGGTAGTCTTTAAGTCACCACTGTTTCCTCTGATGTGGGCCACCTGAGCCTTGGATGGGCCTGATTTTTGGGTGAGGCCTGCTTCAGGTAGGGGCCCACCATATGGACGGTTTAGATGGCTAATAAACATCAGGGTGGGGCCCACGGCTGGAGCCGTGGGTCTGCCTTAGTCCACCCGCCAGCCGCTGGACGGCGTGATAAAACACATACATTAGAGTAGGTCCCCACCGTCCGCGTGGACGGTGTGATGGAACACGTATATCACCGTGGGCTCCACGCGAGGCACACCATAATGTTTATATGCCATCCAATCCATCCATACGGTCACGCAGACCTGGATGAAGAGTAAAAACAAATTTCAACTTGATCTAAAACTTCTGTGGACCCAAACAGGGATTCAATGGCAGACGGTCAGCCCCACTGTTTCCTGTGATGTGGGCTACCTGAGCTTTAGATGGGCTTGATCTTTGGAGGGGGCCCACGTCATGGAGGGACCCACATAATGAACAGGTTGGATGACATACACACATCAAGGTGGGGCCCACGGCTGGAGCCGTGGTCCTTGGCTCATCCGTCCGCCAACGAGAGCGCAGGCAGCAGCCTCTGCTGCTTGCTTTTTTTTTTTTTAATGCGGTTTTTCCGCAGTTTTTCAGGTGTGGGGCCCGCGTGTGATAGATCCACTTCAGCCATTGGGTTCAACAACTCATAACAAATCTATCAAGACCAATATCGGGTCTCTTTCAGCGTATAGAAAATAAAAAAAAATGATTTTTGAATGGTATGGACGCAGTTTCCAACGCTATGGCCCACCAGATATTCCGGTCAACCTCATTTTTCGGCTCAACGCCTAAAATGAGTTGGGAAAAAGGATATATAGAGTGGATTGGATCCATACATCTATGTGGGGCTTATTCGTGTGGTCCACCCCAAAGGCTTGTGAATCAAGCTAATATTTGTATTTTTTTTCGAAACACGTCCAGGGAGTCCAACGTCCCTGGACGGTTTGCATAACGCATACATTTGAGGTGGGCCCTTGCTAAGATGGGCCATCACATGGTGGGTGGTATGGGCACAACGCATATATAAAGTGGGTCCCACCAACGGATGACTTGGATAAAATACACGATTCATGGTGGGGTCCATCCAGGTGGGCCACAAGGCCATATCATCTCATACACACACAAAGAGAAAGAGAGAGGGAGAGAGAGAACGATAAACGTGTGGTGGAGGGACCCCGCCACTATGGGCCCTCCATTGCATGATCTACAATATTCATTAAGTGGGTCCCATTACATATGGGCCCACCGATCAAAATCAACGGTGGAGATCCTTTCTCCACCGAAATGGACGGTCTAAATGACCATTTAAGCAAAGAAATTAAACATCATGATGGGGTCCATGGAGAATGGCCCCATCATGGATTGATCTTGAAATCAAAGTGGGCCATTAGCCACATTTAGGGTCTCAAAATGAGATCCACACCATTGATCGGTGGGCCTCACTTGGCCCATCATAAAAATATGAAAATCTAGCTTATGGAAACACCCACCACTTGATCTTCTTGGTCCGTCGGGATGCCGATCTCCTTGAGCTTCACTTTAATGGTGGAGATGAGAAATGGATGGCTAGGATTAAAGTTTTTGGGGTGGGAAAGGTGGGCCACACAAGGTCATTTTTCTCTCTTAGAAATGCATGGACGTGTGGGCTTCTTGGTTGCTTGGAAAATGCTTAGAAAATGTGAAGAGAAAGAGAGAGAGAGAGGTGGTTGTAAGGAGAAGTGATGGGAGATGGGTGATGGATGTGAGTGATGGGTGAGGTGATGTATTAGTTGACTTTGGGTTTGCTTGACTTGTGGAGAAAGAAAGCATGGGTGCTTTGTACTTGACATGAGAGGTGATTGATGGGATTGATAGGACATGTTGTAGAGATTCTCTTGGGATTGCCAATATGCGACGTTTTCTCAAAATAAACGCCGGCTCACATCTCTTAGTCAGGGTATCGGATCAGTGCGTGAGTTGCGGCGTTGGAACCGTAGCGACGGTGCGGTCGCAATGATACAAGTCTCGGATTAAGCCGACTCAAATGTGTAGGATGCGACTTACGGTCGTGCGCAACGTCGATTACAGGTCGCGGATTGCCGAACTTTGACGGGAAAGATCGCGAGGGTTGACGGAACAGTACAAATTAGGATACGGGTCTTACACACTCCATCCATTATGTGGGCCACATTGATGCAGACCATTCATTATGTGGAGCCTCATCGTTCATCATGTAGGGCCTACCTTTGATGTCAACCGTCCATCAAGTGTCCATCATCCATTATGTGGAACCCACCTTTGAGGTGGATAATCCATCAAGTGGGGCCCACTTTATGTGGATGGTCCATCATGCTAGGCCACACTTTGATGTGGACCATCCATCATGTGTGCCCACCTTTGATGTGAACTGCGCATTAATTATGTGGGCCTACCATAATGTGGACCATTCATCATGGGGGGGCGCCTTTAATGTTAGTTGTCCATCATGCATGCTCTCCTTTGATGACCAGCATTCATCATGAGGGACCTACAATTGGTATGGATTGCCCATCTTGTGGGGCCCACCTGATGTGGATAGTCCATCATGTAAGGCCATATTTTGACATGAACCATTCCATCATGTGAAACGCACTTTTGATGTTCATCATCCATCACGTGGGTCACACCTTTGCTATGGACCGTCCATCATGTGGGGCCCAACCTTCAAATGGGTCATTCATCATGTGGACACACCTTTAATATCAACCTTCTATCATGTGGTCCTACCTTCAATGTTCACCATCCATCACATGGGTCCCACCTTTAATGTGTGTAGTTCATAATATAGGGCCACACTTTTACGCGGGGCATTCATCATGTAGGGCCCACATTTGATGTGATTGTGCATTATGTGGGTCAGTGTGACGTGTCCTATTCATCATGTTGAGCCCCACTTTTAATATTAGTTGTTTACCTGTGGGCCCACTTTAGAGAAATTATAAAGAGAAGAGGACAAGATGTGATTTACTTATAAAGTTTTAGGGCAAATTCTTACAAAAATTAATAAAAAATGTCTATTAGCTTAATCAAATAAGCTCTCAAAGAAAAAGTGACCTTCATATCACTTACTTTTTAAGAATTTTTTACTAAAGTTTTTTGAAGTTCTAAAATTAAAGTTTTATTAAATAGTCTCTTTTCAAAATAAGAACTTAAAAAAAGAAGTAAATAAGCTTTTCTTAGAAGAGATGCCAATGGCCCAAAAAATGAAGTGGATCCAAAACTTAAGTGGGCCACACGTGAGGAACACGTGGAGAAAGAAATGCCCACGGTTTAAATATTGCTATGGCCCACATTGATGTATATATACTGTTCCAACCGTTTATAAGGTCATTTCCATTGGGATTGACTAAAACAACAAAAAGCTTAGGCTGATATAAAACTTCCGTAGCCATATGAACGTTTCAACGGATTCATTCCATCCCTAAATTTTTCTTCCTCTCGTGTGGCCCATCTGAGTTTTAGATCATCCTCAGTTGTGGTCTCATCCTAAAATAAGCTGCCAAAACGAATGATCTAGGTGGATTTGTCGTAAACATCGAGGTGGGCCTCGCCTAGCTTCCCTGCCTGCAGTAACTTTCACAGGAAATCCGTGTCCCCCAAAGTGCATCCTCCGTTGATCGGAGCCATATGTGTTCTCATGGCTACCGTATAAAAGCTATGATCTTGTAGTCATGCTTCACCTGCGAGTATGATTTTTGACACTTAGACTTTGAATATGAGCCATTTAATACTTATCCTCGTACACAAGCACTCTTGCACCAAGAAGTTTTTAATCATGGCCTGGGTAGCATAGAACGCAAAACATGAACGGTTATGATCAGATGCACTAACGAGCATCTGGTGTGGAGCCATTCCTCAGGATTCCCCACTAGAGTTGTACATGAACCGAGTTAGCTCGGTCAACTCGATCCACTTGAGTTGAAAAAGCTCGATTTGAAATTGAGTTCAAGCTTTGTTGAGCTGATTTTTTGAGCTCAAAAAAGTTTCGAGCCGAGTTCAAGGTTGTCTAAATTCAAATCGTACCTTAACTCGAATCAAATACGGATTGAACCAGTTTAGTGACTCGGTTATTTTGATATTGATGTTGCTCACTGAGTGTTTGATGAAATGACTCAACGAATTATTGTCATGAGTGCATACATTCTCTGTAGAATCAACTAGTGGTGAGGAAGGTATGGATATGAAACAAATCATTACAAAAAAAAAACCTCTATATGATAAAACTATCATTGTATCTTGATTTTGATGCTGAGTACTTACTGTTTGATGAAATATTTAAAACGGTTGCTGTTGTTTTGCATACTGCAAGAAATTGTAGGTGTACTTTATGTGTTTGTGAAAATGTTGCAATGGCTCCGACTCAGCTTAAGCTAGTCTGAGCTGTTGACTGAACTGAACTGAGCTAGCCAGCCAGGTTGAGGACTGAGCTGAGCCAAGTTCAAGCTGGAGTGAGCTAGTGGGCGAGTTCAACTCGGACCCGACCATATATACGCTATTTCTCAAAAAATTGAGGCTGATGTGATAATCAACTAGGCCACACGTGTAAGCAAAAACCAAACGGTTGAAATAAATTGATTAATAGTCTGAATAATCGTGTCCACACGTGCCCTGCCTGATAACGATTTCAGCCTGATTTTCAGGCATGGACCGAATAATGAGCAGCCACAATATCATGCACGTGTGCATCGTCTCAACATTCCAGGTGAGTTCACTTCACATCTCTCCTCTCATGTACATACTTAAAATCACTTCTCTGGATCCGTGTCTGAAGAGTCGCGTGGCCCGACAAGTCTCGCTTTTACTCGAATTTAAAGCCCAAAAAAGTTCTGTGGGTGCGGCCTTTTCTTCTTTATCGTGAGCATTGTAACAGCTTTAAGGCCGCTGCTTGTACACGTGTTCTTTACCTTTGCCACGTGTGGTCTACCATAAGCACGCCTTGGTCCAAAGCTCGAGCCAGTCCACACGTCAAGTGGGCCACATGTTTACTTTGAACACTGACCTCCAGCAATTTCTGTAAAGTGTCTTTTTCTTTTTTCTACTTGTTTGGGCCACCTAATGAGGAGACCAGCCTGGTGCTGGCCTAAGTGATCTTCATGTGGGACCAACCAGAGGAGCGGCTTAGATTTTCTACAAGAAAAAGGAAGAAAATAATATTATCTTTCTGATAAAGGTGTGTATTAAAACTAAACAAAAACCATAGTCTGCTAAAAGATTATATTAGTGCAATTAGGCAGAAATGATGGTCACGCAGCCAAATGTCTGCCTCAGCTTGCTTAGAGCGCATGGCGCACTTCCCATCACCTAAGCTTATGGATTTCAATCCTGCTCGTGTCCACAAGGTGACAGACTATCCAGCACGAGCTGAACTACAGTGATCAGCTGTTGCTCATCGAGTCTTGATAAGCTCGATCTGCATGTGGCTGATTCCTGTATATTTCTGACGTTACGCTGGGCATGCTGGTGTTCTTGATGACTACGAGTGCAAGTAGCTATCCTAGCCGCAAGAAAGTTGATGACAGGCTATGGATTGATGAGTGCCGGAAGGGCGACACAACGACTATATCCATAAGGAAATGGTTCCCCCATTTGAAAATCCATGTCGAATGAGCAACTAGAATAGAGGTTTGTGTTGTTCTTTGGGAATATGATGCGCCACTTAGAAACAAGCATGAATCTACCTGGCGGGGGTTGTGGTCAGAGGAATCAAATGTCAGGAAAGGGAGACTCTAGGCAGATAATTCAAATGTTATTGTAGAAATGGAGAACTTAGTGGGTTTTTAACTCATGTATCACTTGTTCTCATCGTGTAGGATGAGGTACAATCAATTGAACCAGAAAAAGAGAAGAAAGAGAGAGAAGGTTTGAGCACAACTGTTGAATTTTCAGGCTTTCAATCTTCAAGCTACTACAGCCGTTTCTTATGAGCTCTAGCTTCTAAGGGTAAAACAAGGTAAGGGCCCGTTTGGCCGGGCGGATTGGAAAGGATTGGAAGTTAAATCCTGAAATTGGCCGGGCATGCCAAACAGACTGGGTGACCTGATCCTGGGATATAGTAATCCCATGGATCTTAAGACAATCCACTGACAACACCATCATTACCTTTAAATCCCATCCAATCCACCCTAATCCGTTTAAATTTTCCTGTGACGTGTTTGGTTTGAGGGATTGGAATGGATGGGAAGGTTTAATCCCAAGATTGGCCGGGAGTGCCAAACAAACTTGATATAGCAATCCCGGGATATAGCAATCCCGTGGATCTTAAGACAATCCATTGACAACACCATCATTACCTTGAAATCCATGCCATCCACCCTAATACCATTCAATCCCTTCCAATCCACCCGGCCAAATGGGCCCTAAGTGTTATGGCGGTGGAGACATTGAGATGCCTTTTAGTGAGAGATGTTCTCTATGTATGTGTGTGTTTGTGCTTGTCCCCTCCTTTTCTACCTCTTACATGTATGTTATGTTGGGAAACTACACACTTATGTTGGGAAACCATACACCTTTTTCTTATATTGGTAAATCAATAAGATTGACAATATAAAATATTTGATTGATGAAAAACACTTTTAGAGATTGCTTTCTCCACTAGTTTAATTTATATATAAGGGAGGTCATAGTTAGAAAATGTATTTTATTAATTCATCTTCTAAGGTATTCTTTTGCGTAGGATTCCTTATACATGTGGGGAGAGAATAGCCTTATATTTTTGTTTTTCTTGTTGCTAATGAAGAGTAAAGCTTTATATCACTATCTATAGAGTCGTATATAACCAAACAATGCAAATTCCCATGCCTCATCTTTTGTTTTGGTTTATCCATTTTGGCTTTTTGTTTGGCCATTTCATTTGTGTTTTTGCATCGCTTACATTGATCATGTGTTGGTGTTTTTTTGCAACACCAAATTCTTAGATCCCCATAATTTATAGGGGAAGAATCCTTTGATCACCATTTTCAAAATTCTTTAACTAATTTATAGGGGAAGAATACTTTGATCACCATTTTCAAAATTCTTTAACTTTTATTGAAAAAATCTAGAGATAAAGCTATGGAGAAATTAAAAAAGAGAGTGTACAGGCACTTGGGTGTGTTCCCGCCCATAGGACCGTAGTGGGATTTCACCACCTATGGATACTCGAACACTTGACTCGGTGTTGAAACTCCTGGGAGTCTACCACCACAGCAAGAGTAAGGATCTGACGTAGAGAAGAATTTATGTACACTTATCAGAAAGAGAAGAAGCCAGAGCAGCATGCGGATACGTAGACGTTGTGACAGAATTGCAACAAGGTTACCACCGGAAACTTTTAATATAATAAACTAAATAAAACATCAAAAGATTTTGAATAGATACATGCCATTAAATTTGAATTCATTTATGGGGTGTCACAATTCAATGATGAAAATATGGCAGCTTATATATATACTTGTATATGAGTTGAGTTGGCTTCATATTGAGTCGAGCCTAACTGAATCGATTTTCAGGTGATAAACTTGATTGGAGTTCGAATTGGAAGAAGCCTACTCAATTCGAACCGACTCACCATTTGATTCGGGTCTGAACCAGTTGGACGAGTCTGTGTTAGGCCGGATGACTCGTTCCCGATCCAGCTCTACATACATTAGATCAAGAAACAAATACTAACAATTGGTAGTTTAGGTGAACATTGATGAGAGTGCTGAGTGCATGTTTGCTAATATTTCTAGACCTGGATGAAGATAAAACACAAATATCAGCTTGATCGAAAACTTCTGTGGCCGTAAATAAGTTTTCAACGGTAACTATTCAAATCCCACTGTTTCTAGTGGTATGGTTCACCTGAGATTTGGATCTGCCTCTTTTTTGGGAACATACCCTAAAATGAGCTGGAAAAATAGATGGACGGTGCGGATAAAACATGTACATCATGGTGGGGACCACAGAGCTTTGACATCAGCTATCTGACTGGTGTTGGGGTCACTAGCCAAACAGCGTCTAAACCTAACGAGAGAGCGAGAACGACGGAGGAGAACTTGCTTCCAGGGGCAGAAGAGAGGATAAACAAACGCTGCAAGCAGCGACGAATAAACAGTCAGGAGAGTCCGAACATGTGATCCGACGGCTGGTGTAGATGATACGTGGCGCGTTATCAAGGCGTGGGTATTGCGGTAGTTCTTCTCCGAGGCCATGGCTCTTCGTGGGCCTCGGCAACCCTGGGCAGAAGTACCAAGCAACCAGACACAATGTAATTCTGCATCTCGTCCTTGCCCTGCGTTTGTATGCACAAGCGAATTGAATCGTGTTTGAGTTATTCAAATCCAACCTGATGGTACTTAAGATTTGGTTATTAGACCAGTAATTGCAATTCGATTCGATTGCCCATCCAAACGCTCTCTCTTTCTCTCTCAACGATTGCAATTCAAGTCGATTGTACGTCTAAATGCTTTCTCAATGATTGCAATTCAATTCGATGGTGCATCCAAACGCTCTTTCTCCCTCTCTCTGAACTATTGCAACTCAATTCGATGGTGCATCCAAACGCCCGCTCCCTCTCCCTCCCTCCCTCCCTGTGTGTGTGTCTCCATTTTTCATTGCTCCCTGCCTTGTATTTGAAGCAGGTGGGTTTCAACATGATCGACACATTCGGCGAATCGCAAGGGGTTTCAATGGAGACAGTACATTGCAAGGCTCTCTTCGGACAATGTCAGTTCGATTCTTTTCAATCCAAAAGATTTCACTTTATTTATTTATTTATTTATTATTATTATTATTTTTAATATCAATTTTGAAGTGATTATGATGGCTTTGGGATTTCTTCATTTAGGTATGGTCAGAGATGTTCCAGTTTTCCTTGCAAAGCCGCAGACTTACATGAATCTGAGTGGTGAATCGGTAATCACTGATTAAACTTGTTTATGTTATTATTACACTCATTTCCTCAAAAGAATCCGTTCCAAAAGAGATAACTAAGAAGCTATGGTGGTTAGATTACCTCAAAGGAATTGATTCTTCTTGATCGATGGAAGAGAAAGAAATAAGAATCGAAATCAAGGCACTGGTTTTGCATCAATTCTAATAAGGTGGGTCCTGTTGCCGAAAATTCTGGCTGGTCTACTCATGTGGTGGCCCACTTTTTATATGGAATGTGGACAGTTGACTTCTTCCTTAGCCGTTTACTGTTTTTGCATTTGTGTGGAACACCTGGTGAGTGAACTGGCCAGATATCTTGGCTGAACATCTGCCCAGCAGGGCACGCCTAATTAGTGGCTTGGATCTTGCATGTGTTCCGCTCATTTGCATGTGCACCTGCATGTGTAGATGCAAGTGGAATTAGCAAAATCTCATACCCATGAGAAAGAGTGCTGGTGCTTATCAAACTGATGTGAATAAAGTAAAGGAGTGCCGATGCTGATCATATTGTTGTGGATCAAGTAGATTGAGAAGTGCTTTATAGGAACTGATAAAGAAATCTCATCTTGAAATTTCTAAAGTCAGCACTGGCAGCCTGTATTGGTAAAAAAGAGAAAAAAAGAAAAGAAAAGAAAAGAAAGAAAAAAAATCAACGAAAGAAGGCCATCAGACACCTCTGGAAGTTAGCAACAAACTGTGGCTTGGAAACATATGAATTGGACTGAGGGACTAATGTGGTCATGCAGAAGTCTTTTCTCCCTTTGACTGGTGGTCGCATTTCAAGTGTACAGAAACTTAGATTTGTAAGCCCTGGGTTTTGTAATTCAAAATCTAAATTGATGTAGCATTAGTGATGTCAGATTGTCAGGATTCATGAGAAAAAGTTTTGGCCAAAGTTCGACACCGGCTGCCAACCTGACTCGACCCTTTTTCTTTTCCGGGCTTGGGACTGCCAATGAGAGTGCAAAATTCCAACTGGGTTTTGTAATTCAAAATCTAAATTGATGTAGCATTAGTGATGTCAGATTGTCAGGATTCATGAGAAAAAGTTTTGGCCAAAGTTCGACACCGGCTGCCAACCTGACTCGACCCTTTTTCTTTTCCGGGCTTGGGACTGCCAATGAGAGTGCAAAATTCCAACTGGCAGAGTTTGAGGGAACTTGGGAATAGCACCGACCAGCAATAAGATGTGGGAAAGTAGAGTTGGATGGTTTGGCCAAATGAAGGCTCTATAAAAGTAAGGCCCAAAAGGACGATAGTAAGAAAAGAGTTGATGACTTATGGTTTAACTAAGGATATGATCCTTGAAAGAGTGGAATGGTGGAGTAGGATTTGTATAGCAGGCCGCAATTAGTTGGGATAAGGTTTAGATGATGATGATGATGATGATGTTGATCTTATATATCACACAAGAATTGTGTTATGATATTTCTATAGACTTAATCAAAGGTTTTTTTTTATATTTTATTTTAAAGGTTGCTAGGGATTGAACTCTAGATCACTCACACACACACACACACACACACTATATTGTCTTAACCAGCTCATCTAATGAGTGGGAGACGACTAAATCAAAGGTTAGATGTAGAAACATTTGAAAGGCAGAAACATTTGCCCGACATGTATTCAGATCATTAGGACAGGCAACTGACTTAGATTGGACACTGAACACTTGTGGTCCGGGCTATATAGAAAAACTCGAAATTCCTTACTAGAGACTTCCTTGAATGGTTGAGGTAACCTGGCACAAATTAGTCAGCTGTGAAGGTTTGGAGGCATGGGTGTTATGACAAATGCAAATAAGAGAGGGGAACTTGGTAGATCTAAAATGCTAAAATCAGTCATGCCATGCGGACAATAATGTCATTTTTTCTTGAGAATGAAAAGTACTCCATTAACTGTAAATTCAGCCACTTCAATTGGGGTATATGGCCGGCACCTGTTTGGGGGCCCCTTGGCCTTGTACAGTCTATTGAGCCATTGTGTCTTTCTTCTTTTAACAGTTAGAAATTTAATTAAAGAAGAAACACACAATGACTCATGTTAGTTAGCATGAAGATACAAATTTCTGATTTAGTGTTGCAAATATAGAAGAGTTCACTGCGAGTATGATCTCTGCCGCGACACAATGAAGAAGGCAATCCTCCAACCCAACCCAATAAAAGAGGGGTTGGGACATCAAATAAGTGAGCTGAATAAGATTAATATCTTTTCCGCAAGTTTCTCACAAAGAAGATAGCAAAAGAAGCCCCACACCAAGTTCCAAGAACATGGTTTATATCACTCTCAGAGGCGATGCACTCTAGTCAAGGGTAGAAAGGACATACTCTATCAATGTACGTAAGGGAAATGTTCTATCTCTACTACATGTTGATAACATGGTAGTGACTGGAAGTGATTATCCATGCATTTCTAACCTTAAGGACCATCTAAAGAAGACATTTAAAATTAAGGTCATCAGCAAGTTTGCATATTTTCTCCTCAACATAATAGTAGGAAGATCAGTGAAACCCAACTTTTTCATTTCACATTCTGTTATTTCAGCGTGTCTTCATTATAAACAAATCGATCTGCACACTTTTTCCAAAGACCTAACAGTCTTTTAGAGGAGCTCTTTTTTTAAGAAACTCTCACTGACACTGATGCGGTAGAAGAGGATAGAGATTGCAACAGGGGCTGTGTCATTTTCCTTTACGCATGTCCTGAGAGAAGCCAACAAAGAGGCTTACATGTTGGCTAAATAGGGTGTGGATAAAACTGGTCTTGTTACTAAGATTATGAGGGGGGATTAGTCCTGTTTCTTGAGGGGTTGGGTAGTGTTTTTTTCCCCCCTTTTCTGTCCAGTTTATGGCCGGGTCTCCCTGTTGTGTTGTATGATGCTCCCCTTTTTTCTCTTTGAATTTTCACTTCTTTTTGGCATTGTTGACAATGCCACATAACCCATTTGGGAACTAGAAAGCAGAACGATATGTTGGTTGGTTAGTTATATGTGATAAGTTTATGTACTCAGATAATCGCTCAATTCACATATCAAAGCCAATGTTTGTGCTTTGGCTTTATTTGTGGATAATAATGTTCGCCTCCTTGAAGTTGGAAACCTGGTCTACAAATAGTAAATCAATAGTGGGTTGGCAGGGGATGTGTTTAGGAGGGCTAGGATTGAGGTGTTGGGATGGGCATTATGTATGAAATCTTGTGATCCTATTTCTCTGAATAGGATGTTTGCTTTGTAATTTTTTACTGTTTTGGCTTCAATAAAATTAGTTCTCTTTCAACAACAAAAAAAAAAAAAAGAAAAAAAAGGGAAAAAAAAGAAAAGAAAAAAGAGTAAAAAACAGAAAAAAAAAAAGAAAAAGAAAAAGAAAATGAAGCGTGTTTATTCTCATGTGTTCATTTCTCTTTCTGAATAAAATATATTAGAATTGCTGCTTTTGAAATTCTAGTGCAACTTTGAATCAAACTCTCCTTGGAATCTCCCATATAAAATATATGCACTTTTGAAATAGTTCTTCGATCATATAAGCGTCTTTGCTTCTGAATTAACATTATGTGCTATTTTGTGTTTTTGGCTGCATTTACTGCAGGCTGGACCACTTGCAGCATATTATAAGCTACCACTCAATCGTGTGGTCTTGGTAGATCCGCTTTCTGATTCTGACAGTACTATTTTATTTCATTTTAAAGCTGAATCAATGACTAGTTGCTGAAACTTTCATGTTCATCCTACGGGTTTTAGATCTTTGATGACATGAACCTGCCATGCGGGGTGCTTCGTCTACACCAAGGAGGAGGACATGGGGGACATAATGGGTAATAATCATGAAGCTTCTAAAATGATTCTTGGACTACTGCTTTTTCTCATATCAGTAGATTTTCCTACATTCACTGGCAGCTTGCATTGAGAATCTTCCTTTCCATTGGCTCTGCGTGTATCTCAAGGGATTTACACTTAAGGATTTGTTCAGTAGATGCCTGAAAATGAGTTCATCTCATTTTAGTTAATCATGATGATTGGTCATCAAGATTAGTTTTAATCACTACCGAAAAGAAGTATGATCTCTAATACATAATTACGATTACCCAGCATGAGATGGAACTCATTTTTACACATCTACCAAAAGGATGGTCACTTTGTTCATGAGAAGATTTCGTCCTGATTGCTTTGTACTCATGTTTGGTACAACGATAACCTAGCAGAAATTCTTCTCAAAGCTATAAATCCTTCTCATCTTTAAACAATTATGGGCAGGCTGGGCATTTATGCATCTTTTCTCCAGCTTGAGGGGCAGTGTAGGAGTAGTGTGCGTGCGTGTGCCTTTGGATATAGATGTGTCTAGATGTCCCATTTATGTGGGTGTGTATATTGTTTTGGTGCACCCTCTGAATACCATTTCTTTATATTACTAGGGTTAATAATAAGAGCTTTGTTAAGTGCACACGGGTGTGCAATAAAGCTCATGTACATGTCGCATGCGCCAGCATGACACCATCAGGTGATTCAGGTGGGTCCTACCTTGTACATGTTTTCCCAAAAAGAAAATCTAATCCAATCAGTGGGCCCCTATGTTGGAAGCAGGTGGATGGATTAGAAAACTTCAGCCAAGTTTTTCAGGGCCATATATTTGTTTTGTGCACTGTGGCCCACCTGACCAGTGGTTCTTGGGCTAGGGCATCAATATAGTGGTGACATGTACACGAGCTTTACTGCAGGTGAGTGTGGGCTTAGCAAAGCTGTAATAATAAAAAACATTAGGGCGTGGGAGATGATTCTATTCTCTACAAAACCCTTTTTCTCTCTCAAAAACTCCTCTTCTCCATGTGATCGATAACAAAAACTAATATATGAAAGACAAGTTCTGCAGTTTTAAATAAATTCGTCAAAGATTGGGTGAATTCTTTTTGCGGCTTGTTTTAGTGATTTAAAAAACAAAACTGGGTGTTTAAGTGATTTAAATAACTTGTCACTGGTTTTATTCATCCTTCAAAAATGTCAATTATTTAGTTTCAGAAGCTGATTTCAATGAGGTAAATAGTTCTTCTTTAGGGTTATAGAGGGATCGTTTCACAAAATTTGGGCTGGTGGTTTTCATGTAAAAATTGAAATGGAACATCGCTTAACATAAGCTCCATGTTGCTTCAGTCCAGTTCTAATATTTTCTGCTGCTGTCTCTATACATACACCATCTGAAGCTGCAGCATATAACCGTTTCTCATGACCTTTTCAGGCTGAAGAGTGTGATCTATCATTTCCGAGGGAACACAGACTTTGCTCGATTAAGAATTGGTTGGTTTTGACTTTCAAAATGCCATCTTTTAACTGCACAATAGTCAGTTGTTAATGGCCTAAACTTCTTTGGCTTTTCCTTTTAAAGGCATAGGAAGACCACCAGGCCAAATGGATCCCAAAGCCTTTTTACTTCAAAACTTCAATGCAACTGCTCGTGAGCGAGTAAGTTCCTACCTATCTTTTTTAACCAGTCGAATGGCAACAGATTTTATGTCTAATTTATGAGAATTATTGTTTTTTCTACTTCCAATATCGAGGAAATCTATTGATTCATAATATATATATATATATATATATTCTTTGATAGTGTTGCAATACAATGCATCTTAGCATGCCAATATGTTCGGTAGCATTTGGGTCCATGGCCAAATCATGGTTGGCATGAGCCTGATGGCAACTCGATGCACTTGGTGTTTGGGGTGTCGTGGAAAATGCAAACCACATAAAACAGGCCAACTTTTTCGCACTTCCTCCACCCTGAATCATGTTTTTGATGGTCAACCACGATTTGATGGTAGCACTTCCTGTTGACTTTGGGATCCATGAATACCCAAATGTACCTGTTCTTGCTTTGATCGAATTGTCTTTCTTATCAGTTATTCTCCTTTTTGAAAGTGGGAACTGTTGGTCTGTTCATTGAATTGTGAAATGAAACCTTACCCTCCCTTCTAATGATTTGTGCTGTTTGGATAAAAGATTGATGCTGCTTTGCAAGAGGGGGTCAATGCGTTGAAGCTCCTCATATCCAAAGGCTTGACGGAGAGCACTAGATGCTTCAATACGGAACAAAAGTACAAGCATGCACGCATTAGGTCTCTGCAGAATTGAATTTTGGCAAATATCACAAGGCCATCGGACCGACATAGTTTATGATTCACTAGAGAGCCAAGGCAAAATATGGAAGAAACCGCAGCACAGGACACAACGATTCACTTACCCAAGTGAAACGAAGCAGCAAGGTAGACCATGTCCCCATGATGAATGGAACAGCAAATGCCATTGGAGATGCCTTGGACTCTGCAGGGGCCTTCTGTTGGTTAATCTAGACCATTAATCTGATGGGCACCACAGATGGGGATGCTGAGAATTTCCAGATCGGAAGATCCCCACCCTTTGATCCTATTATTGTTTTTATTTTATTTTTATTTTTAAATTATCAAATGTGGAACGTTGCTGTTTTTTCTTCTTGACCGTCCATCAATAGGCCATTGACTAAAGGGATACCATCTTCCAAGGCAGATTTTCAGGGTATATGCCATCCACCGTGGGGCCCCTAACATGCCTGGTTTAATTTAGAAAAATCTTTTGAATGAAACCAAGAACATACCATACTTGATGCCATGTGATATGTAGTCAAACTATGAGTAATTAATGTATCCTTTAATCAAACATGCAAACATGCTCTAATTTCCAGTATTTCTATGATTTATGGGTAGGTCCTGAGTTAAAAGAAAGAGAGGAAAAAAGGGGAGGAGAAAAAAAAAAGCAACGCGGTACAGGCGTTAATTTCTAGTATTTGTATGATTGTGTGAACCTGGTTATGGATCCAGGTCCTGAGTCAACTCGTCCAAGTCAAAATTTGGTTGTCTTCTGTTGTAGTAAAGCTTGGGGCTGGGACTGTTGTTTCTTTTCCACTGAGCTACTTGCTCGATTAGGGCTGTTAATTGGCCGGACTCTGGCCTAACAAAATCACAATTTTCTGGTTTGGGTGGTTTGCTTGTTCTGAATGTGCTACATGACATCACACGTGCCAGTGATGGATGAGGGCCCTATGAGATGCCCCTGCCCAAATATAGGCCATCTGAGGCCAAGCCCTGATGTGCTACATGACGCTACGCATGCCAATGTTGGATTAGGATGATATGGGGCCCAAGAATAGGCCCATTGATTAAAAAAGGCTTGGCCAAACGGTGGCTCCCTTGTTAATTGGGCCAGCCTGGTTTTTGTATCTGGGCATCTACATGGTGGGTCCCACCTGATGAAGCCCTAGATCTCATGTCCACGTTGGCATGGTGTGGCGTGTAGTGGGCTGCTTTCTTCAAGCGTGAGGGACAAGTAGTTCGGAAATTCTTCCTCTTCTGATAATTTTATTTGGGAAGTTCCAAAATCTTTTTATTTTTATTTTTTAATTTTTTATAAACATTATTCTTTTATGCTAATGTCACGCTGACGTTAGGGGCTGTAAATGGTTGGATTTTACAGTATCTTGTCTAAGGAATATGGATATTAGATCGGATATGAATATTTTCCAAAGAAGTCTGATATAAATCAGATGGTCAGATGATTGGATATCTGATTATTATCTAATAAAAAAACTGAAAACTAAGGGAAGCGGATTGCGTCCTACCCCCGTCCGGACGGTAATCCGTCCGGGCAGGGCTCTCTGGGGCCCACCGTGATGTTGGTATGTTATCCACACTGTTAATAATTTTATATGGTCATTTTAAGATATAATCCAAAAATAGAGCTATTTTCAGAGCTTAAGTGGACCACAAAGTGAGGATTGAACATCCACCATTAAAAGCTTCTTGGGAGCTGGAGAAGTTAAGGGGGCGTTTGGATCTTAAGTTTCTTAAAGATAAGCTACCTATACCTTAAGTAGCTTATCTTGATTTTTTCCTATTAAACTGAAGTGATTAAGTAACTTTAAATAAAAAAAGTTACTTATAATTGATCATAAACGAAATTTACTTATCTCAAATAAGTAACTTATATTGTAGGTAGAAAAAGTAACTTATTTGTTGGTATCCAAACGGGCCCTTAATACATAAAAGTTTCACAAAAGATCTTAAGTGAAAAAAAATAAAATGATTTTCATATCCTTATTAGCTAATATCAAGCTACAAATCCTAAATCGTTTAAAGAAAAAATTACCACTTTGCCAAAAAATAAAGCCAATTAATAGCAACAGTCACTCTATCAACCTCATTATCCATGTCAATGTCAATACACACCATAGTGTATAATATTTTATATATTAATATTAAATATTTTAGTTAAAAAATATTATAGTAGAGTAATTATGAAAAAGCCGTCCGGTGAGTGGATGAGGATCAAACCCACTTAGAAGTCAGGTAATTGTATAATTGAACATTTTTTTTATTGAATAAAAATCTTATCCTCATAGTATAGGTGGATAACCAAACATTTTTTATTTTGTTTTTTGAATTGGGTAAAGTTCCAATAAGAAGATTTTTGGGCGTAGTCCATCCATCGGAGGTGGAATACAACATTTAAATGGTCTGGATCAGATAGCCGCCTAGCTTTTGGGTTAATTGTAGATACCTCTTCCTGCCCCTCAGTTACATAACGATTACACATAGCTCCCTCCCTTCTGTCTTGAATATTGCAGATACCACCCCAATCCCCTCTATTCCACATATTCCTTGAATATTCTCTGTCACATAAGTTAATGGTAGGTAGTTGTAGACTTGTAGTTAAACATCTTGATAAAAAATATATTATAAATAAGTACCGCACTGTTGAGGTTTTGCATTCTAATACCTTTTTAAGTTAGTAAATTGAAGGGGAAGAGAACCCTTTCAGTTTGTTGTTTTACAATAGAAACCAAGAAGTCATGAGATTTTCAACCAAATTTGTTTTGCGACTTTTAGTTATTTACGAACTTGGGAAATAATTTCATTTTCAGTTTGTAATTTCGCCATTTAAAATAGAGAAAAAAATATATTTTCCAATCAATGATGCTAAAACTTTCCCAGGAAGTTACTACAAAGGGAAGCTAGGTGGGGCCGGCTGTGATGCTTGTGAAAATTTCACACCGTTCATTTGTTTTGCAAGCTCATTTTAATATATGTAGTAAAAAATTAGGTAGATCCAAAACTCAAGTGGGCCATACGAGAGGAAATAGAGAGAATTGAGTGATCATTATTGAAACATTTATATGGTCACAAAAGTTTTGTATCAAACAGTTTTTTGTGTTTTCGATTCATTCTTGTGGGTAGAGCTATACAAGAATTGGACCAAGTTGAAATTGGTGTACGTCCTTGAGTTTAATTGGCCAGCTCTGTTCGGTTCAGTCGGCAGCTCAGACTAGCTCAAGCTGAGTTCAAGCCCATGTAACATTTTCTCGAGCATATGGAGTGTACTTCAATTTCTCACAGCATGCAAAATAGCAACAATAATTTACAGGCATTTCATCAGACACTTAGTAGCTAGCATCAAAATCAGGATACATGGGTAGTTTTATCATGTAATGTTATATATTTTTTTTTGGTAGTGATTGTTTCGTATCCATTCCTTCTTCGCCACCAGTCGAACCCATGGAGAATATATGCACCAGAAGCAACACTTTGTTGAGTTATTTCATCAAACACTTGGTGAGTGACATCAATATCAAAATAACCGAGTCACCAAATTGATTCGATTTGAGTTTGATTCGAGTTGAGGTTTGATCCGAGTCAATTCAAGCTCGGATAGGCTCAAACTTAGCTTGGAATTTTTTCATGTTCCAAAAATCAGCTCAACTCATCTCAAACTCAGTTTTAAACTAAGTCAAATTAAGCTTTTTCAAGTTGAGTCAAACGGGGTCCTTACTCTTGCTCGGGTGGTAGACTCTCAGGAGTTTCAACTCCCAGTCAAGGGTTCGAGTACCCATAGGTGGTGAAATTCCACCAGCGTGAGTGTGTGGGGTGTGTGCGCATGTGTTATATATAAAAAAACAAGTTGAGTCAAGTGATTTGACCGAGCTAACTCAGTTCATGTACAACTCTACCTGTGGGAATGACCTTGTAAATAGTTTTGAAATCATATAAACATTAAGGTATACTAGGGAAAGAAGGTTTCAATGGGAGACATTTCTTTATCTAGCTTTCCCTCTCATATAGTTTCTTTTGAGAATTTGACCACCTGAATTTTGGTCTCATGTCTTAAAACGGTATGAAAAATTAGATGGATTTTCCACAAATATCACGGTGGCCCCACCTAACTTCAGAAAATACGTGTCCCATTGTTTCCCCTTGGCCCAGGCATGTCTTAAAAAAGTTACCTTTATCAAAACATCCTCCGCTATAGAATGAAACAAGCATGGCTGTGCATTAAAAGGGTGTTTTAATTGTTATTTATGCTTTAAATAGCTTATTTTATTTTGTACTTATTGAGTTAACATGATTAACTAAATTTTAAATAAAAAAATTATTTATAATTAATCATAAATCAAACTTATTTATTTCAAATAAGTTACTTATCTACCATTGTGAGTAAAAAACAGTAAATTATTTGGTGATACCCAAACGGGCCTTAAATATAAGTGCATGCGTATCATCGGTCACACATTGCTTGAGTAATTTCTAAGTAATTCTCATATTAGTGCTTATTATCCATTACTTTGCGGGAATGTGAAAGATTTTCTCTATAAATATCACAGCGGACGTCAGGAAGGTTTCAACAGTAACCATTTTCCTATCCAATTTTTGTGTCGTGTGACCCACTTGAGTTTTGGACACAATCTGGATGCCCTAACATAATTTAGAAAAAAATGGATGGACGGAGTCGATTTCTCATAAACATCGCAGTGGGCCCACTTAGCTACCATGGCAGTAAGTTCATGTGAAGGGCTTTGACAGGGAATTTATAATTCATTACAAGGCCTTCGATCAATGGTTTAAATAGTTGAACTATAAGCCTTACATAAATCCAACTACTCAGGCGATTATAATATTTTTTTGTAATTGGGTGAATCTAGGCCATTCAAGTTATGTCTTATTGTGGACAGTGCATAACTTGAAACACGTCAAATTATCGAAACTATCTAGTCAGCGGATATCAAATGAATGGTTAAAATATTTCAATAGTCAAAACTTAAATGGTTAAGACCCTCTAATTTACATGATTTTTGGACTCTGCTCCATCTAAAAAAGGACTCAAGATTTGAATGGCTTGAATTGTTGTACATCTATGACACGTGTGGGTCTCCGTAACTTTAAAGATGAGCCGTGAACTATTGCAGGAGTCAAGACATTGGTTTTGCCAAGGGGCTGGACATGGCCGTTTTTCATCTGAGATGGATGGATAGCATCAAGCGCCCTGCTGGACGCAATACGCTCCCCCACGTCTTCTCCTCCTGGAGGTAAATACGGTACAATGCCCGCATCTTTGCACGACTTGACCAGGTTTTCAATTCGAACAAAGGGACTAGTTTTGAAAATCCAGTCCGTTTTATAAGTTTTATCCAACAGTAAGATGATCTTGATAGGAAAATCTTCTTGATGGGGCAATCTTAACGTTCGATTTTGAGGCCTATTGATGGACGGTTAAAAAGACAAATACAAGAACTTACCAGTTTCAACTGAAAGATGTATTGATATTGGTTTCCAGAAAATTTGTATTTGGGATATTTTCAAGTAATACACCACCTAAAGTGGGCCTAGAAAGACCAATTGTCTGGATTGCTAGAGTATTGGCCACATTTGTCAAAATTGAAGAATCGTTTCTACTTTGGAAAGATGCGGGCCACGTATCTTCCGAATCCCGCTTTCTGTGCCGTTTGTTCGCCGAATCTGGGCACTTTCACCAGCCCCGTGGCTGGTGGTCGGTGCTCTGAGGGGCCCACCATGATGTACGTGTTTCATCCATTTCGTTCATCCATTTTTACAGATCATTTTAGGCTTAAGAAGAAATGATAGGGATATGAATCTTAGGTGGGCCACACCACAGTAAAAAAAATAATGAATGGATATCCATTCTATTAAACGTTTACCATTGAAACCCTTTTGGGGTTATTGAAGTTTTGGATCAATATGATATTTGTTTTTACTCTTTATCCAGATCTTCATGACCTGAACAGATTAGATGGAAAATGAACGTTATGGTCGGCCTACAAATGTTTTAACGGTGCGAATCACTGTCCCACTGCTATTTGTGGTGTGGTCCACTTAAGCTTTGGATATGACTCATTTTTGGTTCATAGTCTAAAATGATCTCGCCAAATAGATGAACAGTATGGATATAATAAATACATATTTTTAGGGCCATGTAACTTTGATTTACTTCGAGCCGTCCGTAGAACTCGGAGGTCGAGGAGCGTCAGCGCTCGTCTTCGCACGGTACGTACCCACACCAGCCAGGTCGGTGGTGATGGCAGTGCTCGGTTTCTTAATGGTGAAGAAATGTTACGATCACCTTTGATACAACAGGAGGGTCAGGCACTCGCACTTTTCACACGTGGCATATGCTTAATTCAAATTAAGCAGTTAAAATAGTGGGGCCTACTAGTCGATTAGCTAAGAACTAATGGATGGTGTACCTGAAAAATCAACGGTTCAGATTCAACAAAAAATCGATTGATATCATGAAATTAATTTAATACAGCGTCTTTAGCATAGTGGATGTGGTAGGTGAAAATGATGGACGTCTAAATAGCTTCTCTTCGAAGTTACGTCCCCGCACTCTACATTCTGATTTGCCAAAGTTGGCAAATGGCGTCTACCGTTTTGTAATAAAGACCGTTGATCTGATGGCTCCCACCGTAGTTGGGAAACTACCTTAAAATTTCCAATATCAGAGGTTCCTAACCCTTCGATTAGTCACATATGGGCATATACGGCTAAGAAATAGAACGCCGCCATAGGACGTTCCAAATTGCATGGTTTTTGGTCATGCCTGCCTTGGGTCGCATGACGTCAACAGCCTGCACCAACGGACCACGTGGCGCGCTTGTACTAACCTGGTGTTGATAAGGATCAAGGGCGGCTCAAGTGGAAACCGATTGGCTGCGCACCCTGCCACTATCCAATGGCAAGTGGTCGGTGCTATGTGGGCCCTACAATGATTTCTGTGTTTCATCCATGCCGTCGACCCATTCTTCCAGGTCATTTTATGGTATGAGTTCAAAAATGAAGTTGATGCAAATCTCAAGTGGACCGCACGCTTTTGATTGAACGCCCACCATTAAAAACTTCTTGGGGGCCAAAATTTATGGATCACATCCAAGTATGCATGACCTAATCAACAGGTTAGATGTCAAATAACCATTACAGTGGCCCTAGGAGGTTTTTAACAGTGGACATTCAATCACCACTGTTTTCCCATGGTGTGGTCCACCTGAGATTTAGATCTACCTCGATTTTGGGATCAAGCTCTAAAATTATCTTTCAAAATGGACGGACAGTGTGGATAAAAATTATACATCCTGGTGGGGTCTACACGGTACCAACAACTAGCAGTGTGTAGGGGGGGGCATCGAGTTGAGTCATGGTGAATTAGGTCAAACTCGGCTCAATCAGTTTAAAAAAAATGCTTGACCCAAACTTGATCCAACTTGCTACCAAGTCTAGCATGTCTGACTTAATCTGAGTTCGAATTTAGACTAGGTTGATCTGATCCGAGTTTGACCTGATCAAAAATACCAATTTAAATTGAGTTGGCTAATTTAGATCAAGTCATCGGGCTAGATAAAGGAGATAAAATGAATGGATAGAAGGAATATAATACATAAATCATGATAGACATCATAGAAGTTCCTCGATACATAACTCACTTCCTTCCATCTCTACCATTTAAATCTTGTGTGTCATCCATCCTCTTGATATTTAAAAAAAAACTTAAAAACAAAAATAGACACGCATATGATGGGTCACTAGTTGCCGCTTGCAAGATGGGAGAGAGAGAGAGAGAGAGAGAGAGAGAGAGAGAGAGAGGAGGAGGAGGAAGAGGAAGGCTGCAGGATTGCACCATTGGGTGCTAGATGAGAATAGGTTAAGTTTTTCGAATTGAGGCATGCGGCGGGTGCAATAAAGGACTAGAAGTTAGTGTGTGTTTTTTTTTAATATATATATATATATATATATATATATATATATACACACACACACACACACTTAACAACCCAAGTCGAGTTGAATTTCGAATTGGGTTGAGTCTAATTGATCGAGTTTTGGGTCGAGGCAGAAAAATTATCGAGTAACTCAAACTCGACTCAATTTGAATTTAGATTGGGCGAAGCCTACTCGGTTCGGATCAACTCACTCATTTGGTTTAGATTGAATTTGACAAGCCGAATCGTGCACATCTCCCGTCACATACGACTTCACTAGCTAAACTGCATTGACTAGGGGTAGAAGTGCGGATTATAGCTGACCCTCATTTTTCTTCCTATCTTCCTTAATAGATAGAGAGAAAATAACAGGCCTTGCCCATTCACTTCGCGCGTGAAGGCAACAAAGTTCAGTTCAAAAGGCCAAAAGACCGCGGCGGTGTGGATGCATGGTTGCAACTATCTCATCCAGATCCAACGCCGGTTAGAGATCCGGTTACTGAGTAGCTGATTTGATTCGATTGATCGGTCCCCGCTAGAGTTCAATGGCTGCTTCCGCATCAACCCCATAACCTGCGTGAGACGTGTACTAGCCGCCATTAACTGTCGGTGGCCATTTGATTCTTTCCCCGAACTGACACTGTACTGTACCAACTTTTTAAAAACCTTGGATTTTTCGATCGGTAGATGGATCCAAACGTACCGCGATTAGTCGTCAACAAATGTATATACTGTTGTATTTGTTTTAAAATAATATTAAAAATTTGAATTTTCAAATTTCGGTGTTTTCCCTCCACATTTAAATTTTGGTGTTTTTGAGGTGTTGGTTTTGTCCCACATCGGATTTGACAAGAGAAATTCTCTTGTTTATATGATAGACTTTTTGCCTAGGGCTTGAGCCCCTTTCAGGGGGCATGTGAATTTGGTCCTGTGGGGGGGCTATGCCAATAGCTCTAATCTATGCCATTAACCACACACGCGCGCGCGCGCGCCGAGCCGAGCCGAGTTCGAGTCCGCGTGCGCGACGCGACGGGACGGGACGGGCTGGGCTGGGCGCGGGTGCGGGTGCGGGTGCGGTGTAAGTGTACTCGCGCGCCGAGCCGAGCCGTGCCGAGCCGAGCCGAGTTCGAGTCCGCGTGCGCGACGCGACGGGACGGGACGGGCTGGGCTGGGCGCGGGTGCGGGTGCGGGTGCGGTGTAAGTGTACTCGCGTGGGTGTGTGTGTATGGGTACTCGCAGGACTGTATGTGCGAGAGTGTACTCGCACTTGCGCCTTTTCGTTTTTTAAACCAGAGAGATGCTTCCCTTCCGGTTGGTCGTCCCTGTTGGGTTTAAACCCAACTGACCTAACCTTTTGTAAAGGGTGCTTATGCACCATTTCGAAGTCTATATAAAGACTTCCGATTCCAGTTTCAACATACGAAAAATTCCCTGCCTTATAAAACTCTCTCTGATACGGTTTTGTTACTGAGTTCATTGCTAAGTCAACTCAGCACTTTCGAATTAAACTGCAAGTGGTTCGAGCCCGTGTACAGTGAGTGCACCGCTGGGACCGGGTCATAGTCGTTGTATCCTGGAGGTCGATTGCTCTGGAAACCTGTTGCACTTGGGACGCTGTCCAAGGGGAGCAAATTCGATTTCAAGCCGAGTGACTCAGTCACGCCTCGACTCAATTCAATAAGTTTTTCTTTCTCTAAATTTATTTTCCTTTTTTGGTTCTCGATTTTTATAGTCTATTTAATTCAACATTTTATCCAACAATATACTGCTTACCTTAAGGTGAGGGAGTAGACAACAATCTTGAAATCGAAATTTTGTGTTGAATTACATAGACTATGACTACAGTAACAGTAAATGCTTCTCCTGAGTTAGCCAAAATCGAACTGTTCGCTGGACAATCCTTTAAACGGTGGAAACAGAAATTGATGTTCGCTCTTACCACCCTGAAAGTTTCATACATTTTCTCTGAATCATTTACTATAGATCCAGCAAATCAAAATGAAGTAACAGATGAAAATAATTGCAAAAATTATATTCTAAACTCTTTATCCAACGAATTATATGATGTGTATGCTTCTTACGCCTCTGCTAAAGATATATGGATTGCTTTAGAAAAGAAATACATATTAGAAGATGCAGGCGCTAAGAAACATGCAATTGCTAATTTCCTTCACTATGAAATGACAGACGATAAATCTGTCACAAATCAGATTCACGACTTTCAAAGTCTAATTCACGAACTATCGACAGAAGGAATTAAGTTGGATGAGGTGTTTCTGTCAGGAGCGTTAATAGAAAAGTTACCGCCCTCCTGGAAAGAATATAAAAATAGAATGAAACATAAGAAGAACGGTGTTTCTTTGTAAACCACTATCGTACACATACGAATAGAGGAGGCCAATAGAATCAGGGACCAAAAAGAAAATAAAAATGAGATAGATTCAAAAGCGAATCTTGTGGAATCAAGTCGGACAAATAATAAGAAAAAGGGCAACTGTCATAACTGTGGCAAACCTGGACATTATGCAAATGAATGCAGGCTCAAAAAGAAGAATGCAAACAATCAATTCAAGAAAAAGGGAAACTGCTACAACTGTGGAAAGCCTGGGCATCATGTTAAAACCTGGAGGCTTAAGAAAAATAAAGATAAGCCGCAAGCTAATCTTACAGAAACAGGCAATGAGTCTGACATAGTAGTGACTGTGGTGTCAGAAGTCTTCCTTATAAACAACTTGGAGTGGGTGCTAGATACTGGTGCAACTAGACACGTGTGCAAGGATCGTAGCATGTTTACCTCCTACCAAGTATCAGGAGATGATGAACAGGTGTTCATGGAAAATGCTAGAACGTCTCCAGTTGTAGGGAAAGGGAAAGTACTTCTGAAACTCACTTCTGGAAAGACTCTAATGTTAAATGATGTCCTCCATGTGCCTGACATTAGAAGAAACTTGGTCTCTAGTTCGCTCCTCAATAAGGCTGGTGTCAAATTAGTATTTGATTCAGATAAGCTTGTAATGACTAAAAATGGAACCTTTGTTGGTAAGGGGTACTGTAGCGATGGTTTATTCATTGTAAATGTATCCAATGATAATAAGAAAACATCTAGTTCTGTTTATATCGTTGAACCTTTTTATCTATGGCATAATAGATTAGGTCATATGAATGTGGCATCTTTAAAGAAAATGAAAAGATTATGTTTATTACCTAATATATCTAATGAAGAGTTTGAAAAATGTGAAACATGTGTAGAATCAAAATTTATTAGAAAACCCTTTAAACAAATAGAAAGATCATCTGTTCTATTAGAGTTGATACATAGTGATTTAGGTGATTTTAGAAATCACATGTCTAGAGGAGGAAAAAGATATTATATAACTTTTGTAGATGACTACTCTAGGTTCACTAGAGTATATCTATTAAGGAACAAAGATGAAGCTTTAGATGTTTTTTCTAAATACAAAATTGAAGTTGAAAATCAATTAAATATAAAAATTAAAAGACTTAGAACAGATAGAGGAGGTGAATATGAATCTTCTCAATTTAGAGAATTATGTGAAAAGAATGGAATAATTCACGAAACTACAGCTCCTTATACACCAGAACAAAATGAAATAGCAGAACGTAAGAACAGAACTCTAAAAGAAATGATGAATGTCATGTTAAATAGTTCAGGCTTACCCTCAAATATGTGGGGAGAAGCAATTCTGTCTGCTTGTTATATCCTAAACAGGATTCCATCTAAATCTTCTGAACAAACACCATATGAACTTTGGAAGAATCATATTCCTAGTTATAAATATATTAAAGTGTGGGGGTGTCTTGCTAAAGTAGGATTGCCTGAAACTAAGAAAAGAAAATTATGTCATAAAACGACCGATTGTGTATTTATAGGGTATGCACAAAACAGTGCGGCCTATAGGTTTCTAGTTTTAAAAACTAAGGATAATATTCTAGATCCCAATACAATTATAGAAGCTAGGGATGCAGAGTTCTTTGAGAACGTATTCCCTATGAAATCTAAATCTATAGGAATAGAAAAAGTTAATGAATCAGATATTGCGTCTACTAGTAAAAATGCTTACGAGAAAGTAGTAGAAGAGATACAACCAAGAAAAAGTATTAGAGTTAGAAAAGAAACTAACCTAGGAGATGGTTTTTTCACATTCTTAGTAGAAGATGATCCTACAACTTATATAGAAGCTATTAACTCTCCAGATGCAACCTTTTAGAAGGAAGTAATAAATGATGAGTTAGAATCTATTATATCAAATAATACTTGGGAACTTGTAGACCTACCACCTGGTAACAAACCAATAGGCTGCAAATGGGTGTTTAGAAAGAAACTAAAACCAGATGGAACTATCGATAAGTTTAAGGCTAGGTTGGTAGCGAAAGGCTTTAAACAAAAGGAAGGAATAGATTATTTTGATACATATTCCCCTGTAACTAGGATTACAACTATTAGAGTCTTAATAGCGATAGCCTCCATATATAAACTAGTGGTACACCAGATGGATGTTAAGACTGCTTTCCTAAATGGAGACTTAGAAGAAGAAATATATATGGAGCAACCTAAGGGTTATAAGATATTAGGTAAAGAAAATAAAGTATGTAGACTAATTAAATCACTATATGGTTTAAAACAGGCTCCTAAACAATGGCATGAAAAATTTGATGGTGTTTTAAAATCAAATGGTTATCATATAAATGATGTAGATAAATGTGTATATAGTAAAATTTCTGAAAATGATTATGTTATCATATGTCTTTATGTTGATGACATGCTTATTTTTGGAACTAATATTAAATTAGTTAATGCAACTAAGAAATTCTTGTCATCTAAGTTTGACATGAAAGACTTAGGAGAGACAAGTATAATATTGGGTATTAAAGTAACCAGGAAAAATGGTGTTATTATATTATCACAATCTCATTACATTGAGAAGATATTGAGAAAGTTTAACCATTTTGACTGTTTACCTGTCAGTACTCCTTATGATTATAGTGTGACTCTCATGAAGAATACAGAAAATAGTGTTTCTCAATTAGAATATTCCAGAATAATTGGTAGTTTCATGTATCTAACAAACTGCACTAGACCTGACATAGCTTTTGCAGTAGGAAGGATAAGTAGATATACACATAACCCTGGAAAAGAACATTGGAATGCATTGTCTAGAATTTTACGATACCTAAAAGGTAATATGACATATGGTTTACATTATAATGGTTATCCTACTGTATTAGAAGGATATAGTGATGCTAACTGGATAAGTGATTCAGATGAGACAAAATCCACTAGTGGATATGTCTTCACTTTGGATGGAGGAGCAGTCTCTTGGAAGTCCACCAAGCAGACATGTATTGCTCGGTCGACTATGGAATCCGAGTTTATTGCCTTAGAAAAGGCTGGATCAGAAGCTGAATGACTTAGAAATCTCTTAGCTAATATACCATTGTGGCCAAAGCCTGTATCGGCCGTATCTATTCATTGTGACTGTCAAGCAGCTATAGCGAAAGCAAAAAGTAAAATATATAATGGAAAAAGCAGGCATATTAGACTCAGACACAACATAGTGAAACATATGTTGCGTGATGGAGTCATATCTATTGACTTTGTGAGGTCAGAAAAGAATCTAGCAGATCCTCTGACTAAAGGACTATCCAAAAAGTTAGTCAATGATACATCGAAGGGAATGGGGCTGAGCCTAATATATGAGATGCCAGTGTCGGTTACCCAACCTATACAAGTGGAGATCCCATGAGATAGGTTCAATGGGTAAACAACAAGACACGAGGTAGACGATTGCACTGAGTTATATGAGCCCCTTCTATGGTATACAGTGC
Source organism: Magnolia kwangsiensis (assembly GCA_037074715.1). NCBI lineage: Eukaryota > Viridiplantae > Streptophyta > Magnoliopsida > Magnoliales > Magnoliaceae > Magnolia > Magnolia kwangsiensis. The sequence continues at coordinate 11,971,574 of CM073571.1, forward strand.
GAGCAGCAACGCAGAAGGATGAGTTTTTAGAACTCTTAATGGATCCATAGCCATATATTTGGTGGTGTATACAGTTGCTGCATACACTTGATGGAATTCACCTATATGGGTGTGGAGGTGGAGGCCGCTTCCTATGAGAATCTAGGCGAATTCTATAGAGCACTCATGAAATCCAGGTAATGGTGTATGGCCGAAACGCACCGAACCACAGAATCACTTGCAGAGGAAGAGTTGTGTGAGTGGCATGTACTTGCGATCTACATTAAAAGGATTCAGGTTCAAGACTATGGTGTCACCTGATTCCTGTAGACCTGTCTTGCTTACTCTAATGTCGGTTCAAGTCTATGGTGACACCGGCACCATTGCACAACTATTTCGCTTTAATCCGAAAGCATTTTATTTTAAAACATGTAGGGGATTGTTGTATTTGTTTTAAAATAATATTAAAAATTTAAATTTTTAAATTTCGGTGTTTTCCCTCCACATTTAAATTTTGGTATTTTTGAGGTGTTGGTTTTGTCCCACATCGGATTTGACAAGAGAAATTCTCTTGTTTATATGATTGACTTTTTGCCTAGGGCTTGAGCCCCTTTCAGGTGGCATGTGAATTTGATCCTGTGGGGGGGCTATGCCAATAGCTCTAATCTATGCCATTAACCACACACGCGCGCGCGCGCGCGCCTAGCCGAGCCGTGCCGAGCCGAGTTCGAGTCCGCGTGCGCGACGCGACGGGACGGGACGGGCTGGGCTGGGCGCGGGTGCGGGTGCGGGTGCGGTGTAAGTGTACTCGCGTGGGTGTGTGTGTATGGGTACTCGCAGGACTGTATGTGCGAGAGTGTACTCGCACTTGCGCCTTTTCGTTTTTTAAACCAGAGAGATGCTTCCCTTCCGGTTGGTCGCCCCTGTTGGGTTTAAACCCAACTGACCTAACCTTTTGTAAAGGGTGCTTATGCACCATTTCGAAGTCTATATAAAGACTTCCGATTCCAGTTTCAACATACGAAAAATTCCCTGCCTTATAAAACTCTCTCTGATACGGTTTTGTTACTGAGTTCATTGCTGAGTCAACTCAGCACTTTCGAATTAAACTGCAAGTGGTTCGAGCCCGTGTACAGTGAGTGCACCGCTGGGACCGGGTCATAGTCGTTGTATCCTGGAGGTCGATTGCTCTGGAAACCTGTTGCACTTGGGACGCTGTCCAAGGGGAGCAAATTCGATTTCAAGCCGAGTGACTCAGTCACGCCTCGACTCAATTCAATAAGTTTTTCTTTCTCTAAATTTATTTTCCTTTTTTGGTTCTCGATTTTTATAGTCTATTTAATTCAACATTTTATCCAACAATATACTGCTTACCTTAAGGTGAGGGAGTAGACACAATGGGGATTAACTCTGACCGTTACTGTAGTGCACTTAAGCCTTGGATCTGCCTTTGAATATAGAATTATTGGTTACGTGCCTAGTTCCATCGCGACCGTTGGGACCGTTCGGCTGATGCAAAATTCTGTCCATGGCCCTAATTGATGATGAACGGTTGAGTGAGAAGTATGATCTGTTGTAAAATATTGATTTTAATAAAAAATATTTTAATAATAAAAAAGTTGTTTTTTGAAAAACTTTTGGGGCTTTGGGAATAGTCCCACATGGGAAAGAGAAGAGAAAGAAAAGTGGTTTAAATGATAATAGTGGAGTACCATAATATTTGCCTACCTAGTCCGTGGACCATGGGACTTGCGTGTTCCAGTGCGAAGCACTGGAACACCGCGCACGCGCACGCGCACGCGCTCGCGCTCGCGCTCGCGCTTGGGCTCGGGCTCGGTCTCGGTCTCGGTCTCGGTCACGGTCACGGTCTCGGTCTCGGTCTCGGGCTCGGTGCGAGGGCGTGGGCATGTGAGGCAGTGTGGCTGTAGAGGCGCTAGTGGCGCACTTTGCACTTCGCACGTGCGCATCGTGTCGCAGAGGGTCGCTCCCTTCGCGAACCGCAGCGAGACGTGTGCGAGTCGCGGTGCGACTAGTGGCTAAGGCAGATGGTTGGTTGGACGAAAATCTAAAGGACTGAATGAGAGTCCCTTAGAATATATAGAGGGCTGAAAAAGAGCTGTTGTAGAAATTCTGTAACAGCTGTGCAATAAGTGCAGGGTCCAGCTGAAACTGCTGCATGGCTAGCCCCAACAGCTATAAAACGGCTAGCTGCTGTCTCACAACGGTCAGCATGCAGCAGCTTAATGGCCCATGCACAACGGTCAGAAAACGGCCATAAAACGGCTAGTTTTCTCAACAGCCAGAAAACGATCATGGGATTTATTTCCCTGGACCATAACCCCCAGCCACCACAGCCTATAAAAGGAGGGCCTGGATAGGTTCCAAATCAATCTCAACTCACTCCATACGAATTCCAGAAAATAGCCTCTCCACTCATATATTCTAAGTGTTATCCAGCAATACAGCAAGGTGTCAACCTTAGCTTGAAGAACAGACCAGCGGTGTGGTCTAGGACGGTTCAACCGAACCAGCAGGCTGAAGATTAGAACTTAATCGAGCAAACCACTTTTCTATTTTCTTCTTTTCTTATTTTTGGGATTTTCCTTTATATTGTAATACTGCCAGAAATAGTGAAATTGAGTTCCATTTGGTGGGCCTTCGTGTTTGCTGAACGCAGACCCACACCAGGCTCGTCGTATCCTAGAAGCAATTTGCCTGTAACCTATCAGCATACTCAATTTACTTGAGTTGGGGCAAATAACGCTTTAAGGACAGCGTTTTCAGACGTGCTTCAGCCTGTCCATATTATTTTCGGTTTCCATATTATACAGAAACTACATTAATCTGTATAAATTTCACAACAATCTTAAAGCGTTATTTCTAAAATGGAAGCCGATAGCGTTTCATCTATTAAATTGATGAATCAGGACTTGATACGTCTTGATCGGTTCGATGGAACCAATTTTACAAGATGGCAAGACAAGCTGAAATTTCTCCTGACGGCGCTGAAGATCTACTACATACTAGATCCAAATCTGCAAGCATTGCCTGAAGCAACTGACAAAGACACACCTGAGCAAGTGGCTGCCCGTGCTAAAAGAGCCGAAGACGAACTATTGTGTCGTGGACACATTCTGAACGCACTCTCCGACCGCCTGTACGATCTGTACCAACAGACATCATCAGCAAAGGAGATCTGGGCCGCACTGGAATTCAAGTACAAGGCTGAAGAAGAAGGGACCAACAAATTTCTCATCGCCAGGTATTTTGACTTCAGCATGATAGATAATAAACCGCTGCTGCCCCAAATCCAAGAACTGCAGCTAATAGTAAACAAAATCAAAGCGATCAAAATCGATCTTCCTGAATCATTCCAAGTTGGGGCTATAATCGCTAAATTGCCACCAATGTGGAAAGACTATAGAAAGAAGTTGCTGCATAAAACCGAGGACTACACACTGGAACAAATCCAGAAACACCTAAGGATTGAGGAAGAATCCCGTAACCGCGATAAAAAGAATGATAACGGGAATGCCTCGTCCAAGGTACATGCAGTAGAAAACACCAATAACAAGAATCCCGAGAAAGATGATTCCCTAAAACCCATTAAAGGGAAATTCAAGAAAAATGCCCAAAAGAAGAACGGAAAGTTCAAAGGCCCATGCCATGTCTGTGGAAAAATCGGGCACTATGCTCGAGTATGCCGATATCGCAAATCTAAAAAAGAGGCAAGTGCAGTAGAAGAAGGCGATATCGTGGCTATGATCACTGAAGTGAATACCATCCAAGGCAAAGTTCCAGGCTGGTGGTATGATACTGCCGCTACAGTACATGTATGCTACGACAAATCAGCCTTCAAAACCTATGAGGAATTGACCGATGGTCAAGAAGTCCAAATGGGTAATGAAGTCCGATCGAAGGTCGTCGGCAAAGGAACTGTCGAACTGATATTCACTTCTGGAAAGAAAGTGATTCTAACTAATGTACTGCACGTCCCAGACATGAGGCGAAACTTAGTTTCTGGGGATCTTCTGGGAAAACCAGGTATAAGGGTGGTATACGAGTCAGGAAAACTGATTCTATCCAAGAATGGGAATTTTGTTGGAAAGGGATATGCTTGTAACGGGATGGTTAAGTTTTCTCTGAATGAAAGTAACACTTCTGCGTATATGGTTGAATCTGCTGGACTGTGGCATGATAGACTAGCTCATATAGGGTATAGTACTTTGAAGTTCATGGCTAAGAATGGTTTAATCTCATACACAGATAATGAAACTAATAAATGTGAAGTGTGCATACAATCCAAAATGACGAAAAAACCTTTTCCAAGTGTTGAAAGATCGTCTCAAATTTTGGATCTTGTGCACAGTGATATCTGTGAGTTAAACGGCATTCTTACTCGTGGAGGTAAACGGCACTTCATAACCTTTATAGATGATTGCTCTAGATATGTGTATGTTTATCTATTAAAGAGCAAAGATGAAGCATTGAACGTGTTTAAGATATATAAAGCAGAAGTAGAGAATCAACTAAGTAAGAAGATAAAAATTCTCCGTAGCGATCGAGGAGGAGAATACTTCTCGAATGAATTCGATTACTTCTGTGAAGAACATGGACTGGTACATCAATGTACAGCTCCATACACACCTCAACAAAACGGAATAGCTGAAAGGAAGAATAGAACATTAGTAGAAATGGTCAACTCAATGCTAATAAAAGCAAAGTTGCCACTAAATCTGTGGGGTGAGGCACTGCTTGCAGCATGCCATATAATAAACAGACTTCCGTCTAAAAAATATAGAGTATCTCCATATGAAACATGGAGAGGTAGAAAACCTAACCTAGGATATCTTAAAGTGTGGGGGTGTCTTGCATACTGCAGAACTCCTGACCCAAAAAGAACCAAGTTAGGACCAAGAGCTATTAAGTGCGCCTTCGTAGGGTATGCACAAAATAGTAAAGCTTATAGACTTCTAGACATGGAGTCTAATACAATTATAGAATCAAGAGACGTTGAATTCTTTGAGAACTCACTATCCTTGGAGTCAAAGGATAATGAAATTCAAACTCCTAATAGAGAACCAAATAGCACAGCTCCACATATAATGGAAGCTCCCACTGAACCTCGTAGGAGTCAAAGAACTAGAATAGAGAAGAGTTTTGGAGATGACTATATAGACTCACAACGCATCATTTTTCATCTGGTAGAAGCAGATAGAGAAAATGTTATAAGACGAATACCTATAGTAATGACTATAGAAGATGATCCTAAAACATATAAGGAAGCTGTATCCTCTAGAGACTCAGCTTTTTGGAAAGAAGCTATAAATGATGAAATGGAATCTATACTATCAAATCAAACATGGGAACTAGTAAACTTACCTCCAGGTTCTAGACCCATAGGTTGCAAATGGGTATTTAGGAAGAAATATCACACTGATGGGACTATCCAAACCTTTAAAGCTCGACTAGTAGCTAAGGGTTTTAGACAAAAAGAAGGGATAGACTACTTTGACACATACTCACCTGTAGCTAGGATAACATCCATTAGGATATTATTTGCGCTAGCTTCCATACATCATCTTCACATCCACCAAATGGATGTAAAGACTGCTTTCCTGAATGGTGACCTCAATGAGGAGGTATACATGGAACAACCTGAAGGTTTCGTTCTACCAGGAAATGAAAACAAAGTATGTAGATTAGTCAAATCGTTGTATGGATTAAAACAAGCACCTAAACAATGGCATAAGAAGTTTGATTCCAAAATACTATCTCATGGTTTCATGCATAATGTAGCTGATAAATGCATATATTCTAAAAAAGATGGTAGTCATATCATTATTATCTGTTTATATGTTGATGATATGTTAATAATAAGTAATAAAATGGAAGGTGTGACTGAAACAAAGAAGTTTCTTTCTTCCGTATTTAAAATGAAGGATCTTGGACAAGTTGATACCATCTTAGGTGTCAAAGTTAAAAAACATTGTGGGGGTTATGCTTTGTGTCAATCTCATTATATTGAGAAGATACTAAACAAGTTTAACCATCTAAATATAAAGGAAGCAAAAACCCCATTTGATCCAAGTATCAAACTAAAAGAAAATACTGGAAGAACAGTTGCACAATTAGAATATGCGAGTGCTATAGGAAGTCTTATGTATGCTATGCAATGCACTAGACCTGATATCGCATATGCTGTGAGTAAACTTAGTAGGTTTACTAGTAACCCCAGTAATGAACACTGGAATGCAATCAGTAGAGTCCTTGGTTACTTAAAAGCAACCAAAGACTTAGGACTATTTTATTCAGAGTTTCCTGCCGTATTGGAAGGATATACCGATGCGAGCTGGATATCGAGTGCAGGGGACAATAAGTCTACTACAGGGTGGGTATTCACTCTAGGAGGTGCTGCTGTATCTTGGGGATCCAAGAAACAGACTTGCATAACGCACTCGACTATGGAGTCTGAATTTATAGCCCTAGCTGCAACAGGCAAAGAGGCTGAGTGGCTAAGGGATCTTCTATTAGAAATTCCTTTTTGTGTAAAGCCTATATCGGCTGTATCACTACATTGTGATAGTGAAGCCACATTAGCTAGAGCCTATAGCGGTACTTATAATGGTAAGTCTAGACATATTAGTCTTCGACATGATTATGTCAGACAATTGATTCAAGATGGAATCATTGCTATTTCATATGTGAAATCAAGCAATAACCTGGCAGATCCTTTCACTAAACCTCTACCGAGAGAGGTAGTAAAGGCTACATCTAGAGGGATGGGGTTGAAACTCTTCAACCAAAGTTCCACCAGTGATGGTAACCCAACCTAAAATTAGAAAATCTCTAATCTTGGGTTTAATGGGTAAGAACAAGTCACTGATAAGTGGAAAGTTTTCAGCACTAAATTATATAACCTCATCCATAATAGATAAGTGCTGAGCGTTACGAAAGAGGGTTGAGTCTTAGAACTCTTAATGAATTCCAGTCTTTAGGACAAGTGTCTTATAGTAACGGAGACACTGGAAGGATTTCACCTATATGAACGTAGAGATGGTGCCGTCTCTCATGAGAGTTAAGAGTTTTCTCTCGGGATCGTTCATGAATTAGGATAAGCACATGGCCATTAATTGTGCTGAGCAAGATTGTGGGAACTCTAACAACACATAGCGAATATGTGTGTGGTTTCTCCAACTCTGTTATCTAGAAATAACTGGTTCAAAGCTGCGGCTACCAGTCATTTCGATAGAGTTTTGAGATACTTACACTAAGGGAAGATTAAAATCGAAAGATATCTTTCTTTATGCATATAAGCTAATTATTCTGGCAGTATGTTTAACCGAGAAAATATTTTTATAAAAAATCAAGTGGGGGATTGTTGTAAAATATTGATTTTAATAAAAAATATTTTAATAATAAAAAAGTTGTTTTTTGAAAAACTTTTGGGGCTTTGGGAATAGTCCCACATGGGAAAGAGAAGAGAAAGAAAAGTGGTTTAAATGATAATAGTGGAGTACCATAATATTTGCCTACCTAGTCCGTGGACCATGGGACTTGCGTGTTCCAGTGCGAAGCACTGGAACACCGCGCACGCGCACGCGCACGCGCTCGCGCTCGCGCACGCGCACGCGCTCGCGCTCGCGCTTGGGCTCGGGCTCGGTCTCGGTCTCGGTCACGGTCACGGTCTCGGTCTCGGTCTCGGGCTCGGTGCGAGGGCGTGGGCATGTGAGGCAGTGTGGCTGTAGAGGCGCTAGTGGCGCACTTTGCACTTCGCACGTGCGCATCGTGTCGCAGAGGGTCGCTCCCTTCGCGAACCGCAGCGAGACGTGTGCGAGTCGCGGTGCGACTAGTGGCTAAGGCAGATGGTTGGTTGGACGAAAATCTAAAGGACTGAATGAGAGTCCCTTAGAATATATAGAGGGCTGAAAAAGAGCTGTTGTAGAAATTCTGTAACAGCTGTGCAATAAGTGCAGGGTCCAGCTGAAACTGCTGCATGGCTAGCCCCAACAGCTATAAAACGGCTAGCTGCTGTCTCACAACGGTCAGCATGCAGCAGCTTAATGGCCCATGCACAACGGTCAGAAAATGGCCATAAAACGGCTAGTTTTCTCAACAGCCAGAAAACGATCATGGGATTTATTTCCCTGGACCATAACCCCCAGCCACCACAGCCTATAAAAGGAGGGCCTGGATAGGTTCCAAATCAATCTCAACTCACTCCATACGAATTCCAGAAAATAGCCTCTCCACTCATATATTCTAAGTGTTATCCAGCAATACAGCAAGGTGTCAACCTTAGCTTGAAGAACAGACCAGCGGTGTGGTCTAGGACGGTTCAACCGAACCAGCAGGCTGAAGATTAGAACTTAATCGAGCAAACCACTTTTCTATTTTCTTCTTTTCTTATTTTTGGGATTTTCCTTTATATTGTAATACTGCCAGAAATAGTGAAATTGAGTTCCATTTGGTGGGCCTTCGTGTTTGCTGAACGCAGACCCACACCAGGCTCGTCGTATCCTAGAAGCAATTTGCCTGTAACCTATCAGCATACTCAATTTACTTGAGTTGGGGCAAATAACGCTTTAAGGACAGCGTTTTCAGACGTGCTTCAGCCTGTCCATATTATTTTCGGTTTCCATATTATACAGAAACTACATTAATCTGTATAAATTTCACAACATGATCTGTGTCCATGTGTGACAAGAACAGATCACCACTTGAAGGGACTCGTTAAGTGACGGGGCGTTCCCTCCACCTTGCAAAACAATGCCAAAGGAGAAAGATGATACGGTACAGCTGGAATCATCCGAATATGGTAAACCATCTCTATACATTACACGTGGCCTTGTTATCCATTAATTTGAACCGTCCAACTAGGGCCCCACATTGTGGATGAACAATTTTAAACAAAATCGTATTCATCAAAGGACCATATCCTTCAGTTATCCGTACTTTCCAGCACTTACTGTTGACCATTGCATGTTTCTCCTTCCCACCATCGATTCAAGGCCACTGTTTAGATGGATAGGACTATCCGATCTATGTGCATCTTCCATCAATTCCCATTTATAGTGGGTCCCATTAGATGGACAATCCTGATTGAAAGATAACCCTGCCACGTGTAATGTAGCAATATGGCTCTACCATATTCCTGTTCTTCTGGTTCGATTCTACTGAATCATCTCACGCAAGAATTCCCTGCAAGGCTCGCTCCGTCTGCTTCTCCAATTGATGATCTTCACCGTTCTATAAGGTCCCACCTGGACGTGTTACCCGAAAATATACAGTCGTTACGTGGCCAAGTTGGATGGACGCTGTAGATCATCTGACGTGTTTATTACTAACCGGGCGGCACGTGTCGGACAACGTGCGTGAGATCCACCCCGTCCATCAGGTGTGCTTACTCATGTGCAACGTGGAATATAAAAATCAGGCAGGTCCAAGACTTAGGTTGGTCACACTTCAGGGAAGAGTTCGGATGAGACTCTCACCATTAGTTGAGTATGGGGTATTCACCATGATTTATATATGCCATCCAATCCGTTCATCTGACGCAAATAACTAGGGTGAATGGAATTTCCAACAATCACGTTGTTCTGAAACTTAGATGGGAAACTCCACAAAGTAAGAGGTCTACGCTAGTTTTGTATCGGCGTGATGTTCTCGTTGAAGGCCAAACATTAGGTGGCTCACTTGATGAACGGTGTGGATCTCATGCACATGAAGTCGTTCGCCCCACATAAGTTGTAGTGACGTTACGCGCAGTCACGTCAGCGTTTTCCATAATCTGATGAAGCGGATTGGGTGAGACCCCGGATCCACCGAGGTGGGTGGGACCCCTGACTGTGGGGCTCACAGTGATGTATGTACATTAAATCCACACCGTACAACTGTTTTGAGACCCATTTTAGGGCATGATCCTAAAAAAGAAAGCAGATCCAAATCTTACGTAGATCATACCACATGAAACAGTAGTGATTGAATCCCCACCTCATGGGGGCCACCGGAGTGTTTATTTACCATCCAACCTGTTGATAAGATCAAAAATATCTACATAAAGAGATCACACAAATATCCGCTTGATCCAAAACTTATTTTTGTGGCCCACGAGGAGTTTTTAATGGTAGATTACCACTCTTTCCTGTATTATGGTCCCACATGAAATTTAGATCTGTTTCCTTTTCTGGATAGTTCACTAAAATGAGCTTTCAATACGGATGGACGGCGTGGATGTAGTCACGTAATGGTATATTACCACTGTTACCTGCGTTATGCCTTAAAATGGGCTTTCAATACGGATGGGCTACGTTTCCAGACGGTTTTGTGGCTTTTCACGCACATCACCATCGTACATTTAGACATCTGTACCGTCCATCTGTTTGGGCTGTGGATCATCCTCGATTTTAAAACTACAGTCATTGGCCTACCCCAGCTTTGTGATTAATGGACCTTTTATTCACTATCTACGGACGCCTGAGAATTTTAGTTTTTTAACTATTGAATTTGAAGGCTAATTTTTTTATTGTTTATTTTTTTTTAAATTTTATTGTTAGCTTGTTAGTACACACCATGTCAGTACACCCACTCCATGTTAGTCACCCCCGCTAGGGATCGATACCAAGGCCTCAAGTGTTGAAACGAGGCATCTCCACTCAGTTTGCGCTAAGCTGTTTGGTTAGGATCATCTGATGAACGTGGTTTCGTGTTGTGGGCCATTCACATGTCACTAGATATATATATATATATATATATATATATATATATATATATATATATATATATATTTTAAATTTTTTATTATTTTTTTATTTTTATAGATGTGGTGGTTTCTACTAATGATATTATAAATTTACTCCGTCGATCATTTTGGCTGGACCATGAGGGGACATGAGGCAAAAAATAAGATTGATCCAAAACTCAGGTGGGCCACACTCAAGTAGACGGTGGGGTTAAAAAAAAAAATTATTACAATAGCGGTGGTTTTACAGGTATTTTATCAAACACTTTCTAAGCAACATAAAAATTAAGAAAAAAAGGATATTTGTTTGATATACATACTTGTAAGGCTTGTGTCCTAGTCTATAATATTCCGTAGGCTTCCGTGGTCCTTCCTGTCGAATTCTGACAACCTTCGACCTGTATCCGATGTTTTGCACGCGATCATAAGCCGAGTACTGCATACCGAAGTCGGCTCGACCTGAAACTTGTACCGTAGCGACTGTGCTGTCGCCGCGGTTCTAACGTCGCGACTCGCGCACCGATTCGATACTCGAGATAGGAGATGTGGGTCCGTGTTCATTTCAAAGAAACACCATGCAATTGCGAATTCCTAGAGAATCTCTACAACATATCTAATCAATCAAGTCAAATACACCCTCCGTACCCCAATGCCACCTCACCCTATCCCAAGTATAAGCAACCATTCCCTCTTTTCCTCAAGTCAACTCTCTCTCCCCCCACCCATTCCACCTTTACATAAATTTCAACTCAACCCATGCTTTCCCATTCCCATCCTTTACAACCATTCCATCCATCCATTTTCATCCATCATTTCTCTCTCTCTCTCTCTCTCTCTCTCTCTCTCTCTCTCTCTCTCTCACTCTCATTTCTATCTTCACTCTCCAACCCCAAGAACAAACACCCAACGTCCAAGCTTTCTCCCAAATCTAAGTGTGACCCGCTTTCCTACCCTTTCATTTCCCATCTCAACCATTCATTCATCATCAACCTGCATTAAGATTGAAGATAAGGAGCCTATGAGTCCAATGAGTTAAAGAAGGATGCCTAACGTGGGTGATCCACTATTGATTTAAATTTTAGGGCCCACTTGATGTGGGACCCTTATGATGTAGGCATTATATAAGGGTGGGCCCATTAGTGGTGGGGTCCCTCCCCTTTCACGCTGTTCTCTCTCGCCTTTTTCAAAAAGTTATTATTATATGATAATGATGTATGTGGCCCACTTGATCTTGGCCGTCCATATGTTGGGCCCCACCTTACTGCCTGTCCAATGGACGGGCCCAGACTAGATGAAGCAAAAACCATAAATACCAGTCGATCCAAAGCTCTGGTGGGCCACCACGTGGGCCCCATTCGTTGCATGTGTGCAACCATCCATTCATGTGGGGCCTACCATGATGGATGTGTTTCATCAGGCCGTCTGTCCAGCGTCTCTAGACGCTGGGTGCTGACACTCCCACCCTCCCTCACACACACACATATATGATATATATTATTATATAATACAATATTTTATATTAAACAATGATATGGTGGGCCACTCCCACATGGGATCCATCGTACCTACAACAACTATATAACAGCTATATTAACATTAGTTGCAACCGACGTGAGGTGAAATCCTCACCGTCTAGAGGTCTAGACGGTGGGACTCACTGCTGATGGATGGATCTCATCCAACCGTCCATCCATTTAGCTTGTAAGCCCCGTATCTTAGACTGTACCATTTCATAGGCTTATGCGGTCTTTTCGGTCGAATTTCGGCAATCTTCAACCTTTATTCGACATTTGCGCACGATCCTAAGCCGAGTCCTGTATACTGAAGTCGGCTCGACCTGAAACTTGTACCCTAGCGGCCATACTGTAGTCGCGGTTCCAACGCCGCGACTCGCGCACTGATCCGCTACCCGGGCCAGGAGATGTAGGCCCGCGTTTAATTCGAGAAAAATACCGGTGTTGCAAATCTGTAGAGAATCTATCACATCGATCACTTCACTTGTTAAAGTACACCCATCAAGTCAAGTACCCATTCCTATTCCCCAAGTACATAACACCATCCCCAAAGTCAACCTTTCCATCTCATCTCTTACACACCCCATCACGCCTCTCCCATCATCTCTTTCTCTCTCATTCTCTCTCTCATTTTCCTCTCTAAGCAACCCACGTCCATGGCTCTCCATGGGAGGAGCTTTGTGTGACCACTCTCTACCATCCAATCTAATCCTTCAAAGCCGATCTCAGCCATTGAATCACACCCATTTGAGCTCTAGATCGCATTGGTGGAAGAAGGAAGAGAAAATCAAAGGTGGGTGCTTCTTTCTCTCTCTTTCTTTTCCATCTTGTGACCCACCTTGATGAATGGGTTTAATCTCCACCATCCAACCCATATGGTCGTTTGTCCTAGACAGGCCCGGGATGAAGACAAAACATAAATTTGAGCCTGATTCAAATCAGGTGGGCCACGTACACATGGACCCACCTTGATGACCCACGCCGTTCATCCATGCCTCTTGGGTCATGGGCCTGGTAATAAGGCGGATGCAAACTGCCGGTGGAGCCCATAGTGTTGTACCTTGCATGAGGGGCCACTGTGACGAGAATGTTCTGTGCCAGCCCCCTGTCCACTGGAAGTGGACCCCACTTTGATGTATGTATTAAATCTATACCATTCATCCCATTTCCCAACTTATTTTAGGCATTGAGCCAAAAAAAGGAGCTAATCCAAATCTCCAGTAGGCCATACCATCAAAATCTTTATTTTAAAAGTGAATAAATGTTAGGGCCCACCATGATGTTGTTGTGCATCAAAAATGTTGAACCTAGGTCTTATTAGACCCTTCACGAGCCGGTGAACCCAATCAACAGAGTAGATCCTCCTTATGTGGGCCCCACCTACAAAAAAAATCTCTCAAAAAAAAAAATACATAACTGATGCTGCTGCTGTTAGCGTCCAGAGGACATTGCAGCGAGCAGCGTCCTGATGCATGTAAACAGGCAGGGAGAGTGCGCCCCACCTCAAGCCCCCACATTGATGCATGTGGAGTATCCACACCGCGCATTTGATGGGTCTCCTTTACGCATGAGATTACCCAAAAAATCCACCGTTAATGTCACTCAGGTGGTCCACACCACTAACAGCATGAGAGTGAATGTTTACCATTGAAACCCCTTTTTGGGTCAAAAGCTTTGGATCGATATGAAATTTATTTTTCCTCTTCATTCAGGTCTGCGTGACCTTATTAACAGGTTGGATGGCAGAAAAATGCTATGGTCGGCCCCACGTGGGACCCACAATGATGTATGTGTTATATTCACACTGTCCAAGGCGTTGGACGGTGGAACCCAACATGGTTTATGTGTTTTATCCACACGTCTAGCGTCTGGATGTGGGACCCTGGTGATGCACGTGTTTCATCCTCACCGTCCATCTGGACGGTGGGACCTAGCAGTCATGTATGTATTGTATCAGACCGTCCATCTGTGGCCCCACGAGCAACACTTGGCTGTTGTACCTTGGTATCAGCAAGTTCCGTGGAACCTAGCTGCCAGGATGTTAGTGGCTTAAATAAATAAATAATAATATAATATAATATATATGTTATATACCTGGTGGGCCCCACATGTGTGGACCCACCTGACGTACGCACCATCCACCGTCCACTATTTGGGATGGTGGGACCCACTGTATATGTGCAGTGTACAATGTCTAGCTGTTTGAACGAGTTCGTGTACCTCACCTCTTATGCGTGTATTGTATATACACATTGTCCTTTTATTTGAGGTATGGGCAGGTGGGACCCACCTTGGAGCATGTGTTTTATCCGCAACATCCAGAAGTGCTGAACGGTACTAGACAATGTTTGGATAGTGTTTATCACATTAGTGAGCCGGGTACCCCTATGATAGTGTAAAGTGATACACATGTTGCACTTATTGTAAGACCCGTATCCTAATCCGTACTGTTCCGTCGCTTCCCGCGATCCTTCTCGTTAAATTCCGACAACCCGCGACCTGTAGTCGACGTTGCGCACGACCGTAAGACGTATTCTATATATTTGAGTCGGCTTAATCCAAGACTTGTATCATTGCGACCGCACCGTCGCCGCGGTTCCAACGCCGCAATTCACGCACCGATTCGATACCCAGATGATGAGATGCGGACCTACGTTCAGTTTGAAGAAAAACACCGCGCGTTGCAAATCCCAAGAGAATCTCTACAAAGTGTTAAATCAATCCCATCAATCAATCACCCATCAATCACTTTATGTCAAGTACAAGCACCCATGCTTCCTTTCTCCACAAGTCAAGCAACCACCAAAGTCAACTAACCTCTCACTTCACCCATCACTCACCTCACCCATCACTCACTTCACATCACTCCATCACTCTTACAACTCTCTCTCTCCCTCTCATTTCTCAACACACCAAACCCAAGCAAGGGAGCCCTCTCATGTCCAAGCTCTTCCCATGAGAAATGTGATTTTTGGTGGCCCACTTTTCCATCCCAAAACCCATCATCCTAGCCATCCATCTCCCATCTCCACCATCAAAGTAAAGCTCTAGGAGACCGGCATCCCGACGGACCAAGAAGATCAAGTGTGGGTGCCTCCATAGCCTAATTTTTTATGTTTTTAAGAAGGGCCAAGTGAGGCCAACTGATCAATGGTTTGGATATCACTTGGGACCCTAAGATGTGGCCGATGGCCTATCTTGATCATCAAATCATTCCATGATGGGGCCATTCTCCATGGACCCCATCATGATTTTACTTTTCTTGCATTAAGAGGTCATCTAGACCGTCCATTTTTAGTGGAGAAAGATCTCCACCGTTGATCTTTGAATTAGTGGACCCACTTGTATTAAGGCCCACTCGATGTACGATTGAATGCAAGGGAGGGCTCATAGTGGCGGAGCCCTCCATCATGCGTGTCCCACTCTTTTGCTCTCTCTCTCTCTCCCTCTCATTTTAATTCATTTTTCTTGTATGTTGATGTGGCTATGTGGCCCACTTGAATGAGCCCCACCATGATATATGTATTTTATCCAAGCCATCCACGAGTGGGGCCCATTTTAGATGTAACATTCATCTTGTGGAGGCCCACCTAAACAAAAAAAAAAAAAGAAAAAAAAGAATGGAGACGACGTCCAGATGCTGGACGCTGGAAGGGAACACAAATACAAGCTTGGTTTCAAGCTTCTTGGGGTGGGCCACTTGTATAGGCCCCACCTTGATGTATGTTTCCAATCCTAGCCGTCCACCTCACTTCCTAACTCATTTTAGGCGTTGAGCCGAAAAATGAGGTTGATCAAAGTACCTGCTGGGCCATAGCATCAAAAATTGTACCATTACCATTGAAACCTTTTTAGATTCCTTTTTACACGCTGAAACATGATCGATATTGGTCTTGATGGATAGGTTATGGGCCGTAGAATGTAACGGCTGGAGTGAATTTACTTTGGGTGGGCCACATACATGAAAAACCCAAAAAATTCGAGTTTTCAAAAAAAAAAAAAAGAAGGGAAATTGAAGCAGCAGAGGCTGCTGCCTCTGCACCCGTCAGACGCGCCAGCGAGCGGACACCAGCCAGGCCACGGCTCCTGCACGTGGGCCCCACCTTGATGCTTATTTGTCATCTAAGCCGTTCAAATGGTGGGCCCCCACCTTAAGTGGGTCCCACCCAAAGATCTCCTCGATCCAGATCTCAGGCAGCCCACACCACAAGAAACAGTGTGAATTGTACTCTACCATTGAAATCTCTCTTTAGGTCCACTGGAGTTTTGGATCAAGCTGAAATTTGTATTTTTCCCTTCAACCAGGTCTGCGTGACCTTATCAACGGGTTAGATGACATGTAAATATTATGGTGGGCCCCACATGGGACCCACAGTGAAGGATGTACCTTAAATCCACCGTTCGCCCGGACGGTGGAGCCCACTGCTATATATGTATTGTCCACACCATCCAGCCATTTTTGGGGGCTGCTGGACGGTCAGTGGTCCCCCACCCATATGTTGTATTATAGCTAAACCGTCCATTCAATTGGTGGGCCTCTATGTGGACCCACCCCCCACCATGATGCATGTGTCGCATCTCACCGTCTATCCATTTTGAAAACTCATTTCTTGAGCTAAAAATGAGCCAAATCTATGGTTCGAATGGGCCCACTTTTGTATGTATATAGGGCCCATGTTGATCCATTTATGACCATTCATTTAGGCCCACCTTGGTGCACATCTAAGGCCATGGGATAAACCCATTTGGCATATGTAATGCCCATGATTAAGCCCATTTGGCATATGTAATGCCCATGGGTTTCGGCCCATTTGACATATGTAATGCCCATGGGTTTGGGCCTATTTGACATATACAATGCCCATGAGATCCAGCCCATTTATTCTATATAAGGCCCACGGGATTCAAGCCCATTTGATACATATTAAAGCCCATGAGATCAAGCCCATTTGATGCACATGGGGCGCAAATGGAGTGGCCCATTGGATATATTTAAAGCTCATGTGTGTAGGCCCACTTTGATGTATTTCATGGCCCATGAGTCATGGACCATTGCAATGTACATAAGGCTCCTTGGCGAGGCCCATTAATGCAGTCATTTGAAGAATGTAAGGCTCATGTAATTCGGCCCATTTGATGTATTTATGGCCCATGGATCGAGGCCCAACGGATGTCCTTAGGGTCCATTGCAATGTACGTTTCTTATGGTTCATGTAATGACATTTATGGCGGGCCATGCCTAAGGAACAATGTTGGTTTGACGTCACATTGTAAGCACAATGTTGGTTAAATGTCCGCATTGTAACTCTCCTTAGGGCCATTGACAGGCCCATACTCGTGACTATTCATTGCTTTATAACATGCTTAGTATAATGCCATGACTCATACTCATACGTATCATATGTATGCTTGATTTGAGTAATGACTGATCATAGCATATGCCATTGGGCAGACCACTTACGGGACTCGTTATGAGACAGAGTGCCCCACATGATCGCGCTGTACGCGCTGGAGTTTTGCATGATTTGACGTGTGATTCATACATCTTGCATATGTGTGACTTGATCACTGCACGCCCTAGCGACATCAGGGCCGTGGCCCCACAGGTACATCGTGGATGGCCATATTGGATACCGAAAATACCTATTCTAGTACTGTGGGCACTTAGGATGTCCTTGGGTGAAAGTCCCATAACCTTTTTGGTACCAGGAGATGCTCCAACGTATAGACCGAGTGGATACACGAGTGCCTGAGTGCCGAATACCAGTAGGCCGCGTCTCCCACTGTGTCGTGGTCGGTTGGAAAGGGGTGTGGGCTTATCCGCTTGAGTGAGGGGGCTATAAGCTAGGCTGAGTTTGACCAGCTCATAAATGAGTCCGCTATCGACGAGCCAGGTAGGTATTGGCAGACTACTGGTCAGGCGGATAGTGAGGTCTATTCCGCTTGCTTGACTGTGCAGCTAGGGAGGTGACAGTCTCTGCGAAGTGTATTAGACCCCAGTGATATCCAGAGAGGAATTGTATTGATATATGTACTTGATGAGTACCGACTTGCTTGGATTGCATTTCGCATATGACATTCAGCTATGTAGGCCTTGCATTACATCGGTGTAGCCGATGACATTCATATCTCGCATCATGCCTTACATTACATAGCCTTGGTATGGTTGATTGTATTCATGGACTTTCCGCATACTTCCGCATTACTCTGATACTGTACACTTGGTGTTTATCTTACGCACACACTTACACCACCCTCTAAGCTTTTATAAGCTTATGCACGATAGTTGCGTGCAGGTAGCGTTGGACAGTAGCAACGCTGAGGCAGGAGCGCATATCAGGACCTTTTTGAACTTTTGATCACCATCTGTAAGGCCCACCTTATTATAATTGTAGCCCATCTATGAGGTTCATTAGTGCGGCCCATTGATGTAGCTCACTTGAGGACCATCATGATGTATTTAAGGCCTAGGTGCGAGGCCCACCTATTGTGTATTTGAGGCCCGTGTGATAAAGCCCATATGATGTATTTGAGGCCCAGGTGCGGGGCCCACCTATTGTGTATTCGAGGCCCATGGGCGAGGCTCAATGTGAGGTATTTGAGGCCCATGGACGAGGCCCATTGTGACGTATTCGTGGCCTATGGGCAAGGCCTATTGTGATGTATTCAAGGCCCATGGTTGAGGCCCAATGCGATGTATGTATGGCCCGTTACGTTATGTATGAATTCCTTGTATGGGCTACTCCTTAGGAACAATGTTGGTTAGATGTCCGCATTAATGGGCAATGATAGTTGAATGTCCACATTGTGACCTTCCCTTATTCCGATTATCTTGACTGATTGCGGATTCTGATTATTGAGGCCAACTATCGATCGATTCCGATTGTCATGGCCGATTGTCGATTTTGATTGTCGTGGCCGATTGATCGATTAGCGATCGAAGCCATTTATCATGACTGATTGCCGATTCCGATTGACTTGGCCAATTTGTCGATTTCATTTTTGAGGCGAATTATCGATGTCGATGCCGATTGTCGATTCTGACTCCGATTGTAAAGGCCGATTGTTGAGGCCTATTCTGATTTTGATTATCGAGGGCGATTCTGATTTGTCGAGATCGATTGTATAGGCTGATTCTGTCACGTTCCAAACTCAGAAACCGGGCTCACAAAATTCCCGATCGCCGAATCCGGCGCCGACAGCCTTCGTAGAACCCCATTCTCGGCTCCTAGTGCCCATTCGCCAGGTTCTGATCCTGGGATGCTACGAGGAGGATTTTCAACGTAACTTTGTTTGTAATAAGCATAACCAAAGGCATAACCCACAAACAACAACCAAGAACTCTATTACATTTTCACTATGATAAAAAACTTTACAAGTACAATGAGTATAAAGGGAAATACAATGGTAAAGAATAAAAACTCCAAAACGATCTGCAACATGCTCCTGCCTCAGTGCTGCTGCGCCCTAACGTTACCTGCACGCAACGGTCGTGCATAAGCTTATAGAAAGCTTAGAGGGTGGTGAAAGTGTGTGCGCAAGATAGTAGTATGATCATGCAGTATCAGAGTAATGCAGAATATGCAGATGGATCCATAATATCATGAGCCGTACCAAGGCTATGCGATGCAAGACATGAATGATATCGGCCATCCCAAGGCCATGCGATGTGAAATGCAACTCAAGCATACAAATCCTCATCTATGTCCACACATCAATACAGCTAAAATCTGGGATATCACCGGGGTCTAGTACACTCTAAACCACATCACCGCCACATCGCGAGCAATAAGGTAAGTGAAAAAGACCTCACTATCCGTCTGCCAATATCGGGCGCGACTCATCAATAGCGGATCCATTCCTCGAGCTGTCAAACTCAGCCTAATATTGCCCCTTACACTCGGGCGGGTAAGGGTACACCCCCTTCCAACCGACCACGACACAGTGGAGAGCGCAACCGTCTGGTAATCGACTCTCAACGCTCATCTACCCACTCGGTCTAGACGTTGGAGCAACCTCTTGGTACCATAAGGGTTTAGAAACGTTCACCCAGGGATATCTATAGCACCCTATGTAGAACAAGATTTTCGGTATCCAATCCTTCCAACCATGATGCGTCTGTGGTAGATACGACCCCGATGTCGCTAGGGCGTACAGTAACCATATCACACGATGCGAGATGCATGAATCACACTATCCAATCATACAGCAAATCCTAACACGTATCGTGCGCTCATGCAGGACAACACCGCCTAATCGGGGTCCCGTAAATAATCTGCCCGAAGGCATATACTATGATCAGTCACTCTCATATCAAGCATACATATGATGCGTATGATCATGAGTCATGAAGCTATATTAAACATGTTATAATGAGATGAACTATCCTTACAATGTAGATGGGCCTGGGCTGCCTATACAATAAGTACGAGCCTAATAATGGGCCCTAAGGAGAGTCGTAATGTGGACATCCAACCAGCATTACACTCGAAATGTGGACGTCAAACCAATATTTCTTCTAAGGCACGATCGTCATAAACATTGTTTCATAATCGGTGTTGGGGTCACACATTGCAATGGACCTTAGGTACTTCCCATTGGGCCTTAAATACATCAAGTGGGCCATGTCATATAAGCCTTTTATTCATCAAATGGGCCACATAAATGGACCGCACCAATGGGCCTTATGTGCATGGCAATGGGTCAAAACCCGTGAGCCTTAGATTGCATCAAATGGGTCTAATCTCATGGGTCATATATGTAACCAGTAGGCCACACCAATTGAGCCCCATATGCACATTAAATGGGCCTCAACCCATAGACTCGAGTACATCTAAATGGGCCTTAACCCACAGGCCTTTATTCATCACAATGGGCTTCGACCCATGGACCTTAGAATATCAAATGGGTCTACCAATTGGGCCCCATGCACATCAAATGGGCTACATCCAAAAATAAGTGGTGATGGTGATTTTCACCATTTAAAATTTCTAAGGCCCATCGTAACATATGTTTCCCATCCAATTTATTCATAAGGTAACATAGTGATGAATTAAATGGAAACAAATATTAGCTTAAAGGGAATCACTATGCCCCTTAGAAATTTTATACGGTGGACGTCATTGTCCATTAAGTTGTGGGGTCCACTTGAAGTTTAGATCAGAATTATTTTAGTCTCAAGCTTGTTGAGATGAGCTTGCCAAATGGTTGGATTGCTGGGATGCATCATATGCCTCAAAGGTGAGGTCCACTGCACAATAGACTTGACTCATTCTTTTAGCCAAGCCATAAAATGGCTCTCCAAGTGAATGGACGGTTCGGATGCAGCCCAAGCATTAGGGTGGGTCCCACTGTCATTAGACAGTGTGCATGAAGTACATGCATCACAGTGGGCTCCACCGTCCACTGGACGGTGGAGATAGAATGCATACATCGTGGTGGCCTTCCACCGTCCGCCTGGACGGTGGATGCAATATACATGCAATGTTTACATGTCATCCAGCCCGTTCATAAGGTCACTCGGACCTGGATGAAGGGAAAACACAAATTTCATCCTGATCCAAAACTTCTGTGGACCCCTAACAGAATTTCAATGGCAGAGGTTCCATCCACTGTTTCCTGTGGTGTGGGCCACTTGAGATTTGGAACCGGCTGAAACTTGGAGGGGGCCCACCTGAGGAGGGGACCCACCTCATGGACGGATTGGATTTAGAAAAAAAACACCATGTTGGGACCCACGGCAGCAGCCGTGGGATGCGCTCGACCGCCCGCTGCCCGCTCGCTGCACAAGTAGTGTGCTGCTGCTGCAGCACGTCAGAGGCTCTGCCTTCAATTTTTTTTAATCTTGGAAAAACCTGATTTCTGAGGTTTTTCACGTCTGGGGCCCATATCACGTAAATCCACTCTGCTCACTAGCTTTCCCGGCTCAAGACAAGTCCAATGAGTCTGCTATTGAGCATATCTAGGCATGTAGAAAAATTAAGATTTAATTTAAACGGTGAGTGTCACTGTTTTGAGTGGTATGGCCCGCCCAATGAACGGATTAACTTCATCCCTTGGCTCAACGCCTAAAATGTTATGGGAAAGAGGGTGGGTGGCTTGGATTATACTCATACATCAAGGTGGGGCCTACACAAGGGCTCACCCCCAAAGCTTGGAATCAAGCTTGCATTTGTGTATTTCCTTACTGACGTCCAGCGTCCCTGGACGCTGGACGGTCGACATGCATTGAGGTGGGCTCAGCTCGAGTGGGCCACCAAATGATGGAGGGTGTGGGTATGACATATATCATGTGGGCCCTACTTGTAGATGGTTTGGGACAAAATACTTACATCATGGTGAGGTCCATCCAAGTGGGCCACTCAAACACAATATGATAAAAAAAAAGAAGGAAAAAAAAATAGAGAGAGAGGTAGAGGGTTGAACACCCTTGATGGAGGGTCCCCGACATTATGGGCCCTCCCTTTCATGATCTACAACATACATCATAGCATATAATCAAGGATCGATGGTGGAGATCCATTCTCCACGAAAATGAACGGTCTAGATGACCTAGCTATTGCCATGAAATAAACATCATGATGGGGTCCATGGAGAATGGCCCCATCATGGAATGATCATGATGATCAAGTGGGCCATCGGCCACATCTTAAGGTCCCAAATGAGATCCAAACCATTGATCGGTTGGCCTCACTTGGCCCATCTCAAAAATAGGAAAAACTAGTATGATTAAACACCCACTGTCCGATCTTCTTGCTCCTAGGGGTTCTTTAGCACCTTAGCTTCAACTTCAATGGATGAGATGAGGAATGGATGGCTAGGATGGGAGATGATGGGGTAGGAAAGTAGGCCACCTTGGAGTTTTTGGGAAGCTTGGGAGAGCTCATACGCATGAGGGGTTTGCTTGGATTTTTTTTACAAATGAGAAAGAGAGAGAGTGTTGTAGAGAGAGAAGGAATGATGGGTGATGGAGTGATGGATGTGGTGGTGATGGGTGTAAGAACTTTTGTTGACTTTGGTGGCCTTTTGTGTAAGAAAGGTATGGGCATGGAAGACTTTTGTGGCTTGCTTGGAAAAAGGGGTGAAAGTGATGTGTACTTGACATGTACTTGACATGTGATGGATTGATGGATGATTGATTGATGGGATTGATGTGATTGATGTGACACATCGTAGAGATTCTCTTAGGTTTCGCAACGCGCGGCGTTTTCTTCGCGCTGAACGTTGGCCTACAATTCTTGACCAGGGTATCGCCTCGGCGCGCAAGTCGCGGTATCGGAACCGCAGCGATGGCGCGGTCGTTAGGGTATGGATCTCGGGTTGAGTTGACTCGGGTTGACGGCATATGAATCAAGGTTGCGCGTAAATATCGGTTAAGGGTCGAAGGTTGCCGAAATTCGACCGGTAAGACCGCGGAAGTCTACGGGACGGTACGGACTAAGATACGGGTCTTACAGATTCCGATTGTCGAGGCCGAGTATCGAGACCGATTTCGAATGTCAATTCCGACTGTTGAGGCCAACCTCAATTTTCAAGGCCGATTTCGTTTGTCAAGACCAATTGTTGAGACCTATATGATGACATGCGACCCGTAGTTGGGGCCCATTATGACACGTATTAGGCCCATGATGCATGACTCATTTGATGTATTCAAGACCCATGTGTAGAGCCCACGTGTCATGTATTCATGGCCCATGGGCAAGGCCCATTATGATGTATTCATGGCCCATGGGCAAGGCCTATTGTGATGTATTCATGGCCTATGGGCAAGGCCCACTGTGATATGTATTACGTCCATGAGCAGGGTCCACCAGTTGTGTATGTGTGGCCTTTGAGTAAGGCTATTGGGTTGTATATTAGGCCTTTGTCTGAGGCTATGGGCCCATTATATGTTTGGGTCTATGTGACCATTCCTTGGAGGCAATGTTGGTTAAATGTCCATGTTGTCGAGACCAATTATTGATGCCGGTATTGATACTGATCATAAGTATGTGACAACATAACATCATAATACATGCCCATACGCATCATCCACATGTTTGTTTATGAGATATGATTGACCATTGTATATGCCATAGTGTCGGTTGTTATGAGACTCCCTGATAGACAGAGATTATCTCACATGATCGCATGATATGCGTAGGATTGATGCATGACTGAATTGTATGATTCATGCATCTTACATTGCGTGCTGTGATTACTTTATGCCCTAGTAACATCAGGGACGTAACCTCCACAGGCATATCATAGATGGTCAGATGGGACACCAAAAATCTGTTCTACATGAGGTGCTATAGATATCCCTGGGTGAAAGTTCCTAAACCCTCTTGGTTCCAGAGGTTGCTCCAACGTCTAGACCGAGTGGATGCATGAGCACATGAGGGCCATATACCGTTAGGCCGCGTCTCCCACTGTTTCGTGGTCGGTTGGAAGGGGGTACGACCTTACCTGCCCGTGAGGAGGGGGCAATGCTAGGCTGAGTCTGACTAGCTTGAGGAATGGGTCCGCTATTGATGAGCCGAGTCCGATATTGGCAGGTGGATAGTGAGGTCTCTTCCACTCACTTTGTTGCGTACGATGAGGTGACAATCTGGTTTGCAGTGTAATAGACCCCGGTGATTTTGTAACACCCCGTACTTTTCTGTACTCGGGTGTTACCATGAGAATCCGACTTAGCATAAATACAACCTCGACTTATGCGAACCTTCACACTCCCGCCTATCTTAAGTTAATCCATAACAACTCACCTTAAATGTATACATAGATTATAATACAAAATGATTTTATAATCATTTGTAATAATACATATATTACTTAAAGTATACAAATTAGGCATACTATTTATTTTACATTATTTAAACTATATATAAAAATAAATTGTATGACAATACATTATCATAAAATTGATGTATATCGACTAATATTTACATTCTGTAATTTAAACTACATATTATTATATTATACTAAATATATGAAATATACATCACTTAAAATAATCAATATATATTAAAACATAAAAGAAAAATACGTACATACACATATACATGATATTTCAAAATTAAATACCTTTTTAATTTATAAATAATCATTAATATAAAATATAAAATAATACAATGTGCTACAAGTTGTATGTATGTTTATAATATATACCATATTATACTAATGTGGTCATCATTACAAAATATATGTTATTTTTATACTAATACTGAAACTAGTGGATGGGCCAGATCTCACTTAACGTCACCATGGACCGTGCGAATGACTAGTCAGGCATGAACTTGGCATGTATGGCCCACCTAAGCCATAGATCTACCTCATTCTTTGGGCCGAGATCCATTTTGGGCTGACAAAACAGATCAACGGTGCGGATTAGGTCAAAAACCATCGTGGACCCCACTTTTATGAGGTGTGTGTACACTGTGGTCGTGCACCCGCCGTGCACTGGACCGAGGTGTCCAGTCAAATCGGGTCTGACCAAAATTTCCTAAGAAGGAAATACTTCCTTTTCATCTCTCGCGCTCTGGCGTTTTTGAACAAATGGATAGCTGTCCGTTTGTTCGAATCATGGCCCACGATCAAGACCTTGATGGATGATCTGAACCGTCCATATTGTAGAGGACACGAACCCGTGCAAACCATACCCAGTTTCACCTGATTTATCGCACTCCAAAGACCACAAATGTAACACCCCAGATTTTTGCCAACCTGAGGTTAGACGTCCTTAGGCAATGGGTTAATCCTAATACCTGATTAACTTCTCAAAACTTAATCCAAAAGTCTCAAATCCCTAATTCCTTCGAAAATCTCACCTTTCACTACTTTATCCTTCAAAATTTTCTAGGAGCTTTCATATTAAACACAAATCTTAAAGTTTAGGTGATGTTAATCAATACTTAAACTAAAAAGTACTATGAATAGTAAATAATAAAAAAAAAAGGTATTAACCTTTTTTAATCTCACGAAATAAGTAGGCTATTTGGATAGATCAGCTTCTCCTACCCCAAAATCATATATTGCATGTCAAATAACTCATCCAAGGTTCTAAAATACACCCATTTCAAATATCAGACGGCGAAATCACCCCAAATAGGTCAGCGAGCGGCGATGGGATCGCCGGTTTGGCGATGCATGGCCGAACCCGTCCGTACAACGGTATGGCAGGCCGGTTTCTGCACTTTTTTTTGCGTATTTCTTCTAACTTTAAAACATCATATCTCCTTCGTTATAACTCCGATTTAGGTGATTTAAAAACAAAATTGAAGCTAAATGAGTCTAGTTTTATATAAAAATATATGAAAAATATAATAAAATATTTAATATGGTTTAAAGTAGGTCATTGTGAGCAACTGTTCGATAATCACTTGTTGGACAGCTGCTGCTTCTGGAATTTTTAGAAATTTTCTACAACTCGAAATCTTATGAAATTTAGTGGACTCAGGGTAAACTTGATGATGAACTTTAGAAAAATAATAAAAATAATATGATAACTAGAAGTGCCCAAAATGGAGCATAGAATGGCCCTAGAAACATATTCTGCCATATTAGGGTAAAATTTGGTTAAGTACCAAACTGAATACTCAGTAAAATTAACTTGGATCACTTTAAATATAAACTATAAGACCTAAAATTAGTAGGACTGCTAACGCTATGTTACCTAGAAACCTAGGATCAAACTCTAAACCGGTTTGTTCTCGGGAACCCTTTGAAACTTCGTATTGGATCTAGACCGCGCGTCGGAAGTCTGATATCTACCATCTTAGACCGTTATGACCGCTTAGCTGGACTTGATAATCGTTTCGAAAATCAAGGCCAACCGATGTACAGAGGCTATTTCATTGAGCTTGGAGTAAAGAGAGTAAGAAAGGGGTTAGATTTGAAAATTTTAATCCAAATCTGGCACGTGACTTGACATGTTATTATTAAGCGTTCTGACCGTCAGAATTCAGCCAAATTTTACCCTCGGATCAAGAAAAATTTTTCTTTCATATCATGAGACTTGTGGACCTGATTTAGGTGCGATGACTACTGAATTAAAATTGGACCGCCACGTGCGATCTGCGAACTCTACCGGACTGAAAACTTGGTGTGAGCAACATCCAGTGACCATGAGCTTAAGTCTGACCGCTTTCGACTAGGGGACCTCCCAAACTGTTCTTTTGGATCGGAATAGCTCCGTTTTGGTTATAACTTAAGTGTACATTGTTCCCAAGCCTAATTTGGAAAGATTTTAGCCTATATAAGGGCTTTAAACCCTCACTTATCTCACTCATCCGAATTTGCTAAAAACCCTAGCTAGAGAGAGAGAAAAAGTGAGAGATTATGAGAGAGTGTGGGAGTGATCTTCTTGTCACTTGCTGCAGCTGCTACACGTGCTAAAGAAACGCATCCCAATCACTTTGTTGGTGATTTTGATGCATTTCTAGATAAGGAAAACCCTAACTATTTACTGTTTTGGGATTCTTTCGATTCAAATATCGAAATATCTTATGTATCTTGTGCATTAGGTCGCTATAACGCCGTTGATGAAGCGTTGACGTTCGATTCGAATCGATACACTTCTACAACACAAAGTGAGGATTTTAAACGCTTAGATTGACTGATTTCAACGCTTTTAATGTCGTTTAATAGTAGATTATCGACTGCAACGCCGTTTGACATGTACAACATGATGTCCGTTTTCCGTTTCGTAAACGTACGGTAAATATGAGATTTAGGATATTTTAGGCATTTATAGAAAATACCGTATACGTCTGTATTTTACTAAAATGATTGTCATGTTTATTTTTCGTATTAGTATACTGGATATACGTGTATGATCTGTTTAACGAAGAGATTCACCCTAATGCGCACTTTAGGTCGACATATGTTATGTAGACTAAAGTGTGTAGACTAAGTGTTGTATAAATGTTTGTACTAGTATGTATGGAGTAACTGTTGCTGTAGAGTAGTCTTGAGATTGAAATCTCAAGTAATATGCTGATGTATAGGATTTCCACCATGTTGGCTATATGAATTGAATTCATTATATATACAGAATGCATGCGTTGGTTGATTTGCTTACGTTGTATGTTATAACACGTGTCAATATGCTCGTATTGTTTATATTCATTTCTGCTACTCTCATATGCTTACTGATGTTATTTTCAAATGTTTAGGGCTATGCACTAGTCCACGCAGTCGGTAATGATTCAAATTCATGGTTGGCTTCTATTTTCTATGAAGGACGCGTCGATGAACGCGAGTCGTGTTTTGGGTAGGCGGCAGTGCTTAGGCCACACGAAGTGTTTTATACAGTTCATATCGCTCATCTTAAGATGCGCTCATACTAGTGAGCACCCTACTCTGAGAAGATTATGGTGGTATGGGACACTATATTCTTGTTGCCGGCCTACACTGATCAGGTGACGAGTCCTTTGTAGTGACCTTGAGTTTATCCTGACACCGCATGGGGGCGACGAATCCTGATGCAGTCTTAAGGATAAATAGGCCTGTATTGATAAGGTGATGGGGGAGCGGTGCAACGAGTGCGAGCAACAGCCCTGACAGCCCTTGCAGCTACCTACAAATATAACATCGTATGAGTTTACTAGGAGTGATGACCCTAGACAGGATCTGTGTTGGGATTGATATAAGGAAGGTACCTTAGTTTTCCAATACTGCTGTATGAAAAGGATTAATAATAACTCGGTAATTATATCCACATCACATTGCATGTGCCTGAAAGATGTGGAGCACTGAGCGGAACGCAAGCATGCCGCGGGCGTAAGATGGTGCCGTATGAGGGAGAATGTCAGTGAGGGCATCCATCATGTCATCTCATGCATACATTAACAACAGTATCTAGCAATGTTTGATTGATTGCTTTACTATTATCGCATGATTGATTTGAGAACATGCTAATCTTTGCTCTATGATTCCACTGAGTTAATTACTCATTCCCACGTTACGGGACGGTGTTCGGGACACCCATCAGACCCTTTTGTAATTGCAGATGATGGCGCGGCCTACAAGGCGGTGCCGGACTTGATGATGATGAGGAGGATCCCTCCTTTATGCGTGTTCTGATCGATGGGATTATAGGGAGGTTGATTAGACGCCTTGACACTTGTCATTTTATATTTTTGGAGCACTCATGTATATTATTTTCTTTCCATTTTTGGAGTATACATGTATTTAATTAACCTGGTAACATATTCATACTCTGGAGACTTACAATTTATTTATATATTTTATGTATTTATCAGTCTTTCGCTTGCTAATTTAACTATCCCTGGAGTATGATATGCTGTTTTGGCTTAGTCTCAGTCTTGCTTAATGCCATTATACAGACAACATGCATTTATCATTATCTATGTTGCATAAGTGACGTTCTGGAACTCGGGAGTTGGATTTCTACTCGACCTCCAATTTTTGGAGTGTTATAGTTGGTATCAGAGCATGATTGAGATTAAACTGGACCTGGGTTATGGACACGCGACGTACGCTGTCGCTCCTTTAACTTAGGTGGGTGCGAAAGGAACCTAGAAACACTTATAGGATCACAGTTTTGCCAATAGGCGAAGTCTACTCAAATCGATCATTTTGATCGAGTCCGCAACGTATTTTTGGTCGCATAAGGCGACCTAAGTAGCCTGTAGGTTATTAGTAGGTGGGTTTGAGATGTTCTCAGAAGCATTTTCAAACCCTAAAATGCATGTCCTTGGGTTGTAGGGCAACCACAACCCTAATGCTCAATCTCAGGGCTTAAAAACCCCATTTCACCCAATTCCTTCAAAATCCTTCCTCTTACCACCCCATTCTTCATTTTTTTCTAAGTCTTTTCAGACTAGGCAAAAATCCTAATGTGTAAATGACAGAAAATCATACTTAGACAAAAAATTACTATAAATAGTAAAAATAGGTAAGAATTGAACTTTTGGCCATTCCAGTTATGGAATATCTTGTAACAAATGGGTTAATTGGATGACTTAGATTCTCCTACCCTAAGATCATATGCTACATGATGCCTAAATTCATTCTAGTTCACAGACTGGCCCCGGAATGCCCCAAATGGAGTTTTGGGCCTATCTAGGCCAAATTACAATGAATCAGAGTGGGGACCCAACCCATGTGGCCCGACCGGTCGGATTGATGGTCGGCCGACGATGGCATCGCAGGTTCGGCGATGCATCGCCGACCAATGGGCCCCACGTGAGCCATGTGTCGGGCGGACGACCTAAATGGGGTAGGGCACCCCTCCCATGTGCGGTTCACACGTTAAAACCCCCTAAAGGTCCTACTTCCTTCACAATCCAAGCCCCTAAGCTCCCCTTTTCAAGTTCTTTGCTGCCTCCCTCTCAAATCTCATCCCCAAACCTCTCCCATTCTCATTTTCGGTCACAACCGACCCTACTCCATCACTCATAGTCATTGGCAGTCCCCTCCTTTCCATTTTCGTCGTGTGGAGCTCCCATAACCCCCATAGAAGGCTGAAAATCGTGTGGAGCTCCATTCCCACTTATTGTTCTCTTTTCTCTTTGAAAATCCAGCTCTTGGGAGCTTGATTCATCCCTCTACAGGGCCTAGATTCGTTTCAGCCCATTAGGGCAGCTATCTCTCCCCATTTTCTTCAATTTTCATGGCTTTTGTTAAGGCTATTTTAGCCTTTTTCTCCTTTTCCACCACCTTCCCTCTCATGTCCCTTTCATTTGAGCCTTTACACTCTTTTTGGTCTCAAATTTGTGCAAACCTCAAATCCCATTTCTCCATTTTCTTCGCTTGAGAAGTATTGAATCTACATGGTCGATAGAACTCTAATGGGCAACAGACAGTATTAAACTAGATAGTATTAAAGAAGGTAAGTTGGGACCGTGGTAGAGTCCTTTGGTAGAATTAGGCATCTATGTCGTTGTCTTGTAGATTATTTGATTTCCGTTTTAAGGATTTTTGTATTTTGTTGTTATTGGGTCTAGTGAATTCATAGGTAGAAATTGTGTTTGTGTTTAGTGGTTTGGGCTTAGCATAGCCGAATGCGTTCCTGTCATAATCCATGCGTAACTTTATTCCATATATTGTGACAAATTTTGTTAAAATGGAGTGCATGCCGTTTCGTTCGCTGTAAGGTACTGTCCATAGATTGGGTGTATCCTACGGTTTCCACTACCATGTTGTAAACCCTGGGATTAAGCATACAAAATTTATTTTATCCAAGCCCACCCTCCTACCAAGCATGCCACTCCCAATCCCGACGTGGGATTAGGAAAGCAGTTTCATTTCATACAACTTAATGCTACTGGCTATATAGGCCCTTAGCATTTTGGACCTAGAGTTAGTGCTCCTAGATTTGAAAGGTTTGACGAGATAGGAAATCCAATCCTATTTAGACAATCTTGACCCTAAGCGATAGAGCAATTCCCTGTATTAGTAATGGTATGAAACCATCTAACGTATAAGTATAGATTTTGGATTATGGCTAGCAAGTTACAGACTAGTCTACTAATTACCTTAAGTAGTGTAAAGCCTGTATATGCCAAGGAATAGTAGGTTAGATTTGGTTGGAGGGGAACTCCCTTCCTTGGGTAGATCCTCATAACATTCATAGGCTCCTTTAGTAATTCTCACGAAGCTTATTTAACTTAGAACCATTCATTCTCAGAGAAAACTTATACATCCCTAAGATTGAACTTAGAATAAACCAGCACGCCGCCCTTTAGAATTGCCTTCCCCAAGGGCTTATTGCATTCGGGATTGCGGAGTAAAGGAACTGTATATGTAAGCGATGTATTCGCGGTTTGAATTGACTTCTCAATCCTAGTAGTTACCAATGAACTCAATGCTCTGATCAAGCAGAAGATCGGCATCGACTCGGATTAAGAACTGATACAACGAGTTTTCTGTCCTGATTAGACAGAAGGTCAATGTATCCGGCTCAGACCCACTACACAACTTTTCTTCCGTGTTGGCCGACCACCTACACCCAAAAGTTATCGCTTTGTCTTTGGAAAATGGCAAGGACTTATAGCCAGTAGAGAATTAGACATCTTGCCGCAAGCTCACCCCTGCCCCTGAACTCAATCACAATAGAGATTAGGCTCCTTTGTACAACCATAGGTGTCAATGCCACAGAACGCATCATTAGCAAAAGAAGACCAATGTAGTGAGAGGTTGTTTCCCATTTTATGTCAAGGACAGGTCCTAAGTTACACCTCGTTCCGATATACGGATCGGGACATAGAATCTTGAACCTTAAGTAGAACCAAGTTTTAAGGGGGGTAGAACGTATTGAACCCAATCTTGATAGGATCAGCCAATACAACCGTTAGATCAGAGTGGCACAGCAGAAGCGTGGTTAGCCCCTTCCCCACTGGCCTAGAATCGAAACAATTGATTGAGGTTATACGTAAGGTTAGGTCATCGACTAAGATTTGAACCTTCCTTAGAATGTCAATACGAAGGTCTCTCTAGGTACTCATTACCCTTAGCCAATTTCGGGGACGAAATTGTGTTTTAAGGGGGGTAGATTGTAACACTCTGAATTTTTGCCAACCTGGGGTTAGACGTTATTAGGCAATGAGTCAATCCTAACACCTGATTAACTTCTCAAAACCTAATCCAAAAGTCTTAAATCCCTAATTCCTTCGAAAATCTCACCTTTCACTACTTTATCCTTCAAAATTTTTTAGGACCTTTCATATTAGACACAAATCTTAAAGTTTAGGTGATGTTAATCAATACTTAAAGTAAAAAGTACTATGAATAGTAAAAAAAAAAAAAGGGCATTGACCTTTTTTAATCTCACAAAATAAGTAGGCTATTTGGATAGATCAGCTTCTCCTACTCCAAAATCATATATTGCATATCAAATAACTCATCCCAGGTTCTAAAATACACCCATTTCAAATATCAGATGGTGAAATCACCCCAAACAGGTTAGCGAGCGGCGATGGGATCGCCGGTTTGGCGATGCATCGCTGAACCCGTCCGTACAACGGTCTGACAGGCCGGTTTCTGTACTTTTTTTTACGTGTTTCTTCCAACTTTAAAATATCATATCTCCTTCGTTATAACTCCGATTTAGGTGATTCAAAAACCAGATTGAAGCTAAATGAGTTTAATTTTATATAAAAATATATAAAAAAATATAATAAAATATTTAATATGGTTTAAAGTAGGTCATTGTGAGCAACTATCCGATAATCACTTGTTGGACAGCTGCTGCTTCTGAAATTTTTAGAAATTTTTTACAGTTCAAAATCTTATAAAATTTGGTGGAGTCAGGGTAAACTTGATGATAAACTTCAAAAAAATAATAAAAATAATATGATAACTAGAAGTGCCTAAAATGGGGCATAGAATGGCCCTAGGACCGTATTCTGCCATATTAGGGTAGAATTTGGTTAAGTACCAAACTGAATACTCAGTAAAATTAACTTGGATCACTTTAAATATAAACTATAAGATCCAAAATTAGTAGGACTGCTAACGCTATGTTACCTAGAAACCTAGGATCAAACTCTGAACCGGTTTGTTCTCGGAAACCCTTTGAAACTTCGTATTGGATCTATACCGCGCGTCGGAAGTCCGATATCTACCATCTTAGACCGTTATGACCGCTTAGCTGGACTTGACAATCGTTTCGAAAATCAAGGCCAACCGACGTACAGAGCCTATTTCATTGAGCTTGGAGTAAAGAGAGTAAGAAAGGGGTTAGATTTGAAAATTTTAATCCAAATCTGGCACGTGACTTGGCGTGTTATTAGTAAGCGTTCTGACCGTCAGAATTCAGCCAAATTTTACCCTCGGATCAGGAAAAATTTCTCTTTCATATCATGAGACTTGTGGACCTGATTTAGGTACGATGACCGCTGAACTGAAATTGGACCGCCACATGCGATCTGCGAACTCTACCGGACTGAAAACTTGGTGTGAGCAACATCCAGTGACCATGAGCTTAAGTCCGACTGCTTTCGACCAGGGGACCTCCCTAACTGTTCTTTTGGATCGGAACAGCCCCGTTTTGGTTATAACTTAAGTGTACATTGTTCCCAAGCCTAATTTGGGAAGGTTTTAGCCTATATAAGGGCTTTAAACCCTCACTTATCTCACCCATCAGAATTTACTAGAAACCCTAGCTAGAGAGAGAGAAAAAGTGAGAGATTGTGAGAAAGTGTGGGAGTGATCTTCTTGTCACTTGCTGCAGCTGCTACACGTGCTAAAGCATCGCATCCCAATCACTTTGTTGGTGATTCTGATGCATTTCTATATAAGAAAAACCCTAAATACTTGCTGTTTTGAGATTCTTTCGATTCAAATATCGAAATATCTTATGTATCTTGTGCATTAGGTCACCATAACGCCGTTGACGAAGCGTTGACGTTCGATTCGAATCGATACACTTCTACTACACAAAGTGAGGATTTTAGACACTTAGATTGACTGATTTTAACTCTTTCAATGTCGTTTAATAGTAGATTATCGACGGTAACGCCGTTTGACATGTACAACATGCTGTCCGTTTTCCGTTTCGTAAACGTACGGTAAATATGAGATTTAGGGTATTTTAGGCATTTATAGAAAATATCGTATACGTCTGTATTTTGCTGAAATGATTGTCATATTTATTTGTCGTATTAGTATACTGGATATATGTGTATGATCTGTTTGGCGAAGAGATTTGCCCTAATGCGCACTTTGGGTCGACATACGTTATGTAGACTAAAGTGTGTAAACTAAGTGTTTGTCTAAATGTTTGTACTAGTATGTATGGAGTAACTGTTGCTGTAGAGTAGTCTTGAGATTGAAATCTCAAGTAATATGCTGATGTATAGGATTTCCACCATGTTGGCTATATGAATTGAATTCATTATATATACAGAATGTATACGTTGGTTGATTTGTTACATTGTATGTTATAACACGTGTCAACATGCTTGTATTGTTTATATTCATTTCTGCTACTCTCATATGCTTACTGATGTTGTTTACAAATGTTTGGGGCTATGCACTAGTCCAGACAGTCGGTAATGATTCAAATTCGTGGTTGGCTTCTATTTGCCACGAAGGACGCGTCGATGAACGCGAGTTGTGTTTTGGGCAGGTGGCAGTGCTTAGGCCACACGAAGTGTTTTATGTACTTCATGTCGCTCAGCTTGAGATGCGCTCGTACTAGTCGAGCCCGTCAAGTAACCCGACTGACCATTGTATGGTCTCCATGTATGAGTCATAACTGCTTGAACCTAGGATACTGAACTTACCATTGGAAACCCTGTTAACCATGGTACCTTGATCCATAAATACTCATGAGCCGGGCATGGTGGTATGGGACACCGTGGTCGAGCTGTTAACTTACGCTGGGGCCACAAACCTCCCTGTAGTGACTAGTGAGCACCCTACTCTAAGCAGATTATGGTGGTATGAGACACTATTCTTGCTGTCGGCCTACACTGATCAAGTGACGAGCCCTTTATAGTGACCTTGAGTTTATCCTGACACCGCATGGGGACGATGAGTCCTGATGCAGTCTTAAGGATAAATAGGCTTATATTGATAAGGTGATGGGGGAGCGGTGCAACGAGTGCGAGCAACGGCCCTGGCAGCCCTTGCAGTGACCTACAAATATAACATCGTATGAGTTTACTAGGAGTGACGACCCTAGACAGGATCTGTGTTGGGATTGATATAAGGAAGGTACCTTAGTTTCCCAATACTGTTGTATGAAAAGGACTAATAATAACTCGATAATCATATCCACATCACATTGCATGTGCCTGGAAGATGTGGAGCACTGAGCGGAACGCAAGCATGCCGCGGGCGTAAGATGGTGCCGTATGAGGGAGAATGTCGGTGAGGGCATCCATCATGTCATCTCATGCATACATTAATAACAGTATCTAGGAATGTTTGATTGATTGCTTTACTATTATCGCATGATTGATTTGAGAACATGCTAATCTTTGCTCTATGATTCCACTGAGTTAATTACTCACTCCCATGTTACGGGACGGTGTTCCGGACACACACCAGACCCTTTTGTAATTGCAGATGATGGCGCGGCCTGCGAGGCAGTGCTGGACTTGATGATGATGAGGAGGATCCATCCTTTATGTGTGTTCTGATCGACGGGATTACAGGGAGGTTGATTAGACACCTTGACACTTGTCATTTTATATTTTTGGAGCACTTATGTATATTATTTTCTTTCCATTTTTAGAGTATACATGTATTTAATTAACCTGGTAAAATGTTCACACTCTGGAGACTTACAATTTATTTATATATTTTATGTATTTATCACAGTCTTCCGCTTGCTAATTTAACTGTCTCTGGAGTATGATATGCTGTTTTGGCTTAGTCTCAATCTTGCTTAATGCCATTCTACAGACAACATGCATTTATCATTATCTATGTTTCATAAGTGATGTTCTGAAACTCGGGAGTTAGGTTTCTACCCGACCCCCGATTTTTGGGGTGTTACAACAAATGACAGCGCAAGGGGGCTGTTTTTGTTTTCTTTCTTTCCAAAAACAGAAAGCTGCGTTTTTCCTCCACGCTGGCGATCCATGCAGCTGTATTTCTTCCCATCCTAGCCCTTCATTTAGGCCGACTCAACCGTCCATTTCTGCCCTCACGGATTGGGTTTTCTGTGGGAAAACTGGCGACAATGCCCACCATTTTGCTAGCTGTTTCAAAAAGCCAGGCAGTGGTATTGGATCCAGGCCATCCATTCTCCATCCGATGGCTCAGGAAAACTTAGGGCGTCAAAACAGGAAGCTTATATGGCGTGGGGTGCACTGCTCCATTCCTTGCAGCCGCACCTCCAAAAAACTCGTCGTTTCCTTCCAAGCTCGAACCCACCACCAAAACGCCACGGGAGCTCCATTTTTTTCTCTCCCACAAGCATCACGTGGAGGAAGTAGATGCTCCAACATCATCGTTTCAAAGAAAAGAGCCTTCCTTGGAAGACCGCCATTAGAGCCAGTCATCTTCCTCGTCAGAAACCACCCGCCGCACCATCATCTATAAGCGTTGATTCGTGACCTGCTTGTTCTTTAAGGTAAGCCATATCTATTATCAATAGCAGCCCTGAAACAGATCTTTTTTTTTTTGTATTCATTATGATCCAACCCAGTGAAGGAAACAGAGTGGCAAGCTGCTGACGAGTTGAGGTTGAGTCGACTCGTTGACACTCAACTGCTATAACTATCAATATACCTTCTTCTCTTGAAGAATGGTTATCACGCTTCTAACCCCTCTCTTAACTGATGAATTTTATGAAGGGGTAAAATCCTTTTACGAGGAAGAGGATGAAGTGGCTCCTGTAAATATGTATGGGAAATCAAAAGTGGTAGCTAAGCAGTTTGTTTCATCAAACCGGCCACACTATACATTAGTAATGCGGGCTGAGAACAGCCTTCATTTGGGTCGTGACCAGAATTGAAAACGGTCTCTGGTTGGACCGTGAAACTTGCCTTCTGACTATTCATTGCTGGGTCTCAACCTCAGAAGTGTGGGCTGAAAGTAACTTCAGGCAGAGCCTTGATTTAAGTTAAAAGACATGCCTCAACTGGGCCTTGATTAGGTTTCCAGTTGGGCCACATCTGAGTTGCAACACCTCTTAGATGGATTGGGAAAAATGTTTTTAAAAAAAAGAAAGAAAAAAAAAAAGAGGCCTTTAGACCGGTTTTCAATCTAGCTGAAAACATTCTTCAGCTGGCCCACTATCTGGGCTGAAATAGGCCTTCAAATGGACCGCAAATGAGACCAAAACTAGGCCTCAGCTGGGCCTTGCAGCGAGCTAGACACCAGCCTTCAACCGGCCCTCAGTTGGGCCTTCCATTTCTTGGGCTAGAAGCGACTTAAGCTAGCCCCATTTTGGGTTTGTATTGGATCCTATTGTTGGACCCAAAACAAAGGCCCAGTTCAGCCCTTAGTTAGGGGTAAATTTGGCCCTTGTTGGACCAAAAAATTGGTGGCCTGGTCACTTTAATGCTGGCCCAAAATAGCTAATCCATGGGACCTTTCAAACCCACATGACTTCAAAGTGTTAGTTAGTTAAAGCCTTGGGAACACTTGACTAATACAGACTGTGACTTTAGGAGATTTCTTGTGTGATTTTGGGCAAAGTACTCATGGAAACTTGGATCAAGAGCGGTAATACAACCCTCACAGGTGAGGACTCACCCTTTGATCTTCCCACTCGATTTCATCAATCTAGATATAGATGATGGCATGATTCCCTTAACTGTGTTTCTTACTTTACTATAGAATATGCTAACTTGTGGCATAGTAATTCATGTGTTGGACAATAAATGTTTCTTTTAAATTATAACATGCATAAATGGTTCAATGATAACATGCTATCCTTTATTGGATACGTATTAATTTATTTTATACTACCACTTGTGCTTAAATGATGAATTGAATGGAACTTACCTTGGACTTATGATCCTATGGTCCACATTTACCTTACGCGGCTTGAATCGCACATTTGCCTATGTGGCTTGGACCGCACATCGCCTATGTGGCTTAGATCGTATATTTTCCTTCGTGGCTTTGATGACCTATTGTTGCCCTTTGTGGGTTGTTGGGTATGTTCGCATACTCTGTTATTTCCTATCCATCTTGCGGAGTTCAGTCGTACCATGATTTTCGGGTGGATCTGAAGTTCACTTTGTCGATTTTCTAACCATCTTGCGGAGTTCACGTACGACATGATTTTCAGGTGGTTTAGGGTTTGTATGTTGTTTGTCTCTTCATCTGTGGTGTTCATTCGTACTATGATTTTTGGGTGGAGCTGAAGTTCGCTTTGTCAATTTTTTTCTAGCCACCTTGCGGAGTTCATGTACGACATGATTTCCGGGTGAAGTGAGGGTTTAAAGGGTGATTTTCTATTCGCCTTGCGAATTCTACTTGTACCATAATTTTCAGGTGGAGCTGAAGTTCGCTTTGTCGATTATTTTTCTAGCCATCTTGCGGAGTTCATGTACAATGTAATTTCGGGCGTAATAGAAAATCGTATGTTTGATTTGTTTGGTTGTCTGAACATGTTTCCTTGAATTGCAACTGCCATGATATTTACTTATGATGAAATTATATTGATTGGTTTGATTTTCTTAAAGCATGAGTATGACTATGAATTGCCCTATTTATTATATATATCTTCATGACTTGCGATCTGTACTGGATTATGAATGATGAGTGTGCAATCTTGAAGGATGCTCCTCACTGCGATAGCCATTGATGCTATCAAACCATAACAGTTGATGCAGGTATAGGGCGAGCCGTGCTGTTCGCTATGTTGCTGGAGCAGATTGAGTAGTTAGGGAGTTAGGCAGGGTCCTTGTGGCCTGCATTGATCTCCATTATTAGTTGATAGACTCATACTTTTACTTACTTGAACTTTAATATTTGAGATTCTATAAGTCCTGTATAGGCGCTACATATAGAATTTTTTAATGATCAGAATGTTTTTATACAATGCGTGGTTTAATCTAGCTTCATTGCTGTTAATTCTGATTAGGGATAAACGGTTCAAATTTATACTAGATTTTATAAGCTAACACTCGGGTTTTTGAAAAATGGGTTATATACTCGGGTCCTGAAAAGTCGGGGCGTTACAGATTTCCCAGAGAGGAACCGTACTGATATGTGGACTTATTGAGTGGGAGTTGTATGCTCATTCATTCATTCATTCACTATTCACTCGGGCTGGTGGTGGGCAACTAATTGTTGTATACCTTCGTTATGGCAAGGATTTCAGTTTGACGTGCGACTAACTTGAGATTAGGAGTTTAACACGTTGAGTCTGGCTATCCAAATTTAGGTATGAGACTGGTTTGGATAGAAGTCCCTTGTAGTGGACCCCGTAGCCCGCGATACTACGTATTATCATTCCGACTTCACACTCCAGCATGGTCATTTCATTCGCATCGCATATTGCATTACATCCGCAGACATATGACATTTTTGGTTGTTATGTT
Source organism: Magnolia kwangsiensis (assembly GCA_037074715.1). Lineage (NCBI taxonomy): Eukaryota > Viridiplantae > Streptophyta > Magnoliopsida > Magnoliales > Magnoliaceae > Magnolia > Magnolia kwangsiensis. The sequence continues at coordinate 12,011,764 of CM073571.1, forward strand.
TCTGCACTTATATTGCCTAGACAGACTTAGCAGGATTTGTATATTGCATTACATCCTCGGCATATGATATTTGTCTCTTTATGACTCCTTATTGTATAACTGTTTTATATTGCGTATTCTGATATTGATTGACTTATGGACTTGTCCATACTTCCGCTTACTCTGTCATCGTAGATTTATGATCATGTCAGTATTTCTATTTACTCTGATAATTCCTGCTCTTGTCAGTATTTCTGCTTACTCTGATAATTCATGATCTTGTCAGTATTTCTGCTTATTCCGATACTGTACGATTTATGGATTACCAGTAATTTCGGTATTGTATGATGATGGCATTGTATTGAATATTTGACACTTACTTTGTGCACACACTTACACCACCCTCTAAGCTTTGTATAAGCTTATGCATGATAGATGCGTGCAGGTGATGTTAGGTTGCAGCAGTGCTGAGCTTAGAGCGTGCAACGGTCTTTTGGAGCTTGATTTTTGATTTATGTATTTCCCTTTCAGTATTATACTCAAATGATTATATTAGTGGATATGTGACGATGCTGTTGCTTTTGTGAATTGGGTAATCTTACAATTATGCTTATTACGAGTTAAATGTACATAGAGAAAAAAAATAAATCCTCTTTGTAGGATCTCAGGATCGGAATCTGGCATATGGACGCTGGGAGCTGAGAATGGGGTACTACGGAGGCTGTCGGCATCGGATTCGGCGATCGAAAATTTTTTGAGCTCGGTTTTCAAGTTTGGGGCGTGACAGAAGTGGGCCACGCTCCTGGACCCCACTGTGATGCATGTGTTGTATCCATACCATCCATCTGCTGGACAATGGGTTGCTGGCCCAACAGTCCAACAACATGGATGTTGTGTGTGGTCCCACCATGATGCAGGCGCTGTATCTACACTGTCCAAGAATTTTAAGAAATAATTTTTAAAGGCTTGAGACTAAAATAAGATAGATCTAATATCAAGTGGACTACACTGCAGAAATAAAGGGGGGTTGAACGTCTACCATTGAAACCCTTTTGGGTTATAGAAGTTTTGGACCAATATGATATTTGTTTTCCTCCCATTTTAGGTCTTTATGACCTTATGAACTGACTGGATGGAAAAGAAATACTATGGTGGGGCCCATTGGAATTTAACTGTGGAAATCATTATTACCACTATTAGAAGTGGTATGATCCAGTTGATCTTTTGATATAATTCATTTTTTATATATAATACTCTATATTAATCTCTAAAAATATATGAATTGTGTTGTGATCGGCCCATTTGATTTGACCCATTTGATTAGCCCATATGATTTGGCCCATTTGATTGGCCCATTTGATTCGGCCCATTTGATCGGCCTATTTGATTTGACCCATTTGAATCGGCCCATTTGATGCAATTGAGGCCCATGATGATATATATTAGGCCCTTGTGCGAGGCCGTGGGCCTACTGTATGTTTGGCCTCATGTGAGCCACTCCTTGGGAGCAATGTTGGTTAGGACCACATTGATGAGCAATGATGGTTGAACGTCCATATTGTGACCTTCCCTTAGGCCTTGTTAGGCCCATTCTCATCATTCTCTAGTGGGCTAACCCAAATGTTTAGGCCCATTGATTTTAATTGATCCATCATCGACCATCCATCTATGGACCTCGCCTTGCGTCATGGTTGATTATCGATACCGATTATCGGTGCCGATTGCATTTGTGTGATTGTAATTACTGTATGTTCTACTGACATCAGGGCCATAACCTCTACAGACACATCGTAGATAGTCGGATTGGACACCGAAAATACTGTTACTAGCATCGGGGCGCCATATATATCCCTGGGTGAAAATTCCTAAACCTAATGGTACTAAAGGATGATTCTAGCGTCAGGACCAAGTTGATACATGAGTGCACGAGGGCCGTATACCAGTAGGTCGTGTTTTTCACTGTGTCGTGGTCGGTTGGAAAGGGGTATGACCTTACACGCCTGAGTGAGGGGGCAATATCTAGGTTAAGTTTAACTAACTTGAGAAATGGATCTGCTATCGACAAGCCGGACCCAATATTGGCAGGCAGATAGTGAGGTCTCTTCCACTATACCAGTTGTGCGCTCGGATAGGGGCGGTAAGCTGGCATAGGGTGAACTAGACTACGGTGATTGTTCAATATGAGAACTATAATGATATTTGATGCTCTAGTGATGAGTTGTATTGATATGTGGTTCGGATGATGACTGGTATGCTTGAGTTACATCTTGCATCGCATGGCCTTAGTGTGGCCGACATTATTCACTCCTTGCATTGCATGGTCTTGATATGATCGATAACACTCATGCATTGCATCGCATAACCTTGGTACGGTTGATGACATTCATGGACTTACCAGCATTTCCGCATTACTTTGATATTGCAAACTTACATTTCTACCATATGCATTCACTTTCACCACCCTCTAAGCTTTATATAAGCTTATGCATGACCGTTGTGTGTAAGTGACGCTAGATAGTAGTAGTTCAGGAGTTGGAGCGTATTACAGAGCTTTCAGAGTTTTGGCTTTATTATCACTGTATTTCCCTTTATGTGCATTGTACTCAAAGTTTTTTTATCATAGTAGGTTTGTGATGATGCTGTTGGTTGTTGTTCGTGAGTTATGCTTATTACGAATCAAAATCATATTTAAAATCCTCTTTGTAGAAGCCCAGGATTGGAACCTGGTGTATGGGTGCCGTGAGCTGAGAATGGGGTACTACGGAGGCTGTTGGCGCCAGATTCCACGATCGAAAAGTTTGTTAACTCGGTTTCCGAGTTTGGGGCTTGACACCTTCCTTGTTAGCCGCCACACTTGTTGAGTCAGTTAATCAAACACTTGGTGGGCAACATCAATATCAAAGTAACCGAGTCACCAAACTGGACCGATCGAAGTTCGATTTGAGTTGGGTTCGATTCGAGTCGAGTTGAGCTGGTCCAACTCGAATTCGGCTCGAACTCATTTTCGAGCTAAAAAATCAGCTCAACTTGGCTCAAACTCATCTTTGAACCAAGTAAAATCAAGCTTTTTTGAGTCGAGTCGAGCGAGCTAACCGAGCTAGGTCGGTTTGTGTACACCCTCCCCTCACCTGTTCGGAGCTCGGGACAAGTGGAGGCTCCGAGGGCCGTTGAAAGGCCACCATGATGTATGAGCTTTATCCATACAGTCTATCCATTTTTTCATATTATTTTAGATTATTATTCAAAAACAAACAAAGATCCAGGCTTAAAATGGGCCACACGGTAGGGATTAAGTTTATACCATTGAAAAATTCACAGGGACAACAGAAGTTTTGGATCAAGATGATATTTTTTATTTCACCCCTTCCAGTTGTATATGACCATATCAAGGGTTTGGATGGAAAATAAATGAAAAAGTGCACCCTAAGAAGATTTCAACTGTGGGCGTCCTTAGCACTGCTTCCTATGGTGTCGTGCACTTGAGCCCTGGATCTTCCTTATTTTTTATTCGGATCACTGTACATTATATGAAAAAGAGAGATGGACGGTGTAGATGAGAGTCAGACATCACGGTGGCCCCTCAGAGCCTCCGCCTATCCCGAGCTCCGTACAGGCGGGGCTAGTACCTAATCCGCAGGTTGTTACTACCCTGCACGGCCGTAGCTAAGAACGGTCAGGGCCTCTTAGGGGCCATCGTGATGTATGAATTTTATCGGCACCGTTCATCCATTTTTCCATACCATTTTCGGGCATAAGCCCCAAAATGAGGCAGTTCCAGGGGTTAAGTAGACCACACCACAGGAAGCCGTGGTTATAATGACAGCGACTGTTGAAACCTTCTTAGAGCCGACGGTGATAGTTAATTACAATCCAACCTGTTTTAAGGTCGAATAAAACTGGATGACTGGAAAACACAAATATCACCTTAATCCAAAGCTTCCGTTGCTCCCAAAAAGTTTTCAACGGCATGTTTTTATCCCGAAGGTGTGGTCCACTTGAACCTTGGAATTTACTCATTTTCTGTTATATGTTTTAAAATGATATGGAAAAATAGATGGACGGTTTGGATAAAAACCCTTACATCAAAGTGCCCCCTTCAGAGCCCCTGTCCGTTAATAGCTAGGGTCCGCCTCCAGTGAAACAAGACCATTGGACAATTTTCATTTTTTAACTGTCCAACAAACGTCCACCAGTTCGGTAGTCGGATGCTCAGCGTAATTTTTAGTTGATGAGACATCTGAACGTGACCGATGAATTGGACAGATTAATGTAAATACTTGCATCCAACGCATGAAATTTCGAAGTAAATTCTAAGTGCTCGCGTATCATCCATCACGCTTTGCCAGAGTACCAAAGTAGATCATGATACTCAAACAGTGAGAAAACAGTCAACGGGCTAACAGCCATCGAGAAAAAAGACCGTTACTCTTGCAGACCAGGATCATACGTACACATTCATGTAGCTTTCGGTGTCATACATGTACATCAACATAAACTGTAAAAATTATGGGTTTTAACTGTAGATGGGAACCTTTCTATCATTAACGTTAGTTTTTCAAAAATCCAATCGGCGACCTTTTGCATTTTCACTTTAGCCGTCCATTTAACTACCTTCAATATGAAAATAAGGCTTCTTGTACATGGTGAATTTAAAATCATATTCGATCCACGATTGACACGTAACATGAACGGTTTAGATTTATGTTAATGCTATGAAACATGTAAGAGGATGGCTGCATGTGTACGAATTTCCATACTCTGTCACTTCATCATTCAATACTCTTCCAAGTAGGTTTCCAATCCGACCTAATTTCTTATTTTTACAGACGTGTAAGAAAGACAGATAACAGACCGGATTGGATTCTTAATTTTTAACAGCAGAGGCCCTTGTGGGTCCCACCTTTGGGGAGAGCCATGATGGATCGCCCTCTATCATGTGAACGGTTATGATTGACCTACGCAGAGACAAGGGACCCTACTTTCAAACGGCCGAAGGCACATGCACGCTCGATAAGAACCGTTAATAGGGTGTTCCCCACGGAAAGTTACACCGTCTAGCCACAAAATCCATCTCTCCCATTAGTCCGTTAGGTCATACACGTTGGAATAATAAGTAGACCGTAATAAAAACAGTAGCCAACGGTCTACATGCATCGTGCTAGTGTGGCCCACCTGATTCATGGCCCGGTCTGATTTTCACTATTGGCCCAAATCATAAGAGGATACTCTGATCAACGCGACGGATACCACACACAAGTGCCAAGTTGGCACGTGTGGTGCGTTCGTATCAGGAGCTTGAAGATGTGGGCGTCTGGAAATAGTATTCCTAACATAGAAAAGACCATACCGGAAATGGACCCACATTTCTCCCTTCCCTCCCGCTATCCTCTCACGAGGCCGGATCCAAGACGTTTCTTTTAGGTTAAGCTTAAAGTACAAATCAACCCGTGGAGTCGGCCAACATGTTTTAATGACGTCCAGCTGTCCATCATGCGGGCCCCCTCCTAGACCCTAAAACTCAGTTTTATCCAAAACCCATTGGACCTCACCATGAAAATTCATGTGCCGTGGACCATCTGAGTTTGGAATGAATTATTTTTTTTCCGTACCTATTTATCGTCATCGGATGCACCTTCTGAACGGATTAGATGGCATAAATAAAAGATGTTGGGCCCCACGTATAATCTGGAAGGTCTTTAATGATGGGCGTTCACATCTGTTCCTTGTGGTATGGCCCACATGAGTTTTGGATTAGCCATATTTTTGGGCTCCAAGGAGAAAATTAGGGAACACACCTGATGGACGGATTGGATGTCATTAAAAGATCATGTTGGGCCCAACACTTCGATTTGTACGTTAATTTTATCCTGGAAATTATTAACGAATGTGTTGGATCTTGCCTCATCCTCTCTCAAATCATCCCATCCATGGCATATAAAAAATACACACCATCTCCACTCTCTCCACAAGTCATCCCTCACATTCTCATTTACTCATTGCACCGTTGAAACAATTCAAAGAGAAAAACCAAACAGGAAGAAGAAGAAGAAGAGGAAGAAGAAGAGATGAGGAAGCCGTCGTTGTCATCGTCTTCAAACAAGAAAACGCCATGTTGTATCAAGGTGGGGCTGAAGAGAGGGCCATGGACACCGGAGGAAGATGAGCTGCTCTCAAATTACATAAACCAGGAGGGCGAGGGCCGGTGGCGGACCCTCCCAAAGCGAGCGGGCCTCCTCCGATGCGGCAAGAGCTGCCGACTCCGCTGGATGAATTACCTACGCCCTTCCGTCAAGCGTGGCCACATCATGCCTGATGAGGAAGATCTCATCCTTCGACTCCACCGCCTCCTTGGCAACCGGTAATCATCAACACCATCACCATCATCTTTTTACTGTTGGATCTTCATGTATGCTGTGAAAACATGAATGTCTGGTGCAACTATCTTACTTTTTTTTCTTTTTTTTTGAAATTTGAATTTTTAATGTTATTTGTATTTGCTTCTCGATCTGCATGTTTGTGTGAGAATATGGAATGTTTGATGCAGCAATGGTTTTTATTGGGTTGAATCTGATTTTGATTTTTTATTACTGTCTTCACCCTCGCAGGTGGTCACTGATCGCCGGGAGAATTCCAGGTCGCACCGATAATGAGATCAAGAACTACTGGAACACCCACCTCAGCAAGAAGCTTATCAGCCAAGGAATCGATCCGCGAACACACAAGCCTTTAAACCCTAACCCTAATTCTCATGCACCACTTGCACCACCTAACCCTAACCCTAAACCTAATCCTAGTTCTTCTATTTTAGAAGATACAGGTGGCTATGGCGGTGCAAATGCGGTCGATGACAATCACGGCAATCAGTATCTCCCAGGGACTAACCTGGACCGGAACGGCAGCATCGCTGGTGCGGATCACGCCACCAACGACAGCTGGCACAATTATGATCCGCTGCTGATGGGCCATGGGAATAGCAATGAAGATGATGATATCAATGACTGCACTGACGACATCTTCTCGTCGTTCTTGAATTCGCTAATGAATGAGGACATGTTCCCACCACAGCAGCATCAAATGCATAATGTGATTGGGCCTTCTGATCCTCAAGTTTCTTTCATTCGGGAAGCTGCCTCTTTGTCACCTGCAGGTATGAATAACAAAGACGAGCACGGATGGCTTGCCGATGCTGTCGACAAGCATTTCTGATTCACCACATGTCGACGTGGATACACGGTTAGAAGATATCAAAACACTAAATGGAAATTATAGCATGATTTTGGTGTATGTTATTTCATCATCTTATTTCACTAGCTGTTGATGCTGCTAAGAAGTAGATTGAATAGGTATATGAAAGTCAATGTAGAATGCAATGTGTGTATTTGTATTTATTGTTTGTGAAACTACACCTTTTTTTTATTATAGGGTTTGCTCATTCAGCTATTAGAAAGGAGGTGTTTTCAGACTTGGGTTTTAATGGATTTGTAATAGCATGCTCTATCTATTCTGTTGTTTCACTTCTTCACTAGTTTTTCCCTTTCAATCCTATCCATCAGTTGAGAGTTTTCAGGTGATTCCATACTTAATTCCCAAGAAGATGATAGAAAAAAATGGTTTCTATTGGAATATATATACAACAACCTTGATCAGTTTTTTGTTGCAGGTTTTGTTTTTTGTTCTTTAATTGAGAAGGAGAATACAATCCGTTTGAAACCAAAGCACCAGATAAGCCCCTCGAAGAAATTTAGAGAAACCCTAGGTCTGTTCGAGGATTCTTTCATGCTGCTAATCCTGAAGACTGGGTAGATCATTTTGAACTTCTATGATCATATATACTCTTGGGATAATATGAGTAGCCTAAAGGAAAAAAAAAAAATGTTTGTAGGAATGAGAACTGATTTGAAGAAACCATTATCTACAATCATATCTACTCCTGGGTTTGATTTCAAACCATGATACAATCATACAAGTTTCATGATCCAACGTCTTTTCACATTCTGCTAGTTCAGTTCATTCATATTTTCATGTTCTCACGACTTTCTGATCACATCGAAGTTGATTATTGTGATGATCAGAATTTCTCGTATTGCTTCTCTAACTCTTGCGGCTTTACATAGTCTAACTGAACTTGGAGCTGGTGTGTTCCATTGGTTTTCATGGTTTGGGAAGTACACCAATAAGGGTGTGTTTGGTTGCACCAAATATCACATGAAATTTCAAGATTAATCAGTCTAATCCCTAAAATAAATAAAAATGTCACCTGATTACTCCACATGGAAATAGTGCACTTGACTGATTAAGCACGAATCTTGTATTTTCCTGGGACGAGCCTTGATTTAGATTCATGCTGCTTGCAAACATAAAAATAGAAACCTAACACTTGCAGACGTATATGCCATGGTGTAATTTTGGTATTTAGTTCAAAGTCACATGGGAAGACATTCCTTTATAACCCTTTTCAACCAAATTTCATGTATTGAAATCATAGCCTATGTTTCGACAAGAACCAAATGCATTTGTTTCTTGTCGAAACAAAGAGGCGACTCTGCTGGGGATTGAACCCAGAATCCTTGGTTCTTGTCGAAACAGCCTAACAACTGGACTCTCGTGGAGTCTAAATAATACTCACATGTCAATCATTTATTTTAAACATTAATTATTTTCAAGAAAAAAAAAAGACCTAGAAAAACTGGCCAAGCCGACTTTTCTAGTTTGTCAACAAATGATTGAAATAAATGTAAAGAAATCAAGGTGCCATATCTACACAAAATTTCCCCTTAGGTCATTAACTTAGTTTTTACAAATAAGAATGCATTCCCAATCCCAGCATAACACATCACATGTAACACATCACTAAGTCATTAACATTAGATCACTTGTATAGGGAATATAGATTACTGGAGTTGTTTGGATGCTTGTGTTTTGCATATAGAGCCTTTACAGGATGTAACTAGATTACAAATTTTAGATGTAATTTGAAACCTGGTAAAAAGTCATGTTTCACATTACAGGTAAAGTCTTTACAACTAAAAAAGTATTTTACATGTTAGAACACAATGGTCAATATATACTCATGATATGTGGGGCCCACCGTAATATATATGGTACATCCAATCTATCCATCATGTATTTCTCTTGATGCTCTCTCGTGGCCTTAAAAAAACAGCTCATCCATTATCAAAAGACCACATAAGGGAAAGATGGGATGTCCATCATTAAAAACTTCTAGATTGCATTTGAGGCCACTGTGATGGGTTGAAGACATTCAATCTGTTTAGTGTGTGCATGCTTTAATGTTTTCTTAGAACCTTAAAAAAAATCAAGTCTTTCTTATATGATTTGCGGATTTTAGTAGGTTCACCGCCCAAGCTATATAGTACGAATACCTACTTTATTCATTGTAAACCCTTTTCAGGCTAGCCAAACACACAATCTGTTTACATGTGAACAGATTATCACTTAAAAGCCAAACGGAATAACATGTAATTAAACTGATTACCCCTGAAACTCTTTTAAGGTGTAATGTGTTTACAACTAAAAAAATTACAGGTATCCAAATGACCCTTTAGTTTGAGTTTATGTCATTGATTTTACTTACATAATTATCTGAAGTAATTTCAGTGATTCCTTGATTTGAGTTCGATGTGTAGGTCCGGTTAACAGACTTGGATTGAGTTGTTTGGTCTCCAGTCAAGACTCAACTAGAAACTCAACCGACTCAGGTGTGACTAGTGGTTTCAAACCGGATTGAACCAAGTTGAAGTGACATGCAACTCGTCTGAGTCTTAAAACCATTGTATAAATCCTGCTGACATTATTGTGGGTTTTCCATTGATGGACTTTAACATCCTGGATTTGTTGCCTACATAATCACCAAGTTACAAATCTCAACTATATATGGCCAAGGATTTCTATTGTCATCACCATCTATGCGTTGCAGTGTTATCTACCATGCATCGCCTCAACATTAATTGAATGAACTTCAGTTGGAATCAGAGTAGAATCATGCCCAGCATCGGATCCAGGTACAGTTCCCAATCCTTTCCTTTTTCGCTTTCCTCTCCTATTAAGCATCAGTTCGTCATCATCCAATCATCCAATCATGCATGGCCCTAAGAGTTTGAGAGGATGTGAACAAGGTTCTAAAATACTTCATATGTAGTTCAACTAGATTCTAATAAGGCGGAGGTTAAATTCCTCAAACAACAACTCGTCTATGAGCTAACACATCGAGGTCCAGCTTCTACAGAGGCAATTTGAGACTTCGAAAAGACATGCACACCATGCAATATAGGAAGTTCATTCGCCTGACCATGACGACCATAAATTTGAGAGGGAATCAACCAATGGTAGATATCACGATCTTTGATAAAGGGCCAATCTTGGATGAAGGGAATCCCATCGACTATATAGACTATTCTACGAGGATGATATCTACACTGAAGAATAGCCCAGGAAGTATGTCAAAAATTCTAGATTTTGACAATGGTCCGATACTCGGCAAATATGATGAGGATGACAATAACATCAATGATGATGAGTGTCATGATGTCGATAATGTGTGGTGACTTTATCACTAGAAATATCTCTGATGCCCCACTGTGGCGGGATTTGATTGGACTATATGCCACTGTTAAAGCAAAGACTATATGTAAAATTTGTTTAAAAATTATTCAGTTGGACACATATTCTATTATGCCTGGCTGTGATAGTGGCATGTGAACCAATCAAATCCTTCCACATTAGGTCACCAGAAATATACCTGGTGATTCACTCACCGAGCAATCCATTTCTATCCCTGCCAACCAATCTAGCTCGGCAGCCGTACACAATGAAATTGTGCTGAGAAGATTTTCATCGATTACCATGAAAAGTAAACCTACACAACAAATATCCAGTGAGTTCACCACTGTTTGTTGCCACACTTGTTAAGAAGAGTATCTTCCTGCCCTTGGAACAAAACTCAAGGGCAATCTTTATTTATTTATTTTTTAATTTTACGCGTTTGATGCAGGTTGCATCAATGTTAAAATTTTCTTCACCATTGATCATCCAGCAACCTGTGACCTTGAGAGCCCCATATTTTCAACCACATGAAGATTTCTTTAGGTGATTGACTCCCAACTAAAAGTAGCTAGAGAGATTTACTCTTAGTTTCTAGTTCCATAATACAGTTAGCGTCTCTTAGAATTTTTGTCACTTGATCCAATGAGCTATTTTTAGGTTTTTTTAATTTTTATTTTTTAATAAAAGTCAAGAGATTTCATTGATATGGGAGAAATGTACAGACATTCGGGTGGGTTCCAACAAAAAGATTTCGAACCACACCTATCATATGGACTCAACCTACCCATGGGAGGATCTAACCGAACCTATACCAACCTTGTCGAGGAATAAAAGCCCAAGAACATAAGGATGGAGATCCCTAGAGTTTTTAAACACTGTCGATCCTTGATATTGACTACCCTCTCTAGCCCGTCCATTTGCTGGGCCATTCCCTTCTCTACAAATCACCGAAAACTCTAAGGACACGCCCCGTCCCAGCCTTTGAATTCTGCTGACCCACGGACGCCATTGATAGGGGACCAAGGACTTGGAAGAAATAAGGCCCACCACCACCTTGGAGTCCGACTCAATCACAATATTCTGAAACCCCTGCTTGAGGCACAAAATAAGGCCATCGTAAATAGCTCTCACCTCCACCCTGTTATTGGTTTCCACCCCATAGCCGGCATAGAAGGCGAAACACAACTTACCGTCAGCACTCCTACAGATACCCCCACCACCTGATCGGCCAGGATTGCTATTTTTAGGTATCAAATGATGTCATAATAATGTGAAAGTAGTCCCATTTAAAAGCTTATTGAGTTAGCTTTCAATGAGCTTAAGATCATGTAATTACAATATTGTTTATAGCTTGTTCATTGGAGTCAAACATGCAATTATCATGAAAATAAGAAATATTTTTTATTTTTAATATTTTATTGAAATAAATAGTTATAACTATAAGTAATTGATGATTGGGATTATACTTGAGTTGCTACCTTTGTATAGCAAGCAATAGATGTAATCCCAAGCCTAATCTAACCAATGAGAGATATCCTAAAGTCAGTTACCCAATGGCAAGTGACTTTTTTAAAGAAGCAAGTAAACAACAAAGCTACACCATTGAAACTTCTTGGAATAAACTCAAACACCCCACTTACGCCTTTGGGAAACTTTCCAGGTGTAAATATAAATTTTCCACAAGGAAAAATGTAGGTTTAATTGAAGGATATTTTCTCAAACAAGACAATAAAATAAAAGCCTATAATTTTTTCTATTATTTTAAAATCCACATAGTTTATTGCTTTGATTGACATCTCTACTACATATAATGTAAGTAGCCACAGACTATTTTTCCCGTGCAAGTACTTATGAGAGAGTTTATGAATTTTGATATTTAGGACTTTAGAAGTGATATTGAAATTGTGTGAGTTGGAAAATTTTGCATGTTTATCAACCTACGGCTCTAACTGTGCACTTTCTCCCCATCATGCGTAGTAACAATTTTAGCTGACTCACGGGCATTTAGAAATTTTCATACGAGTAGCATGTGCCATTCTCCCACATAGTATACACATGCAGCCGCATCCACATACTATAAGCATGCAGCCTGCAACCTCTTCCTCTCTTTCTTTCTCTCTTTTCTTGTAACCCTCACTCTCTTTCTTTCTCTGTGTAGCTTGCACCTTTATCGATCTCTCTCCCCCTTTCCCTATCTACTTGGGTTGTGCGTGCCATAGCCACTAGGAGAAATAACCATCACCTTCAGCATATGACACTAGATATTCAACAAAAATAAAAAAGTAATTTATTTTATCATGCTTCAAATTATTTATAAACCATGTTGTTCTTCATTATGACCATCAAATAGTCTGATATTGGGTAGTAGATGCAATAATACCATATAGATGAATCACCAAAATTTCATTTAAGAGGAACATGTTTCATATAAAGGGTTAAGCTTTGGCAAATAGATGATTGATATTGAAATTAAAATGTAAATGCAATTGTTGTGAGAGAGGTTCAGGACTGGGCTCTAAAAACTACAAACAGATTTCTAATTAACGTGGATTATCATTAAGCTGAACTACAGTGATAACAATTGCCGATTAAATTGCAATTGGTTAGTTGTTAATTGCCTAAATTCACACTTTAGCCTAAAGTAACGATTTGTATTTCATTAAAAAATCAATACATAATTAATATGATGATTTAATATCCTCTACAAACAATTTGAAAATGATTCCATAATTTAAAAATCAAGCTAGTTGATTCATTATGTCGACTTGATGTTTTAAGTAGCGAATAGGGTATAGCGTAGCATACACCTCTTTGAAGTGAGAGGTGTAAGCTACATAGCGTGTATTGTAAGCTACATGCTACTTCTATATTTTTAATGATGGTTATACTTGGTTGCACCAATTTCGCGATATTTTGCACCAAATTAGGCTGATTAATATTGAAATTTATAAAATTTCATGATATTTGGTACAATCAAACGCAACCTATAGTAATATAAAATTGTAATAATTATTTTACTAAAAGCATAAAAAAGATTAACTAGTTTTTATTGAAAATAAAAAAATGTAATAAATCAATGAAAACATTAAATGATTTTAATGTTGCAGTGAAAAATAACTTATAATGTAAGCTATGTAGCGTGTAATAAACTTTTTCTAGCATGTAGCATAGATAAATTATCATGTAATGCAGGCTTTACACCGCATAGCATAGCTATTTAAAACACTAGGTTGACCATAGGCGTGTTGAAAAATGGACAACTTGAAACCTTCAACATACACAAGTGTCCCAAGTGTCCCATAGTAGTAATTATTCACGCATAAGTGTCCCCAACCTAATTACTAGCTTTGTCACTGCACCACAAGTGTCCCATAGTAGCACTTATTTTACAAACCCCTCCGATTTCTCATGAATAATGCTTAAGAAAAAAAAAAAAAAAACCCATTCATCATATTTCATCACAAAAAGTATGTACAACTTGAGACTCAGGTGGAACCGGAAAACGGGCTCTCCTATCGTAAGAGCTACAAGGAAACGGAAAAGGCGAGTGCGACTTAGGTGATACAAATGTTGCCTAGCCCAGTTCTGTCTAAGAAGAGTAGGCCACAAATCTTGGCAGGGAGGACATCTGCTGCCTAGAAAAAATGATCCTCAAGCCCCGCACTCCCTAGACCCGCCAAATCATCGGCTGGGTAGTTAGCTTCTCTAGGACAGTGTGCAGATCGGACCTCGATTGAGCGGGCGAGAGCCTTGATTCTGATCAACCAATACCACATGGTCTAGGATGGGGACCCGCCAAGGGCGAGGGCTGAGATAACCAACAGAGAATCACTGACAGCCTCCACTTTGTTAATACCGAGACTAATGTACAGGTTAAGCCTCATGAATAATGCTTGTATGGTCCTGATGAATACGTTTAGAGAAGCAGTATGGTGGTCCAACGACTCATTTCAATGGGAATCATTTGACAGACACTCGATATTTCTTCAGTGGGCAAGGCATGGATATTGACAGTAGAAACATGAAAGTACAGCTAGACTAGAATATAAAAAATATTGGGTTTTCCTAATGATAGACATAATCCCTAACGATAGTATGTACAAGAGTTAGGCGTGACTTTTCTGACCTTTTTTTTTTTTTCCTGAAAAGAGTCCCATTCAGTATAGGTGGATTTAATATTGTAATTTACACAGGAGATCTACACAAATACATATCATCTTCAAGATTAGAATTCTAATAATAAGACCTAATTACCTTTCACCTCTTTCAAGTTTATTTCAAGGTTCTAGAAAATTGTCATAACACCTCTTCTAAGAGGAACAATCATACTAATAAGGTTTTGCTACAAATGCAGTAGGACTTTAGTTGCTGATGGTTTGGATTTTGAAAATGAGGCCGCAGAAATTAAAGGGTTTTTGAAAAACCCAATTGATTATATAATAGGATTTACGTCTTAGATCGGCTCATGTTTCTAAAAAACTAGAACTAATCTACTTAAAGTTGAAGTGGAATTGTTGATCAAGTGCCATTGTCGATTTCCCAACGCAGGGAAGGTAGAGAGCCACTATTAAAATCTTGATAAGGGCCATATCTAGCCTTGAGCTATCCTAAAAGCGAACCTCACACGGATGTGTGGATGTGAATAACAGAGAAGGCTTGGGCGTGGCCCACTTTCTTTCTCCTGCCTCACATCTCTCTCTCTCTCTCTCTCTCTCTCTCTCTCTCTCTCTCTCTCTCTCTCTCTCTCTCTCTCCCCTTATTTGTGTTTTGGGTTGGGACATCCATCACAAAAAGTTAGACGTCCAAGGTTCTCTCTCTCCTCCCTTTTGGGTAGGATCTTAAAAATGAGTTTGGGTTGCATGAGGATATACCTTATATGGTGCTCCACTACCTTATGGAACATCTGTATACCCAATTATGAAATGTGTCTATATACTTGCATAATCCATGCACCCCTAACTATTCTAATCCCTCAAAATTATTCGTCACCATCCTTGGACAATTCTCATGCCAACCTAGGTACGAATCATGTTAGATCTCAACCATTGAGTGTCCATTAAGCTTGATTAAAAGAAATCAACGTTTAAAAATGAAAGTTAACAGTTGAAAATGTTTGGTTAACCAATTAAAAACTTTAGAGGTGTTGACCGGCCTTTTCAATGCTTGATAGATCATCCTAATCTTAAGATCAACCATTTATTGATATGCTACTCATGTCTCAAGAAGACCAAGTGAATCATGTTGGATCGCGTGTACTTAGAGAATCCTAATGAAGAAACTCGGTTAAGCAAGTGTGGGGATTTTGATGGAGCTAGTGCAACCACAAGCCGATTCAAGTATGGGCATGATGGGTCTCCCAAGCTTGGCACGTGTAATCAATCCATGCCATTGCAAGTAACGAAAGGCCCAATTTAAGGAACCATCTATGGCACACTTTACACACTCATGTGGGATAGGGATTGATGAGTAGAGAGTATCCATCCTAACACCAAGCCAGTTGCGTGACATGAGATGGCCATTCAATAATAACACAAGTATACTCAAGAACATTTATGGTTATGGTCAAGGCAATGAAATCCATGAAATACAACTTTCCCTTGGTTACCAACTTGTTGTGTCCAATCTCCAGGGCTCAAGAGCATTAGAGATAATGCCTCTCAAAAAGACGTAAGCATATTCCATAAGAATTAATCCAAAAGAAAGTAATACATATGAAGGTTTTAAAACATTGATTTTTTAGGGCACAACCTCAACAGTTGGATTGGAGTCTCAATAACCCAAATCATTTGGGCCTTGTTTGTTAGACGCTTAAAGATGAATTTGTTTCATATTATTTATACAAAAGAGAAACGTACATCCAAACGTAGCAGGTGGAAGAAAAAAAGAGCCCACCCACCATAAAGCCAATAAAAACATCTTATAAAATAGACATGGTATACAACCCCAAGATACATTGATGTGGTTATTTCTATCGTATGGTGCATATACTAGCATTGTCCAAAGAAAGGTAGCCCCTTCTTTTGGAAAATCTGTTCTGCCTAGATAGACTCAATCGACTGCTTAATTACATTATGTAGACGTGATTTGTCTGGTAATCAAGGTTAGCAAGTTTTCTTTCACTTTCCCCCATCAAATACGTGGGCGCGAGTGGGCACCAGGGGGTGGGGGGTGAGAGGGCAGAGGGGAGTTAAGATGCTGATACAATTCATCACTACCTTTAACGTTTTTATGCCACGACCATTGAGCCCATACCTTTTTACTTCGTCTACTTTAGATTTCGTTCCAAGCGGTTTTGGTTAGGAAGTTCCTGGATATAAAAGCTGACCAAATTAGTTGTCTTCGTAATTATTGATTATGATGCCTCTTTCCCTTATTTGATTGAGGAGCTCCCTTGGTACATGTTGATCTCTTTGTCCAAAGATCCAATCATCCTACTTCGCCTAGAAATCCACCACGTTTGCAAGCTGCGGTTCCTCTTGAAGATTAACTCCCTTTGCTTCTGCAATTACACCTTCGCCTGTTGAGTTTTGGCTCTAAAAGCTAACGTTCACATGATTAGTCATCCATCGAGATTGGCAGATGACAAAAGGTAAAGAGTTGAACCATACTCCATAGCCTGTGACCTATCAACTTGTAGCTTCTCAGACTCTGAATATAATTCTTTAGGTATTTAGTAGTCATGTACCTCACCCACAAATATTTTCTCTGTAATATGGAGAAATACATTTTAATTTTCAAGCTAATTAAGCATCACTTCCTTCAGTCGCGGAGATCTTGGACCACCGAGTCCAATGTCTTTTCTTCATGGAATCCACTTCTCCCCAGGAAAAAAATCTGTAAATATTTTTCCATTTCCTTGTAAGTAAAAAATTGGGAGCTCAATCGTTGGCATCGTGTGTAAAGGGAAGCCGGCCAGAACATGTTATATGAGTGTCAAACTTCCAACTGGTGAGAGGAGTTTAGCCTTCCATTCACCTATTTTCTCAATCATCTTCTAGATTAGGTGATGGAAGTGGATGGTCCTCAGAAAAAAAAAAAAAAAAAGGGTGGTGGAAGTGGATGGCCCTCAAGTGACCTTTGGTCAGAGGGGCTCTTAAATATGTCAATGGGAGCCTTGCCTGCGTTTTAAGCCGATAGTCTACCAATTCAGACTCAGGAAAAACTAGTTTTTATGAAATTAATAAAGCTCAGTTTTTCCTTCTTTTATCCTTTTTCCAGATGCTTATTCATAATCCTATAAAAAGATCTTCAAATTTTGAACCGAAGATTTTCTGCCATTCAAAAATAAGATTATGTCATCAACAAAAAGAAAATAAGATATGTTTGGACAAGATAGGGAATGAGGAAGGGTTGATGCATTCTCCTCTAAATAAGCTGGTCCACTCATCTATAAGTACTTCAGTAGCCAAAATAAAAATACTTGAAAAGAGTGGATCACCTTGATGCAGTCCTCTCGATGGGTGAAAATTTCCATGATTCTCCCATTTATCAAAATTGAGAACTATCATGTTTTCCAAAATCTCTCCATTATAGCGACCCACCATAAAGAATCCAAATCTTCCGGGTACCAGGATATGATTCCCATTCCATCTTGCCATATTCCTTTTTCATCTCTAACTTGAAGATGACATTCTCACCTCATACTATACGATCAATTTCATTAGTTAGGGTGATGTTCTCTGCAATGTTATGGCCTTGCATGATGCTCCCTGTTCTTCAGAGATGAGATATGGGAGAATGTTGGCAAGTCAGCTAAGAGCAATGATTTTTTTTTTAAAGATTTTATATAAAAAATTGCACAGACTTCTGGGTTTGAAATCTGACCACCTATCTGCATTTGGGTTTTTTGGGATGAGACAAATGAGAATGCTTCCTAGGGATTTAGGGATCATCCCACTCAAGAAGAAATAACATACTACCCTATGTATATTGGCGCCAACAATATCCAAGATGAAGAGAAAATATTGTCAGCGAATCTGTCCAGCCCTGAAGCACTATTGGTCAGAATGCTAAAGGTTTTTTCTTTTGCTTCATCAATCTCTAGAGTTTGCATAAGACTCTCATTGTCTTGGTTTGAAAGAAGCCTTGGAATATGTTGATGCAAAAATCTAGTCGATCCTCCCTCACCTCCTGTTAGACAGAGTATCAATTTATTGGAAAATAAGAAAAGACATAGGGGGCGCCGGCTAAGGCCAGGGACCATCCGATACCTAAGTCAGGTAGTTTTGCAGGAGTAAAAATCAGGATATTTGTTGTGTAGCTTTACTCATAGTAGTGGGTGCATTTATAGGCTTTTGGGGTTGGTGGCATATATAACAATGCTTCTCTATGATGTATGCGTATTGCGGAATGGATCTTTGTCCGGATGCATCATGGTTATCTCCCTGATATCCACAGCGAAGATCTTGAGAAGAATTTATCTCAATATACTTTAAGAGCCCTTAGCTAATTTATCTCTTTGCTCATAGCCTACATGTGTTAACATTCCCACCATTCCATTAATCTTTTTATGTTTTCATTCTCCTACTCTCTCCATGTGCATTGCATAAAGGGGCACGCCTTCTAATCGAGTAGCATGTGCTCATTGCCTCATGTTCACCCTAGAACCCAAAAATCAGGTTGGTCACGTCATAAGGAAAGTGGGATGAGAAACTCACCACTAATTGAGAGTGGGGCCCAACATGCTTTATATAAATCATCCAATTTGTTCATTTGATGCGAATCACTAGGATGAATGGAGAAACTCCATGATGATGTTGCATTCCATGTGTTGTTGTGACTTAGCTTTTGTTGTGCATGGCATGGACTTAGAATTGTATGTTTGAATGACTTGGGGTTGCCACTAGACGATGGAGGCCTATAATTTACGTTCAGATAGACCCGTAAAAATGTCTTGGGTTAGGGAATCATAGACTCCTCGACCTGAGATGACTCCTAGATAAGTTTGCAACTTGGGATTCTAGGTAAGGACTTCAGTGATGGTGAGGGAAGGGGTTAGACACCCTCAATCGCTCTTGCTTGTGCATGGTCTCTACTTTATAGGATTTAGACTTTTTGCAGCTCCAGAAAGCTTTATACTAATTGACTAGCCAGTTACTGACAATGTACAAAAATTGACTAGTAAGTTGTTGCTCTTTTAAATCACTACTAAGGAGATCACGATATCTGAACTAAGTTTGGAGGAGATAGTAGATACAAAGAAAGGAAAACAACCAATATGTTATTACCTACTCAAATCACCGCAAAAGAGATCGCAATGTCTTAACTTAGGGTGAGTTTAAGGAGCTAGTTGTTGGCGTGAGTTGTCAAATCAATCAATGAGTTGTTAATTAAGAGACAATCAGAACGATTATATTCGTGATTGTACAATATCTATGTATAGCCAAGAATAAGGTTGCTAATCTCCTTATATATTTGTACAATATCTCTATAAAAACTGAATGAAAGAAATACAATAATAGAAAATCTAACATGGTATCAGAGGTAGTCGATTTCTGGCTCTTGGTTCACGTCTAACCCTAGTTTATAGCCTCTTTCCATCGTCACCTTCATATATGGGAGACATCGAAACCCCGATGAAGTCTGGTGACTCTTCCATCGACCATAATACGCTCCTCTTTGAAATATTCACTATAAAAATGGCTGAAGCTCTGTCCAAAGCTCAGGCCCCGACCATGCTTTTTGAACCTCCGGCTGTCCCGATTGGCATCAAGTTAGATGGTTCTAACTATAGTTTATGGTCTCAAGTTGTCAAGATGTACATCTCCGGTAAAGACAAGTTGGGCTACATCAATGACGAGTTACCTCCGCCATCTTCGACTGATCTGTCCTTCTGCAAATGGCGTACTGATAATGCCATTGTAAAAGAATGGTTAATTAACTCCATGGATCCGATGTTAATTGACAATTTCATTCAATTTCCCACAGCTAAAATGGTTTGGGATTTAGTTGATACCACCTATTTTGATGATGGCGATGTCTCTCAAGTCTATGATCTCCAACATCGCGTCTCATGTCTTCGCCAAGTGGGTGGCTCCGTAGAAAAATACTACACTGATTTGTAAGGCCTCTTACGTGAGATTGATTTTCGACGTCCCAATCCGATAAAGTATCCTGCCGATATTCAACGTTATAATAATCTTCTCCAGGAAGATCGGGTCTATGTATTCTTGGATGGTCTTGATAATAGGTTGGATAATATTCGCAGAGACATATTGCAAATGCAACTGTTTTTCATTGTGGAGCAAGCATATGCCCATGTCCACAGGGAGGCTCTTTGTCAGGTGGTGATGAACGCCAGCGACCATGAACCACTAACAGGGGTGGTGCTCGCTTCGAAAGGCCTAAAGCTTGGACTGTCTGGATCAGCTTCTTAGTAGGAAAAATTTCCTCTAAAGCTCGTACATCATCCGATGGTCTCAAATGCTCTCAATGTGGCAATACGAAGCATACACGTGAAAAATGCTTCCAATTGCATGAGTACCCTGATTGGCAGCACGAGCTTCAAGGTAGAAAAAAAATGAGACGGTGCGGTTAGAGGTGCAGGAAAGGCCGTTGTAGCAGCAGTCGAACCTTATCTCTCTCTCATCCTGCCTACTGCCTCACCTAAATTGGACTTCTCTCCTACGAATCCATGTAACCTCTATCATGCCTTGCTTAGTCATTGCCATGATGTGGACAGTAGTGATTGACTCCTCGTCTCTGGAGCCACGGATCATATGACATTTAATCTCACGAATTTCTCCCATCACTCACCTCCAAGCCACACCAGTATTGCGAATGCTAGTGGAGTAACCTCTGAAAGTGCCCTGGTTTGTCAATTAGTGTGAGTATTGAGTCAGCTAGATAAAGAAGCTCCATAGGAAGATCAATTAACCATCTGCCTCAACCAGATGTGTGACCGAACTCGCCACAGGTAAATCTAAGCCTCACATTCTATGTCCCAAAACACCAGAAAATTAAAACCTTTAAAATTGATTAGAATATCATAGGGTTTTTGAGTTAGAAAACTTTTTTAAAATTTCAAAAAATCTCTGAGTTTTCTACCTCTGTTGATTTATCGATAAACTGATCGATATAATCGAAAAGTGCTGTCGATGTCCTCGATGCTCAATCGATACTATCGAAATGAGGACAAAAGTTGTCCAACAAATGCATATAATTCTGGACGGAATTATCGATGTATCGATAGCTGTATCGATATCATTAAAATTTGAATCTCGAGTCTATCGAAGTTGACTTAATAAAATTGACAGCAGAGATGTTGTGTCCCTATTTTTTTAAAGAAAATCATAAAGACCTTCGATATATCGAAGTACTCCTTGATATCCTTAGAATTCAAAAATCGATGATATCGGAAGGCCTTCGATGATATCGTTCTTGGACACACAGTTTTTCAGCAACATTTTTCAGGTTGTGTTATCTTAGATCGAGGGTCACTCGATAAAATCGATATTCAAATTTCAATGATATCAAGTCTGGGTCGATTGCATTGAGAATGAACATAAATCATCCATCAAGCTTAACTGGAAATCCTTTAGATTTATCGAGGCATAGACATGACTATCGATATCATTGACATTCAAATTCTGATGATATCGATTGTACCTCGATCATATCTTTGACCTGAAATATTTTAAAGGCAAGTTTCTCTCATTTTTTAAATGTCGAGGAATCGATTCTCATGTCAATGAAATCGGAGTTCAAAATTTGATGACATCAACGAAGGTTAGATTCCCTCGACCAGCGGGCAAAATGTTTCAAAAGCATTTAACATTTGAGTTTGTGTCATCGAGCGGCCAGTTGATACAATCGAGAGTATACGCTCGATGATATCGACCCTGCTCGATGATATCGAACTCTGTCATAAATGTGGCTGTTTTATATCCGTTGGAACCTTTTGCCTATTTATAGAGAGCTTGTCCTTAGTTGTTGGTAGAGAAAGAAGAGAATATTTTTGAGTGTTTAACCTTAGATCATATACCCAAAGCCCTTTCTCTCATTAAAGTTCATCCTCCAATCCACCCTCCTCATTGACATTCAATAGAGTTGATTGGGCAATGAACTTCCACATTTAAGGATCCTTCAACTACCACCTTAATGACAAATCATAAAGCTGGGATGCCTTGAATGCATAAATGATTGGAATCACTTTATTTTCTTTATATGAAAACTTTCAATAGAGTAGGATTCCATAACAACCTTGACCCAACCCTTCGTCATGTATTTATACATCTTCTGAGTTGCGGTTTCAGGAATCAGAAGATTCTTCATCAACAAAGGAGGAGATCTTCGATGACACACTAAACGGGGCTCATCTACTTATTTGTAAGTCATTAGAGTCTAGAGGACCCTTGTGATCATTTCTTTGTAGGATTAGGTCTAAGGTGTTTCTCACCACTTGTAAGTCCTCTAGGAGGCCTCCAGTGGGAGTGTACATGGTGGGTGCATTGTGTTGACCTTTGCTCTGTGGAGAGCATAAACAGTTAGAGTCTTGTAGAAGGTCCTTGGCCAGTATGCCTAAAAGTGGGTGCATTGTGTTGACCCTTGCTTGTGAGAGCATAAACGCGAGAGGTTCCTTCTGTGGATCCTTAGCCAGTGTGCTTAAAATCGGGTGCTATGTGTTAACCCTTACTCATGGGAGCATAAACTGTCAGCTTAGGCGTAGGTTATACTGGTTAGAGGTGAACCTGATTTAAAACCTCCAGTTTGAGGTGAACCGGTTGTGAAACCTCCTTAGTGAAATCTGGTACACTCAAGGGTTAAGTGTGGTTGTCAGGAATGGAGTAGACAAGTAGTCGAACCACTATAAAAATGACTGTGTTTAAGATTGTTATTGTCTTCCATTACTCATGTGATTTCCTTAAGTATTTTCATATTTGATTCTCTAAGATCATACCTCACACACACAGTCATATCCATCATAAACTAATTTGTATATTGTTCATCTCTTAAATAATTTGTGATTGGATCCTCTACCGGGCTTAAAAGCCAGTAGAGTTACTCTTGAGTAATCCTAATGTATGCTTATTGTTAGATTAGAATGATAGGATTTTAAATTGTTATAAGATTATTAAAAAGTCCTATTCACCCTCTTCTAGGACATATTGGCATATTCCTATTTCAACTAAAGCGGTCATTAACACAATTTCAACCTCACCTGTCACAGGTGCTGCATCTGTAACCTTATCACCCTCTCTTCATTTACCTAAAACTCTGCTTGTTCCTTCTTTATTTCACAAACTATTATTTATTAGCCAAGTTACTACAAATCTACATTATGTGGTGCTAATATTTTTTGATTTTTGTCTTATTGAGGATATTCTTATTAAGGAGATACTTGGGCGTGGTACTAAGAGGAGGGATTATACTACATGGAAGATTTTAGTTTGGGTCGTGCACATCACATGTATTCTACACTTGGTTCCAAGGCTTGACAGATTTGGTTGTGGCATCGTCGTTTGAGACATTTGTCATTTAGGTATGACACACCCCAAATTCAAAAATTGGGCTCATAAAATTCTCAATTACCAAATTCGGTGCCGATAGCTTTCGTAGTACCCCATTATTGGCTCCCAACACCCATATACTAGATTCCGATCCTGAGATCTTACAAGGAGGATTTTTCCATGCACACTTATCTCCAAGAAGCATAACCAGAAGTTTACCCAAATTACAAAGGCAACATCATCATCACATATCCACTAATATAAACAGTTGAATACAGTGCTAAAAGGAAAAACATATATCAGCTCCAAAAGACAGCTGCACGCTCCAAGCTCAACGTTGTTATGACCTAACATCACCTGCACGCATCTATCGTGCATAAGCTTATAGAAAGCTTAGAGGGTGGTGTAAGTGTTTGTATAAGGTAAGTGCCAAATATGCAATATCAGATCAATGCGAAAACATGCTGGTAAATCTAAAAATATCATCAACCTTATCTAGGCTATGCGATGCAAAAATATAATAAGCCAATATTATATACTGAGGACGCAATGTAGATCAGTTATGTAATGGGGGGACATAGTAAGCCAAATATCACATATTGAAGAAGCAATGCAATATGCAAATCCTAACAAGTCCATGAATGCCATCAACTTCATCTAGGTTATACAATACAGAAGCATAGTAAACCAAATGTTATATGCTGGGGATGCAATGTAATATGTGGTGCGATTAAAACAACCAAGTTGAAGTGTGAAGTCAGGATGATAGTACGTGGTATCACAGGTTATGGAGTCCATCACAAGATACTTTTATCTAAACCAGTCCCATGCCTAAATTTAGATAGCCAAACTTAATGTGACAAACTCCTGATCTCAGGTTAGTTGCGCACTCCAACCAAAATTTTGGCCATTACGAAGGTACACAATAATTAGTTGCGCACCACCAGGTTGAGTGGATAATGAAAGAATGAATGAATGAGAAAAATGTTGAGTATGCAACTTCTGCTTAATAAGTCCACATATCAATACCGTGTATCTCTAGGATCATCACTGGGGTCTAGTACACTCTACATTGGCTGCCGCCTCCCTACGTTCATAGCCATATAAGTAAAAAATACATCATTAACCGCCAGCTAGCAGTATGTTAATGCCTACCTGGCTCGTCGATAGCGGACCCATTTGGAAATCGGTCAAAATTAACTTAGCTTGCAGCCCCATCACTTGGGCAGATAAGGCCACATCCCCTTCCAACCAAACACGACACATTGGGAGATGCGACATACTATTATTCAGCACTTGGACACTCATGTATATCCACTCGGTCTAGATGTTGGAGCGTCTCCTGGCCATAGAGGTTTAGAGACTTTCACCCACGAACATTTAACGTGCCCAGATTCTCAAATCAAACATTTTCGGTATTCTATCTGACCATCTACGATATGCCTATGGAGTCTATGGTCCCGATATTGCTAGGGCGTACAATAGTCATATCATAAAATGTAGGATATATGAGTCATACAGTCCAATCATGCATCAATCTTACATATACCGTGCGCTCATGTGGGACGACTTTGCCTTTTAGGAAGTCCCATGAACAACCTACCCTATGACATATACAATGGTCAACCACATCTTATAAGAAACATGCAAATGATGCTTATGGGCATGTATCATGATGTTATGCTTTCAAATACTCATAATCGGTATCGATACTCGGCACCGATAATCGGCATCGATGATTAGCATCGGCCTTGATAATCAGCATCGATAATCGATCTCGATAATCGATACCTATATAACATCGATAATCGACACCGATAAGTGGCCTTGATAATCGCACCAATAATCAACATCGATAATCAACATTAATGAGAATGAGCTTAACAAGGCATAATGGAAGGTTACAATGTGAACATTCAACCATCATTGCCCATCAATGTGAACATTTAACTAACATTGCTCCTAAGGATTGACCCGCATTGAGCCTAACATATAGTGGGGCCCATGGCCTCATACAAGGCCTCATATACAACATAATGGGCCTCACATTAGGGCCTCTCATACATCATAATGGGCATCATTGTATAGGTCATATATACATCACATTTGGCTTCAAAATAAGGGCTTTATATACATTACAATGGGTCACATCCATGGGCCTCAAAGGCATCACAATGGGCCACATCCAAGGGCCTCAAATATGTCACGATGGGCCACACCACCTGGGCCACAAATGCATCACAATGGCTACATCCATGGGCCTCAAATATGTCACAATAGGCCTTGCCAAATGGGCCATAAATACATCACAATGGGCTACATCCGTGGGCCTCAAATACGTCACAATGGGCGTCGCCAAATGGGCCATAAATACATCACTTTCGGCCTCATCAATGGGCCACAATTACATCGTTGAGGGTTGCACAAACGGACAACATAGATATACAGTACATACATCACGGCGAGCCGCACAAATGGACGACATAGATATACAATACATACATCACGGCGAGCCGCACAAATGGATGACACAATACATATACATGGTGGGCCACACAAATGGACAACATAGATATATAATAGATACATCATGGTGGGCCGCACAAACGGACAACATAATACATACATCACGGCGGGCTGCACAAACGGATGACATAATACATACATCACGGTGGGACACACAAACGGATGACATAGATATATAATTCATACATCACGGTGCGTCCCATGATACACAGTCTAGATGGACGATATGGGTATAGAATACATAAAAGTGGGGTCCATCTCCACGCGTGCCTTGCAAAACATATGGACGACGTGTATAGAACAAATATCACAACTGGTGTCCCACCGTCCCAATCCAGTGGATGGTGTGGATATAAAATAAATACATCAAGGCGGGTCCCACCCCCACACGTGTAAGGTGGGCCCACGCCCTAAACAGATGGATGGGGTGGATATAAAACACATACATTAAGGTGGGTCCCACCCCTACATGTACCACACGTGTGGGGTGGGCCGTCATCTCCAAATGCATGGACGGTATGTATAAAATACATACATCATGGTTGGCCCTCCCACTGCACGGTCCAGAAATGGACAGTGTGGATGTTAGAATACACACATCAAGGTGGGTCCCATCCCACATGTGCAGCACGTGTGCGGGCCAAAAGGATGGACGGTTGGGATATACTTATACCTCATGGTGGGGTTGTAGAACTTACTGACGTCAACGCAGCTATGGCTGCTGGGACCCACCGCCCCCTAGACAGTTTGGATTTACATCATAAGTAGGTCTCATGTCTCGTTCATCACGGTGGAGTCCACATGTCCACGTGGACGGTTAGGATATAACACATATCTCATGATCAGACCAACAAAACTTGCTGATGTCACTTACATCAGCTATGAAGTTGATGGTCTTCACAGAGGGACGGCGTGGAGTACACAATACATAGAGGTGGATCCTACCGTCAGATGGACGGCTTGGATCAACAGATACATCATGTGGAGCCCCACAATAGTTTCCAGCTGCTGGACTGTTGGCCCAGCATCCAGCAGATAGACGGCGTGGAGTACACAATACATGGCGATGAGTCCCATTGTCAGATAGACGACTTGGATCAACAGATACATCAAGTGGAGCCCCACAGCAGTTTCTAGTTGCTGGACTGCTGGGCTGCGTTCAGCAGATGGATGGCTAGATGTACACATGTGTTGAGGTGGCTTCACATGTGTGGGACCCACCAGTTAGGATAAAGCTGGTATTTGTTTTCCCCTTCATTCGAGCCCGTCCCAACGGACAGGCAGCACGGTGGGCCTCATGAATGGACGGTCTGGATGAAGTGGGCCATGCCCATCACAAAAAGAGAGAGAGAGAGAGAACAACATCCAATGGAGGGCTCCGCCACTATGAGCCCTCCCTTACAAAACATACATCAAGTGGGTCCTAATACATGTGGGCCCTAAATCAAAATTAAGATCTAGCGCTATGATCACCCATCGATTCCGTTTCTTCTAGGCTCCATAGTCTCCTTAGATCCTGAGCTCCATGGTGGAAGATGAAGATTGAAGGGTGGAGATGGGAGATAGGGTGGTAGGGAGTGAGGCCACACATGGCTCTTCTCATGAAGAGCTTGGACATTTCCTCTCCTTGGGTAGCTTGGAATGGAGTGAGAAATGAGAGAGAGAGAGGAGTGGTGTAAGGAGAGAGGGATGGGTGATGGATGGAGTGATGGGCAACGGGTGTACTTGAAATGTATGGTTGTGTTGACTTTTGGGTGAGAGAGAGATGGGTGTGATGGGATATGTATTTGACTTGTACATTAATTGATTGACTTAACATTTGGTAGAGATTCTCTTGCGCGACATTTTCTTTGAAATAAATGTGGGCCCACATCTCCTGGCTTGAGTATTGCATCGGCGCGTGAGACGCGGTGATGACGCGGTTGCAAGGGTACAAGTCTCGGGTCGAGTCGACTTAAATCGATAGGATGTGCTCATGGTCACACACAAATGATATCTACGCGTCGCGGGTTGCCAGAATTCAATCGGGTGGACCGCGGGAGTCTATGGAATGGTACGGTCTACGATACGGGTCTTACATGGTACTTACGACATTTATTTCCTGATTTATTCTCCAATGTGGAAACTTCTGAATTTTGCTGTGATATTTGCATTTTAGCTAAAAGTCATCGTGCTATTTATCCATTAAGTATGAATAAAAGTGATACACCTTTTGTTTTAATTCATTCTGATGTATGGGGACCCTCTCCTTTATCTATTAAATCTGGTGTACGGTGGTTTGTAATATTTGTTGACGATTGCACCAGAATGACCTGTCTATATTTGATGAAACATAAGGATGAAGTGTTTGTTGAGAATTTTTTCCTGCAGAATCACATAGATCTAGATCTAGGATAGCAATCCAATGGCACCAAGCACATAAGAGAACATAGAGAACACCCAAATTTAACGTGGCAAACCTTGCTGGAAAAAACCACGGCACAAAGCGACAGATCTCCACTATGAAAACAGAAATTACAAAGAGAGAGGACTTACCCGATTCGAACAACCTTGAATCTCACCCTTGCTACACCCTTTAATTTCCCTGGAACCCCTTTAGAAAGCTTTCCATGTCCTAAAAAAATTTTAGGAACACCCATTTATAGTTTAGGCAACTTTCCTTCCACACCCTTTCGAAAGGCCAACTCAAAATCCACAGTCCGCATTGGATTCGAAAACAAATATGCATAACCTACGACTGGTCGAGCAGACTTCTCGACTGGTCGAAGGACCCCTACGACCGATCGTGCATAGGCCATGACCGATCGAGCACCTCAGACCCCAAAAAATACTACTCATTGGACTTTGAGTCGTGTACTGCTCAACTGGTTGAGCAGACTCCCACGACCGGTCGAGCCATGCTCATGACCGGTCATGCACACTAAAGAATTTCTAGATTTAAGACATCTCTCAACAATCTCCACCATGTCTTCAATCTTTAACCGTGTAGTTTCCTGACCTCTTCTCTTATTTCTGTATCACATCATAGCTTCTTGTGCACACTCCATCCTTCTTTTACGCCATTGCCAAGCCCGAAGAAGTTTCTTAGAACTTAAAATTCTCTACAGGAACAATCTTGTTGATCATGTCTGCCGGATCTAAATCCACATGCCCAACCACCTTTGCTCCTGTCTTCTCAAAAGATAAGACGTAGTCTTCTTACCATCTCACCACTATCTAATATTGCTTACCGGGGTACTTGCTCACAACACTGATAGCCTGTGAAATAACTGATCTAATCCAGACCTTGACATACACTGCCAACCGTATTCGAATAAGGCTCATGAGATATCCTACTTTTCCTCATCTGTTTTGGAACAAATCCTGAGGAAATTTTGAGGAGAGATACGTAGGGAATGCTCTTCGGCTTTACCCGGCCCATCACATCCTTGATCAATACCTATACACAAGATATTTTTCCTGTGATTACCAAAGCCTACTCCTCCTTAAGTCTTAATGTCGAGAACCATCTTTGTAGCCCTCCGATTTTTCATTCTAAATATCTCATTTAACTGAGTCTTCAGTACATTGATTTCAAACATGTCATAATTGGTAATATACATGTCATCAATTCCTGACTCACCATGAAAGAATCAAATCACTGCCTAGGCGACAGGTCGAACCACGACCACCTGCAAAGTCTTTTCTCAGCCCCTTTAACTTCGAACCGCTCTGGTTGCGTCATGTAGATCTGCTCTTCACTTTTCCTTATAGAAGTGCAAGCTTTACATCCATCCTTCCAGCTCAAAATCACATTGGCCAACCAGTGCCAATCACGAATCCAATAGACACCTACTATACCGTCGGCGTGAATATCTCTAAGAAGCCGATCCCTTCTCTTTGAGCATAACCTTTCACTACCAACCTCGCCCTGTATCTATGCTGAATCCTCCTGAAGATCCACCTGCATTCAACCGCTCTCCGGTTCATTGGAAGCTCCACTCGTTTCCATATGTCGGTCTGGTACAACGAATCCATCACATCGCCCATAGTCACCTTTCACTTCTCAGCACCAGGCTCACCTAGAGCCATCTGAATAGAATATGAATCCTCCTACGATATTGAGTCGTTCATGTATCTCGCCAATATCCTGCGATCATACCGTGTGATTCTTCTTACAGGTGGCTGCTCCACCTACTTTGTATCCTTTTCCGTGCATCTCAGCCTTCCTGCCCTGCTCGATCATGTGGCCATGCCCATCATGCCACACACGTGCAGAGGTGGAATCTGCTACATCCACTGCAGCTCCACCTTTTAAAGTGCTCCCGATCAACCTATACAAGTTACCGAGTCGTTGCGCTTTCATGATTACTCGTGCCCCCTTAGATACTTTAAGAGCACCATCAATACCGATGTACTTGCATCCTTTTACCTCAAGCACACCAAGAGAAATCAGATTCCGCTTCAAATCAGGAACGTGCCTCACATCTGTCAAGGTACGCTCCACCCCATCAAACATCCTGATGCGCATAGAACCAACAGCCACAACATTACAGGTAATGTCATTGCCCATAAATACCTGTCCACCATCGTACTCCCTATAGCTGGTGAACCAACTCCGATGAGGAGTCATGTGAAAAGATGCCCCTGTGCCTAACATCCACTCGTCCTTACGATTATCGTATGACCATCTGAGCAAAGACACAGATAAAACATCACCATCACTTCCATCTGACGTGGCAACGTTG
Organism: Magnolia kwangsiensis; assembly: GCA_037074715.1. Taxonomy (NCBI): domain Eukaryota; kingdom Viridiplantae; phylum Streptophyta; class Magnoliopsida; order Magnoliales; family Magnoliaceae; genus Magnolia; species Magnolia kwangsiensis. The sequence goes on from CM073571.1 coordinate 12,043,007, forward strand.
GCCTCCCTGCATGAAGCCTCAGAATCTTCTCTCTTCGATTTAAGATTTTCACAATCCTTCTTCACATGTCCTTCCTTCCACGGTTCCAGCACTTTACCTTTCCTTTGCCCTTGCCCTTGGATTTGGATCTAGAACCTGAAGAACCTATACCTTGTCCAGAATTTCTACCCACTGTAAACAATGCATCAGAAGATATCCTCATGTCGCTGTTCAGTTGTTTCATAACCTTCACTTGAAGGGCTGAGATAACGGTGTCGACACTCAGAGTTTTATTTTATTTATGCTGCACGTAGTGTCCTTGAATGACTCATAAGACGCCAGAAGAGAATTCAGCAACATACATGCTTGTTCTTCATCTTTCATTACTTCCTCCATATCCAGTAATTTACAAACTAATTTATTAAAGTTGCTAATGTGAGCCTCCAGATCTCCACCCTCTGCCATCTTGAAGTTATACCATTGCCGATTCAAGTGCAGGCAATTTTCAGAGAATTTTTTCGCATAGACATCCTCCAACTTCGCCAACAACTTAGCTGCAGTTTTCTCCCACATGACGTTGTAGAGAACCTCATCCGTGAGACTTAAACGGATCGATGATAAAGCTTCTTATCAAGAGTATTCCAATCAGCATCAGTCATAGTAGACTTTCGCTCCTCAAGAGCACCATCTTCGCCTTACTTGGTTAACAGGCTAATCATCTTAACCTTCCATAACTCAAAATTATTTTTTCCTGAGTACTTCTCAATCTCATACTTAGCGCTCACCATTATTACTAATCCCTCAGATTCAGATCTGTGCCCCAACGATAGCTCTGTTACCACTTGTTGGGAATTTTATCTTGTGAAATCACACAGATCTAGATCTAGGATAGCAATCCAATGGCACTAAACACACAAAAGAACATAGAGAACACCCAAATTTAACGTGGAAAACCCTTGCAGGAAAAAACCACGGCACAAAGCGACAGATCTCCAATATGAAAACAGAAATTACAAAGAGAGAGGACTTACCCGATTCGAACAACCTCGAATCTCACCCTTGCTACACCCTTTAATTTCCCTAGAACCGCTTTAGAAAGCTTTCTCATTCCCTAAGAACACTTATTTATAGTTTAGGCAACTTCCCTTCTGCACCCTTACGAAAGGCCAACTCAAAATGCGCAGTCCGCATCAGATTTGGAAACGAATCTGCGTAACCTACGACTAGTCGAACAGACTTCTCGACTGGTCGAAGGACCCCTACCGGTCGAGCACCTCAGACCCTAAAAAACACTGCTCGCTGGACTTTGAGTCGTGCACTGCTCGACTGGTCGAACAGACTCCCACGACCAATCGAGCCATGCTCACGAACGGTCGTGCACACTAAAGAATTTTCAAATTTAAGACATCTCTCAACAGTGTTTAGTATCTTTCAGTCATTTCATGTTATGGTTTAGACCTAGTTTTCTGCTCAAATTCGGATTTCCTGCTCTAACAATGGTAGTGAATATGTTAATCACCACTTTCATTCATATTTTCAACAACATGGTCTTATTCACGAGACCTCATGTCCCCAAACCCCTCAGCAAAATGGAGTCGCTAAACGGAAGAATTGGCATATTCTTGAGACTGGCCGGGCTCTCTTTCTAGGCGCTCATGTCCCCACACGACATTGGGCCGATGTTATTACCATTATTGTACATTTAATCAATCGCCTTCTTTCCAAAATATTAAATTTTAAGACCCCATTACAATCTCTGTCAGCCTCTATCTCTTTACCTATAGCCCTAATGCTCCCTCCTTGTATATTTGGGTATGTGGCATATGTGCATCTCCCTAAGAACCAGTGCACCAAATTTGACCCATGTGCCCTTTGGTGCCTCTTCTTGGGCTATGCTACGCGTCAAAAAGGCCACCGTTGCTATGATCCTGTTAATGAGCATACCTATGTGACTATGGATGTTACCTTTCTAGAGTCCGAACTGTTCTGTCCTTCTTCGGCATCTACTTCTTATCTTCAAGAGGAGACACTAGATGAAGAGTTGAATTGATTGAGTTTTGACTGACTTGAAGATCGGAATGACACATCAATAATTGGCGATGAATCAACAAATACATCTTTAGGGCTTGACATATCCTTTGAATTTAGAGGGCCTTCGGCAACTGAGCTCACATCATCAGGAGAAGAACCCGAATCCCCCCATCTCTCAGTGCATGCAGACCCATCTCCTGAGAATATTCCCAAGGTAAATAATTTCATCACACACTCATTTATGAATAATATAAATACGTTTGCTAGGTATACCTTACCTTTCAGGCATAACTGTGGCAAGCCACTAAACAAATACTCTCTAAATATTGAGGAAAGAAGGTCGAGGTATCTAATTGCCAACTATGTTTCCACCGAAAAGCTATCTGAACCTCTCAAGACATTCTCACACAAGCTGTCTGTATGTCATATTCCCACTATAGTTCAGGAAGCTTTAGTTGATCCCAAGTGGACAAGTAATAGAGAAATAAATGAGAGCACAACTAAAGAATCAAACATGGACCTTGGTTCCATTGCCCAAAAGAAAAAAACATTTGGGTGCAAATGGGTCTTCTCTATTAAACATAAGGTAAATAGATACACACACACACACACACACACACACACATATAAGGATTCAAGGCAAGACTAGTCACAAAAGGGATACACTCAGACATATGACGTAGATCATCAAGAAACTTTTTCACCGGTAGCCAAGTTAAATACAGTCAGGATCCTGTTATCTCTCACAGCCAACTTGGACTTGCCATTGCACCAGTTTAATGTAAAGAATGTATTTCTCCATGGTGACCTTGAAGAGGAAGTCTACATGGATACTTTTCTAGGCTACACAGCATCTTCAAAAGCTGAAGTTGTGTGCAAATTGCAGCGACCACTATATGGATTAAAACAATCACCTCGAGCATGGTTTGGGAAGTTCAGTCTAACAATGAAGAAGTATGGCTTCCACCAAAGTAATTCATATCATACATTATTTCTTAAGCACCAACGGTTCAAGGTAATAACTTTAATTGTATATGTCGATGATATGATCATCATAGGGGATAATAAGGAGGAAATCACAACGCTTTAAAAATAATTGACGAACAAGTTCAAGATGAAAAATCTAGGAGGGCTTAAATATTTTCTGGGAATAGAGGTTGCTAGATCAAGGCGAGGTATATTTCTTTCTCAACGGAAATATATATTAGACTTTTTATGTTAGATTGAAATGTTGAATTGTAAGCCAGTAGACAATTCAATCATTCAGAACCACAAACTCGGAGAATCTCCAAGTCAAATGCCAACGGACAAAGAAAGGTATCAGAGATTAGTTGGTAAACTTATTTACCTCTCTCATACTCATCTAGATATTACCTACGCAGTGAGTGTAGTAAGTTAATTCATGCATCAATCTAGTAAGGATCATATGAAGGCGGTGATCCAGATTTTACGATACTTAAAATCCTCTCCGGGAAAAGGGCTTATATTTTCGAAAACATATCCATCTCAGAGTTAATGGTTATACAGACACAGATTGGGCGGAAAATACCACAGATAGAAGATGCACCTCAGGCTACTTCATGTTTGTTGGAGGGAATCTTATTACATGGAGAAATAAGAAGCAAAAGGTGGTGGCATTATCAAATGTTGAAGCAGAGTTCCGTGGAATGGCTAAAGGACTTTGTAAACTCCTGTGGCTCAAAAGACTTCTAATTGAAATTGAGTTTGCTCTTACATTCGAGATAAACCTCTTTTGTGATAACAAGACAGTTATCGCCATTACTCACAATCTGATCCAGCATGATCATACCAAACACGTGGATGTTGATAGACACTTTATCAAAGAAAATCTTGAAGCTAAAATAATTTAGTTTCCATTCGTGAAGTCCGAAAACCAACTGGTGGATATTCTTACTAAGGTCATATCAAGCAAGGATTTTTACAACCTACTAAATAAGTCGCGCAATAAAAATTTGGATGCTTCCACTTGAGGAGGGTGTTAGTGTGAGTTGTCAAATTAATCAATGAGTTGTCAATTAAGAGATAGATCAGAAAGATTATATTCATGATTGTATAATATCTATGTATAGCCAAGAATAAGGTTGCTAATCTTCTTATATATTTGTACAATATTTTTATAAAAAGTAAATGAAAGAAATATAATAATAGAAAATTTGACACTAGTAACTACTAGAAAAAGATAAACTGATGCAATATGTAGATGATAAAAAATATAAAAAGATGGTTCGAGCAAGACAAAAAATAAAATAAAATGGGCAGTCAGATTGACGCCCGTGCACATGGAAATATAAGAGAAGAAACAGAGAGCCATGATATGTTGGGGAACCATAGAAGTACACAGAGACGAATCAAGCAAGGCACAGACAATCGCACAACCAAGTCCAAATAAGAACAATCTGAATTTTAGGTGGAAAAACCTTTGTAGGAAAAAGTCACGGCACAAAGCGATGAGTAATGCATTATCAAAGCAGAAATTACAAGAGATAGAGTTTTGTCGATTCAAACAAGCCTCGAATCTACTTCACAAGCCCTAGTTATGCCCTTAAATGCTTAGAAATGATTTTAAAAGCCCTAATATACCCTCTCAATTCCCTACTCTCGATTACACCTGATATATATATATATATATATATATACTATCACAACTGGAATAGAAAATAAATCCTACATTTATGCAACTCTGCACTCGCGCTCGATGGGACCTTCGATGACATCAACACCCCATCGAGGATTTGTCAATGGCATCGAACTCTATCGATGTCATCGAGTAACAACACCTAAAACGTTCCAGCAACCAACATGAATTTTTTGAATTTTTTCGATAGGATCTAGCACCTGTCGATGACATTAACATCTGCTCGATGGCATCGACATCCGCTCAATGGCATTGAGGGGTTTGTCGATGGCATCGACAGACCCTGTTATTGATAGATTTAAGACATCAACAATATAACACTCCTCTTATGAGAAGATCATTGATCTCAAATCCTAACCCTACTTCGTCATTCTTGGACTATCCAGATGGCATGGATGTAAGTATGGATTAGATTGAAAAGCTTGGATAGATGGGATATACTCATATCTTACTCTCGCTCTTCTTTCAGAGCCAATTGTTAGATAAATGTTATCTCTCTCTTCCTCTAGAGCCAAGTGTTAGATAAATGTCGTCTCTCTCTTCCTCTAGAGCCAAGGGGTGGGCCTCTATTTATAGAGGTTGGCTTGGTAACTTGATAATTTATAGCAACTTGAAAGGAAAACTGACGCGAGGATTAACGTGGTGAGGTCGATCACTGTCTTTCTCAAAGATAACTACTCCGAATCTACGGAACTTCTCTGGACTCCTCATAAAGACTTCTCGAATCATAGGAAAAGAAATAAAAATAATTTTAAGATATATAAAAGAAACTTATTAATTGATTGATAGCTGAAATAAATGAGTCTACAACCTTTTAAATAAGGATACTAAGATTTTAAATAAGTTTAGGAATTAAACTATAACTAAAACTCCCTAAAATTCATAACTTACTATAAATAATAACTTTTGTATTTATAGAGTCCCATGTGGTTTAACAACGTTATTCTCCTAATTTTTCTAAACACTTTTCATGTTGGGCACAACTCCTAAAGCCCAAAGGATGAAGAGTTATAATCAAAGTAAAACTTAAAACTTACCATTTATAGTAAAAACGAAATTAAACATGAAATTTGACCGCCAATATGATGAAATCTTGTAAATTTGGCGTGGGCAATCTGACTTACATAGTCTGACTTACATAGCCATGCTCATGACCGGTCATGCACACTAAAGAATTTCTAGATTTAAGACATCTCTCAACAATCTCCACCATGTCTTCAATCTTTAACCGTGTAGTTTCCTGACCTCTTCTCTTATTTCTGTATCACATCATAGCTTCTTGTGCACACTCCATCCTTCTTTTACGCCATTGCCAAGCCCGAAGAAGTTTCTTAGAACTTAAAATTCTCTACAGGAACAATCTTGTTGATCATGTCTGCCGGATCTAAATCCACATGCCCAACCACCTTTGCTCCTGTCTTCTCAAAAGATAAGACGTAGTCTTCTTACCATCTCACCACTATCTAATATTGCTTACCGGGGTACTTGCTCACAACACTGATAGCCTGTGAAATAACTGATCTAATCCAGACCTTGACATACACTGCCAACCGTATTCGAATAAGGCTCATGAGATATCCTACTTTTCCTCATCTGTTTTGGAACAAATCCTGAGGAAATTTTGAGGAGAGATACGTAGGGAATGCTCTTCGGCTTTACCCGGCCCATCACATCCTTGATCAATACCTATACACAAGATATTTTTCCTGTGATTACCAAAGCCTACTCCTCCTTAAGTCTTAATGTCGAGAACCATCTTTGTAGCCCTCCGATTTTTCATTCTAAATATCTCATTTAACTGAGTCTTCAGTACATTGATTTCAAACATGTCATAATTGGTAATATACATGTCATCAATTCCTGACTCACCATGAAAGAATCAAATCACTGCCTAGGCGACAGGTCGAACCACGACCACCTGCAAAGTCTTTTCTCAGCCCCTTTAACTTCGAACCGCTCTGGTTGCGTCATGTAGATCTGCTCTTCACTTTTCCTTATAGAAGTGCAAGCTTTACATCCATCCTTCCAGCTCAAAATCACATTGGCCAACCAGTGCCAATCACGAATCCAATAGACACCTACTATACCGTCGGCGTGAATATCTCTAAGAAGCCGATCCCTTCTCTTTGAGCATAACCTTTCACTACCAACCTCGCCCTGTATCTATGCTGAATCCTCCTGAAGATCCACCTGCATTCAACCGCTCTCCGGTTCATTGGAAGCTCCACTCGTTTCCATATGTCGGTCTGGTACAACGAATCCATCACATCGCCCATAGTCACCTTTCACTTCTCAGCACCAGGCTCACCTAGAGCCATCTGAATAGAATATGAATCCTCCTACGATATTGAGTCGTTCATGTATCTCGCCAATATCCTGCGATCATACCGTGTGATTCTTCTTACAGGTGGCTGCTCCACCTACTTTGTATCCTTTTCCGTGCATCTCAGCCTTCCTGCCCTGCTCGATCATGTGGCCATGCCCATCATGCCACACACGTGCAGAGGTGGAATCTGCTACATCCACTGCAGCTCCACCTTTTAAAGTGCTCCCGATCAACCTATACAAGTTACCGAGTCGTTGCGCTTTCATGATTACTCGTGCCCCCTTAGATACTTTAAGAGCACCATCAATACCGATGTACTTGCATCCTTTTACCACTTGAGGAGGGCTTATATTTTCGAAAACATATCCATCTCAGAGTTAATGGTTATACAGACACAGATTGGGCGGAAAATACCACAGATAGAAGATGCACCTCAGGCTACTTCATGTTTGTTGGAGGGAATCTTATTACATGGAGAAATAAGAAGCAAAAGGTGGTGGCATTATCAAATGTTGAAGCAGAAGGATGAAGAGTTATAATCAAAGTAAAACTTAAAACTTACCATTTATAGTAAAAACGAAATTAAACATGAAATTTGACCGCCAATATGATGAAATCTTGTAAATTTGGCGTGGGCAATCTGACTTAGTTGAGTTGGGTTGGTTGGCTAAAGTAGCTCGTCCTACCTCAAAATCATATATGGTACATCTAGTAACTTAGTTCAGTTTGCAAAATATGCATGTTTTAAGATTCTGACGGTCTCGATGGCTTCTGCCTCGGATTAGGCCTTCTCTGATCCATCTTAGGCATGAAAGTGTCCGCTACCCACTCTATATAAAAAAAAAACGTTACCACATGACATGATCTGAACGGTCAGAAGCCACGTGTAATCATAGATTCGCTTTGATAAAAGGTAAAACATATAATTTCATCCAGTGAGGAGATTAAATGATTGTTCTACTCTTTGGCCATATTCGAAAAGTCGTCAGGCCACTGGTTTTACTTTACCAGTTGTCTGGAAAAATCTCTGGGGAGATCATAAGATATGTTTAAATTTACAAAGATTTGATATCGCCACCTATATATAGTTTTGTACTTTTCACTTTGATGACTTTGGGGGCTTAATCATTGCATGGGCTCGCTGACTAAGGCCCAGCTAATGACATTTTCACCACCTCTGCACCTATTGCAATTCAATGCTGCGTTGTTATCCTCATGGCATGGGGTGACGCTATTACCACCACCAGAGCAGGGGTTTGCTATCCGAACTTGCACATAAAGCTTAATGGCCCAATGAGGAACCATGGTCTTCTTATGAATGAGGTTTCAAGTCTGATGTGTCAGCTTCTTAAGGGGTTCTAGGCTCACAAGTTATCTCTTCTAATTCAAAATAGGTGCACATTTTGCTGGGGTGAGAGGGTCTACCAAGCCACACAAGGTTCCGGGCATGATTCTACATTGTTTTCTATAGTGAGGCCCACCTAAGTTTTGGATCAATGTTCGAGTTTAAGGCCAAATATTAGCATGGACGGTCTGGATCTCATGCACGGTGCACCAAGGTTTTTCATGTTCCTTCCTCTCCCTCGTCTTTTTCTCTCCCTTACTCTCTCCATGTGTGTTCTACGTGCCTTAACCGTGGTTAACTAGTAAGGGTAACACCAATCAACTATATATTACGGCCATTGTAAGTATTAGGAAACAACATTCCCTCTCACCCACTCATAGTTCAATTTACTTGTGCATCCCAGCATCCTAGCATTATCTATGGGTAATTGACATGATTTTAACAAATCCTATGATTGTGGATGTGAAGAAGAACCTTCCATTAGAGGAAATAGCTTCGAATCCTACCAACATATTTTAAAATTTAAGTTACTTTTAAAGCATGTTAAGCATTCCTATTCAAGGCAGAAGTGGACAAGATGGAGGCCTTTCATCAATTGGGCCCTCCGAATGGATAGGGTGTGACCCAAATACCGTAGTGGGTGGATGATTGTAGCCGTTGATAGAGAGATTGTCAGGTTTAAAAGTATTGGCTGAGGAAGGCTCATTGTGACTTAAGCCCAACCTAACTTAGATGTGGGCCAACTTAGGTTTTTCAATGAAATGTGAAACCAAAGTTATGCCCCGTTTAGGCTTAGGCTATTAAACTTGGCCCGACTTCATCTCATACTTGAAATGTAGGCCCAATTTCAGTAGCGCTGATGATGAATAGCTCGACCTGTCGAGTCTATTGCCCTACTTACGGTTGTCAACGGGCCGGGGTCGAGCCTGAAAAAATCAGATTTTTTACTAAGACTGGCCCTGCCGGAAACAATTCAAAATCCAGACTGAAACCTACCCCAGGCTTAACCTGTTGACAGCCCTAGCCCAAGTGCACATACTATATAGGAGTAGGGCTATCATCAGGCCGGGCCTGGTAGGTCTTGGCCCGGATTTTGAACTGTTTGGGCCGGGCCTATAAAAAATTCTGATTTTTCATGCCCGAGCCCTGCCCATTGACACCCCTATATAGGTGGTGTTACCCTTACCGTGTGGGGCCCACCTTGATGAATTTATTTCATACCTACGCCGGTAGGGTAACACCCGCTAAGCTGTGACCCGGTAAAACCTAATCCGCTGCCCGTAACGCAAACCTAAAGTAGCGGGCCCACCATTATGGATGGTCAATGTTGTAGTTACTCCCTACTGTCGTCGATTTACTCTTCTGTGATGCATGGTGATTATAATCACTCTACGGATGGCACACGTGTGATATATCAACCCGTCCAAAACCTGAGCTCCATTATGATTTTTTATTTTTACACACACACATCCACATCACATGCTCACATGCACACCCCCATCATGGATTTGTTGGTCGACGATCCAATAGAAGGTATTTTACTATCAAAAATAATTTTTGAGTTTTGCCCCATTAATTTAGGGGATTAATAATTTGGACGGCCTTGATCAACGCACGTGTTTCCGGCAGGCATCGCAAGCTGACCATACTGTTGTACATATAAAATCCATACCGTTGAATAGGTCTAAAATGTTGTATATATAAAATCCACTCCGTCCTTCAGGTGAGGTCATCTATTTGAGGGCCTGGAAACAAAAATCATACAGATTTACAGTTCAGATGGGTCACACCACAGGGAAAAAGAGGATTGGACGCGAACCATAAGTTTGTGTCTGGGGACACCATGTTTTGTATCTTTTATCGAACCCGTTCATCAGGTGTGACTCACCAGGATGGTGGGAATAGGAAAAAATTCAGCCTTATCCAGAATAAAGACTGGGTCACAACGAACGAATTTAGAAACTTTAGGCATAGTATTACATTGTTCCCATGGGTGCGGACGAACCGATCTTTCTCATGTACAGTTAATACAGTGTTTATAATCCGATGGACGGATTGGATTTCACATATACAACATAGTGGATCAAAATAGACTGGGTGATGTACGCGCTTCGTCAAAATTTGTGTTGCAGACGACTCCGGTCCGCTGCAACGAGTCCTGGCATGACCAAACTACCCGTCGTGTTATTTGACTTGGCAGGGGTTGTCTTGTCCGTTGCCTTCTCTTTTCCATAGGATCCTGTCCGTTGGTTGGGGAATGATTCCTGCGACTACACCTTTTTACACTCGCCTGTCACACGTGGCAATGTGGCATGCAAAGCTGCTCATTAGTTGGGCGACTCTCTTCAGATTCACTGACTCAAAAGAACAGTCTTGTCCGATCATCAGGTGGGCCACACACGTACAATATAACTGATACTTGAAAGAAAACAGGCCAATAGCCCACATCTACCCATCGACTGTCCTGATTTTGGGGCCTCCGTGTTCATGCTGGAACCCCTTTATATATGCACGCAGAAGCTATCACACATTTGCGGTGGCGCATGTGCCATGAACTCCATCCATCCATCCATTTAAGGCTGGCTAGTGATCTAACCATTCCCCACAAATTTCAAACCAAGATATTACATAAGAAGAATCACCTACAACCGGTTGTAGGTTAACTTCAGCTACAACCCAATTTTACAAGCATTCCAAATTTGAAAAAGTGAAATAAGCTGTAACATACGAGTGTTTGTAGGTTAAATCTACCATATTCCCAAACGTTAAACGGTAATCAGATGGAAATGCTCACATCCTATCTGCATTCCCACAAATAAAACCAAACCGACGGTGTTCGCAAATCGAGTTATCTAACATTAATCACAAACATGATTCTAAGTCCACCGCACCATTCATGAAAAACCAGGGCCATGCATTCTAATCATGGCGGTGATGCAGTGGACCAAACACAAACTTTACAGATTGAATCGCAATCTCAATACAACCCAAACAAAGTCTATTTTACCAGAATACCACATACAATCTCAATAGAACCTAAATAAAGGCTAATTTACTAGAATTTAGACTAAGTACTAAAACGCCCATGAATCCACAACACATGAACACACAACATTTCATGTAAATGCATGATAATTGCAAAACTCTACGTGTAAAAAACCAAACACCAATCAAAATATAAATTTCGAGGAAATTGTATAATTCGAGTTGAGACAAAGAGAGTGGACGACTGACCTCAGAAAATGGGAGTATTGTGGAGGCCTCACAGCTTGATGGGATTGTGGAAACCTTCGGCAGTTGTAATAAAAATAAAATATGGGGAGAGAAAAGAACGAAGAACAAGAATATACAATTCGACAGGTTTTGCGGCCATGTCTTATGTTTACGTGGGATGGACGGCACGTGTGTTAAGGAGGTGTAGTGGCCGTTGGATGCATGTTGTTTGCTTGGATTGACTGTTAGTTTTGCTTAATTTAAGTTCCCTGCAAGGGCGTGGATTAGGTGAGGCAGGGGTAAGAGCTTAGTGGGTGAGGCCCACCTCAATGTATGTTTTGTATATATCCACACCGTCCATCCGTTTTTCCAGTTCATTTTAGTGCACGGTCCCAAAAATGAGGCAGATCCAACTATCAAGTGGACCACACCATATGAAACAGTGGAAATTGAACACCCACCATTGAAAACTTCCCAGGGCCCTCTGTAATGTTCATTTGAAGGGAAAGCATAAATAACAGCTTGATCCAAAATTTTGTAAGCCCGAGAAGTTTTTTATGGTGGGACTTCAATCACTACCTTGTGGTCTACCTTAGATTTGGATATGCCTTATTTCTTGGACCATGTTCTAAAATGAGCTGGCAAAACGGATGGACGGTATGGATATACAACATGTACTTCAAAATCGGCCAACGGTCAGGGCTTTGCACACTAAGCTGTTACCATTGTCTCACCTAATCCGCGTCCTCCCCCTCCAATGGTCCCCAAGCGACTTGTGCGAACCAAACATTCCAGACCACAACGTAGCTAGACCAACCCTTCTCTACGCGAATCCGACCAACCTTTTCAGGGGTATTTTTGTCATTCTATAGTCGGAGTTAGTTAAAGGCCTTCGGGTAGTCACATGAGTGCAAGATTTCGGACCCATCTACCCCACACGTGCCAACGTGGCTTGCGGGCGAGATTCCTATCATTCATTAGGTGGGTCCCAATCCATGAAATGCGTGAATAAATGGATGGGTGGGAAATTGATATTGTCCGCATTTGATGCACACGTGTGATCCGTCCAATGGCAATGACTGGCTGGGTAAGCCCGACTTTAAAGTCGTGAAGTGGGTGCCAATGAACGGATAGGATCTTGCGCACTTCTGCTACAGTGACACGTGCAGGAAGAATTCATTTCCAAATCGTACTCTCCCGAGCAAGCCGTTACAGCGTTGCTTCACCGGAGGTTTGGCACGTGCTTAACTGAAGGAGCTAAATTACCGAAATGCCCTCACCCTTGTAAACAGTGGCTCTGAACTCTGAGGAGAATGGAATGTCAATGAGGACATTATGGTCATTTGGGATGAACATGTGGGAAGTGCACAGCTCGAGAAGCGATGTTACGATCCTAACCGTCTGATTTTCACTAGCTGACCGTCTTCTTCTTAACCGTCCATTCAATGATGTCCACCAATCCGACGGTTAGGATTGTCAGATCAATTCGGTTTTCAATCTATCCCTTCCACAACGAAGCCGATCTCTAAGCAATGGGTCTCTTACAGACCATCCTCGATTGGACTTACCAGAAAAACGGTCTGGATCATCACATGGTTAAGGTAGATAAACGGTTTGGAGGGGAAGATGATTGCATACTGAACATTTAGTAGACTCTGTGGGGTCCACTGATTTATGCCTTTAATCCACTCCGTCCAACCAGATAATTTTAGGCATGAACCCAAAATTGAAGCATATCCAAAGCACACCAAAGTAAACGGCGTGAATTGAATGACAACCGTTGAAAATTTCTTACGGGCCATAAGTTTTGGATCAAGCTGATATTTGTGATTTTCCCTCATCCATATGTATTTGCTGTTATGAACAAGTTGGATGGAAAATAAACATCTCCGTGAGCCCTGGGAAGGCTTCAAACTCACAGAGGGTGTTCTAACATGCTAACAAGGAAAAAAAAAAAAAAAAACGGTGGACATCATTATACCCCCTTTTTCCTGTGGCGTGGTCCACTTAATCTTTGGATATGCTTAAATTTTGGGTTCACACCCTAGAATCTTCCAGAAAAAAGAATGAACGGCGTGGATAAGTCGCATACATCCACGTTGGTCCCTACGAAGTTTACTCAGTATGCAATCCGCTTAATGCCAATTGCCTGAAGTTTCTGGGTCAGAAGCTGCATGATGTTGGTGAGAAATTTACCCGTCCATCCAAAAATGAGGCAGATCCAAAACTAGATTTTGTATAAGGCTAATGTAGGTGTTTTCAGTTCATCCGTGGAATGTTTGGATGTCATATAAACATGACGGTATACCTGAGAAGCTTTCAACAGTGTGTATTTCCCTCTCCACCTCTTCATGTCGTGTGGCCCACTTGAGTTATGGATATGAGTTATTTTAGGGCTAATGCCCTAACATTAACTGGCAGAACAGATGGACGGGTTGGGCAACTCACAAACATCACAGCAGGCCCTACCTAACTTCCAACGGTGATAACTTCTTGGTCCATAGAAAACCCCAGAGGCTACCCGAATCGATCGGGATTTGTAGTAAACCTAACGAGGATAACAACAAAAAAGGGTCCAAGAAAAACATGGGAAATGAGTTTCACATAAGAGTAAACTCGAAATTCAATCAATCATGTCGACCCAATGGCTTTACATAATGATATGATATGCATTTATGTTATAAAATATATTCTTCATTAAAGGATGGGGTATTGAATTGTTAAGTCTAATAAGATGGAAATAACTAAAATATAGTTGTTTTACTTGCAACTTGGGATTTGACAGGCATGACATGTTTGGACTAATAATCAGTAGATTTATCTATAGTTAGTATAAAATTTAAAGTGCGGCTAAAAGATGGATGGAGCCATGTGGCCCAATAACACATCGAACACATGTAGGCTTTCTAAGATAAAGATTACACATAGCACATTGGAGTTTATGGTGGATTGAAATGTGGATAACTAAAAGATGGGCAATGACATGTGGCACAACGGCTCATGTGTGACACTGTAGGTTGAATGGTGTATTATGCTACATGCACAGTACTTAGAAGATGAGCAATGGCATGTACATGACTATCATGTGAAGTATTGTATACAAAGAATTATCCTCAATTCCTCTTCCAAATGAGGTTTCTTAAGCATGGACAAGGAAAATAAAAATGACATTACTAAGAAATATATATATATATATATATATATATATATATATATATATGAGCTCATGGGAACTCCCCATGAGAGTTGCCATGAGCTCGAGCTATGTGGGCCACACCATGATGCGTGTCAAACATTTACTCCATTAGTTAGATGCACCATTCGATGGTAGGCCTAGGGCATAAAAATCAAGTCAACCCGTGACTTGTGTGGGCCACACCATGTACAAAAGTCAAGAGAGGTTACCCTCCATTAAAACATTCTTTGGGTCCACGGAGATGTGGCTCACAAATCCAGCCCATCCATTATGTGTCCCACTTGGATGAGGGGTTAGACCAAGTTTCAGATGCATCCAAATTTCAGGTGAGCCTCATCAAGTGCTTTGATATATTTTAGGCATGTCTTCACATGATTTTAGATAGTATAGCCCATCGGAGTTCTCATATACTGCTGATTTTTGGGATATCCTGTAATTTAAAGGGGACCCATTAAATGCACGGTGTTGATGTTCGACACATATCATAGTGGGGCCCACACAGCTCAACCTCACGGGGACTTCCCATTAGCTCAACCGTATAAAACCTTTTCCCATATATATATATATATATATATATATATATATATATATGAAAAAGTAATATGCGTTCAAGTTGATGGGTCCGTAGCATGAGGTTGAGCTGTGTGGGCCCCACCGTGATACATTTCAAACATCTACCCCATCAGTCAAATGCACCATTCCATCGTGGGCCTAGGTCTCAAAAATCAAGTCAATCCGTGACTTTTGTGGGCCACACCACATACAGAAGTTTAGAGGGGCCGTGCACCATTAAAACATTCATAATCATTTTTTGGGGCCATCGAGATGTGGTTTGCAAATCCTGCCCATCCATTATGTGTGTCCCACTAGGATGAGGGGTCATACCAAGTTTCAACATCATTCAAAACTCAGTGGGCCCACCAGGTGCTTTTATATGTTTTTGGCATGTCTTCACATGATTTTAGATGGCATGGCCCACCTGAGTTCCATATACGGATGATTTTTGGGATATCCCATAATTTAAAGGGGACCCATCAAATGCACGGTGTTGATGGTCGACACACATCATGGTGGGGCCCACACAGCTCAACCTCATGGGAGCTTATGGTGAGGTCGAGTGCATAGACCCTTTTCCATATATATATATATATATATATATATATATATATATATATATATATATATATATATATATAGGGAAAAGGTACAATCCGCTCGAGCTCAAGGCTCCATCCCATGCGGTAGAGTTGTGTGGGCCCCACTGTGATGCCTTTCGAACATCTACCCCATCAGTCAGATACGCCATTCCACCATGGACCTAGGTCTCAAAAATCAAGTCAATCCGTGAGTTGTGTGGGTCACACCACATACAAAAGTGGAGAGGGGCCGTACAACCATTAAAACATTCATAATTATTTTTGGGGCCCACAAAAGATGTGGTTTGCAAATCCAGCCCATCCATTATGTGTCTCCCACTTGTATGAGGGTTCAGACCAAGTTTCAGCAGCATTCAAAACTCAGGTGGCCCCACCAAGTGCTTTTATATGTTTTAACAGTGTCTTCACATGATTTTAGATGGTATGGCCCACCTTTTTTTTTTTTTTACACACGCACACACCCCCCACACACTCACGCCACACGCACACACACCCCACACGCACGCCGTGGGATTTCACCACCATGGGTACTCGAACCCTTGACCCACCCGAGTTCTGTATATGGCTGATTTTTGGGATACCCATTATTTAAAGGGGAACCATCAAATGCACGGTGTTGATGGTCGACATGCATCATGGTGGGGCCCACACAGCTTGACCTCACGATAAGCTTATCGTGAGCTCGAGCGCATAGTACCTTTTCCCATCCCGCGCATAGTACCTTTTCCCATCCCATATATAACAGCTATTCTCATATAAACGACGCTTCCTAAATTTATATTTCAACGAATCCAAACAGACCCTCGTCCATTTTCGCACCATGGATTCTTAGCATCAAAACAGGCTCTGCTAAATGCTAGAGGACATCAATTGGCAATTCATCTTTGATTGCATCCAATTTTTACAATGAAACACGCTTAAAACTAATGAATTATCAAGGACTGCATTGTGATAAATACACTGGACAATGGGATGAAAAAGGTTGTACCTTAATACGGTGGTTGGTGTAACAAAACTACAAATTATAATGCATTATATCATTGATGCACAATTGAAATACAATGCAATACATGCCAGGGCATGGTATCTTAATTCATCTGTGGGAGGACCGCGACTCCTACATAGCAAATAATTAAGGTGAATAAGGAGACGGTGGTTCACAAAATCAGTTCAATGCAACATGATGGACACCACAAAGAGCGGTGCAGCAACACACAGTAGGGTGCATGAAGTTTGGTTCGGGCGGTATACGGGTCTACCTGTATCTGTCCCCAACTATGGGGATAGGATTTTGATCCGTCTGGCTCAGATGCTTGAAGCTCTGGACCGGAATCAAGACAATTAGGACCTGTAAACTTTTAAGAATGGGATTTAGAACCAAAATCAGGTCATGATAAGGGAGAGAGATTGATGTTTCAGGTTTATATCTAGATTCGAGTTGATATCAGAAACCTGCATTTCTTCATATGATTTTTAAATAATAAACATGATAAAATAAAAGGTAAAAACTAGAGAAATTTATGTCAAATTCGCATGTTTTGAGAACATGACCCCACCAAATCAGGTAAGAATCTTGTGTACCTCAACCCGTTCCAAAATCTGCATCCAAATCCAACTTTCTATTTTTGGAGCAACATTGGCATGTTGCAGCTTACCAGCACGCAAGATAATGCTGCTCATCAGTGGGCCAGTTCATATTCAGGATGGGTGGGCTACCAGTTGAGCATCAGCTTGATTTCCAGGCCAAGTCATGTAAGACAACCCCACCCTCATTTTCTCCTTTTTTTTTACAATCATGGCAAGAGAAATGCTATTATGTGTGATTGAAAGTGGTATGCAGCAGACAAGATAATCAGGGCTGTTGAACAGGTGGGCAACCATGCCAATTGAAAGTGTGGGCTAATACATTGATTGGACAAGAAATGATGACTCAGTTGTGAATATTGCCATTGAATGTGGACCATTGCTTTATTAGATCCACCCATCTCTTCAGTCCACGAATTGGTTGACTACCACAGTCCAATCTCCTTGGCTTTTGGAGACGAACCCACCTTAATGGGGGTCCCCAAAAATAGCTAGCCTTGATCACCATACAAAATTACCACAATTAAAATAAGATGTTGAGGTGCATACATGGAGTCATGGTCGCATTCCTCTAACTGCAAATATTGCTTTTAACACAAACCATTCTCCAAACATAAACATAACTCAGCAGCAGCTAGCATTTCTACTAATCCAATAACCCAATGGCTATTTGTATTGCTTCTAAGAACACAATTGAAAGATAATCACCCTAACATAACAGTAAATAATTCCTACAGTACTTGAATAATTCAGACTCACCTACCCAAATGAAAAAAAGGGAGTAAATAATTCCTACAGTAGTTGAATAATTCAGGCTCACCTACCCAATTGATAAAAAGGGAAAAAGCACAGACAAAAATCTCTCCTCTCTGGAGTTCCCTTCTGAGAAAAAGCTGTTAAGTATGAACTCTCAACGGTTCGCCTTGGCAACCCGCTCGATCTCATCTTTCTTCTTAATTGCATAGCTGTTCAAAAAAAAAAAAAAAAAAAAAAAACCCAAATAAAATGGCATCAGTAGATAACAGAGAATTATCTTTGCCAAGGAAGATGGAGATGCTTCCCACTACCTGTTTGAGGACCCTTTTGCCGCATTGATCAGCTCGTCCGCCAAGCACTCAGCTATGGTCTTGATATTCCTAAAAGCACTCTCGCGAGCACCAGTTGTGAGAAGGTATATTGCCTGGTTAACACGTCTAAGAGGAGAGATATCGACTGCTTGACGCCTTACAACACCGGCAGAACCGATACGGGTCGCATCTTCTCTTGGCCCACTACAATGGACAAATGCAAATAAGAAAGAGATAACCATTTGCAAACGCAATCACTTTATTGTGATAGCCTCCTATATTGTTATATAGTGACACAGGAATTAAATGATCCACCATTTGTGGGGAATGGATATTATTGGTGCCCTTGCATCCCACTGTTTAATGGTGGATCCTCAGCCCAAGGATCATGTAACTCCCTTCTGGATTGGTCCTATAACATGGATGGTGCTCAATAGATAATCGTCGTCATCATATCTTTCTTCCAGATATTTTGGGAGCCATCTAAACATGTTTTTTTGTTTTTTTTGCAAGATGATGACTTTATTGGGCTGAAGCCAAAAAAAAAAAGAGAAGAAAACAAGGAAACAGACAACAAAAGCACTAAACACGTGTTGTTTTGTCAATCATTCTAAGGTGGAAGTATTGGATCCCAACAACTCTACATGCCGCCAGAGCTGCCCATCATGTGAAGTGTTAGATACCAAAACAAGGCCGGTCAACTAGGCATGTGATTCAGCGTATGAAAAAGGGGGAAAGGTAAAAGAACCCAACCATTGTTTTTTAGCCATCCATTTATTTTACACTCTGGAGTATCCGATGAGTGGCCTAGCTTGATTCTTGGGAGCATACTGTGAGGCCAACAGATGGGCTGCACAGATGTTCCACACAACAGCCAGCTTGGTACTAGAGGCATGTGGAGAGGCTGGGGTCCACATGCATGTGGAATCAGCAATGTGTAGAACCACTCTGGATCTAAAATAGAGAAAAGAAGAAAAAAACTTGGAAGTGGTACAGAAATCCATGTGTGGTATTGATCCTTGGGGACGGTGATGGCAAATGGACAGTCCCAGTATCATCAATATGGACAAGTTCTACAATACAAAAGAATGAAAACCCATTTTACCTGTTGATCACTGCATCCACAATAACTTGGATGGGGTTGAGGTCCGTGAGGAGATGGATAATTTCCATCGAATGCTTGATAATTCGGACAGCCATCAGCTTCTTTCCATTGTTCCGGCCGTGCATCATCAGTGAATTTGTCAACCTCTCCACAATAGGGCATTGGGCCTTGCGGAACCTTTTAACTGAGTACCTTCCAGCAGTATGCGGGACATAGGTGGCATGTTTGGACACGGACACACCAATGTAATCAGCCAAAGATATGTCACCAACCTGCAGGAATGTTCAAATGATGAGGACTTTTTTATTAACAAGAATATAGACAACAGTTCATGGGCACCCACATGCACAAGAGGGAAATGGGGGATTCTATACTCCAAATTGTAATGATAACTGCCAGAAAAGGGTACAACCCAATCAAGAGTATTCTTGCATGCAACATATTATGTGTAACCCTCAAGTCCTTGAGGAATTTGGCATGACAACAATAATAAGTACCTTGCAAGGGGCACCATAAAATTTCTCATATGATGTAAAGCAAAGATTGATTTTTCTTGTGGCATATAACCACATTTTCTTAAACATTAATGCTGGTCAACATAAAACAACAAACCAATTGCCATTGTAACCATGCATCATCCAATGAGAACTTGGCTGGAAATATCCCATCATCATGGATTTATTACGAATATCCTTCAAGAGAATGGATTTATTAGAAACAAAGCTCGTCACTTTCTATATGCAAAGAACAATCACTTAACACAACCAATAAAGATACTAGCAGATATCAAGACATGTATAAAACAAAATAAATAATATAAACCTTCATATTTAAGTATTTAAATAAATAAATAACTTTGCCAAGCAAAGATGTATAAATCAAAAAATCACGACACACATCCAAAACAAAAGTTTTGAGCTTTCATTGCCAAAATAGAAGTCAGGTTCAGCCATACAATAAATGGAAAGCTATCATCGAGCAGTTGTTATTACTTATTGTCTTGGTGAATATTGTATTTTAATTATTATCATCATCACAGTTTTCATTGCCATCAATGAACAGGCACATAGAGGTTTGCTAAGTCACATGCACATACAAGTCAGCTAATGCACACACCAGCACATATGCTAGACTGGCAGATAGGTGAAATATCTAAGCCATCCATCAGAAGGGAGAAACTGCTATCTGATTTACTATTGAAGAATCAGGTCAGTCCGCTAGCCAAGTGGGCCACAATTAACTGAACAAATGTATTGTTATGAAAAAATTAACCGGATCATGGCACACTACTGGATGGACCACCTTTATCTTCGGGAAGTAACATCTACATGAGGTGGGCCTGATGGATGGAATGGATATTACACCTGTCTGCCTCACCAGAATATGTGGTGGCATGTGCATTAGCTAACAATACATGTGGGGGAGTTAACAAAGCTCTCACACGCGTGCACACATACATAAACATACATTCATCTTCATCATCATCATCAAAAGCATCATAGATTTGTTCCATCCATTTGGGGTCAGCTTTATGAATCCTGCTTCTCCAATCATCGAGATTTGAGACATGATTTCTCGTGGCTGCCTGCCAAAAGTTCGGAGATTGGTTGTCTAACTGACATCATCCCCCCTCCTTTCTACAAACTGGGAGGGCATACCAGACAAGAGCATCCAACATTGCAATGATCAACATTACAAAGCAGCAGTTACCTATAACAACTATGGAGGGAGGGGAAGGACTAGTAGATAGTCTTCAACTACAGAGGAAATGTAACATTTATTTTCAAGCAATGTTCTTGTAGCAACTAAACATACATGTGGAGCTGACAAGTTTGTGATCAATATTGTCGATATGGTGGGCACTCATCATGGATGGAAAATACACAAAAATCCACTCATAGGATTATCCTAATTCGTAATTGTCCACTTAGTCTCATCTATCTCTATATTAAAAATGGGACATTGGCTGTAAGTAAATGTCCATTTGAAAACCACCAATTATTGGCTGGGAATATCTGATCGTGGAGATATTGGGGCCAATCCCATGACAAAGTGCATTCATATGAATGGATAAAATTACCATACAGTGGGACCAGTGTTTTCATAGCGTACATGGCATAGCAGTAGCGTACGCTACATAGCTAGTGTAGCTACATCGCATACATAAGTAGTACATTTCCCCAGTCGTACACACTACAGGGGTCATAGCGTACGCTACAAGCTATGTAGCATTAGTGTATGTACTGTACGCAACACTTTTTTTTGTTAAAATGTTAGTTACAGTTTTTATGTTGTAGGATAGGGGTTGTTTGTGCAATTATTTTTTTTCTTTTTCATTTTTTTTAGGTAGGCTGTGGCGGTGTGTGTTTGTCATCCATTGTGATTTACTGATTTTTTAAAGCATTTTATATTTTTTGCTTTTTTCTTACTATCTATCATATTTTTCCTGTTTTTAAATTAAAAAATAGAAGTACCGTGTAGGTTAGACTACACGCTATATAACTTACACAACACATTAGAAGGTTGAACACTACGCAACACACTACCACTATTTAAAACATTGGGTGGGACTACCCCACCTGTAATATCAGCAGGTGGCTGCTTTAGATCAAACATCATACATTATCTCTCAATCCAATTGATTGGTCCCCAACAGACATAGATACCTTTAGTTGCCAATTCGACATACACTTTTGTAGAGATTGTTTTGGAAGTTAACACTACCGGGGATTGAACCTCGGACCCTGGATCACTCACACACACGACATTGTCTCCAACAGCTCGTCTAACGAGTGGGAGACACATTGTTGTAGAGTTTATCCAACATTACCTCTGAGACTTCATCGTTCCTACGTAACAGTTGTTAAGGGAATGCCACATTCCCTACTTTGCATAGAAAATGAGAAGAGGTGATGTGCCTTTTTGTGCTTATACCCAAAAAAAATGGTCACACATATTTTACATAATGTAAAACTAATTTATGCTGTTTTCCAACTATGAAAACCTCAAGTGCAACCTAATGATACTAATAGTAACATGTGAAACATTTTACTGTAGGCATAGGAGTTAGGTAAAAGACCTTTCACCATCAATCCATCAATGTGAAGAAGAAAATCCAATAGGGAAAATCCTCTGATCAGTATATTTTTGGGTTATGCTCCATCCAGGAACTGATGATTTGGAGGGTCCAGATTGGTGTGGATGAATGATATGATACGGTGCATGAGTTGCAGTAAATTGTGGGAAACACAGAATCTTGATTTTATGGAAGGCTGAAATGCATCCCTCCCTCTCTCAACATGGCATTTTCATCAGCCAAGGAGAGATACAGTGCAAAGTCCTCCATGAGGCCCAGTGGTGCCATGGTGGACCACTGAATGTGGCAGGCCACTGTGGACGTCAGATGGCCCCAAAACCACCCTGATCAGATGATAGCAGCAATCTGATCAAGGGCTTGCAAATTAGACAGAAATTGCATTTTCAGTCTCATCATCCATCCTTACAGACAAGGATCAGATAGCCAAGATGGTCCAATCAGCCATTTTGGATCCACACGCAATCCACAGTAGACCCCTCCAGCCCTCCTATCCAATGGCCATTGGAGATTGCTGGTGCACTCACTTGGGACCCTAATGCAGGTAGAATCGAAGAGATTGAAACTAATCACATAAAGTGAATCTCATTTACCAGGTTTCAAGCACAAAGATGATAATACCGCACTATTAGAAGAAAACCCCATCACAGGTAATTCAAAACCATAGAATCTTGTTCATATAAATAACCTATTAGCCTATGTATATAATGAAGTACATAGGTTTCCATGTGAAACTCAAGACTATTCCTAATTGGTGCGAACATACTCCTAATCATATGCGACAAAAGGTATGGGAATTTCCCATAGGGCCTGTTTCGCTGAAAGACAATGTCAGGAAATGATGTTCCTGAGGAACGTTGTTTTCGTGGTTGTTTTTTTTTTTCAAATTTCTTGGAAATATAATTTCTGTTTTTGCCTAATTTCAAGGAAAATGCGCAGCGTTTGTTTCCTCACCCAGATTTGAAAAACGGTGTTTCAAAAACCATCACATGAAATCTATGCTGTCCATCAGGTACACTATCCCTTGCTTGGCCTAGATCCCAAAAATCAGGCTGGTTCAACACTCACGTCGGCCACCCAAAAAATCCCTAAAACCTATAAATTCACATGGTGTGGCCCATGAGTTTTAAATAGTAAATACTGTGACTTTTTGGTAATTCATTCTTCCTCATGATGCACGTCAGATGAATCGATTGGATGGCATATAAAAACTACAGTGGACACCACACAAAACTAATGCTGCATGTCCCATCCACACAGGCTCTTATGGTATGGCCTAATTAAGGTTTGGATTACCGTGATTTTGGGGTTTAATGGTTAAAATGAGGAAGTGTACTGGATGAACGGGGGTGGATTTCATGAAAGTTACTCAGATGGCAACCCAGCACATGTGTAGGATATCTGAGCGATACATCAGGTGGGTCCAACCTACTGGACATGTATGTAAACAGTGGACTGATTCAAAAGATTTGCTAAAGGTCCACGTTCAAGCTGCTCAACGAGTGTACTTTTTCTTACTCAAATCATCTTTATGGTGGGGCAGCCTGGAGTCCCCACATGTTCAGTAAGTGGGCATGAGTTTATCTTGAAAGTGGGTTAATTGTGTGACACGCATGTCAATCCCCATGTGTGAGATGGGCCATGGATCAAGATGGACCAATATGCTAATGTAAAATGATCAAATGAGCTACAGTCACAGATTATGAATGCTATTTATGCAACAGTCAACCATATCATTTACATTTTCTATAAAATTTTGTTCGCCAATCAAGAGAAGTGGAAACAAACCAATTTCCACAAACTCTGTTTTCTTTGAAAACAAACAATCAAAATTCGTTTCATTTCTAACCCATTTAGCTCTATGGGCCCCACCATGATGTGGGACGGGCATCCACCACATCCATCAGATGGATCCTCCTCCCATGGTCAGCAACAGGCCCAAAACTCAGGCCAACCAATGACTTACTTGGTCCACGCCACAACGAATAGTTGAGAGTGAACGACCTACTCATTAAAACCTACCCGATTGTTTGTGGCCCGTTTGTGGGGCCACGGAGATGTGATTCAAACATCCGATCCATCAATTAAATGTCTCCAACCTGGATGAGAGTATCACACCACATCTCATGCCATTCCAAAATTCAGGCAGGCCCCACCCATGTGATTTTAGATGTTTTGGGCATGATTTCACACGATTCCAAACAATGTGGCCCACTCAATTTCTGCATATGGCTGATTTTTGGGAGATCCCATATTCTTGAGAGGATGCACCAGATGCACGATTCAGACGTCTGGCAGACATCGCGGTGGGGCCCCAAGAGCTCGACTTTATAGAAAGCTCCCATGAGGTAGACCTCATAGTTGCCTTTTCCCATCATATCCAACTTACTAAAAACTAAACTCTTTTCTAGAATAAGGAAAAAAAAAAAACCGATTCCTGCAAATATCCAAATTATACTAAGAATCAAGAAAAACAAGCTATTATCTAAGGGATCTGATCGCATCGTCCCCCACATACTAATTTCCACCGTAATACAGTTAAGAAAAATTCCAAACGGAAAAAAATCGGATATTCATCAGAAACAAAGACAATGGCAGACCACTATAGCAGTAAATATCCCGAAGAATATAAATACAGAAGCAATCCAAATCTTTACATCATCCCATCCAAACATGAATAGTAACATTCCTCTGAGAACGATTTTCCATATGAAATCACGCCAAACGAAAAACGGAAATTGCGAAGAAACAGATACACACACAAACACACATATATATAGAGAGAGAGAGAGAGACCTCGACTTCGTCAAAGGACCATCTGTTGAAAAGCTTCACTTCGGGGGGAGCTGCCGTTGCTGCCGTTGCCATTCCTTCTCTGCTGCTGTGAAGACCCTAACAGTGCCTCTCTCTCTCTCTCTGTTGAGGAGGCCTCTCTATTGCAACCAAAACCCTCTATTGCAACCAAAACCCTAATAAGGGCACCAGGGACGTAGATTACGGAAAAACCCTTGTTTTCCAGGAAAATTACCGTGCTGCCGCCCAAGATCCCGTGTACGCATGGGCCGGACTCTGCTTCGGTGGATCCGGTACCGTGGAGTCCACCGTGATGTGTGTGTTTTATATCCACACCGTCCATCCGTTCTTGAGAGCTCATTTTAGTGTATGAACCTTGAAAATAACAAATTAAAATCTCAAGTGGACCACACTAAAGGAAACAGTGTTTATTGAACTCCTACCATTAAATACTTCTTGGGGGCCAAAAATATTTCGTATCAAGATGATATTTTTGTTTTACCTTCATCTAGGTTTATGTGAAATTATCAACAGGTTTGATGGCTAATAAACATTACGGTGGGCCCTAGGAATTTTTTAATGTTGGGCATTCAATTGACACTATTTCCTTTGGTGTGGTCCATCTGTGATTTATATCAGCTTCTTTTTTGTTTTATTTCCATAAAATGATCTTGGAAAACGGATGGACGGCGTGGATAAAACACATACAGCAAGGTGAACCCACAGTTCCGGATCCACCGACGCGGCGTCCGTTCGGAACCAAGAGATGGGTGAGGAAATTGGATTGCGTACTGAGATACTCAGTACGCTCTTATCGTTCCGAGTAAACTCAGTTGGGCCCACTTTGAATGTATGAGGTCTATCCACGCCGTCTATCCGTTTTTCCATCTAATTTAATCGGTTGAGCCTAAAATTGAAGCATATCCAGAGATCAAGTGAATCATACCACTGGAAACGGTGGGGATAATGATTTCTACCATTGAAACCTTTCTAGGCCCCGCAGTGATGTTTAATTGTCATCTAACCTGTTCATGATATCATAAAGATATAGATGAAGGGGAAAAAAAATATATTATCAATCTAAAACTTCCGTAGCCTTCAAGAAATTTTCGCTAGACATTCAATTCAATTGTTTACTGTAGTGTGGTCCATTTGAACATTTAATATGCCTACGTTTTGGATTAAAACCTAAAATTATCTATTAAAATTGATGGACGGAGCGGATAAAGTATGAAAATCATGGTGGGCCCAAATAGTTTACTCTATATGCTAAGCGTAGTAAGTTACCGCGCAGTCCGCTTCCGTGGGCGAGACCCTAGCTCTTATCGTACCGAATAAACTCTGCTAAGCCAACTGTAAATATAGTGATTTATCCGTTCTGTCCGTCCATTACTAAACTCATTTAAGGAGTTGAAATGAAAATTAAAGTACATGTAAAACCCAAGTAAGTTATAGCATAAGAAACATTGGAAATAATGATTTTCACCGAGGTTTCATAGTAATATTTATTTATCATTCAATTCATTTATAAGATCCAAAATTACATGGATGACGTAAAAACACAAATATAAGATTAATCCAAAACTTCAACAGCCTTAAGAATTTTTAAACAGTAGATGCTTAATTCACATTATTTGTGGTGATGTAATCTGTTATGGGAAGATCCGAGCCCACGATACAACGCCTATTCGAGCGTCAGTCTGAGCCAAAGCATGATTCGTCCAACCTGTTTCGAGCATTACATGACAATAATGAGTCGGGAGACACGACCCGTCCGAGCAGCCGACCCAGTCAAGATGCGGTTCGAAACAGTCCTTATAATCCGATTGGATGACATGCTTAGCACAGTCAGCCTTCCCAACTACAATGGGTCCGACCTAATAAGTCGGATCGGATATAGCTCTAGAGGTTGCATCATTTACCTAGTGGTTGGATGAACCGAGCCGAGCAGACGAGTAGTGGCATACGTCAAATACGGAAGTTGTTATTACTGGTCGTGCCCGATAACTTCGTTCGCAGATACATACTACTCACGTGATACGTTGCGTAAACAGTAGATTACGGGCAGTATCTCCATGATCCAGGAATCCCAGTGATCGTGCCGAGATTATAGGATTCAGACAATTCCACAGGCAAAAATAAATATCACCCGACGCCATATCTACATGTACGCGATAGCAAGTGCTCTCTTTCTCCTCTACTCTCTATACAAACCCTGATTCTCTTGTCCTGACTTAGGCATCGGAAGGTCTCCCGGCTTAGCTAGGGTCACCTTTACCTGTTTCCTTGGTGCAGGTTCCAGAGATGACATCTTGAGACGAAGACGACGTGGAGGGTGGCCAACCAAATTTTGACATCAACATAATCCATTTGAACTTTGGATATACTAGGCTCAATCAATAAAATTTTATGTTAATATGGTTGAAAAGAAGTGAATAAAATATATAAATCATGGTGGACCCTCAAAGTTTACTCAATATTCTTAGTATACTTAGTTACTCATGAGGGCCTAACTCTACCTCGAAGTATACATTATAAATCCACGCATTAATCTCGTTTTTCAGGAAAAGAAACCGTGGTTAATGACCATTGAGAGCCTTCGTTGAGCTACAAAAGTTTTATATGAAGCTAATAGTTATTTTTCTCCTTTCACACAGATCTCTATGACATTATTAATAGATTGGATGGTCAATAAACATTAGTGTGGTTGCTAGAAAGCTTTTAATGATAAGAGTTCAATAACTACTGTTTCCTTGGTGTGGTTACCTCAAAAATTAAATCGCCTTCATTTTTAGGGTAATATATTAAAATATTCTGCAAAAATAGATGGACGGCGTGGATATACAATGTATGGATCGAGTTGGGCTCTACGGTCAGGCTCTCACCCAAGTTGCATTCGCACGGAAGCGGCTTACGTGTTGCGTAAGTACGTGAAGACTACCGAGTAAACTCGGTGGAGCGTACACTGAATTATTTATTTTATCCACTCCGTCCAACCATTTTACCGGATTATTTTGGGACTTACACAAAAAATATAAAGCATATTCAAATCTCAAGTTGACCACACTACAGAAAACATTGTAAATTGAAAGTCTACCATGGAAAACATATTGAGGGCCACTGAAGTTTCCTATCAAGCTGATATTTGTTTTTTATATTCATCCGTTTCTTTGTGATCTTACGAAAAGGTTGGATGACAAAAAGTCATCACCGTCGTCGGCCCTAGGAAGGTTTCAACGGTGGAAATCACTATATTCACTGTTTCCTGTGGTATGGTCCACTTGAGATTTGCTATATTTCAAATTACGGTTCAACCCCTGAAATGATCTTTAAAAATGGATGGACCGCGTGGATAAATCACAAACATTGGAAGTGGACCCAACAGAGTTTACTCGATGAAAGCCTGCCGAGTAACTCAGAACGCAATCCGATTTTCATTCGAACGGTGCTCCCCTTCCACGTGCCAAGACAACGGATCGATGCTCCGGATACCCAGGGCGCGAATTTCCTACAGCATTGGTTAGCAGCAGGACCCCGTAACCCAAAGCTCTCTGGGGCCCACCGTAATGTTCCTGTGACATCCACGCCGTCCATCAGTTTCTACAACTCAGTTCAGGACATCGATCCATAAATGAGATACGCCCAAACTTGATCCACACCATAGGATGGCAACGCCCATAATTGAAATCTTCCCGGTGTAGAGGACTGTGATGACAATATGCCATCCAACCCGTTCATAAGGTGAATCCCACGAGGATGAAGGGAAAACAAAAATATCAGCCTCATCCAAAATTTCTGTAGGCCTCAGGGAGGTTTCAGTGGTAGGCATTCAATTCTTACTGTTTCTTCTGATGTGGCCCATATGAATTATGAATCTACATCATTTTTTAGACCATGTTCTCAAATGATTTGATGCAACGAATGGAAGGAGTGAATATAACACATACATCATGGTGAGTCCTACAAAGCTTTGGGTTACTGGGGTCGGGCGACAGGACATCCTCTGACGGATACCGTGGCGTGGCCCAACACTTTTACAAAATCCTTAGCAATAACGAACTGGGCTTTCTTGAACTCACACGTGACTTTACACGTGTCACATGTGCAAATTGTGCGGCGGTGTGGATGGGTCCACGCCCTATCCACGATAGAACGGACGTGCACCACAGCGGAATTTCACCACCATGAGTAATTGAACTTATGACGTTGTGTGAAAACTCGTGTAAATCTAGCGCCCTAGGCCTGAGTAAGGACCTACGATTAGCTTCACTTAATATTAAGAATGAGAAAATTCTCTTTCATGTTTTCTAAATCACTAATATCCCATATCCCACCGTGGGATTGTGCCCAAAAGGTCTCTTAGGCACAACAAGTTACATGCAAAGAGGTACGATACAGTGAAAACTAGGTGATAGCATTTCCAACAACACAATGGTTTTGTATTTAGAACAATTCGTGCCTTCTTTACTTTCTGATGTGGAGCTAATATATAAAGAGAAGTGGCCTGGATTCTATTAAATAGTCCAATCAATTCAATGTGAATTGTGTGGTACGCTAATAACTATCTCATGCTAACATGCAAAAACCGCAGTGATTGGATGATCCAATTCATCCTTAATTTGATATTTTATAAAAGGAGCAATTAAATAAAAATTTGAGGACCTATGCTAATGTGAGACCCGACCCGAGTTCACATGTGTGATGTGTGTGTAAGTATGCATTCCGTCTATCTTGGTTCCGCGGTCCTACTGGTCGAATCTCGGCGACCCGTGACCTTGGATAGTGTTTGTAGTCATCTATAAGTCCAGTCATGAAGACCCGACTCAGATCGAGTTGAAACATATGTCATTGCGACCGCATCGTCGTCGCGGTTCCAACGCCGCGTCTTGTGCGTCCATCCGATATGTAGATCAAAAGTTGTGTACATTTCACTATATGACCATTGATTATGTGCCCCACTTAGGTGGAGTGCATGTGTGGACTACCACCTTCCTTAGCACAAGTTTCAAGGTACACTACCCACACACTACACGAATATCCATAACTAACACCACTAACCAAAAACACCACCGAGAGACCTTCTAAGCATAGCACTTTGTTATTGTCACCATAGGCCATTATGGTTTCTCTAACCAAGGAGAGAGAGGCCATGATTGCTTCCCTACAACTCTCTCTCTCTCTCCCTTCTCTCTCTCATTTTCTCTCCTTCTTTCTCCCTTGCAAAAATCCAGCACCTCTCCCCTCCATTCCAGTCCCTTCTCCTCTTTTTTCTTCTCAATCCCTCCATTGAAAACTCATCCCAACCATTGATTCATGTTGCTTGGAGCCTCTAGATGATGGTGATGTAAATTTCAAGTTTTATCTAGGTAGGTACTTTCTTCATCAAGTAAATGTTTCCTCTTCTCATGTAATCTATTTCCTCTCTCTCATTTGGATGTGTAGGACCCACCAATTAATGGTGGAGATCTTACACAACCATCTAGATGTGGCCATGAGGCCCACATTGTACATGCATGTCCATGCATGGGATTCTTCCCTTGATGGACCCCTTGCATGTGGATTTCTCTTATTTTTCTAAGTATGATGGGTCATCTAGGCTCTTGCATGTGGCTGGGATAGCATCTCAACCACTCATTTCAAAGATCTAAGCCATGCATCATAAGATCTAGTTGTACAATATGTTTATATTATTGTTTGTGGTTATGATTGTATGGGGACGGCTTAATAGTGGCGGAGCACTTCCTTCTCTTTCCTTAGTTAGAAATCTAATGATATTATGTGTGGTCTACTTAGTGGGCCTGGATTGTCCAAAAGAAAAAGCTTAGGAAGAAAGGGACATCTATACTCAATCTACACCATGGTTTAGATGCCTCTTTTTGCCACCTTAAATGTTCTTGTAAGGGTGAAAATTTGAGGGTTTGTTCTGAAAAATTGTGGGGCCCACTAAGGTGGGCCATGACACCTAATTTATGGGCCAATCACTTCCTTAATAGGCCCATAAATTTTATTTTATTCCATGCATGCATTGCTGTCCAGAAATTTCTGGACAGATTTTTTTGTTGGACTTGGGCTTGAAATTAGGACTGATTAGAAAGCCTTTTGTACCCATCAAATATATTTTTCTAAAATTTGGGGATCTCATCTTCATGTGCCCCAAATTTCAACCCCATCCAATCTTGATAGAGGTCCCAAAAGTGTGGTCCAAGTGGGGTGGACAGTCTGGATTTTCTGCACTGTTCCAGCAACATTCCACCCTAGACAAGTTGACAATTCGAAATTTATTAAAATATTTTTGGTTGTCTAAAAATTCTGAAAATTTACAGGAATTTGGTCCACCCTTGGTAAGAAATACCTGCAAAATTTTAAGGCCAATGGACCCCATTTGGGCATGTAAATGGGTGGTCCAATATAGTGGACTGCCAGAAACATTCTGCTGTGCAGTCCAGCAGTATAGTTCCATAAAAATAAAATTTTAAAAATATTTTCTCAGAAGGTGGGCCATATTTCTGAGCTCCATGTTAATTTAGGCTTAATGAGGGACCTTGGGTCTAAATTTCAGTAATTTTAAAGGCCCAGAATCTACCCATTTGGGTGGCCCAAATTTAGAACAGTTACATTCCAGCAATAGTTCATCCTGGACAGATTACATTCTTAAAATTTATTAAAATATTTTTGAGTGTCTAAAAATTGTAAAATTTACAAAGATGTGTCAAACTCATGTTAGGACCTACCTACAAAATTTTGGAGTCATTGGACGCCTGTACACACTATGGTGGTGGCTGGACCGGCCCACTATTATATGGTGTCCAGATCAGTCCGAGATTCAGGACAGATTGTTTTATTTGAATTAATTAAAATAGTTTTAGATGTTCAAAAATTATAAATTTTTAAGGGGGTGTGGTATACCCATGGAAGGACCACCCTATAAATTTTCAGGACCATCGGGCCTCTGTACCGACCGTGGTGTGGCCTGCAATTTGGACCAGTTTTGGGTCAAATACCCAGGCACACCCTTATCTTGGGTTGCTGGGCCTACATTCTAATGGCATGGCCCACTTGAAGTAAGTGTTGTATATCTCTCTTTTATCTGGTGGTGCCCACTATGATATATGTGGATCACTATGGGTCAATAACCCATCTAAATTAAATAAAATTCTGGACTCCAGCAGGCCCAGGAAATGGGTGGGCTGAAATTCCAACAATGGGCCCAAAATTTGTTACATGGTTGATTGTTTAGGAACTATTGTGGCATACCAGATTTGAGAGAGTGTTGCACACACTCCTTGCTTTACTTCCTTGGATATTTTGGGCTTAATGAGTGCCCCCTTGAGGCCCACCTTTGTGGTAGTTTTGTGGGCTAGCCTTAACCAGAATTTTTAATAGTTTTATAGGCTCAATGGGCTGGGAACTTCTTTCTTGAGCCCAAGATTGTGCAAGGGCTAACCTTATTGATTAACGAGCCTAATGGGCTGTCTATAAGCTGATCATGTATATTAATAGGCCTTAATGCCCTCATGAAGTATTTAATTGTAGGCTGACTTGCAAAGCCCACATAAATGCATATTATGGAGGATCTTGTTAAGTCTTTATCTGATGAGGTAAGGCCCACCTTATCGGTATAGGTCTCGCCCTTATGTATTCTTGGACTTATGGGCTGCCCTCAAGTCCACTATAATGTATGAATTGGATGGCTTTTGTTTTGGGCCATTTCTTTAGGGCCCATTAGGTGATATAATATATGCATGTTTGTATTAGCAAGTAGGCCTTATGGACTCAATTCTTTTGGATAGGCCCATTGATCTTAGGCCCATTGATCTTAGGCCTGTAATCTCCTATCTATTGTGATGGGCTTAGGGGCAATTATACACAAGAAGTCGGGCCATTGACTGCCCTTTAAACTGACCCTGTACTTGGGCCAAAAGTGAGACCCAACTCACTTGTGTTAAATGTGAAACTTGCCATGTAAATGAATTACTGGGCTGCCCATGAAGCCCACCACAATATGTAGAATTATGGCCTTTGTGGTTGGGCCCAAACCTTACTTGAGGGTCCACTATATGGCTTATGAGTTGGGCTTGGTGTATGGCCCATTAGGTCATGCATTGCTTGGGCTTTAGACCTTACATTATACGAGTAGTGGCGGGCTATCTCTTGGAAACCAGTTGAGGTTGGATGTCCTCTTGGGTGATCCTAGGGTAGGCCCATGGGTTCCTCTATGGATGGTTAAAGGCCCACCATAGACCCTTTACTGTTTATTTGAGGCTAAATATGGATGCATGTGGAGCCTACCTCAACACATGTTTGGTTCAGGTTGTCTAAGCCTTGGATTGCCTGATCATGAAGATACTCTCTGCCTTGGGTTGCTACTGGACTCCCAGTCCATTAGCAGGCCCACTTGACCTTTTCATGATGTATGCACACCCTCCATCTGGTGGGGCCCCCTGTGAGTATTGTTGGCCTTCATGAGATTATTTGACTAATTTCTAAACCTTATAAGGCCCAGGAAGCCAAACGGGCCAAAAGTTTATCAAAGGGCCTTAAATTAAAATTGTATGGTTAAAACTTTGTTTGGCTGTGGGGCCCACCATATTGAGAACTTGTGTACGTGTTACGTGCTTATATTTTCTTATAATCTTTGGGCTTAATCAATGCATTCTTTTGGGTCACCTTTAGTGATCACATGAGGACCCCATCTTAGATCAGATTTTTGGGGTATTCCATTGGCCCAGAGTGGGTTGGAACGTCCTAGCTTGACCCAACCATATATTGGGCCGACTTCCACCATTTTGATGGACTTGTGGGCTAAGATAAGGATAGTATTGGGCCCTTGGTTGCCCACTTAATTTGTTAGTTATTGGGCTGTGTAGTTGGGCCCATTTCCTCCAAACTTAAACTTATTTTCGAGCCGTATATTGTGTACGCGGGTTGCCCACCAAGTCCAACTTAATGCATGAATTCTATGGCTATTGAAAATTAAGCCTTGGGCCTTGATTTCTCTCTTGGGGCTCATGTTGTTGAAGGTGGTATTATATCATTTTCTCATGACATATTATGAGGAATATATATATATGTGGTTACCTTTGTTTTTATCTAAATGTAGGCATTAGGCCTTCTATCCATATAGTTCATGGTTGATATGCCTTTTTGGGGAATGACGGTTAAATGTCCTCATTATGGACCCCTCTTGGCCCAATTATATCTAAATGTGATTAGATGCTCATCTTAAACTCTTTCTAGACTCAGTTCTGTATTACTTAGACACATAGTTTGTATGCTTAGTCTCGTGGGCTACCCCAGGTAAATGGGCCCCCACTAGAGGTTAGATTCCTTAAAGATATTGTCTAAGTACCTAGTCTTGCTCCCTTCTTGGATAAGAGGAGTGTACTACTTTGTATATCATCGCATAATGCGTCTAGACCCATCTTCATGGCCCATGTACATCATTGTATGCTTGTTTGACACTATGTGTGTGTGGTCATATTATGTCATTGGGCATTGCATGATACTTTTCCCGAGGGACGTAGTATCCCCTCTTGAGCACGTTGGATGCTTCGGATTGATGCATGGTTGATTGTGTGATTCATGCATCTAGCATTGCATAGCATATGAGTATTATCGCCCTTGCTTCATCAGAGTTGTAGCCTCCACAGATACATCGTGGATGGCCATGTTTGGATACCGAAAATATTACTTGAGCATACCGGATGCATAGGATGCCCATGGGTGAAAATTTTAAAACTTATATGGTACCAAGGATCTGCTCCATCTCCGTGACCGAGTGGTATATATGAGCGCACGAGGGCCTTATACCGTTAGGCCGCGACTCCCACTGTCGTGTAGTCGGTTGGATATGGGTGTGGCCTTACTCGCCTGATGTAAGAGGGCATTGCTAGGCTGAGTTTGGCCAGCTCATGAATGGGTCCGCTACCTTTAGGCCTTGTTGGTGATTGGCTGTCCACAGGCGGGTAGTGAGGTCTCTTATGCTCGTTTGACTGTGCGGGGTCTGTAGAGCGGCAGTCATCCAGCAATGTAATAGACCCCGGTGATTTTCTTATGATAAAAATGTACTTGATATGTGGATTAGATATGAGCACTGACATTACTTCGCATTATTGCATTTGCATCGGCTGTGTAAGCCTCATATTGCATCGCCTTGGCATGGCGCTCAGTACTCATTGCATTACATTACGCATTGTACTATATAGCCTTGGTATGACTTCCTACATTATCATACTACCTTGGCATAGCTTCTTGTGTTCATGATCGCCTTAGTAAGGCTAGTGGTATTAGTATTGATCGTGACTCCCTTGTATATTCTCTATCTTCTTCTGAGCACCATTGTCACATACTTTCACCACCATCTAAGCTTTCTATAAACTTATGCACGATTGATGCGTGCAGGAGATCGTAAGTTGGTGTCTTAGCAGCAGAGCTTGGATAGGCGTGCGAGCCGAGGACCCAGTGTTGCAGATTCTCTTCCTTCTTTCTTCTGTTATCTTATGTATGTCCTTTTGGACCTGATGTAAGCTTGTAAAAGTTCAAATTTATAGTGAATTTTGTGATGTGTGCCTTCGTTATTCTCAGATTTACTTGCTGTGATCTTGAATATGCTCGTATTGGAGATGATTACATTGTTATAAAAATCCTCCTTATAGGATCCCAGGACTGGAACCTGTCTCAAGAGCCAAGAATGGGGTACTACGGAGGCTGTTGCGGCCAGAACCAGTCATCGGGTTCCTTGTGAGGTGTGATTACCGAGTCTGGGGCGTGACAGCTAAATACATCAATTTTCTTTTGTCTATTTTTTCTTAACATAGCTTAATTAACAGCTACCTAACGGCTTCTACTACAATACCTTAGGAGTAAAAATTGTCTTTTTTTTTTTTACAAATTTAATTTATAGATCATGATAGTCTAAGTTCTAACTTGATTTATCACAATTGACTCGATCTTTGCTTTGATAGGCGTATAAAAAATTTATTCTGTTTATCTTGTTTATTTATTTGATTATCTCGCCATTTATTGATTATAATCAATTCCAAATATTATTGAAATTGGCAATATTTTACCTTATTTAATTTAATTATGTATCTTTGCTCATTTGAAAAGTATTTTGAACTTAAAGGGTTAGTATAAGAACAAGTCATTAAGTCTATATATTCACATTTATTATCATAATACAAAAAGAATTTATTCAAAAGGATTAGCCCAATTTTCTTTCACTAGTAATTTGAATGAGGCATAACATTAGTGGCTAAGAGTATTATCAATCTTTGATCACAATCTTTAATTTGTCCCTCTCAAAGAAGAGGACACCAACAATTCAATTAACCCTTTAGTCAGGCATACTCACACATGTGTACCTGATTTAGACCTCAATCACATGAGTGGTCTAATTTGATTGAATTAATTGCAACGTTAACAACTAACTATGAATTGTTTTAGATGCTTTAAATAATTTACTTTTTTTTCAACAATTTTAAATGGATTAATTATAGATTTAATTATTAAGATTTAAAGCCAAGTTATGACAAAAAGAGGAGCCCATCTCATGACCAGTATATAAGACATGTGGAAAGAGGATGCAAGTTGCAAAACATTGAGGAGAGGGGTAGAGAAACAATTAAAAAATGGGAGTTATTTTTATTCTTGCAATAAAAGGGATACTTGATGCACATGAACAACTTAACCTCTTATTAGTGGATAGATGTATGATAATTTTGGACCATTGGATACTTTTAATGAATCTTCCATTAAAGGCCCAGCTAGTTAATTAAATCAATATGATGTTTTGGAGAATGGTCCATCAAGTTATAGATAACAATTTAAATGGTTGAGTTACCTGGATGCCAAGTCCATAATTTCTTCGTAATTGTATACCAACCGTTGTCATTTGCTACATCATGAAAAAAATTTCTTAAATGATAGTGACTTTTCTACCTTAGACATGAAATAATTGGACACCAATCAAGACCACAACTTACCCAAATGATTGATGGACCATAACCGAAAAACTGAGAAATAATAGTAAAGATGTATTTTCAGCCATCCATAGAACTAACAACAAGGAGATTTTTGCCCTTGGCTTAGCAAAGTTTTAGCAAGTTAAGAATCTAGTACTTACAAACACTTGTTTTTGTCCTTTGTCGCATTTCTTAATATTAGGCTTTGGGTCCCAAAATCAGCCAGATACACAACTTAAGTAAGCCACACTACAAGAAATAATGAGGATAGGGTCCCAACCATAAGTTTGTGTTGGGGCTAAGATGGTTTATATATTTCATTGAGCCAGTTCATCAAGCACAAATCACCGTAGTGAAATCCAAAACTTAGGTGGGCCACAGGGATTAAAGTTAAAGTTTCAAGTCTACTTTCACATTGTTACTACATTGTTGTTTTTTAACTTTATTGGGCTGGATATTTAGTTTAGAAGGCAAAAGTAAGGGTAATTGCCTCTGTTTTTTTTTTTTCCCTAACACGCACACACACCACCACACACTCATGCCATGGTGGGATTTCACCGCCTATGGGTACTCGAACCCTCAACCGGGTGTTGAAACTCCTGAGAGTCCACCACCCGATTAAGAATAAGGACCCAGTAAGGGTCATCACCTGCTGGACAAAGTGGATTCCATATATATAGTGGGCCCTAAGAGCTTCGTGATGAACCTGTTGGGGAAAAATGTGTCGGGATCGGGTAAAGTCCCGAGATTCGTAGAAGAGTAGGTCGGCTTTGCCGACACTGCCTGAAGAAACCGAGACAACACTGACAGGGCAGATGGCGGGCCGTCAGGTGTAAGCAAAGACGAGTAAAGTCGCTCTGTCAGAGTGATAACCTCGCCTGCATCACCCCACTGAAGGTCGGACGTGTGAAAGCCATTCAACCGATAGAGTAAAGATCCCTTCAGGGAGTTAATTCTGTCGGGCACGGCTCAGAACCCGTCCTCCTGCATCGGCCAAGACTCCCCCGGTGTCGGTCATGATCTGGCCGAGACTCCCCCGGAGTCGGTCGAGATCCAACCGAGACAGGTAGTGGCGGAACGAGGACAGATGCTGATCTACGAAAATTCAGGGATATTGATAGCGGATCCCGAGATTCTCGGGATCCTGAGCGATCGCAGGAGAAGAATCCTCCGAAGATAAGGATTGACAGATTGTATAAATCTCGAGGCTTGGAACAGTAAAAGGTACGAAAATACTAACTGAGAGAAGCTCTGAGCCATAGACGAGATTACTGACTTAAGCATCGGAGGTTCCCCGGCCCTAGCCAGGGTTCCCTTGACATTGTTTCTGTGCAGGTGAAGGAGGGTCTGTCGCCAAGGGAAACCGTCCCATAAAAATACTGCAACAGTTTGGCGCCGTCTGTGGGAAACGGACAAAAAGCCGCTTTCTCCAACCATTCAAATGGCAAGAACAAGAAGGACGGACCCAGATGAAGTGAGGGAGGTTGCCGCTAGCGTCGCTCAGGGAGCTCCCCCGGCAGCGCCGCCTGCGACTACAAGCCAGCCCAACCAAAGGAACGCATACCTGGATCGTGAGGTTCAGGAAATGCGTTCCGAGATGGCCACCATGAAACACATGCTGGAACAACTGTGCAATCAGCAGATGCAACGACAAGCGTCGACGCCAGCTCATCCACCAGCATCTGTAGCGCAGCCGCCCGCGCCACTGTCTCCTAGACGACCGAGTCAGCCCCGAGAACCAAGTCACCCAGCACCTGCTCGTTCGGCAACAGCCGTTCTGCCTCCCTCTGACCTGAGGCATAGAATAGATCAGAGGAGGCGCAGTCGGCTACCTGCAGACGCTGAAGAAACTGCAGAGAGCGCCGAACCCTGGAAGGCTGACATGCAAGACTTCAAAAACGAAGTCCGAGAGAAGATGGCGAAGGAAATGGCAGATATAAAGAACGGTCGGAACTCAGATCCGACCAAACACGAAGAAAAAGCCTCTCCGTTCGTGGATGAGGTAATGCGGGCCCGGTTGCCGGAAAGGTTCCGCTTACCCCAGATTACTCCATTTTCTGGGAAGACCGATCCTACAGAGCATCTTGAATGCTTCAGGACTTATATGGAATTGCACGACGCTTCGGATGCTGTTATGTGCCGAGCGTTTTCTCTGACCTTGACAGACGTTGCCCGACTTTGGTTTAAGCAACTGAAACTCGGGTCAATAAAGTCGTTCGCCGAACTCAGCGACGCCTTCCTTAGCAATTTCATTGGCGGAAAGAAGAAACTGAAGAGCCTCCCGCGCATCTGAACAACATAGTTCAGAGGGAAGGAGAATTACTCAAAGACTACATTAAACGCTTCAATTTCGAGTCTCCCCAGGTTCGAAAACATTCTGAGGAAACAGCACTCAACGCTCTCATGCAGGGAGTCAGAGACAAGCCTTTTTTGGCATCACTGGATAAAAACCCGCCTGATACTTTGGGTGAGTTTATGGTTCGATCAGACAAATACGCCGATGTGGAGGAGACGCGACTCCTAAGAGAGAAAAACCAGAATACGAAGCCATCGGCAAAAGAGTCGGCCAAAAAGGAAGCCGACTCGGCCGGAGGGAAGAAGCGAAAAGACGACCGGGGCCGAGACGACAGCAGGTCAGGGAAGCGACCCGACAAGAAATTCTCTGCATATACCCCGCTGAACAAATCTCCTGAACAAGTACTGATGGAGATCAAAACCGAGGGCTTCGTCAACTGGCCTCGGAAAATGCGAGGGAATCCTGGTCGTCGGAACAAGGACAAGTATTGCCATTACCATCGCAATCATGGTCACAACACGAGTGACTGCTATCATCTGAAGGACGAGATTGAGCGGCTGATTAAAGAAGGCCGGCTAAGAGAACATACAGCTGGGACCGACGCCGTCGCGGGACCGAGTGTAGAGCGGCCCCAGGAAGAAATTCAGACGATTGTCGGGGGTCATCGAGGCGGCGGGGACTCGAATAACGCCCGAAAAAATCACGCCAGAAGCCTCGACCGCCCCGAGTCCGAGGTTCTCCTGCTATCCCGGCCTCCCAAAGAGAAAAAACGAGAGAAGTATTGCATCTCGTTCACTGAAGAAGATGCTCGAGGCATTCATCATCCTCATGATGATGCGCTAGTAGTCACCCTCACCATCGCGAACAGAAAGGTGTTCCGGATACTGGTGGATACAGGGTCATCAGCGGACGTCCTATTCACTACAGAATTCGATAAAATGGACATAGGTCGGTCGGTACTACGGCATGTCCGGACGCCGCTCATCGGTTTCTCGGGCGGACAGGTACTCCCAGAAGGAATCGTCTCGCTGCCGCTCACCGCGGGAACTGCGCCCCACCAAAGGACCGGGATGGTCGACTTCCTGGTCGTGGACCAACCTTCAGTGTACAACGCCATCCTCGACCGACCGTCTCTCAGCCTCCTTCAGGCCATAGTGTCTACCTACCACCTCTCCATGAAATTCCTGACTGAGTCGGGAGTAGGGGTAGTGAAAGGAGACCAGCAAGAGTCTAGGAAGTGCTACGCCACCGCAGTAAAAGCCCCGGCAGAAATTTCGATGATCGAATCACTGGACCCGCGTATCGGGTTGCACGAGTGGGAAGAACCGATGGAAGAACTCATCTCGGTGCCGTTAACCGAGACGGACGTTTCAAAAGTAGTCCGAATCGGCTCATCCTTGAGCCTGCCTCTTAGAGAACGGATAATTACTTTGCTTCGGAGGTATGCCGATGTCTTCGCTTGGAGTCATGAAGACATGCCTGGGATTGATTCCTCAGTCATGACGCACCGACTCAACACCGACCCGACCTACAGGCCCATCCGGCAGAAACGTCGACCTCTCGGCCCGGAGAGGTACACTATCATAGGAGAGGAGGTCGGCAAGCTTCTTAAAGCCAAGTTTATCGAAGAGGTATACTATCCGGAATGGGTGGCTAATGTCGTACTAGTGAAGAAAACTAATGGGAAGTGGCGAGTCTGTATAGACTATACGGACCTAAACAAAGCCTGCCCCAAGGATAGCTTCCCTCTTCCTCGTATCGATCAGTTGGTTGATAGTACGGCGGGTCATGAATTGCTCAGCTTTATGGACGCCTATTCAGGCTATAATCAAATTGTAATGCATGAAAATGATAAATCAAAAA
The DNA here is from genome assembly GCA_037074715.1 of Magnolia kwangsiensis. Taxonomy (NCBI): domain Eukaryota; kingdom Viridiplantae; phylum Streptophyta; class Magnoliopsida; order Magnoliales; family Magnoliaceae; genus Magnolia; species Magnolia kwangsiensis. The sequence goes on from CM073571.1 coordinate 12,084,675, forward strand.
CTGCCTTTGTCACTGACAAAAGCCTTTATTGTTATCGAGTGATGCCGTTTGGGTTAAAGAATGCCGGAGTGACTTATCAGCGGTTGGTGAACAAAATGTTCTCCAGGCAAATTGGCCGAACGATGGAAGTTTATATTGATGATATGCTCGTCAAAAGTAAACAGGCATCCGACCATGAGAAGGACTTGGAAGAAATGTTTTTAATTCTGCATAAGTATAAGATGAAGCTGAACCCTAGCAAGTGCGCGTTTGGCGTGAGCTCGAGAAAGTTCCTCGGTTTCCTCGTTAGTCAGCGAGGAATCGAAGCAAACCCAGAGAAGATCAAAGCCTTACTCGAAATGGAGTCTCCCAAAACTATCAAAGACGTTCAACGGTTAACTGGAAGAGTGGCCGCGCTCAATCGCTTCCTTTCACGAGCCACAGACAAGTGTCTCCCATTCTTCAAGCAATTGAAGGGACAACAGACTATGATGTGGACGGAGGAATGTGAGAGAGCGTTTCGAGAATTGAAGGTTTACCTCGGTTCTCCACCGCTGTTATCTAAGCCCGAGCCTGGTGAAGTGTTATTGTTGTATTTGGCCGTGTCTGAAGCCGCAGTAAGCTCAACGTTAATACGCGAGAGTCAAGGGAAGCAGCTGCCAGTCTACTACGTTAGCAAAGCCTTGCTGCTCGCCGAGACAAGGTATCTTCAGCTTGAGAAAGTAGCCTTCACCCTAGTAGTTTCATCACGACGCCTTCGGCTATATTTTCAGGCCCACACCATCGCCGTTGTGACCGACCTACCACTCTGCCAGGTTCTTCAAAAGCCGGAAGCCTCTGGCCGACTTACAAAGTGGGCAGTTGAATTAAGCGAGTTTGACATACATTACCGGCCCAGGGCTGCTTTAAAAGGACAGGCCGTCGCCGATTTCCTTGTCGAAGTGGTTCCTAATCCCGATAGTCTGCCCGAACTAGAGGGAGTTAATGTACCCGAGGGTCCCTCCTCTCTCGGGCCTACGCCTTGGAAGCTATTTGTCGACGGCTCATCCAACTCGAAGGCAAGCGGGGCAGGGGTAGTATTAGAAACTCCCGATCAAACTTGTATGCAGTATGCCTTGCGACTCGACTTTCAAGCGTCCAACAATACAGCAGAATACTAAGCTTTATTACTAGGCCTTAGACTCGCCGCGAGTCTAGGCGCGACCCATTTGAACGTTTTTAGCGACTCACAATTGGTTGTTAATCAAGTTTCCGGCGTCTATCAGACTCGAAAAGAACAGTTAAAGGCGTACATGGAGAAGGCTAAAGAATTGATCAGCGGATTCCAGAAGTGTGAAATAATTCGAATACCCAGAACCGACAACGCCAAAGCTGACCTACTAGCAAGGCTGGCCTCAGCAGACGAGAAAGACATACCTCGGTCAGTTCTAGTTGAACATGTCCCTGAACCCAGCGTAAATGAGCCGACGGTCTCGATCCTGTTTCCAATCGATCCGGCGGCCGCTTGGTTCGACCCACTCGTCCGCTACCTTAACAATGGTGAACTGCCAGAAGATCGCGCCGAGGCACGACGATTAAAAACTCGAGCCTCGCGCTACACTATCCTCAACGGGATTCTGTACAAAAAAGGCTTTCATACTCCTCTACTAAGGTGCGTCGACTCCCAAGAAGCTGACTATGTCTTACGAGAGATACACGACGGAATATGTGGAAACCATTCGGGAGGACGCTCGCTCGCCAACAAAGTGTTGCGGTAGGGATATTACTGGCCGACCATACAACATGACTCCAAACGATTCGTCCAAAGGTGTGACAAGTGTCAGCGGTTCGCAGTGATCCCGAGACAACCCCCCGAGGAGCTGACTCCAATGTCGGGACCCTGGCCTTTCGCGCAGTGGGGAATAGACATAATCGGGCCCTTTCCATTGGGGAAGGACCAGACTAAATTTGCCGTGGTGGCGGTGGATTACTTCACGAAGTGGGCCGAAGCAGAACCGTTGGCGAAAATTACCGAGCAAAGGGTCACGAGTTTCATATGGAAAAATATCATATGTCGGTTCGGAATACCCCGGACGATAGTAATAGACAATGGCAGACAGTTTGATAACAGACAATTCCGGGAGATGTGCGGCAACCTCGGGATTCGTAATATATACGCCTCGCCTCATCACCCTCAGACGAATGGACAGGTCGAGGCGATCAACAAAATCATAAAGCAGCATCTCCGGACAAGACTTGACGAGGCAAAGGGAGCATGGGCCGAAGAACTTCTGAATATACTATGGGCTTATCGAACCACGGCACGAACCGCGACGGGAGAAACCCCCTTCTCTCTATGTTATGGTGCGGAAGCGGTCGCGCCGGTCGAGATCGGTATCAATTCAGCCCGAGTCAACTTATATGATGAACAAGAGAACGGTGAACTCCTCTCATTCGCACTTGATTCGTTAGAAGAAAGAAGAGAAAGTGCTCGACTGAAAGTGATGGCTCGACAGAGACAGGTGTCTCGGTTTTACAATCGTCGAGTCAAAGTCCGACGATTCCGAACCGGGGACATGGTCCTCCGAAGGACCTTCCCAAACACTAAGGAAATTGGGTCGGGTACATTAGGTCCGAACTGGGAAGGCCCCTATGTCGTCTCAGGTATCATCCGACCTGGAATCTACCAGCCGGAAGACCTGAACGGGCAGTTGTTGCCTCATCCTTGGAACGCCGAGAATCTTAAAGTTTATTATCCGTAAGATACAATCATTCTTACTGTAATTGAAGTCGACTCAATAAAAGCTCTATTTCGTGCAAGTACCCAATGTCGGGCCAGTTACAGAAAGTCAGTTACAAAAATTTTGATTACAAAAAGAAAAATACAATCCTAAGAGGCGCCCGAGGGACCGGCTTCGTCGGCAACAGCAACGGCAGCGTCTCCTTCAGCGGCGTCGCCCTCGGCAGCCTCGGCGGACGGACTGTCGACCTCGAAAGCGGAGAGATCGAGTTCAGGGAAGGCCGCCTTCATCTCCAGAACGCAGGCCTTGTAGCCGCCTTGGTAAAGGTGGTCCCTCTCTTCCTCAAATTCGGTAGACTTGAGGAAGGCCTCTACCGCTCGGTCTCGCTCCTCCTGGGCTCGACGCGTCTCTCCCTGGGCTTCCCGAACAAGCTCGGCAACCTCGGCCTTCGCGCGAGCGAGGGCGCCATCGCACTCGCCGTGAACCTGGAGAAGAAGCCGCTCCCTCTCCTCGGCCTCTTGAAGGAGCAGAGTAAGGCGAGCATTGTCGGCCTTCGCGCCTTCGAGAGCTGCGCGGGCGTCAGCGGCCATCTTCCGGGCGATAGAAAGATCACCGGTCATGATGCCGATTCGGCCCTCGGCGATCTCCCTACGGCCCTCAGCCTCGGCCGCGACCTTCTTCGCAGTCTCTGCCTCGGACGCGAGTTTCTGGGAGGCGACCAGCTCCGAGCTTGCCTTAACGAGGCAAGGCGCCAGCTGCAACACAGAGACGGTGAGTTGTCTTGGAAAACCTAGACAAAAAGCGACACAAGAATGAAGAAAATTTTACCTCAAAAAGCAGCCTCGCTGCATGCCCGAGGGTCTGGGCCATCGGAGCGTTGTAGTAGTTGGCAAAGTCTCTCTCGCTCCCGTGGGCAAGCGCCCAAGGCACCATCCCCGCAATAATCTTCGAGAAGGGGGACTCCGCCTGAGTCATCTCCCTTCTCGGGGACTCTTCACGAAGGGCCTCCCTCGGCCCCGAGACCTCCACTGCGGCGGGCCCCGACTCAGGTGTCGCCTGAGTGATTGGATGGATTGGCCCCGCTTCCTCGGCCCTCTCATCAGGGTCGGAGAGGACGACCACCTGGGGAATGGCGGGCTCGACAGCAGGTGGAGCGACCGTGTCCTTCCCCTTGCCCGTGATCTTCTGCTGCTTTGAAGGTCAGGACCCAGACAGCAGAGTCGATCTTGGGGGAGCCTTCACTTTGGAAACAGGCTTCAAGGCGGGTCGGGGCTCGGCCATGCTCTCTGGGGCAGGTCTCAAAATTGGGCGAGCTTCGGGGAGATCTGCAACAACAAGTGTAAAGGTTAAGAGAGCAAACCGAAAACCAAGGAGACAAACATAAGGAAGAGCGAAATACCCGAAACGAACGAGTCAAGACCGGCGAGGTGAAGACGCTCGGGTTGCAGGAGCAACTTCCAAGATCGCTCCGCCACGCTCAGCTTCTTCAACTCTCTTATCCGAGTCAAAGCCCCGGATTCGAGCTTCCCCCTAGTCTTCGAGATATCTGCAAGACACGGTAGAGTCCGGATCAGTGGAAGAGAATATATAAAAGGAAAATAAGAAAAGGGGAGATCAGTGAGCCGAGGCGCCGAGTCACCTGCTCTACGGAATGTGCGGGATACTTGAGGCTCGTACGGCCACGAGTCGGCCGACTCCCACCGACCGCACGCCCAAAACCACCTCTCCTTCCAGAACTTGTTCGAAGTAGGTGGGTCGGTTATTAGAGATCCCCCCTTGCCTCTCCACGCACTTAGAAAGTAGAGGCCAGGGAAGTTGGGGTTTGGTCGGACTTGATACAGGTAGAGGAACTCGTCGACCGTAAGAGAAGGTTGCTCTAGCTCGGACCAAAGCACGGCACACCCAAACAAGTTTCTCCACGCGTTTGGGACGATTTGGCCGGGGGCTATTTTGACTCGAGAAAGGAAGTCACGGGCGATGGGCTATAGTGGCAGGCGCAGGCCGCACTGCATCGAGACTTGGAAAATTGCTACCATCCCTGCGGGGGGATGGTCGGGCAAATCACCCGGACGAGGGAGATGAAGGATGACCGAATCAGGTACATGGTAACCAGCCCTGATTCGGTTTAAATCGGATTCGGTGAGGGTGGAAGCTACGAGACCGCTGGGCTCGTCTCCTTCTCCTTTCGAAGACGATCCAGAAGCCTCCGCAGTTCGCGTCACAGGGTACGGAACGGCCATTCCCTCACCTGTGACTAAATCGTCCTCTCCCTCTCCCTCCTCGTCCTCCATCTGGTCCGCCCACGGGTTAGGTCTCCCTGGACGAGTCACCAGAGATGTCCCACCGCTTGATGGACCTGTCTGGGCGGGATGCTCAGCCGAAGGGCTGCCGGATTCTCTGACAAGCCGAAATGCGGCGTCAGCTCCGGCGGCGAACTCCGTCAATAGGGATGGTGGGTCTGTAATATCCCAGAGGTGTTGGGACACGCCCTCATCTACTGACGTTTCCTCCCGAGGGCTTTGAGAGCCGTGTGCGGCCATTAAAGCTAATTAAAGGAGAAGGGAAAGACTAAAGACTCACCGAAGGGATCGACGGTGATTACAAGGAATGGCTGACGAGGAAAGAAGCGACAGCGGAGGAGAGGAAGAAGAGAGCGAAAATGCGCTCGGAATCGGACACGGACGGGAGGAAGGAGGACGAAAACAAAGTTCGAACCGTCCTCCCGCCCGGGCTTTTTATAGCCTTGCCACGTAGAAGGGTCATTATGGCTGAGGCGAAGCGACGTTCGCCTCGGCTCCCCCTTCCGACGTGTGGCGACTGTTGATTGATTGCGCTGAAATCGTGGCCACGCGTCCGCCACTTATACGCGGACGGAGCGAGTTGACGGCTGGCCGCACGTACGACCTTGGAAGGCGCAACGATGCACGCTAAGAACGACTCAATGAACATTAAATGCCTCATGATTGTCTCGGATGCTAACGCCAACCGACCGATAAAATCGTGCTCCTTGTTGCCATAGACGGCACCAGGAGCAGGGGGGCTCACTGTTGGGAAAAAATGTGTCGGGCTCGGGTAAAGTCCCGAGATTCGTAGAAGAGTAGGTCGGCTTTGCCGACACTGCCTGAAGAAACCGAGACAACACTGACAGGGCAGATGACGGGCCGTCAGGTGTAAGCAAAGACGAGTAAAGTCGCTCTGTCAGAGTGATAACCTCGCCTGCATCACCCCACTGAAGGCCGGGCTTGTGAAAGCCATTCAACCGATAGAGTAAAGATCCCTTCAGGGAGTTAATTCTGTCGGGCATGGCTCAGAACCCGTCCTCCTGCATCGGCCGAGACTCCCCCGGTGTCGGTCATGACCTGGCCGAGACTCCCCGGAGTCGGTCGAGATCCAACCGAGACAGGTAGTGGCGGAACGAGGACAGATGCTGATCTACGAAAATCCAGGGATATTGATAGCGGATCCCGAGATTCTCGGGATCCTGAGCGATCGCAGGAGAAGAATCCTCCGAAGATAAGGATTGACAGATTGTATAAATCTCGAGGCTTGGAACAGTAAAAGGTACGAAAATACTAACTGAGAGAAGCTCTGAGCCATAGACGAGATTACTGACTTAAGCATCGGAGGTTCCCCGGCCCTAGCCAGGGTTCCCTTGACATTGTTTCTGTGCAGGTGAAGGAGGGTCCGTCGCCAAGGGAAACCGTCCCATAAAAACACTGCAACAGAACCCATACCAAGATAAATACACATGAATGTTATGGCAAAGGACACCTAGACATGTATCTCAATCCAAGTCATCCAAATCCTGGGCCTTGTTGCATCCGAACAAAATAAATAAATAAAAATAACCGAATGGAAGATCTCAACCATCCAATTGGTGGCTACTAAAAGATCAAGTTAAAAATAAATAATAATAAATTTACTAGTTCAAATCAGCAACGATGTGTCCATTAATCAGTGGTTAAAACTTAAGATCATAGGATCATTATGATCCTCTCACTAAACTCCGTTTAAAATGGGGCCTACGATTTGGATGGTTTGGATTGAGCTTAGATGCATTCCACATGCAATCCTCAATGTTCTCTGCAATCAACGGAAATCTTAAACATAGATGTTTTATTGAGATCTTAGATGGGACTCAAATATCATATTACTACACTTGGGAGAATGATTTTGAGGACTTTGATCTTTCAAATTTTAAGAATCTTCAATTGCAAAGCTACATAATGAATATAAATCAGTATAATGAGGTGCATTGATATCATATAAGCATTAGCTAAATCACTGGACCAGATTACACATGCCAGGGCGGGTCAAGCACCATAATGGCTGAATGGGCTCAGCCCCGATTCCCCTCCCAACCATCCGATATCGCCATTCGTTCAAACGATCGGTCGCCTCAGCATATCTCTTCTTCCCAGTCTCGTCCCGATTCCCTGACCACATCGTCTCAGCCATTGCTGATGTCCGGGGCCATATCCGAGCATCCAACACCGTTGGATCGGCCTGCTCCGACCACAGGGCCACCTCACCACCCAAGACCAACTTGGCCTCCTCTTCTGTCAGTCCATACGTTATATCGTAGTCGTACACCCTCTGCCACGTCTTGAATGGGCCACACCATGATCCGCCGCTTCCACCCTTGTAATTGAACGGCTGTCCTGGATCGTCACCGATCTGACGATCGTAGCGGCTATCGTTGCCTATGAAATCACCGTGGCCGCAATCCAAGTAGTAGAAATCAGATGATGAGACGATCGCACGGTAACCAGCGGCCACGATGCGCTTAGTGTTGTTTGGGCCGTTGTTCCATGATTGTAGTATGGTTGTCTCAGTGGGGAGCATTGTGGGGTCCACCTTCACGGTGGAGTCCAGCAGGACATCTTCCCAGTACACAGCAGTACGATTAAGGGAGACAATGAAAGGGTGAGTGGTGTTGATGAAGATCTCGAGGAGCTGGCTGAGGGTCCCACCGTTGGACAGGAACTTTTGGACGGTTGGATCTGTCTTCCAGCAGCCAGGGATCACCTCATCAGCGCCTCCATGGTAGAAAGATTCTGGGAAGAGTGACGTGGCATCACGGATGACGTTCTTGAGGACCTGATAGGTCTTGGGGATTAAGGGGTTGAGGTGGCCGGTTCCCGGTTCAGCCGCGAGCCGGTCGGGCCACTCGCCCGGCAACCAGAACATGTTTGCACACGTGACAATCTCAGGATACGCCTCGGCCCATGATCCCGTGTGCCCTGCAATCCAACGGCTTAAAATTAGAAAAGCAAAAGAGCCAGATCATGGCCACCTATAAACGGTGCCAATCGATCAGGTTTGGACGAGTCTGTCTGAATTTGTGAGTATTAAATCTACTCCCTCAGTCCAACATGGGTGGGCCATGTCACCAATGAAAACGGTTAGGATCATCCCAAATGTGGCCCCTACACCTACAACCTAGATCATCAAACAAATGCACCACACTCATAGAAGGGAATAATCACATATATTTGAATCTATGGTACGTTCGAACTCTGTGGGGCCGATCATGATGTGTAAGTATCATCCAACCCGTCTATTAAATACTTCCCCATACGTTATGCCTACAACCCAAAATCTAGTTTCATCCATTACTCATGTGGGCCACACCAAAGGGTTGTGTATATCACGTCAATCCAGTCATAAGGTGAGGCCCACCAGGTTAAAGGGACAAACAAAACTAATGTAAATCCAAAACTCAGCAGGCGATATTGTATTAATACATAGGTCAACAAAGTTGATGATATTTTGTCCAGATAAGCAACCGAAAATCATCAGAAGTGGCGTTACTTTCCACCGTGCAGTAGTCCAATATAAAATAGGACTTTCCAAATTCCCGGGCCATGTGTCTATACACCATTGGAAATATGTATAGCAGGCACTAATTAAAAACGAAACGAAAAAACAAACCTCAAGTTAGGCTCTGATGCATGTGCATAGTTTAACCATTTTACAGCATGAAAATTGAGATGGCTGAACTTTAATAAAACATTTTCATTATATTATTTTAACCCATTTGAGATATAATCTCTACATACTTTACGTATTTCTGCTTGTAATATGGATTGGTATTCACGTGCATGTTTATAGAGTCATTTTGAGGTCTCAAGTAGGTTGGATTAGGAAATTTATTTTAAACGGGCTGCATACCTATTCATGAAGCATGATGTGATTGAGCCAGATGAGTCCAGATTGAAATTTTCATTCTAGATTAAAAGAAATTGTAATTCGATGTGTGCACCATGTATCGACCATAACTTTTGATACGAGTACTGTTACGAGATGCCATTCGGGACCAACTAACCACATGAGCAGGTCGCGCCACTCCATTTCATGAGAAATTGACTCACTTATATTTAAAATTATAGTTTACGTAAAATTTATTATTTTTAGTAAGCTTTAGGTTGGGTAAATCTCATTCAACTTATAATTTTAGCATATGATGTTTTCTTAGAACTTGTTTTTATCATGCTAGTAATTATTTTGGTAAAATTAAATTAGAATTACTATTTTGGATAAATTTTAGTTTAGTTAAATTGAGATTGTTAATTAAGATTTGCATTTTATTATTTAAAACATTTTGATTTTATTTTAAAGGATATCAATAAAAACATTTCAAAATTTTCTTTATTTTATGTGGATTAAAGAGTCATTACACCTTATAGATTCAATGCTAGCACACTTAAATTAGAAGGTGATCTTTATTATTATCTCTTTATGCTCTCCCATGTATCAGAAACCTCCAGATGAGTGTGCTTTCATTAATTTGAGAAGATTTGAGGTTATATAATATTATATGGCAATATATGCACTTGGAACCTAAGAGAGGCAAGAGAAGCTGAGTTTATTTTTTCCCCTAGTTTCTATTTTTCTTCCATTTTATACTTTACTTGAGAAGGAGTTTAGATGATTGAGTTATGGGTTTTGATCTTTATGTTTGTTGTTTTACAAAACGGGCCATACTACACTTCTTTAATATTGTAAATAATGTTTTTCTAAACTCTTTAAGTCTTGTATCCTTTGGACATGCGCAATATCATACTAGGCTAACAAAAAAAAAGAAAAAGATATGAGAGAGTCCTACACAAGATGGATTATGTAGGCACATTACAAGTGAGCCTTAAAATAGCTAGAACGTATGGTAATTATGTTGGAAATTTATATTTGGATACACTGAAAATATAAAAATAAATCGAAAATAAACTATTTCATTAGGCTGAATCACGTATAAAATATGTTGTCCTTAAAGCGTGATTCGCTCCCTTATCAATTGCTGATGGGTTACAGGTGAATTGCTTTCTGGATAAGCTAAGCCTTAATCTGGATCCAACGTGCAGTAATTACGATAGGTTTACTATGAAACAGTTATAACGCAGCAAATTCTTTCTTTCGACAAACTCAGACGGTGGAGATGTTCTAAGTATTTTAGAATGGAGTTATAAATTATATCTGATTTGATAGGAGAGATGGTGTGTTGAGATGATGAAATCGGACTGGAATGGTTCAATTTATATACGCATCAGGTAGTGGGCCATTGCTAGACTGCTATCAATGGTTCAGAACGTTTAGATTACATTTCCGACCGTTGATCATTAACTCCAGCCATTTCTAATCGTCGGATCAAAGGATCTGACCGTTGCATCATCATGGTCCATCTGTTTTCGGACTGTTTGGCTTTCAAGGAAGAGAGTCATTTTCAGAAATTGTTAAACATTTCGAATTTATGATATGACTGTTCTCAGTCCTCTACAAAACTCAAACCATTTCAGACCCCATTGTACACAGGCACAGACTAGACCCATCGCACCGCGATTGCGAAGAAGCAACCACTCTGCGACATGATGCGCATGCGAAGTGCAAAGTGCGTCATTTAGCGTCACTACAACCACACTGCCTCATTGCCCGTATCCGTGCCCGAGTGCGCGTGCATGTATTCCAGTGCCGCACAACCCGAGTATCACCTCCTCCAAAAGCTCCAAGTAAAAATACTCTTCACAACATCTCATATAAACCACAAAAGGATTTCAACTATTTCCAAGGTGGGATAAAGTGTACACCACACTTTTTAATTCAAAAAATTCAAAAAACTTTTGGTAAGAAAATCTTAAAATTTTGAATTTAAATTTTTATTATTTTGAAAAACCATTGATCATCAACAAATTACCATTCGAACAAAAGTGACCATTTCTCTCAAATGCTCTCAAACGCAAATATGCAATGCAATAAAATATGTCCAAAAACAGTTCAGTAGTAGCACTAAAAGTTTCACTCACCTGGAGAGTCGATTTCAGGCATGACTCTCACACCATTCTCCATCCCAAACTCGACCACACTCATCACATCGGACGGTGAATACTGCATGCTGGGCCCATACGATCCCTTCATCGCCAGGTCCGGCTCAGATGGCAACACCAACGGAAATGAATGCGAGTCCGTTATATGCCAATGGAAAACGTTCATCTTATTCGCACTCATCGCACTAATCGTCCTCATTATATCTTTAATACCATAGTAATTCCTCGCTGTATCGAGCATAACACCTCGATGTGGGAACAACGGTTCATCCCATATGTACAGACCGATTGGTACATTCAATGAAGTATGCTCCCAAACTAACTGGGAGAATGTTTCCAGGCCCCGCATTGCGCCCCATGCAGTCACAGCCGTTAGATTTGCATCGCCGGATGTGGGGATTGATAGCGAGTATGACTCGTCAACGCCATGCTGGAGAGGGACGGACAGATTGGCGACGTAGATCTTTAATGCTTGTAAATGGGGTGAGTTGGTTATGTTGATGGGTGGGCCACGGATGGGCTTGTAATGCTCGGAGATGATTAAGTGGAGGTAACGATCGACGGCGCTGAGGAGGTATTTATGGGTGGGTGAGATGATTTGGAAGGAGGGTGAGATATGGGTGGCTTGTGGATTGGGCCATTTGATTGTACGGGGCTTTGGCCAGACGTTGATTTCAGGTTGTAGGGATGAGATTGAAGAGAAGAGGAAGGTTAGGATGAGGAGAACAAAGGTGGTTTTGTTGTGGTCAGCCATATTGGTGTGTTTCTACGGTTGTTGGTTTGAGGTGCGTATATATATATGTTGTAGTCTTGTAGGGAAGGAACAGTTCTTATGTGTTGGGTTGTGTTTGGATTCTTGTGTTTGATTTTACGTGGGTTGGATTTAGTCAATTTGAAGATGTGTTGATGGGTCGCATTTGGATTTAGGTGTTTTTTTTGTAATTTCTTTAATTCAGGTTCTGCCGTTGGATTAGGGATATTAGGACACTGCCGGCTGACCATTTTGTAGTGTTTTGACCGTACAATTGGAGCTTGAACTTTGTATAAGTGGGGCCTATTGTTCATTGATCCTAACGATGGATCCACTGCAGATTGCCCACGCACCAAAGATCTCCTAGATGGAAACATCCTAGCCCTTCAACAGATGGTCCAACAAGGTTAGGAAAGACAAGCAATCTAGTGTAAGGCCCATCATAGCAACGGTTTGGATTAATGAATCATGTGGTCCACTTGTTAGTGGGGCCTGGGTTCAGTGATCCAAATTATTGAGGGTGCTCTGTGGATGGCCCATGCACCACAAAGAACATCCTAACCGTTCAATAGGTGTCCCAACAAGTAGATGGTTAAAAATAGAAGGGCATCCAGAGTAAAGCCCATCATATCAACGGTTTGGATGACTGAACCATCGCATCTCGGCCAAGCGTTTTAAAATGGCTATTATTAAATTGCATAAGTGCCAAAAGGAGGGGTTTTTTTTTTTTTTTTTCAGTGCGGGGACAGCTATGATATGTCACAAGAAACTGTTTTTGAAAGCAATAGGACACTAATGGCTGAGATTGAATGGACTTTACAAGTGGTATGGTAGACTGAGGCGTGGATTGGGTACTACCTTCACCAGGACCTTGCTAGAGATGGACGGTCATGTCAGGGGTTCTGTGGGGCCCACCGTGTTATATAAATGTTTAATCCACACCGTCCATCAGATTTGAAAGATCATTTTAGGACGTTGGTCATAAAAGGATGCATATTGAAGGCTCAAGTGGACCACGCCACCTAAAACTTCTTGAGCGCCATGAAAGTTTTGGATCAAGCTGAAATTTATGTTTTCCCCTCGTACAGGTCTATGAGACCTTATGAACAGGTTGGATGGCAAACAAACATCACGGTGGGCCTTAGGAACTTTTCAATGGTAAGAGTTCAATCCCTATTGCTCCCTGTTGTGTGGTCCACTTGATCCTCAGATCTGCATCTTTTTTGGGATCATGAATTAAAATGATCTTTCAAAATAGATGAACGGTGTGGATAAAAAATATACATCATGGTGGGCCCCTCAGAGCCCCTGACATGATTGTCCGTCTCTAGCTAGGTCCGGATGGGGGTAGTACCCAATCCACGCCGGTAAACTGGGCCAGGAAACACCTGAGCTAGGCAGTTCGTATCGGACGACCACAAATCAGGCCTAGTCAAGGTAAAAATGTTGGGTCTGGGCCTGCCCCTTTTTTTACCTCGGCCCAAAGAAAAAAAGCACTAAAATGTTGCCGAACGATCCTAACCCTTTGAATGACTGTAGCCTTCAAAGGACGGTTGTAAAGAAAATACTACCACATTTCGATTAAAAAAACAATTCAAAAGACTTGGTGTCTATAATCTTCCAAGCTGAGTGAGTGAGGGTGGCCTACGGGCCATCTTGCTGGCTGGGCCTACTTCTTGGATATGTTTGGGCCAGAAAATGAGACCCGATTGAGAAATGATTGGGTGAGCTATTGGTGGGCCCCACCCGACATCAATAACCTTCAAAATGAGACCCTGCCGAGTTGATGGATCCACCAATGAGCTATTGGTGGGCCCACCCGATATCAAGCGGAGTTGATTGGGTCTCGGGCCTGACAATTCATCTCGAGTAGCTGGACCCGATCCATCAATTTGATGGCCACATAAATAGGTAGGCCTGGGTTTTCGCAAGGCCCATAAATTAGATGGACCGGGCCTAGCCAAACCGGACCCCCACACACCCAACTCATTGCCGCCTGTGGCTAACACAGCGTAAATGGGCCGTGTGGAAGCTTGTCCAGCCCTTGGCAATGACATAAAGACCCAGTTTGATAAATTATTCTTTAGATCATTGATCTGTTGGGCACCACATCGGATGCACCTGGTTGAGTAGAGTCTCAAAGTGACGTCACCTGGTTATATGATGTATGTGTCGTATCTATACTGTCCATCCATTTGAAGATATCATTTTAGAGCATGAGAAAAATAATGAGGCTAGAGCAGACCCCACCAAAGAAAACAGTGGAGGAGAGTGACGTCCACTGTTGAAACCTTCCTAGGGTCCACGGTGATGTTTATTTGAGATCCAACCTGTTCATAAGTTATCACAAACATTAATGAAGTGAGAACACAAACATCAGCTTCATTGAAAACTTTTGTGGCCCTTAGAAGTTTTTAACGGTGGGCGTCACTCCCTCCACTGTTTTCTTTGTTGGGGTCCATTCAAGATTTTGATTTTGATCTGACTCATTCTTTCGCTAATGCTCCTAAACGAACTCTCTGAATGGATGGACGGTGTAGATACAAAACATACATTACGGTGGGATTCACATGACTAGTGACGTCACTTCAGTATGGAGTCTCGCTAATCAATCGTGAGCCCTACCATGATGTGTGTCTTTCATCTACGCCGTTCATCTATTTTTACAGATAATTTTATGGGTTGATCCTATAAGTGAGAGGGATATAAATGTCAGGTGGACCACACCACAGGAAAACAATAGTGACTGGATAGTAGCTAATCCGTTTCCCCCGGCTCGACCTCATCATCGAAAGCGGATTGCCTATTGCAGCGCACACCACCGACCTGGTTGGTGTGTTGACGTCACCAAGTTCTGTGGGTGACCTTATCATCAGCGCTCGTCTTTTCGCACGGCACGTAGGTTGGCGGTGTGTGGTACACCGGCCAATCAGCTTCCCTTATCATCACGGGAAGGAAATCAGCATCGTTCGACGACCTTTTGCGTGACACGGAATCATATGAGAAGCTTCCTATCTTTGCACCGTACACTCCAGGTTCCAATTCTGATAAGCGGGGCCATGTTACAATAATCATAGCCGTTGGTATGTTTCTTCACAGAAGGAATAAAAATCTCCTAGATTAGAAGATCCTAGAAACATATTTCAGTTGAATCTGGATTATTAAATGTACATATGAAGATCTCAAAACGAATGGTTATGGTGGACCAATCAAATTTATTTTCAAGAAATAATTCATTAAGAGTAGAAACTAACAGATCAATGGTCTGGATTACGAATCCACAACTCCAAATAATTAGAATTGAAAACCCCTGCATAATGTTAAATAGGTGGGCCATGCATCGTATAATAGTCTATATGTCATGCGTGAAACATGTGCCCTGAGTCTCGATCTGCTGTCCTGGCTCCTGATAACAACGTTACTCGACCCTATCACACCTATACTCGACCCTGCCAATCATACCTAATTATTTTCAAAGACTTGCTTACCATACTGTCCATGTTCAATCCCAAAATATAGGGTTGTGATGTAGTAATAACTCGGTAAGACCGAGACCGAATCCTAAAAGACTGAAACTTGTACGTTATCTAAAACTAAGTAGAATTACAACTAGTTTAAGATGAATTATAAATCAAGTAACAATTGTGAAATAATTATGAATTAATTAATCTAAACTTAAGAGAAATCAGAGAAGGAAACTAGGGATTCAGAGGATCCACTTGTAGAGATCAAGGAGATCTTATGCCTGCTTCAAGAATTATGAAATTTACTGAACTGCTGTTGATTTAGTTTTCAAAGAGATGAAAGGTATATGAATTAGAATGGATTCCATCACCAAACCATGCCCAAAAGACTATGGCAAACAACAGAATTAAACTAATTACCAACTCATCATATGTATGAAGGTTAGAAAGGGTACCGACATCCAACCATGCCCAGGAGACTATGGTGAACAACAGGGCTTCTTGACATCATAAACATAAAGGAGAACGGAAATATTAAAAGCCATTGCAGACCCATTGTAATTTCAGTCACAACAGACCATTAAAGACCAAAAATATTTCCATTAAAATCAGACTAAAACCAACATCAATTTAAAAATTAAAATTAAATTAAAAGCATATAATCTCCCATTTCACTACAAGCTTTACCTCTTAGCCCTAGTTAAGAGGTTTAGCCCAGCATGATGCGACTATATCTCTCAAAAATTAATAAAAATAAAATAAGAAAAATAAGAAAATAAAATAAAAGAACACTAAAACTAACAGTCTCTTGCAACGTCCACCACCCGCCCCTTGGAATTGAATGAAGTTCTCCTGCTAACTCTCTCTTTATATAGGCAAGGAAGGTCGGCTGGAGAGTTTGTTTAGAGAACTGACCGATCTGGAGAAAAGAGCTGACGTGCGTAGAAGGTGTCGGTGAACCTTAGGCATTCCCCTGCGTAAGGTTTTTACGCAGCTAAGATGGAAACGTTCAAACCTTACTCCTCCTTGCTTTCTTTCCAAGATGACAACATCCCCTGGGACATTTTTGAACGGAATACATGATGGACGGCTTAGATCTTTGGTCTGATCAGCGGCTGTGGGCCACCACCTCTCCAGAACGTTCGGTTCTTCCGGACTGTGCGTAACAGAGACCGCACATCTTGCGCTGGCTAACGGTGGAGCCCATGAAGGAGATTTTCTGAGAAATCTAAACCGTTCATTTAATGTACGTCGGATTTTTAGGTGGGGAGGGATGGTTTCGGCTGTCCGTTGATGCGGCTTATATGATCCATCTTACAGACGTTAATCTTGCGTTGGAATGGTTGGGACACCCTTCTTGCTATCTTCTTGAAGTTTCAACACCTAGGCGATGGTAACATAGGCCGTGGGATTATAATGGATGGTCTAGATCATCGTAAAATTGATCATGGTGGCCCATGAAATCCCATCCGCAACCTCTGTTCAGCGGCGCCAAAACATGAATTTAAGTTCCTTTGAAAGCTCGGTCCAAGCTGCTGTTGACCGATTCCCTTGGTGCAATGTTCATCCAGTGCACGTGCACTGTGTACATGCATCGTGTAAGGTGGATCCTACCTTGATGTATATAAGAAATTCGCTTCGACCATTCCTTTCCTCATATTCTTTAAGATGTTAATTCCAAAAATGAAGCATATTCAGTGATCAGGTGGGCTCAGTTTGATAATGTATGGGTTGATTTGTCTGTTGGGATGCTTCTGCTAGGATCCGGGAGCTGAAATTTGACATGAACGATTAATTTATGGCCCTCAGATCATGTATGAATTTTTGAGCTGAGCGGATGGTGAGAACCCTGTCATCTTGCATTCTGGATGTCTTTCCGGCCACTTGAAATATAGTTTCTCAGTTTTCTCAAATTTCTGGCATCGATCTTGGTCCTCTGGAGTCCGTCCCGTACCTTTGGTGTCATCAGATTGTTAAATCCATGCTTTAAGCACTTTTTTTCAGTCCATGCTCGTAAATACACTCTGCATCACAAACACGATTAAATCAGGCTGTAAAACAGTACATGTTCATAAATCCAGTCAATAATTGGGGTCTAATTTGCAATATTTGACCCTTAACAGTCCATACCTCACCTATCGCATGCATACACACACTCAACACGTGTGACCAACATGTACTCAATCAAGACCGTCCAAATTGTGTGCCCCACTATTGATTGGAAAATAGCTCAACTTTCAGAGCTCTGGATGGAGTGAACGACTGCCACTTGTGGCATCTATGATAGACGCACCATACTTGACAACCTTTCAGATGAGTCCTCATATACAAGATAAGGGGTTTAACAAACCTACATGCGTGTACGAAGCAGCCCATCCATAACCCTTCTCACGTGCGGTGGTAGCTCATTTTTGAGATCCAAGCCGTGGAGATGGGTCCCACGATGCAGTTGCCACTGTACAAAAATAGGCCAATCAACTTATCGGTGGATCTACGGTTTACAAAACAAATGGAGGCCAGAATAATTTAAACAAGGTTTGCCAAAGTGGTTTCTAACATTGTGGCCTGTTGGATAAATGGATTGGCCTGATCTTCGGGCACACATGGCAGGATTCACCCACACGTGTGCCACGTTGGCATATTGTGTGCCAGCGTGGCACGTTATTGGGCTCATTTGTAGTTAGTACACAGCTGTTGGCCCGGCTGACCTCTAGTGCCACAAATGAATTTTAGCTCAGATTAACCGAAAGAAAGTAAAGGGTTTTTACTCACACCTCCCTGAGAAATCCTGAAATTCCTTTTAGGCATGTTTGGATGCCACTCAAAAATAAGTTTCTTATAAGGGTGTACATCGAGTCGAACCGAGTCTCAGCTCGACTCGGCTCGACCACTAGCTGACCACAGCTTGAACTCGGCTTGGCTCGGTCTTCGAGCCTGATTGGCCGACTCGGCTCGGTTCAATCAGTATTTGGGGCCAATTCAAGTCAAGATTGAGTCGAGTTCACCTATGCAGCATTTTCACAAACAGATGAACTACACCTTCAAAATCCTTCAAAATCTTACTGTTTTACATACAACGGTAGTTGTTTTACGGGTATTTTATTGAACACTTTTTAAGCAACATAAAAAAGAGCATTTGTTTCATATACATACCTTCTTTACCATTAGCCACACTTTGTTGAGTCATTTCATTAAACACTTGGTGAGCAACTTCAATATCAAAATAATTGAGTTACCGAACTGATTTGATCTGAGTTCGAGTCGAGTCAAATCAAGTTGGGGCCAGCTCAAACTCATTTTCGAGCTCAAAAAGAACTAAGTTGATTTGAGCCTTTTTGAGTCAAGACGAGTGAGCTAATCGAGGTAGCTCGTTTCATGTACACCTCTAACTATATATATTAGATAAGGGCAATGGGCAAGGAGGGAAAGAGAAAAAAGTGAAATCAGGCTGGGGTTTGTATCTAACTATGATATCATGTTCAACTATAAAATTTATATTATATAGAAACTATAATTTATTTATTTTACTAAAAATAATATAAATATATATAAAAAAAATTGAGATATACGTGTATAACATTGGAAGCAATTTGATCAGATATACATCTTAACAAATATATAAATATCTAATTTAGAGATAAAAATACAATTATCAAGACTAATTTTTATTTTTACACGAAAGAATATGATCTTTAATACATAACCACCATTAATTAAAACAGCACCTATGAATTGTAATGAATTGACTGTTAAACCATAAGCCTAGCATGTGACAACTAGGGCTGTTAATGGCTGGGATTGGGCCTGCCAATAGGCTCAGCCAGACAGCCTGGCCGAAAATAGTTCAAAATTCGGGGCCAACTCTAGGCCTGGCCCGTTGACAACCCTGGTGAAAACCAAAACTAAATAGTACCATGAAGAGGATGGATCACCAAATAGTAAGAGCCATACAGTGCATTTTCTGCCCCAAAAGTCAAGGGGAAAAAATTTCTTCCATGCACCACCACTCAAATGACTTTTTATGGCTGAAAAAAATGCAAAGCATGGTTCTTGCTATACTTGTAGGTGTTTAATTATTATTTATGAAAACTTTAAGACATCCACAAATACCGTTTGAGAAGTTTATATATACTTTTTTTAAAGAAAAGAAATAGACATGAATTTTGGCATGGGTTTCAAATCCCCTCAAAGAGGGTTTAAAATTTAAGGAGAAATTTTGGATTACATCTAAAATCCTTTCAAGAGTTTGCATGTGTAACATGTGTGTCGCTAGACTATTATTCTATTGGGCATATGGCCCAGCAATAATATCCCAAAACAATTAAATTATCAATTGCATTGCTATAATTACCTTAATACTATGATCCGCAATGTCCAAATATTGTTCATGTAAATAAAGCATTAAAAATCATTGGTTAGTCACTCAGATGTGATTTTATATTTGCGGCCCATGCGAGACTTGGAATTTCACCGGTTTTAGGCAAAATATATATTTTAACAAGCTTATCATAATCAATGTCAAACATTACATTGTACACTAATTAGAGAAATTGAAGTTGATTTAGTAATTAAATTCAAAATCCCATGTATATACTATGCATAGCTACGTTTGGATTATATGAAATTCTATAATGCAAGGTGTCAAACACAACAAAGGATTTCAAATCTAAGCCATCAAACAGGCTCTTAAAGTAAATCTAAATTTAAAAGGAGTTCTCATTAGTTTTATTTTTGTAAGAGATGAAATTTAGGTCAAATAGAAAAAGAGACATAAGTGACCAATTAGTAATGAATAAGAAACATATTGGGTGTACTAAAAATAAACCAAATCCGTTTTCCGTGGATAGGCAATATTTATATAATAATAATAATAATATATAATATATAATATAGAGAAATTTTGGCTTGTAAACCAGTTCTCATTAAAACTTGTGACTATCTTTTGATATGTTAGGTGGCATAAAATGGGAATGGTTCACTAAATAAGTTATCTCATAAACCAATAGGAACCTTGTTATAGCTTATTAGATTTCTAGATTGGGTTAACTTTTAAATTGCGAGGGATTTCTTGACGTGACTTCCGTGATCATTTCACCACGTGTAAGTTAAAATTGCAGTTGGGACTTGGACGAGCTTTTTACCTTACGTTAGTTTGGATATTTTGGAAATAATACTTTTAACGTATTTATATGACACATGTGTGGTCCCCATCTTGCATATTTATTATTAGTTGACACGTGTGAGATGAGGTGGACTAGTTACCAAAGGAAGAGAGATGGAAGATGAAAGATTCTTTGAACCTTTTATTTTTTTTATTTTTTTTAAGTGAAAAGGACCAACAACGTTGCTTTCCTAACAAGCTGGATGGATTGGTGCAGATATAAAATTAAATGATTTTCGTGCGCCATGGTGCAGATATAAAATTAAATGATTTTCGTTACTTGATCATGTGTTTGATTATAAACTGACGGCTTCCGTGGTTTAATGATCCTGACCATTGGTACACTGGGTCCACCATGGATGGAGCGTTCCCTGAAAATCTCCTCAATAGGATGCTCCCAGCCTTTAAATTTTATAGCCATCAAATAGATGGTTGATAAAATAAAGACTGTACCAATCTGCATTTAAGTGGAGAATAAGGTCAAAGATCAGATGGCCTGTGAGATGAGGTCGGATCCCCTGCAAACGTTTCTAGCTAAGTTTGACATACTAATCAATGTGTGGGGTCCACTATGATGTTTTAATGACATCCAATCCGTCCATCACTTTTGCCCCCTAATTTTCTCTCTGTCGCCTGAAAATCAACCTTATCTAAAGCTCAGGTGTACCACGACACAAGAACAGTTCGGAAGGGGTCTCCCACCGTTAAAAACCTTCTTAATTGAATGTGGGGCCCATTGTGTTTTATATATTCTATTTGGATCCATTCAGGATGCATACGACTACAATGAACAAGCAACAAAAAATCAGTCCATTCCAAAACTCAATATCCAGATTTTAAAGATTTTAGGCACGATTTTACATGGTGTGGACCACTGGATTTTTGGGTCAACCTGATTTTTGACAGACAAAGAGAGTAATATGGGATACGCATGATGGACGGGTTGGATGTCATCAAAACATCACTTTGTGCTTTTCCTAGACACTTGTATTGGATCCGGCCTCGAGTAAGACATGGCCGTTTCCAAGGTGAGGCACTACGGTCCAAAGGTCTGTAAGTTTGGATCACCGAGCCATGGGCCCCAGTTCTCGAAAATTAAAACCCGAGTATCCTGTGGTCGAGGACCCTGTAAGCATTCCCACGTTTGAAAGCCTATTTCTTGCACGGAAAAAACAATCCGACTCTTTTACACACTAAAACACTCAACCACAAGCGATTTGTATCCACTTCTATTTCACAACCGTACCATATTGCAAGCACATCTATGTGGAATCTCATTCTCCCCATAAAAGAATATCCTACAACCCCATCTCTTCCTAATCCCATACAATCTCTTCTACATGGGGAATTGCATTCCTCTTCCTATGAAAGGAGAGATTTTACCCATTGAAACAACCTTCAAGCTTCCATCTCCAATACCATCATGGTCATCTGGTGAGTTACAATACCTAACCATGTCATTTCTTATGTGGGTTTTTTTCTTTTTCTTTTTCATTTTGGTGTTTTCCTTTGGAAATGAGTGCTGTAGGCCCCACCATGATGTGTTAATGACATTCACCTCGACCATCTTGCATGTCCTCCCTTGCTTAGCCATGGGCCCAAAAATAACTCTGATGGGGTTGTAAGATATTCTTTTATGGATTGTCCTGATTTTTGGGCCATGTTAAATGAGGGAGGACGTACGTGCATGATGGTCGGAGTGGATGTCATCAACAAACCACAAAGGGGCAATAATTATATATTGGTTTGATTTGTATGGTTGGATTTTGATTTTGTAGGTGGGGGATTTGCAAATGGAAGTATCAATCTAGGAGGGCTGGAGGTGGGCCAGGTCTCCACATTCACCAAGGTTTGGGCCACACAAGAAGGGGGCCAGGATAACCTTGGTGCTACATTTTTCAAACCTTCACCAATACCATCAGGATTTTCCATGTTGGGCTGCTATTGCCAGCCTAATAATAAGCCTCTCTTTGGGTGGGCCCTCATCGGGAAAGGCGACGTTGATGACAGCGTCGTGCTCGCAGAGCCGGTGGATTACACACTTGTGTGGAGCAGTGAGTCCATGTCAATTAAGCAAGATGGCAATGGCTACATTTGGCTACCAGTGGCGCCAGAAGGCTATGCCGCCGTCGGTCTCACAGTAACCAACTCGCCAGAGAAGCCTCCTTTCGATGAAATCCGATGCGTCCGTTCGGACCTCACCGACCCATGCGAAGACGACACGTGGATATGGGGCACCAATACAGTCAGCAGTTCAAGTGATTTCAACATCTATAGTGTGAGGCCCACCACAAGGGGGGTACAAGCACTCGGTGTTTGTGTGGGAACATTCATGGCACATGTGAGAGGGGATGATACAACTCCATCTATTGCTTGTTTAAAGAACAAAGATAGCAATTTCTCTTCTATGCCTAACCTCAGCCAAATAGAAGAAGTGTTACAAACATACTCTCCATGGGTCTACTTCCATCCAGATGAGACATACCTTCCTTCATCAGTCAGCTGGTTTTTCAGCAATGGAGCCCTTCTCTACAAACAAGGCGACTCTACGCCATCCGCCATCGATCCGACTGGCTCGAACCTTCCCCAGGGTGGCTCGAACGATGACACTTATTGGTTGGACCTCCCAGTCGACGATAGTGCGAAAGAAAATGTCAAGCGAGGTGAATTACAAAGTGCAGAAACATATGTACATGTAAAACCAATGCTAGGCGCGACATTTACCGATATAGCCATCTGGGTTTTTTATCCGTTTAATGGGCCGGGGAGGGCGAAAGTGGAATTAATAAATGTGGACCTTGGGAGGATAGGTGAGCATGTGGGAGATTGGGAACATGTGACACTAAGGGTAAGTAATTTCAATGGTGAGCTTTGGAGGATTTACTTCTCAGAGCATAGTAAGGGAGAATGGGTGGATGCATCAGAACTGGAATTTCAAGGTGGGAATAAGGCCATTACGTATGCCTCATTGCATGGTCATGCATTCTATTCAAAGCCAGGGCTAGTTCTACAAGGGCTTAGCGAGCTGGGGATTGGAATAAGGAATGATACTGCAAAGGGCCCATATAGCTTGGACACAGGCGCCACGTTCCTGATAGTTGCGGCGGACCACTTGGGCTCGGTGGTCGGACCGCCGTGGCTTGATTATGCGAGGAAGTGGGGCCCGAAGATCAGCTACGACCTCGCGGAGGAGATTGAAAGGGTGGTGGAATTACTTCCTGGGGAGCTTAAGACTGCAGTGGAGCGTTTGGTTGATGTAATCCCAGATGAAGTGTTTGGGGAGGATGGGCCCACTGGGCCTAAGATGAAGAGCAATTGGAGTGGGGACGAACTTTGAGAGCTGTTTGATTGGGGGCAGATGTAAATATATTGTGATGTGAAGATTGATTTGAATTATTCCATGCTGTGTTTCCCGCCAACGATGAAAATGGTGGGTCCCACCTCTGAAGATCACCCGGTAGAATAATCAAGACGGTCCATTGAGTTAAAAGGATTGAAGATGGGTTCACCCTGATTTCCAAGGAAGTGATCTTCATGGTGGGGCCCAGCATTTCAACGGATCAGATGTCCTACTTACGTGAGACGTTGGCAGGTAAAAAACAAGATGGAGTGCTAAATTAGCATGCATGCATCCATCTCTCTCTGTGTAGGCGATGTTTTCTTTTACGAGTGTTGCATGGTTACTTTCTAGTAAAGCTATTCACGTTAATCAGACGATTCCTGCCCACTTTTTCTTGTTGTGCGGCCCTCTTTGAGCTTTATATCTGCTTTTTGGCCCATGTCTTAAAATAATCCGAAAAAACAAATGGACAGGATGGACTTCTCATAAACATCATGGTAGGTCACACCTACCTTCCCATCACAGGCGAAAGGCTTTCACCGGCAATCCGCATCCTTTAAAAGGCATGTAGGCATGTAACTTTGTGTATGTAAAACGGCTGTCAAAAACTGTGGGTCTCCTTGTGAATGAAGCTTATTACATCTGACTTGTTGCAGCCAAATCCAATGAGTCGGATGCTGCTACACCATGTGTTAATATATTCACATGGAGTAGAGACAGGTACTCATAGAGCTAGAAGGATATCATGAGCAAAGGAAGGAAGCAAACGCCTCTTTGGAAGGCATGTGTCATGTCGAAAAAGTAAGACCACTCAAAGATGTATGCACAACACTAAATGCGATCGTCATCTATGATCCACAACGAGAAAGTATAAGATACACGATTAAGCAAGAGCACTCATATAAAATGACACATGGCCAGATTCAATTGGCCCCATACACCCGTAGATCACCAAGTGATATAACAAGAGTAGATAGTTGTCTTAAAATAAAAATATAATCATATATTGCAATGTAATGGCTAGCTGGCCCATCTCATAATGAAAAGAAATCCAAGTCAAGTCACTAATTAATTGAAATGTCAATCTCAAAAGTCAATGGACCATAAGCAAGGTTACCACATCTACAGGTTTATAAAATTGGCACAATATGAAAAACTCTAGACCCTAGTCACTCCAATTAAATAACTTTTTTCAGTTCAATGATGTCTATCAATCTCGTCCTCCATGGACGCCTATCTTAGCATAACTTAGCCTAATTAAATATCTTCACTTCTGCCCCATATCATGCCACAACAAATCTAGATCAATTAGCATAGCTTAGTTTAATTTTCCACCACTATCAAATGCATTGCTATAGCAAGTAAAATTTAGTTAAGTTAAAATACCAACAACTCCATCATCAAATCCCTTAAATCCCTACATCGCTAGTTAATAATTTTTCAATCACATCCTGCTAATCAAACCACGTCCGTTTTATAACCATTTAGTCTACAAGCATCTTGTTTGCCGAAGCCGTTGTCAGTAGCTTATTCTATTTTCTATTACTTTTGTCTTTCAATTATACAACATTCATATTCAGTTAATAAAATCAGTCACTGAGCTTTTACTTTATTAATTTCTTTTCTTACATTATTTTTGTTGATGACTGCAACCAAGCTCATCATCATTGAAATACAAGTTCTCTTCGTCAAGGTTTTTTTTTTTAAAAAAACTTTCAAAGGATTAACTCCTCCATTTCATAAATCATTCAATTTTCTTATTAATTAGTAATTGAGTACTTAGGTCAATCTTTTCAAATTATATATATATATGGGCCTGAAATGATAGTACTGAGTGATCAGTCCTAACCATTCAATTTGTGGGGATCAGCAGTTCAAAGAAATAGTCAAAAGTGCTAAATGAGGCCGTTAAAATCTTCCCATGATTTTTTAGGCTGTTTTCTATCTAAAGCGGACCTCTGTTCAGAACAGGTAGGGTTGACATTCATGTACACCCCACTTTCATGATAAGGTTTGTCCATGCTCACGTGGGTATTATTTGCGCGTACGCAGTCAATGTCTGCTTGTATACACACTCTTTCGTTGGTCGGCTAGTTGGAAGCGTCTGGAATATTTACGCTACCGTGGATGGGCTACGATCCAATAATCACGGTTAAAAGATGATCCTAATCATCGATTTGTGGAGTAGAATTGAACCATCGAAGAATTTATCTTTTGAACGGTCCAAATTCAATTGAATATATCAACTATCAAAACTAAAAATTTCTGCGTGACTTTCGGACTGTCATCCATCTGTGATAATGCCCATAATATGAACGGTTCTGATCGTCTGACTGTCTCTGCAAGTGGACACTAATCTTGATAAACCTGATGTACGGTGCCGATAGAAACGGAATCGCTTCCGGGGAGTCCAATGCCAGCTGGGAGAGAACTGGAGTAGATAAGCAACGACCTGCTCAAGAGATGAAAGAGGCTTAGAAATGGGTGGGACTGGTCCGTGTTTGGTGTGCGTTATGCACCTCATGTAAAAGGAAACCACTTGCATACCTGAAATAGTTACCCACCACCCACTTTCTCTAACATGGAATGATGAAATCCAGCCCGTCCATCAGGTAGATCGAACATTTATTTGTCTTGATTCCCAAAATCAAAATGATTCAATATTCAAGAGGGCCACCCCATAAAACTATCTAAAAAAACATTTAAATTCACTTGGTATGGTCTACCTGAATTTTGAAATACCATGATCTATGGATAATTCTTTCATGCTAACGAGGCACATCAGATGAATGAATTGGATTGCGTATAAACACCACTGTGGATTCTTCACAAAACTAACAGTGGAGGTCCAATGAATTTTTTTTTACGAGGGTGTGGCCTACTTGACTTCTGGATGGCCATGATTTTAAAATTTCGAGGTAAACATGATGCAAAGTACCTGATGGGCAGGGTGGATCTCATGAAAGTTCCACCCGTGTGGCTATTGGTGCACGTGCTGGCTAGCACAGTTCCATGAAGAAGGGTCCAACACGCACACCTTAGTCTACTCCAATAAACAAACGAGCACAACTCATGTGATCCAATGGTCACAACTGACATTAGATACGAAGCATCTCACACCATCCACGGGCGCAGTTATGCTAACGAGGTGCGGCTTCACATGAACGGTTCAGATTTTAGATCCACATCACATACGATGGGTTCTCAAAAAAATTCTAATGTAGTACGTGCGAACGGTGAGTGTTTCCGTGTGTGTGTATATATATAAGTCATGCTCACCTGTGCACCCTTGCACATCCATGTGATGCGGAATCCCTTGAAACCCCATAAGACAAATTACATCCATGTGATGCGGAATCCCTTGAAAGCCCATAAGACAAATTTTTACCTTGATTTAAAATTTTAGTGGGCCATAGAAAAGAGAAATGCAAATGAAGGGAGCAAATTATTTTCATTTTTTATGGCCCACCAAAGTTTTAGATCAAAGTAAAAATTGAGCACCAGAGGTTTCATGAGATGCCGCTTCACATGGACCGTTAATTTCAGGTGGGCCTGACCAAGTGCTTTTATATGCTTTTGGCATGTCTTCACATGATTTTAGATGGTATGGCCCACCTGAGTTCCGTATACGGCTGATTTTTGGGATATCCCATAATTTAAAAGGGACCCATCGAATGCACGGTGTTGATGGTCGACATGCATCACGGTGGAGCCCACACAGCTCGACCTCATGGGACGTTATCATGAGGTCGAGCGCATGGTACACACACACACACACACACACACACACATATATATATATATATATATATATATATATATATATATATATATAATGCACAATTTCAGTCTAGCAAGTGGCACACCAGTAATTATAATCCAAGGCGTTGGTATGATGGGTCTCACGGGGGATGGCCCATGAAGATACATCCCCAGAGAAAAATACCCTTCTCATGAAATGTTTGGCTTTTTTGGTGCGTGGGCCATCCATGGTGGGTCCCATCATAACTAAAGTTTGCATGACTGAAGCATGGGCCTCATTTAAACCAACTAAAAGCCCGAGCAGGAATGTTATAAACGCCATTTAACTTCTCCAATGGCTTATCCTTTAACTGCAATTGCCTCACACGTGGGAAACTAAGAGCATGGAATGTACCCACTAGAGATGCCCTGATGAGCGGCTCTGATCTTTCACACGTGTTCATCATTTATACTTGTGAAGCCGATCACCGTTCCTCTTGAATGGATCAGACCCACCGTATTGGTCTTGCCTGAGTCTATCCCATGAACTAAAACCAAAGCCCAGGGTCAGACAATGGACCATGAGTATCAACCAAAACTCAGCTGGAAGTTCGATGGGCCATGCATGGCCTGGACAAACGCATGGCCCTCATGTGGGTTCCAAACCTGATTTTGAGGCCCACCACCTACTTAAGCCAACAGACCACTGAAGACCCATCTTAGCCATCCTTTTCTGAAAATACCGGGCTAGTATTTAGCTGGTGGGTCCGGCTAAAAATAGTCCGATGTCTCTCATGGGCTGGGCTGGCTCATCAGGCTGTCACGCCTGTCTAACTTTTGGCTAGGATTGGGCTGGACTACTAGGCCCGAGGGTGGGGCTTGGTCTGATATTTTAGCCTTAATCATCAGGCCATGCTTGGGTTATATCTAAGTAGGGATGTTGATGGGTACTTGGACTCACATCCAGTCCCATTTAGAATTGGATTGGGTACAGGTCTTACTTTTTGGAGCCGGTTAAAAATCGGGTCCCGGGTTCAGTCGGGTCCATCAACTTGGACCCGATGTAAATCAGGTCGAGCCGGGTGCAGTTAGTTTTAATAGCACAATTGTATATGTTAAACATGTATTGATTATTCTAGCAGCAAAATAAGGTCTTTTATAAGGTGCACGCATGTAAAGAAGCCAGTTCACATACAATGCAATTGTCATGTGTGTGAGATCTAATCCATCCACCTGGTGGGCCCGATTACATAAATTTTCTTATTTGTACCTTATCCAAATCAAAAGCTAGAGCCAAAGACCCGATGGCTACAAGACGTGGACCCGAACCCCATCAGGCCCGGTATAGGTAGTATACAACCCGGCACCAGCCCTATGTCTAAGAACTTGCCATTCGAGCCCGATCCAACCTGTCCCAACCTACGTAGGGTTTCAAGGGCAATTTCGTCTTTTTTAATGCATGATGGGACACACTATAGAAACATCCCACATCTTGCACAAAAGTGGGTGGCCAGATTCGGATCGGGCCTGTTGTCTTGGTCCAATAGGGCCCATTAGGAATGGGCCTGAGATTATCATATGCCCAGACTATTGACAGCCGTACTGGAAAATTACGACGTCCTTCTAATCAAACCAAAGCACTGATTTGCAACGCTTTTACTCTTTGCTGAGATGGGATATACCGAAGAACTGGTACAAATCTGAATATCCGTCAAAGACGGTACACGTAGCAGTGCGACCTGTGATTTGGGATTGGGACCGTCCATCAAGTTGCCCCTGGTACATGTGGTCCCATATTTCGTCGTTCAGGGTATCCACTTCTAGATATGAAGCGTCCTACCGATGTAAACACATCATCTTGTACATTTACTGATTCATCACATGTTTTCTCCAGATCTAACCGTTCATAATTGAGATCTCGCTTTAGTTATCCCCAGCCATTGATCCAGATGTTTGCCACTTAGATCCATTGGTCCAATAATTAGTATTTCAAAATGGATGTACACCAGCTATTGAGTAGATCAGCCTGATAATATTTAATCAGAGTTTGCTGACCGTTCCTTCTCTAATCAGGACCATGCATGTCTACGTCCGTAGACGTATGCATGCACGTTAGGAGAGAACAACAACAGTGTTGCACTCCTTCGCGTAGATAGTGTGTAAGTTCAGTCGCCTCACATGAGGAAACGATGAACACGTGTGACAGATCAGCGCTGTTCGTCAGTCAATCCTTACAATTTAGATCACATATCTAAAAGATGAGGTCTATCTGATCATAAGGTGGGACACACGTAGAAAACAAATAAGCTATTAATAGATATTGACCGATGGTTCAATTTGTATATACATGTATGGCCCATCTGATAACCATATTATCCTCCAAATTTATATGTATTGAGGATCACTTGATGATGGAGTCCCACCACACACGTGTAAATCGTTTCCACGTGCGATGCCAATGCACTTTTGTGTTGTTAATCATGCACCGTTCATGGCTATCCAGCGTCACCAAGAAAGGTTCATATTAACCCAAACGTTGAAGGGTTATAATAATCATAGAAACAGAGAAATTTAGACATATCGACTCCTATTTTATTTTTATTTTTTTTATTATTATCATAAAAACCCTACATTCAGTAATATTCCACAATAAATTCCTACTTTTTATGACATTTGCCCCTTTAGCTAACGCGGATTCCCCGAGAAAGCCTTTCCCACTAACTTCCAGCCATGGGAAGTTAGGTGGGGCCCATCGGAAAATCCATCCCCTTCACCCATTTTTCCATATCATGTTAGGTCATGGACTTAAAAATCACGCAAGTCCAAAACTCAAGTGGGACACACGATAAGAAATGTTGGTAGGTAAATGCCGAGCATTGAAACATCCTTGGGGTCGGCCATGGTGTTTATATACCATCCGTACCGTTCATAAGGTCATTCCTACATAGATGAACTGAAAATACAAAAATAGGCTGATCTAAAGCTGCCTTGGTCCATGAATGTTTCAACGGTGGATGTTCAATCCTCTTTGGTGCAGCTCACTTGACTTTTCGATTTCTGTCAGTTTTTTATCAATGTCCTAAGATGATATGAAAATACGGATGGATGGGGGTGGATTTCCCAAAAACATCACGGTGGGCCCCACCTAGCTTGCACATTGACAATAACGTGACATCACGTACATTGGCATTTTATACATGACCATAATGCCCAATCTCATTTGTGTGCCATTGACCTCTTCCTAAGGTCGTTTTCATTGTGAAAGAAAACACAAAGATAAGCCCAATCCAAACCTTTCATCTGCACAAATTAAGCTTTAACGCTAATCATTAAATCTCCACTGTGTCTTTTTGTATAGATCATTTACGCTGTGAATTCGTTTGATTTTTTAGCTGATTTGCTAATATATGCTGCTATCATACAGACATCACGGTGGATCATTGCTTTTCTGTCAGCCGAAGTAGTATTTGGACCCAATTTTTATAAAAATAGATTTATTTGCCATAGTAATTGTGGAAGGACTTTTATGACAATAGATCAAAAGATTGGGGTGTATATCTTAAAATCCCAAAAGTAAGTAGCGAATATAATCTTGAGCTTTGCTAAGCTCACATGCCCTCGCAATAAAGTTCATATAAATGCCACACATGTGCCAACATGCTTAGATATATCCAAGATCCAATCCATGGATCAAAATCACACCACTATATTTATGCCGTATCCAAAGAATCGTATTGACCCAATAGTCAGGTGGTCCACAGTGAGCAAAACAAATGTATGTCTTTTAAAACTTAGCTGAAGTTTTCTAACTCATCCACCTGTTTCCAATATTAGGGCCCGTGTGATCAGTGGACCATATTTAGTTTTGGAAAAACATATATGAGGCCGGATCAAGTTGATGGATGGATTGGATCTCGTACACATGTGCCATGCTAGCACGTGTGTGGCATGTACATGAGCTTTATTGTACACGCGTCTGGGCCGTAAGTTAAAGTCCATCAGTCGATAACCTCCAGCATATTTAGTGCATGCTACATCCAACCCATCAAATAGGTTGGCCCCACCATGAGGATTACTCTATACAAAAATCAGAATTATTATCTCTATCTAGTGGGCTTACTTGTATTTTTCTATTTTCAATGGGTAGAAAAATTCTACTATGATGTGGTCCACATGATATGTAGTTATACCTTATTTTTTCTAGGGGTGAACCTTATGGTGGAACCAACTTATTGGAAATTTTAGATGTTACATATGCACTCAACACTTTGGAAATTATTGTCTGAGTGTTGCACAACTTGTGGTCCAGCCGGTTGGACTTGAGACCCTCCTGCATAAAGTGGCATGTAGCCATCACCATCATACCATAATAGCACGGTCCGTGGATTTCAAGCCACGGACCGCCGTTACTCTCCCAGCAGAAAAATCCGAACTTGGATTTGAGAAAAGCCAAACAGTAGTAGGCGAGTAGCACTCTTCCAAAGCGCATAATACCAATTGCAATTGCTCGAGTGCACTTGGAAACCGTTCCCTTCACGCATGGGAATGACGAACACGTGTGCAAAATCAGATCCGCTCATTAGATGCTCACCACAGGTGGATCTGACATTCCGGATGGTCGTTTATTTTATTCATGTGCGGTCCACTTGATGGTCATATCTGGCAGAATCTGCAGGTTATGAATCTACCCAGTGGGGATTAACTGATGAACGGTCCGGATCTTGCACGTGTTCATCGCTTATACATATTAGGTAAGTGCACTTTCACTTCATTCATGTTTTGACTTCTCTGGGATTTATACAAATAAAAAAGAGAAATCGTTGGGATGGGCTGTGGCATAGCCAAACGTGCAACGGAGATTGGGTGAGAAATTCCCAATCGGACAAACGACGCCAACGGAAACCGTCATAAACGCAATCGAGAGGTCAGCTACATATCCGTCATTAGACGTGTACGTTCTAACCAGGGCTTAAGAAAGTGGGCCATCGAAGTTTCTACGGTGTGGATTTTGGTATGCATCGTAAAGACATAAGCAGGATTTTTCTCTCTCTTTTAAGTATATGATGTTCAAAGGTATCCACTATTGCCATATCAGTACAAAGTGATCCAGGCCATTCATCATGTGGCCCTCAAGCGAATAGATTATACTTGGACAGACACAACAATCAGATAATCCTAATAATATGATTTGTGGCCTGTGAATGCTTGCAAACGGACAGATGAAAGTGGAACTGGGCAATGATTCACATTCGATGCGTAAAATGTCCATTAATCAGACGGTTTGGATCAACCGACAAGGACAGAGCCTCGAGCTACAGCCCGTCTACGTTGCTGTTGGATAGACAGTTTGTATCATCACCAACTCCCCTGCATTTATTCGCTATCAAGACAAAAGCGTATAAATGCCCAACTTATCTAAGAGTGGCAGAAATTGCCTACTATACATGTGCATCAGATCCGTGGTCATCTTCCCTCTATGGAAGCGGATTGGCTGGTGTACCACACACCATGACACTTCCGACCTGGCTGTTGTGTATGTGTCGTGCGAAGACGAGAGCTGACACTCCATGAGCTCTGAGCTGTGCCAACGGTTCAAAGGAGATCAAAGTTATATGGCCCATGATGATCTATTTATTTTATCTACACCGTTCATCCATTTGGCAAGATCGTTTTAGAGCATTATTCCAAAAATGAGTCATATCTGATTCTCAAGTAGATCATACCACAGATAAAAGTAGGGAGAATGATTATCAGAGTTAAAACATTCGTAGGACCTACCATAATGTTTATTTTCCATACAATCCGTTCATAAGGTAATACAGAAAAAATCATAAAACTTACGTGACACCGTAAAAGTTTTCAATGGTAGACGTTCAATTTCTCACTGCGTTTTGCAATGTGATCCGCATTATCTTTGGATCTATCTATTTTTTAGGCTCAAGCCTCACAACGAGCTCGCCAAATGAGCAGACTGTTTGGATATAACACATACCTAATGTTGGACACACAG
Source organism: Magnolia kwangsiensis (assembly GCA_037074715.1). Lineage (NCBI taxonomy): Eukaryota > Viridiplantae > Streptophyta > Magnoliopsida > Magnoliales > Magnoliaceae > Magnolia > Magnolia kwangsiensis. The sequence goes on from CM073571.1 coordinate 12,118,159, forward strand.
GACTTAGTAACGTCAACACACGAGCTAGTTTGGTGGTGTATGGTACACTAGCCAATTTGCTTCCACATTCCATACACCGTGCTTTGCAGCGATTGCATGGGTCACGGAGGCGGACTGCGTCGTGTGCCACACACACCATGGACTTCGGTGGTGTGTTGACGTCACCAAATTATGTGGACCCCACCATGATGTATGTATTATATTCACATTGTCCATCGACTTTTAGAAAAAATCATTTCAAGGCGTGCCCCATAAATGAAGCAGATCCAAAGCCCAAGTAGACAATACCGTACTGAAGTTTTGAAAACCTCCTGTGCTTACAATAATGTTCATCTTTCATCCAACCTGTTTACAAGGTCGTGTTCACGAGGTCATACAGACCTGTACGAAGGGAAAACACGGGTATTCGCTTGTGGCTTCAAGAAAATTTTAATAATAGCCTTTTAATCTCCGCACTTGAGCTTTGAATTTGTCTCATTTTTCAATAAATGCTTTAAAATAATCTTACAAAATAAATGGACTATGTCTCAGTTTTTAATAAATGCCCTAAAATGATTTCGTAAAATAAATGGACCATGTGGATGTAACGCATATCATGGTGGGGCCCACAAAACTGGGTGATGTCAACACACCAAGGAAGTGGGTGTGTGGAACAGCGCTAAATCCGCTTGCATATGTTACATTCCAGCTGTGTGTGGGGGCAAGTGATGCCTAGGTGCTAATGAATGCTTTCCCCAAGTTTGAACCATTTGGAGCCCAGGTAATCGTTCATTAGATGTAGAACCTTTTTAGGTAGGCCCCACATGATGATCGGTTTAGCACATGATGATCATTTAGGTCATTTCATTACTTTATTGGGATTGAGCATACCGGGTGCGCTCTACTATAATTGTGATTTTTATTATCCTTGTTTGTTGTTCCAAGAATTCTAAACAGAAGAAATTGTGATCTTTTTGTTAACAATTTGTGTTCAATAGGTGTTTTCACCTATTTTTGGCACCATGACATGGGCCAATCAAACATTGCCACATGTTGATATTATGTGAATGTAATTGGCGAACCTACTCTCATCAGCGACGATATGCATTTTATTATAAATGTGAAGGCATAAACCCTTACGCCCACCTTAAGATAGCAAATCAACATATGCCACATGGTTATCCTGCCCATTAATAAGGTAATGTACCTTGCATGATTGTAATAGGCCTATCGAGAAAACAAATCCATTAAAAATCTTGCTATAATATTCTTGGTGAGGTCGTCTCTCACTGTCCTTCCAAAATGGGATCTCTCTCCATAGATGTTAGGAGAGGTTGTAGCATTGGAGAATATTCCGAAGATTCAAAGATCGAATTAATGTTCAAGAAAACCCAACCACAACTCGGACCTAAATTCAAAGGAGCAGACACATTAGCTCGATTGGGTCTCCCCCATCATACATCGATCAGCATTAAGAGAATAGGATAACTAGATCCAACCTAGTCCTATGACAGGCCAATATCTAGTGTCGAATCCTCTCCAGCGCTTTAAATCATCACCTTATAGATGGTTAAACGCAGGAGGTGATTTTATCTAGACCTTCCAACACCTTGAAGTTACACAAGGTGAGCCAACAATAGAGACGTTGATGGACATGACTGATCCAGGTATAACTCACGGGGTTTGCGGATCTTAGTCTAGTTGTCTTCATTAGAAAAACTTTTATGGTTCGTAGCATAATATTAATCCGTGTAACTGACCACCATCAGAGACATTGAGTGGTCAGAAGAGACCCAAATCTAGCCCTTAACATGGTTGTCTTGATTAGAGGAGTCTTGACATATTTAGGCTGTCTCTAGTGTATCACGGACACCTCGCGATGGATCAACTACGAGAATAAGATCCAAAAAGATAGAGAGTCTAAATTTGACTGGAGTTTTTTTTTTTTTTTTTCAATTTAAGTCACTAGTTCCAGAGCAATAAAAGGAATTCCTCATATCCAGACAACAACATAAGCATGACAGATCCAGAAGCAACAAAGAAACTGTAATAAGACTTTCACCACCTCAATAATCTGTAAATGGAGCAATCGAATAACAGCTCAAGGCTCTACGCCAAATACATCAACTTATTTTTAATTTTATCTTTCATTTATCTTTCTCGGTATAACCTAGTAGTTTTACACAACTATTTGTTGAGATGTTGTCACGCCCCAAAACTCAAAAATCGGATTCATAGGAATCTCGATCGCCGAATCCGGTGCCGACAGCCTCCGTAGTACCCCATTCTCGGCTCCCAGCGCAGCATACGTTAGATTTTAATCCTGAGATCCTACAAGGACGATTTTTCAACGTACATTTATCTTTTAATAAGCATAACCATAAGTTTACCCAAATCATAAAGGCAACATCATCATTATATATCCACTAATATAATCCCTTGAATACAATGTTGAAAGAAAAATACATATATCAAAATCAGAGCTTCTGAAAATCGCTGCACGTTCCAAGCTTAACGTTGCTGCAACCTAACGCCACCTGCACGCATCTATCGTACATAAGCTTACAAAAGCTTAGAGGGTGGTGTAAGTGTGTGTAAGGTAAGTGTCGAATATACAATAGATTCTGTAAATCATACATCATCGAGATAAGCAAGAAAAATGATAAGGTCATGAATCATACGATATCAGAGTAAGCAGAAATATACTGGTAAGTCCATGAGTCACATAATATCAGAGTACACAATGCAGATCATAATGAGTCAAATATTATATACTGCAGATGCGATACAATATGCAGATCCTGTCAAGTCCTTCTAAGCCATATAAGTGCAGAAACGTAATAATCCAAAATGTTAAGTACTGCGAATGCAATGTAATATGCGGTGTGAATGAAATGACTATGCTGGAATGTGAAGTCGGGATGATAGTACGTAGTATCAAAGGCTACGGGGTGTAAGACCCGTATCTTAGTCCGAACTATTCCGTAGACTTCCGCGGTCTTACCGGTCGAATTCTGGCAACCTTCGACCCTTAATTGATATTTACGCACGACCCTGATTCGTACGCCGTCAACTCGAGTCGACTCAACCCAAGATCTTTACCATAGCGACCGCGCCGTCGCTGCAATTCCGACGCCGCGACTCGGGCACCGAGGCGATACCCTGGTCAGGAGATATGGGCCAACGTTTGGTGTAAGAAAAATACCACGCGTTGCAAAACCCAAGAGAATCTCTACGAGGTGTCACATCAATCCCATCAATCAATCAATCCCATCACATCACATGTCAAGCACATGTTAAGTACACATCACTTTTCACCCTTTCCCAAGCAAGCCACAAAAGTTCAAAAGTTCTTACAAGCCCATACCTTTCTTACACAAAATGCCTCCAAAGTCAAAAAGTTCTTACACCACCTATGCCTTTCTTACACAAATGGCCACAAAAGTCAAGAATTTCTTACACACCCATCACTCACTACATCCATCACCCATGACTCTCTCTCCCTCTCTCTCCCTTTACAACTCTCTCTCATTTCTCAAACTTCATTCCAAGCAACCAAAAATCCCATACATATGAGCCTCTCCCTCTCTTCCAAAACTCCAAGTGTGGTCCACCTTTCCATCCCAAGATCCCCTATCCTAACCATCCATTCTTCATCTCCTCCATTGGAATCAAAGCTAAGGTGCTAAGGAACCCATACGAGCAAGAAGATCGAACGGTGGGTGCTAGATAATAGTAGTTTTTCATATTTTTAAGATGGGCCAAGTGAGGCCACCCGATCAATGGTTTGGATCTCATTTGAGACCCTAAGATGTGGCCGATGGCCCACTAGGATCATCATGATCATTCCATGATGGGGTCATTCTCCATGGACCCCATCATGATGTTTTCTTTGCATTAAAAAGGTCATCTAGACCGTCCTTATTGGTGGGGAGAGGATCTCCACCGTTGACTTTCGATTTTGATGAATCCATGTGTAGAGGGATCCATTGATGTATGATTTCACATAAGAGAGGACTCATAGTGGCGGAGCCCTCCATCACAAGCGTGTCCCACTCTCTATCTCTCTCTCTTCTTTTCTTTTTTTTTTTTTATATATTTTGTGTGATGATTTGGCTGTGTGGCCCACTTGGATGGACCTCACCATACAATATGTATTTTATCCAAGTGATCCTTAAGTGGGGGCCCACTTTATATGTGTTGTATCTATGCCATTTATTATTCAGTGGCCCACCCGAGCAAGGCCCACCTTATTTTTTACACAGACCGTCCATGTCCAGGGACGTCCCTGGACTTGAAATGAAAACACAAATATGAGCTTACTTAAGCTCTTGGGAAGGGCCACTCACATAGGCCCCACCTTGATGCGTGTATTCAATCCATGCGTGTATTCAATCCATTCCTTTCACCAACTCATTTTAGGCGTTGAGCCAGAAAATGAGATTGATCGGAGCATTTGGTGGGCCATAACTTAGTAAATAGTGATCTCCACCATCTAAAGTTTTCCAGAATTTTTCCATACGCTGAAAAATGTCCAATATTGGACTCATTGGGCTTGTTTTGAGCCACTGAATCCCATGGATGGAGTGGATTCGCTTGGTGCGGGCCCCACACTAGAAAAACCTCAAAATCAGAGGTTTCCCAATATATATATATATATATATATATATATATATATATATATATATATATATATGAAGCAGTGCTGCTGCTGCCAGCGCTGGCAGCGCCTGCTCCACGGACGGGTGGGCGGGCGGACGAGTAGCCCCACGGCCCAGCCGTGGGCCCCACCCTGATGTACATTTGGTATATCTGCACCGTCCATTTTGTGGGCCCTTAGGGCAGCAGGCTGCCCTCCAAAACTCAACCCAATCTAAAGCTCAGGTGGCCCACAACACTGGAAATAGTGGTGATTGGGTGGCTGCCCTTGAAAATTTTTTTGGGTCCACAGAAGTTTTGAATCAAGATGAAATTTGTGTTTTCCTTTAACTCAGGTCTGGATGACCTTGTCAACGGGTTGGATGGCATTTAACATGGTGGTGGGCTCCATGTGGAGTCCACAATGATGTATGTTTTATCTCCACCGTCTGCCTGGACGGTGGAGCCGCTGATGCATGTGTTCTATTCATACTGTCTATTGACAGCGGGGCCCACCATGATGCATGTGTTGCATCTAGTCCGTCCACCCATTCTGAAAACTCATATCATGAGTTAAAGAATGAGTCAGATCCTTAGCTCATGTGGACCCACCGTGATGTATGTGTTGCATCTAAACCGTCTATCCATTTTAAGAGCTCATAACTTGAGGCTAAGATGAGCCAGATCCATAGTCCAAGTGGACCCCACCTTGGCCTGTTTTGAGGTCTATCTTAATGAAGTTGTAGTAGTTCATTGGGGCCTACTTTGATGTGGATGTAAGGCCCATGGGATTAGACCCATTTGATGCATCCTAAGGCCCATGGGATTAGGCCATTTGATGTTTTAGGGGCCCATGGGTTAAGGCCCATTGAAATATACTAGGGCCTATAGGTTGAGGCCCATTTGGTGTACATATGGGGCCTAATTGGTGTGGCCCATTTGTTACATATAAGACCCATGAGATTAAGCCCATTTGTTGCAATTTAAGGCCCATGGGCTATGACCCATTGCAATGCACATAAGGCCCATTGGTGCGACCCATTTATGTGTCCCATTTGATAAATAAAAGGCCCATATGATATGGCCCATTTGACATATTTAAGGCCCAATGGGATGTACCTAAGGTCCATTGCAATGTGTGAACCCAACATGGTTTGTGTAATGATGTTTACTACGAGTTATGGCTTGGGAGCAATGGTGGTTTGACGTCCACATTGCAAGTATAATGTTGGTTAAATATCCGTATTATGACTCTCCCTGGGGCCATTGGTAGGCCATAATTGTTGTGTGTAGGCCGTCTAAGCCCATCTTCGTTGTAAGGATAATTCATTACTTTGTAACATGCTTAGTATAATTCCATTATTTATGACCATACGCATCATATGTATGCTTGATATGAGGAATGTTTGATCATCGCATAAGCCGTTGGGCCGAGCCATTTACGAGACTCCTTATGAGATGGAGTGTCCCACATGAGCCTAGGATTGCTGCATGATTGGATAGTGTGATTCATGCATTTCACATTGTGTGATATGGTTGTTGTACGCCCTAGCGACATCGGGGCTGTAGCCTCCACAGACGCAACGTGGTTGGCATGATTGGATACCGAAAATCTTGTTCTACATGGGGTGCTATAGATATCCATGGGTGAAACTCCCTAAACCCTTATGGTACCAAGAGGTTACTCCAATGTCTAGACTAAGTGGATAGATGAGCGTTGAGTGTCGATTACCAGATGGTTGCGCTCTCCACTGTGTCGTGGTCGGTTGGAAGGGGGTGTGGCCTTACCCGCCCGAGAGTAGGGGGCAAAGTTAGGCTGAGTCTGACCAGCTCGAGAAATGGGTCCGCTATCGACGAGTCAAGCCCGATATTGGCAGACGGATAGTGAAGTCTCTTCCACTTACCTTATTGCGTGTGATGGGGTGGCGATCTGGTTTAGAGTGTATTAGACCTCGGTGATATCCCAGATTTGAGTTGTATTGATATGTGGACTTAGATAAGGATTGTATGCTTGACTTGCATCTTGCATCGTATAGCCTTGGTACGGCTCATGATATTTATGGATCCATCTACATATTCTGCATTACTCTGATATTGCATGATCATATTACTACTTTGCGCACACACTTTCACCACCCTCTAAGCTTTCTATAAGCTTATGCACGACCATCGCGTGTAGGTGACGTTGGGGCGCAGCAGCGCTGAGGCAGGAGCACTTTGCAGATTACTTTGGAGCTTTTGGCCTATCATCATTGTATTTTCCTTTATGCTCATTGTACTTGTAAAGTTTTTAATCATAGTGGAAATGTAATGAAGTTTTTAGTTGTTGTTTGTGGGTTATGCCTTTGGTTATGCTTATCACGAATCAAACTGATGTTGAAAATTCTCTTCGTAGCATCCCAGGATCGGAACCTGGCGAATGGGAGCTGGGAGCCGAGAATGGGGTTCTACGGAGGCTGTCGGCACCAGATTCGGCGATGAAAAATTTTGTGAGCCCGGTTTCTGAGTTTGGGACGTGACACGGGGTCCATCACAAGGAAATTCTATCCAAACCAGTCCCATACCTAAATGTGGATAGTCAAACACAATGTGGTAAACTCCTGATCTCAGGTTAGTTGCGCGCCCCAACCGAAATTCTGGCCTTTACGAAGGTACACGTAACAAATAGTTGTGCACCACCAGCCCGAGTGGATAGTGAATGGATGAATGAATGAGTATGTAACTCCTACTCAGTAACTTGTCAGCACAGTAGCCTACCAACCGCTGGTAGCTCGTACAGGCCTCAGCCCCGCCCACATGTACAACAGTGACGGGGTGTCATAATATCATGTCAATCCTCATATCAAGTCCACATATCAGTACGGTTCCTCTCTGAGAAATCACCTGGGCTTATTACACTCCACTCCAACTGCCTCCTCCCTAGCTACACAGCCCAGCGAGCGTAAGAAACCTCACTATCCTCCTGGCCAACAGTTTGCCAATACATATCCGGCACGTCGATAGCGGACCCATTTACGAGCTGGTCATACTCAGCTTAGCTTATAGCCGCCTCACTCGGGCGGATAAGGCCACACTCCCTTCCAACCGACCACGACACAGTGGGAGACACGACCTCATGGTATAGGCACCGACGCTCATATTTCACTCGGTCTAGACATTGGAGCATCACCTGGTACCAAGGAGGTTCTAAAATTTTCATCCAAGGACATCCTACGTGCCCATAGTGCTAGAACCAAGTATTTTCGGTGTCCCATCTGGCCATCCATGATGTGCCTGTGGAAGCCACGGCCCTGATGTCTCTAGGGCATACAATGATCAAGTCACATATATGCAAGATGCATGAGTCACACTAACCAGTCATGCAACAATCCTGCGCGTATTGCGCAAAATGTGGGGCACTCCGTCTCATAAGGAGTCCCATAAATGGTCTGCCCAATGTCGTATGCTATGATCAAACATTTTTCATATCAGGCATACATATGATGCGTATGGGCATGAATCATGGAGTTATATTAAGCATTTTATATGGTGATAAACTATCCTCACAACGAAGACGGGCCTTGATGGCTTACACACAACAAGTAGGGGCCTATTAATGGGCCCTAGGGAGAGTTATAATGTGAACATTTAACCAACATTATTCTTACAATGTGGACGTCAAACCAACATTGCGCCCAAAGCACGACCTGCCATAAATATCATTGCCTGCATTATAGTAAAATCACACATTTCATCGGGTGCACATTCCTCGCCTTAAGCCGCATGTACACCACATTGGGCCTAGCCATGTAGGCCACAAATACCTAAAGATGGGCCTCATCACATAGGTTGAAAATATATCAAATGGGTCACAACGCATGAGCCACAATGGGCCCTAACCCATGGGCCCTGATATGTCACAATGGGCCTTAACCCATAGGCTCCAAATATATCACAATGGGCCTCAACCCATAGGCCCTAATACATCACAATGGGCCTTAACCCTGGGCCTTAGAATCCATCAAAATATGCCTAATCACATGGGCCTTATATATATCAAATGGGTCTCAACGGACGACCACAAATGAATCGAGGTAGGCCTCATATATATACCAAGGTGAGCCACATCAATGGGCTGCACCAATGGGCCTTAAATTCATTGTAATGGGCCATAACTCATGGGGCATAGAGTACATCATAATGGCCTTGCTAAATGGCCGGAAGTATATCACAATGGGCCCTTACTAATGAGCTCTAAGTACATCAAAATGGGCCTCAACCCGCGGGCCCTATACAACCAAGGTGGGCCTTAACAATGGGCCATAAATGTGGTAAGTGGGCTACACCACATGGGCCACATGCATATAAAATGGGCCACGCCAAACATAAGTGGTGGTAATGATCTCCACCATTAAAATTCCTAAGGCCCACCACAAATATATTTTTCCATCCAACCTATCCCTAAATTATCATAGTGATAGATGAAGCGGGAACAACTATTAACTTAATGGAAAACTTACTATGGCCCTTAGAAATTTCTTGAACGGTGGGCGTCATTGTCCACTTCTTCACATGGTGGGGTCCACTTGGACTTTAGATCTGGCTCGTTCCCTAGCCCATGCCATAAATGATCTTTCCCAAAGTGGGTAGGCGGATTGGATACAACATATGCATTCATGGAGGGCCCCACTGTCACTAGACAGTATGCATAAAACACATACATTACCGTGGGCTCTACTGTCCACTGGACGGTGTGAATAAAACCCATGCATCATTGTGGGTCCCACCAGCCATCTAGCAGCCAGCAGAAGGCTGGACGGCATGGTAAACACATACATCCTGTGGACTCCACCGTCCGGGCGGACGGTGGGAATAAGGCACATACGTCATTGTGGGTCCCACATGGGGCCCACCATAACATATATTTTCCATCTAATCTGTAAGTAAGGTCATAAAGACCTAGATGAATAGGAAAAATAAATATCAGATTGATTCAAAACTTCCATGGACCCAAAAAGGGTTTCAATGCTAGAGTTCAATCACCGCTGTTTCTTGTGGTGTGGGCCACCTGAGATCTGGATCAAGCTGATTTTTGGGTGGGGTCTTCTTAAGGTAGGGGCCCACCTAATGAACGGCCTGGATAACGTGTATACATCATGGTGGGGCCCACATACAGGGCCGTGGGGGCCCTGGCATCCGCCCGCCCGTCGAGCGCAAGCGCTGCCTACGCCTCTGGCCAGCAGCAGCCCTGCTGCTTCTTTTTTTTTTAAAGGAAACCTGTTTTTTCAAGGTTTTTCATGTGCGGGGCCAGCATCTGATGAATCCACTCCAGCCATTGGATTCCACAGCCCATAACAATTCTATGAAGACCAATATCGGGCATTTTTCAGCGTGTAAGAAAATTTTGGATGGATTTCAACGGTAATGATATTATTTTTAAAACTATGACCCACCAGATACTCGGATCATCCTCATTTTTCGGCTCAACACCTAAAATGATTTGGGGAAGAGGATGGACGGCTTGGATTGAATACATACATCAAGGTGGGGCCTATATGAGTGGCCCTTCTCCAATGCTTGGAAGGCCAAGCTCATTTTGTGTTTTAAGTCCAGCAACGTCCAGACGCTGGACGTTTTTGAGCTTATCCACATATTCAAGGTGGGCCCTATTTAGGTGGGCCACCACATGATGGATGGTGTGAGTACATTACTTATAAGATGTGCCCTACTTTTAGATGGCTTGGGTCAATACATACCAAAAAATGGGGTCCATCCAAGTGGGCCACATCGCCATTACATCACACACAAATAAATAAATAAATAAAATGAAAGGGAGAGAGAGATAGTGGGACACACGTGTGATGGAGGGACCCCGACACTATGGGCCCTCCATTCCATGATCCACATCATAAATCAAGTGAGTCCCATAACATGCGGCCTCAAAAAAATTAAAATCTAACGGTGGAGATCCTTTCTCCACGAAAATAGATGGTCTAGATGACCCACTTACAAGTTAGGAAGGTAAACATCATGATGGGGTCCATGGAGAATGGCCCCATCATGGAATGATACTGATGATCAAGATGGGCCATCGGCCACATCTGTCACGCCCCAAACTCGAAAACCGGGCTCACAAAATTTTCGATCGTCGAATCTGGCGCTGACAGCATCCATAGAACCCCATTCTCGGCTCCTATCACCCATTCACCAGATTCCGATCCTAGGATGCTACGAGGAGAATTTTCATCGTCAGTTTGATTCGTAATAAGTATAACCAAAGGCATAATCCACAAACAACAACCAAAAACTCCATTATATTTCCTCTATGATCAAAAACTTTACAAGTACAATGAGCATAAAGAGAAATATAATGATAGTGGACGATAACTCCAAAATGATCTGCAAAGCGCTCTTGCCTCAGTGCTGTTGTGCTCCAACGTCACCTGCACGCAACGGTCGTACATGAGCTTATAGAAAGCTTAGAGGGTGGTGAAAGTGTGTGCGCAAGGTAGTAATATGATTATGAAATATCAGAGCAATGCAGAATATACTGATGGATCCATGAATACCGTTGGCCACACCAAGGCCATACGGTACAAAGCATGAATGATGTCGGCCATACCAGGGCTATGCGATGCAAGATGCAAGTCAAGCATACAATCCTCATCTAAGTCCACATATCAATACCGCTCAAATCTGGGATATCACCGGGGTCTAGTACACTCTAAACCAGATCGCCACCCCATCGCGGGCAATAAGGTAAGTGGAAGAGACCTCACTATCCATCTGCCAATATCGGACTCGACTCGCCATTCTTAGAGCTGGTCAGACTCAGCTTAGTATTTTCCTTATACTCGGGCGGGTAAACTCGCACTCCCTTCCAACCGACCATGACACAGTGGAGAGCGCAACCATCTGGTAATTGGCACTCAACGCTCATTTATCCACTCGGTCTAGACGTTAGAGCAATCTTTTGGTACCATAAGGGTTTAGGGACTTTCACCCAGGGATATCTATAGCACCCCATGTAGAACAAAATTTTCGGTATCCAATCCTGCCAACCACGATACGTCTGTGGAGGCTACGACCCTGATGTAGCTAGGGCGTTCAATAACCATATCACACAATGTGAAATGTATGAATCACATTATCCAATCATGCAGCAAATTCTACACATATCGTGCGCTCATGTAGGATAACACCGCCTAATCGGGGTCCCATAAACAATCTGCCCGAAGGCATATACTATGATCAGTCACTTCTCATATCAAGCATACATATGATGCGTATGATCATGAGTCATGGAACTATACTGAACATGTAATAAAATAATGAACTATCCTTACAATGCAGATGGGCCTAGATGGCCTACACCCAGCAAGTACGGGCCTAACAATGGGCCCTAGGGAGAGTCGTAATGTGGACATCCAACAAACATTATACTCACAATGAGGACATCAAACCAACATTGCTCCCAAGGCACGATCGTCGTAAATATAGTTACATAATCCGTGTTGGGATCACACATTGCAATAGACTTTAGGTACATCCCATTGGGCCTTAAGTACGTCAAATGGGCCATATCGTATGGGCCTTATGTGCATTGCAATGAGTCATAACCCGTGGGCCTTAGATTACATTTAATGGGCCTAATCTCATGGGTCTTTTATGTAACAAATGAGCCACACCAATTGGGCCCCATATGTACATCAAATGGGCCTTAACCCATAGGCCCTAGTACGTCTCAATGGGCCTTAACCCATGGGCCCCTAAAACATCAAATGGGCCTAATCCCATGGGCCTTACATATGTATCAAAGTGGGTCTCAACCATGGGCCGTAAATACGTCGAATGATCCCATGACATGGGCCTTACATCCTCATCAAAGTGGGCCCCAATGAACTACCACAAATTCATTAAGATGGTCCTCATAACATGTCAAGGTGGGGTCCACTTAGACTATGAATTTGACTCATTCTTTATGCCCATGCCATAAAATGGGTTTTCCAAAAGGATGGATGGATTGGATGCAACCCATACATCATGGTGGGGGCCCACATGAAGGCTCACTATCATGTATATCATATATAATATAATATATAACTATATATAGTATATATACATAATATTATATATAATATAATATTATATATATATATACACACACACACACACACACATATGCACACATACATTATCCCACACATGGGGGTAGGTCCCACCATCCGATCACACGTGCCTTAAGGTGGGACCCACAAGTCCCTGGACGGTAAGAGACAGAGAGAGATTTGAGAGAGATATATATATAGAGAGAGATAGAGAGAGAAAGGTAGAGAGAGAGATGTAGAGAGAGAAGGAGGGCACGTGGCCCCTTGCTTTTTCTTTTTTTTTTTTCCTTTTTCTTTTCGTTTCTCGCTGACACAACAGAGGTGGGTCTTACGTAGGGCCCACCATACATATGTATATGGGAGAGGGGGGCAACGAGCTCGTTGACGCTCAGCTCCCCAAGAGGTCGAGCTGTGCGGGCCCCACCGTTGAGGTGGTCATACATTTGACCCACCAATCAGATGCACCGTTCCAGCGTGGGCCTAGGTCTCAAAAATCAAGTCAGACCGTGACTTGTGTGGGCCACACCAGATACAACAGTTGAGAGGGCTGCTCTCCATTTAAAACATTCATAATCATTATTAGGTCCACAGACATGTGGTCCACCAATCCAGCCCACCCCTTGTGGGTGTCCCACTTGAATGAACGGTCCCTAAGTTCCAGCCGCATCCAAAAACTCAGGTGGGTCCCACGTAGGCCACCCTCATAGGGATGGATACCAAGACCTCACGTGTTGAAACGTGGTATCTCCACTCCGCCTGCCAGTTGAGCTGTGGCGCTGGGTGTGTGATCAGGCCAAGGTGGGCCCCACACGTGGGATGGAGGGTGGGGATGGGTCCCATGGACCCCACGTCCGTCCATACCCCATGTCAGGACACACTCCATGTAGCCACCTCCACAGGGATCGTCACCATGACCCCAAGTGTAGGAACGAGGCATCTTTCACTCAGTTTGCCAGTTGAACTAGGGATCTGGGCACTAGGGAGGGCCCCACACGTGATGGTGTGGCCCACAGAAATGGATGGACGGCATGGATGGGTCCCATGGACCCCACACCAGTCCACACCCACTGTTAGTGCACACCCACTGTCAGTGCACACACCCCATGTCAGGACACACTCCATGTTAGCACCCACCCATATCAGCCACCCCATTAGCAGGTACGTCCAGCGTCCCTGGGCGGACGGTCTGGATGTACACTACCTCAAGGTGGGTCCCACATGGCCCAACCTGTTTTGGATCCGGCTAATATTTGTGTTTCCCTTTCATCCGAGTGGCCCACTATTTGGATGGCCCAAACCAAAAATAAAAGTCAAGGTGGCCCACTATTTGGATGGTATGGATGAGATACATGCATCAAGTGAGCCACAAGCATCATAGACAAAGGAAAAGAAAGAGAGAGAGAGATCAGTGAGGATAGAGGTGATGGAGGGGCCCCGCCACTATGGGCCCCCTCTTTGATACAAAATGTACATCAAGTTTGGTCCCACTACATATGGCCCTTAAATCAAACAAATAAATGAAAATAAAATTCTAAAAATCACCCACTGTAAGACCCGTATCTTGGTCCGTATCTTTCCGTAGACTCCACGGTCTGACCGGTCGAATTCCGGCAACCTTCGACCCTTAACCAATATCGACGCGCGACCTTGATTCTTGTGCCAACAATCCGAGTCGACTCAACCCGAGACCAATACCATAGCGACCTCGCTGTCTCCGCGATTCCGATGCCGTGACTCGCGCGCCAAGGTGATACCCTAGTCAAGAGATGTGGGCCAACGTTCGGTGTGAGAAAACGTCGCGCGTTGCGAAACCCAAGGGAATATCTACGATGTGTCACATCAATCACATCAATCCCATCAATCAATCAATCCATCAAGCCATCACATGTCAAGTACACATCACTTTATTTCATTTTTCCAAGCAACCACAAAAGTCTCCCAAAACCACACCTCTCTTACACAAAAAGCCACAAAAGTCTTCACCACCCATACCTCTCTTACACAAAAGCCTCAAAAGTCAATATTTTCTTACACAACCATCACTCACCACATCCATCCATCACTCTCTCTCTCTCCCTTTACAACTCTCTCTCTTTCTCTCTTTCTCATTTCAAATCTCCAAACAAAATTTCAAGAGCCCATACGTATGGAATTCTCCCTCTCTTCCTAAACTCCAAATGTGGCCCACCTCTTCATCCTAAGATCTCCCATCTCAACCCTCCATTCCTCATCTAAACCGTTGAAATCCAAGCTAAGGTGCCAAGGAACCCCTAGGAGCAAGAAGATCGGACGGTGGGTGTCTCTTTAGGGTAGTTTCTTTCTTGTTCTTATGATGGGCCAAGTAAGACCCACCGATCCATGGTGTGGATCTCACTTGGGACCCTAAAAGGTGGTCGATAGATCACTTGGATCATCATGATCATTCCATGATGGGGCCATTCTCCATGGACCCCATCATGATGTTTATTTTCTTTTCAAAGGTCATCTAAACCGTCAATGTTGGTGGGGAAGGGATCTCCACCGTTGAGTTTGGATTTCGGTGGCCCCTCATGCTTTAAGGCCCACTTGATGTATGATTCGTTGTAAGGGAGGGCCCATAATGTCGGGGTCTCTCCATCACAAGGCGTGTCCCACTCTCCATGTCTCTCTCTCTCTTTTATTTATTTTATTTTATTTTATTTTTATGCAATAGGAATGTGTGGCCCACTTGAATGGATCCCACCTTGAGATTTATGTTGTTCAAATTTTTATTCAAGTGGGGCCCACCTTAGACGTTGAACCCATGTCACCCATTAGTGGTGGCCCACTTCATCAGGGCCCACCACTCTTTAAAAAAAATATATATAAAAACCGTCCAGCGTCTGGGATGTTGGACGTTTCAAAGGAAAGAAGAAAAAGGAAAGAAGTAAAGGGGCTTTGGTGGTCCACTTGCTTAGGCCCCATCATGTTGTATTTGAACAATCCAAGCCACCTACCCTCTTACCTATAGTGGTTTAGCCGTTGGGTAGAAGTTTAGGGCTGATTGGAAGACCTGGTGGGCCATAGCATCAAAGAATGCATCACTACCATTCAAGGATCCTTTTCTGTTTTTATTTCATTTTCTAATCCCAAAAAAATTCAAACTTTGGACTCTTTTTGTCGGTTACAAGCTGTATAACACCATGGCTGGAGTGGATTTCCAGGTAGCGGGCCCCACGCATGAGTTTTGGAAAAAAAATAAAATTTAGGAGAGAGAGAGGATGAGGCATGCCTCCCTCACTCACAGCGGCAGCACGCTGCACGCAGCAGCGTGCAGCGCCCAGGCGGGCGGGCGTCCAGCAGGCCACCCACGGCTGCTGCCGTGGGCCCCACCTTGATGTTTGTATGCCATCTAAGCCGTCCATGAGGTGGGTCCCATCCTCAGGTGGGCCCCCCCAAGTTTCAGGTCAATCCAAGACTCAGGTGGCCCGCACCACAGGAAACAGTAAATTGAACATCTACCATTGAAAGCTCCTTCTGGGCCCACCGAAGTTTCGGATCAATCTGAAATTTGGGGCTTCACTCCATTCACGTCTAAATGACCTTATGAATGGACTGGATGGCATATAAGTATTACAGTGGGCCCCACATGGGACCCGCAATGATGTATGTCACCCTCCTTGCGCACGTGCTGCCTCCACCGTCCAATGGACAGTGGGGCCCTGGGTGATGTATATGCTTTATCCGCACTGTCCACTGGACAGTGGGACCCACCATGATGCATGTAATGCATCCAGACCGTCCATCCACTTGGTGGGTTCATTTTAAAGAATGAGCTTTTGGTTGGGTGGGCCACTCACCTATGGGCTAGGCCCATTTGAATTACGAAAGGTCTATAGGCTAGGCCCATTTGATTTATGAAATGCTTATGGGCTTTAAGGCCTATGAACTTGGGCCCACTTGATATGTAAAGCCTATGGGCTTAGGCTCACTCGATATTTAATGCCTATGGGTTTAGGCTCACTTGATATGTTTCAAGTCCATGGGACTAGGCCCATTTAATGTACTTCAAGGCCCATGAAATTGGACCCATTTGTTGCATTCTTAAAGCTCATGGAAGTGGACCTATTTGATATATTGTAAGGCCTATGGGACTAAACCCATTTGATTATAAAAGGGGTCCATGGGATTAGGCCCATTGGATTTATTTGAGACCCATGAGTTAGGCCCATTTTATTTGATTAAGGCCTAGGGGTTTAGGCCCATTTGACTCATGTTAGGTGTATGGGTTGAGGCCCACTTGATCTACATGTGGGACCCAATTGGTGTGGCCCATTGGTCACATACTAGACTCATGAGACTAAGCTCATTTGATGCAATCCAAGGCCCACGGGTTTTGACCCATTGCAATGCACATAAGACCCATTGGTGTGGCCCATTTATGTGGCCCATCTGATGAATAAAAGGCCCATAGGATATGGCCCATTTGATATATATAGGAAAAGCCCAATGGGATGAACCTAAGGTCCATTGCAATGTGTAATCCAAATACCAATTATGCAGCGATGTTTAAGAAAATCGTGCCTGGGATGCAATGTTGGTTTGATGTCCACATTGCGAGTGTAATGCTAGTTGGATGTCCACATTACGACTCTTCTTAGGGCCCATTGTTAGGTCCGTACTTATTGTGTATAGGCCGTCCACGTCCATCTGCATTGTAAAATAGTTCATTTCATTATAACATGTTTAGTATAGTTTCATGACTCATGATCATACGCATCATATGTATGCTTGATATGAGGACTGACTGATCATAGCATATGCCTTCGGGCAGGTTGTTTATGGGCTCCTGGTTAGACAGTATTGCCCTACATGAGCGCATGATATGCGCATGAATTGTTGCATGACTGGATAGCGTGAATCATGCATTTCACACTTGTGTGACATGGTTATTGTACGCCCTAGCAACATCAGGGCCGTAGCCTCCACAGACACATCGTGGTTGGCAGGATTGGATACCGAAAATCTTATTTTACATAGGGTGCTATTGATATCCCTGGGTGAAAGTCCCTAAACCCTTATGGTACCAAGAGGTTGCTCCAACATCTAGATCGAGTGGGTAGATGAGCGTTGAGTGCCGATTACTAGACGGTTACGCTCTCCACTGTGTCGTGGTCGGTTGGAAGGGGGTGCGGCCTTACCTGCCCAAAGTAGGGGGCAATACTAGGCTGAGTCTGACCAGCTCGAGGAATGGGTCCGCTATCGACGAGTCGCGTCCGATATTGGCAGACGGATAGTGTGGTCTCTTCCACTTACCTTATTACGCGCGATGTGGCGGTAATCTGGTTTAGAGTGTACTAGACCCCGGTGATATTCCATATTTTGAGCTGTATTGATGTGTGGACATAGATGAGGATCTGTATGCTTGAGTTGCATTGCACATCGCATGGCCTTGGGATGGCCGATACTATTCATGTCTTGCATCGCATAAGCCTTGGTACGGCTCATGATATTATAGATCCATCTACATATTCCGCTTTACTCTGACATTGCATGTTCATATTACTACCTTGCGCACACACTTTCACCACCCTCTAAGCTTTCTGTAAGCTTATGCACAACCGTTGCGTGCAGGTGACGTTGGATCGCAGCAGCGCTGAGGCAGGAGCACGTCGCAGATCGTTTTGGAGTTTTTATTCTTTACCATTGTATTTTCCTTTATGCTCATTGTACTTATAAAGTTTTTGATCATAGTGGAAATGTAATGGAGTTCTTGGTTGTTGTTTGTGGGTTATGCCTTTGGTTATGCTTATTACGAATCAAACTGACATTGAAAATCCTCCTCGTAGCATCCCAGGATCGGAACCTGGCGAATGGGAGCTAGGAGTCGAGAATGGGGTTCTACGGAGGCTGTCGGCGCTGGATTCGGCGATCAAAAATTTTATCTGCCCGGTCTCCGAGTTTGGGGCGTGACAGAAGTTGGTATCAGAGCATAATTTGGGAATAACCGAGAACAACATTACATATCTGCTATGAGTATGGAATGACTAAGTCCCGAAGTTCGGATAGCTTCGAGAGTTTTGAAGTTGATAAGCGCCTTCGCTCTTTCCTGCAGGACATGGCGCGTGAGAGGGTTACCGGATCGACTCCCGCACCACCACCTGAGGATTCCGCTTCTCCATCGGAGGCTCCAGCTTTACCCCCTGCGTCTCCCGTTCCACCCTCAGAGATCCCTTCTTCCTTCCCTGAGGATGACATTCCTCCACCTGAGGCCGATGCGGAGCCGACCGTGACTGTGAGTGCATCTCAGTTATAGCAGATGTTACAGGCTGTGACAGCCGCATTCCAGGGACAGGGCAGACGCCCAGTTGTTTCACCAGCTCAGGCAGAGCAGGAGGGCACGAGCGCCTTACTTCGTGAGTTCAGACGGCTTGATCCCCCACGTTTCTAGGGCGAGCCAGATCCGACTGCAGCAGTGAGATGGCGCTCCGATGTGGAGAAGATCTTCGATACCATGTCATTTACGACCGAGCAGCGCGTCCGGTTAGATGTATTTCTCTTCCAGGGTGAGGCCGAGCATTAGTGGACCTCTGTTACCCGCGTTGCCGGACCTGAGTATATCTGGACGTGGGAGGACTTTGTTGATCGATTCGAGGAGTAGTATTGCTCCGACCAGATTCGCCGTTAGCGAGCTTTAGAGTTCGAGACTTTGGTGCAGGGAGACATGACTATGGCACAGTACGCGGCCCGTTTCGTTGCACTCTCGAGATTTACACCATATATGGTTGATGACGAGGGGCGGAAGTCCTGCCGCTTCG
The DNA here is from genome assembly GCA_037074715.1 of Magnolia kwangsiensis. NCBI lineage: Eukaryota > Viridiplantae > Streptophyta > Magnoliopsida > Magnoliales > Magnoliaceae > Magnolia > Magnolia kwangsiensis. The sequence continues at coordinate 12,137,639 of CM073571.1, forward strand.
AGCACGGCTTACGTTACGGCCTTCGAGGTCGTGTTATTGGGCATGAGCTCCCTACTTTTCAGGCAGTAGTGTGGAGAGCTCAGATTTATGAGACTGAGTGGGCCGGTTCTCAGTCTGATCGCGGTCAGAGGAGAGACTGAAAGAGGCAGGCTTCTTCTAATGATTCCCAGCAGCGTCTACCACAACAGCAGAGGCGCATAGGTCGCCTAGCCTTCTGAGCGCCAGCAGCACCAGCAGCACCTCCACCACCACCTCAGAGGCAGTTCACTGGCACTTGCTTTAGGTGCGGTGCGACAGGACACCGTTCATGGGAGTGTCGCAGCCCCCAGCAACAGCAGAGAGGTCAACAGCAGCAGAGACCCCCACCGCAGAAGAAGAGACTCCCACAGCAGCAGCGACAGCAGCCTCCACCACCGAGGCCACCTCAGCAGCAGCATCAGCATCATCACTAGCCTCAGAGGCCACAGCAGCAGAGGCAGCAGTTTCGACCGCCTCAGCGACCCCAGCAGCAGCAGCAGCACATTCAGAGAGGACAGACACCTCCCCAGCCAGCTCAGGCTACATTCTATGTGGCTCAGCAGGATCCGCAGACATCTGGAGGAGTCATTGAGGGTATACTTCCAGTTTCTGCATGCATTGCACGAGTGTTGTTTGATTCCGGTGCATTGCACTCCTTTACGGCCGAGAGCTTCTGTCGATCGGCTAGCTTACCGTTGGAGTCTGCTGGTGAGGGCCTATCAGTATCGACTCCCTTGGAGAGGACTGCAGTATTGGGATGATTTTGTTCATCTTGCCCCGTTCTAGTTGGGAATACCTTTCTGCCTGCCGATCTGTTCGTTTTGCCGATGTCTGAGTTCGACGTCATCCTAGGCATGGATTGACTTGCTGAGTATTATGCCATTTTGGACTGCGCCGCGAGAACAGTCACGTTCTGTATACCCGGCGTGCCACAGTTTCAGTTCGTTACAGAGGCCAGAGGAGAGTGGTTGTCTTGTTTGATGTCTTGCGCCATAGAGGAGCCTGTTGCCGTTTGCATCGACCATTTGCCCGTGGTTTGTGATTTTCCCGATGTGTTTTAGGAGATTTCGGGATTACCGCCTCGTCGACTCACCGAGTTCCAGATCGATCTCGTGCCCGGTACCGCGCCTATTTCGAAGGCTCCGTATCGTATGGCACCGTTAAAGTTACGGGAACTGCAGAAGCAGTTGGACGAGTTGCGAGAGTTGGGTTTTATCCGTCCGAGTAGTTCTCCGTGGGGAGCGCCGGTACTCTTCGTGAAGAAGAAGGATGGCTCGTTGAGGCTGTGCGTTGACTATCGCGAGCTCAACAAAGTCACGATCAAGAATAAGTACTCGCTCCCTAGGATTGATGATTTGTTTGACCAGCTGCAGGGTGCACAGTTCTTTTCGAAGATTGACCTGCATTCCGGTTATCATCAGATTCGGGTTCGAGATGAGGACATTCCGAAGACAGCATTCAGGACGCGTTACGGTCATTTTGAGTTTCAGGTTATGTCCTTCGGACTGACCAATGCACCTGAAATCTTCATACAGCTGATGAACGAGGTTTTTCGCCCATATCTGGATCAGTTTGTTGTACTCCTCATCGACGACATTCTGATCTACTCGAGGACCCGTGAGGAGCATGAGCAGCACTTGGAGATTACTTTGTAGACCCTCCGCGCACACCAGCTGTATGCAAAGCTGGAGAAGTGTGAGTTCTGGCAGGAAGAGGTGAAGTTCCTCGGTCACGTGGTGACGAGGGAGGGTGTCGCAGTGGATCCCTCGAAGGTCGAGGCAGTGCGTCAGTGGGGCCAGCCCACGACTGTGACAGAGATCCTTAGTTTTCTTGGTTTGGCGGGCTACTACCGACGTTTCATTGAGGGCTTCTCTCGTATTGCAGCCCCGCTGACCACGTTGACTCGGAAGGGGGCAGAGTTTATTTGGAGTGACGCCTGCGAGCTAGCATTTATGGAGTTGAAGGACCATCTGACGTCCGCTCCTGTCCTTACTCTTCCCTCTGGGAGTGACGGCTTTATTGTATTCACCGATGCCTCGCATATCGGTTTGGGTGCTATCCTGATGCAGCACGGGAGACTAGTGGCCTTTGCGTCTCGTCAGCTCAAGGTCCATGAGCTGAACTATCCTACGCATGACTTAGAGCTGGGTGCAGTTGTCTTCGCACTGAAGGTGTGGAGGCACTACCTTTACGGGGTTAAGTTCGAGCTCTTCTCTGATCACAAGAGCTTGAAGTACCTCTTCTCGTAGTGTGAGTTGAATATGAGATAGAGGCGCTGGATGGAGCTCTTGAAAGACTATGATTTTGACCTCCAGTACCACCCGGGCAAGGCAAACGTGGTGGCAGATGCCCTCAGCCGTCAGCCACGAGGCCTAGTGGCGCATATGATGATTCAGGAGTAGCGGATGCTTGAGGATATCGCAGCAAATGACTTTGAGTTCGGCCTGCAGTCTTCCATTGTACAGTTATCGAGCTTGTCGATTCAACCCTCTCTTGTCGCTAGGGTGATCGAGGCTCAGCAGGCTGATCAGTCATTGCAGAGTTATATGGCTGAGGCGGCATTTGAGGGTCAGGCGGATTGGCAGATCGGCACAGACGGTGGACTTCGCTTCAGAGGCCGATTATGTGTCCCGAATATTCCAGAGTTGTGCAGAGATCTTATGACCGAGGCACATCGATCGCGGTTTTCTATCCACCCGGGCTCGACGAAGATGTACCGTGACATGAGGCGACAGTATATTTGGGCGGGGATGAAGTGTCAGATCGCCAGTTTTGTGGCCGAGTGTGACACGTGCCAGCGTGTCAAGGCCGATCATCAGAGACCTCCTGGTCTGTTGCAGCCATTGAGCGTCTCGATGTGGAAGTGAGAGCACGTGTCGACTGATTTCATTATGGGTTTGCCGAGGACTCAGCGCGGTCATGACGTCATTTGGGTTGTTATGGATCATCTGACGAAGTCGGCACATTTCCTTGCGATGCGTGCGACTTGGTCTATGGACCGGCTTGCGAGACTATTTATTGAGGAGATTGTGAGACTGCATGGCGTTCCAGTCTCGATCGTTTCTGACCAAGACTCGAGGTTCACGTCTCAGTTTTGGGGAAGCTTCCAGCTTGCGATGGGGACTGATTTGCAGCTCAGCAACGCGTACCATCCACAGACTGATGGCCAGACCGAGAGGGTCAATCAGATACTTGAGGATATGCTTCGGGCCTGCGCGATTGACTTCGGGGGTAACTGGGATGAGTATCTGCGATTGGCTGAGTTCACATACAATAACAGCTATCGGGCGACCATCGGCATGACTCCTTTTGAGGCACTATATGGCAGACCATGTAGATCACCGAGTTGTTGAACCGAGGTTGGAGAGCGTCATCTCCTAGGTCCCGAGCTTGTGCAGGAGACTTCAGAGGCTATTGACATCATCAGGCAGAGGATGCGCACAGCTCAGAGCAGACAAAAGAGTTTTGCTGATCATCGGCGTCGTCCCTTGGAGTTTGATGTATGGGACCATGTGTATCTCAAGGTCTCGCCCGTGAAGGGCGTAGTTCGATTTGGAGCAAAGGGCAAGCTTGCCCAAAGATTCATAGGACCTTTTGAGATCACTGGGCGCGTTGGCGCCGTGGCCTATCGGCTTGCCTTGCCATCACAGTTCTCTGGCGTCCACGACGTTTTTCACGTCTCCATGTTGAGGAAGTGTGGGTCAGACATAGTTCCCGTTATTGATTGACAGTCGTTGGAGGTTCGTGAGGATGCTTCTTACATTAAGCAGCCAGTTCTTATCCTTGATCGGAAGGAGCAGGTCCTCAGAACCAAGGTCATTCCGTTGGTGAAGGTGCAGTGGGGTCACCATTCTTTAAAGGAGGCTTCTTGGGAGTGTGAGGCTGAGATTCGAGAGCGTTATCCTCATCTCTTTGATGGTTGATCATGTGATGTATTTTGTATGCTGTCTCTGATTCTATAGGAGCAAGAAGAACAAGCGGTGGGTGTCACGCCCCAAACTCAGAGACCGGGCTCACAAAATTCCCGATCGCCGAATCTGAGTTTGGGGCGTGACACCCACCGCTTGTTCTTCTTGCTCCTATGGGTTCCTTAGCACCTTAGCTTTGATTCCAGTGGAGGAGATGAGGTTTGGATGGTTGAGATGAGAGATGAAAGGGTAGGAAAGGTGGGCCACACTTGGAGTTTTGGAAGAGAGGGAAAGGCTCATACTTATGAAATTTTTAGTTGCTTGGAATGAAGTTTGAGAAATGAGAGAGAGTTGTAAAGGGAGAGAGAGGGAGAGTGATGGGTGATGGATGTAGTGAGTGATGGGTGTGCAAGAAATTCTTGACTTTTGTGGCCATTTGTGTAAAAAAAGTATGGGTGGTGTAAAAACTTTTTAACTTTGGAGGCATTTTGTGTAAGAAAGGTATGGGCTTGTAAGAACTTTTGGGCTTTTGTGGTTTGCTTGGGAATGAGTGAAAGTTGATGTGTACTTGACATGCGATGGGATTGGATTGATTGATGGGATTGATGTAACAAGTCGTAGAGATTTTCTTAGGTTTTGTAACGCGCTGTGTTTTCCTCGCACCGAACGCTGGCCCATATTTCCTGACCAGGGTATCGCCTCGGCGCCCGAGTAGCGACATCGGAACCCCGGCGACGATGCGGTCGCTATGGTAAAGGTTTTAGGTTGAGTCGATACGGGTTGACGGCATACGAATCAGGGTCGCGCACAAATATCGGTTAAGGGTCGAAGGTTGTCGGAATTCGACTGGTAAGACCGCGAAAGTCTATGGAATGGTACGGACTAAGATACGAGTCTTACAACATCCTAGGGTCCAAAGTGAGATCCATATCATTGATTGGTAGGCCTCACTTGGTCCATCTTTAAAATATGAAAAACTAGGCTATGGAAGCACCCACCACTTGATCTTCTCAGTCCGTTGAAAAGCCACTCTCCTTATCCTTCACTTTGATGGTAGAGATGAGAAATGGTTGGCTAGGATGATGGGTTTTGGAGCGGGAAGTGGGCCACCAAAATCACTTTTCTCTCATGGAAATGCATGAACGTGGGAGCCTCTTGCTTTCTTGGGAATGTGTTGAGAAATGAGAGAGGGAGATGAGATGTAAGGAGTGATGGAGTGATGGAAAGTGAGTGATGCGTGAGGTGAGAGGTTGGTTGACTTTGGAGTTTGCTTGACTTGTGAAGAAAGAAAGCATGAGTGCTTTGTACTTGACATGAGAGGTGATTGATGGGATTGATTGATGAGTCAGCTATGCAAATGATGAGTCATAGATAATCAAATGTCGAATGACAAGGATATAATGTAATACACAATTTAAAAGAGCTAACAAATATCATCGCTCTCATCTAAGTCACAAGAATACAGAAACATAACAACCCACAATGCCACACGCCGAAGATGTAATGGAATATGCAGTATATGGTGCTAATGGAATGACCATGCTGGAGTGTGATGTCGGGATGATAGTATGTAGTATCGCAGGCTACGGGGTCCACCACAAGGAACCTTTATCCAAACCAGTCCTATACCTAAATTTGGATAGTCTGACTCAACGTGGTAAACTCCTGATCTCAGGTTAGTCGTGCGCCCAACCAAAATTCTTGCCATAACGAAGATACACAACAATTAGTTGCGCACCACCAGCCCGAGTGGATAGTGAATGGATGAATGAATGAGTATGCAACTCCTACTCAGTAGCCTGTCAGCACAGTATCTTGCCAACCGCTGGTAGCTCGCCCAGTGTGGTAGCTCGCCCAGGCCTCAGCCCCGCCCACATCACACCCGCCCACATCAGCGTCAGCCCACGTGCGCCCGCCTACATGCACAACAGTGACGAGGTGTCATAATATCATGTTGGTCCTCATATCAGTACGGTTCCTCTCTGGAGAAATCACCGGGGTCTATTAAACTTCACACCACCTACCACCCCAATCAAGCCCACAACTGGATAAGTGAAAAAGACCTCACTATCCGCCTGTCAGTAGTCTGCCAATACCTACCCGGCTCGCCGATAGCGGACCCATTCCTCGAGCTGGTCAAACTCACCCTAGCTATACCTACTCCCTCGGGAGGGTAAGGCTGCACCCCCTTCCAACCGACCACGACACAGTGGAGAGCGCAGCCATCTAGTAATCGGTACTCAACGCTCATCTACCCACTCGGTCTAGACGTTGAAGCATCCTCTGGAACCAAGAGGGTGTTTAGAGATTTTCACCCAGGGCCATCTATGGCAGCCCGATGCTCGAACAAATTTTCAGTGTCCCATCTGGCCATCCACGATATGCCTGTGGAGGCTACGGCCCTGATGTCACTAGGGCGTACAGTAATCACAACACAATGCAAGATGCATGAGTTATACAATCCAATCATGCATCAATCATGCGCATGTCATGCGCTCATGTGAGATAATCTCCACCTTTCAGGGAGTCTCACATCATCCTTCTCAATGACATATGCAATGGTCAATCACATCTCATAACAAACATGCAGATGATGCGATTGGGCATGTATCATGATGTTATGATGTCACATACTCATAAACGGTATCAATAACCGGCGTCGACAATGTGGACTTTTAACCAACATTGCCCCCAAGGAATGACCCACATAGAATCAAATATATAATGGGCACATGGCCTCATACAAGGGCTAAATATACGAAACAGGTGGGCCCTGGTCATGGGCCTAACACATATCACAATGGGCCTTGCCCATAAGCCTCAAATACATCTGGATGGGTCGCACCCATGGGCCTCAGATGTATCACCATGGGCCTCAAATATACTTCGCAGGTGAGTCACATACCTGGGTCTAATACACATCAGTATGGGCTACATCACATAGGCTTAATATACATCACTATGGCCACAACCCATGGGCTTTAAATACATAATAGGTGAGCCCTACACATGGGCCTCAAATATATACCACGGGTGAGCCTCAATGGACGGGTCACCAATACAACAGGATGGGCCTAATGACATGGACCGCATAAATATATCGAATATGCCGCACCAATTAGGCCTTACATACATTGCAATGAGCCATTACCCATGGGCCTTGCATACATCACAATGGGCCTTGCAACATGGGCCTCATATATATTTAAGGTGGGCCTCAACAACGGGCCTCATACACATCAAGGTGGGCCTCAACAACTGGCCTCATACACATCAAGGTGGGCCTCAACAACGGGCCTCATACACATTAAGGTGGGCCTCAACAACGGGCCTCATACACATCAAGGTGGGCCTCAACAACAGGCCTCATACACATCAAGGTGGGCCTCAACAACGGGCCTCATATATAGCCTTAGCAACAGGCCACAAATATATCAAGATGGGCCTAATCAATCATATGGGCTAAATCAATCAAATGGCCGATATGAGCAGGCCGATCAAATGGACCGATACAAATGAGCTGTGCGTCATGGAGTTATACTAAGCATGTTATAAAGTAATGCCTCATCCTTACAACGCAGCTGGCCTAGACGGCTTGTATACAATAAGTACGGGCCTACCAATGGGCCCTAGGGAGAGTCACAATGTAGACATTTAACCAACATTATACTCGCAATGTGGACGTCAAACCAACATTGCTACCAAGGTGTACCCTGTAGTGAATAACATTACGTAAACCAGGTTGGGATCACACATTGTAATGGACCTTAGGTACACCCCATTGGGCCTTAAATACATCAAATGGGCCATGTCATATGGGCCTTTTACTCATCAAATGGGTCACATCAATGGGCCGCACCAATGGGCCTTATGTGCATTGCAATGGGTCATAACCCGTGGGCCTTAGATTGCATTAAATGGTTCTCGACCCATGGGACTTATACATATTAAATGGGCCTAATCCCATGGGCTTTAAAATACTTCAAATGGGTCCAATCCCATGGACCTTGGAACACATCAAATGGGTCCACTCTATGGGCCTTAAATTACATCAAATGGGCCTAATCCCATGGGCCTTGGAACACATCAAATGGGTCCACTCTATGGGCCTTAAATAGTTCAACAACTAGCTACATTCATGGACCCAATTAAATTCAACTATGGTGGCCTCAAAAGTGCATTCATTAAGCCCAACATTTAAGGAACTAAAGGTCTAAATCGTTTCCTCTAAGATCTTTATAATATGGTGGGCCCCACTCCTCAAAATTTCATCCCAAGGCCAGCATAATTATAACATGTTGTTGTCCTAAATTTGGGCACTCCATTGGAGTGGGTCCAAGGCCTCTAAAACTCTGAAAATTAAGGGCCAAGGTCCCTCATCATGCATACAATGAGAGAAAACCTAAAAAGGTGGCCCACCATCAGAAGAAATATTTTTGAATTATGATTTTTTATCAAGGCATATTGTTGGACTGCATAGCAGAAAAAATCTGGGAGTCCAACCATTTTGTCCCATTCTTTTGGATACACAAACGGGGTCACTTGAGACTGAAATTTCACAGAGTGATACTTCCATAGGTGGGCCACACCCCCACAAAATTTCATAATTTTTAGATATCTCTAAGTATTTTAATTAATTTAAACAATACATACTGTTCAAAAAAATTGGACAGACCTGTACGTCCCAACGTGGTGGGCCAGTCTAGCCCTCACCACGGTGTGTACAGGGGTCCATTGGCCTTGAAATTTAGTAGGTGGGTTCTAATATAAGTGGACCATACTTCTAAAAAATTTCAAAATTTTTGAACATCTATACATATGTTAATTCATTTACATAAGTCAATCTATCCTGAAAATCAGACTGATCTGGACACCATATTATAATGGGCCGGTCCCGCCATCACCATGGTGTGTACAGGCATCCATTGGCCCCAAAATTTTGTAGGTGGGTCCTACCATAAGTAGGCCACCTCCCTAAAATTTTTTATAATTTTTAAACACCCATAGGTATTTTAATAAATTTTAAAAATCCAACTGTCCATGGTGGAACGTTGATGGAACAGTACATAAAATCCAGACTGTCCACCTCACTTGGACCACACCTTTGGGACCCCAATGAAGGTCAGTTGGGGCTGAAATTTGGGGGACATTAAGATGAGATCCTCACATTTCAGAAAATTATATTTAATAGGTATGAATAGTCCCCCAAACAGTCCCAAAATCTTGTCCAAAAACAACCAGAAACTGTCTAGAAAATTCTGGACAGCAACATGTACTTAGATAAAATTTATTATATAAGTTAAATAAAAAGGGAAATACATTAATGGACCACACACATTAGGAAATAAAATGAGGGAAAAGAGAGATAGAAGGACAATCCGACCATAGGGAAAGGGGCTCCACCACTATTGAGCCCTCCCAAGATCAATCACACCCGCACATCATACATAGATCTACATTTACAACATGGATCTTGCACATGCGTGGCCTATAATTAAAATGCATGGTGAGGATGTCATCCCCACCATGGTTATAAGGTCTAGATGACCCAAACATAATATGATATGAAATAAAACTACCATGATGGGGCCCATAGAGAAAGGCCCCATGCATGGATCAAGCATGCATAAGGTAGGCCATTAGGCCACAACCATGGGATTGTGTGGGATCTCCACCATTGATTGGTGGGTCCTACACTTCCTTCATGAAAGAAAGAAAATATTTAGGCTATATAAATCAGATTTTTTACATCTAGAGGAGCACCCACCGTTCGATCTTCTTGCTCCTATGAGTTCCTTAGCACCTTAGCTTTGATTCCAATGGAGGAGATGGGGAATGGATGGTTAGGATGGGAGATCATAGGGTAGGAAAGTGGGATATACTTGAAGTTTTGAAAGAGCGGGAGAGGCTTGGAGAATTCTCATACGTATGGGATTTCTCTCCTTAGATTTTTTTTGAGTTTGAAAATGAGAAAGAGAGAGAGAGAGTTGTAAAGGGAGAGAGAGATGGGTGATGGATGTGGTGAGTGATGGGTGTAAGAAAATCTTGACTTTTGTGGCCATTTGTGTAAGACAAGCATGGGTGGTGTAAGAACTTTTTGACTTTGACGGCTTTTGGTGTAAGAGAGGTATGGGCTTATAAGAGATTCTTGACTTTTGTAGTTGCTTGGGAATGGGTGAAAGGTGATGTGTACTTAACATGTGATGGATTGATGGATTGATGAGATTGATGTGACACCTCATAGAGATTCTCTTGGGTTTCGCAACGCGTGGCATTTTCTTCACACCGAACGTTGGCCCACATCTCTTGACCAGGGTATCGCCTCGGCGCGCAGGTCGTGGCATCGGAACCACAACGATGGCGCGGTCGCTATGGTAAAGGTCATGGGTTGAGTCGATACGGGTTGACGATATACGAATCAAGGTCGCACGCAAATATTGGTTAATGGTCGAAGGTTGCCGGAATTCGACCGGTAAGACTGCAGAATTCTATGGAATGGTACGGTCTATGATACGGGGCTTACAGCTCTCTCCTCCTAATAAAAATTTCATCCTCGAAATTTAAACCACAACATAACTAATACAGAGCTTACCAAGGGAGGAAATTTCTATCCGAACACAACATGCCAACATAATCAAACACCTAAGAGATGGGAACAATGCCTCTGAATCCCAATCCCAAAACGCCTCGCCAACACTACGATGATCCAACAGAACTTCAACTCTTGGATTAGAAACTATCGAACTGGAACACTATACAGCCTCAATCTCAATGGTGGGGAACTATATCAGAAAATTTCTAAGTTATTCGAACTCGGGGATCTAATCATTCTAAGTTCTCAACAATCATAGAGTGAAGGATAGCTATTAGCAGATATGTGATGTTATCTCCAGGTATTTCCAAGTTATGCTCTGATACCAACTTCTGTCACGCCCCAAACCCGAAAATCAGATTCACAGGAATCCCGATCGTCGAATCCGGTGCCGACAGCCTCCGTAGTACCCCATTCTCGGCTCCTAGCATTCATATGCCAGATTTTCGATCTTGGGATCCTACAAGGAGGATTTTTTTTTGTACATTTAACTAGTAATAAGTATAACCACAAGTTTACCCAAATCATAAAGGCAACATCATCATCACATATCCACTAATATAATCATTTGAATACAATGCTGAAAGGGAAATATATATGTCAAAATCAAAGCTCCAGAAATATCTGCACGCTCCAAGCTCAATGCTGCTGCAACCTAACATCACCTGCACGCATCTATCGTGCATTAGCTTATAGAAGCTTAGAGGGTGGTGTAAGTGTGTGCACGAGATAAGTGCCAAGTATTTAATACAATATCATAATCATACAATACCGGAAAGCTATTAATCCATAAACCATACAATGACTGAATAAGCAGAAACACTGATAAGAGTAGGAATTATCAGCGTAAATAGAAATACTGACAAGATTATAATCATACGATAACAGAATAAGCGGAAGTATGAACACGTCCATAAGTTAATCAATATCAGAATATGCAATATAGGACAGCTATGCAAATGATGAGTCATAGATAATCAAATGTCGAATGACAAAGATATAATGTAATACACAATTCGAAAGAGTTAACAAATATCATCGCTCTCATCTAAGTCATAGGAATACAGAAACATAACAACCCACAATGCCACACACCGAAGATGTAATGGAATATGCAGTATATGGTACTAATGGAATGACCATGCTGTAGTGTGATGTCGAGATGATAGTACGTAGTATCGAAGGCTACGGGGTCCACCACAAGGAACCTCTATCCAAACCAATCTCATACCTAAATTTAAATAGTCTGACTCAACATGGTAAATTTCTTATCTCAGGTTAGTCGCGCGCCCAACCGAAATTCTTGCCATAACGAAAATACACAATAATTAGTTACGCACCACCAGCCTGAATGGATAGTGAATGGATGAATGAATGAGTATGCAACTCCTACTCAGTACCTTGTCAGCACAGTAGCATGCCAACCGCTGGTAGCTCACCCAGTGTGGTAGCTCGCCCAGGCCTCATCCCCGCCCACATCACACCTGCCCACATCAGCGTCTGCCCATGTGCGTCCGCCCACATGCACAACAGTGACGGGGTGTCATAATATCATGTCAGTCCTCATATCAGTATGGTTCCTCTCTGGAGAAATCACCGGAGTCTATTACACTTCTCACCAACTGCCGCCCCAATAAGCGTACAATTGGATAAGTGAAAAAGACCTCACTATCCGCCTGTCAGTAGTCTGCCAATACCTACCCGGCTCACCGATAGCGGACCCATTCCTCGAGCTGGTTAAACTCACCCTAGTCATGCCTACTCCCTCGGGCGGGTAAGGCCGCACCCCCTTCCAACTGACCACGACACAGTGGAGAGCGCAGTCATGTGGTAATCGGCACTCAACGCTCATCTACCCACTCGGTCTAGACGTTGGATCATCCTCTGAAACCAAGAGGGTGTTTAGAGATTTTCACCTAGGGCCATCTATGGAGGCCCGATGCTCGAACAGATTTTCTGTGTCTCATCTAGCCATCCACGATATGCCTGTGGAGACTACGGCCCTGATGTCACTAGGGCGTATAGTAATCACAATACAATGCAAGATGCATGAGTCATACAATCCAATCATGCATCAATCATGCGCATGTCATGCACTCATGTGAGATAATCTTCACCTATCAGGGAGTCTCACATCATCCTGCTCAATGACATATGCAATGGTTAATCACATCTCATAACAAACATACAGATGATGCGAATGAGCATGTATCATGATGTTATGATGTCACATACTCATAAACGGTATCAATAATCGGCGTCGACAATGTGGACTTTTAACAAACATTGCCCCCAAGGAATGGCCCACATAGAATCAAATATATAATGGGCACATGGCCTCACACAAGGGCCAAATATACGAAACAGGTGGGCCCTGGTCATGGGCCTAACACATATCACAATGGGCCTTGCCCATAGGCCTCAAATACATCTGGATGGGTCGCACCCATGGGCCTCAGATATATCACCATGGGCCTCAAATATACTTCGCAGGTGAGTCACATACCTGGGTCTAATACACATCAGTATGAGCTACATCACATAGGCCTAATATACATCACTATGGCCATAACTCATGGGCTTTAAATACACAATAGGTGAGCCCTACACATGGGCCTCAAATATATACCACGGGTGAGCCTCAATGGACGGGTCACCAATACAATAGGATGGGCCTAATGACATGGACCCCATAAATATATCAAATAGGCCGCACCAATTGGGCCTTACATACATTGCAATGAGCCATGACCCGTGGGCCTTGCACACATCACAATGGGCCTTGCATCGGCCTCATATATATTTAAGGTGGGCCTCAACAACGGGCCTCATACATATCAAGGTGGGCCTCAACAACGGGCCTCATATACATCAAGGTGGGCCTCAACAACAGGCCTCATACACATCAAGGTGGGCCTCAACAACGGGCCTCATATATGGCCTTAGCAACAGGCCACAAATATATCAAGATGGGCCTAATCAATCATATGGGTTAAATCAATCAAATGGCCGATACGAGCAGGCCGATCAAATGAACCGATAAAAATAGCCTGTGCGTCATGGAGTTATACTAAGCATGTTATAAAGTAATGCCCTATCCTTACAACACAGCTGGCCTAGACGGCTTGCATACAACAAGTATGGGTGTCACGCCCCAAACTCGGAAACCGGGCTAACAGAATTCCCGATCGCCGAATCCGGTGCCGACAGCCTCCGTAGAACCCCATTCTCGGCTCCTAGCTCCCATTCGCCAGGTTCTGATCCTGGGATGCTACGAGGAGGATTTTCAATGTCAGTTTGATTCGTAATAAGCATAACCAAAGGCATAACCCACAAACAATAACCAAGCACTCCATTACAATTTCCACTATGATCAAAAATTTTTACAAGTACAATGAGCATAAAGGGAAATATAATGGTAAATAACAGAAAACTCCAAATGATCAGCGACGCACTCCTGCCTCAACGCTGCTGCAGTCCAACGTCACCTGCACGCAACGGTCGTGCATAAGCTTACAGAAAGCTTAGAGGGTGGTGAAAGTGTGTGCGCAAGGTAGTAATATGAATGCAATGTCAGAGTAATGCGGAATACGCAGATGGAACCAAAACGTCATGAGCCGTACCAAGGCTATGCAATGCAAGACATGAATGGTATCGGTCATCCCAAGGCCATGCAATGTATAATGCAACTCAAGCATACAGATACTCATCAATGTCCACACATCAATACAGCTCAAAGTATGGAATATCACCGGGGTCTAGTACACTCTAATCCAGATTGCCGCCACATCGCGCGCAATAAGGTAAGTGGAAGAGACCTCACTATCCGTCTGCCAATATCGGTCGCGACTCGTCGATAGCGGACCCATTCCTCGAGCTGGTCAAACTCAGCCTAGTATTGCCCCCTACTCTCGGGCGGGTAAGGCTGCACCCCCTTCCAACCGACCACGACACAGTGGAGAGCGTAACCGTCTGGTATTCGGTACTCAACGCTCATCTACCCACTCGGTCTAGACGTTGGAGCAACCTCTTGGTACCATAAGGGTTTAGGGACTTTCACCCAGGGATATCTATAGTACCCCATGTAGAACAAGATTTTCGGTATCCAATCCTGCCAACCACGATGCGTCTGTGGAGGCTACGGCCCTGATGTCGCTAGGGCGTACAACAACCATATCACACAAATGCGGAATGCATGAATCACGCTATCCAGTCATGCAACCAATCCTGCGCATACCGTGCGCTCATGTAGGGCAACACCGCCTAACCGGGAGCCCATAAACAACCTGCCCGAAGGCATATGCCATGATCAGTCAATCCTCATATCAAGCATGCATATGATGCGTATGATCATGGGTCATGAAACTATACTAAACATGTTATAATAAAATGCATCATCTTACAATGCAGATGAGCCTGAACGGCCTAAATACGATAAACATGGTTCAGTAATGGGCCCTAAGGAGAGTCGTAATGTGGACATCCAACCAACATTACACTCGCAATGTGGACGTCAAACCAGCATTGCTTCCCAGGCACAATCTTCTTAACGTCGCTACATAACCTGTATTGGGATTACACATTGCAATGAACCGTAGGTTCATCCCATTGGCCTTACACATGTATCAAATGGGCCATATCTTATGGGCCTTTTATTCATCAGAGGGGCCATATAAATGGGCCACACCAATGGGTCTTATATGCATTGCAATGGGTCAAAACCCGAGAGCCTTGGATTACATCAAATGCTTAGTCTCATGGGTCTTAGGTAAGACCAATGGGCCACACCAATTGGTCCCTATATGTAGATCAGGTGGGCCTCAACCCATAGACCTAATCATAAATTCAAATGGGCCTAAACCCGTAGGCCTTACATGCATCGAATGGCCTACCTCCATGGGCTTTAAATTTTAACAAAAGGGGGTCCAATTACCTGGGCCTAGAAGTACATCAAATGAGCCTAGTCCCATGGACTTGAGACATATCAAGTGGGCCTAAACCCATAAACCTTTTTCAAAGCAAATGGGCCTAGCCCATAGGCCTTAAATAGTCCAAATGGGCCTAACCCATAGACCTTGCATGCACATCAAAGTGGGCCTAAACCCCTAGGCCTTAAATGAATCAAATGGGCCTAGCCCATAGGCTTTTCATAAATCAAGTGGGCCTAACATCATAGGCCTTTTGTAAATCAAGTGAGCCTAAACCATAGGCCTGTTACACATCAAATGGCCTAACCCATAGGTACGTGGCCCACCCAATCTACACTCATGCCTACGACGATTTTACCAAGTGGGTGGACGGTTTGGATTCATCACATGAACAAGGTGGGTCCCACTGTCCAGTGGACAGTGCGGATATAACACATACAATCTAAGGGCCCCACCGTCCGTGGACGGTGGAGGCAGTCCATGTGCAAGGAGGATGAGCCACCGTCCGCCTGGACGGTGGACTACCACACATACAACAAAGTGGGTCCCATGTGGGGCCCACCCAATGATGTTTAAACGCCATCCGACCTGTTCATAAGGTCGCCCGGACCTGGATGAAGGGGAAACATAAATTTCAGCTTGATCCGAAACTTCCGTGGGCCCCAGAAAATTTTCAACGGTAGAATTCGATTCAAACTGTTTTGCATGGTGTGGGCCACCTGAGTTTTGGATCTGACTCATCCTTGGAGGGGGGCCCACCACTGGGGTGGCCCACCTCATAAATAGGTCGGATGACAAATAAACATTATGGTGGGGCCCACACGCAGGGCCGTGGGCCCCCTTACGTCCGTCCGTCCAGGTGCGCAGGCAGCGCCTGCTGCCTTCAAAGGTGGCAGCGCTGCTGCCTTTCACTCTTTTTTTTTTTTTTTTTTTGGTTAAAAAAAAACACAGGTGGGGTCCGCTGATGAGGAATCCGCTCCGCCCACTTGATCCTAGGCCCCAAACAGGCCACACAAACCTCATCTCTAGCACTGATTTGGAGTGTAGAAACGACAAAATGGGTATTAGCAAACTTGGAAGTGTAAAAGTGTCATTGTCTCTGGTACGGCCCGCCTGATCATTGGATTGAGATCATTCCTTGGCTCAACGCCTAAAATATCCCAGGAAAAGTGGTGGATGGCGTGGATTTAGCATAAACATCAGGGTGGGGCCTACGCAAGTGAGCCACCAAAAAGGTCCCTTTTTTTGTTTTGGTTGAAACGTCCAGCGTCTCTGACGCTGGACGGTTACTTTTTTTTTTTTCTTTTCTTCTCTCTTCTTTCTTTTTTGTAGTGGGCCTTGATGAAGTGGGCCACCACAGCTAGGTGTGCAACGCATATGGTGGGCCCCACTTGAATAGGTCAAAAGTATATAATGCCAAGGTGGGATCCATTCAAGTGGGCCACACAATCCTTTTGCACAAAAATAAAATAAAATAGAATAAAATAAAATAAAATAAATAAAAGAGAGAGAGTCATGGAGAGTGGGACACGGCTTGTGATGGAGGGACCCCGACATTATGGGCCCTCCCTTGCAATGAAGCATACAATAAATGGATCCCTTTGATCATGGGACCATCAAAATTATAAATCAACGGTGGAGATCCATTCTCCACCGTTATGGACGGTCTAGATGACCTTTTTGCAATGAAAATAACCATCATGATGGGGTCCATGGAGAATGGCCCCATCATGGAACGATCATGATGATCCAAGTGGTCCATCGGCCACATTTTGGGGTCCCAAGTGAGATCCACACCATTGATCGGTGGGACTCACTTGGTCCACCATAAAAATAATAAAAACTACCCTATGGAAGCACCCACCGTCCGATCTTCTCGCTCCTAGGGGTTTCTTGGCACCTTATCTTCAACTTCAATGGCTAAGATGAAGAATGGAGGGTTGAGATGGGGGATTTTGGGGTAGGAAGGTGGGCCACTTGGAGCTTAGGAACTTTGGGGAAATTCCATACGTATGGAACTCTTGGATTTCTTGTTGCTTGGAAGTTTTGGAATGAGAAAGAGAGTAAGAGAGAGAGTGATGTAAAGGGAGAGAGAGAGAGTGATGGAT
This sequence comes from Magnolia kwangsiensis, assembly GCA_037074715.1. Taxonomy (NCBI): domain Eukaryota; kingdom Viridiplantae; phylum Streptophyta; class Magnoliopsida; order Magnoliales; family Magnoliaceae; genus Magnolia; species Magnolia kwangsiensis. The sequence continues at coordinate 12,155,193 of CM073571.1, forward strand.
GGATGGGTGAGTGATGGTGGTGTAAGAGAAACTTGACTTTTGTGGCTTTTGTGTAAGAGAAGTATGGTTTAAGAAGACTTTTGTGGCTTTTTGTGTAAGAGAGGTATGGGGTGTGAAGACTTTTGTGGTTGCTTGGGAAAAGGGATGGAGGTGATGTGTACTTGACATGTGATGGGTTGATGGGTGATTGATTGATGGGATTGATGTGATTGATGTGACACATCGTTGAGATTCCCTTGGTTTTCGCAACGCGCGGCGTTTTCTCGCACCGAACGTTGGCTCATATCTCTTGATCAGGGTATCGCCTTGGCGCACGAGTCGCGGTATCGGAACCGCAACGACGGCGCGGTCGCTATGGTATAGGTCTCGAGTTGAGTCGACTCGGGTTGTCGGCACATGAATCCGGGTCGCGCGTCGATATCCGTTAAGGGTCGAAAGTTGCAGGAATTCGACCAGTAAGACCACGGAAGTGTACGGAAAGGTACGGACCAAGATACGGGTCTTACAGCTCTCCCCTCCTTATAAAAATTTCATCCTCGAAATTTACACAAGCGTCGCAACTAAGCATAACTCGCGAGGAATAAGAAACATAACGTCATCATATAGAATCAGGGACAGCGTACAAAGTACAATATATGATCATCAACCATCAAAGAGATGAGGATATCGATCTCGAATCTCAGCCTCACGCTCCCAAGAAGCCTCCTCTATAGAATGGTGACCCCACTGCACCTTCACCAACGAAATGACCTTGGTTCTGAGGACCTACTCCTTCCGATCAAGGATATGGACTGGCTGCTCAATGTAAGAAGCGTCCTCACGAACCTCCAACGGCTGCCAATCAATAACGGGAACTATGTCTGACCCACACTTCCTCAACATGGAGACGTGAAACACGTTGTGGACGCCAGACAACTGTGATGGTAAGGCAAGTCGATAGGCCACGGCGCCAACGCGCCCAGTGATCTCAAAAGGTCCTATGAATCTCGGGGCAAGCTTGCCCTTCGCTCCAAATCGAACTACGCCCTTCATAGGCGAGACCTTGAGATACACATGGTCCCCTACATCAAACTCCAAGGGACGACGCCGACGATCAGCAGAACTCTTCTGTCGGCTCTGAGCTGTGCGCATCCTCTGCCTGATGATGTCGATTGCCTCTGAAGTCTCCTGCACAAGCTCGGGACCCAGGAGACGACGCTCTCCAACCTCGGTCCAACAACTCGGTGATCTGCATGGTCTGCCATATAGTGCCTCAAAAGGAGCCATGCCGATGGTCGCCTGATAGCTGTTATTGTACGCAAACTCAGCCAATCGTAGATGCTCATCCCAGCTACCCCCGAAGTCAATCGCGCAGGCCCGAAGCATATCCTCAAGTATCTGATTGACCCTCTCGGTCTGGCCATCGGTCTGCGGATGGTACGCGGTGCTGAGCTGCAAATCAGTCCCCATCGCACGCTGGAAGCTCCCCCAAAACTGAGACGTGAACCTCGAGTCTCGGTCAGAAACGATCGAGACTGGAACGCCATGTAGTCTCACAATCTCCTCGATTAACAGTCTCGCAAGCCGGTCCATAGACCAAGTCGCACGCATCGCAAGGAAATGTGCCGACTTCGTCAGACGATCCACAACAACCCAAATGGAGTCATGACCGCGCTGAGTCCTCGGCAAACCCATAATGAAATCAGTCGACACGTGCTCCCACTTCCACATCGGGACGCTCAACGGCTGCAAGAGACCAGGAGGTCTCTGATGATCGGCCTTGACACGCTGGCACGTGTCACACTCGGCCACAAAACTGGCGATCTGGCGCTTCATCCCTAACCAAAAATACTGTCGCCTCATGTCACGGTACATCTTCGTCGAGCCCGGGTGGATAGAAAATCGCGATCGATGTGCCTCGGTCATAAGATCTCTGCGTAGCTCTGGAATATCCGAGACACATAATCGGCCTCTGAAGCGAAGTCCACCGTCTGTACCGATCTGCCAATCAGTCTGACCCTCAGATGCCGCCTCAGCCATATAACTCTGCAACAACTCATCAGCCTGCTAAGCCTCGATCACCCTAGCGACAAGAGAGGGTTGAATCGACAAGCTCGATAACTGTACAATGGAAGACTGCAGGCCGAACTCAAAGTCATACGCAGCAATATCCTCAAGCATCCGTCACTCCTGAATCATCATATGCGCCACTAGGCCTCGTGGCTGACGGCTGAGGGCATCTGCCACCACGTTCGCCTTGCCCGGGTGGTACTGAAGGTCAAAATCATAGTCTTTCAAGAGCTCCATCCAGCGCCTCTGTCTCATATTCAACTCAGACTGTGAGAAGAGGTACTTCAAGCTCTTGTGATCAGAGAAGAGCTCGAACCTAATCCCGTAAAGGTAGTGCCTCCACACCTTCAGTGCGAAGACAACTGCAGCCAGCTCCAGATCATGTGTAGGATAGTTCAGCTCATGGACCTTGAGCTGATGAGACGCAAAGGCCACTGGTCTCCCGTGCTGCATCAGGACAGCACCTAAACCGATGTGCGAGGCATCAGTGAATACAATGAAGCCGTCACTCCCAAAGGGAAGAGTGAGGACAGGAGCGGACGTCAGACGGTCCTTCAACTCCGTAAATGCTGGCTCGCAGGCGTCACTCCAAATAAACTCTGCGCCCTTCCGAGTCAACCTGGTCAGCGGGGCTGCAATTCGAGAAAAACCCTCGATGAAACGTCGGTAATAGCCCTCTAGACCAAAGAAACTACGGATCTCTGTCGCAGTCGTGGGCTGGCCCCACTGACGCACTGCCTCGACCTTCGAGGGGTCCACTGCGACACCCTCCCTCGTCACCACGTGACCGAGGAACTTCACCTCCTCCTGCCAGAACTCGCACTTCTCCAGCTTCGCATACAGCTGGTGTGCGCGGAGGGTCTGTAGAGTAATCTCCAAGTGCTGCTCATGCTCCTCACGGGTCCTCGAATAGATCAGAATGTCGTCGATGAAGACTACGACAAACTGATCCAGATATGGGCGGAAAACCTCGTTCATCAGCTGCATGAAGACCGCTGGTGCATTGGTCAGTCCGAAGGACATGACCTGAAACTCGAAATGACCGTAACGCGTCCTGAATGCTGTCTTCGGAATATCCTCATCTCGGACCCGAATCTGATGATAACCGGAACGCAGGTCAATCTTCGAAAAGAACTGTGCACCCTGCAGCTGGTCGAACAAATCATCAATCCTGGGGAGCGGGTACTTGTTCTTGATCGTGACTTTGTTGAGCTCGCGATAATCAACGCAAAGCCTCAACGAGCCATCCTTCTTCTTCACGAAGAGTACCGGCGCTCCCCACGGCGAACTGCTCGGACGGATACAACCCAACTCACGTAACTCGTCCAACTGCTTCTGCAGTTCCCGTAACTCTAATGGTGCCATACGATACGGGGCCTTCGAAATAGGCGCGGTACCGGGCACAAGATCAATTTGGAACTCGGTGAATCGACGAGGCGGTAATCCCGGAATCTCCTGGAACACATCGGGAAAATCGTAAACTATCGGTAAATGGTCGATGCAAACGGCTACAGGCTCCTCTATGGCGCAAGACATCAAGCAAGACAACCGCTCTCCTCTAGCCTCTGCAACGAACTGGAACTGTGGCACGCCGGGTATACAAAACGTGACGGTTTTCGCGGCGCAGTCCAAAATGGCATAATACTCAGCGAGCCAATCCATGCCCAAGATAACATCGAACTCGGACATCGGCAAAACAAACAAATCAGCAGGAAGGAAGGTATCCCCAACTAGAACGGGACATGACGAGCAAAATCGTCCTAACGCTGCAGTCCTCCCCAAGGGAGTCGACACTGATAGGCTCACATCAGCAGACTCCGACGGTAAGCCAGCCGATCGACAAAAGCTCTCAGCCACAAAAGAATGTGATGCACCAGAATCAAACAATACACGTGCAATGCATGCAGAAACTGGCAGTATACCCTCAACGACTCCCCCTGATGACTGCGGATCCTGCTGAGCCGCATAAAACCTAGCCTGAGCTGGCTGGGGAGGTGTCTGTCCCCTCTGAACGTGCTGCTGCTGCTGCTGAGGTCGCTGAGGTGGTCGAAACTGCTGCCTCTGCTGCTGTGGCCTCTGAGGCTGGTGCTGATGCTGATGCTGCTGCTGAGGTGGCCTCGGTGGTAGAGGCTGCTGTCGCTGCTGCTGTGGGGGTCTCTGCTGCTGCGGTGGAGGTCTCTACTGCTGTGGACCTCTCTGCTGCTGCTGGGGACTGGGACACTCCCATGAACGGTGTCCCATCGCACCACACCTGAAGCAAGTGCCGGTGAACTGTCTCTGAGGTAGTGGTGGAGGTGCTGATGGTGCTGATGGTGCACGGAAAGCTGGGCGACCAGTGCGCTTCTGCTGCTGTGGTCGACCCTGCTGGGAATGACTGGAAGAAGCCTGCCTCTTCCGGTCTCCCCTCTGACCACGATCAGACTGAGAACCGGCCCACTCAGTCTCGTATATCTGAGCCTTCCGCACTACTGCCTGGAAGGTAGGAAGCTCATGCCCAATAACGCGACCTCGAAGGCTGTAACGTAAGCCGTGCTCGAAACGGCGGGCCTTCCGCCCCTCATCATCAACCATGTACGGCGCAAATCTCGATAGTGCCATGAAACGGGCCGCGTACTGCGCCACAGTCATATCTCCCTGCACTAGAGTCTCGAACTCTAAGGCTCGCTGACGACGGATGTGGTCAGGGAAGTACTGCTCCTCGAATCGGTCCACAAAGTCCTCCCATGTCCAGACATAATCAGGTCCAGCGACACGGGGGACAGAGGTCCACCAATGCTCGGCCTCACCGTGGAAGAGAAATACTGCTAACCGGACGCGCTGCTCGGTCGTGCACAACATGGTATCGAATATCTTCTCCACATCGGAGCGCCATCTCTCGGCTGCAGTCGGATCCGGCTCGCCCTGGAAACGAGGGGGATCATGCCGTCTAAACTCACGAAGTACGGCGCTCGCGCGCTCCTGCTCCGCCTGAGCTGGTGAAACAGCTGGGCGTCTACCCTGACCCTGGAGTGCGGCGGTCACAGCCAGTAACATCTGCTGTAACTGAGAGGCACTCACAGTCACCGTCGGCTCCTCATCGGTCTCAGGTGGAGGAATGTCATCCTCATGGGAAGAAGCAGGAATCTCTGAGGGTGGAATGGGAGACGCAGGTGGTAGAGCTGGAGTCTCTGATGGTGAAGTAGAATCCTCAGGTGGTGGTGCGGGAGTCGATCGAGTAACAGGCGCCATACCCTACAGGAAAGAGCGAAAGCTCCTATCATCTTCCAGAACTCTCGAATGTACGCATGTTAATGGTCTGATTCGGAAGGTCGTGAAGTTATCCAAACTTCAGAACTTAGCCATTCTTCACTCATAGCAAACATGTAATGTTGTTCTTGGTTATTCCCAAGTTATGCTCTGATACCAACTTCTGTCACGCCCCAAACTCGGAAACCGGGCTAACAGAATTCCCGATCGCCGAATCCGGCGCCGACAGCCTCCGTAGAACCCCATTCTCGGCTCCTAGCTCCCATTCGCCAGGTTCCGATCCTGGGATGCTACGAGGAGGATTTTCAATGTCAGTTTGATTCGTAATAAGCATAACCAAAGGCATAACCCACAAACAACAACCAAGCACTCCATTACAATTTCCACTATGATCAAAAATTTTTACAAGTACAATGAGCATAAAGGGAAATACAATGGTAAATAACAGAAAACTCCAAATGATCAGCGACGCGCTCCTGCCTCAACGCTGCTACAGTCCAACGTCACCTGCATGCAACGGTCGTGCATAAGCTTACAGAAAGCTTAGAGGGTGGTGAAAGTGTGTGCGCAAGGTAGTAATATGAATGCAATGTCAGAGTAATGCGGAATATGCAGATGGAACCAAAACATCATGAGCCGTACCAAGGCTATGCAATGCAAGACATGAATGGTATCGGCCATCCCAAGGCCATGCAATGTACAATGCAACTCAAGCATACAGATACTCATCAATGTCCACACATCAATACAGCTCAAAGTATGGAATATCACCGGGGTCTAGTACACTCTAAACAAGATTGCCGCCACATCGCGCGCAATAAGGTAAGTGGAAGAGACCTCACTATCCGTCTGCCAATATCGGGCGCGACTCGTCGATAGCGGACCCATTCCTCGAGCTGGTCAAACTCAGCCTAGTATTGCCCCCTACTCTCAGGCGGGTAAGGCTGCACCCCCTTCCAACCGACCACGACACAGTGGAGAGCGTAACCGTCTGATATTCGGTACTCAACGCTCATCTACCCACTCGGTCTAGACGTTGGAGCAACTTCTTGGTACCATAAGGGTTTAGGGACTTTCACCCAGGGATATCTATAGTACCCCATGTAGAACAAGATTTTCGGTATCCAATCCTGCCAACCACGATGCGTCTGTGGAGGCTACGGCCCTGATGTCGCTAGGGCGTACAACAACCATATCACACAAATGCGGAATGCATGAATCACGCTATCCAGTCATGCAACCAATCCTGCGCATACCGTGCGCTCATGTAGGGCAACACCGCCTAACCGGGAGCCCATAAATAACCTGCCCGAAGGCATATGCCATGATCAGTCAATCCTCATATCAAGCATGCATATGATGCGTATGATCATGGGTCATGAAACTATACTAAACATGTTATAATAAAATGCATTATCTTACAATGCAGATGAGCCTGAACGGCCTAAATACGATAAACATGGTTCAGTAATGGGCCCTAAGGAGAGTCGTAATGTGGACATCCAACCAACATTACACTCGCAATGTGGACGTCAAACCAGCATTGCTTCCCAGGCACAATCTTCTTAACGTCGCTACATAACCTGTATTGGGATTACACATTGCAATGAACCGTAGGTTCATCCCATTGGCCTTACACATGTATCAAATGGGCCATATCTTATGGGCCTTTTATTCATCAGAGGGGCCATATAAATGGGCCACACCAATGGGTCTTATGTGCATTGCAATGGGTCAAAACCCGAGAGCCTTGGATTACATCAAATGCTTAGTCTCATGGGTCTTAGGTAAGACCAATGGGCCACACCAATTGGTCCCTATATGTAGATCAGGTGGGCCTCAACCCATAGACCTAATCATAAATTCAAATGGGCCTAAACCCGTAGGCCTTACATGCATCGAATGGCCTACCTCCATGGGCTTTAAATTTTAACAAAAGGGGGTCCAATTACCTGGGCCTAGAAGTACATCAAATGAGCCTAGTCCCATGGACTTGAGACATATCAAGTGGGCCTAAACCCATAAACCTTTTTCAAAGCAAATGGGCCTAGCCCATAGGCCTTAAATAGTCCAAATGGGCCTAACCCATAGACCTTGCATGCACATCAAAGTGGGCCTAAACCCCTAGGCCTTAAATGAATCAAATGGGCCTAGCCCATAGGCTTTTCATAAATCAAGTGGGCCTAACATCATAGGCCTTTTGTAAATCAAGTGAGCCTAAACCATAGGCCTGTTACACATCAAATGGCCTAACCCATAGGTACGTGGCCCACCCAATCTACACTCATGCCTACGACGATTTTACCAAGTGGGTGGACGGTTTGGATTCATCACATGAACAAGGTGGGTCCCACTGTCCAGTGGACAGTGCGGATATAACACATACAATCTAAGGGCCCCACCGTCCGTGGACGGTGGAGGCAGTCCATGTGCAAGGAGGATGAGCCACCGTCCGCCTGGACGGTGGACTACCACACATACAACAAAGTGGGTCCCATGTGGGGCCCACCCAATGATGTTTAAACGCCATCCGACCTGTTCATAAGGTCGCCCGGACCTGGATGAAGGGGAAACATAAATTTCAGCTTGATCCGAAACTTCCGTGGGCCCCAGAAAATTTTCAACGGTAGAATTCGATTCAAACTGTTTTGCATGGTGTGGGCCACCTGAGTTTTGGATCTGACTCATCCTTGGAGGGGGGCCCACCACTGGGGTGGCCCACCTCATAAATAGGTCGGATGACAAATAAACATTATGGTGGGACCCACACGCAGGGCCGTGGGCCCCCTTACGTCCGTCCGTCCAGGTGCACAGGCAGCGCCTGCTGCCTTCAAAGGTGGCAGCGCTGCTGCCTTTCACTCTTTTTTTCTTTTTTTTTGGTTAAAAAAAACACAGGTGGGGTCCGCTGATAAGGAATCCGCTCCGCCCACTTGATCCTAGGCCCCAAACAGGCCACACAAACCTCATCTCTAGCACTGATTTGGAGTGTAGAAACGACAAAATGGGTATTAGCAGACTTGGAAGTGTAAAAGTGTCATTGTCTCTGGTACGGCCCGCCTGATCATTGGATTGAGATCATTCCTTGGCTCAACGCCTAAAATATCCCAGGAAAAGTGGTGGATGGCGTGGATTTAGCATAAACATCAGGGTGGGGCCTATGCAAGTGGGCCACTAAAAAGGTCCCTTTTTTTTGTTTTGGTTGAAACGTCCAGCGTCTCTGACGCTGGACGGTTACTTTTTTTTTTTTCTTTTCTTCTCTCTTCTTTCTTTTTTGTAGTGGGCCTTGATGAAGTGGGCCACCACAGCTAGGTGTGCAACGCATATGGTGGGCCCCACTTGAATAGGTCAAAAGTATATAATGCCAAGGTGGGATCCATTCAAGTGGGCCACACAATCCTTTTGCACAAAAATAAAATAAAATAGAATAAAATAAAATAAAATAAATAAAAGAGAGAGAGTCATGGAGAGTGGGACACGGCTTGTGATGGAGGGACCCCGACATTATGGGCCCTCCCTTGCAATGAAGCATACAATAAATGGATCCCTTTGATCATGGGACCATCAAAATTATAAATCAACGGTGGAGATCCATTCTCCACCGTTATGGACGGTCTAGATGACCTTTTTGCAATGAAAATAACCATCATGATGGGGTCCATGGAGAATGGCCCCATCATGGAACGATCATGATGATCCAAGTGGTCCATCGGCCACATTTTGGGGTCCCAAGTGAGATCCACACCATTGATCGGTGGGACTCACTTGGTCCACCATAAAAATAATAAAAACTACCCTATGGAAGCACCCACCGTCCGATCTTCTCGCTCCTAGGGGTTTCTTGGCACCTTATCTTCAACTTCAATGGCTAAGATGAAGAATGGAGGGTTGAGATGGGGGATTTTGGGGTAGGAAGGTGGGCCACTTGGAGCTTAGGAACTTTGGGGAAATTCCATACGTATGGAACTCTTGGATTTCTTGTTGCTTGGAAGTTTTGGAATGAGAAAGAGAGTAAGAGAGAGAGTGATGTAAAGGGAGAGAGAGAGAGTGATGGATGGATGGGTGAGTGATGGTGGTGTAAGAGAAACTTGACTTTTGTAGCTTTTGTGTAAGAGAAGTATGGTTTAAGAAGACTTTTGTGGCTTTTTGTGTAAGAGAGGTATGGGGTGTGAAGACTTTTGTGGTTGCTTGGGAAAAGGGATGGAGGTGATGTGTACTTGACATGTGATGGGTTGATGGGTGATTGATTGATGGGATTGATGTGATTGATGTGACACATCGTTGAGATTCCCTTGGTTTTCGCAACGCGCGGCGTTTTCTCGCACCGAACGTTGGCTCATATCTCTTGATCAGGGTATCGCCTTGGCGCACGAGTCGCGGTATCGGAACCGCAACGACGGCGCGGTCGCTATGGTATAGGTCTCGAGTTGAGTCGACTCGGGTTGTCGGCACATGAATCCGGGTCGCGCATCGATATCCGTTAAGGGTCGAAAGTTGCAGGAATTCGACCAGTAAGACCACGGAAGTGTACGGAAAGGTACGGACCAAGATACGGGTCTTACAACGGGCCTACCAATGGGCCCTAGGGAGAGTTACAATGCAGACATTTAACTAACATTATACTCGCAATGTGGACGTCAAACCGACATTGTTCCCAAGGTGTAGCCCGTAGTGAATAACATTACGTAAACCAGGTTGGGATCACACATTACAATGGACCTTAGGTACACCCCATTGGGCCTTAAATACATCAAATGGGCCATGTCATATGGGCCTTTTACTCATCAAATGGGCCACATCAATGGGCCGCATCAATGGACCTTATGTGCATTGCAATGGGTCATAGCCGGTGGGCCTTAGATTGCACCAAATGGTTCTCGACCCATAGGCCTTATACATATCAAATGGGCCTAATCCCATGGGCTTTAAAATACATCAAATGGGTCTAATCCCATGGACCTTGGAACACATCAAATGGGTCCACTCTATGGGCCTTAAATTACATCAAATGGGCCTAATCTCATGGGCCTTGGAACACATCAAATGGGTCCACTCTATGGGCCTTAAATAGTTCAACAACTAGCTACATTCATGGACCCAATTAAATTTAACTGTAGTGGGCCTCAAAAGTGCATTCATTAAGCCCAACATTTAAGAAACTAAAGGTATAAATCATTTCCTTTAAGATCTTTATAATATGGTGGGCCCCACTCCTCAAAATTTCAGCCCAAGGCCAGCATAATTATAACATGTTGCTGTCCTAAATTTGGGCACTCCATTGGAGTGGGTCCAAGGCCTCTAAAACTCAGAAAATTGAAGGCCAAGGTCCCTCATCATGCATACAATGAAAGGAAACCTAAAAAAGTGGCCCACCATCAGAAGAAATATTTTTGAATTATGGTTTTTTATCAAGGCATATTGTTGGACTGCACAGCAGAAAAAATCTAGGAGTCCAACCATCTTGGCCCATTCTTTTGGATACCCAAACGGGGTTACTTGAGGCTAAAATTTCACAGAGTGATACTTCCATAGGTGGGCCACACCCCCCATAATATTTCTTAATTTTTACATATCTCTAAGTATTTTAATTTATTTAAACAAAACAGACTGTCCAAAAATCGGACAGACCTGAACGTCCCAACGTGGTGGGCCAGTCCGGCCCTCACCACGGTGTGTACAGGGGTCCATTGGCCCTGAAATTTGGTATGTGGTTTCTAACATAAGTGGACCACACTCCTAAAAAATTTCAGAATTTTTGGACATCTGTAAATATTTTAATTCATTTACATAAGTCAATCTGTCCTGAAAATTGGACTGATCTGGACACCATATTATAATGGGCCGGTCCCGTCATCACCATGGTGTGTACAGGCGTCCATTGGCCCCAAAATTTTGTAGGTGGGTCCTACCATAAGTAGGCCACCCCCCTAAAAAATTTTATAATTTTTAAACACTCATAGGTATTTTAATAAATTTCAAAAATTCAACTGTCCATGGTGGAATGTTGCTGAAATAGAGCATAAAATCCTGACTGTCCACCTCACTTGGACCACACCTTTGGGACCCCAATGAAGGTCAGTTGGGGCTGAAATTTGGAGGACATTAAGATGAGATCTTCATCTTTTAGAAAATTATATTTAATACGTATGAATATGTCACGCCCCAAACTCAGAAACCGGGCTCACAAAATTCCCGATATGCCGAATCCGGCGCCGACAGCCTCCGTAGAACCCCATTCTCGGCTCCTAGCTCCCATTCGCCAGGTTCCGATCCTGGGATGCTACGAGGAGGATTTTAAATATCAGTTTGATTCGTAATAAGCATAACCAAAGGCATAACCCACAAACAACAACCAAGAACTCCATTACATTTCCACTATGATCAAAAACTTTACAAGTACAATGAGCATAAAGGGAAATACAATGGCAAAATACAAAAAACTCTAAAATGCTCAGCAACGTGCTCCTGCCTCAACGCTGCTGCGATCCAACGTCACCTGTACGCAACGGTCGTGCATAAGCTTACAGAAAGCTTAGAGGGTGGTGAAAGTGTGTGCACAAGGTAGAATATGATCATGCAATATCAGAGTAATGCGGAATATGCAGATGGAACTATAATATCATGAGCCGTACCAAGGCTTATGCGATGCAAGACATGAATAGTATTGGCCACCCCAAGGCCATGCAATGTACAATGCAACTCAAGCATACAGATCCTCATCAATGTCTACATATCAGTACAGCTCAAAGTATGGAATATCACCGGGGTCTAGTACACTCTAAACCAGATTACCGCCACATCGCGCGCAATAAGGTAAGTGGAAGAGACCTCACTATCCGTCTGTCAAAATCGGGCGCGACTCGTCGATAGCGGACCCATTCCTCGAGCTGGTCAGACTCAGCCTAGCATTGCCCCCTACACTCGGGCGGGTAAGGCCGTACCCCCTTCCAACCGACCACGACACAGTGGAGAGCGTAATCGTCTGGTAATCGGCACTCAACGCTCATCTACCCACTCGGTTTAGACGTTGGAGCAACCTCTTGGTACCATAAGGGTTTAGGAACTTTCACCCAGGGATATCTATAGTACCCCATGTAGAACAAGATTTTCGGTATCCAATCCTGCCAACCACGATGCGTCTGTGGAGGCTATGGCCCTGATGTCGCTAGGGCGTACAATAACCATGTCACACAAATGTGGAATGCATGAATCACGCTATCCAGTCATGCAACCAATCCTGCGCATACCGTGCGCTCATGTAGGGCAACACCGCCTAACCGGGAGCCCATAAACAACCTGCCCGAAGGCGAATGCCATGATCAGACAATTCTCACGTCAAGCATACATATGATGCGTATGATCATGAGTCATGAACTGTACTAAACATGTTATAACAAAATGAACTATTTACAATGCAGATGGACCTGGACGGCCTATACACGGCAAGTACGGCTAGTAATGGGCCCTAAGGAGAGTCGTAATGTGGACATCCAACCAACATTACACTCACAATGTGGACGTCAAACCATCATTGCATTCCAGGTACGATCTTCTTAAACACCGTTACATAATCGGTATTGGGTTTACACATTGCAATGGACCTTAGGTTCCTCCCATTGGGCCTTACATATATATCAAATGGGCCACATCTCATGGGCCCTTTATTTATCAGATGGGCTATATCTTATGGGCCTTTTATTCATCAGATGGGCCATATAAATGGGCCACACCAATGGGTCTTAAGTGCATTGCAATGGGTCAAACCCGTGGGCCTTGGATTGCATCAATTGGACCTAATCATATGAGTCTAATATGTATCAAATGGGCCGCACCAATTGGACCCCAAATGTATATCAACTGGGCCTCAACCCAGAGGTCTTATATGAGTCGAATGGGCCTAAATCCCTAGGCCTTAATCAAATAAAATGAGCCCAATCTCATGGGTCTCAAATAAATCCAGTGGGCCTAATCTCATAGGCCCTTTTCATAATCAAATGGGTTTAGTCCCATGGGTCTTACAATATACCAAATGGGTTCACTTACAGGGGCTTCAAGAATGCAACAATGGGTCTAGTTACATGGGCCTTGAAGTGCAACAAATGGGTCTAGTCCTATGGACTTACAACACATCGAATGGGCCTAAGTTCTAAGGCCCTTAATGAATCCAATGGGCCTAGCCCATAAGCACTTCATAAACCAAATGGGCCTAGCCCATAGCCCTTTTGAAATTCACATGGGCCTAGCCCATAGGCCTGTTACAAATCAGATGACCTAACCCATTTGAATGGCCCACCCAATCAATAACATCAGGCCTTAAAATAATCCCACCAAGTAGATGGACGGTCTAGATGCATTACACGCATCATGGTGGGTCCCACTATCCAGTGGGCAGTGCGGGTAAGGCACATACATCACTAAGGGCCCCACCATCCGCTGGACGGTGGTCTTCTTTTATTTATTATTATTATTTTTATTTTATTTTTTATTATATATATAAATGCATCATTGTGGGTCCCATGTGGGGCCCACCCTGTAATATCCATTCAACATCCAACCCATTCACAAGGTCCCTTGGACCTGGAGGAAGGGAAAATAAAATTTCCAGCTTGATCCAATACTTCTGTGGGCCCAAAAACTTTTCAATGGTAAAAATTCAATTCACGCTGTTTGCTGTGGTGTGGGCCACCTGAGTTTTGGATCTGACTCATTTTTTTGGAGGGGGGCCCGCCATAGGGGTGGCCCACCTCATGATCAGGTCGGATGACAAATAAACATTATGATGGGGCCCACACGCAGGGCCGTGGGCCCCTGCTGGACGCCCGCCCGCTGGCTGGCAGCGCCTGCTGACAAACGGTGGCAGCGCTGCTGCCACTCTTATATTTTTTTATTATTTTTTTTTATTTTTTGTGCTTTTTAAAAAAAATAAAAGTGGGGCCCACTGATGAGGAATCCACTCCGCCCATTTGGTTCTAAGGCCCAAACAAGCCATACAAATCTCATCTTTAGCACTGATTTGGAGTGTAAAAACAACAAAATGGGCACTAATAGTCTTGGAAGAATAAAAGCACCATTTTCTCTGGTACGGCCCGCCTGATCATTGGATTGAACTCATACTTTGGCTCAACGCCTAAAATGATGAGGGAGAGAGGATGGACGGCTTGGATGGGACAAATACATCAAGGTGGGGCCTACAAAAAGCCAGCCCACCAAAACTCCCTTTTTGGTTCTCTTTTTTTGAAACGTCCAGCGTCTCTGACGCTGGACGGTTTTTTTTTTTCTCTCTTCTCTTTCTTTCTTTTTTTTTTTTTTTTTGCAGTGTGCCTTGATGGAGTGGGCCACCATTGATGGGTGACCCCAATACAACGTCTAAGGTGGGCCCCACTTGAATAAAATTTGGGCAGAATAAATATTAAGGTGGGATCCATTCAAGTGGGCCACACACCTCTAGCAAAAAAAATAAAATAAAATAAAATAAAATGAAATAAAAGCAATAAAAAGAGAGAGAGAGAATGGAGAGTGGGACACAGCTTGTGATGGAGGGACCCCGTCATTATGGGCCCTCCCTTGCAATGAAACATACAAGAAATGGATCCCTTGCACATGGGACTGTTAAAAATGTAAATCAACGGTGGAGATCCATTCTCCACCGATATAGACGGTCTAGATGACCTTTCTAAATGAAAATAAACATAATGATGGGGTCCATGGAGGATGACCCCATCATGGAATGATCATGATGATCCAAGTGGTCCATCGGCCACAAATAAGGGTCCCAAGTGAGATCCACACCATTGATCGGTGGGCCTCACTTGGTCCACCATAAAAACAAGATAATCTACCCTATAGAAGCACCCACCGTCCGATCTTCTCGCTCCTAGGGGTTCCTTGGCACCTTATCTTCAACTTCAATGGCTAAGATGAAGAATGGAGGGTTGAGATGGAGGATTTTGGGGTAGGAAGGTGGGCCACTTGGAGCTTAGGAACTTTGGAGAAATTCCATACGTATGGAGCCCTTGCAATTTTTTTTGTTGCTTGGAAGTTTTGGAATGAGAAAGAGAGAAAGAGAGAGAGTGATGTAAAGGGAGAGAGAGAGAGTGATGGATGGATGGGTGAGTGATGGTGGTGTAAGAAAAACTTGACTTTTTGGCCTTTTGTGTAAGAAAGGTATGGGTTGAGAAGACTTTGTTGGCTTTTTGTGTAAGAGAGGTATGGGTTTGGGAGACTTTTGTGGTTGCTTGGGAAAAGGGATGGAAGTGATGTGTACTTGACATGTGATGGCTTGATGGGTGATTGATTGATGGGATTGATGTGTTTGATGTGACACATCGTTGAGATTCCCTTGGTTTTCGCAACGCGCGGCGTTTTCTCGCACCGAACGTTGGCTCATATCTCTTGATCAGGGTATCGCCTTGGCGCGCGAGTCGCGGTATCGGAACCGCGGCGACAGTGCGGTCGCTATGGCATTGGTTTCGGGTTGAGTCGACTCGGGTTGTCGGCACATGAATCAGGGTCGCGCGTCGATATCGATTAAGGGTCGAAAGTTGCCGGAATTCGACCGGTAAGACCGCGGAAGTGTACGGGAAGGTACGGACCAAGATACGGGTCTTGCAGAATAGTCCCCCAAACAGTCCCAAAATCTGGTCCAAAAACAACCAGAAACTGTCCAGAAAATTCTAGACAGCAACATGTACTTAGATAAAATTTATTATATAAGTTAAATAAAAAGGGAAATACATTAATGGGTCATACACATCAGGAAATAAAATGAGGAAAAAGAGAAATAGAAGGATAATCCGGCCATAGGGAAAGGGGCTCCGCCACTATTGAGCCCTCCCAAGATCAATCACACCCGCACATCATACCTAGATCTACATTTACAACATAGATCTTGCACATGCATGGCCTATAATTAAAACGCATGGTGAGGATGTCATCCCCACTATGGTTATAAGGTCTAGATGACCCAAACATAATATGATATGAAATAAAACTAACATGATGGGGCCCATAGAGAAAGGCCCCATGCACGGATCATGCATGCATAAGGTAGGCCATTAGGCCACAACCATGGGATTGTGTAGGATCTCCACCATTGATTGGTGGGTCCTACACTTCCCTTATAAAAGAAAGAAAATATCTAGGTTATAGAAATCAGATTTTTTACATCTAGAGAAGCACCCACCGTTCGATCTTCTTGCTCCTATGAGTTCCTTAGCACCTTAGTTTTGATTCTAATGGAGGAGATGGGGAATGGATGGTTACAATGGGAGATCATGGGGTAGGAAAGTGGGCCATACTTGAAGTTTTGAAAGAGATGGAGAGGCTTGGAGAATTCTCATACGTATGGGATTTCTCTCCTTTGTGACGCCCCGGTCACTGCTTCATGTGGGCGGGCACATGTGGGCGGGCCCCAAGGAAGGCTGACAGGCTACTGTGTGGCTGGCAGGCTACTGTGTTGGGCAAGCTACTGTTGCAGTTGACTGTAGCGTAACTTGTCCCACATCGAAAGAGTTGTCTAGAGTTTTGGTGGTTATATGTGGGGTTCCTCCCTTAACAGACATGACGCGTTGGCCTTGTGCGCCAGGCAAAACCTCCGTTGTGCACTCTGATGACAGTTGGGTTGGACAATATCATGGAAGGGTAGGTGCTGATGTGGGCAGGACCACGGGAGCACCGGGTCTGGGCGAGCTACCAGTATCCTTAGCCCAAATGATGCGTTTTAAAGTCGTGAGCCCACCGGGCAAAGCGGACAATATCATGTGCTGTGGGGGTGGGCCTTACAAATGGTATCAGAGCCGAGGACGGCTCTGCCCTCGGTGGGGGATAATGTGACGCCCCGGTCACTGCTTCATGTGGGCGGGCACATGTGGGCTGGCGCACATGTGGGCGGGCCCCAAGGAAGGCTGACAGGCTACTGTGTGGCTGGCAGGCTACTGTGTTGGGCGAGCTACTGTTGCAGTTGACTGTAGCGTAACTTGTCCCACATCGAAAGAGTTGTCTAGAGTTGTGGTGGTTATATGTGGGGTTCCTCCCTTAACAGACATGACGCGTTGGCCTTGTGCGCAAGGTAAAACCTCCGCTGTGCACTCTGATGACAGTTGGGTTGGACAATATCATGGACGGGTACATGCTGATGTGGGCGGGACCACGGGAGCACCGGGTCTGGGCGAGCTACCAGTATCCTTACCCCAAATGACGCGTTTTAAAGTCGTGAGCCCACCGGGCAAAGCGGACAATATCATGTGCTGTGGGGGTGGGCCTTACATCCTTAGATTTTTTTTGAGTTTGAAAATGAGAAAGAGAGAGAGAGAGAGAGAGAGAGAGAGAGAGAGAGAGTCGTAAAGGGAGAGAGAGATGGGTGATGGATGTGGTGAATGATGGGTGTAAGAAAATCTTGACTTTTGTGGCCATTTGTGCAAGAAAAGCATAGGTGGTGTAAGAACTTTTTGACTTTGAGGGCTTTTGGTGTAAGAGAGGTATGGGCTTGTAAGAGATTCTTGACTTTTGTAGTTGCTTGGGAATGGGTGAAAGGTGATGTGTACTTGACATGTACTTGACATGTGATGGATTGATGGATTGATGGGATTGATGTAACACCTCATAGAGATTCTCTTGGGTTTCGCAATGCGCGGCGTTTTCTTCGCACCGAACGTTGGCCCATATCTCTTGACCAGGGTATCGCCTCGGCGCGCAAGTCGCGGCATCGGAACCGCAGTGACAGTGCGGTTGTTATGGTAAAGGTCTTGGGTTGAGTCGATACGAGTTGACGGCATACGAAACAGGGTCGCATGCAAATATTGGTTAAGGGTCGAAGGTTGGTGAAATTCGATCGGTAAGAACGCGAAAGTCTATGGAACGGTACGGTCTAGGATACGGGGCTTACGTAGTACGAACTAGGATATGGGTCTAACATATGTGGAGCCACATCTGGGCCCTGCTCGACTAGTCGAGTGCCCTGCTCGACCGGTCGAGTGCCCCACTCGGCCAGTCGAGGACTAGCTTGACTCAAAGTCTAGCGAGCATAAGTTTTTTGGTTCCGAGGTGCTCGACCAGTCGAGGCCCCTACTCGATCAGTTAAGGTTACGCAGATTCATTTCCGGATCTTATATGAACTGCGGATTTTTGAGTCAGTTTTTACAAGGATACAAAAGAGAAGTTGCCTAAACTATAAATAGGGGTCCATAGGGCTTTTCTAATTATTATGAGAGTTATTCCAATGTGTGGGCAAGGGGTTTTCTCTGTACTTCCAAGGGAAGAGGTTAGTTTATTGCCTTGTAATCTTTTATTTTTTCATAGTGAAAGTTTGCATCCGTGATTTTTTACCTTTGTTAGGGTTTTTTCATGTATATCTTGTCTTGTAGTTTGTTTGGAATGCTTTGATTTTTCTTCTAGTTTATATTTCTTCTTGTTTATCGTTTGTGGGTGAGACCGAAAATTGGATCTCGGTTCACTGCGTTGTTGGCATGCTGTGCAACAACTGGTATCAGAGACAGGTTGGTTTTAATTTTATTGGGAGCAATGACGGAAGAAGGGAAGACTAGAATTAAAAAGTTTAATGGTTCAAACTTTACCTTCTATAAGATGCAGATGGATGATTATCTGTATTAGAAGGACATCTATATTCCTTTAAGAGAAAAAGAGAAGAAACCAAAAAATATGATAGATAATGAATGATTTTTATTGGATTGGAAGGCTTTAGGAACGATTTGACTCTCTTTGTCTAAGAGCGTCGCCTTCAATATATCCAAGATGAAAACCGTAAAAGAATTAATGGAAGCCCTAGCCCCTATGTATGAAAAACCCTTAGCGTCCAACAAGGTTCATCTTATGAAACAGCTATTCAACATGAATATGTCAAATGTTGGGAGCGTGGCTGAACATCTAAACGAGTTTAATACAGTCACGAGCCAGTTGGAATCCGTTAACATTATTTTCGAGGACGAGGTCAAGGCATTATTAATCTTGTCTAGTTACTAGACAGTTGGGATGGTTTGGTGATTGCTGTGATCAATTCCTTAGGGTCGACAAATCAAAATTTTGATGATGTGGCCGGTTTAATTCTTAGGAAAAATATAGAAGAAAGACATCAGGAGTTTCAGGGAATTCTGGGAATACTCTAAAAGTTAAAGGAAGGGGAAGATCGCTAAACAAAAGAGATAATAAACACAGGTGTTCGACTGAAAGACAAAGACAGGTGTTGGCATTGCGTGAAGAAGGGGCACATGAAACGTGATTACAAGACATTCAAGAAATAAGAACGAAGCCCTCACGGCAGAAAGGATTCAGTGAATATAGGCGTTGATCTTGTCTCTTGGTGCAAGGAATGAGTCTTAGGTTATAGAATCGGGTGCTTCATTTCATGTCACTTCATGTAAGGAAGTTCTGTGTGATTATGTGTCAAGTAACTTTGGGAGAGTCTACATGGGTGATGATGAGCCGTGTAGTATTGTTGGAAAAGGAGACGTTCATGTTAATTAGAAAGACTGAACGATTTTGAAATTGAAGGATGTCAAACATGTACCAAGTTTGAAATGAAACTTGATCTCAATGGGGCAGTTGGCCGATATCGGTTATGTGACGACATTCACCAGTAATTCTTGGAAGATCACAAAAGGTGCCTTGGTGATATCTCGAGGAAAAAAGGATTGTACTTTATACGTGACTTTAGGATCGTATTGTTCACTCGTAGTCGCATCAACTAGAGTGAATGGGCAGTTATAGCATCAGATGTCAGGACATATGAGTGAAAAGGGGATGAAAGTGCTATTGTCAAAGGGAAAACTATCAGGGCTAAAGTCTATTGATTTAGAATTCTGTGAAGACTGTGTGTATAGCAAGTAGAAGAAGGTAAGTACGTGCTCTAAAGATGTATCAGTTGGAGCTTGTACACACTGATGTGTGGGGATCGGCACAAGTATCATCTCTTGGTGGCTCACGTTATTTTGTTTCCTTTATTGATGATGCTAGTAGAAAACTATGGATTTATTTCTTAAAACACTAATCTGATGTATTTGATGTATTTAAGAAGTGAAAAGTAACGGTAGAAAATAAGACAGGTAAAACAGTCAAATGTCTCAGATCAGATAATGGAAGAGAATACTATAATAAGAGATTTGATAAGCATTGTGCAGTAAATAGAATCAAATATCAGAAAATGATTCTAGGGACACCATAGCAAAATGGTGTGGCTGAGCTCATTACCAGGACCATTCTTGAGTATGCTAGGAGCATGAGGTTATATGAAGGGTTGCCCAAGACCTTTTAGGCAAATGCTGTGAATACTGCTGCATATCTCATCAATAGAAGTCCCTCAGCACCATTGGATGGTGGGCTACCAGAAGAAACGTGAACTGAAAAAGAAGTGAACCTTGCATATCTTAGAGTATTTTATTGCACTTCATACGTTCACATTGATGCAGAGCACAAAAAATAAGCTGGATGCGAAGTCTATTAGGTGTATGTTTATAGGGTACGAGCAGCATGATTTTGGTTACAAGTTTTGGAATGCAGAAAATAAGAAAATTATCAGAAGCAAGGACGTACTCTTCAATGAAAAAGTAATGCATAAAGACAGTGTGCAGGAAAATAAGGCCGAGCAGAAAAAATTCGTAGAGTTGGAAGAGTTACCGGACATGGGTGTTACAGCACCACAGGATAATCATGCATAAGAGCATTATGAGGTAAAGCCACTGACACCGGTTGTCGGGAGGTCTACTCAGGAGAGGAGACCCACGGTCCGATACTCACCCTCCTTACATTATCTACTGTTAACAGATAATGGTGAACCAGAGTGCTTTGAATAAGCATTACAATAAGATACACAGGTTAAGTGGGATCAGGCCATGGATGATGAGATGGACTCTCTTGAGTCTAATCATACATGGGAGCTAGTCACTCCCCAAGGGTATGAAAGATTTTCATAACAAGTGGGTCTACAGACTGAAGGAGGAGCACGATGATTCGAAACGGTACAAGTCCAGATTGGTCGTGAAAGGGTTTCAACAAAAGGCAGGTATCGATTTCACTGAAATATTTTCAGCGGTAGTGAAAATGTCTAAGATTCACATGGTCTTAAGTATAGTGGCTACAGAGAACTTACATCTAGAGCAGATAGATGTTAAGACAGCCTTTCTTCATGGGGACCTTGAAGAAGAGATATATATTGTGGGCCCCACCATAATGTTTACTTATTTTCTAGCCCGCTCACGAGGTGGGCCACCCCAGTGGTGGGCCCCCCTCCAAAAATGAGACCGATCCAACACTCAGGTGGCCCACACCACTTGAAATAGTGAAATTATATGTCTACCATTGAAATCTTCTTGGGGCCCACAAAAGTTTTGAATCAAGCTGAAATTTATGTTGTCCCTTCATCCAGGCCCAAGGGACCTTATGAACGGATTTGATGGCAGATAGACATTTCAGTGGGCCCCACATGGGACCCACAATGTGAATGTGTTTCAAGGCCACCGTCCAGGCGAACGGTGGCACCCGCCTTGCACGTGTGCCTACACCGTCCAGCAGACGGTGGGGTCCTGTGTAATGTATGTGCTTATTCCGCACTGTCCACTGGACAGTGGGACCCACCCTTGACGCGTATGACGCATCCAGACCATCCACCCCTTTGAATTTCAAAAGGCCTATGGGCTAGGCCCATTTGGTTTATTAAATGCTTATGGGCTAGGCCATTGGATTCATTTAAGGCCTAAGAACTTAAGCCCATTTGATGTGTTGCAAGTCCATAGGACTAGGCCCATTTGATGTACTTCAAGGCCCATGTAATTGGACCTTTTTGTTGAAATTTTAAAAGCCCATGGAAGTAGGCTATTTGATATATTGTAAGGCCCATGGGACTAAACCCGTTCGATTATAAAAGGGTACATGGGATTAGGCCCACTTTGATATGCATGCAAGCTTATGGATTAGGCCCATTTGAATTGTTTAAGGCCTAGGGATTTAGGCCCATTCGACTCATATAAGGCCTCTGGGTTGAGGCCCATTTGATATACATTTGGGGGCCCAATTAGTGTGGCCCATTTGTTACATATTAGACTCATGTGACTAGGTCCAATTGATGCAATCCAAGGCCCACGGGTTTTGACCCATTGCAATGCACATAAGACCCATTGGTGTGGTCCATTTATGTGGCCCATCTGATGAATAAAATGCCCATAGGATATGGCCCATTTGATATATATGTAAGGTCTAATGGGGACAACCTATGGTCCATTGTAATGTGTAAATCCATTACAGACTAAGTACCGATGTTTACAAAGATCGTGCCTGGGAAGCAATGTTGGTTTGACGTCCACATTGCAAGTGTAATGCTGGTTGGATGTCCACATTACGACTTTCCTTAGGGCCCATTGGTAGGCCCGTACTTATTGTGCATAGGCCGTCCACGTCTATCTGCATTGTAAAATAGTTCATTTCATTATAACATGTTTAGTATAGTTTCATAACTCATGATCATACGCATCATATGTATGCTTGATATGAGGATTGACTGATCATAGCATATGCCTTCTGGCAGGTTGTTTATGGGCTCCTGGTTAGGCAGTGTTGCCCTACATGAGCGCACGATATGCGCAGGATTTGTTGCATGACTGTATAGCGTGAATCATGCATTTCGCATTTGTATGACATGGGTATTGTACGCCCTAGCGACATCAGAGCCGTAGCCTCCACAGACGCATCGTGGTTGGCAGGATTGAATACCAGAAATCTTGTTCTACATGGGGTACTATAGATATCCCTGGGTGAAAGTCCCTAAACCCTTATGGTACCAAGAGGTTGCTCCAACATCTAGACCGAATGGATAGATGAACGTTGAGTGCCGAATACCAGTTGGCTGTGCTCTCCACTGTGTCGTGGTCGGTTGGAAGGGGGTGCAGCCTTATCCGCCCGAGAGTAGGGGGCAATGCTAGGCTGAGTCTGACCAGCTCGAGGAATGGGTCCGCTATCGACGAGTCGCGCCCTATATTGGCAGACGGATAGTGAGGTCTTTTTCACTTACCTTATTGCGAGCGATGTGGCGGCAATCTGATTTAGAGTGTACTAGACCCCGGTAATATTCCATATTTGAGCTGTACTGATGTGTGGACATTGATGAGGATCTGTATGCTTGAGTTGCATTGCACATCGCATGGCCTTGGGATGGCCGATACCATTCATGTCTTGCATCGCATAAGCCTTGGTATAGCTCATGATATTATAGATTCATCTGCATATTCCGCTTTACTCTGACATTGCATGTTCATATTACTACCTTGCGCACACACTTTCACCACCCTCTAAGCTTTCTATAAGCTTATGCATGACCGTTGCGTGCAGGTGACGTTGGATAGCAGCAGCACTGAGACAGGAGCACGTTGCAGAGCGTTTGGAGTTTTTGTTCCGTACCATTGTATTTCCCTTTATGCTCATTGTATTTGTAAAGTTTTTGATCATAGTGGAAATATAATGGCGTACTTGGTTGTTGTTTGTGGGTTATGCCTTTGGTTATGCTTATTACGAATCAAACTGACATTTAAAAATCCTCCTCGTAGCATCCCGGGACCGAAACCTGGCGAATGGGAGCTGGGAGCCGAGAATGGGGTTCTACGGAGGCTGTCGGCACCGGATTCGGCGATCGAAAATTTTATGAGCTCGATTTCTGAGTTTGGGACGTAACATATATGCCTCAGCCGACAGGATATGTGGCACCAGGAAAGGAGAACAATGTATGTATACTGAAGAAGAGTCTATATGGCCTGAAGCAAGCTCCAAGGCAGTGGTATAAGAAGTTCGACAGTTTCATGTCTGGAAATAGTTTTAGGAGATATCATGCAAACCACTATTACTATTTGAAGAAGTTTGATACATCGTACATTATCCTTCTTCTGTACGTTGATGAAATGCTTGTGGTCGGTTCAAGCATGAAGGACATCTCAGATATCAAAAGATAACTGTTTAGAAAATTTGTCATAAAGGATTTAGGAGCTGTAAAATAAATCCTATGCATGAGGATAAAGCGTGACAGAGAAAATAAGAAACTTATTTTGTCAAAGGCAGAGTATATAGCTAAGGTACTTGATCGATTCAATATAGGAGGTGCTAAGCCGATTAGCACTCCATTAGTCAACCACTTCAAGTTATCTAAGGAGCAAGGTGCAAAGACATAGGAGGAATGGGACTACATGGCTAAAGTTCCATACACGTCAGCTATTAGGAGTCTCATGTATGCTATAGTGAGCATGAGGCCAGACATTGCTCAAGCAGTGGGAGTTGTTAGCAGGTTCATGAACAACCCCGGGAAGAAACATTGGGAAGTTGTGAACTGGATCCTCAGATACCTAATAGGTACTGTGGATATAGGGTTGGGCTATGGTGGATCAAAAATTAAGCTACAAGGCTACGTACATTCAAATTTATCAAGAGATATCGACAGCAGAAGAAGCATTACATGTTATATCTTTATTCTAGGTAGTGTTGCAGTCAGTTGGGTCTCTCAGTTACAAAAGATTGTATCTATCAGTACGACAGAAGCAGAATATGTTGCAGCTATAGAAGCATGCAAGAAGATGGTGTGGATGTAGGGTTTCATGGAAGAGTTGGGTAAGAAGCAAGAAGATCGCAAGTTGTACAGTGACAGTCAGAGTGCAATACACTTGGCTAAGAATTCAGTCTTTCATTCAAGGACCAAGCATATTGATGTCAGATATCACTTCATACATTCATTATTGGAAGATTGATCGATTACTCTGGAGAAGATCCATACAAGTGAGAATCTTGTAGATATACTGATCAAGGTGGTCACACGAGAGAAGTTGAAGCTCTGTTCAACTTTCATTCGTCTTCAAGCTTGAAGATGGGGAGGTGGTGTACTCTGGATGTCGAAGACGAAGGTTTATGGCAATGTGTGTCCAAGTGAGAGATTGTTGAAATGTGGAGTCACATCTGGGGGTCGCTCGACCAGTCGAGTGCCCTGCTCAACCAATTGAGTGGCCCACTCGACCAGTCGAGGACTGACTCAACTCAAATTAAGTCCAGCGAGCATAAGTTTTTTGGTTCCAAGGTACTCGAACAGTCAAGGCCCCTGCTAAACCACTCGAGGGGTTCGCTCGACTGGTCGAGCAGCTTACTTGACCACTCAAGGTTACGCAGATTCGTTTCCGGATCTTGCATGGACTGCAGATTTTTGAGTCGATTTTTGCAAGGGTGCAAAAGGAAAGTTGCCTAAACTACAAGTAGAGGTCCCTAAGGCTTTTCTAATTATTATGAGAGTTATTCTAAAGTGTGGGCAAAGGGTTTTCTCTGTACTTCCAAGGGAAGAGGTTAGTATATTACTTTGTAATATTTTATTTTCTTCATAGTGGAAGTTTACATCCGTGGTTTTTTACCCTAGTTGGGATTTTTTCACGTATATCTTGTGTTGTGGTTTGTTTAGAATATTTTGATTCTTCTTCTAGTTTATATTTTTTTGTTTATCGTTTGTGGGTGAGATCGGAGATTGGATCTTGGTTTACTACGTTGTTGGCGTGCTACGCAACACTACTACGTTGTTGGCGTGCTGCGCAACACTATTACCTAGCGATTCCTACTGTAATACTTTAGGAGTAGAAGTAAATTTTTGCTATGTTAAGTTGTAGGACCGTGATTGTCTAAGTTCCGATTTAGTTTATCACACCCACCTCGATCGTCTATTTTGCTAGGCACATAATATATTGATCATTTCCCAATCTATTTATTCATTTGGTTGTCTTACAACTTATCGATTATGATGCGTATTATTTTTAAATATTAATGAAATCGGTAACATTTAGCCTTCTTTAATTTGTATATATATCTAATTCCTTTGAGAAGTGTTTTGAACTTAAAGAGTTGATGAAAGAACAAATCATTTAAATCAGTAAGCTAACATCTATTATCACAAGGTAAAAAGAACTCATTCTTAAGAATTAATCTCTTTTCCTTTCTCAAATCACCAAAATGGAGCATGATAATGGTGGTTGAGCAGACTTTGGATTTTGTATACAATCTCCAATCTATCCGCCTCAATGAAGGGAACACCAACAATTCAATCAACTCTTGAGTTAAGCAAACTTTGACAGACCTGCGCATCTTGCTCACATACATGTGCACTTAATCTATGCCATCGCTCTCACATGTGCAACTCAATCCGATTTAACTAAGAGAAACAATAAGTTCATGCAATTTAAATTTATAGTTGAATCATTTGCTTGTAACAATGAATTGATGCATAGATTAAACATTTATTTTACTATTTAATTTAGCATTAGATGCAAATGTTCGACCTAGTGGATTCCACTAGCTCAAGTGTACTACACCTTGGGGGGTTAGGCCTAAATGGATAGTAGCTCAGGTGTGCCACACCAAAGGAATAACCTAAGCTCAGGTGGGCCTAGATGACCGGCGGAAACCCTTAGCTTTACTTGAACTATTGTCTCTAGAAAAGTGCAGAGATTTTTACCTTTTGATCTATTTTACTTCTGATCGGAAGCCAAACCCTTTGAATTTACACTAACATCCTAGAAAATAGTTTCCTACTGTCTTATATCTTAAGTGGGGCGTCCGTTTAAAAACCCCTTACTCATAATTCGTGTGCACTTCGTAAGCATAAGCCCTAGACAAGATGCCCAAGAGAATTGTGCCAGTGGATTTATAGCACACCTACCAGCATGATGCATGTTGAAGATCTGAGCCGTTCAACAAGCGGAGGCCTCTGCGAGACCGTGCCCGAAAATGGGCCTATCCACTTGTCACGTGTGCCACACATGTGTGCACAAGATGGAAGAGTAGAGAAAAGATGATTGATGGCCAATGTGATGCGTGGACCCTCCTTTATTTTTGGACCAGTGAATCTTCACGGCAGGCACTGCTTGATGAATGATGAGTAGCCAGGTTCCGTCACACGTTTGCTGCAAATCACCACTTTCCAGCATTCCCCACTGAACCAGCGATGTGGGTGGGACCCTGACCATGGGCCCACACCGTCCATCCATTTTTCCAGCTTATTTTAGAGCATGGTCTAAAATTAAAGTAGATACAAATCTCAGGTAGACCACATCACAGGAAACAATGGTCACTGACCGTTAAAAATTTTCGTGGGCTAGAAAAGTTTTGGATGAAGCTAATATTTTTGTTTTTCCTGTATTAACTTATCAACAGGTTGGATGGGAAATAAACGTTATAGTAGACCCAAGGAAGTTTTAATGGTGGGCATTCTATCATCACTATTTCTTGTGGTGTGGTCCACCTGAGATTTGTATCTACTTCATTTTTTAGGCCATGCCTAAAATAAGCTGGAAAAACGGATGGACGGCGTGGATATACAATGCACACATCAAGGTTGCTCCACTGTCGGGGTCCCACCCAAATGGCTGATTCCGGGGGTGAACCTATCCGTATCTTCCCCAGCATTCTTGTAGAACAAATCATTTCAATCTCGGATGCTTTCTACGAGAAATGCTACGTGCACCAGACGTGAAGACGAGGAACATATATACACATTAGATCTGTTCATGGCATCTATGTGTGGAAAATCAGGACTTTCTGATCAGTGGGGCACACGTGTACAGTGAATGTGGAACGTTGGGTACCCTTGCGGCCCGTCGGATAATAATAACAGAACAACTCCTTAGACACGCCATCTAACCAAAAGGGATCATCTTACATCAGATCTTGGACACGTCTTCCTCGCTTCCACGCGTGAGGGGATCTTTTTCTTTCATTGATACTCCGGTGTGGTGTGATGGATGATACACAGGCACTTAGAAACTGCATGTGTGGTATACAACTTGTTGCAGTGTTTTTATGGGACGGCTTCCCTTGGCGACGGACCCTCCTTCACCTGCACAGAAACAATGTCAAGGGAACCCTGGCTATAGCCGGGGAACCTCCGATGCTTAACTCGGCTATCTCGTCAATAGCCAAGAGCTTCTCTCAGTTAGTATTTGCATTGTTGCAGTGTTTTTATGGGACGGCTTCCCTTGGCGACGGACCCTCCTTCACCTGCACAGAAACAATGTCAAGGGAACCCTGGCTAGAGCCGGGGAACCTCCGATGCTTAAGTCAGTTATCTCGTCAATAGCCAAGAGCTTCTCTCAGTTAGTATTTGCGTACCTTTTACTGTTCCAAGCTTAGAGATTTATACAGTCTGTCAATCCTTATCTTCAGAGGATTCTTCTCCTGGGATCGCTCAGGATCCCGAGAATCTCGGGATTCGCTACCAATATCCCTGGATTTCCGTAGATCAGCATCTGTCCTCGTTCCGCCACTACCTGTCTCGGTTGGATCTCGACCGACTCCGGGGGAGTCTCGGCCAGGTCATGACCGACACCGGGGGAGTCTCAGCCGATGCAGGAGGACGGGTTCTCAGCCGTGCCCGACAGAATTAACTCCCTGAGGGGATCTTTACTCTGTCGGTTGAATGGCTTTCACACGCCCGGCCTTCAGTGGGGTGATGCAGGCGAGGTTATCACTCTGACAGCGAATTTACTCGTCCTTGCTTACGCCTAACGGCCTACCTTCTATTCTGTCGGTGTTGTCTCGGATTCTTCAGGCAGTGTCGGCGAAGCCGACCTACTCTTATACGAATCTCGGGACTTTACCCGAGCCCGACACATTTTTCCCCAACAGTGAGCCCCCCTGCTCCTGGTGTCGTCTATGGCAATAAGGAGCACGATTTTATCGGTCGGTTGGCATTAGCATCCGAGACAATGATGAGGCATTTAATGTTCTTTGAGTCGTTCTTAGCGTGCATCGTTGCGCCTCCCAAGGTCGCACGTGCGGTCAGCCGTCAACTCGCTCCGTCCGCGTATAAGTGGCGGACGCGTGGCCACGATTTCGGCGCAGTCAATCAACAGTCGCCACGCGTCGGACGGGGGAGCCGAGGCGAACGTCGCTTCGCTTCTGCCATAATGACCCGTCTACGTGGCAAGGCTATAAAAACCCCGGGCGGGAGGACGGTTCGAACTTTGTTTTCGCCCTCCTTCCTCCCGTCCGTGTCCGATTCCGAGCGCATTTTCGCTCTGTTCTTCCTCTCCTCCGCTATCGCTTCTTTCTTCGTCAACCTTTCCTTGCAATCACCCTCGATCCCTTTGGTGAGTCTTTCCCTTCTCCTTTAATTAGCTTTAATGGCCGCACACGGCTCTCAAAGCCCTCGGGAGGAAATGTCAGTAGATGAGGGCGTGTCCCAACACCTCTGGGACGTTACAGACCCACCATCCCTGTTGACGGAGTTCGCCGTCGGAGCTGACGCCGCATTTCGGCTTGTCGGAGAATCCGGCAGCCCTTCGGCTGAGCATCCCGCCCAGACAGGTCCATCCAGCGGTGGGACATCTCTGGTGACTCGTCCAGGGAGACCTAACCCATGGGCAGATCAGATGGAGGATGAGGAGGGAGAGGGAGAGGACGATTTAGTCATGGGCGAAGGAATGGCCGTTCCATACCCTGTGACTCGAACTGCGGAGGCTTCTGGGTCGTCTTCGAAAGGGGAAGGAGACGAGCCCAGCGGTCTCGTAGCTTCTATTCTCACCGAATCTGATTTAAACCGAATCAGGACTGGTTACCATGTACCTGATTCGGTCATCCTTCATCTCCCTCGTCCGGGTGATTTGCCTGACCATCCCCCCGCAGGGATGGTAGCAATTTTCCAAGTCTCGATGCAGTGCGGCTTGCGCCTGCCACTCCAGCCCATTGCCCGTGACTTCCTTTCTCGAGTCAAAATAGCCCCCGGCCAAATCGTCCCAAACGCGTGGAGGAACTTGTTCGGGTGTGCCATGCTTTGGTCCGAGCTAGAGCAACCTTCTCTTACGGTCGACGAGTTCCTCTACCTGTATCAAGTCCGACCAAACCCCAACTTCCCTGGCCTCTACTTCCTAAGCCCGTGGAGAGGCAAGGGGGGATCTCTAATAACCGACCCACCTACTTCGAACAAGTTCTGGAAGGAGAGGTAGTTTTGGGCGTGCGGTCGGTGGGAGTCGGCCGACTCGTGGCCGTACGAGCCTCAAGTATCCCGCACATTCCGTAGAGCAGGTGACTCGGCGCCTCGGCTCACTGATCTTCCCTTTTCTTATTCTCCATTTATATATTCTCTTACACTGATCTTGACTCTACCATGTCTCGCAGATATCTCGAAAAGTAGAGGGAAGCTCAAGTCCGGGGCTTTGACTCGGATAAGAGAGTTGAGGAAGCTGAGCGTGGCAGAGCGATCTTGGAAGTTGCTCCTGCAACCTGATCGTCTTCACCTCGCCGGCCTTGACTCGTTCGTCTCAGGTATTTCGCTCTTCCTTATATTTGTCTCCTTGGTTTTTGGTTTGCTCTCTTAACCTTATCACTCGTCCTTGCAGACCTCCCCGAAGCTCGTCCAATTTTGAGACCTGCACCAGAGAGCATGGCCGAGCCCCGACCCGCCTTGAAGCCTGTTTCCAAAGTGAAGGCCCCCCCAAGATCGACTCTGCTGTCTGGGTCCCGACCTTCGAAGCAGCAGAAGATTGCGGGCAAGGGGAAGGAAACGGTCGCTCCACCTGCCGCTGCGCCCGACGTTCCTCAGGTGGTCGTCCTCTCCGACCCTGATGAGAGGAGCGAGGAAGCGGGGCCAATCCATCCAATGACTCAGGCGACATCTGAGTCGGGGCCCGCCGCTGTGGAGGTCTCGGGGCCGAGGGAGGCCCTGCGTGAAGATTCCCCGAGAAGGGAGATGACTCAAGCGGAGTCCCCCTTCTCGAAGATCATTACGGGGATGGTTCCTTGGGCGCTCGCCCACGAGAGCGAGAGAGACTTCGCCAACTACTATAATGCTCCGACGGCCCAGACCTCGGGCATGCAGCGAGGCTGCTTTTTGAGGTAGAATTTTCTTCATTCTTGTGTCGCTTTCTGTCTAGGTTTTCCAACACAACTCACCGTCTCTGTATTGCAGCTGGCTCCTTGCCTCGTTAAGGCAAGCTCAGAGCTGGTCGCCTCCCAGAAACTCGCGTCCGAGGCAGAGACTGCGAAGAAGATCGCGGCCGAGGCTGAGGGCCGTAGGGAGATCGCAGAGGGCCGAATCGGCATCATGACCGGTGATCTTTCTATCGCCCGGAAGATGGCCGCTGACGCCCGTGCAGCTCTCGAAGGCACGAAGGCCGACAATGCTCGCCTTACTTTGCTCCTTCAAGAGGCCGAGGAGAGGGAGCGGCGGCTTCTCCAGGTTCACGGCGAGTGCGAGGGCGCCCTTGCTCGCGCGAAGGCCGAGGCTGCCGAGCTTGTTCAGGAAGCCCAGGGAGAGACGCGTCGAGCCAAGGAGGAGCGAGACCGAGCGGTAGAGGCCTTCCTCGAATCTACCGAATTTGAGGAAGAGAGGGACCACCTTTACCAAGGTGGCTATAAGGCCTGCGTGTTGGAGATGAGGGCGGCCTTCCCTGAACTCGATCTCTCCGCTTTCGAGGTCGACAGTCCGTCTGCCGAGGCTGCCGAGGGCGGAGCCGCTGAAGAAAGTGCCGCTGCTGACGAGGCTGGACCCTCGGGCGTTGCCTAGGATTCACATTTACATTGTACCCTTTTTTTTTGTAAAATTTTGTATCTGACCCGACATTGGGTGCTAAAATGAAATGGAACTTTTATTGAGTCGACTTCAAGTACAGCGTGTTTGATTGTATCTTACGGGTAATAAATTTTGAGATTCTCGACGTTCCAAGGATGAGGCAACAGCTGCCCGTTCGGGTCTTCCAGCCGGTAGGTTCCAGGTCGGATGGTGCCTGAGACGACATAGGAGCCTTCCCAGTTCAGCCCTAATGTACCCGACCCAATTTCCTTAGTATTTGGGAAGGTCCTTCGGAGGACCATGTCCCCGGTTAGGAATCGTCGTACTTTGACTCGACGATTGTAAAACCGAGACACCTGTCTTTGTCGAGCCATTGCCTTCAGTCGAGCACTTTCTCTTCTTTCTTCTAACGAATCAAGTGCGAATGAGAGGAGTTCACCGTTCTCTCGTTCATCATACAGGTTGACTCGGGCTGAACCGATACCGATCTCGACCGGTGCGACCGCTTCCGCACCATAACATAGAGAGAAGGGAGTTTCTCTCGTCGCGGTCCGTGCGGTGGTCCGATAAGCCCACAGTATATTCGGAAGTTCTTCAGCCCATGCTCCCTTTGCCTCGCCAAGTCTTGTCTGGAGATGCTGCTATATGATTTTGTTGATCGCCTCGACCTGTCCGTTCGTCTGAGGGTGATGAGGCGAGGCGTATACATTACGAATCCCGAGGTTACCGCACATCTCCCGAAATTGTTTGTTATCGAACTGCCTGCCATTGTCTGTCACTATCGTCCGGGGTATTCCGAACCGACATATGATATTTTTCCATACGAAACTCGTGACCCTTTGTTCGGTAATTTTCGCCAACGGTTCTGCTTCGGCCCACTTCGTGAAGTAGTCCACCGCTACCACAGTAAATTTAGTCTGACCCTTCCCCAATGGAAAGGACCCGATTATGTCTATTCCCCACTGCGTGAAAGGCCATGGTCCCGACATCGGAGTCAGCTCCTCGGGGGGTTGTCTCGGGATCACTGCGAACCGCTGACAGTTGTCGCACCTTTGGACGAATCGTTTGGAGTCATGCTGTATGGTCGGCCAGTAATATCCTTGCCGCAACACTTTGTTGGTGAGCGAGCGTCCTCCTGAATGGTTTCCACATATTCCTTCGTGTATCTCTCGTAAGATATAGTCGGCTTCTTGGGAGTCGACGCACCTTAGTAGAGGAGTATGAAAGCCTTTTTTGTACAGAATCTCATTCAAGATAGTGTAGCGCGAGGCTCGAGTTTTTAATCGCCGTGCCTCGGAGCGATCTTCTGGCAGTTCACCATTGTTAAGGTAGCGGACGAGTGGGTCGAACCAAGGGCCGCTGGATCGATTGGAAACAGGACCGAGACCGTCGGCTCATTTACGCTTGGTTCAGGGACATGTTCAATTGGAACTGACCGAGGTATGTCTTTCTCATCTGCTGAGGCAAGCTTTGCTAGTAGGTCAGCTTTGGCGTTGTCGGTTCTGGGTATTCGAATTATTTCACACTTCTGGAATCCGCTGATCAATTCTTTAGCCTTCTCCATGTACGCCTTTAACTGTTCTTTCCGAGTCTGATAGACGCCGGAAACTTGGTTAACAACCAATTGTGAGTCGCTGAAAACGTTCAAATGGGTCACGCCCAGACTCACGGCGAGTCTGAGGCCTAGTAATAAAGCTTCGTATTCTGCTGTATTGTTGGACGCTTGAAAGCCGAGTCGCAAGGCATATTGCATACAAGTTTGGTCGGGAGTTTCTAATACTACCCCTGCCCCGCTTGCCTTCGAGTTGGATGAGCCGTCGACAAATAGCTTCCAGGGTGTTGGCCCGAGAGAGGAGGAACTCTCGGATACATTAATTCCCTCTGGTTCGGGCAGATTATCGGGATTAGGAACCACTTCGACAAGGAAATCGGCGACGGCCTGTCCTTTTAAAGCAGCCCTGGGCCGGTAATGTATGTCAAATTCAATTAATTCGACTGCCCATTTTGTAAGTCGGCCAGAGGCTTCCGGCTTTTGAAGAATCTGGCGGAGTGGTAGGTCGGTCACAACGGCGATGGTGTGGGCCTGAAAATATGGCCGAAGGCGTCGTGATGAAACTACTAGGGTGAAGGCTACTTTCTCAAGCTGAGGATACCTTGTCTCGGCGGGCAGCAAGGCTTTGCTAACGTAGTAGACTGGCAGCTGCTTCCCTTGACTCTCGCGTATTAACGCTGAGCTTACCGCGGCTTCAGACACGGCCAAATACAACAATAACACTTCACCAGGCTCGGGCTTAGATAACAGCGGTGGAGATCCGAGGTAAACCTTCAGTTCTCGAAACGCTCTCTCACATTCCTCCGTCCACATCATAGTCTGTCGTCCCTTCAATTGCTTGAAGAACGGGAGACACTTGTCTGTGGCTCGGGAAAGGAAGCGATTGAGCGTGGCCACTCTTCCTGTTAACCTTTGAACATCTTTGATAGTTTTGGGAGACTCCATTTCGAGTAAGGCTTTGATCTTCTCGGGATTTGCTTCGATTCCTTGCTGACTAACGAGGAAACCGAGGAACTTTCCTGAGCTCACGCCAAATGCGCACTTGCTAGGATTCAGCTTCATCTTATACTTACGCAGAATTAAAAACATTTCTTCCAAGTCCTCCTCATGATCGGACGCCTGTTTACTTTTGACGAGCA
This sequence comes from Magnolia kwangsiensis, assembly GCA_037074715.1. Lineage (NCBI taxonomy): Eukaryota > Viridiplantae > Streptophyta > Magnoliopsida > Magnoliales > Magnoliaceae > Magnolia > Magnolia kwangsiensis. Next base: position 12,189,697 of record CM073571.1, read on the forward strand.
TATCATCAATATAAACTTCCATCGTTCGGCCAATTTTCCGGGAGAACATTTTGTTCACCAACCGCTGATATGTCGCTCCGGCATTCTTTAACCCAAACGGCATCACTCGGTAATAATAAAGGCCTTTGTCGGTGACAAAGGCGGTTTTTGATTTATCATTTTAATGCATTACAATTTGATTATAGCCTGAATAGGCGTCCATAAAGCTGAGCAGTTCATGACCCGCCGTACTATCAACCAACTGATCGATACGAGGAAGAGGGAAGCTATCCTTGGGGCAGGCTTTGTTTAGGTTCGTATAGTCTATACAGACTCGCCACTTCCCATTGGCTTTCTTCACTAGTACGACATTAACTACCCATTCCGGATAGTATACCTCTTCGATAAACTTGGCTTTAAGAAGCTTGCCGACCTCCTCTCCTATGATAGTGTACCTCTCCGGGCTGAGAGGTCGACGTTTCTGTCGGATGGGCCTGTAGGTTGGGTCGATGTTGAGTCGATGCGTCATGACTGAGGAATCGATCCCAGGCATGTCTTCATGACTCCAGGCGAAGACATCGGCATACCTCCGAAGCAAGGTGATTATTCGTTCTCTAAGAGGCAGGCTCAAGGATGAGCCGATTCGGACTACTTTTGAAACGTCCGTCTCGGTTAACGGCACCGAGATGAGTTCTTCCATCGGTTCTCCCCGCTCGTGCAACCCGATACGGGGGTCCAGTGATTCGATCATTGAAATTTCTGCCGGGGCTTTTACTGCGGTGGCGTAGCACTTCCTAGACTCTTGCTGGTCTCCTTTCACTACCCCTACTCCCGACTCAGTCGGGAATTTCATGGAAAGGTGGTAGGTAGACACTATGGCCTGAAGGAGGCTGAGAGACGGTCGGCCGAGGATGGCGTTATACACTGAAGGTTGGTCCACGACCAGGAAGTCTTGAGGATGATGAATGCCTCGAGCATCTTCTTCAGTGAACGAAATGCAATACTTCTCTCATTTTTTCTCTTTGGGAGGTCGGGATAGTAGGAGAACCTCGGACTCGGGGCGGTCGAGGCTTCTGGCGTAGTTTTTTCGGGCGTTATTCGAGTCCCCGGCGCCTCGATGACCCCCGACGATCGTTCGAATTTCTTCCTGGGGCCGCTCTCCACTCGGTCCGACGACGGCGTCGGTCCCAGCCGTATGTTCTCTTAGCCGGCCTTCCTTAATCAGCCGCTCAATCTCGTCCTTCAAATGATAACAGTCACTCGTGTTGTGACCGTGATCGCGATGGTAGTGGCAGTATTTATCCTTGTTCCGACGACCAGGATTTCCTCGCATTTTTCGAGGCCAGTTGACGAAGCCCTCGGTTTTGATCTCCATCAGCACTTGTTCAGGAGATTTGTTCAGGGGGGTATATGTAGAGAATTTCCTGTCGGGTCGCTTCCCTGACCTGCTGTCGTCTCGGCCCCGGTCGTCTTTTCGCTTTTTCTCTCCGACCGAGTCGGCTTCCTTTTTGGCCGACTCTTTTGCCGATGGTTTCGTATTCTGGATTTTCTCTCTTAGGAGTCGCGTCTCCTCCGCATCGGCGTACTTGTCTGACCGAACCATAAACTCGCCCAAAGTATTGGGCGGGTTTTTGTCCAGTGACGCCAAAAAAGGCTTGTCTCTAACTCCCTGCATGAGAGCGTTGAGTGCTGTCTCCTCAGAATGTTTTCGAACTTGGAGAGACTCGAAATTGAAGCGTTTAATGTAGTCTTTGAGTAATTCTCCTTCCCTCTGAACTATGTTGTTCAGATGCGCGGGAGGCTTCAGTTTCTTCTTTCCGCCAATGAAATTGCTGAGGAAGGCGTCGCTGAGTTCGGCAAACGACTTTATCGACCCGGGTTTCAGTTGCTTAAACCAAAGTCGGGCAACGTCCGTCAAGGTCAGAGAAAACGTTCGGCACATAACGGCATCCGAGGCGTCGTGCAATTCCATGTAAGTCCTGAAGCATTCAAGATGCTCTGTCGGATCGGTCTTCCCGGAAAATGGAGTAATCTGGGGTAAGCGGAACCTTTCCGGCAACCGGGCCCGCATTACCTCGTCCACGAACGGAGAGGCTTTTTCTTCGTATTTGGTCGGATCTGAGTTCCGACCGTGCTTTATATCTGCCATTTCTTTTGTCATCTTCTCTCGGACTTCGTTTTTGAAGTCTTGCATGTCAGCCTTCCAGGGTTCGGCGCTCTCTGCCGTTTCTTCAGCGTCTGCAGGTAGCCGACTGCGCCTCCTTTGATCTATTTTATGCCTCAGGTCAGAGGGAGGCAGAACGGTTGTTGCCGAACGAGTAGGTGCCGGGTGACTTGGTTCTCGGGGCTGACTCGGTCGTCTAGGAGACCGTGGCGCGGGTGGCTGCGCTACAAACGCTGGTGGATGAGCTGGCGTCGACTCTTGGCGCTGCATCTGCTGGTTGCACAGTTGTTCCAGCATGTGTTTCATGGCAGCCATCTCGGAACGCATTTCCCGAACCTCACGATCCAGGTATGCGTTCCCTTGGTTGGGCTGGCTTGTAGTCGCAGGTGGTGCTGCCGGGGGAGCTCCCTGAGCGACGCTAGCGGCGGCCTCCCTTGCTTCATCTGGGTTCGTCCTTCTTGTTCTTGCCATTTGAATGGTTGGAGAAAGCGGCTTTTTGTCCGTTTCCCACAGACGGCACCAAACTGTTGCAGTGTTTTTATGGGACGGCTTCCCTTGGCGACGGACCCTCCTTCACCTGCACAGAAACAATGTCAAGGGAACCCTGGCTAGAGCCGGGGAACCTCCGATGCTTAAGTCAGTTATCTCGTCAATAGCCAAGAGCTTCTCTCAGTTAGTATTTGCATTGTTGCAGTATTTTTATGGGACGGCTTCCCTTGGCGACGGACCCTCCTTCACCTGCACAGAAACAATGTCAAGGGAACCCTGGCTAGAGCCGGGGAACCTCCGATGCTTAAGTCAGTTATCTCGTCAATAGCCAAGAGCTTCTCTCAGTTAGTATTTGCGTACTTTTTACTGTTCCAAGCTTAGAGATTTATACAGTCTGCCAATCCTTATCTTCAGAGGATTCTTCTCCTGGGATCGCTCAGGATCCCGAGAATCTCGGGATCCGCTACTAATATCCCTGGATTTCCGTAGATCAGCATCTGTCCTCGTTCCGCCACTACCTGTTTCGGTTGGATCTCGACCGACTCCGGGGGAGTCTCGGCCAGGTCATGACCGACACCGGGGGAGTCTCGGCCGATGCAGGAGGACGGGTTCTCAGCCGTGCCCGACAGAATTAACTCCCTGAGGGGATCTTTACTCTGTCGGTTGAATGACTTTCACACGCCCGGCCTTCAGTGGGGTGATGCAGGCGAGGTTATCACTCTGACAGAGCGAATTTACTCGTCCTTGCTTACGCCTAACGGCCTACCTTCTGTCCTGTCGGTGTTGTCTCGAATTCTTCAGGCAGTGTCGGCGAAGCCGACCTACTCTTATACGAATCTCGGGACTTTACCCGAACCCGACACATTTTTCCCCAACACAACTAATTCAAATTAAACTGTTGGAATCATGGGTCCTAATCTAGGTGTGTCATAAGCCAAAATTTACATTTATTTGATTATCAGACTATCAGATTGGTGGATTTCTATTACACGAATCAACGGTCTAGATGGCTTGTTGATGGAGGACTATAATCATCACATGAAAAGGTCAAGATCCTGTTTACCAGCACGGCGTTTCGGTACCTAGCCTCTCTTCTAATCGCAACCTCTACCGTAAAGAAATGGACAGTTATTTGATACACACATGCACTTTACCATTCTACAAGTGGCACACAAATAAATAAATCCATACGTCCTGATGGTGGACCCCGCATAAAATGGTCCGAAAATGTACTATTGAGCTATCCTAACCCATGTTTCATGGACATGTGACTGTTTGTTTATTTCTCATTTTGACCGTCCATTAGTAACCCACAGATGGGCCACATCAGATGATCCGGTCAATGTAGTTAATGGATTATGATTCATCTGCAGCGGGTCCCACGCTATGGACAGTTTATAATGAGTTACGTGCATGCCAAGTGTACAGCGGCCTGGGCGCATGCGCGTGGCTTGTCACGCTCCGCACGAGTGTCAAACGTTTTCTCGAACGTACGCCATCCGAAAAATGTCGCGATATATCGACAATATAATAAGCCAGGTACCGGCTTTTTATGTAGTTGACGAAACTACCCTCTATTTTCTTTACATTCGCGGGAAAACTGCTGAGGGCATAACGGTCATATAATTTACAAGGTTGTTTTGGTCAATTGGCTTTTTGGAATGAAAAATAAGGATTAGAAAAATACAGATAAAAGGATTAGGTTACCCAAACCTCTCCTATTTCATACCGAATTGACAAAGACCACCTCAAGTTCTTTCCGATCTGTCTAAATACAATTTCAATTACGAAAATGTCCCTAGTTTGCGTCAGAAAAACAAGTTTCTAGGGGAAAGTGGCTTGGGGCATATTGGTCATTTCTCGGTGTGTTGGTTAACTAAAATGATACCAAGTGATTCTGTTAGCACTCCTTATCCATTCACGATCGTTGAATAGGGTGGACTGCTAAGTGGATCCTGATCGTCCATCTGGCAGGATGAATGGCCCATCATTTAGAATCTCCCCAAATCGGCAACTGTAACTAACCGATTTATCAGCTTCAAACGGAGCACAAAAAAAAAAAAAAAAAAAAACATGGTCCATATTCTAACCGCCCTGGCCCAGCTGATACGTGGAATGGCGTGAATTTTGGCCATCTCACCAGGGTCCTGATGGAACGGCCCAGATCTACAATTAGTATGCTTTTGATGCGGTGGGCCTCATGCATACGTCCCACCATATGAATGGAATGGACCAAGAACCGTTCATTACGGAAGTGGACCCGTACCGAGTAACTCAGTGCGCTGTAGTGTACTGAGTAAATTCCGTGGGGCCCACCGTAATTGTATGTGTCTTATCCATGCCGTACATCCATTTCCCTAAATCATTTTAGGGCATGAGCCCAAAATGAAAGCATATCAAAAGTTTAATTAGACTACCGCAAGAAACAGCGGGGATAATGATGTCCAACGTTGAGACCTTTCTAGGGCCCACAGTGATGTTTATTAGTCATCCAACCTGTTCATAAGTACATACAGACATGGATGAAGGGAAACACAATCATCTTGATCTAAAAATTCGGTGGCTCCCATGAATTTTCAATGCTAAGGGTTCAATTCCCACTGTTTCCTGTTGTGTGATCCTTGGATATTCTTCAATTTTTAGCTCACATCTTAAAATGATCTGGGAAATTTTTTTGAACGGAATGGATAAGATACATAATCTACGGTGGGCCCCACAAAGTTTACTCGGTACAATATGCTTCCGTTCATCACAGAAGTCGGGACGAATTATAAAAGGGAAGTTGTTTGAGACTCTGCCTAGAGCTGTGCACGAACCGAGTTAGATCGGTTAACTCAAAAAAGCCCAATTTGACTTGGTTGGAAGCTAAGTTTTGAGCCGACTCAAGCTGACTTTTAAGGAGTGGGAAAATTTTAAGCTGAGTTTCAACTTGTACCAGTTCAAATCATTTCGGATCGAACCTCAACTTGAATTGAACTCGGTTCAAATCAATATGATGACTTAGTTATTTTGATATTGATATTGCTCACCAAGTTTTTGATAAAATGACTCAACAAAGTGGTGTTTTGGGTGCATACATTCTGTGCAGGAGCGAGGAAGGTATGACACAAAATAAATCACTATATAAAAAAATAAAATAAAATAATAAAAAAAACAAACAACTTTACATAATAAAATTATTCTTATATTTTGATTTTGATACTAGACATCGAGTGTTTGATAAAATGTTTATAAAGAATTGATGTTGTTTTACGTTATGTGAGAAATTAAAATTACATTCCATATGTTTGAAAACATCTCACAGAGGCTCGAACTTAGTTCAAACTAACCCAAACTGCTGACCATACCGAGTCAAGCTGACCAGTCAGACTCGAGGACTAAGCCAAGCCAAGTTCGAACTAGCTCCGCTGCTCATGGAGCCGAATCGAGTTGCACTAAGCTCGACTCAGTTAGACTCGTGTGCAATGTATGATGCCTGACACGCACACAGTGAAAAGAGTGTACATAATACATACATAAATTCAAATTAAAGACTTATGTCTCAATCCCAAAGTCATATTGGTGTAGCAGTCCTAACCTCTGATTCTTGATACTTGTTTGTTGAAAAGGATCCATTGAATAGTCTTATTTTTTAACCCTCCAGTAAATGTCCACCAATACTAATTTGGTTGATGAGACATCCCAACCGGTATCCATAATTTGAACAGTTTAGATCAATTTCTAAGTTAATTTAAGCGCCTGAGCATCTTGCGTTACGCCCTGCCAGAGTTTCAACGCTTTTCTCAATCTAATATCATCCCTATTTTTCGGAATTTTGACTCCAACGAACCTTAGATAAAAATTACCGAAGTACCCTCGCATTTACGTTGAATAATGCACGAGTTAAAGCATTCAGATCTCTGGTCGATTATCTGCCAAAGTAGGGAGGTTTCAGTAATTGAACCACGTAAGCAAATCAAAATGGTAAGCTATTCAATACTCTGGCTGTCTATAATGCTTAATACGCAAGCACAGAAATTGTACACATGGCCTACATTAACACAAATTAGACCGTCTAAATTACGGAAATAATAGTCTTTAAATTACAAGCCAAAACTCAGATTAGGTAGACAATTGTTTGTTGAAAGAAGACCCTTGGATATTTTCACCATTAACCGTCCAATAAATGTCCACCTATCTGATAGTCAGACTACTAAATAAGATTAAATTTTCGCTTATGATACATTTAGACTGTTAATCATAATTTGGACGGTTTAATTTGAATTAATTGTATGAAACAATATTTAAGTGTCTGAGTATCATACATGATAGTCTGACAGAGTTAAAAAAAATAAATTCCCCTTCAAAATATCGCGGGAATCAACTCGCGGAGAAATTAGGAGTTCCGAAAACTAAGCCCGCCTATAAAAAGGCTCGAATCCGCTCGCCATTTGCCCTTTTATCCTGCAAATCGCTCTCCTCTTCGTACTGCCAACGAGAAAATCGAATTCCAGAAAAAACAAATTCAGGTATTTCCTATTCTCGATCCACTTATCGTCCCCAAAGCGATTTTTATATTTCCTATTTTCCCCTTCTAATTATCAATTTCCATGCCTGCAATTTGTCTCATCGAATTATTTCCCAATCGGCCGGCAGAGATTGAAGTTTTTTTTCATTTTCATTAAAAAAAAAAAAAATTCATTTTGATGGTAATCCTTTTGAGACGAAGGCGCGTTTATTTTCTCAGAAGGACAATGGAAGCTAAAGGCGGAGAGGTGAGACGACTTCACGTCGTGTATTTCCTGAGTCGGATGGGAAGAATCGAACATCCTCATTTAATCCGTGTCCATCACTTGAATCGGACGGGTGTCCGTTTGCGAGGTTTTTCTTTTTCTCTTAATTTCTTTTTTCCAATTCCATCGGAAAATTCTCTGTTTTTCCCTTTTCTGAATTTTCCACTGTATCTCATTTTTCGTTGTAGATGTGAAGCGATGGCTTTCGGAATTGCGGGGAAAGGACATGCCCGATTCTTTTGCTTGGTCTTACAAGAGGTTCGTAATCTCCACTCCCAGCGCACGTTAGACATCCGCACATCCGCGTAAGGATGTCCTGGTGATCTTTTGTGAGAGGAAAGATTGAATACTTGAATCGAAACACCCGTGCTAGTGTAAAATAATCGTGCGACGTTGGACGCATTCATCAGGCAGGGGCCAAGGGAATGGCCCAAAAAGAATTCTACCTCATCAGCTGGCCAACACGTGGCCTACTTGTAATTTTCTGTAACTCACGTGGGGCTTCCCTGATGAGCATGCCGGCCTGATTTATCGGAGATGGTACGGTGGAGCTGGAGGAACCGTAATATGGTACAGCTCTCTCTCCTCAGGACACGTGATTCTGTGATCTGATGATCAGGTCAGCTAATATGCAGGTTTCTAGGATAGATGGTTTGTCCCCGAAATCACTCGATGTTATTCATCTGACAGTAGAAAGCAAAAACGGTTAAATGGTCAAATTACAGTGGTACAAACGGTACATAAACGTAATGGATATGAATAAAGCGATTTTTTATAAATAAAGCATCCATACCGAATTCCGAGGCTGGATATGTGCGGACCTGATTTGATCATCACCCTCCCATGTCTCCCTTAGGGAAGATGGCTCCACGGGACCAAGGTTCTTCCTCCAGCTCCACCGTATAATCGCCTTCGTGACCGGAATCTTCTGCAGCGCCTAAAACAGCCTGGGCTCTGTGGGCCCACCGCATTATCTTTTTGGCATTTACTCATACCATATGGCGCGTTCCTCAATACTAGACCACGGGTCAAAATTCATTCATATAGACAACTCAGATTTCCCCCCCATAGATAACAATGGGAATGGGAGGCGTTTGCGTGAGCCACCAAGATACAAAAATCAACCTGATTCAGAAAAACAGGTGGGCCACGCCTAATGAAGATGGAGGCAAGAGTTTTCATCTAATGAACGGAGTGGATTTCACGTATACAACGTCATGGCCCCAAAGAGCTTGGGTGTGTGTTTCACGTGCTGCGGTCTCTTTCGACGCCAGTTTCTTGCCACACGTGTTATAGTGAGTTCCCGTAGCCCAAAGCTCCGTGGGGCCATGTAAAATCCACCCCATCCACCTCTTCTGCCAGATCATGTTCGGATGAGAACTCAAAATGAGACAGATTCAAAACTCAAGTGGGCCACACTACAAGAAATAGTGGAGACGAAAACACACACAAAGGGCCTCACCGTTATCTTTAAATCCATCCAACCTGACTAGTCTATAAGATGATACTCATCTGGATGAAGGTAAGATACAAATACCCGCCTGAGCCAAAACTTATGTGGACCCGAAAAGGTTTCAGTGGTGGGCTTTCAAACCCCGTTATTTTCTGTGGTGCGGCCAACTTGGGTATTGGATCCGCCTCATTTTCGGGTTCTCATCCTAACAGGAGCTGGCGAAACTGACGGACGGGAGTGGGGTTTGAAACAGACATCGCAGTGGGCCCCATCGCGTCTCTCTCCTGGTTGACATCGGCCAGGCGATGCCTATGGTGGCTTCACGTGATGAGTGGTCCAAATCCCTTGCGTGTGCCGCAATTCACTCTCCAATCGCTCTTCGTTTTGGAAACTGTAATGAATGGAATTAAATTGCAGACGATATAAGACGGGCTATGTTTGGCAAGACTTGCTGGACGACGATCTCATCACTCCCATCGCCGATAATGAGTACGTCCTCAAAGGCTCCGAAATATCTTCATTCCCATTCGGTAATCTACCAAAACCCAGAATCCCATCCATATCCCCCAAAACTTCTCTCTCTCTCTCTCTCTCTCTCTCTCTCTCTCTCTCTCTCTCTCTCTCTCTCTCTCCATCAACGGTAATTAATCAATTAATTAGTTAAAACAAAATCCGCGGACAGATTCGTGCGCTTACGCTGAGAAGACGACGCTGATTCAGAAGCCCGATCCGGCTGAGGACAAATCCCATCAAAATGAGAAGATTCCCGATACGAAGACAGATATTTCGTGCAAGTGGTCCCAAACCGACGGAGAGAGGGACAGTTCGTTTGGACGGACGGTGGAATTCAAGGTGGAAGGAGGAGATGAGAAGGGTTCGGAAGGGGTTGAAGAGGAGTCGAAAGAGGTAGGGGTTTTGGATTCTTCTCTGAGAAAGGAGAAGAGCAGACGATCATTCTCGAGGAGCAAGAACCACTCGGCCGGGGCTTCTCACGTGTTCCGCAACCTGCTTTCGTGCGGCGCCGTGGAGACGAACGACTCGGCGATGTTGCCGATAGATCGGCGTGGCAAGCCGTCGAGTAAAGGGGAGATTTGTAAGGCCGAGAAATTGGGTGGGGCTTGGAATAGTGATAGTCTTCAGCGGCAGAATAGCAGGTAAAATGCTTAATCCTACCAAGGTACGGTCCCACCATATCAACGGTCTGGATAACTGAAACATATGGCCAAAATAGACATGTTTGGGGACATTTTTCCGCAGCTGCAACGTTGTCACGTCCGTGGACTGCTCGTTGGAGACCACCTTGCTACAGTGCCTGATGATCTGAATTGTCCATCTGGTCAGCACTTTCGTTTCATGCCACTTCAGATCAACGGTCAAGGAGCCCGGTGATGTGTGCACTAAGACATCGACATTCAATTCGTTCCATTTCTTATCAGGGCCAATGTGTACACCAGATGGGCGATCCAGGTGCTGGGCGGCCATTTACAACGTGGGGTCCACCAGCTATTAATGCGGGACATGCAGGCTAGTGAAACGAAATGATCAACGGAGTGCTTTTTTCCTAAAGTTGTGAATCAGGTTTACCAGCATGTGTCGAGCCATGGGTCCCACTTGCAGAGATGGTCGAACGATCACGGCCAATCATTTTCTGGGTCCGCTGATTTGAGGATCCTGGCAACAATGTGAAATGTGAGCCGTTGAAATATTACCTTTTAACGGCCTCCTCGGACCGTGGTTTTAGACTCGGCGACTTGGATCTAATCGTCCGATCTCCGAGTCGGTGGGCGTTTCGGACCAACTCGCACAATTCGGGGCGAGTCGTGGTATCGAACCTGATTGGGTCAGTACGGAGTCCGAGTCGACTCGGATGAGACACATCAAGCTCGCCCGTGTCTTAAAACCATTATTTTGGATTGCAAACAAACGTGTTGAAAAACATCAACTCAGCGGGGACTATCGGTGTGGTCTACTGAAGATCGCACCCAAATTACGATTATCCAAACATATTGCATGTGGATCCCATGGGGCCATGTGTACTGGATTAAACCTCACTCATTGCTTAGCATTGGCCGTGCTGCACGGTACTATTCAGCTGATTGTATTTTTTCCATGTTAGATTCTCTACCCATATTATCTTTGTTTGCTTAAGGTAATAACAGCTGTCTGGTATTTTATTTGTTATGCATCTGTGTAAGGAGAAATGATCACATACAGCACCTGTAGGTGAATATCCTCGCCGCACCTCGGCTCTGTGGGGTCCATCATGTTGTATGTATGGATTCCACTGGACGCGGATTGCATCCTACCCCTGCTTGAATGGACTCGGTCCTGGCAGGAGCTCTGTTGGGCTTACTTTAATGTGTGTTTTATAGGTGCTGTCTATTCATTTTGTCGGATTATTTTAAAGTATGAGCCCAAAATCGAGGCAGATTCAAAGCTTAAGTGAACCACACCACAAGAAATAGTAAGAATTGCTCGTCTACCTAAAACATCCCGGGGCAGTAACAATTTTTGATGAAGCTATTGATTTTATGTTTTCCCTCTATCCATGTCTATGTGACCTTATGATGAAGCTGAATGGAAATAAACATCATGGTGGGCGGGCCATTGCTGGCGTCATTATCACTATCGCTTCTGTGGTGTGGCTCACTTGAGCCTTTTCCATCTGCATCCTTCAGGCTCATCCCTTAAAGTCATCCTCGTAAGCCACATACAATGAACAGGTTTGGCAAGAGATACTACTGTGGACCCACATGCAAACATGTGGTTGCGTCCCATCCCCATGGTTCCTGTGGTGTGGCCAATCTGAGCTGTCAATCTACCTGAGCCCTTAATTCCTCATCAATTTCAGAATTGCAGGCAAGGGCTCGAGTGGCTACTATATAATACCTGCGGGTGGTTTTGGCCTCGAAGCATAGTATTGACATGTGCATTTTTTTGGAAAGAGTGGATGTCACAAAAATAACATTTCGGATCACATAACTTGTGCCTGTTGTAGAAGATTCCGGATAACATGAACCTACCCTCGTTGCAAAAGGCAAGGCCATACCTTATTGATCACTTGATGTGAGAATGAGGCCATCCAATATAAATTCTTGTTTCCCATAAACAGAGATTTCTTATTTTCCTGCATCGTAATCGGTAGTCCTCAATGGATACCCAAGGATTTGACTCAAATCTAGGAGGTCAAAATTTGCATTACTTGCAGTCGCATCTTTCCCCGAATGTTCAAAAAATGACAGGACTTCTGCTTGCTATCCAACTTAATGGTAGGGATGCAACTTTCTAGAAGTGATTAAGTGGGGCCCACTTAGTAGTTACCTTAATATCTTGGCCGGACGGCAATAAGTCTCAAGTTTCCACCATATCCAGCTTTTGTCGTGAGGATGCTACAAGTATTGCAGTCCTGGGTTTGCAGTTTTCTTGGAAATTACCTGGGTGGGTCATCGTCATTCCTGAATTCAATCTATGCCCCCATTCACAGTCTGGCTACATGCATGGTGGACGCTCCCGCTATCATTTAATAAGCAGTGGAAGACTCTCTCACCATAGTTTCTTTGCTCGGTTAGAGCTTATATATATAGAATTTTTAAGAGGACTTAGATTCTGATTTTCTTCCATTCGTTCTTGTTATTCTTTTTCCAGGAAAAGCTATAGTGGCACGAAAGGGTTGAAGAAGACAAGCGAATCCGTGGACAAGAAAACGGTTTCTTCAGTTTTTAAACCTGTTGCGGAGCCTAATTGCTCGTGAGTGAACTGATTTCAATTCTTATAAGTAGAAAAACAAAAATGATAAAATTATAAAGGCCGTGTCTGATAGAAGCTATGTATTGAGTTCATCTTCTCTCTGGTGGCACATCTGTGACTGTTAATTCACTTTCATGGATGAAATTTCAGCCATCAGATGGAGGCATGTTTAGTTCAGCTAGGAGATGGCGTAAATGATTCCACCTACGCTCCTCTTTTCAGCCGCAAATTCAACCGATGGTGCTAGGTGTGGTGTAACAAAAATTCATGCCTTCGGGAACATGGAATCAATTCACAGTTAGCTAATGATAATTATTATTAGAGACTATGATAGTTTATATTAAGATTATTTTTAATGAGGCCTCAGGTGGCACCCACCTTAGGTGGACATGACATTTAACGTTTTCAGATGGGTACGGATTAGGTGTTTCCTGTGGTAACACCTTAGGGGGTAACACCAACTAAGGTGTTACCCACGTGGCACAATATTTGGCGTGCATATGGATGTCAGAGAAGGATCGAGTAGACCTACGAGAGTTGATGGGCCCTCTGTAACAGCTTCTGCGCGGGAATGTTACCGTGCCCAAATCAACACCTAATTTGATTGGGTGGTATACTAATACCACACACCACCGACCTGTGTGGTGGGTTGATGTCACCAAGTTTGTGGGTTCACCATCATGTATGTGTTACATCTACACCATCCATTCATTTGGTGAGATCATTTTAAGGCATGAGCTCAAAAATTAGGTAGATTGAAAGCAGAAATGGACTACACAAGAAGTAATGGGGACAATGATGCCTACAGTTAAAACCTTCATAGGGCCTACCATGATGTTTATTTGACATCCAACCTGTTCATAAGGTCACAAAGACATGGATGAAGGAAAACACAAATGTCATTTTGACCAAACTTCTGTTGCCGCCAAGTTTTCAACGTAGGCTCTCAATCCCCACTGTGTTGGATCTGCCTTATTTTTAGGACTCTAAAATGGTTTCTTCAAATGGATAGGTAATTTGAATATAACATATACATAATAGTGGGGTCTATAGAACTTTGTGATGTCAACACACCACCTAGGTAAGCAGTGCGTGGCCCACCACGCAATCGGCTTCCCTTTGGCACACGACGCAATTCGCAATTCACTTTCTTTTCCAATAGATTAGCCTGAGAGGACAGTAAAAAATCCCATTTGCCCTCGTCCTTTTTTGGGCAAACATGTACTTCCATCCCTAAACAAATAATCAGAGATCCAATTTAGAACATGTTAAATGAGTAAGGTCTTTTTTGAAAGGGAATAAAAAAAAAGAGAGAGAGAAGAAGCATGTATTATAAGGTTTTCTCGGCAAAATAAAAATAAAAATGCTACCTGCTTTTTGGGGGTTAAATTGAATTTCTTTTTACTAAACATGAAATATAGAATATAAAATATTATCACTAAGAATGACCAAAATGCCCCCTTCTTCCATATAATTTTTCTCACTTTTTAAGCTCCAAATTGCTTGATCAACCATTTTTGGAGGTTTTAAAAACTACTTTTGAAATTATTTTGGAAAAAATCGAAATTAATATTTTAATATTCTTTTTAATTTCAGAAACTTAATATTTATCAGCACCACGTGTTGATGATTATTGCAATCAGCAATTTAAGGTCAAACATTAGCTGAAGTTGGTTATAGAAGATGCATCAAAGTACCTTTAAATTTTCTATATTTTTTTATTAATTTTTCATAAGTATTTTGATGGGCTACTTTCGAGCTGATACACATCGCTTTCAGTGGTGACCAATGCGGCTCCCTGCCCATTTTTCAATCCTTGGGTGGGAGATGGTCTCCAAGCAACATCTGGCGTGTGGCCGGGAGAGCACCTAGGTTCGTCCTAACAGTACATAAAAGCATCATGATGGCTCATTTTTTATCGGTGGAAAAAAAAAAAGTAAGGTCATCATCATGCTTTTCCACCTCTTAGGATCGGCTAACCCATATGCAAGTACGGTTCACATGGGTTCATTTGCCGGGGCCACAAAAGCAAAATAGAATAATGACTAATGCTGAGAGGCTATTGAGAGATGCCTGTGACAATTTTTTATTGGGCCTGTTTGGTAGATAATAAAAAATTTAGTTTATCTCATTTTAGTTAACCACAATTTTTTATTAAAAAGAAAATATAATGATTGATTATCAAGATTATCTTAATTAGGTCTCCTATCCAACTGATTGGATCATTAAGCTTTTGTCTACTGCACAGACAACTTCCAGCATTTGACACCCGATCTTCCAGTAAGTTGAACCCACCGTGACGGCATCTTGCTAAAAAATCAGCCCTATAATGGAACATTATCTTTAGTTGGTCATGACCAAGTGCATCAGGTGGGCCATACAATAGAAAATAATGTATATCCACTGAAAATACAAGTGTGGGCCACTTGAAGAGGGATGGGGCTGATTTTTGCACTAGGTGATCTCATGATGGGACCATCTGTTGCACGGATTGAATGCGGCACGCTCACAACAGGTTGGACGTTATTTGCCACGTGGATGATGGCTTATGGTCGAACTGTTGGACTTGAGACCTCATTTTATTAATCCTTACAAAAAGAAATATTATCTCTAAAGTTGATTTTGGTTGCAATGATTTCATGGTTAATCAGTCTAATCACATACTTCTGAATAAATAATTACAATTGACTAAAAATAAGATGACTGTCTACCAAACGGGTCCCAAACTGTCTACCAAACGGGTCCCAAAGCATATGATTTCCCCTAAAAAACAGTAATATCAGCAACATCAAACTATCATCTAAAGATATGGTGCTTGCCAGATATTTATTTATTTATTATTTTGTTTTATTCTTTCAAGGTTTTGAAATTTTCTGTTTGGATCCAAACAGAAATCCAAATATCCCAAGATGATTTGAATGTGAACTTACTTCCTGTGGATGGAATGCAGGCAATGTGGGAAGGCATTCAAGCCAGAGAAGTTACACACCCACATGAAATCTTGTAAAGGATTAAAAAGCCGAATCAAAAGTGGTGGTGCTGAGAAGATGTCCCAAGCAGCTGCCAAGCAGGAATTCCCAAACGCCAAAGAAGCCAACCCAGGAGTCTTTTTGACACACTAGTTTTATACACTGATTTATGGTGCATATCCTGCTAGATCCGAGTCTTCCATCATACTCTTCAATTTCATTGCTGAAGGGTGCGTTTGGTTGCACCAAATATCATGAAATTTACTGATTAATCAGTCTAGTTTCATGAAATTTAGTGCAACCAAACGGCATCTACGGCCAATGAAAGAAAAATGTAGAAAGAGAACCTGCGTTTAACACAAATTTTGTTGTTTGGGTTTTTCTTGGCCCTCTTGTACATGCCTACATCTATTGTTTCAATTGGATGACTGCATAGAGGAAAATTGATCTGCAAATGATCCAAACCGTTCAATCTGTTGGCCCACTGTTTAGACTCGTCGGCCCAAAAATGGGGTTCTGGATGAGAAACATGTGTCCAACGGAAGCTTTTAGTTTAAAATGTTGGCTAACGGTCCGTATTCAATGTACGTGCTGGGCTGGGCCAGATAGGTAGACTTGATTGATTTTCGGGATGGTGATTTATGCGCTGGGGCCAGCTAGCAGGATGTGTTTTGTGGACGCGGATTGGGTCTACCACCGCCATCTCTAGCTAGGAATGGACAGGGGCTTTGAGGGGCCACTGTGATGTATGGGTTTGATCCACACCGCACGTCCATTTTGCCATATAATTTTAGGGTATGAACCCAAAATTGAGGCAGTTTCAATATTCAAACGGACCACACAGTGGGGATTAAACACCTACGGTTGAAAAGATTGAGGGCCATGGAAGTTTTGGATCAAGCGGATATTTGTGTTTTCCATTCATTCAGGTTTATGTGGCCTTCTGAATAGGTTGGAATGGCAATTAACAATCACGGTTGGCCCTAGGAAGGTTTCATGGTGGGCTTTATTATCATTGCTGCTTTGTATGGTGTGGTCCACTTGACCCTTAGGATCTGCCTCATCTTTTTACCTTGTACCTGCAATGTACAGCAAGACGAATGGACAGTGTGGTTAAAAACATCACAGTCGCCCCTTAAAGCCCCCGTCCCTTCCTAGGAAGAGATGGACCGGTGTAGTACCCAATCCGCATACACGTGTTGTTTTCCTGCAACAGGTGTCTTATTGGGGTGCAACTTGGGCGGGTGGGGTCAGGTTTAGGTTCAACTCTAGTCCAACCTGATCTCAGAAGGACTGAGCTTGCAACTTGACCACGAATTCTTGTGATTGTTTTAACCCAGCCCAGCCCGGCCTATATTTCGTCGGCTTTATTTACACCCATTTTTGACACATTGATATAGGTTAATAAGAAGTTGCCACGTGTTGATAATACGGATTTGACACTGCTGAAATCTTATTCCCATCCAAGGATATCTTTCACTTATTTATCTTCAACAATCGGTCTTCCGTTATTAATGCGGTCGCACGTAACCACATATATGCCCTTAACAGGTCAATATGCTGAATGACAAGTAGTCGTGATTTGACATTTGATCGAGGTAGCATACCTAATATGCCTATAAAAGACCTGAAGAAGGGATTCTATCATGGATGCAGATATGAAATGCCCGGTAAGGTACTTTGCTCAAAATTCTTATGAAATGAGAAATCTTCCTAGGGATGTTTGGAGCCCTCGTGATGATTATAAATATTTCAAATATTAGGTCCATATTTGAGGAGATTGGTAGCAATACATGCCCATATTAGAATGAATCAAGATCACAAGAATGAGAGAGCTCGATCAGTTGGATCCAGTCCCACCAATTTTACGATCAGAAGGACATAACGAGAGGAAAGGTGGAGATGACCCTTCTCGAGCCAAATTTATATGCAACATCATCACGAAGGTCTCCAATAGTGGACCATATACATAAAAGTGGAGATTTAAAACCCACGGCTTTGAATTTGCAAGATCTCATATACAATAGTTGCGAAGGATCTTAAACTATCAAAGAAATCTAGTGAGGGTTTAATAGCCTTGACAACCTATAAAAAGAATACGCGATAAGCAACTTAAGACTCATGCCAAACACAATTTATCTTCTTTACATTTACATTTACATTTATTCTAATATGGCTTAATTTAGCCTTAATCTTAACATATATTGCTACGGTTCAGTGCCACCACGACAGTACTATAAAGTAGATTAAACATCCACAACCTTAAATTGTTTGATCTCGATCAAGTGAGCTATTACTTGAACAATCAACCATTCTAGTCACATTTTACTGACCATCAATTTGAATCATCTACGGACATAGATGAGTTGGGTATTTATCTTTTTCTTTTTCTTTAGTTGTTTTTACTTTATCAATTGTAATGAGTCACAACTCCGTAATAATAAAGTAGATTTTTTTTAGTCTTTTTAATTTATTTGTTCATTTATTATTATTTTTTAAGATATATTTGTTGCAATTAATGATGAAAGAAAACTTATTAACATAAGACCCAAAAAAAAAAAAAAAAAACCATGGAGAAGAACTAACTCCTACCTTTTTGTAAATCATTTGATCATTGTTACAAACCGATGCTTGAGATGACAATTAGTTTTTAAATTCAATATTACTCAATCATCTTAGTGCTAGGGGCGCTAGTATCCATTCAAACACTGAGTGGAGTACGACTCTGACACATCCGCACTTCTTAATCACATATGCAAACCGAATACATGGCTTTGTGTTTTATTGAATTGTGCATATAAACTCGAACTCAACCTAAATTCAAATCAGGCTAAAGACCTCCTGACCAATCAAAACTAAGGTTGGGTCAATCAGGCCGGGTCAACCACCCGAATCCAAGTTGTAGCCCTTGTTTAGTGTATGGCTGACAATTTTGGCAAAAGTTAGGAGGGGGATTGACCGGAGCCCTAGGTATTGTGGGCTCATAGTGATGTATGTGTCATATTCACTGTCATCTAGTTCACCAACTCACTTTAGAACATTGGTTGAAATAGAAGATAGATCCAAAATTTGAGTGGACCAAACCTACGTCACTCACCATTAGAAAACTACCAGGGGCCATAGAAGTTTGGGATAAGCTGATATTTTTGTATTTTTGCTCCAGGTCGGAGTTACATTATGTACGAGTTCAATGGCACATAGACATTATTGTAGCCCCAATAAGTTTTCAACCATACAGTTCAATTCCTACAGTTTCCTGTGGTCCACTTGAGCTTTGGATCTGTCTCATGTTTAGCTCATTTCCTAAATAATCTTGAGAAATAGATGGGCAAAGTGGGGAGCGGATTGGATACTGAACGCTTCCATAACCAAAAGGCTACTGAAGTGACGTGGCAAAACGTCATTAGTTGAATACTAACAGTTGCTCCCTTACAATGAATGCTCCTCCTTTGGAGATCCGTTAGCCGATCTTTCTCTGTTTCGGCCGTGCACGCACTCGACCATATACGGGTAAGCTCCATTTTCAAGTTTTATAATATATATATATATATATATATATATATATATATATATATATATATATATATATATATATATATATATATATATATATATATATATTATTCTCTCTCAATTTTCTTACCCTCCCTCTCCTTCTTGCCATCAACATTACTCACTCGATGTCAATCTTAAACCGTCCAAATCATTGATCTTATCACACCCCAAACTCGGAAATCGGATTCACAAGAATCTCGATCGCCGAATCCGGTGCCGACAGCCTCCGTTGTACCTCATTTTCGGCTCCTAGCGTCCATATGCCAGATTTCGATCCTGGAATCCTACAAGGAGGATTTTTTTTATTTTTTTTAATGTACATTTAACTCGAAATAAGCATAATCATAATATTACCCAATTCACAAAGGCAGCATCATCATCACATATCCACTAATATAATCATTGAGTACAATACTGAAAGGGAAATACATAAATTGAAATCAAGCTCCAGAAGACCGTTGCACGCTCTAAGCTTAACACTGCTGCAACCTAACATCACATACATGCATCTATCGTGCATAAGCTTATAGAAAGCTTAGAAGGTGATATAAGTGTGTGCATAAGGTAAATATTAAGTATTCAATACAATGTCATCATCATACAATACTGAAAATACTGATAATCCATAACTCGTACATTATCAGAATAAACAAAAATACTAACAAGATCATGAATTATCAGAGTAAGCAGAAATAATGATAAGATCATAAATTATTAGAGTAAGCAGAAATACGGACAAGATCATGAATATCAGAGCAAGCAGAAATACTGACAATATCATAAATCATACGATAACAAAGTAAGCGAAAATACGGACAAGTCCATAAGTCAATCAATATCAGAATACGCAATATAAAACAGCTATGCAACGAAGAATCATGAAGAGCCAAATATCAGATGCCGAGGATGCAATACAATATACAAATCCTGCTAGGTCTATCTAGGCTATATAAGTGCAGAAACCTAGCAACCCAAAATGTCATATGCCTGTGGATGTAATGCAATATGCGATGCGAATGAAATGACCATGCTGAAGTGTGAAGTCGGGATGATAGTACGTAACATCGTAAGCTATGGGGTCCATCACAAGGAACTTCTATCCAAACCTGTCTTATACCTAAATTTGGATAGTCAGATACGATGTGGTAAACTCCTGATCTCAGGTTAGTCGCGCGTCCAACCGAAATCTTGGTCATGCGAAGGTACACGTAATAAATAGTTACGCACCACCAGCCCGAGTGGATAGTGAATGAATGAATGAATGAATATGCAATTCCTGCTCAATAAGTCTACATATTAGTACGGTTCATCTCTGAGATTATCATCGGGGTTTAGTACACTCCAAATGGCGTTGTCTCTCTCCCAGCAGCATAGTCCAAGTGAGCGTAAGAAACTTCACTATCCGTCTGGCCAATAGTCTGTCAATACCAATCTGTCACGTCAATAACGAACCCATTTACGAGCTAGTCAAACTCAGCCTATCTATGCCCCCTACCCTCGGGCGGGTAAGGCCACACCCCCTCCCAACCGACCACGACACAGTGGGAGATGCGGCCTCCTGGTATTCGGCACTCGGGCGCTCATGCATCCACTTGGTCTCGACGTTGGGGTGTCTCCTGGCCACGGAGGTTTAAAAATTTTTACCCAGGGACATCTATGGCGCCCGTATACTAGAACCAAACATTTTTGGTGTCCCATCTGGTCATCCACGATATGCCTGTGGAGGATACGACCCTTATGGCGCTAGGGCGTACAGTAGTCATACACAAAATGCATGATGCGTGAGTCATACAATCCAATCATACATCAATCCTGCACATGTCGAGCGCTCATGTGAGATAACCTCCGCCTATCAGAGAGTCTCATATCATCTTATCCAATGACATATGCAATGGTCAATCACATCTCATAATAAACATGCAGATGATGCGTATGGGCATGTATCATGATGCTCTGATGTCACATGTTCATAGTCGGTATCAATAATCGGCCTCGACAATGTGGACATTTAACCAACATTGCCCCAAGAAATGGCCCACATAGATTCAAACATATGATGGACCCACGGCCTCACACAAAGGCCTAATATATGACACATTGGGCATTACTCAAGGGCCACATATACACAATAGGTGGGCCATGCTCATGGGCCTCGAATACATCAAACGGATCATGCCTCATGGACCTATTACATATCACGATGGGCTTTACCCATAGGCCACGAATACATCACAATGGGCCTTGCCCATGGACCTCAAGTACATCACAATGGGCCCCATCACATAGACCTCCTACTCATCACATTAGGTCTTAAACACAGGCTGCACATACATTACACAAGCAAAATACACATCTCAATGGGCCTCAACTACAGGTCGCATATACATCATATAGGTCTCAACAATAGGCCTTGGCAATCAAAATCGGCATTAATAATCAAATTTGACACTCGGAACCGGCCTCGATACTCGGCCTCGGCAATTAGAATCGACCTCAACGAATCGGCCTATACAATCGATATCGATGAGAATGGGCCTAACTAGTCCTAAAGGAAGGTCACCATGCGAGCGTTTAACCATCATTACCCAAAAATGTTGACATTCAACCAACACTACTCTAAGCAGTGGTCCACATAGAGTCAAACATAAGGTGGGCCCAATTATCCAACAAGTGGCCTCAAATAGTCATCACAGGTGTGCCTTACACATGTAGCACGTGGGCCTACACATTACGGCGGGCGATACATTGGGACGTACCATTGTCCTAATATACACATCATGTGGGTCACATCATTGGGTCACACCAATGGGCCTCATATCCAACAAGTGGGCCACATCAATGAGCTGCACTAATGGGTCTTATACACATCAAGTTGGGCCTCGATAACTAGGCTGAAAACATATCACAATGGGTCACAACATACGGGCCAGGAATACGTCACAATGAGCCTCGATCATGGGCCTCATATACAACATGTGAGTTACATTAATGGGCCGTACTAACGGGCCTCATACACATTAAGTGAGTCGCATTAATCGGCCGCACTAATAGGCCACAAGTATATCAAACTGGACCTTATCACCTAAGCCTCACATGCATCACATTAGTCCTCACACAAGGCCATATGTAACATTACAATGGTCCCCATATACGGGCCGCATGTACATTATAATGGACCATATCCCATGGGCCCCAAACACATCGTAATGGGCCACATCCCTTAGGTCTCTCATACATAATATCGGGTCTTGCCTTTTGGGCCGAAAATACATCACAATGGGCCACAAATCCATGGGCCCTAATACTTAATTGGTGGGCCCTATACACGGGCCTAATATACATCACAGGTGGGCCCTGTACATGGGCCTCATACACAACGAGTTGGGCCTATCAATGGGCCCTAGGGAGAGTGACAATGCGGACATTTAACCAACATTAATCTTACAATGTGGACATTAAACCATCATTGCTCCCAAGGCACGACCCGCCTTATGTACATCCCATTGGGCCTCGGTCCATGGGCTTCAAATACATCAATGAGTTGTAACACATGGGCCTCATATATATCAAGATTGGCCTCAACGGATGACCATAACCATATCAAGATGGGTCTCCTTAAATGGGCCTTATATATATCAAAATAGGTCTCGACAACGGGCCACAAATACATCAAATGGACCGCATCATGTGGGCCTCATATATATCAAAGTGAGCCTCAACAACATACTTCATACACCTCAAGGTGGGCCTCCACAATGGGTCATAACTATGGTAAGTGGGTCACATCATATAAGCCACATGTATATCGGGCCACACCCAAATATATGTGGTGATAGGGATTTCCACCATTAGAATTCCCAAGGGTTTAATGGTGGACGTTCAAACCCACAATTTTCTATAATGTGGTCCACCTGATCATAGGTCTGCCTCATTTTTAGTCTCAAGCTGTGAGACGGACTTTCAAAATGGTTGTACGGTTTAGATGCAACACAAGCATCATGGTAGATCCCATAGAGTTGGGAAGAATGGATGGCATATATGAGGTACATACCTCATGGTGGGGCCCACACTAATGGAAGGTGTGGGTCACAAAACATACATCTGGGTCATAAAACATACATCAGTGGGTCACAAAACATACATCTGGGTCACAAAACATACATTAGTGGGTCCCATGTGGGGCTCACCATAACGTTTATTTTCCACTCGGCCCAGTGTAATGTTTATTTTCCACCCAACCAGTGGGTATAAGGTCACACGGACCTGGCCCCACTATGATGTTTATTTTCCACCCAGTCGGTTGATAGGGTCACGTGGACCTAGAGCCCACCATAATGTTTGTTCTCCATCCAACCTGTGATAAGGTCACGTGGACCTGGGGCCCATAGAAATGTTTATTTTCCACCCAACCTGGGCCCACTGTAATGTTTATTTGCATCCAATCTATCAAGGCCCACGTTGATGTTTGTTTACCACCCAAACTATTCATAAGGTCACGTGGACTAAGGATCCATGGTGATGTTTGTTTGCCATCCAACCGGTTGATAAGGTCACGTGAGCAAGGGCCCACTGTAACAGTCATTTTCCATCCACCCTAATGAAAGGTCACATGGACAGAGCCACTGCAATGTTTATTTGCCAACCAAACTTTTGGTATGGTTACGTGGTCCTGGGGTCCACCGTGATGTAGTTCACAAATCCAACCCATTCATTGTGTGTGTGCCACCAATTTAAGGGTCCAAACCGAATTTCAGGTGGATCCAAGATGCATGTGGACCCCAGCATTTGATTCCATGTGGTTTGGCATACCATCGCATGAATGGTGATGGTGTGGGCCATCCGAGAACTATTTATGGCTGATTTTTTTGGAGCCAATGCATCATTAAAGAGGACCTATTAAATGAACAACATGGATGTAGAACATACATCATGGTAGGGTGCACAAGTGGGGCCAATGGGGCCCACCCTTTCTAACGTTGGACATCCAGACTCCTTTGGACGTCAAGGCAGCAAAGGCATGTCATATATATATATATATCCTAGGTGGGTCCCACATTAACCAGATCTACTCTGTCCATTGTATGTATCCCACAAAATTAGGGGTCCAAATTAAGTTTCAAGTGGGTCCAAGCTTCTTGTGGACCCCAGCAATCATTTTCTCAAGTTTTAACAGAAAATACTAGTATTCTCAATACCACGGCCCGCCAGATAATTGGATCGGTCTCATTTTTTGGCTCAACGCCTAAAATGATGCAAGGGTTGGGATGGACAGCTTGGATCATGCATAAACATCAAGATGGGGCCTACATGAACTCCCATTCCTAAACCCATTATGGGTCGCCTGTTAGTACATCCATGTCAGTTCACACTTCACGTTAGCTACTTACAGCGCCCAGCGTCCAGAGACGCTGGACGGCGTGGATACTCACAGACATCATGGTGGGTCCCACGTGTGGGGAACATGGCTAGTGGGTCCCATGTGGACGTGGTCCAATTGATTTGAATCAATCTTATATATTTGTTTTCCCATCATCCATCCAAAGGGTAGGGCCCACATGGCTGGGATGGTTTGGACAGGACATTCATCAAGATGGGGTTCATCTAGGTGGACCACATAGCCACATCCTCACACTATAATATTGAAAGAGAGAGGGGGAAAAGAGAGAAAGAAGCACCCACCTTGATCTTCTTGGATTTCTTCTTCCATGAACGCCTTTTAAAGCTTCAATGGTTGAGATTCAACGGTCGAGATAAATCATGGATGGTGGAGAAGGGAGTTAGGAAGTGGCCCACACAAGGCCCCTCATGGAGGCTTGGACGATTCTTGCATGGAGAATGAGAGAGAGAGAGAGAGAGAGGGAATGAGAGAGAAGTGATGGGAGAGGGATGGGTGAAAGGTGATGGGTGTACTTGATGTAAGGGAAAGTTGACTTTGGAGAGGAGCGGTTGTATTTAGGGATGGCTGCTTGTACTTGACTTGATTTGATTAATCGATGTGACGTTTCGTATAGATTCTCTTAGAATTACAACGCGCGGCGTTTTCCTCAAACTGAACGCGGGCCCACATCTCCTAGCCCTGGTACCGCATCGGCGTGCAAGACGCGGCATCGGAACCGTGGCGACGACGCTGTTGCACTGGTACAAGTCTCGGGTCGAGCCGACTCTGGAATACGAAACATGTCTCAGGATTTTATGCAAATGCCGATAACAAATCCCGGGTCGCTGGAATTCAACTGGGAGGACCGCGGAATGGTACGGGCTAGGATACGGGTCTTACAGATCTACCATTATATATCATCTCTCAAAAGTCTCATTGATCGAATCAAATTGTTAAAAGAGTTTGATTTGTATGATTTCTAAGAAATGCTCCATCCACAGGATATGATTTGGACGGTCAAGATCTATATAATTTTCATCTTATACTCCATCCATTGGGATATAGTTATGCCTTCTATCAATCACCTAATTCAAACACCCTCCTTATAATGTGCGTTTGTCGCAAATCACTATACTATTACAACTCATCAGTCGCACATGTGGCATACATCCACACCAATTTCAGACCATCCAAATCATGAATCCCATTTATGGCTGGATCATCTTTGAAAATCTTATTGATCGAACCAGATTGTTAAGAGAGCTTGAATGGTCCATAGAGATATGAGTTGGACGGTGAATATTGGCATGCAAGCATGTAAAGGTAGATACATTGAGCGGAGGATACACAACGTTGATATGGAAAAGTGGGCTCATGGGTGAGGATCCACACCATTGATATGCATAATAGAAAGGCAATTTGCTATCAATTCGTAGATTGAGACTTTTGATTCAAATGGGACGTGTTTTCTTCTTAGCCGTTTATTTTTAGGTCATTAACAGAAAATTTAATATAATTCAATGTTAAGGTCTTTTAGGGAACCCCAATTCATGGTGGTGGCCCATTAATCAACGGTCTGGATTGCCAATGCATGGGCCTCAATTGTCCACACACAAGGAGAGGATATTATGTCCACATACATGTAGAGCATCACATATACATTCGCGGGCACACATGTAAACATGAAACATGTGTATGAGATCTAAATTGACGGTTTTGAAACGGAGAAAAATTGACTAACGGATCTCCAACAAAGGAGAAGTCATTGCAAGGGAACATCATGTTGGTATTCAACCAATGGCGTTTTACCATGACACTTCAGTAGCATTTTGGGTACTGAAGCATTCAGTTTCCAATCCGCTCCAGGGATCCTTCGGATGCTTATTTTTGAGGGAGCGGATTGGATACTGAACGCTTCAGTAGATCGTGGCAAAACTCCATTGGTTGAATACCAACGGGTTGTTTCCTTGCAATGGATGTTTCTCTGTTGGAGATCCGTTAGCTGATCTTTCTCCATTTCAGCCGTGCACGAACTCGACTACATACAGGTGAACTCCATTTTCAGGTTTTTTTCTTCTTCTTCTCACACTGTCTCAAATTTCTTACCCTCCCTCTCCTTCTTGCCATCAACATTACCCACTCGATGCTAATCTTAAACTGTCCAAATCATTGATCCACCATTCTATATCATCTCTCAAAAGTCTCATTGATCGGACCAAATTGTTAAGAGAGTTTGATCTATGTGATTTTTAGGATATGCTCCATCCACAGGGATATGATTTGGACGGTCAATATCTATATAATTTCCAGCTTATACTCCATCCACTGGGATATGGTTCTTGCCTTCTATCAATCACCTAAATCAAGCACCCTCCTTACAACATGTGTTTGTCGCAAATCATTGTAGTATTGCAGCTCATTAGTCATACATGTGGCATATATCCACACCAATTTCAAACCATCCAAATCATGAATCCCACTATGGCTGGATCATCTCTGAAAAATCTTATTGATTGGACCAAATTGTTAAGAGAGTTTGAATGATCCATAGAGATATGATTTAGACTGTGAATATCAGCATGCATGCATGTAAAGGTGGATACACAGAGTGGAGGATACACAGCATTGATATGGAAAAGTGGGCTCACAAGTGAGGATCCACACCTTTGATATGCATAATAGAAAGACGATTTGTTGTCAATTCATAAACTAGAACTTTTGATTCAAATGGGACGTGTTTTCTTCTTAGCTGACTATTTTTAGGTCATTGATAGAAGGGTTAAGATAGTTCAATGTTAAGGTCTTCTAGAGAACCCCATTCAGGGTGGTGGCCCGTTAATCAACGGTCCGGATCGCCACTGCGGGGGCCTCAATTGTCCACACACAAGGAATGAGGATATTATGTCTACACGTCGTGTAGAGCAGCACATATACATTTGTGGGCACACACGTAAATATGAAACATGTGTATGAGATCTAAATTGATGGTTTTGAAATGGAGAAATATCGAATAACGAATCTCCAACAAAGGAACATTCATTGCAAAGGAACAACATGTTTGTATTCAACCAATTTACCACGTCAAGGCTACTGAAGCGTTCAATATCTAATCCGCTCCCGACAAAGTGCACATAAAAGATACAACATGGTGGGCCATGGATCTTTGGGTTGCAGGCAATCTGCGTAGACAATGAATTAGTGCATACGATTTTGGAAGGAAAAAAAAAAAGGTAAAAATTTTGAATTCGCGCCAGGTAGGGGTCGAACCTACGACTTTCTGCTTAGGAAACAGACGCTCTATCCACTGAGCTACAGGCGCTTATTTTTCCATATATACACAATTATAAATACATAATAATCTGCTGACTCCATTGAATCCTTTTTCTATAATGCCTTTAGACCAATTACATCACGTTTGTCAAGCAATTAAAATGAAAAGGGGGAAAAAACTATTTGGCACGTATGTATAGATAACTTAGCACGTGTATTTTTTAAAATACACGATGAGGGGTATTTGATGTGTGGTAGCAAACTGTTTTGAAACTTCTACTGCTGCCAAACAGGCACTAATGAATATGGATGGTCTTTAAATGATCCATTTTTTTCATCAAATCCGGCAGTTGGGATCTTCCAATCGGACCGATGGTGGGATATCGTGACATCAATGGTGGCTTGCCCCGGAAACAGCAGCTCTGATCTTCTGTGTCTGTAGTCAATGGGTTCCATCATGTCATCCATTAGATGATCCTAGCCGTTCAATTAATGGCTTGGAAATAAATCAACATTGAACGACGGCAAGACCATGTAACAGGGGCATTTTGAATCATGGACCGATTATGATGGTTTGGATTACAAACAAAGTGGGCCTCTAGTCTATGACTATTTGATCAACAGTTGTATATTTTCTCCCTCTTTCTACTTTTTTTTTTTCTAGAATTTTACTTTCTTTAAATACTTTTATTTTATATATACAAACTGATTATTTGGAGCAGCGCCAGTGGGCAGGCGGACCCATCAGATTTGTCTGGGCCGAACCCGTAACTGATGCCTCTGTGTGGGGATAAACGGGTTTCGCCCAGCCCAAAGGATGGTGAAATGATCTATTTATTAAGGCCCTTAATAGAGCCTATATATATAGTCAATGCATGGCTTGGGGCCGCAAATGAAAGGCCCGTGAAAAAGCGGCTCAGCCTCAGGGCCCGACATTCTGGTCCAATTAATTATCGGACGTGCTTGAATAGACGGTGTTTGAAATGGTGGGGCCTGACAATTTGAGTTTTGCTTGCTCAGTCAAGGGATTTAAAAAGGGGTTCGTAACAGGAGCCCGGGTAAGAACGAAAACCCAGTTTCAGATGATACTTAAAACATTGACTCAACAGCTGATTTTTGATGGAATATTTGTGGAGTGGTCCATCTACCTCAAGGCAGTCATTATCATTAAAACATTGGCTCAACCCAGGATCAGCTGAATTATGATGAAAGATTTGGGCTCAAGGCAGGCATCAAGCACGCAGCAGTCGCTCCAGCCAGAATGGGGGCCCAAATCAGAGATCTAACATCCATTACCAATCACACTCCACAGCTCAGTTGAGATTTTTTCTTTTTCTTTATTTATTTATTTTCAATAGAGTTCATGGCCCACTGATTCGATGATCCAGAACCAATATCCCAATAACCATCCACAGTTCACTTTGATTCAATGATCCAAAAGCGGGATTTCTGGGGTGGACCATGTCAGCTCCACTCCTATAATCTTTAACCACAATACCATTTTCTGTTAGCTTTCTCCCACTCTGTAATCAGTTAACAAACCCAACCTAACACAATCAACATGTGTGTGGTCATTGCTCCCGCACCTGGCCGCATTTCTCAAGCTAGAGTTTCAGAATTTCTCGAGCTTGGGATTGTGAGCAAAGCTTTTGCAAGGCCATGGAAGACCCTTCCCCTGGCATTTTTATTGCTAAGAACAATGCAAGGAGTAAGAACAATGCAAGGAAATTTAAGGAGCTATGCCATTCTTAAATTAGGGGTATGTTTGGGCATTCGCAATTAGATAAGATGCCATAAGGGCCAAAACGAATCCAAAATGTGGATATGGAAAAACACCCCTAGAGTCCTCACCAAGTGGAGAAATTGCAGATCTGTTTTCCATGAATATGTTAGAAGGGTCTACGATCAAAAAGTCATAGCTCTCTCAGGACCATGGAAATCTGCATCCGACGGTTTCTTTTCTTTTCTTTTTCAGGAAAAACTAGGAAAGGAAATCGATTCCCCCCCTTCCCCACAAATTAATGTTCTTTTCATTAGTTCTCTCTCAAACAAATTGATGACCTGTTTGGATTGGTGGGAGAAAAAAAAAATGTGTAAAAAGACGAATCCTCTGAAAGAGGGAGTTCTCTCCTAAGCATGTAAATGGAAGACCGTGAAAATGTAGAGATTGATTTCCACAAATTAATTTATTTTCACAAACAAGGGAAAACATCACATGCATCAAAATCAATTTTCATCTCCACAGTTTTCCAGTGGATTTCACCAATCCAAACACAGCCCTAAAATGCCAATCATAATTTGGGATGAAAAAAGTGGGAAAACACCGTGCATTAAGTTATTTGCAAGGCCCACCAAACACAGCAGCACACCTAAACACATCCGATCACTGTGGGAATCTGCAGTACATAGTAATATCAACCAGGAAAACTGACCAAGTGCAGTCATGCTAAGCACAGGAGGATTGACCCACACATAAGCAACAGCACCGTCATTGTGGAGGAAAATACCCCCAATGGCCTGGCGAACTAAGTCCCTTACTTTAGGTGGACTGTTTGGTCGGCAGGTCGCCCATTTCACAAGGTGGGTGCTGCACTTCCCACTCCTCCCAACCCAGAAGTTCTTCAACAGTAAAAGATAAGAACCAAGTAGTAGAAATAACCATCGTTGCAAACAAGTCTAGCTAATATCATCCCAAGTCCTCTCTCTCTCTCTCTCTCTCTCATACTCATCTCAAAGCATTTCAGAAAGCCAAACAGAACATATGAATGAAAAACAAACCTAACAAAACCTCGGGGAACAAAACCTTGCTTGCTCAGCGCAACCTCCTTGCTTCCCTTTCAGACTCGAGCAGGGTAAGGATGTCACCTTCCCTGACAGGACCCTTCACATTCCTCATGATGAGTCGATTCTGGTCATCCAGGAACTTGACCCTGACCTGAGTCACTTGTCCTCTTGAACCTGTGCGGCCCATCACCTTCACCACCACTGCAAGCTTTACTTGAGAATCCATTCTGCAAGCTGACAAGGACAAATCTGCCTGTTAGTTTTTTTTTTCTTTCTTTTTTTCTTTTTTTTTAAAGACTGGTTTTGCAGAAGACAAGGCAAACCATCACTTTCAGATCAGCAAGCTGAAAATAATGTGTTAGGCAAACTAGTTCACTATGCCACAGCTACTTGATGGACCGAGAAGTAACTAAAGTCGCGTTTGAATGCTCAATTGAGTGGAATTGCAATTGCCCCATTTGAGGAAGTTGACATTATCAAAGCAGAGATACCCCACCCCATTCATAATGAAGTGACCAACCCCCAAATTGAAATTAAACCATTTCTGGTCGAACTTGAAATGCACAGAACCACAATTAGGGATCAGTTGTAACTTATTATGATCAAATGGTGCTGACCCAAATCCTATCATTGCCTCTATTTTGAATTGGAGAGCGGCCAAACACACAATGGGCCACCTACTTTCACTTTACAGCACTTTCCATAGACGATATAGAAAAACACTACCTTCACCTTACAGCACTATCAAATGATATAGAAAAACAAACGGTAAGAATCAGTTGCACAAGACAGTAAAACTATCCTCTTTGAGGCATTTCTAAACTTCAATGGCATTTACTAATTGCAGAATCATCAAGAAAAATCTTCTGTATCATTTCTGGCGGGTAGATTAAATAAATGTCAAACAGACAACTACCCACAGATAGGGCTGTCAATGGTCAGGTTTGGATCAGATAGTGGTGTGCCCATATCTGAGCTCAACCATGGTTCTTGTCCAGTCCAGTTTCAAGTGCAAATTAGGATTGAAATGGAGCTTGGATCCTAAATTGGGTCCAGGTCCAAGTTTTTATTCAGATCTGTACCAGAAACGCTTGTTTACTGGGGTTATTAAAAGAGACATGCACTATAAGTTACAGTGCTCCTAGTTGCACCGGTTCACTCGGACAGTCCATTCAGCCAATCTTAACTGTCCATCAAGTCCAGAACACATTTCATAGGTATCAAACGAAAATCTTGCTGATTAGATTATCTGATCCATCTTTGATTTGGACTTATTGTCCACAGCCATCCATTTTCAAAGGATTGGATCCCGGTTACAATTGCCTAACCAAAGTGATTCTTTCAAATCATAAGTAATCCATAAAAGGCCCTAACAAATAGACAGATCAAATGGTTGATTCAACTGTAAATTATCTTGAACGTCCATATTCAAGACCATCAATCCAATGGTTCAAATTTATTAAATCGGTGTAATATTTGCATGATAGCCCACAACCGTGGGCTGAACCCAATGAACAGTGTAGAGCAACAGATTGGACAGTCTAAAATCCCAATGCAACTAGAAACACTACAACTTATAGTGAACTGCGAGCACTAGAGCATCGTTCTAACTAAATAAAAGATAAAAAGTAGAAATCATATATACA
The DNA here is from genome assembly GCA_037074715.1 of Magnolia kwangsiensis. NCBI lineage: Eukaryota > Viridiplantae > Streptophyta > Magnoliopsida > Magnoliales > Magnoliaceae > Magnolia > Magnolia kwangsiensis. The sequence goes on from CM073571.1 coordinate 12,221,902, forward strand.
GGTACCTGATGAGTACCCCATACTCAACCCGCTTTCTTATTGTATCCAAACCATCAGACCCAAATCCAACCTGATTATTGGTTGGGCCAGAATATAGACCAGCATCTGATTACATCAGAACAGATATTCAGGTGCCTGCAGATCTCGTTACACATTGAGAGCCCTGGCCACAGATGTGCTAGAACCAATGTTTAGCACAAAATAAGGGTCTGCTTGGATGTACCTCTAAATTGGGATTGCTTTCACATTTCCAGCAGACCCAATATAATACGCTATGCATTTAGGGTGGCTAGGGAAACTAGAACCATATAAGTGGATTACCATTTTCCATCCAAACTGATGATATAAAATGACTTCTGATTTTGGTAGAGAGCACAAACCATCTTCCACAACGGATGCTGCTTATTCCAAACAAACTAATTGAAGATGGTGGATTTGAACTTTTAACCACAGCCCAACCATGCTCAATGAACAGCACTTAACATGGTCAACAAGGTGGGAGCCCCACCATAAAGATCCTTGGGCCCCAAACAACCTATGCCAAACTAACAAAACATAGCCCCTCCATGACTTGAGCTATGTCAGGATGCTGCAATAGAAATGGGAGAATTGTAATCTCCCATAGCATTCATAACAAGGTTGCCTAGATCCCAGGTTGCTCCGCTTCATGGTACGCAAACACATGTGGTACTCTACTCCCTCCAATATGCAGTACGCAAAAGGTAAGATAATGTGGATTGCTCCAATTCACAGACTAGGTATATCCAATGTAGCTATTGTGTTATACATACAAATTTATATTGAATTTTATATATGAAATGATGAATGTTACTGTTCTAGATACTGCATGCATAGTACCATACAATAAGCATGCCATTGTAGAAATCAACGTATGAATACCTACTTCCAAATAAATTTATATTGCAACTTAATCAACACTATTGAGTATAAAACCACAATTGCAGGTCAAAAAAAATAGAGATCCAAGTCGCATATGACCCATATATCCAATCGCACCAATACAATCAGAAAACTTTGTTTTGGTAATTTAGCCAGCATTAATTTGTAATGAGGAAGTAGCCCTCAAATCAAAGTTCAATTCCTCTCAAGCCCAACTTAAAAGTACCGCAATTTAATCACTACCACTTTATTAAACTGATTAAAGTGACCCAATTCAATAGCACAATCAAACACAGCTTTTAAGAAACCTTCCCCTAAAAAGTTTTCCCGTCCAATCATTGCATGTGTGTTTGGAATTTGGATGCAACCCAACCTGGTATTGAACCACATCCTGCAATTGCTCATTGGATAGTCTGCCAAAGCTACTGACATGAGTACGATTCACAATCTATTTTCAGATATTCATCAAAACAGCAATGGAATCAAACATAATAATCAATGGGATTCGATACAAGACCATCACCCAGCCAAACTACACTATCATAACTGTTCAATGCTTCTTTGTGGCGGAAACCGATCCACCAATATAGTTTTACATCCAAACACACCTAAAATCTAGTATCGACACTAAAGGAAGCTTCCTATATCACCGACCTCTCTGGAAACCACTGCAAGTTACGTTAGGCATTGGTTTCACCGGTGGGGCCAAAAAACAGGTCGATCCAAACCTCAGATGGGCCACACAAAAGGGAACATAGTAAAAATTCATGCCCAAATCCTCTAAAATCACAAAGTAGGGGGTATCTGATGAATGGCTTGTATGGCACGTGCACAACAAGGTGGGCTCCACAAACAGCCTGGAAGGTTTTATTGGTTGGGGGTCCCCTTCGAATTTTTCCCTATGGTGTGGCCCACCTGAGTCTCCGATCGGGTGATTTTTTGACCAATGGGCTAACTTCAAAGGGCACATCTGGTGGACAGGTTGGATCTCATGCACACATCATGGTGGGCCCTATACAGATGGAAAATCAATCTTCGATAAGAAATTTTGTATAATTGCTGTAAAAAAAATAAATAAATAAATAAAAATAAAAAATAAAAAATTCAAGCGAGGATGCAACATAGAGTCAGTAAGTGATATTCTTGAAGAAAGTTACGCCCCCCGGCACGTTAGCGAGAGGAAGAAGGTGAAGTTACGCACCTGCACACGTTAGAGAGACGGAGAGAAGAATGGAAGCGCAGCTGCTGCTTTGCTTTTGAGTTCTTCAGCAAAAGACGGGAGGGCGATTAACCCTAGTTTGAGATTTTATATACAGAGGAGCCGAGGATATGGACTGTATCCTCGAGCCTTTAGTTTTTGCAAATAGAGCGAACGCGGATTTCACCCAGTGAAAACGCAAGAAACTCACGGGGATACAAAACTTTATTGGCTATATAAATGTTCCAACGGTGATCACTAAATTCACGTTGTTTTCTCTCACGTGGCTCATTTAAGTTTTGGGCCCCCTTATTTTTTATCGCATGTTATGATATGAGCTAGAAAAATTGATGGACAGGTACGATTTCTCACAAACGTCGATCCTGGAGCGGGAACTTTCTGTTAGAGGGTAGGCAGGAAATCCGCGTCCAAGTAAACCCTCGTGGCTAACGGATTCGCTGCTACCCCTCCACCAGCCAATGGCTGGTGGTCGATACTATGAGGTGGCCTCACAAATATTTCAACTGTGTATATTCAATCCTCACTTTTTCGGCCTACTTGAGTACTTGATCCTCTTAATTTTTGGCCCCATGTCCTAAAATGATCTCAGAAAACGGATGGACGGATTGGATTTCTCCAAACATCAAGGTAAACCCCACCTAAGTTTCCGGGGTAGGAACTTACCGCGAAAGGGGTCGGCAGGAAATCCGCGCCAGAAGGCGACAGGGATCTGTGCGCCTAATGTTTGGCTCTTGTTTGCATTTTAACGTGGACAGATTACTATATCTTCTGCTTATCTATCTCTTTTGCGGACGTAGATGAAAGGGTTAGGATTGTATCAATGGTGTGATTTCTGGTCACATGTCATGGGCCCCGCAGATATCGTGCAATGAGCCAACTCTATCTTCTTCTAAAGTACAGCGAACGCGGATTGCATCCTACCCCCGCCGTCTCCAGCTCGGGACGGGCAGGAGCTTTGAGTGGTCATTGTCATGTATATGGGTTTCTTCCGCACAGTTCATCCATTTTTTAGTATTGTTTTCCAAATATAAGTCCAAAAACTAGGCGAATCCAAGACAAATTTGGATCACACAATGGGTGATTCTCTTACCGTTGAAAACTTCTTCGAGGCCGCAGAAGTTTTATGCCGAGATGATATTTGTATTTTCTCGTTTATGTAACTTTATGAATTGGTTGGATGGCAAATAAATATCACAGAGGGCGTTAGGAAAGTTTTAACAGTGAGAATTACTATCACCGCTGCTTCCTTTGGTGTGGTCCACTTGTGCTTGTAATCTAGATGAATTTCGCTTACATTCTATGAAATGGCACAGAAAAATGGATAGACGGTGTGGATAAAACCCATACATCACGGTGGCCACTCAAAGGGATAGGACGGAATCCGCCTTCAGCGGGACTTGGCACCTCTACCGCTTCTCGTGTGGACAGTAATGTTGTATAATGCCTGTGGTCCACCACGTTGTATATGGAAAATCTACTCCGTCCATCATGAGAGAACCATTATTTGTACCGTACCTTTAGAAGATAAGCACGAATGAAAACTAATATCGGTGACTCCAACGGAAACAAAGTAAAACTTCTTTCAAGACAGCTAAGTTCACACGGTGTGGCCGACTCAGAGAAATCCGCTCCGTCCATCATTCACTGGCTCATGTTCGGATAGACCCAACAATGAGGCAGATCCAGAACTCAAGTGGGCCATCCCTAGGAAACAGGACGGATGGAAACGCTCGCTGATCATGTAAACCTTACTGGGCTCACAGTAATGTTGTGGTCAGGGTGTCAAAATAGAATATTCACTATTTAAGATCCCCCCCCCCCCCCCCCCCCCCCCCCCTCATATGGAATACATTTGGAAAGTAGAGAGAAACCATCTCTCTCTTATTCTGATTTTGGTGTATGATAAAAATATATTTAGGGCTTGTTTGGGAGCGTGGATTTATAACCCCCTGGATTTGGAACTGTCAGGATTTGCAATCTTTCCAGTGTGTTTGGTACCTTGGAGTGTAAATCAACTTTAATCCAAAAGTACTTATCCATAGTATATTTATGAGGATTTGAATTTAATTACTAAATCAACTTTAACATCTTTAATTAGCGAGATATGTAATTTTTGATACAATGGTTGTGATAAGCCCGTTAAAATATATGCTTTGCCCGAAAATGATGAAATTCCAAATCCCGGATGGGCCACTAGCATAAAATCATGTCTGAGTGACTAACCAACAATTTTTAATCGTTGATTTACATAGACAATGTTTGGACAGTTCTGAACAATGTTTGGATGGTGCTAATCATCATTAGTGAGCCATGTGCCCAATAGAATGATAGTGTATAGTGACACACATGTTACACCTGCAACTATTGAAATACTTTTAGGTGTAATCCAAGCTCTCACCATGGATTGCAAACCCTCTCGAAGAGAGGATTGCAAAACCCCTAGATTTGAAACCCCCGGTTACTTTATGCTGTCAAACAACTAGGGGATTTGAAACCCCCCAAATCCCCTCCAATCCACTGTAACGACCCCTTAGGTTTCAAAATAGACATTAGTATAGTGATTTATTATCCTACAAACTTCGATATGTGCTTCACTACATCTAATGCTTGTGATTCTATTAAGTTGTATGGTCAAACTAACTCTATCCCTCTATTAAATATGGCCATCCATCATCAATATGATTTCCATACAAATTTAAGTGATGAACAACAGAATCTTAACTGTTGAAATTATAATAAGATTTTTTTATTTTTTTTATTTATTAGGTTAGCTTGTTAGTATACACCCATGTTATGTAAACACACTCCATGTTAGCCACACCCACTAGGGATCGATACCAAGACCTCAAGTGTTGAAATGAGGTATCTCTACTTAGTCTGCCAATTGAGCTATGGATCTGGGTGTTGAAATTATAATAAGATGTGATGAAAATATTCTAATGATTAAAACAAAATATTAATGATTGAGAACACTTGTAAAATTATTTTAAACCTTATGAGGTACTCTTATCAATGAAAAAAACTTACTTATGGTTGGTCTAATTTGCTAAATCTTAGCCATAAGAATTTTTTATTAGACCAGTGGATGCCTTGTTGGATATATGAATCTCAATCATATCTTAATACATTAATCTAATAACACATACATATGAGCCATTGCAATTAACTTGTTATATGTGTCGAAAAATATTACATTAGAGTTTTCAGTCAAATAATCAATTAAAACTAGTACATATGTAAGTTGATCATGGTTTAAAAATGATGAGTCTCTTAGTTTAGAGACTTGAATTGATTCTCCAATGCAAGTATCCGACACGCCAAATACCAAGCGCTATTCTTATGGTACACTTACACTCATATAAAGTAGGGCACAAACACGCAAACTCATTGTTAAACCTAATGATGAAGATGTTTCATTTTAATTCATCACTAGTTACCTTACACAAGATGACCACATAAGAATTGTAGCCACAAATTTGTCCCATAATCTACTAGATAGTCATGAAACAACATGATTATGGGATTAGTGAAACATAACTATCCTTTGAACTGTGCCAATTCTCAAATTTCCAAAGACAATTAGAGAAATTCATCTACTTTGACCTATATACATACATATTTTAAAATATATCCACACATTGGTAATAATACCAATGATATATCCACACAAGATATGTGATCATCATAGTCTATTGTTAAGATCACAAAAATAGATAGTTAGATTAACATGTTGACTTGTAGGCCACACAACATTGACACTACCACCATACTATGCTATCACATCATACCACCGTATCATATAGCAAATCTTCTCATAAGAGATATAGTGCAAATATTATTATTTTCCCTCTTAAAAAAGAGAATGTAGTTTAGGAAAACAGTAAGATACACGCATATACACACAAATAAAGGCATGTTAACGTTGATCAGGATAATCTTATTATAGACACCCCACCGAGGCTATATCTTGAGAAGGTTAAAACCGTTCAGGAACCATGATCATACCTAATCCCTGCTTAAACCGAATTAAAGACCCTAAAACTCAAATCCGCAATCCAAACCATTTAGCGCACATGCAACCCCGCCTATACCCTATACCATGGCCCAGATCCTCTTTACTCAAGCCGAAACCCATTTCTCTGAGCCGAAAAACTCAAAAGGAGACTTCCGAGCGAACCCGCACAGTGTACAAGGTTCGCACGCGCGAAACCGGCCCGAACTGAGCTCGGATGGTAGTCTGACTACTGCGAGCGGTAGTCTGACTGCCGCTTGCGGTACTTCAGGTACCGCCGCTCACGGGCCGCGTGCGGACAGCTGTCCCAGAGTCCAAAAGTCAACTTTTCTTCAAAATTACCCTCTCAAATTTCACTATTTACCTTTTTACCGCCCCCCATATCAAATGAGAGTGTGGCATGTGGCATTTCTCTCTCTCCAATCAACCGTAACTTGTCATGTCATCCTTTACCCCTCCCAAACCCAGAAATTACCAGAATGTCATTGGAGAAGGCTATAAATAACCCTCTCCCCTTCTCATTTCAAGAGACCAAGAAATCAAGCCTCCACTTCTAAGCTTAAGAGAGTGAGAGAGGGAGAGAGGGAGGAAGAGAGTGAGGGTGAGGAGGAGCTCCAAAGCCCTCAAGTCCAGATTTTTCAGCTATCTCCTTAGCCCACTCCTTGCTTTCTTAGCATCCTAACCTCCCAGCCTAACTTTGTTGATCATGGTTCAACCCACATTTTAGCCTACTTAAGAGAGCAAGCCAAAGATCCATTCATTTTTATAAGCATCCATCATAACATTTACTCCCTTCTCAACCCCCTGCTTCTCTAGATCTCTAGTGAACGTATGCTTTGTGGCTTGTCGTACATCGGATCCTGTCACATCAAAAATTCCTAGAGATCTAGTCCATTTTTTTTACCTCTTTATGCATAAGCATCATCACATCCGCTCTCTAGACACGCTGTTAGATGTATGCTCTATGGCTTGTCGAGGTCTCGGATCTTGCCATACCAGAAATTCACTTGTGTGCCTAGTCCCATTTCGGCCACAACGTCCATCATCCCTTGAGATTGTTTTACCACACTGAGTAGAGACCGTACATTTGTACGGGCAGAGAGAGTGCCTAACACCTTCCCTCTTTGTAACCGAGGTCTCTTGCCCAGAATCCCGGATCGCAGACCAGGAGTCAATCTAAGGGAGGAAAGTCTCCAGATTTCTCTCACCTTGCGTATTTCGTGGTTCTAGCCGACCGCTAGATTTCGAGATTTTTTAGCTAGTGGCGACTCCAACATCCATAATCAGCCTATCACCCCTAATCAACCATACAAATCACAAATCAAGCGTGGACGCCGATTTTTCAGTGTCTACAGAATGACGACTCCACTGGAGAAACCAGAGCATACTAGCTGAGACCCAACTCGAAAACGTGTGGTACTTTAATCTCGAGGGAAATCATCATTTGCATTCATACGAAAAAGATAAAAAAAATAAAAAAATCTTTTGGCTTATTCTTGTTTAGGCACAGATCCAAATCATGACTACTCGATCCCGCGCAGCCATGACTTCCCAAGCCTCTCATGAAGAAGAGCCGGCAGCTCAGCCAACTCCCGAGGCCTCAGCACCCACACCCGCACCCGCACCTACACCCGCATTACCACCAGTAGTCTAGGCAAACCCCCAAGCTGATGCAACCACCCAAGAGCTGCTCCTTCGAACAATGCAAGAATTACTACTTCGCTTGGTGCCAAATCTCTCTCCAAATACACAGGTAACTCAGCCTAGTGTACAGAATAGTTCACTCCCACAAACTCCCTTTGCCTTCTCTCTCATTCCCCTAGCAAATTCCGTGCTCCCTCTCCCGGAAGAGTCAACACCAGAGCAACAGCAACCAGCAAAAGGGAGCAACCCTCCCGCACATCCCTACTCAACACATCACAACAATCAGGTTACAACACAGGCTCCCCCTAACGGGAACCACCGACAAGAACTGGCGGATGCCCATGAAGGGGGCCAGTTTCGAGTCCAATTCACTCCCCCTAACGGGAGCAATGTCCCGGACTTGGCAGATACCCCAGGCGGGAGTCATTTTCGAACATTACACCTTCCTCCGAAAGGGAGCGCTGTTCAATTCCAGCAACCTTTCACCAGTGGGAGTCCATCTTCTTTCCAACAATATCCCATCATCGATCCATGTGAAGAAGAAGCAGCACAAGCCCTGCAGCAAGGGGCAAGATACTCGCAGCAAGGCAAGACGGAGATCGAAGAACTACGGGAGCAATTGCAAATGGTGCAAAGTCAGCTTCAATAATAGCAAGGAGTGGATCACCCATCCACCAAGTTTAGGAATCTCTGTCCCTTCCTAGACGCTCGAGTACCTCCAAATTTCGATGTACCAAAATTCAAAAGGTATGACGATAGTGGGTGTCCCACAGCACACCTGAAAGCATTTTGCGGGGAACTCAATGCGATAGCAGGGAATGATGGAGCCTTGATATGACTCTTCCAGAAATCTCTCAAAGGCGATGCTTTGGATTGGTATACTTCTTTAGACAGCCATCAAATCAAAACCTGGAAAAAGCTCTCTCAAGCATTCATTGACAGGTTCTCATACAATCTGAATATGGCTCCAAGAAGGTCTGACTTGACTGCCTTGAGACAGAAAAGTGACAAATCCTTATTAGCATACGTAAGGCGATGGCGAGCCATGGCAGCTCGGATGAAAAATCTCATCGATGACGAGGAGCAGATATCCATGATTGTGCACTCGGCAAGTCCTAGCATTTTAGGATATCTAATCTCGTACCCATACGTAAACTTTTCTCAACTCATCCGAGCTGGAGAACAAGTCGAGGCAGGGAACCATTTCTCCATGGCCACATCAGACCCCTACAATCAAAAGAAACAAAGTAGAAGAGAAACATGTTGGTTATAGGAATGGAAACGGCACTGCTCCTGCGCAACGCACTATACAAGTTAACAACATTGTTGCTAACACTTAAGGCAGTCAGTATGCTCCATAACAGGAGCCACAGCATGACAGGCAATACCAAGCCAACCAAACAGGCAGTACCAATCACCGCAAACCCAACAGGGATATCAGGGGCAGTCGTCTCAACAACAGCAACAATAGCCTAGGGGAAATGCACCAGGCCCATACAAACAGGCAATGTTAGGGAGGAAGTTCACCCCCTTAGCACAAACATACAGTCAGGTTTTGATAATGTTGGTGCAAAAATAACTCCTGACACCTCTCCAACCTCGACTTCCTCCTAACCCCTTGCCACCTGGTTACAATGAAAATCAATACTGTGCATATCACCAGACTCCTGGCCACCTAACAGACCGCTGCTTCGCTTTGAAATATGCGGTCCAGGATTTGATCGAAAGCCAGAAGATTACAATCACCCCACAGGCTAACAATACAACTCAGGCCAACATTTTCCAAAACCTCCAGCCATTACATCAAATAGGACCTAGCACATCTGGCGCCTCTACTGTCAACTACATTGAAGGAGGGCAACCCAGGTATTCCTCCCCACATCATTCCATACAGGCAATCATGCAAGACATAATGAACCGGGCATGGGGATACCAACAAGCACCATCACCTGGGCCATAAATATTCCTTGAAGCAGCACCAGCCATTCAACCCCTTGTCTTTCTAGAAGCAGCACCATCAACATCGCCTCTCGTGACCCTTGAAGTCGCACCCAACAGGTCGCATTTGCAGCATCTTGCCTCTTAAGGGGCACATCCTGCATGTCCAATAAGGTCGATTTCTGAACCTGTCATTCTTCCAATAGATCTCCCTGATCTATCTTCGCTGACTTTGCAAGGGGCACCCCTGGTTCAAGGTCCCAAATTCCTAATGCCTCATCAACTGGCACATGGCCAGAGAACCTCTCCTGTACATCAAAAAGTGGAAGAAGACACAAATGTCAAAACCTGTCAAACTCCGATGGCACCTCAAGAGAAACCATCAAATCTCTCACAAACTGTCACAACCACAACTCCTCAGCCTCAGGAACCCCTGATATATTTGGAAGTGAGGGTAGTCTCATCCTACAACCCGAAGGCAGTCCCATGACATTACCCAGAATGCGCCGAAGTAGGCAACAACGGAAGGTACTTCAGGAGAGATAACTAGAACCCAAAGGAAACCCGGGGAGCTTTGTCGGGAACCACCTGCAAAACTGATGCTGCTTATGACATAACAGCCCAGCTCAAAACCATTCCCACACAAATATCCATCTGGGAACTCTTATGCACATCAAGATCGCATCGAGAAATCTTTGCGAAGACTCTGAATGATGCACATATCTCTCCTGATGTCCCCCCCGAAATGGTGGCAAGTATGATTGGACAACTCCTCGCACCGCAAGCCATCACTTTCTCTGATGACGAATTACCACCTGAGGGACGCAAGCATGGGTGCTCATTGAACATAGTGACTCGCCACAAAAATTTCAATCACTTGTGCTCATTGATAATGGATCTAGCCTTAATGTTTGTCTTCTAAGGATTGCTGAACGGTTAGGGATATAATCATCCTCTTTCAGGCCCAGCACTATGAGTGTCAGAGCCTTCGATAATTTTCGAAGGCAGGTTGAGGCAGAGATTGACATTGAGATACAAATTGGACCAAACCTGACCTTTGTCACATTTCAGGTCATTGATATCCCTGCCTCGTTTAACCTTCTGTTGGGGCGGCCATGGCTCCATGTTGTTGGAGCCATTCCCTCAACCCTCCATCAAAGAGTCAAATTCCCTTCAGGGAATCGAATCATTTCAGTGTTGGCCGATCCGGAAACTGTCCTGCCAGTAGCGGTTAATATCCCAGAAACTGACATCCCCGTGATCGACATCCAGCATGCAGAGGGTGATATATCATATCACAGCTTCGAATTCGAAGTTGTAAATTCAATCGCTAATCCTCTCCCTCTCACTGCTGAACATGTCATTTCCCACACCGAATGATTAATCTGGAACTACCGTACTGAGTTCCATGGGAAGGGTATAGAGGTAAAGCCAACACGTACTAACATGCAGAAACGGGGACTGGGATATCAACCAACACCGGAGGATCAAGTCGAAAGGCCCAAGAAGAGGCAGCCATTTAGGTGCACGCCCATCAAGTTCATCAGGGCTGGAACAGTTTGTAAAGACTTAGTGATTCCCCTTGAGGACCACCTTCAAAGGCTCAAACCCTCAGATCATTCCCACCCGGAGTCTGTCTGGCCACCCATAAGATGGGATAAGATTCTCGAGGCATCAAAAACACATTTGACACAAGGGGCAGAACCCCCAGGTCCACCACAAAATGCAAGGGGCACGGAAATAGGTCCACCCATGTGGGATCCAGAACCAGGGATGCCTCTTGAAAAGGATGTAGGCAAACCCAAGGAGACACCCATTCCTGCACACAGTCAAGGGAACATATCCCTGACACCAGCCCAGCAACACAAGGGGCAGAAGCAACCTATCCATTGGATTAACAAAGGGAAGTGGCCTGCCCTTGATTGGACAAACATCAAGGTCTCATCGCGGAACCAACCAGAGAAATCAGAAGAATTTCAGCTCTTGGGCGAGAAAGTCGAATCAGATTTCGATTATGAACCTAGCCCAGCAGACATCATGATCATCAAAGCAGGTGACCTACAGGAACACACAGATCCGGACAGCAAGATTGGAAGAATGGAAGAATCATTACGGACAGTTGTCCCCTTAACAATCGAGTCGGTTGGTGAATCCTCCATGGACGCCGATCTAAAAAAAAAGTGCTGATGTAAATAGCGGTTGGTACCCCGGACTAGGATAAGATCAATCTTAGTTCGAAACATCGTCCTGTTCGGGACCTCCAGGCGATACAAAAAAATTTCAAAATACAAAAACATCATATATTCTCAAAAGTACAAAAAAATCAGATATTTCTCAAAATCACAAAATATCAGAAAATCCTTAAAACACAAAAACAGCAGAAAAGCTTTCAAAAAATACTGTGCCAAACATCCCACACACACCGCACGAGTTCGAGCTCCTCGACTCGTACGATTTCGATCTCGAGTTGGACTTCGAGCTCATGGGTTTGGATGAAGCCCTAGATGAGGAAAATGATGATACAACTCTCGAATTCGAGGAATCCCTTGAAAAATTTAAAACAAAGACTAATGTTGTGGCAGATGATTTCGAAATTGTGAACTTATGGTCAGCGGAACTCCCTAGAGAAGTGCGCATCGGACGTTCACTCTCACCGGGATATAAACAGAGAATGATGGAGTTTTTGAAACTGAGGTTGTCCAACTTTGTTTTTTCATACGAGGACATGCCTGGGCTTAACGAAGATCTGGTGGTGCATCATCTACCAACAAAGCCAGACATGAAGCCAGTCAAACAAAAGCTGCGGAGAATGAAGCCAGAATGGGCCCTAAAGGTCCGTGATGAAGTCATCAAGCAATACAATGCGAGATTTCTGGTAGCCTCCAACTACCCGAAATGGCTCGCAAATATTGTACCAGTTTCAAAGAAGGATGGAAAAGTCAGAATGTGCATCGATTTTAGAGATCTCAACAAAGCAAGTCCTAAAGACGACTTTCCTCTGCCTCACATCGACACACTGGTAGATAATACCGCTGGACACAATATTTTCTCCTTCATGGATGGATTCTCTGGATACAATCAGATTAGAATGGTCATCAAGGATCGCGAGAAGACCTCCTTCATCACACCATGAGGAACTTTCTGCTATCGGGTCATGCTCTTCGGATTAAAGAATGCAGGAGCTACAAATCAGCGAGTCATGACTGCCTTATTCCACGACATGATAAACAAGAAAATGGAAGTCTACATGGACGACATGATCGTCAAGTCTCGCACAATCGAGAGACACTTCGAAGATCTCAAGAAGCTTTTCGACAGGCTAGAAAAGTTCAAGCTCCGACTCAACCCGTAAAAATGTGTCTTCGGGGCAACCAGGGACAAACTGTTGGGTTTCATCGTCAGCGAGGATGGTATTCGGGTAGATGAAACCAAGACCAAAGCAATCATCGAAATGCCACCACCCAAGACCGAAAAGGAAATTCGAGGCATCATCGGGCGAATCCAGTATATTAGCCGATTCATCGCATAACTCACCCCAGTCTGTGAGCCCATATTCAAGCTCCTGCGGAAGAACTCGCCAAAGGAATGGAATGATGACTGCCAAGCGGCCTTCGATAAAATCAAAGGGTACCTGCTTAAACCCTCCAGTGCTCATGCCACCTGTCCCAAGAAGGTCATTACTGTTATACGTCTCCGTCGCAGCAGAAGCAATTGGATGTGTTCTTGGCCAACATGATAACACAGGAAGAAAAGAGCAGGTGATCTACTATCTGAGCAGACGGTTCACGAGCTATGAAGCCAAATACTCTAGCTTAGAGAAAACGTGTCTCGCCCTAGTCTGGGCAACACAATGGCTGCGACAATACATGATCGCTCACCCAATCCTTCTGCTCACTCGTATAGACCCATTGAAGTACTTGTTCGAGAAATCAACACTAACAGGCAGGATTGCAAAATGACAATTATTACTTTCTGAATTCGACATCACCTATATCACTCAAAAGACAATCAAGGGGCAAGCACTGGCCGATCATCTAGCCGCACATTCCCTGCCCGATTACCAGCCATTAAATACCTTATTCCCTGATGAGGACATCCTCCTAATTGAGGAAGAAGAGGAAAGAAAGGCAGGAGAATGGACACTCTTCTTTGACGGAGCTGCAAACTCGAAAGGAAGTGGAGTAGGCGCCATACTCTACTCTCCCGAAGACGTCCCAGTTCCCATATCCAGAAGGCTAGTATTCCAGTGCACCAACAACATAGCAGAATATGAAGCATGCATCACTGGTCTAAGAGAAGCCATAATCCTCAATGTGAAGAAATTACGAGTCTTCGGGGACTCACAACTCATCATCAATCAGACAAACGGCGACTGGAAGACCAAGGATGAGAAACTGATCCCATATCATGTCTATCTGGAGAATTTAATCGAAGAGTTCGAGGAGATTACTTTCTCTTACATGCCCCGAGTGAAGAATCAATTTGCAGACGCTTTGGCCACCCTCGCCTCAATGCTGAAAATTCCAAAAGGAGTTGTTGAATGGGAACTCACCGTCGAACTTCAGGAGGAACCCGCATTCTGCTTGTAGATCAATGAAGCTGACATTCCCTCAAATGACCGGCCATGGTACACAGACATCAAGAAATATCTTGAGCACCAGAAGTACCCAGAAGGAGCAACTCTAACAGATCGTCGCACCATACAACGGTTGGCAGCGCAATTCGTAATTACTGGTGGCATCCTCTACAAGCGATCCTTCAATCAAGTCCTTCTTCATTGTGTGGATGAAACGGAAGCTACGCATGTCATGTCAGAAATCCACGAAGGACTATGTGGCCCGCACATGAATGGACACATGATGGGAAAAAAGATCTTGCGACTTGGCTACTATTGGCTCACAATAGAGACAGATTACTGCAAGCATGTCAGAAAATATTTCAAGTGTCAAGAACATGCAAACCAGATCTATGCCTCTACATCAGAACTTTATAACCTGACATCCCCATGGCCCTTTTCTGTATGGGAGCTAGACATCATCGGCAAAATCAGCCCTAAAGCTTCAAATGGTCATGAGTACATCCTAGTAGCAATAGACTACTTCACCAAGTGGATAGAGGCAGTATCCTACACCACCATCGCAGCATCTCATGTGGTAAAGTTTATGAAGAACAACATCATCAGTCACTACGGGGTCCCTCAGGCCATCATTACTGACAACGGAACTTCTTTCGTTAATAAAAGGATATGCGATTTCCTCGACAAATTCATGATCCAGCGCCATCGATCAACCCCCTATCGTCCCCAGATGAATGATGGGGTTGAAGCAACAAACAAAACCATCATTCGCATACTGGAGAAGATGGTGAAAACATATCGCAACTGGTCGGAGATACTTCCCTATGCAGTTTGAGCCTATCGAAAGTCTGTACGATTTGCTACAGGCGCAACTTCATATGAACTTACATACGAAATGGAGACGGTATTACCAGTTGAGATCGAAATCCCATCACTACGGATATTGTTAGAAAGCGAAGTCAAGGAAGGCGAGTGGCAGCAAGCAAGGTTCGATCAACTGCATCTGGCAGATGAAAAGCGCATGCGGGCGCTAAGTCACTCCCAATGTTATCAAAGAAGGATCGCTCAGGCCTACAATAAAAGGGTCCGCAAAAAAAGTTTTATAATCGGTGACATGGTCATGAAGCGTATCTTGCCACCGCACCTACCAGATCCCAGAGGAAAGTTCAAACCCTCGTGGAAAGGACCACTGATCATCCGAGAAGTGCTCCCAGGAGGAGCCCTCTGGCTCACCAGTCTGAAGGGAGAAGATCTTCCTGAGCCCATCAACGCTGACAACGTGAAAATCTATCACGGGTAATCTTACCTGACTTTGTCAATGATCACAATCGTGAAGCTGCACCCATTACTTCCCCCACAAAAAAGAAAAAAAGAAAGAGGAGGTATATCCACCACTTCTCCAGTCAGAAAAATCAATCGTCTATCCCAAAAAAGAGAAAAAAGAAAGAAGAAGGAAGAAAAGACAAAAGCAAAAGTAAAAAAAAAAATCAGAAAATAAGCCTTCAAAAAAAATAAAAAATAAAAAAATAAATCCCTCCCAAAATCTCCCCCTTACTAAAGGCAGCTTTCAATTGAGCTTAGAGACAAGGACAGAATGGAAATCAGTTGGCCGGCAATGAAGAAAGTCTCTCCGCCTCTTTCATCATCCCTGGCGCACCAAAAGAAAAGAAAATAAATAAATTAAAAATAATAATAAGGGACATGCCTAAGCAAAAGGGACGAGCTGAAAACTTGAAAGGGCGGCTCGAGTAAAAACAGCGGGTATGTAGCGGACTTAGTGAAAACCTGAAAAGGCATCAAGGGTAAAAACAGCACAGCTGTCAAGGGGCAGACAAGATCAAAAACCCGGAACATAGTAAAAATCCAAAAGGACGCTACGGGCAAAAATGACGGGAAAAACTGGATGTAGTGAAAACCTGAAAGGGTGCTACAGGTAAAAATATCAAGGAAAGAAAAAAAAAAGTGCAGGTACAAAAAGAAGCCGAGGTAGCAAGCATCACAATGAGATACAAGGAAAGGACAACTTCGGATCATCACTCTATCAAACTCTGCCCAAGTCCACGGGATGCGATCTCGGATGCCCCTTCAGGGAACCAAGACCCTAAGAACACAATCTAGGATACCGCAAACAACGTGGGCTGAGCCCCAGATTATGATCCCAATCATTCAAAGCATGAATCCAAACACAAAGAAAACACTGACATTTGGCACAAACAAAATTTTCTTTCATTCCTTTAAAATTTTCTTACAAGTATTTTATCTTCCTATTTTAGAAAAAAGGCCAAACACACAAAAAAAAAAAATTTCAGGTAGGCAAAATAGTTGGTCGACATCAAGCACCACAGGTAAACTACTATCCCTCATACATCGACAATCTCTGCCTAAGCTCTTCTATCTCCATGCGCAGGTAAAAGGCCTCATCCCTCTCCAAGCGGTGCGTCGCAAGCATACTCTCATCATATCGCTGCCCCACTGCCAGACGACGAGCCATATCCTCGCACGTGTGTCGGAGGACAACAATCTTGCTGATCAAGTGACCATGGATGGCCAACAAGAAGGAAAGATCAATGAAGGGTCGCTCCTCAAAAGCCTCAAACGAGTCGACAACACCTGAAGAGGATGAAGCAGTATCACCCACCATGTCTTTATCAGCAGCCTCATCCTCCAAGTGCCAGCCCAGAACCTGTCGATAAAGAGATTGCTCCGCAACCCACCTTTGATACGACACTGTGGCCAAAGGAGGAGCTCAGGACTTAAGCTCTAGCATCACCGCATCTATAGACCCCTGCCAGGAAATTCAAACCCGTCCGTACAAGGCAATCAGGTCAGAAAGAAAAGAAGCATGACCAAATCCAGAAAAGGCAAACTCTGGGATGTCCTGCCAAAAGCCAAACTGACGAAGAAATCGCATAGGATGATAAGAGTAGTATCCCCGAAGGCCTAACAACAGCAAGGGAGTGCGAGCTGCACTGCTGATCAGCGGAGGACGACAGAGCCAGGTAGCCTCCCAATTAACCTCCCAACCTTGAAACTGAGAGAGCATGCAGTGGTACAATGGCTCAGTGGCCTTAGCACCAGAGGAAAGGCCATCAAGTAGCAAAGACAACACATCATCACGGCGGGAATCAGGCCAAGAAAGCATAAGAGTCATATAAAGGTGTTCCCATAACCACACCTGGGAAGGAATAAATCAAACTTAAGATGCAAGCCAAAAAAAAGGAAAAGAGAGAGAAAATGGAGCAGAGTAAAGAGTACCTGAAGGAATGAGCAGCAACCCCGCAAGATGCGGGTACGTTCGAGAGAGCACTCAGTCAGCCCTAAGAAGAGCTCCGCCAGTACCACGAAAATGATGCTACTACGATGCAATATACGATGGAATACATCTAACAAAGCCCCCAACGACGATCGTCTTCATCCTGAGAAGAGCAGCTCAGCCAAGACATAAAATATCAGCGCATTCAGGCACTGAAGCTATCGATCAGATCCAGGGAAACCTCGAGAAGTAGAGCAGCGGTCATACAACATCTCAAGTGACAACTCACCAACCCCACCCTCTGCAGTAGGAAGGGCCGTAAGAAATCCAAACCAGATGATCAAATCAGAAGAACGAACAGGCTCAGATGAAGGAATATAGGGCTCCCGAGTAAGAGGCATACCAGATAAACGAGAAAACTCCTCTAATGACGGGCCCAACTCCAAGTCATTAAAAGAGAACAAATTCGAGGATGGAACCCAATCATATAGCCCCGCACTCAACAACCGCCAATCTAGGCGAACTCGATACAAGTGGAGAACCTCTCGGAAACCCAAGGAGCTCAACTCGAGGATCTCAGACTCGGTCAAACTCTCGATCCAAAGATGCAATCACTAGGAATATATACCACGAGGCTGCAACCGACAGGTCCAGACGATGACGCCCTCTCACGGGATCGAACGGATCTTTCAAAAATCTAAAAATATTTCGAACCATTAGCCCCATTAATTTATTAGTGGAGGCCATCTGAATTTTCCTACAATGAAAATCGGACGACGACGTCCTCCCGCAAGATCGGACGGCTGCTTCAAAAATCCCAAAAATACCTCAAATAAAAAACTGTTAGCCCCACCAACTCAACAATGGAGGCAACATGACTGTTTACTTGTGTAAATAAAAATCGAACGACAACGCCCACCCGCGAAATCGAACGGATATTTTTTAAAATTCAAAAAAAAAATATTTTCAAATAAGATCCCCAAGGAGTCTAGCTCCAAAGGGAATAGCTTTCAAATAAAGTTTTCACTACCACACGCGGCACGCAGTACACTAAAGAATCTTCCATATTCTTCAGTTGCGGCCAGTGCACACAGCTAAATAAGATTTGATCTCTTCCAGTTTCCCAGAAGATGATCGAATCCGTACATAATACATGTACGATTGGCCCGATCTCTATATCTGGACAGTCGTACAAATGCTAGTAAATGATTGGATCCATCTCTGGAAAGAATAATCAAACTCAAAGTGACTACAATCCATTGTAACCAAAGTATCAAAATTAGCAGACTGTATGGAAAAAGATTACTCGCACATACCTAGCATGGGATGTTCGAAAAATTTGATTGAGTCCAAGTTGGCGTAGTGAGTTCCCCGTAAGGCCGCACCAACGCGCAGGGCAACTAACCACTTTGACAATCAAACAGACCGAATACTCTTAGGGTGATTATGTGGTAAAGGAACGACAGACCAAACAGTACGGAAAACCTCATAAAGCCGCAACAAATGCGCAGAGGCCCTTACTTTTCAGACTTACCCTCCAATGCTATTAACAATCAGATGTGAAAGGGTTGTGATTGGTGATCCGTAAAGCCACGACAAATGCACAGGAGGCAATCACAACGTTTTCCTCAACCCTCGTGATATGTGCAAGTTATCCATTTTTCAGACAGTCAACTGACAATGATATAATGGCAGGCAACAGATTCGAGTTACTATCCCTTTTTCTAACCAGAAGGGTGGGGTGTTCACTCGCTTTGACCTTCGGTTGCTTGCAACATCGGTCAAAGAGGGGCATCTGTAGACACCCCACCCGGGCTACATCTTGAGAAGGTTAAAACCGTTCAGGAACCATGATCATACCTAATCCCTGCTTAAACCGAACCAAAGTCCCTAAAACCCAAATTCGTAATCTAAAACCACGATCCAAACCATTCAGCGCACATGCAACCCCGCCTATACCCTATACCATGGGCCAAATCCTTTTTACCCAAGCCGAAACCCATTTCTCTGAGCCGAAAAACTCAAAAGGAGACTTCCGAGCGAACCCGCACAGTGTACAATGTTCGCACGCGCGAAATCGGCCCGAACTGAGCCTGGGTGGTAGTATGACTGCCGCCTGTGGTACTTCAGGTACCGCCGTTCGCGGGCCGCGTGTGGACAGCTGTCCCAGCGTCCAAAAGTCAACTTTTCTTCAAAATTACCCTCCCAGATTTCACTATTTACCTTTTTACTGCCCCCCATAGTAAATGAGAGTGTGCCATGTGACATTTCTCTCTCTCCAACCAACCACAACTTGCCATGTCATCCTTTACCCCTCCCAAACCCAGAAATTACCAGAATACCATTGAAGAAGGCTATAAATAGCCCTCTCCCCTTCTCATTTCAAGAGACCAAGAAATCAAGCCTCCACTTCTAAGCTTAAGAGAGTGAGAGAGGGAGAGAGGGAGGAAGAGAGTGAGGCTGAGGAGGAGCTCCAAAGCCCTTAAGTCCAGATTTTTCAGCTATATCTTTAACTCACTCCTTGCTTTTCTAGCCATCTTAACCTCTTAGCCTAACTTTGTTGATCATGGTTCAACCCACATTTTAGCCTACTCAAGAGAGCAAGCCAAAGATCCATTCATTTTTACAAGCATCCATCATGACATTTACTCCCTTCTCAACCCCCCTACTTCTCTAGATCTCTAGTGAACGTATGCTCTGTGACTTGCTGTACATCGGATCCTGTCACATCAGAAATTTCTAGAGATCTAATCCACTTTTTTTTACCTCTTTACGCATAAGCATCATCACATCCGCTCTCTAGACACGCCGTTGGATGTATACTCTGTGGTTTGCCGAGGTCTCGGATCTTGCCATACCAGAAATCCACGTGTGCCTAGTCCCATTTTAGCCACAACATCCATCATCCCTTGAGATTGTTTTACCACACTGAGTAGAAACTGTATATTTGTACGGGAAGAGAGGGTGCCTAACACCTTCCCTCTTTGTAACCGAGGTCCCTTGCCTAGAATCCCGGATCGCAGACCAGGAGTTAATCTAAGGTAGGGAAGTCTCTGGATTTCTCTCACCTTGCGTATTTCGTGGTTCTAGCCGACCGCGAGATTTCGAGATTTTTCGACTAGTGGTGACTCCAACATCCATAATCAGCCTATCCCCTCAATCAACCATACAAATCGCAAATCAAGCGTGGACGTCGATTTTTCAGTGTCTACACTTATCATATAATGATATTTCTTATTTCATCAAGATAAGCATATCTTAAGAGGTACACTTGTAAGATCTTTAAAAGCTATACATATCTCATATTATTCTTTTTTATTCATGTTATTTTCAATGAAATAAACTAGTTACAGTTTTTATAATATAGTCTTTTTTTATTTTGGAATGTTAGAGTTTTAAAAACCTTATCTCTAATATCATGTTAAACCAGCTAAGAATACATTATAGAAATCATAATTTAGTTTATTTCTTTGAAGATAACATGAATATATAAAAGAGATGTGAGATCTGTATAGATATGAAGAGTTCTTAATAGGTGCACATTTTAACATAGACACATCCTAGTAAAATAAGAAATATTTTAATATAATAAAAATACCCTAATTCACTTTAATGAGCCATAAAACCTAAATTATAAATAGTGAGTTTCTCATAACGAGAGATGCTATTTTCTCTTCCTAAGCAAAATGTGGCTTCTTATACAAATGACATGTTAATCTTCTGGCAAGTGTTAGCTTGAGAAATAAGCTAGTATTTACATTACTGCATAATCGAGTTGATCACCGGTCCTATATTTTTTTTTCTTTGATTGAAATTGTTTTCTATGTAAATTATTTTTCTTCTCTTGCACTTAAGGATAATTTGGATGCTAGTAAATAAAGGTCGTTGTAGATGATTTGCAAAGAAGTTAATTTATATTATGTAATTTGATGATCTTTTTAGCCTGATAGATTATAGATGATTTACAACATTTACCCCATCTCATTTACAAGAAAAATGGTGGGATTTTATTTGTAACCTCCTCATTTATAACTATTAGTTTCCAACTATTATCATTATTATTATTTTAGAATTTGCTATATATATATATGTGTGTGTGTGTGTGTGTGTGTGTGTGTGTGTGTGTGTGTGGTATTATGACCATTATTAGTATAAATTAGCATACATTTGGCTTTTTTGAATGAATCCCATGATCCTTTGTCAATTATTCATCATTTTTTTTCTCTTGTTCTTCCAAATGGTTAGTCAATTTGTATGACCATTGAGGAACTTTTTTTAAAAAATTGATTTCTTCTACTCCAATAAATTTATTTTGAATTGTTTAAATTATATATATATATACTCCCAATGATAGTGATCTCTCCACAGGCAATCTCTTTCCATAGGCAAGCACATTTTTTTCTTTTTTTTTTGTGTTCTGCTTCGCCAACCCAAGAGGTTTTTAATGGTGGGCATTCAAACACCACTATTTCCCATGGTGTTGTCCACCTGAGATTTGGATTGCCTCATCTTCAAGCTCATGCCCTAAAACAATCTATGAAAAAAAAATGGATGGAGACTTATTGTTAAAGTTGTTATTTAGAGTTGTTTTGAATTTGGATCATTGAGAACATATGCTAACTATGTTTTTTTTAATATAATTATGGTTAATTGTTTTTTAAAATATAGTTATGGTTAATTATGGTGAATTTGGATCATTGTTAAAGTTGTTATTTAGAGTGTTTAAATTCATGAGCTCCCTTCTATGACTTTCTTAATGTGAGGATCAATCCTAAGCATTATTGAAATAGATTCAACATTACCGTCTATCTTAAAATTCACTTTTACATCATATCTGAATATTTTTTTAAAAATTATTTCTCTAAATTATTTGGGTGGTGAATATTCAATTAGAAATATAAACATAGACAATCATTTATTAGTAAATTACTTATAGCTTAAAGCTAAATAAATAGAATAAGGGCCTGTTTGTTAAATATGAAATCCGAAGTTTGAATATGAAGTGTAAATTTAAAGTCAAAAAATTAATAATAATTTTAGAATAACTTGTTGGTTAACTAATGTCTGAAATGCTTGAAATATATTATTTTGACACATTTACCCATATGAAATAATTGTGATTAAATCCCTACCTTTAACAATAGGGATTTTACTACCCAACTTTTCCTTTAGTGTAGCCCACTTAAGTCTTGTATCCTCATCATTTTTTGTCTTTAGTTCTAAAATGATCTCAAAACATGGATGGACATATTAGATTTATCATAAACATAATAGGCTCCACCTAAGATTCTAGCCCAAAACTTCCTGCAAAAGGCATTTGTACATAATTTGCACCCCAGAGTGGGGATTGCGTACTACCCCCACCAAGATTTACTTAAATATGGACAATTAAGAACTTTGTTCGGCCTACCATGATATACATGTTTTATCCATACCATTTACTCATTTTATATATATATATATATATATATATATATATATATATATATATATATATATATATATATATATATATATAAATAATTTTAGAAATTAAGACTGAAAACAAGGTAAATATAAAGCTTAAGTGGGCCACACTACAAGAAACAGTGGGAATTGGGTGCTTATTATTGAAATCTTCTCGGGGCCACATAAGGCTCTGATCAAGTTAATTTTTGTATTTTTCTTTCATCTAGGTTTATGTGACCTTATAAAGATATTTGATGGCAAATAAATTTCACGGTGGACATCAGGAAGGTTTTAATGGTAGTCGTTCTTGTCCTACTACTCTATGTGATGTGGTTGACTTGAGCTTTGGATGTGCATCTTTTTTCGAATCATGCTCTAGAATGGTATAAAAAAGTTGATAGACAGTGTGGATCTAACATATAAATCATGGCGAGCTCAGAGAAGTACCCATGTTAAAAGTTGGAATGTGCATAATGCAAGGGAGAAAATCTTTGTAGGAAAGGACAATTTTGAATTAAATAATAATAATCATAAAACGCATTCTTGATACCTATTGAGCTAACTCTTATCATGGAAAAATTTCAGCATGGTGAAACGCTTTCCTTCTTCCGCTTTAACAAATCTTACTAAACATTGAACATTTTTCAAATTCCGTATTAAGTACAAAAAATCAGTTAACAAACAAGCCCTAAGTTGTAAGTAATTTACAATTTAAAACTATTTACTAAAGTTCCACGGACTCTAAACAGCCATCCAAACGACCACTTATTTCTTTATTTAATTTCTTAGATTTGTTGCTGTTGCAACACGTACTGGATTGTATACTTTTGTCAACGCACTTGTTTTGTAGAAATTCCAAAATGATTCATTAACCCATGGGCAGAGTAAAATTTCACAAAAACATCGCGGTGGACCCACGGAGTTTCTGGTTCGAGGAACTTGCTGTGGGCGTAGGACGCAATCCGCGTGAAATCGCTTTCTGATACCGATACCGATACCGATACCGATACCCCACGCCCCGCCGCAAACAAAAGACGAGCGTTTGGCTACAGTTTCCAAATTGGGTCTGTTTTTACAGTAAATCTTATCGGTTGAGATTACAGTAAAAAGATGCAAGGTCCACGTTCAAATAACATAATGGTGGACTAGCATCACCCATCCTTCTTCTGCTCCCCTCTCTCTCTCTCTCTCTCTTTCCATGGATCTTTCCTACACCTACTCTCCTCCCTCTTCCCTCCGTACAATTCCCAACTATCACAAGATTCCCATCATCAAGCCCACTTCCAAATCTCCCTTCTCCTCCCTCCTGCACTACACCTGTTATGTACCCAACCGTATTCCGCTCTCTCCATCCATTTCAGGGAGTCCTGTCATTCGCAGAACCCGCAGCCCCACCACAGCAGCTTCTCGCAGGAACTCGGCACGTTTCGCTATCTGGGTATGTTGGTTTTTATCGTTTTCTCAATGAATTTCAGCCTATAATGCTGCAAATCGATTCTGGTAGCTTCAGAAAAGAAATATCTCAGTAGAATTTCTTGGTTTGCAGCACATTTCTAGTCTATGCACATGCATCCAAAGAATGGATGAAAATAAAAATAAAAATCGTGTCATGGAACTACAGTAGTCGATTGGCATTCTTGTATATAAGGTTCAGTCCACAGTTAGGTAATCCAAACCATTGGTCTGTTATGCCACTGTGATTTTGACCAAGAATGAGAGTATGGGATTGTTTATTCATAACAAAACTAGAATTTTGAGAGTGGAAGTCTAGGTTTGCCGACCCAAACTCTCCACCAATTTTCAGTTCTGATTTGTGGCGCTCACAGTTCGATAATCCAGATCATTAGTTTGTTATGGTCCACCGCAGATGGACTGCGTGCTGAAAATCTTCCAGATAAGAAGATGCTACCCACTGATATCGGGACTCTTTGGACTTGACTATGGACGGTGGACCATTGCTGTACTTCTCTTCTTAACTGTCTGTTTGTAGACTAGAAATCAAATGTTGAGGACTGTTGTGTTGAGATGATTTTTGGGGCATGATCTGTCCAACAGCGGGACAGAACATACCAACTATCTGTATTACTGAAACATGGGTCCCACTTGTCATAACTGAAAACCTGAGTACAGTGTGGAAAGCCTTTGGTTGAGGATCCTCTAGTTTCTCTTCTTGAAATGCTATATGTTTCTTCAACAAAGAACACCTTTGACCCATATCTGGTAATCACTCTCACACTGAAATAGTGTCATTCTTATGCTTTTAGCTATTCCTGTCCTTGAGGAATATAAGGTCCCCAGCTTGAGAAAATTTGAAAATTTTACTCTTTCAATTTCTCACACGTGGGGCCCATGATTCAATGATCTAGACCTTTTCATCTATTGGGCCTCAGACTTGAATTGAGATTCCAAACGATCTTCCAGATGACAAGTTTCTAACTCCAATCAGTGGCTACTCACTAACATACTCTAAGAAGAATTGGTCCACAAATTATTTTTTTTCAAAAAATAAGAAGCCAAGATAAGAGTAATGGTTTTCCAATGCAGGAGATGTTTGGGCATCCCTCATTCTCAGTGGGGTCCAACAGCAGTCTGGATCACAAAACCATGGTTTGACATATATGGAGTTGAAAGCATCAGCAAATAGTATGAATCTTGAGCCTCAAGACCTTCATTCCTCACCATTTCGTTAAGTAATGGAACTACCATTGATCCAAGTCTCTCTCTTTTTTTCTTTTTCTTTTTTCTATGTACAATATGAGTTTCATGCATTTGGGTCCTCTGGATTGGTAGGTTGATTGCCAGTTAAGAGGGTGGTTCAACTCAGCTCATCATCATCTTATCCCAGCTATTTGGAATTGGCTTTACAAATCCCGTTTCACCAATAAGAAGGAATGAATTGCAATTTGTTGCTAGCGTGGCATGGGGGTGGAGTGGGAAAGCTTGGGAGGGCAGTCAGGTGGCACTTACTGCTTAGCAGATTTTGGTTCATTTGTAGGGAGAGGAACAATTGCTCTTTTAGGAACCATGGCTAGAGGGCTGTGGAGATTTTTAGTAAGGCTAAATCTCATGGTATGGGCTTGAGCTTTAGCATCAAAAGTAGGAGATATTTCTTGGTCTGATTTCTAATTCTTTCAGCTTCAGGGTCTATTAATAAAATCAACACCTTCTAAAAAGTAGAAGAAGAAGGAGAAGAAGAGGAAATGAATTGGAATGATCATTATTTACTTAGTGGATCACTTTTAACTTTTTTTTTTGGGAATCATGAATGTGTTGATCTTTTCTAAGTTTTATCTCATTATTTCAAGATAAGTTATGACTTATAACTATGGATATGCTTGGGAGGGTCTAAACAACCAGATGATTGCTTAATATGGGTTGTGATTTGTATCTTGTGTTGGAACAAGAGTCGAAATCATCAGCTTGATTATTTGAACTGAGGACCAAAGCCTTGAAAAAAAAAGGATGTCTATTTTTCTTCATAGTGGTGTTTTGAAAACTGAACATGACCTACAAGTTTTATCGATCTGCAACAAAATAGCATTGATCTGGCCTCACACACACACACACATATCATTGTTATTATTTGTTGGTAACTCTGGATATTGTCATCAGATGTACATTTCACCACTGTTAAGAGTTGCTTTTGTCACACTCACATGAAAGTGGATGTTGGGCAGGCGTGTTCTCAACTTGGTGCGGCTGGATCTGACCCTTTACTGAAAAAGGTTTCAGAGTTCAAAGATGCATTCTGGAGATTTCTAAGGCCTCATACAATCCGTGGAACTGCTCTAGGGTCAACGTAAGCGTTTTTTTTTAATCTGTAAAGTGGCAATGCTTTTAGTTTAACTAGTAAACACTGATCTTGATTAAGAGAGAGACTCTCAATTTACAAGTCAAGAGAGGCAACTCACATTCATTTCATTTCATTCATGTATGGATTCATTTCATCCTCTGAATATGGGAGACAAGATTGCATTTAGATTAGATGCACTATAGAATAGATGTTTAAACACTGATAGCAACACACGCATGTATGATTAGGGGTGAAACTCAGGTGATTTGGGTCAAGTTGAGGATCAACCTGAGCCTGCCTACCTCAAGCAGACCCAACCCCTAACCTGACCCAACTTGAATTCCAAACCTGAGGTCCCCAACCCGTCCTCTATACTCAACCCTAAACTGACCCAACCCGACCCAAATACATTGGGTTGTTTCCAACCTGACCTAAACCAAACTGAATTTGCTCAACCCGAACCCAACCCAATTTCAAATAGGGTTTGTGTTTTTCAATCCTAACCCAACCTGAGGACCCTGACAACCCAACCCAACCTGACCCCAACTCAAGTTGGGTCACTCAGGTTTGGAGCCCGAATCTCTTGGGTTGGAGTTTTCCAATCCTAACCCAACCTGAGGCCCCTAACCTAACCTGACCCCAACTCAGATTGGGTCTGTCAGATTCATGACCCGAACCCAAGTTGCAGTCCTATGCATGATGAGTCATCATCCATACAATACAAAAGCCATGACACCTCATGTTCATAACAGCCACCTCTTGCTTGCACTCAAGCATGAGGTGGCTGGGATTGTTTTTCATCAATATGTCTTTCACCATGAAAGTACTCTTTTAATCGGTTAGTCATTTTATTTTATTTTGCAAACTCTTGATTACAGTTTCAGATAAATCTCCCTGATTGTTGTAACATCCTCTGGTTTTCATAATTTCTACTGGCAGAGCTTTGGTAGCGAGAGCCTTGATTGAGAACTCTCATCTGATAAATTGGTGGTTGCTGCCCAAGGCACTGTGTGGACTTTTTGCACTTATATGTGGGAATGGCTACATAGTGGGCATTAATCAGATATATGATATTGGAATCGACAAGTATGTACAGCACCAATCATACTGATTACGTTATTAATTGTTTCATGTGCATATATCGATGCCGTTGCAAGGTTTTTTTTTTTTTTTGAACCCACATCTTGCTTTATATTCTGGATCAAATGATTCTTAATGGTGTGCTTGGATGCACTATCAAATTGAATTGAAATTATTAGTCTAATAAAGTGGAAAATAATCAAATAATAATTGTGTTTTCCTTAGCATTCATTTTGATGATCTGGGCTTCAAATTCCAATGGTACTACTTTCAAGTTGGATTTGGAGAAAATATATATGCAATTTTAGGGCTACTTCCTTATTATGAATGCTAGTGTCCAAGAAACATCATTTTTTCTTTTCATTTTCTTAATTAAACTCTAATTTTGAAATTAAATCACTTGTGCATCCAAACACTGTCTAATTTAATTTGACTATCTTTGAACTGGTCATTCTGCTGCTTAGTAGATTCTTTTAGCCATTTATAGCTTGAGGGACTTGAAATTCTCTCTGGAAACCAAATACGAATTGGTATCAGAGATGAATGTTCTATTATGCGATGCTCTTATTTGGTTCCTAAAAATGGTTCTAGTAGAATGTGCACATGTGATGCACAAATATGCATAGATTCTTCAGTATTTTATCATAAATATGCCTTTCTTTGTTTCATTGGCAGGGTAAACAAGCCTTATTTACCTGTAGCTGCAGGGGACCTTTCAGTTCAGTCAGCATGGTTTTTGGTGTTGTTTTTTGCGGCTTCTGGTCTTTTGATTGTTGGGTTGAACTTTGGGCCATTCATTTCTTCCCTTTACTGTCTGGGTCTTTTTCTTGGTACCATCTACTCTGTTCCTCCATTTAGATTCAAGAGATTTCCTGTTGCAGCATTTCTTATTATTGCCACTGTAAGTTATGCCTTTTCTTTATTTTTACTTCTAAATATAATATACTCTGCTTAGTAATCTTGTTAATGAGGACAGTATCTACACAAGCTTTTCAAATATATCAACTATAGTATTATTTTCCCTTCTTTAGGGTCTTTGGCATGTAGGCCACTTCAATCATATTGGATTAAATTCGCCAATCCATCGAAGAGGGAACGAAATGAATTGAAGTACTGCACTCTTTTTGTTGTTTCTGCTTCTAGTGGGGAACATTTTTGGATGGATGAAACAGCTGACATTCTCGGATTCAGATCATTTTGGATTAAAAATCCAGGAGTTACCCTCTATTCAACCAAGCCCTTATTTAAATTAGTAACATGGTCATCGGAAAGATCCTAGATAGAGTGGAATGATGGAACGTGATTCATGTAGCTGACCCTAATTAGTTGGGATAAGGCTTAGATGATGATGATGAACGCAGTTATTGGACAATGAAAACCCCACAAGGGAACATTTTCTCTCTCTCTGTTTATACGTAGGGCCATTTTTTAAAATTCTCCTTCCACTTTTCCATCCTTTTTGCACCAAGGATGAGTCCATTGTGCCTTATCCAAAGGTTTTTGAATGAAATTTTTTCATGAACTAATGGGTTGGTGATGTGGTTGACATCACTCCAAGTACAATTCTTGTTTCAAGGCCGTGTGAATCTATGTCTCTTGGCAAAGCCATTTTGAGATGGAATAAAATGAAATCTAGGACTCTTGGTTGAAAACCAACCTTTCTTTCATGAATTTCTTCAGTAATATACCTAAATCCCCTTAAGGGTAGAAGCTATGCTTAGAAAATAGAAAAGAATAAGAGATAGGTGTGTTTGGAAAGTAGAATTGGGTGAAATTGTCATATCTACCAACTAATGACGAGACAAATTGAGTGATGGCATTAATGGAGAAGTTCTTGGATCATTTTGAAAATAGCAAAAAGGCTCAAAAGAATCTGATATGAGATTGGACAGCTAGATTGGATGATATAAGTGGGGAACCCACAAACATACCCATGATTGGATCATTATTCAATAAAGTGTATAGATTCATCGTATCTAGATTGTGTCTAGATTTGTTGAATCTAGATGATGTCAAAGTTTATTGTATCTATAATAAAGTGTATAGATTCATTGTATCTAGATTGTGTCTAGATTCATTGAATCTAGATTGTGTATAGGTTCGTTGTATCTAGAATAAAGTGTCTAGGTTTATAAGTATGTAACTCTTGCAAATGAGAAAAGGGAGTGGGGGTAATTCTTACATATTAGTAAAACAAAAAATATATATATATATATTTTTTGTAAACCTTGCTGTTAGAGCCTATTGGGACGTGAAATCAACACCGGTAGGGTACTATTTTACTTATCTTGCTTGTGTTAACTCTTTATTACTTGTTATATTCCGCATTTGGGAGTTGTGACTTGCGTCAGTCTGGTATTAGAGCTTCCCAATCTTGATTCAACAAGGTTGAGATTGATTTTCTCTTCCCCATGCATCCTCGCAAAGTAAGAGGTAGAGGTAGACGTGATGAAGGTGAAGCCAATCCCAATCTACCTGACCCTCGTGATGTGGAAATACAAGAGTTAAGCAGACGAGTGGAGATCTTAACCCATCACCTTGAGCACATGGAACCGTCAGTTCATCATGATGATTTTAATGATGAATCGGAGGGAGGAGACTTTTATAATGAGTTTTATGATAGATCGCCAGTTAGAAGATCTCAGATCATAGAGTGGAGTTATATCTGAGAGGAGTGAGGAAGAGACTTGGATGTTAAATTAGACATCCCGAAGTATAGCGCTAGTATGAAAGGGGAAGAGTTTTTGGATTGGTTGAATGTTGTAGAGAAGATTTTTGAATACAAAGAGTTGGCCGATCATAAACGGGTGAAGTTGGTTGCCATTAAGCTGAAAGGCCGTGCATCTGCATGGTGGGAACAACTTAAAAAATCAAGGCTTTGGATGGGCAAAGATCCAATCACTTCATGGGACAAGATGAAGGGTCATATGAAAGGGTATTTTCTTCCACCAAATTACGTGCAAACCTTGTATCATCAACTTCAATCTCTATGTTAAGGAGATCAGAGTGTTGATGATTACACTGAAGAATTTCACTACTTGGTTGTAAGGAATGATGTGAGAGAAGATGAAGAGCAGTTGGTTGCGAGTTATCTCAATGGGTTAAAGCCGATGAGGTAAGAAGCTTTGGTTGTTAATCCATGGTGGACAATTATGGAGGCTTACCAACATGCATAGACCATCAAAAAGTTCTACAAGAAGACTTTTGGAAGGGTTGGGTCGTCAAGTTACTGAATGGATGAGGGGCTGGTTGGTGAGGGCAGTGGTACCAATCCACAACGCAGTAAGGTCGAACGAGCTCAACACAGAATCGACCGTAAGACTCCAAGAGGACGACTTTGATGGGATTTTTTGTCCCGTGGTTGACCGGTCATGAGCCCTACACGACTGGTCGAGGGCTGGTGCACGACCAGTCGTGGAGTCGAGACCTGACTCGACTCAAAGTCCAGCTACTTTGAGATATTTTTCTCCGGGGTGCTCGACCGGTCGAAAAGGGTTCACAACCGGTCGTGGGTGGCACTCGACCAGTCGTGGCTTCGTCTCAACCGGTCGTGGTTACGCAGATTCGTTCCGCGATTTTGTAAATTGCGGATATCTGAGTCCTTTCGCAACTGGGATGCGGAAAGGAGTTTCCTAAAACTATAAATAGGGGTTCTTAGGATTTTTTCGGATAGAAGAAAAACACAAGAGGGCTATCAAAGGTGAGAGAGAGAGAGAGGAAGCTTGTAGAAGGGAGGTTATGCTCGTGGAGGTTATCTACTGTGCAACTTATATCTCAGCGCTTCTACATCCTCATAATCGGTGAGATCTCTCCGTTTTTTTTTTTATTCTCTCATTGTTTATCCACTCCTGCGAGTGAAGAAGGTTGTAACGTTCTACTTCATAGTGGATTGTTGATCTGGACGAGGTCCCGTGGTTTTTCCCTCTTTGAGGGTTTCCACGTAAAAATCTCTTGTGTGGTGTGTGATTGGTGCTTTGATTTATTTCATTGCTTTATTATCCATAATTCTAGTTTGTTTAGAGAGGTAAATCCTAAGGTTTTTTGCAAGGCCCCCAACAGACTTGGCACCAAGATCGACGATAAAGGAAAAAGTAAGGCCATTACCATTGTTTTAAATGCGGAAGCGTGGGGCATATTTCATTCGAATGTAGAAAAAGGTGCTGCATATTATAAGAACTTCCCACTTGGACGACGATGGTGACATGGCAACAAATGGTGATGACTTGGATGATCCTCTTTATGCTAAGTGGGAGCGGAAGATGCAGACGACATTATTTATGCCAATTTAGGCCAGTCACTTATAGTTCGGAAGACTCTGTTAGCACCTAAGGCTCCAAAGGATGAGAACTGGCTACGCACAAGTATCTTTCATATTTGATAGGTGCTTGAGGAAGGCGGTGTTACTATTGAGAAGATCCACATGAGCATGAATTCGACAGATATGATTACGAAGGTAGTTCCTGCAGAGAAGTTCAGATTATGTTCTACTTCTCTGGGATTGGTAAAGGTTTAATGAAGACAAAGTGTGCATGAAAAACAATGATGGTGTTGATATTATGATGGAGATGATTAGAGATGGTGATAAAACTTGTAGCAATGGAGCATGAAGATTGAGGCCATGGTGGAGATTGTTGACATTAGTTTCTCCAATCTATGCTACAACAAGGGATTTCGATCAATCAACAGTCTAGTTTGATTGATCGATAATACCTTGAATATATGAGTTTGCTTGCTGGACAATTGTTTGGTAGTTTCAATCAATCGGCCATCTGGGTTCGATTGATCAAGATAATTCGAAAAAATCAAATTAATTCTCTGGATACTTTGAGCATTTTCGACCATCTGGTATGCTTCATTCCCTGTAAAAAGACTTCAGACGCTTCATATGTGACCATTTGTTATTTTCGGGAGGTGGTTCAATTGCATGGTCCACCAAAGACCATTACTTATGACAAAGACACTAGATTTGTGGGCCACTTTTTGTGCACGTTGTGGAGGAGATTGGGGACAGATTTGCGCTTTAGTACTGCCTATCACGTACGTATAGATGGACACACTGAAGTTGTCAATAGAAGTTTGAGCAACTTGCTTAGTAGCTTGGTGGGCTGTCGTCCAAGACAGTGGGACTTCATGCTACCTCACGCAGAATTCGCTTACAATAGCTCGTGCAACAGGTCTACATAGATGAGCCCTTTTGAGATTGTCAATGGGGCCGATCCAACTGATGTTTTGGATCTTGTGCTAATCCAAAAGCTCAGCAAAGTGAACATGGATGCCGAGGTGATGGCTCAAAACCCCCAAGCAATGCATGATTGCAAGCTAACAATGCCAAGTATGAGGAAGCTGCGGATTGTCATCGCAGATCGCTGATTATTGAGGAGAGAGACTTGGTGTGGGTCTTTCTTTGATGACGGATGTTTCCCGTGGGTGCTTATAACAAGCTTAAAGCAAAGAAGATTGGTCCTTGTCACATTATAAAGAAGATCAATGACAATGTGTACAAGGTGAAGTTGCCCAATCACGTGAAGACTTCCAATGTTTTCTACGTAGAAGATCTTACACCTTACAAGGGCGAACAACCTGACTGTTGGAGTGTTAGAGGAGGATGATGAAGCAAACTCGAGGTCAAGTTCTTCTCAAGAAGGGGAGATTGACCACGAGATAGATCGAGTGATGGCATTAGAGGAGAGGTTCTTGGATCATTTTGAAAATAGCAAAAAGGCTCAAAAGAATCTGATATGAGATTGGACGGCTAGATTGGATGATCTAAGTGGGGGACCCACAGACATATCCATGATTGGATCATTATTCAATAAAGTGTATAGATTCATTGTATTTCGATTGTGTCTAGATTCGTTGTATCTAGATTTTGTCTAGATTTGTTGAATCTAGATTGTGTCTAAGTTCATTGTATCTAAGTTCATTGTATCTATAATAAAGTGTCTAGATTCATTGAATCTAGATTGCATCTAGGTTTGTTGTATCTAGAATAAAGTGTTTAGATTCATATTTTTCTGTTTATAGGTATGTAAATCTTGCAAATGAGGAAAGGGATAAGGGGTAATTCTTGCATAGTAGTAAAACAAAAGTTCTCAGCTTGTTTTTTTTTGTTTTTATTTTTTTTTATTTTTTTGTTTTTGCTGTGTAAACCTTGTTAGGATGTGAAATCAACACCAGTAAGGTGGTATTTTACGTATTTTTCTTGTGTTAACTCTTTACTCCTTGTTATATTCCGTAGTGGGGAATTAATGACTGTGTCACCAATGAGGCCCTGGCTCCTATATTTCATGCACTACTCGGGTGACTTTAAGTAGCTCTCACAAGCTATGAATTATTGAACTATTACTTCTACAGATCCATGATGTCTAGGTTATCAAGGTCACTTTTGATTGGACTTGAGTATGAAAGGCAACCCCAAAAGGTGGTCAATATCATATAACATTATTATATTTGCATAATAATATGGACGCTTACCACCACCATCATCAGCATCACTATTATAGCCTTGTACCAGCTATTAGGGGTTGGCATTGGGGATTCTCTTTTGCCAATCATTAGAAGGGGATTCATTCTTATGGTAGATTGGCAGAAGTTTGATGTTTAGTCTTAGTGACATGAAACTCTTTGAATCCTTGTCAAGACAAATGTTGTTTGTAATTGAGGATTGAATGTCCAAACTTTCTTTCCCAAGACAAAAGTCTGGATTGATGAGATATCTAAGATGAAGAAAATACATTGGCCTGTGGCTATGTATTGTGGTGGTTCACGCATGCACTTTGGAAATAGATTTACAAGAATTTTCATTTCTTATTTCTTATTTTTAAAATTTTCATTTTATGCTTGTTTTCTGAATCTATCTTTGTTTTATTTCATTTCAACTTTTCACACTCTTTGTTTTTCATTGAAAACTGAATATCTTAAGGTTTTTATCCTTGAATGTATATTGTTGGACGCCTTTCTCAGTTACCTTGTGAAATTGGATTTGACAGGTACGAGGTTTTCTTCTTAATTTTGGTGTGTATCATGCAACTAGAGCTGCCTTGGGTCTCACATTCGAGTGGAGGTGCATATCAATCATTTGATCATAATTTAGATTTCAGGTCAATAAAATGTTATTGACTGCACACACAGGATATCTTGGGGGGCAGTTTTCCTTTCCCAGATTGCATCGTAGACTCTTTGCTACACAAGCCATCGTGAAAAACATTTGTTTTAACAGATGATTGTCTATGTAGATGAATTTGGAAGATTGAAAAGTAAATTTGTGAATGGCTGGTATTCAAATCCAAGAATCAAAGGTCAAGATCATCAATGAAGCATGATTATAAGATCATAGCTTTTATATGGTAATAATTAGAACATGCAGTTCCGACCATCATTTAAGATGCAATGAAGGGGTGGAAACCCAACCCCGGACAGTATTGTGATATGGTGGCACCATATCCAATCAAAACCCCATGGATAAAATAGATATGTATATGTGTACACGTGTAAGTAAGTGGGTTATGTTTCATTCATATATTCATATGTATGTATACATAGATACACATATTGCAGTATGGTTAGTGTGTAGATGCAAGCATGCGCATTCCTGTAGAAGTGTTGAGTTCTATGCAGAATCCTTACAATAATATCTAATGCCCACATAACCTATTTTTACATGCAGCTCACCCGTTGCTTTCATCACAATATTTGTGACAATATTTGCATTGGTAATTGCTATAACCAAAGATCTTCCGGATGTAGAGGGAGACCGCAAGTAAGAATACGACCTCTAAACATAGACGCTCAAGATAGGAGCTTTACATTTATTCATGAAGCTTTTGATTCTTATATGTTTGCCTCCAAATGAAGATGATATATTGAAATCATTTTGGTGTCGCTTTTTTTTTTTCATCATTAATGCCTTGTGTTTCTTTGACTGGAAGCTCTGAATCTTGTATAAGGTTAATTTGTATTGGATGATTTATGATCTTTCAAGCACAAATGAATCTCATATAGGGTCAAATTTATGATCTTTCAAGCAGAAAACTTATTCACCTGCCACACATGCGCACATGCACATAAGGATGAACACCTGCAAATGGTTACATGTGAACTTCATATAGGGTAAACTTTATTGTATGATT
This sequence comes from Magnolia kwangsiensis, assembly GCA_037074715.1. Classification (NCBI taxonomy): domain Eukaryota; kingdom Viridiplantae; phylum Streptophyta; class Magnoliopsida; order Magnoliales; family Magnoliaceae; genus Magnolia; species Magnolia kwangsiensis. The sequence continues at coordinate 12,257,894 of CM073571.1, forward strand.
TATGATCTTTCAAGCAGAAAACTTATGCACCTGCCACACACGCACATACCCATACATGCATAGGGTATGATCACCTACACCTGGTTGCATTTGAACTTCAACATTCAACTCAAGTCACAAGCTAATGTCTCATGTGCATAGGACATCTGGCGGTGCATCAGATGGCCCCACCATGAAGATGAGCCTGGCATGAAGATCAGGCCAGTCCATTCATCAGTCAAGTCACCCATTAATGGGTGGCTTAAATCAGAATGATATGATGATATGATTCTATGTATGGACTACCTGATTTTTTCTCCAGGTGATCTTCATGGAAGGGTTAACAAATATTCTTAGTAGGTTCATTCCAAGGTTGTCTGGATCGCAGGTTGCTCCGCTATGCAGTATGGGAACGGGTATGCAGTTACATTGTATAAGCTGGAGCCTCTTCATGTATCTGTTGAGTGGGCCTAAACTTGCTGCTGGATATTGGATTTTTTAGGTTTGATGGTGCACTAGAAGCAGGGGAAATGGCAATGACTAGGAGCTCTTGGGAAGAGGAGATTGGGGGAGGAACGGTGGCGGCCTTTTCAGGGCCTGTTAAGGCCAGTAGCTTGCTTTGGGCTAGTGCACATGCTCTCAGGGGGAAGTCAGATCGATCCATAACCATATCTATCTGCAGGAAGTTGTGAAAGAGTTGAACCCTGATGAGGCTTTTTACTTCATTTTTAGGAAGGTTAAGTCTTATCTGCCAGGCTAAACATTTTGGTTTCCCTTGTGGATCTTGACACCAACTCCTCAGCAGCCTCTTTGGCTGTTATGGGGATCTCACACCTTCTCCCTTTGTTTTGGGAACTCTATTTCCCTTTTTTAATTTAATAAGTACACATTGTATAGTCACGAATACAAATTGAACTTTATATATGAAATGGTGAATCTTGTTACAATCCCTGAATACATGGTTTACATTATATGTGCCTTTTATTGCACAAAATCTAAGTAAAAAATCTCTATGCATCTGTGCTGGTAGTCGAGCTGGGTAGTGCATCCCAAATCTTGAGGGATGACCAGGGATCCAGGGCTTCTGATAGTGGGAACTCAAACCAAAAATATAAATCTCTAGATTCTAAAGATTAATTTGAATCACAATTTAATCAATATCAAGAATATAGAAGACAATTTCAGCTCTGTAAAAATAGTGACCCAGATAGTAATGACCCATATTTGGAGATTGTGATTTGGAATGGAAATTGTGGTGTGGTTGATGATTTAGGCAACACTGATTCATTCACTTGCTTATATAGGCACGTCCTGTTTGGTTATGTCAAGCTCTCTTCCATTCAATAGGCTCCTTTTGTAGGTTCCAGATATCAACATTGGCGACGAAGCTTGGTGTTAGGAATATTGCATTTCTAGGTTCTGGGCTTTTGTTGGCAAATTATCTTGGTGCTATCCTTGCAGCAGTATACATGCCTCAGGTAAAAGGTTTTTGCCCAAATTCTTCTAGCAGTCATAGTCCACTTTTATACTGGTTGATGTCTGTTTTCTATAATTGAGGACATGGTCTTAGGTTCACGCATTTTGGGCTAGTTGCTTTAGGTTATGTTTCGACACACATATTGAACTGAATTGCAATAATTAGTCCAATAGAGAGGATCTGACCGAATTTTATTTACCTTCTTTGTTCTTCACTATTCGTAAATAGGAAGTAACCCTCATGTTGTGTTTACATTCCTTTTAAATCCAGCTTGGATGTAACATAATTGCAGTTTGGGGACCAGTCCCTAATATGAATACTGGCGGAGGTAATTGCAATTTGGCCATTTCCACATTATCAAACCAATTATTGCAATTCACTTCAATAGTGCATCCAAACACAGCCTTATATTCGGGTCTTGCTTGATCAAAACCCAACCAACCAGAAGTCAAGTGTATCAATTTTTGTCTCCTATTTGCAACCTGCGACTTGTGCAATATATTTGGTTTTTTGAGACACAAGAGCCCATCTTTTGTAAGTGTTCATCCAAATGCAAACAGATGTGAAGCATTTAACTGCTTAACCTTGTGGATGTTTCCTCATTTATTAGCTGGAAATTATTTTGTAGGCTTTCAGGCGCTACTTGATGATACCCGCACATACCATCTTAGCGTTGGGTTTGATTTTCCAGGTTTGTCATCATCCCTTGAAAAACTATGCCCCCGTGATGAAGTTGTGGCTTTAATGGTTGATATGCTTCCAATATTCCTCATACTATCAATGCAAACATCTCATGTTTAAGTAGGGTGCTCTTTTGATGACAAAACCTTTTATATATATAAAAATAAAATAATAATAAATAAATAAAAATAAATCCATTGCGTTTTACTGCTATTGATTATCTTGTTAACCAAGAACAATGATGTAATTTTTCTTCTTTTCATCTGGCAAGATGAACCAGGTCACTCCATGCATCAGCACTTTCTAATCCAAAGGTTCCCAGTGACAGTTTGATCATTAAAACTATACCTTCCAAAAGTGGTTTATGATGCTTAATACCAAGAAACCACTCTTCTTCTTCTTTTTTTCATTCGATCCAGGAGTGCTATAGGTACAGTCCGCTGTAACCTAAGCCATTGATCTAGTGGGGCCCATCATAAGATTGGCCTTGCCCTAATGTCTTCCTATTAAATGTTCCTTGCCATCCGATGAAAATGGACAATTGCAAACACGGGTCCACATTAATAAGGGTCTAACCAGATGATGGCTAAGATCATCCAATAGGGGAGATTTTAGGATATCTTCCACCATGAACCCACTCAATCCATTTGGAGCTCCTAAGGATGGCACCACATTCCCAATATATTGTTTGAGCTAATGTTCAATCGAACATTGTACATTTCCTTGCAAATTGTACTGTTTGAGGTGCAGCTTGCAACATCTGTCGTTGACAAATCCAAGGATTTGTGTTCCTCGATATGATGATAAACAGAAGTGATTGATAATACCCCTGATGACTTTTTGGTTCTGGAAATGCACGTGTTCTGACTCATGTGGCATCTGGTTGAAGTTGAATTTCCCTCCCAAACCCCAACTACCGTAACACATCTGTGACAACAGATAGGGCTCAATGAATATATGAGAGCAACTGGTTGCCATCTTTACATTAACTTAAGCCCAAACCATTGTTGAGGAAACTGAAATACTTCCAATCTACCACCTGGAGCTTGGTAAACAAGCAAGGTGTATCCTGGTTTTGAAGCAATCTATACAAGCTGCCAAACCTCCTCACTTTCTTTGATGAAATTCACTTGTGAGTTGTTGGTTTTGGAGAAAAAGCAGAATTTTTATTCAGAAAAATACACGTGTTACCTACTTTGTGAAGTGGGGGTGTGTGTGTGTGTTGTCAGGTGTGGCATATGGAAACTATGGCTGAGAAACAGTCCTCGTTGAACCATGATATCACAAGAAATGCCATGCTCTTTTTTTTTTTTTGTTCTTCTTCTTATTATTATTCTTTTGGGAAAAATACCCTTCTGAACATCAAGATGACTGTTAAATTGCAATATCATATTCCATCTTTTCTGTAGACATAACAGGCATTTTTGCCCAAAATTCATTGCCGAAATGAGGCTGTTGATGAAGTTGAGCCTTTGCCCTTGTCATATCGCCTTAAATGTGCAATGATAAGGTCACGAGTCAAAGGACATGCTTGCCTATAGAAAAAAAAGAAGTGTCATTAACAACTTGGATTAAGAAACGTATAATACAAGTGCACGCATGCACATGCGCACACACACTCGCACAGGTGTTTGTGTAGTACTCTTTCCATATGCAAAATCAGACTTGTTAACTCATTGGATGGACCACACCTTGGAAAGAATGGACGGTCTAGAGAAAGTTTTCGATGGTCCACATTCAACCTATATGTGTGACCCTCATGAATAGATCATCCCGATCTTTTTGTATGATTTATTGTCTTCATGATATGGGCCACCTCATGCACAGCGTAGATGTCCTGTGCACTTGCTGTGTGCGCCTGTGTTTATGTCCCAGCTATTTGGGCTGACTCTACAAATCCTGTTTTGAAATCAATCAAAAGGCCTTGATCAAGTCCTTTTAGGTCTTCCTCCCATCGTCTTTCCAGGTCCATTGACCCTAAACAATTTGTTCTTTGTATGCGTTATACTGACCCTAAATGCCTGGGACAGAGATATGATGACGATGATATTATTTTATGTGTGGATGGGAAACATCATGCATTTTCCTTTTTACTTGTTTTATAAATGTCACTATAGGGATTCCATTTAATATCAGAAAATTATTTAATCACGGTAAATTGTATAACTGAACATCTGCTTTCATATGGTTACAGGCATGGGTTTTAGAACGAGCAAATTATACCAAGGTAAGTGCTAACTTCATATGAGACATGGAATTATATCAGTAGGTTCATCATGAGTACATGCAATTTCTATTAGCCAGAGTCGTCTCTCTCTCTCTCTCTCTCTCTCTCTCTCTCTCTCTCTCTATATATATATATATATATATATATATATATGGGAAATGGTACTATGAGGTCAACCTCATGGGAACTTCCCATCAGGTCGAGCTGTGTGGGCCCCACTGTGATGTGTGTCGAACATCAACACCGTGCATTTGATGGGTACCCTTTAGGTTATGGGATATCTCAAAAATCAGCGTATACGGAAGACGAGTGGGCCATACCATCTAAAACCATGTGAAGACATGCCTTAAACATATAAAAGCACTTGGTGGGGCCCACCTGAGTTTTGGATGCAGCTGAAACTTGGTCTAACCCCTCATCCAAGTGGGACACATACAATGGATGGGCTGGATTTGTGAACTGCATCTAGATGAGTCTAATAAATGATTATGAATGTTTTAATGGGAGGGTAACCCCTGTCTACTATTGTATGTGGTGTGGCCCACCCAAGTCATGGATTGACTTGATTTTTAAACCCGTGGCCCACCTTTGAATGATGCATTTGACTAATGGGGTAGATGTTCGACACACATCACAGTGGGGCCCATGCAGCTCGACCTCATGGGAAGTTCCCATGAGCTCGATCTCATGGTAACATTTCCCTATATATATATACACACATACATATGCATACATACGAGGCTGACTAATAGAAATTGCATGCACTTATGATGAGCCTTTTCAGGTGAGCACCTTTGCACACATGTCATGGGCACAAAATCGGAACCGTCTGTGTGATGCGGCACCCCAAGAAACCCCCTAGGCCCAACTTTCAGCCTGACCCAAAACTCTGGTGGGCCATAGCAAAGAGAGAAGCAAATTAAGGGAGGAAATTGTTTCCTTTTGCCATAGCTCATCAGAGTTTCGGATCAGGCAGAAAATTGGGCCCTGAGGGTTTCATGGGGTGCCACATCACGTGGACTAATCAGATTTTGTGCCCATGACACGTGTGCACAGGTGCTCACCTAAGAAGGTGTGCATGTGAGTATGTGTGTAAAGATATGAAGTTGGTAATTTGGAAAAGAAGGCAATGGCCACTTGGAATTTCTTTTGACCTCATCACACAAATAATTTAATCACATTATTAATATGGTTACATGCCAGGTTTTATCTTATTCCTGATTGTTGGTTTTTTTTTTTTTTTTTTGCAGGAAGCCATTTCTCGGTTTTATCAGTTCATTTGGAATCTCTTCTATTCTGAGTATGCCATATTTCCTCTTATTTGATCAAATGGCATTTGTTTAGTTGGCGAGAAAGAGGAGAACTTGAAGTTGTAGAGAGAGAGAGAGATGGGGGAGGTTCAACCGGCAAGTTGTGTGTATATACATGAAATGGAATGAAAGATGTTTTTTTTTTAAAAAAAAAATCTTTTGTGTGTGTGTGTATGTGTCAATATAAAATAACTTAAATGCATTTTTTTTTTCAGGAGAAAATGAGACTCTAGTATATTAACTTATAGAGACAACTTGAATGAGTAGCGTGAGCACTGCTTATGCATTTTTTTTTCAGGAGAAAATGAGACTTTAGTATATTAACTTATAGAGACACAACTTGAATGAGTACCGTGAGCACTGCTAATCGGTGTGCTCATTATCTCTCCAAAATTAACGATGGGAATCTGTCAAGCATTTCCTAATGAGAATTTCAAACCCCCTTTCAGGAATACATCTTAATGTTATGATTCTTACTGACTTTTGGTGCGTGTTTTGCATTTGCACATCATATTCGTGGAAGGTATGAAAGAGAGAAAAAGAAAGAGATGTGGATGAACTGGTTTCAGACAGGAATCATCTATAACACCTGTTTTATTCGGCACGTAAAACATCCAAGTTCTGTGGGGCCCGCCATTTGTATATGTGAATCCACTCTGTCCATCAGGTAAGAGCCATATTTGAACCATAGATTGGAAAGATCATCTCAATAAAAAGACTCCAATGGGCCACACCAATGGGAACAATCTAACATTTATCCTATAACCTTTATGTTCATGCCATATGGCCCGCCTGGCTGATTTTTGTATCTTCACTTCATCTTGTATCTCGCACGGGTGTGCAAAGAAAGCCTACTATGCATCGGGTGGAAACGTGTTAAGGTGAGTTCAACTCCTGATGAGGATGCTTCTAATTCAAGCCCAACTCATTTATTAACGAGGTCGAAAATATTATTTAGTTATAAATAGTTTAAATAAAAAATAAAAGTCAAATAAAAAAATATAAATATCTTGTTAAACTCTTAATTAATAGAAAAGTCAATCCCTTACTATGATCCTTACAACCATTATAAAAAATAAAAATAAATAAGAGTTGCTTAAACTTATATTATAATGTATTAAAGAAATGGCACGGCAACGCATGTGGAGAGAGGAAGGGAGACATGGGGATAGACCGAAAAAAAAAAAAAAAGAGGAGAGAAAAGCAGAAGGAAATGATACAACTACATGCACAAAGAGAAGGAGAGCGCCCTAATGGTATGCAGCTGATCTAGACCTTTTCCTCTTTGTAGCCTACTCGAAATTTGGGCGTCTCTAGTTAAGGCTAACACCCTAACTTGCAATAGATGTTATATAGCCACGTAGCCTTTGTTGGATGGACTTGTGTTTAGACTACACGTGAACGGAAAGAGAGGTGGGAATGAGCTACCTATGCAGGAACAGGTAAAATCTAAGCCGTCATTGACGAAGCTAAAATTCTAGCTATCCGCTTGTAAGCATGGAGATTTTCAAATTTTCAAAAACTGAACTCCAGTACATTGGAAATCTCATTTAGGGCCTCTTTGGATACCACTAAATAAGTTAATTTTATATAAGTAACTTACTTTAAATAAGTTAGGAAATCTCATTTAGGGCCTCTTTGGATACCACTAAATAAGTTGCTTTTATATAAGTAACTTACTTTAAATAAGTTAATTTGGTTTATGATTAGTTAAAAGTAAATTTTTTACTTAAAAGTATTTAATCACTTCAGTTTTTTTTTTTTTTTTTTAAAAGTTTTTTTACTTTTCACAAGTAGCTGAAGAGAGGCATGGGAGAGGCAAAAGATAGGAGAAATTGATAAGTAGATTGTTTACTAAACATACTTATCTTCTTAATAAGTAGAAATTAAGATAAGTTACTTGTGGCATAAGTCGCTTATCTTAAGCAACTTATGATCCAAATGGGCCCTTAGTGAAAGGCAAGAGATGGACTAGTTCATGACCCGCCAGGTCCAATACACAAGCCAAACACAACCCATACGAGAAATGGGTTGACCGCTGTGTCGTTGGATTGGGTCCGGTAATGGCTGGCCGGGTCAAGTTTTGCTGCTCCTAACTTAGCATTCCTCTAAAACCAGATTAAAAAATAGCATACTGGAATAAATGTGATGGCCTGGGTTTCATCTGGTCCTATGAATGACAAACCTGGCCTATATATCTTAAGGGTTTAGATTTTAAACTTGGGCCCACTTTATGGGCTCAAAACTCGTACCCATGACTTTTGGAGCAGGCTCAAAAGAATAGATGTCAAACCTAGCCTTAAGCCCTGCCCGTTTATATACTGGCCCTTAATTTTGGCTTGGCCCATCTTGAGAGAGAGAGAGAGTGATGTTGAAATCACGCCCGTTCATCTGATGCGTTCATCTGATGGATCGACCCTATGTGAGTCAGTAATGTGATCCGGCACGTGTGTGTAAGAAATGGACGGTTAAATGTTGGCTGACCGTCTGCCCATCTGATGACAAGGATATGGGCCTGATTTTCGGCCGATGACACACATTAGGTGCAGCCCACCTCAGAAATGGCCCCCTCTGCACACGTGGTACATTTGGCACGTGTTGAGGTAGTGAAAATCCAGAAGTCTATCCTCGCTACCAAGGAAAGAGAGTTGCAGGGTCCTTACTCTTGCCTGGGTGGTAGACTCCCAGGAGTTTCAACTCCCGGTCAAGGGTTCGATTGCCCATAGGTGGTGAAATTCCACTAGCGTGAGTGTGTGGGGTGTGTGTGCGTGTGTTAAGAAAAAAAGAAACAAAAGGAATGAGACTTGCAGTTGCTTCAGCCCCAAGTCTCCCTCTCCTTGGGGAAGGGGAAACGAGGAGTTTTATGATACATGTTTGCAACAAGTGGAGCCCATGGTTCAGTGATCCACACCATTGTTACGTTGTGTCCCATAGTAGATGGACTGTGCCTAAAACATCTCCTCGATAGGACAATCTCAACCTATCCATTTATGGCCGATGGATTGAAACTTAAGAAGAGAAACACAACAATGGTCCACATTCAACTGAGAAAAATCCTAGTCACTGGGACCTTCCAATCTAGAAGATTCTTGCTGCATTCTCCATCTGCAGTGGGACCCAACAAACCAATGTTCCTGATTACCATATCATGGGGCCCACTTGTCAGAATTGAAAGTGCGTGTCTACGGTTTAAAGATGCGGAAAATGTTATTAATTCCTAGGGGAAAAAGGTGATCTCTTTATATATAAACGAGTTCTCGAAATACAAGTCGATTGATTCTCATTCTCTGAAGTCTGCAACTTCAAGGAGGTTTTTACTTTTTACTCGTGCCTTGTGTTGAGTTCGAATACCTTCTTTCATTTGCTTCTAAGCTGATTAAATAACCGTCTTTCACTTATGTTTTGATGTATTATTTTGGGGGAATGATCACATGCAGGCCCACCAGCATCTCAAGCTAACTACTCTGCACCACTTTTCCAGCCAACACGTCCCATGCCCAGCACATCCAATCCGTGCAAAATGTGGGGCCCATCTTGGATATCACTTGGCATGAAAAACAGGCAGACCCACTTGTCAGGTATGCCACACTGTGCAACCGATGGACAGCCATTGATATAATGTGGCCTTCCTGATGAACGGGGTAGGCCTGTTTCTTGTGTTGAGTCGTGTTCATTACCATTCCAGCTTTTGCACGGCTGGGATCTCCGTCCTCATACGTCACCTTGACGGAAAGAACCATATGACATGGCAAGCATAGCATGCATGGGATGGATGTGATCATTCAATATATTATATTTAGTTGTAGCTTTTATTCATGCAAGCTTTTTGTTATTGTTATGAACTCTTGCTTTGGTTTCCTGGTTGAATTAGATGAGAAAACATCAAATTCCATGTGTGTAGACAGGCATGCATGTACATGTATACGTATTCATTTGTATGTGTACGTACAAACCTGCAAAACCGCTGTTTAGAATACTTTAGGCATGTAGACCAACAATCTGATAATACTGGATTTATCAAAATCCGATTGTGGGCCCCTCTTCTCGCCAGTGGGCCTGTTGGGCACAACTGGCCATTCTCATTTTGTAGTGTTGCCAAACGCATTAACCAGGCCACATTCCACATTTTCTCATTTTGGGTGAACATCCAAAGCACCATCTTCCTTAGGTTGATACTTACTTCGAATCCATGAAGTTTCTTTGGACTCCTTGTAAAGATTCCTCGAGTATATGACGAAAAATATAAATAAATTCTAAGAAATTCGAAAATTAATTGATTAATAATCGTCTCCTTTATATATGTCTCTGTGCAAATTTTAACTCTGATAAAAATCCTAATTCTAGTAAATCTCTTCTAAATCCTAATTCTAATAAAACTCTTCTAAATAATAATTTCTAAAAATAAAATTTCAAATAAACTTTTGCTAGAAGAGTCTTAATATGATTATAAGTTATATATATATATATATATATATATATATATATATATATATATATATATAAAATTCTTAAAATAAAGAAATATTAAAAAATCAAAATTACTAAAAATAGTATTTTTTTCTTAAATTTTCGTTTTTGAGTTGAAAGCACGTGTTTTTTGGCGAAACGGACAGACACGACCCACTTTGTGGTTGGTTCACCTCGGATGGCCCGTTACAGTAAAGATTGATAGGTTGTGTAGCCCGTAACGATACTTGGATCAAAAGTCATGGCCAATTTACAATTTACCTTCTTTTGGTCCAACTATGTTAGAAATGTATCTGTATCATATTGTAAATCAGTAAATAGGAAGATTCTTTTGTCTGGCCTAGCTCAGAAAGTGTCCGGTTCATGGACCCACACCCAATTCTAGGCAGGCCAAGCCCAAAACCCAGATGGGTCAATCCAATAGTGACAACAGAAACAAGTTAACTTACATATACAGAGCTGGTTGGCTTTGGAAGGGATGGGATTTGGAATGTGCGATTTTTTTTGTTCAAGCATGTTGATGAGCCCAACATTTTGATGTTGGCTTGGACTCGGTTGGACCCGATTTGGTTGAACAACCCTATCACCCGGATGAGTCGCCCCGACTCAGCCGAGTTGGGCTGATTCACACCTGACTCTAAGTCAGTCTTGAGTTGTGGAGTCTTTTATACATGGTTAATATATTCTTTTTATTTTTATTTTACGTTGTAGTGGTCTAGTACTTAAATCTAGCTCTTTTGGTGTTTTTGATACATCAATGTTGATGATTGAAGATACGCCCTGCATTTTTATGATCTTTATTTGTTATTATTATTATTTTTTAATGGTGCAATGGTCTAGTACTTGAATGTATTTTGGTGTTTTTGATACATCAATGTCGATGATGGAATATCTTTTATCAAAAAAAAAAAAGAAAAAAAAAGAAAATGTGGATGATGTAAGATATACCCTGCATTGTGCAGCCACCCCAGACTGGCATGGATCCAGCTAGGCCAACCCACACCACATCAAATGTTTCGGTTGCTTGTCCGTGGACCCCACTGAGAAGGTTAGTCAGGGGGAGGTTGCAATTCTTTTTTTCTTTTTGGTACAACGAACCTCCCTCCATAATCACATATATTATGGCAATTCGCACCAATGTGGTACACGTGTGAGAGGTTTGGGTTTGGACCATTAACTAGTTGGGGGGTCACCATCAATCTTCCATGGCCTAAAAATCAAGTTGTTCCACATGAGTATGAAGAACCCGAGGACTATGGAAAAGAAGAAGATGATGATGAATCACCTTTGTTAAAAATTTGAGTGTGGAGAAAGTATATTGCACAAGTGAGTTCATCTATGTATAGACCTAAGAACCTTCCAGATATGGTAGATTATTGGCCTGGATTATGCCACTTCACATTCATCCAATGGTCCAAAATCTCTCACCTGATTAGCGTCCTAGATCTCCCACGTGCCACAAATTGTATCTTAACTGGCCGCATCACTTCTCCTTGATGTATATGTACGTTGAGTTGTAGTTGGAATATGACAACCATTGTTTTAGTTCTACAAGAGAAAATAAAAATTATTCGGAGGAAAGTCTATTTCAATGACACCAAATCACCGGTGACGGCTGATAGTAGATGATGCAGAGGAATTTCTTAATCTCTCTTGAACTTGGTCTCCAAGAAAAGGTCATATATTAAAGTATAAGATAGAAGAAGAATCTTTCAACATATCATTTTCAAATGTTGGAGATGAGCTATCAACATCATCTCCGTTACACAAGGAGAGTCTTGCTCTTCTTGCCTTTGATCAAAGCTTGCAAGCTACGAGAGATTAAGAAAAATAAACTAATATACACTACAACAATGTAATCCTCCACATCTTTCAGGTGTCAATGCATTTGTATGGAAATTCCTTGTTTGAAATCCACTACATGGGGATGTATTTAATGCGTAGTCTTTATTTTCTTCCTTTCAAGCTTAAAGCTTGGAGATTACACTAATGAGCCCTTTCAAGCTTAAAGCTTGGAGATTACACTAATGAGCGCCATGAACTCAAGGACCGCTTCTTCTAATCATTGGCTGCATCGAATCATGGTTGACCCATAGACGCGTCGTTCCTTAAAGCACAAATACTCAGCATGTCACATTCATTCGTTTTCAATTTTCTTGATTTTATGCATGATGTTATCTAAAATTACAGCTTTGAATTGGAATTCTAACTTCTTAGCGTGTTGGATAGTCAGGTTGGCAAACACATGTTCATTGAATGGGACTGTTGGTAAGCTTGAACTGCCCATTCTTTTACCATACATGGGTGCCTAGATGACGACCAACCATGTCGTTTTTGGGTCCACCTGATGCGTGGCTTGGATGCTTTTATCTACATGGGGATCTAAAAAGGGTTAAATTTTGAAATTTTTCGAAAGTTTATACTTCCGTGCCTTTCAATTAAAAAATAAGCAAGTTTGGATGTGGTAGGGAATGTTATTTCAGTCTTCAAGAATAGAAGAATTCATTTCAACAACATATTGGACTTTTGAACCTATCCTGCCAGAGCCAGCTCAGCAATCTTCTCCGTATGTAGGCAGCACAATGCATTCGATGCTCGACTTTGAAGGCCTAATTCAAACCATTAACCTCGACCCCAAAAGCAGATTTTCCAATACCAAACCGATAACGAATGAAATGATCAAATTTCTATTTGAGAGGCCTTCTGACCGTCAACAAATTTACAAATTTTCATACATGATTCTACAAAAAATAATGACAATGAACTCTCCATCTTCTCTACTCACACAAAAGAATAAATGAATCTAAGTTTCCTATCTAGCATTGTTTGTTAGAGTTGCTACTGTTTTCTTTCAACGAAGATGCTGTTGATGTCCATGGACGGGGGCTTGTTGTGCTTCGAGGGGAAGCATAAGCCCTTAAATTACCATCAGTCCTTGGAGACAGATTCACTTCCTCCAAAGCACGGAACTGGAGCTCCGTTGGGTAGTCTCTCACACACCCAATCCGGGGCCCGGCTCCTGTGGTCCACTTGCAAGACAACTGTTTTCCCAACTGTAATGACTTCATTCCTTTCTTTGAATTGATCCTATGAAGGATTGATTCATGTGGCACAGCTTCTTCTTCACCATCCTCATGATCCTCCTTGAACAAATTCCGCTTGTGGAACATGTAATGCTGCTCTGATGCAGATGATTTTTCCTCCGCTGTTTCATCCTTTGATTGAGATTCCAATGAGAAATCACTCATTGCTGGACCTTCGCCTTCAGTCTGGGATTTCTCAAACAAATCTGTACATTTTTGTATAGAACAATCGTTAGTACCATTTTCCGAGACATGAGATTGCTCAGAGTCAAGATTCTGTTTGGCCTCGGTGTTATCTATTGCCAGATCGGATATCTCTGGACTCAGGTCCAGCTGGGACGAGTTGCTTCTTATGTGGCTTCCATGCTTGCTCCAAGAATCATCGTCTTCGTCTGTTGGGCTATTCTGTATTTCATGGAAACAGAGAATCAGATTAGTTTGCGGGTCTACATATACCATTTTAAATATTAATAACTAAAATGCCCCTGCATACGTATCACTTGCACATGACTGTGACAAAGCTACCCTTATACGCAGCGCAACTGTAAGAATGTAGATGGCTAAGTTAAGATTATAACCTTGACATCAGTGAGATCCACATCGTGTTCCTTGAGAAAGGTCACGAATTCCTGAAAATTTTCTTCAGTTGGTCGATAATGCCCGCTGTGTGGCCAGACGGCCTGCATCAAACAAGTGAAATACACATTCTTGTTAATAACCATCGTCTACCTGTTGAGGAAATTTCAATGTTCTATTGAGGATCTGCTTAACCCAACAAACGAAAAATGCATGGCCTGCCTTTGGGTGTTCCAGCTCATTCAAAGGATTAGCCCTGCAGTAGATGGGACATATGCCAAAAATCTTCCCCCTTGGATGATCCTAAAAATTCGCAGGAGCTTTCCATTTCAATCGGATGGGAAATATCATTTGATGTGGAGGATTCTTGGATATGGCCCATCTGATGATGGCACCCATCAGATCAATTGTATATTTTGCTGGAAGGTGGATCCCTATGTAGATGGATCAGATAAAAAGTGTTCTTTTGATCATATGACATATCCAACCTATAAAGCTATTGGAAATCTGAAAATGGAAGTGGAGTTTTACCTTTAGGATGCCATTTTCTACTACTAATCTTCCAGCAGCAGACGTAGCACCTCCTGCCAAAAAACTTGAATGCTGAAATGTGCCTTTTTTCTTCTGCAAGAAGTGGCAAGCAAAACAAATGAAGTGAGTTTACGACAAGCTGACATATGCAAATGTAATTTGCTTGGGTTGCATGAAAGGAAATTCACCTGCCCAACATATAATTTCTTGGATGTGCTTAGAACAAAGATCCACTTAGAATTTTTTGGTCCTTCAGATGTATCGAGGAGCTTCCCACTCTGCTCGTAGAACTTCCCATCCTCCACTTCAACTTCATGAATCTCCCTTTCTTTCTGCAACAGGAATCAAAAGCTAGTAAGTTTTAGCCCCTGACAGTACCAAAACCTTAACATATTGACAAACTCAGATCCGATTCTATAGTACATTCTATCCAAGAAAAATTGTTTCCTCTTACATCATGAGTAGGTTGTGTTAACTTCCAAGGAATCCAATGAACGGTTATGATTCCTCTACTGTGATCGTGAAACACAAACATATGTGTGGGCCATCTTATACGTGAGTTACACTAACAGGTTGGACTTCAAGAAGAGAAATGCTCACCGGGCCAAGATATTTGATGCACTGTTGTTGAAGCTTTGATCTTGGGCATCGATCCACTAGATTGACCTCCTTCCCCTCTCCCACATCCAACCTGCAATTTCAAAGTTCTGTTCCATGAATCCGTGTTTCTAAGTTCTAATCGGTGTACTGGCATATATATATATATATATATATATATATATATATATATATATATATAGACACAAACACACACACACCCACACACACGTGTAGATAAATTCATCAGAAGGGAAGGATGTTCAACTTACCAGTAGAAGAACGGTTGCCTACTCTCGCAATGGAGCCAGCTATCCCAATAGAAATGGAGATTATGTCCGTAACGGTGGCGTGGGTCAATCTGCCAATGAGAATAACTGAGCATTAGACCCATATGACCAACATTAACATGAACTAGTACCAATTCTTCAAATAAAAAACGTACCGCTTCAAGCCAATGTTGCAAAGCAAGTTTCCGAGCCTTCAGATCCTTGGATAGACCTTTACCAACCTGCAATAGAAGAAGAAAAGAAGTTTTGAGGTTTATAATTGAATTGTGTAAATGGCAGATGCCCAAATAGATTACTTCAAAACTTCATCAGCATCATAACAAATGATCAATTACCTTAGCAGCCCGGGTTCTTGCCCTCGACCAACGAGAAACGGCACTCTCCGGCTTCTCAATGTCAAAAAATGATACAGAACTCCGCTTGAGTACTGCAAAATCTAACAATTTCCACCTACAATGTGCATTGAAAAAATGCCATTTAAGATGTTGTAGTAGTAGAAAATACAAGATAAATTACAAACAGAAATACGAGCTCGTGAGCATACCAGCGCTGCTCCACAAGAACGGCACAGTCCGCCAGCTGCCTCCTTGTTCGGAAGCTTTTGTATACTTTCTGCAACGTCACCGCAGCTTCATGCTTGGGGCTGCTCGGTTTAAATGAGGGCAAATTGTTTGGTGCTGGATTCGGATCGGCAATCTCTCTGCCCTTGAAGCTAGCTGATTTCAATGAAATCTCCTTGGACAATGAAGGGGTCTTAATCGAAATCATTGTTTCCAAGTGGAAGGGATCGGAATCCTTTCTTTTGAAACTGACAGACCCTTCAATGATCATCTTTCCAGACCCAAGAGATTTCAGGATGGTTGGTTCGGAATCTCGGCGATTGAAGCTGACAGATCGCAATGTTGTCTCCACATCATCGCCCTTAAAACTGATGGATCTAACAACAAGTGGTTCAAAGTCCTCTTCCAAATCATCGTAATTGGCAAAAGGGCAGGAAAAGGATATTCCCATTCGATCAAAAGGAGGTAGTTTTTTGAATTTGTCAAGAAGGGCCCAAGATCTGTATTGAAAAGATCTGCAAAGATTCCACGAACATCAGAAATATGCAAAAGATGTCTTAGCTCCTGACTTCCAGTGAACACAAACAGAGAGAGAGAGAGAGAGAGAGAGAGAGAGAGAGAGAGAGAGAATCCAAATGACCTAAGAAAGATCTTTGAACACAAAAACCATTTTCATCCCATCAGGGAAAAAGATCTAACTCATTTCCACATTAACTCAATAAATCCAAAAACCCATTTTATTTCACTGCTCAAGGTTAATAAATCCAAAGAAAATACACTAATCCCATTTCCAAGCTCAAAATTCATTTCCATTCAACAGCTCAATATCAGTCAATTCAATGGAAACGCACAAAACCCATTTCCATCCAACTGCTCAAGATCAATAAATCCAAAAAAAAAAATAAAAACATCAAAAACCCATTTCAATTTAACTTCAAAAAATCGGTAAACTCAAAGAAAATACACACATTTGCATTCAACAGTGAAAATCAGTCCAAAGAAATACACAGAATCCATTTTCGATTAGTAAAAAAATCAACGCATTCAAAAAATTTAAAAAACAAAAACCCATATGAATCAACTTCAAGTAGCAGCATTGTAAATCGATTCAAGTCCTTCTAGATCAGCTCAGAGATGAGATTAAAAAAGACCCATTTCAAAAAATCTGAAGAAAAAACAGAAAAGAAAATTTCAAACTCGAAAAAAAAAAACCCGTCTCCAATTAACAGCTAAAAATCAACAAAATCCAAGGAAAACACACAACCCATTCTTAATAACTTGAAAAATAAAAATAAAAATGAATAGACTCAATAAAAAGAGACCATTTCAGTGAAATTCAAATAGCAGCATTATACCTTTTTTGTGTGGGTCTTTCTAGATCAGCTCAAAGATGAGAATGCTTAAGAAATGAATTGAAGAAATGTAGAGAATGGGGGTTTTGTCTGTGGGAATCTGCTTCTCTGATGAAAGAAAAACGTTGGTATTGTTTTGTTCACTATCCTCATGCAGTGTTTATAAATAGAGATGCCTGTAGAGAGAGAGAGAGAGAGAGAGAGAGAGAGAGAGAGAGAGAGTGCATATACAAAATCTCCAACCACGTGGATTTGACTCTAGCAGAATCTGGTTTCACACAGGGAAAAGCCAACGGCCTTGATTTTTCGTTTTTTTTAATTTTTTTTTCTACAGTATTTATTTTTATTTTCTTATTACAATTTTTTTAATGTTTGTTTAAACATATAATTTAGTATACTTTGATATAAATAAAGGAATTTAAAATCATTATAAATTCACAATACTGGCTACTCTTTAATCATGCCTAACACAATAATTATTAGCTAAATTAAAATATTGCAATTTATAATCATTATATTTCTATAATCCATTATAATTATAATTTACTATCCCACCATACTCTAGGAAATCATCTAACCATTTCGATTCTAATGATATGGTTCATCCAAATAGGGCCCAGTATAGGTGGAGGGTAGATCCGTATCAATAACTTCTTAACATGTGATAAAACTACACTATATTTAGGATCCAGAGGGTAAGATAAAACACCGCGGTGTTTTATGCTTGATATGCAGGCACTAAGAAACTATACATGTTGAAATTGTAGCCCACATTTACAATGATTTGATCATCTAACCAGTGTGAGACTTAATCTATATGCGGAATAGGCCCACGGATCTGTCTGTGCATGGGACATGGCGATCAGGGGTTTAGATAGCGTACCTAGATTAGATGACGCCATGAAAGCCGGATAAGAATATCAGAAATTTCGATAAAGCTGAGATCTTCCTCTCCTTCCACCCTTTCTGCAAAACTATAGATGGGACTAGACTTCTGCCGTGTGGTGGTGGATCGGGGACCCAACTTTCTTTTATAGAGACTGTGAAGAGAGAGTTTGAAACCCATTAAAACTCTCCCTTCCTTGCTCCACATTGTAGTATCCCAGTTCAACTCAAACTGTTGTTTGCGTAAGACAGTTATAGCATTCCAGCCCTAGTACGCAGAGCTGCGCAAATAAACTGCGTAACGTATTACTTGAAGTGGGGCCCACTGGTCTACTCAATCATCCAGTCCAACTGTATGACAATCCAGACCATTGATCAATGAGGCCCACTAAATCGAGTTCTTACATTCTCCCACTTGGGCCTCATTGAGCAACATCAATGATAGTCATATAGATTTATTTTGAAAATAAGTTTTGATCTTTTAAGAAAATATCTAAATAGTTAACTAATCAAAACAGTTGGACAATATGAGTAATGCTATTCAATCTGGTCCATCAAAACAGTCAGCATCGAAATGCGGTAGTCATCACAACATTTAATTTAGGCGAAGTGAGTCTAAGCGCGATCACAAATACTTTCAATCTCAACGACATATATCACGAACTAGGAAATGTGGTATAAGGATTACACATTTTAGTGTGATGATATGTGTCTATCCTTAAGAGGTCCTGAAGCTTTTACATGTCTCCAACGAGACACGACTGTAGTTCTACTTACTCAAAATTTACGCATATATATAGAGAAGTAGAAATAAATCTTTATATCAAAATCTTCCAAAAATAAATTGCATAAAATGAGATCTCTAAATGTCTGCAAAAATCAAAATACACTCAACTCCCACTAACTGAAAATATCTGTGAGATCAATAACTCTCATGGATGTCACATGCTCCTGAAATGGTGTGATAGGGAGCCCATTAGTGAGTGGATCTACAATCATCTGCTTAGTGCCGATGAATTTCACGGACACTTGATGATTCTGAACTCTTTCCTTTACAACAAGGTACTTGATGTCGATATGCCTCGACCTTGACGAATGCTTGTTGTTACTAGATAAGGAAATAGCAGCCGAATTATCATAAAATATTCTTAATGGTTTCGGGATATGCTCCAGTACCCGCAAACCTGAGATGAAACTCTGTAACCATAGTGCCTGATTAGATGCCTCATGACAGGCAATAAATTCAGCTTTCATAGTGGATGAGGCTGTGGTAGACTGTTTCATGCTTTTTCACGACATAGCTCCTCCCACCATCATGAATATGTATCATAAAGTAGACTTCTTAGTATCAACACAGCCTGCGAAGTCTGCGCCTGAATATCCGATCAACTCCAACTGATCAGATCTTCTGTATGTGAGTCCGAAGTCTTTTGTTCTCTGAAGATACTGTAATACTTTCTTCGCAGTTATCCAATGTTGCATTCCTGGATTAGATATCTTCACAATATTTCAGTGAAAAAGGCAATGTCCGGTCGTGTACAGACTTCAGCATACAAGATGCTCCCTACTACTGATGCGTACGAAAATTCCTTCATTCGATTCTTTTCTAAATCATTCTTTGGACATTGAAATAGACCAAATTTGTCGTCCTTCACAATGGGCGACTTTCCTAAAGCACAATTTTATATGTCATATCTTTTGAGTACCCTAATAATATAGGCCCTCTGTGACAGGCTGAGCAGTCCAAGTGTTCTGTCACGGCGAATCTTAATGCCGATGACGTAAGAAGTTTCACCAAGGTCTTTCATTTCAAACCTTTGAGATAAGAATTTCTTGGTGTCGCTCAACATCTTGGTATCACTGCTAGCCAACAGAATGTCATCAACATACAAAATAATTATAACAAACTTACTCCCACTGGTTTTAATGTAAATGCATTCATCTGCAGTGTTTTCTACAAATCCATATGAGAAAATTACTTCATAAAACTTAAGGTACCACTCTCGCGATGCCTGTTTCAACCCATAGATGGACTTCTTAAGTTTACAAACCAAATATTCTGAGCCAGTAGCTACAAAACCTTCAAGCTGCAACATGTATACATTCTCATTTAGATCCCCATTGAGAAATGCAGTCTTTACATCCATCTGATGTAACTCTAAATTCATATGAGCTACAAAAGCCATTATGATCCTGAATGAGTCTTTCTTGGATACTAGTGAGAAAGTCTCTTTAAAGTCAATGCCCTCACGTTGGTTAAAACTCTTAACAATAAGTCGGGCTTTATACCTTTCGACATTACCCTTGGAGTCCCTTTTAGTTTTAAATATCCATTTAGAACCAATCAGCCTTATTCCAGTAGGTAACTCTACAAGATCTCATACTTTATTGTCCTGCATGAATTTCAACTCATCTTTCATGGCATCAAACCAACGAGAAGGATCAGCACTTTCTTTAACTTGTGTAAAGGATTCAGGATCCTTTTCCACCCTTATGTCAAAGTCGTGCTCCTGTAAGTATACGATATAATCGTCTTGATTTACAGGCCTTTTCTCTCTTTCAGATCTTCTTAATGGTTCAGTTTGTTGGGTTTGATCTTGATTTTCCTCATCAGTGGTTTATATATGAGGTTCTACGTGGCGCTATGTAGTGACTGTAGAATCAACTGCATCATTAATGTCTACGTGATCTACATTGACTATGACAGGAGTCACAGTCCTTTGTTCCTCAAATACAAAATTTCTTATGTTCGTGCTCCACTGTTTTCAGTGTCCTCAATGAATCTGGCATTTTCAGTCTCAACAATCCTGATAGAGTGGGAAGGACAGTAGAATCGATAGCTGTAAGACCCGTATCCTAGATCGTATCGTTCGGTAGACTTCTGCGGTCTTCCCGGTCGAATTCCAGCAACCTCGACCCTTAACCGGCATTTGCACGCAACCTTGATTCACACACTGTTAACCCGAGTCGACTCAACCCGAGACTTGTACCCTAGTGACCGCGTCGTTGCCGTGGTTCTGATGCCGCGTCTCGTGCCCCGAGGCGATACCCAGGCCAGGAGATGTGGGCCCGCGTTCAGTTCAAGGAAAAATGTCGCGCGTTGCAAATATCGAAGGAATCTCTACGACCCGTCACATCAATCAATCAATGTACAAGTCAAATACATATCCCATCACACCCATCCCTCTCTCACCCTCAAGTCAACAACACCCATACCTATCCCATCCCATTCTTACCAAAAAGTCAAGGTAACCCATACATTCCCATGCCATATCCCTTACACAACTCCTCTCTCTCTCTCATTTCTCATTTTCATTCCAAGCAAACCCACACCTCACGTCCAAGCTTTCCCTCCTCTCCAAGAAAGCCACAAGTGTGGCCCACTTTCCTTACCCTTCCATCTCCCATCTCAACCATTCAAACCTCATCTCTACCGTTGGAATCGAAGCTAAGGAGCCTTAGAGCACTAGGGAGGAAGAAGGAAAGGTGGGTGCTTCTCTCTCCTCCTCTCTTTCTCATGTTTGTGTGATGTGTGGCCCACTCGGATGGACCCCACCTTGATGTGCGTCTTATCCAACCGTCCAAGCCATGTGGGCCCTACCCTTGGTGATGGATAACACGAATATTAAATAGATTCAAACTATGCGGGCCACGTCCACGTGGGACCCACCGTGGTCCCCACACGTGGGACCCACCTTGATGAATGGCATATAAACACCGTCCGTCCAGCGTCCAGGGACGCTGGACGTGCTCAAACAGTGAGGTGTACTCGCTGAAAAAAAAAAAAAAAAAAAGGTACTTAGCTTTTATGCTTTTTGGGTTAGCTACTTATGTAGGCCCCACCTTGTTGAATGAATTCAATCCACGCCGTCCATCCCATTCAGCGGATTATTTTAGGCGTTGAGCTGAAAAATGGGCCCAAATCCGGATCTTTGGTGGGCCATAATATAGAAAATGGTGAGTTTGGGTGACTTATACTGTTAAGGCCCACTGTGATGTTTTTATATGACAAAAAAATACTGTATAATTGGACTAGTTAGATCTGTTACGAGTCGAAGGGACCAATAGACGATGTGGATTTTACTAATATAGGCCCCACCTATGAAATATTTCTAGAAATCAAAAAAAAAAAAAAGAGAAAGAAAGAAAAAGGGAAGCAAGACACTGACGCTGTTACTGTCAGCGTCCAGCGTCACAGCAGGGTGGAATGGTGGGCCCCACCTCAGGCTCCACCGTGATGCATGTAGAGTATCCACACCATGCAATTGATGGGTTCCCTTCAGGCATGGGAATACCCCAAAAATCTGCCGTTATCGGTGCTCAGGTGGACCACACCAATAGCAGCAGGGGATTGAACGTTTACCTTTGAAACCTTTTTCTTTTTGATTATTTTTCATTTCAATCCAGGTCTCTGTGACCTTATTCATTGATTGGATGGAGAATAAACAATATGGTGGCCCACACGTGTGAACCCACCTTGCTTATGTGTTGAACCTGCACCGTCCAAATCTTGGACGATGGGTCCCACGCTACTGCACGTCAGCTAAATCTGTGGTGCCTACCCATTGGATGTGTTTCATCTATATTGTCTAACCATTTGCAGCCGTGTGGGGCCACCCCACACGTGTTGCACGTGTGGGATGGTACCCCACCTTGATGTATATGTTTTATATCCACAGCGTCCATATGGACGGGTGTGAGGAGCGCACCATGATGTATGCTTTGTTTTCCCCGCCACCTGTCCTTCTGGACGTGATCGTGGACCCCACTATGATGCAATATCCAGGCCTTCTGCCTAGAAGGCCTGGACATTATTATCCTCTTAAAAAGGTAATTATATTATTATATTAATGATATAATATTTATATGTATGCTATATCTGTGGGGGGTCAATCAACAATGTTTGTGGTGATCCATACCGTACATTATGAATGGTGAATATACTTTGGCTGGTATACCTCACACCAGTTATATAGTTGCCGTATGTCATAGCAGCCAATGTGGGCCTGTACATGATGTTTGTGTTAGATCCAAACAGTCCATCCATTTAGCAAATCGTTTTAAGGTTGAGACTAAAACTGAGGCAGATTTAAATCTCTGGTTGACCACCACACTACCATGATGTATATTTTAGCAGGCCCACCGTGTCGTACCTGCTCTATATTCATGATGCCCATCCATTTTCTGGACCATAGACTGCCTCGTGGGGCCCATTTTGTGATATATGTGAGGCCCACATGGTGAGGCCTTTTTCCATTGTATGCGTTATATCCATGATGTTCATATATTTACGGGTCCATTAGTATTATGTGTGAGGCCCACCATGTGCATGTATTTTATCCAGATCGTCCATCTGTTTGAATGACCAATCAAGGCCTGTAGCAGTAAGTGTATGTGTTGTATTTCCACGCTACCCATCCGCTTTCCCAGGTAGTGTAAGGGTCGTGGGCCCCGTTGAGTGGCAGGCCCAAATCACAAGTGGACCACACTAGGGGATAGTGGTGATTGAGCGCCCATTGAAGGGCTGCCCTGTGAGGCCCACCATGATGTATGTGTACTACACACTGTCCATTTATTTTTGGGTCGTAGGCCTCATTGCCTTGCGAGACCCACTCATTGCACACATGAGGCCCATTGGTGCAGTCCATCCATGTGGCCCATCTATGATGTATATTCAAGGCCCACTTATAATTTATATTTGAGGCCACCTTGATATTTATAAGGCCCATTTATCGGGCCCACTTTGATGTATTCGTGGCCCGTTGTGGAGGCCAATTTTGATATATGTGAGGCCCACATGATTAGGCCCATCTTTATGTATTTGTGGCCCATGTTATGAGGCCCACCTTGGTATTTGAGGCTCATGGGTCGGGGCCCAATGGGATGTATATAAGGCCCATTTCAATGTGTGATCCAACCATGATAAGTGTATTGTATATCCGCGTCATCTAGCCGCTGAATGGTGGGACTCACCCCGATGTATGTATATTATATCCGCACTATCTACCCGTCTTGATGGCACAGGGCCCACTTCCGGCATGTGCTGGGCTTGCCTACACTATACAGGCCCACCATGCTGTGCATGTTTCACTCATACTGTCCACTCGTGCGGCCCACTCATTGTATTTAAGAGGCCCAATAAGTTGTATTTGTGGCCTATGGGTAAGATCCATTGTAATATGTACTAGGCCCATGATGTACAACACTTGATGTATTCGAGGCCTAGGTACGTGACCCATTTGATATATTCAAGACCCATGTGTAGGGCCCACATGTTGTATGTTTGAGGCCCATTTGCAGGGCTCACCTGTCATGTATATGAGACCCATTAATGCAATCCACTTGATGTATATTGGGGTCTATGGGTCATATCTCATTTATGATGTATCGGAGGACCATGGGTTGTGGCTCATGGTAATTTATATTAGGCCCATGTATTCGGCCCATGGTGGTGTATAACAAACCCTTGTATGAGGTCGTGGGCCCATTGTATGTTTGGCCCTACATGGGCCACTATTTGGGAGCAATGTTGGTTGAATGTCCTCATTGATAGGCAATGACGGTTAGATGTCCTCATTGTGACCTTCCCTTAGGCCTGGTTAGGCCCATTCTCTTCGTGGGTTAATCCAAATAAGTGGGCCCCATTCGCCATAGACGGATGGCTCCGTGCTATCGAATTTGAAATAACTACGGTCGAAGGCCGATCTTTACATTATGGTTGATTGGTTGTCTATCTATGGACCCCGCCTTGTCTATATATGTTGGTTGTCATGGCCGATTATCGATGCTTATCGTCAGTGCTGATTACTGATGCTGATTATCGGTACCGATTATTTAGGCCGATTGCTGATTATCGATCGAGGCCAATTACCGATCTGATTTGTCATGGCCGATTTTCAATTTTGATTGTCGGGACCTAATGTGATATATATGTGGCCTTTATTTAAGGCCCGTTGTGATGTGTATTCAGCCCGTGTTTAAGGCTTATGTGATAAGGCCCATTATGATGCATTTGAGGGCCAGGAGATGAAGCTCATTGTGATGGATGTTAGCCGTCGATTGTCGATGTCAGTTATTAGTACCGATTATGAGTATGTGACTGGATAACATCATGATATATACCCATACGCATCATTTGTATGTTTATTATGAGATATGACTGACCATTGCATATGTCATAGTGCCGATTGTTATGAGATTCCCTGATAGGCGGAGATTGTCTCACATGAGCGCACGGTATGTGCAAGATTGTTGCATGACTGGATTGTATGACTCATGCATCTTGCATTGTGTGTTGTGATTACGGTATGCCCTAGCGACATCAGGGCCGTAGCCTCCACAGGCATATCGTGGATGGCCAGATGAGATGCCAAAAATCTATTTTACATGGGGTGCTATAGATATCCCTTGGTGAAAGTTCCTAAACCCTCTTGGTTTCAGAGATTGCTCCAATGTCTAAACCGAGTGGATAGATGAGCGTCGTGTGCCGATTACCAGATGGCTGCGCTCTCCACTGTTTCGTGGTCGGTTGGAAGGGGGTGCGGCCTTACCTGCCCGAGAGGGGGGAGCAATGCTAGGCTGAGTCTGACCAGCTCGAGAAATGGGTCCGCTATCGATGAGTCGAGCCCGATATTGGCAGATGAATAGTGAGGTCTTTTCCACTCACCTTATTGAGCGCGATGTGGCGGTGATCTGGTTTAGAGTGTACTAGACTCCGGTGATTTTTCAGAGAGGAACCATACTGATATGTGGACTTATTAAGTAGGAATTGCATGCTCATTCATTCATTCATTCATTCACTATCCACTCGGGCTGGTGGTGCGCAACTAATTATTTTGTACCTTCGTTATGGCAAGAATTTCGGTTGGGCGCACGACTAACCTGAGATCAGGAGTCTCCCACATTGAGTCTGACTATCCAAATCTAGGTATGGGACTGGTTCGGATAGAAGTCCTTGTGGTGGACTCCGTAGCCTGCGATACTATATACTGTCATCCCGACTTCACACTCCAGCATGGTCATTTCATTTGCATCGCATATTGCATTACATCTGCATGCATGTGACATTTTGGGTTGCTATGTTTCTGCACTTACATGGCCTAGACAGACTTAGCAGGAGTTGTATATTGCATTGCATCCTCGACATCTGATATTTGACTCTTTATGACTCCTTATCGCATAACTGTTCTATATTGCGTATTCTGAAATTGATTAACTTATGGACTTGTCCATACTTTCACTTACCCTGTTATCGTATGATTTATGATCTTTTTAGTATTTCTGCTTACTCTAATAATTCCTGATATTATTAGCGTTTTGCTTATTCAGACATTGTATGGTTTATGGACTGCCAGTTTTCGGTATTATATGATTATGGCATTGTATTGAATACTTGGCATTTACCTTGTGCACACTTACACCACCCTCTAAGCTTTCGATAAGCTTATGCACGATAGATGCGTGCAGGTGATGTTAGGTTGCAGCAGTGTTGAGCTTGGAGCGTGCAGTGGTCTTCTGGAGCTTGATTCTCTATTTATGTATTTCCTTTTCCGTATTGTATTCAAATGATTATATTAGTGGATATGTGATGACGATATTGCCGTTGTGAATTAGGTAATCTTGTGGTTATGCTTATTACTAGTTAAATGAATATTTCGAAAAAAAAAATCCTCCTTGTAGGATCATAGGATCGGAATCTGGCATATGAACGCTAGGAGCCGAGAATGGGGTACTACGGAGGCTGTCGACACCGGATTCGGTGATCGGGATTCTTATGAATCCGATTTCTGAATTTGGGGCGTGACAATAGCCTTTAGATCTTTCTGGATATTGAATGTAGAAATAACTTATGGTTCTAGGATCAAGCTTATTTTCATGCGGTTTATAAACTTTGGCCTCAGCAGGACAACCCTAAATATGTAGATATCGGAGACTCGATTTTCTCCCATTCTACAACTCAAAAGGAGTTTTGCTTACTACTTTACCGGAAACCTTTTTTAATATATGAACTACAGTTTTGATCGCATCACCCCACAGAGATTCTGGCAATGTCGAATTGCTGACCATGCTTCGCACCATATCCATAAGGGTGCGATTGCGTCTCTCAGTCACTCCATTCTACTCTGGAGTACCAGACATAGTGTATTAAGCGATAATGCCACAATCCTGCAAGTATTTAGCGAATGGCCCTAGATTGTGTCCTGATTCGTCATATCTGTCATAGTATTGAACACCACGGTCAAATCTGACAACTTTAATCCTCTTATCGAGTTGATTTTTAACTTCAGTCTTATAGATTTTAAAAGCATCCAGGGCGTCTGATTGCTCACTAATAAGGTATAGGTACCCGAAGTGAGAGTAGTCATCTATAAAGGTAATGAAATATTTGTAGCCACTGCATGAGGCTGTAGTGAATGGTCCACAGATATCTGTATGTATAACCTCTAATAGACCTATACTACTGATTGCACATTTCTTTCTTGTTTTAGTCTGTTTTCCTTTTATGCAATCAATGCATACTTTATAGTCAAAGAAGTCTAGAGAATGAAAAATTTCTTCTCGCACAAGCCTGTCTAATTTCTCACGAGATATATGGCATAGCCGCCTGTGCTACAACATGGAGGAATTCTCATAATTTAGTTTTCGCTTGGATCCCACTTTATTTCCATGCAAGGTATTAATATTATAGACATGAGAGGCAATCAATTGTTTACTAAAGAGCTGGTTCCAACTTTAATCGAATTAAAGTAAATACCAAAACTTTTATTTCTAAAGTGGAATGAATATCCCAACTTATCCAAATATGAAATTGAAACTAAATTACGCCTTATAGATGACACATAGAATGTATTTACTAAATTTAAAAAATTGACCAGACTTCAACTTAAACCTATAGACTCATATTGCCTCCACGTCAACCTTGACACCATTGCCTACGTATACTGAGCGTTCTGCATCAGTTGGTGGCCGGTCCTGTAGTAATTCCTCCATAAAAGTGCATATGTGAATAGTAGTTCCTGAATCTATCCACCAGGAATCCGCTGACATATCAGTTAGATTAGATTCAAAACAGACAAGAATAGAATGATTACCTTTCTTTATGAGTCATTCCTTATACTTTACGCAGTCTTTCTTTTAATGGCTCGACTTCTTGTAAAGGAAGCAAGTATCCCCTTTAGTCCGCTTGTGACTTGATCCATTCCTAAGTCAGTTTTCAACTGAAGAACTTAGAAGATTGTGAGGTCATAAAGATCCCTTGTTAGAACCATGTTTCCTCTTCTGTTTCCATTATGTCCAGGTACATATCCTGAAGTTACCGGATCAATGTTCTGACTGTTTTCAAAAGGTTTTGACGGTTCACAATTTTTTTTAAAGTAATCTCCAAATGTAACAATCTCAGAGCTATCTCTATAGACTCCTTTACTAAACATAATCAGATCCGGTTAAGATGGGAACTAAATCTAAAATATACTCACATTGACATATTGTTTTACATATAACAATTCATGAATAAAACTAAATATCAGGCAAAGTAAACCAATTCAGTTGTTAAGGGAGGCGACAACTGAATCATCCAGGATGACAATGGGCCCAACCATCTCATCCTGGTGAGAATCTGTTACATCATCATCATTCCTCCTGTGGCTGGTAATAATAATATGCTAGTGATTCTCCTGGACATGAAACTAAGTAATGTCAGTCATGTAAATCTGAGACACTCAACACCTGTGGGTGAGATGAGTCTTTCAGCTTTACATTACCAACAACATTTACTTCACCCGTTCACGTGTCTGCCAAATGATAATCGTCTGTGTTTCCGTTACCGTATGCATGAAAATGTGAACACAACTGTATGCAATCCACTTATCCCAATGTTACAAGTCTGTACTTGTAATATTTTCATCGATTGAGGTCACTATGGTGGCTAACACAACCAAATCTAAAACTACAAATATAGACTTAAGATTGCAATTATAATCCTGCCTCTCAATGGTTATAACTTAATTAGTCTGATACGGCCCACAAGATGGTCTAAATTAACTATCGAAAAATAGATGAACTTCAGAGAGAAACTGTCAGATATGTTTCGCTCTCTATGATCCAATGATTTACATAAGACCTTTCACGATGGATAAATGGTATGGAACGATCTACAAAATTGGATGCTTAGATCCTGACATTTGTGTCCATTAGATGGACATGTTAGATCTAACACTTGATGATAGTTCCTTACCCTAGCATCTGTCCATCTGGAGAATGTTCTAAACTACACACTCATTTTAATCTAAACCAATGACTCAGATCTGGTCAACGGATCCAAAATAGGCCCCTAAAAGAAAGCCCAGATCTGAAAAACTCATTTCAAGGTTTAGTAATGTGAATGAGTAGATCAGTGTCAGATGGATACAACAGATCCGATGAATAAGATGGTAGGTATATTTGCACTATTGTCCACCTCAATGTACCAACATTATATGCTCACAACCTTATCTTATTTACAGTCTTTCAATACGACCCAAACGGTGACCAGATACAAGGCCTAGGTGCAGCTGGGCCGTATCCAGCTTAGGCACCAAGAGAAAACAGATCCCAACACACGGGTCCATGAGGTGGACCTGAATAGGTAGAAATCGGTTCCGCTAACCCGACCGGGAGAAATCCCTGATTTTTTTTCTCAGCAGGGTATTACGCCCTAGCCTCTTTACAAGCCTCCCCCCGAATATTTCTCACTATAAGAGATAGAGAGAGAGAGGGAGAGAGAAAGAGGGCAAGCTGCTCTCCCTGTCTGCAACGGGATCGAGATCCTCTCAACTGCTAGATTTCTCGCAGTCATAGCAACCGTCAATGGCGTCGGAAACAGTGGTTGCGGCAGTAACTGCTGCTGTCATTGATGAATGTGGAAGTTCAAGACGCTGGTAACGGCTTCGGAAAGAGGAAGAAAGGAAGTAGTGAGCCATCACCATCGTCTGTATATGCGAGGTTCGTTAATGGCCGCCCGTCCACCAGATCAAGGGAAGACAACACAGGTTTGGGGAAAGGGAAAACCTGGATGTGCAATAGAATGGGTATGGAAACCCTGATCCGGGAATGGATTTGTAATCCCCAGTTAATCACTGGATTTGGGGATCTGGATTCAAAATTCCTAATTTTTACTTATTTGGGAATTTCGAATTGAAAATCCTTTATTAGTCTCTTTGGGATTCGAAAGTTCCCTAATTTGCATCTGGATTTAGGGTTAAACCGGAATTCCCTAAATTCTAGATCTGAGATTTGAAGTCCCTAATCTTTCTCATGTCTGAACTCAGGGAAATATCTCTAACTCTGGATTCTGTATTTGGGATTCAAATCCCTAATTACTGGATTAAAATCCCCAATCGGATGTCTGTATTTAGGGGTTCTAATCTAAAATCCCTAATTTAACTGGATTTAGGGATTCGAAATCGAATCCCTAATAATCTGTTGAATACAGGGATTCTAAATCCCTAATCTTAGCTAGATTTTGGGATTATGAGACTGAAATCCCCAATATTGGATTTAGGATTAAAATCCCTAAAATATTAATACAGCTTCGAATTTGGGAAGAAATAAACCTTGGGTTTTGAATCTGAAATCCCTAATACGAACCTAAATATGAAAATTAGATGAATCTGATCATCCATACCTTTGCACAGTGTCTCTGATACCAACTGTGGGACTTAATCTATATGCGGAATAGGCCCACGGATCTGTCTGTGCATGGTACATGGCGATCAGGGGTTTAGATAGCGTACCTAGATTAGATGCCGCCATGAAAGCCGGATAAGAATACCAGAAATTCCGATAGAGCTGGAATCTTCCTCTCCTTCCACCCTTTCTGCAAAACTATAGATGGAACTAGACTTCTACCGCGTGGTGGTGGATCGGGGACCCAGCTCTCCTTTATAGAGACTGTGGAGAGGGAGTTTGAAACCCATCAAAACTCTCCCTCCCTTGCTCCACATTGTAGTATCCCAGTTCAACTCAAACTGCTATCTGCGTAAGGCAGTTATAGCATTCCAGCCCTAATACGCAGAGTTGCGCAGAGTATCACCTGAAGTGGGGCCCACTGGTCTACTCAATCATCTAGTCCAACTGTATGACAATGCAGACCGTTGATCAGGGAGGCCCACTAAATAGAGTTCTTACAACCAGCTGATTTGTGTGCATTTATTTAAGGGTCACAATGAAGAATAGCTAATAATTAGGACTGAAAGTCTGTGGGTTAGGTTGGTGTTCAACCCTATCTCAACCCAAGGTTCTTATACTTCAACCCTAGCTCAATCCAACCCAAGCTTAACCCAAGTGTGCTCGGTCGGATTGATCAGGTGGATGCATGCTAATATTTTTATTATTTCATTAGTTTATTATATTTCAATATGCATATTAGTTTTCGTACCTATGATTTTATTAATTATATATGTAATTATTTATCATAAAAAACTTTATTTTTTTCTAAACAATCAAGCTAAATAGGACAACTACTCATTTAAAAGTTGTGTTGTGTAGCACACCTTTTATTTGGAAGAGAAATCTTGCATATCTTGGTAGCTTGAGTCATCGTAAATGGGTGTGGACCAATGGGACCCAACGTCATTAGAATATTTTATGCCTTTAACACAGATAATCCACACTCAATTATAATTTATAAGTAATTTATATATATCGATCAAGTTTGGGTTAGGTCAGGCAACCTGAGCCCAACTCAATATAGCCCAAGCTCGAGACCAAACCCGATACATCCCGTCCAAGACCAACCTAATGTCGAGACGATCACGGGCCGATCGGGTTGAACCCACCTCACTTTTAGCCCTGCTAGTACTCTTAATTCAGGAACAAAAAATAAAATAAAATTTGCCCTTCAGTCTGTATTCCTAGGAGTTGTAACTTGTTTGTAGTGGGTCCCATAGTCGGCACAGTTTACTTTTGTACCCTTTATCAAATAACTTCCCTATTAAGATCACACATGTGGTAAACCAATGATCATGTTGTAAGACTTCTATTACGTGGGTCACATACGATCGTCAACTTTAATATTATTCATATTATGAAAATTCAGTAGATCCTACTATAGATAGGATTAATGCATGTATGTTTAGAGTGAAATACTTGGACTGTGGTTCCTACATAATTATTAAATATAAAACTTCGTTAGAAGAGTACAATGGATAAGTTTCTCCAACTCTTTTTTTACTATAAATATAAATTTTAGCACATGCATCTATATAATAGAAAATTCTAATCCCATTGAGAGATTTTCAGAAAAATATAAGATGTGAAAACTACAAAATATAAGATGTGAAAAATACTTTCTTTTTTTTTTTAATAATGAGAATATCTTTTCTCTAAAATATGCACATAAGATTTCAATTTATACTCATTTAATATTCCAATTTGATTTATTACCATTATTAATGCACAAGCATTTATTTTATTCTGTTATCAGTTTACACATTTAACCTTGTGGTATGAAGTAGGGTCCACTTGATCGAAATTCACATTGAAGACCAACAAGAGCTGGGCCCACACTTGTTAGACCTTGACCCGGTGGCAATGCGGTTCACCTACAGCTAAGGTTTGATGCGGGTGTTTGTCGAGGCTGTATACTTTTGAAATGGAATTCCCTTCTTACGTCGCAAGTTTCTATTTTTTGCGAGTTGGTTTCAACCCAGTCAAAGTAATTTAATATTTTCATTTTAATTATTATTATTGTCATTATTGGAGGTAAGTTATGTTATAAGTTTGAAATTCAATCAAAATATTACTATGCTACGGCTATACGTACTAGAGTTTTGATCGTTCCATACGTGTGTGGGGCCTGCATATCCGTACATACAAGTGGCGACGTGTGCAGGGTCTGAGCTTTCTGTCAGGTGGGCCACACTGTTTAGATTCATAAACGAAAAAATCAGGACATTTCACAGCTCGGGCGAACCACTGTATAGTTTTTACATTGTGGCCCACTTGAGTGAAACACCCTGACTTTTTAATATGACCACTGAATTTGAATAATTGTTACACAGTCCCTGTTATTCTCGACCAATTTGGTTTTCTGATTATAAGTCATCCACCATCGAATGTGTTGAATGAACGGCTCAGATCTTGTTCAGGTGGAACATGTACGGTAAACCACATGGAACGACGTGACATCGCAGATGTGACGAATCCACTGCCGTAGCTTATTCTGCAAGATACTCCCTCACCTTCATGAGAGTCTAATCAAGAGAAATAGTAACCGGACGCGGGTTGCGTACTGACAGCGGCAGTAACGAGGTAGCTACTCGCAGTGCTACGTGGGCCCGGCATGATATATATATATATATATATATTTATTTATTTCATCCAAACCGTTCATATATTTTTTCAAATCATTACAGAGCTTAAACTCAAAAATGAGAAGATCCAAATCTTGAGTCGAACACACCGCAAGAAAACAATTTCTATTGAATTTCCACCGTTAAAAACTTCCTAAGGCTCACTGTAAAGTTTATATGTCATCCAAACTGTTGATTAGATCACGCACGCATGGATGAAGAGAAAACACAAATATAGCTTAATTCAAAACTTTTATGGTTCCTAAGAAGTTTTTAACGATGAGTGTTGAATCATGGTGTGGTCCACATCAGACTTTGATCTGCCTCGTTTTTGGTCTCATGCTATAAACTAGTCTTAAAAAATTGATGAAAGGAGAAGATAGGATACATACATCATGATGGGCCCCACAGAGCACTATCAGTAAACAAATTTCAACTGACGCTGTCAGTACGCAATCCACGTCCTAAGTAACCCATTTAGTTGGACCGATAAGGTCAGGGCATGCGAACCGAACCAACCCTTTCAACGTTGGAAATTCAAACTGCCTAATCAGGTGAATTGAAATCCACGAGGACCTAGGTCAAGATAAAAAGTATATGAAACTTCCTTGTATTTTGAGGACGGCTTAATCCCTTTTGACTTATTCTAACTGTAAGGATAAGCTTCCCTCTTTACTCTGCATGATGATCCACCATTTTTCTTGAAGAGAGATGCATTGTAAGTTATATAGTGCTATTAGTTGTATCAGTTAACCTGTGCACTTCAATCAATGGATCTGAACCGTCAATTAAGTCCATATCCCGTTTTACGGCCCATCATGCTAAATATGTAATTGATCATTGTAAATTAGCCGTCCTTTTTCCAAGCTATGGATTGGATGTTTACGATTGCCTAACAAAAGTGGTTCTTTAGAATTGTAACTAATCCCTGATGGTCCTTAACTAGCAGATGGATTAAATTGGTGATTGGTTCTATTCTTGTAAACAATATTGACCGTCTATATTGAAGGACACTGATCAAATGGTTAATATGTATCGGATGCATGTGACATTTGCATGGTGGCCCGTGGAATATGTGTTGGACCCAATGAATAGTTTAGATGAATGGATTGGACTTGCTAATTGTCTCAATGCAACTAGGAGCACTGTAACTTATACAGTGCTCTTAGAGCACGGGAGCATTTCTTTCTTGAAAGAGGGATTATATGGTACGTTGCTGTTATCCTGCCACGATATACATGTTTTTTCAATTATGATAATCGAAGCCCGTTATTTGGAAATCCAGACCGTTGATCATTTTATTCCCATCGTTGATGGAGAATTTTTAAAATTTTCCCAGGTTTAAACATCCCGAAAAATCAGACACAAGACCATTTTAAGTTGAATGTGGACCGTTGCTATATTTATCTTCTTAACTATCTATCTATTGACGACAAATCAAAGCGTCGAGAGTGTCCTATAAGGGAAATCTTTGAGACATGGTCCATCCACGCTGATGAACAAGATAACAATAACGATCTGCCCCACGTGTCAGTGGTGCGGAACCGTACCTGATGGGCAAGGAAGCGACCAAAGCATCATGTAATTCGCTTCCTTGAAGCATGTTGATGTCACGGCTTGCCTCAGACGACGTGACTTCAAACATTTGCCCAGAAAATGCAGTAGGCAATTTACAACACGGACCGTGTGGAAAACCTACAACCACCGACTCCCATGGTGGCAGGACCCTGTGTGGGGACCACCAGACTGTGTTTTATCCACGCCGTCCAACCTTTTTTCCAACTCATTTTAAGGTCATTAGCCCAAAATTGAAGCACATCCAAAACACAAGTGCACCGCACCACATGAAACAATTGAGATAATGATACCCACCGTTGAAACCTTTTTAAGGCCTGCATTGATGTTTATTTGTCATCCAATCCAACCTGTTGATATGGTTATGCAGAGGGCAACGGAAGGGAAAAGACTAATACCAGCTTGATCCAAAAACTTCTATGATTCCTGTGAAGTTTTTAATAATATGCATTCAATTTCTAAAGTTTCTTATTATGTGGTCCACATAAGATTTAGATAACTTTAATTTTGAGCTCATGGATTAAAATGAGCTGACAAAATGGATGAACGGCGTGGATAAAACACATACATCACAGTGGGTCCCAAAGAATCACTCCACCACCGTGTAAACGTGTAATCTGCCCCTGGTTATTTAGACTGTCCATCATTCTACAATCAAGTCATTTCAGATCGTGCAAATTCTAGGGCAACCGTGGCTTCTTCCTTTTTGTGAATTTCATCTATAAGCGGCCACCCTTCGTGCTCTTCTATGGATGTAAATGTGTGCCAAGTGCGTGAAGATAATTTGTCACATTTAGGTAAACCTGTGGTGAACTCACAATGCATGCTTTACATGTTTTGCTGGACTAACCGTCCAGGAGTACGGTGCCCACCGTCACGCAATTTCGATTTAAGAGCACGATAAGAAATCTTTATTGATTGGATGATTTGTTTATGGGATAAATTTGAAATATTAAAAAGTAAAGTTGGATGGTCCATATTTACTATCATTATCAATAGATATATTTACTATCGTCGTCAATAGATGGAAAATAAAGGAAAAGAAAAGAAAGTATAATAATTTCTTAGGGGATGAATACGATATATATAGCATTATTCAAATATCCATAAGGGTGTTGTGTGAATAAACATTTGGAATCTTGCATGTATATCATTTACATAGTTTATCTTATTTCTAATATGTAAAAAATTGATTGTGTAAAAATCGGTAATAATAATAGGTGAAATCTTCCATTTTCTATTGAAACCAAACATTTGGAAATGTCTCATCAAAAAGGAAGAAAAAAAAAAAGGTTCATTTTTTTCTATTTTTCTTTGTTTTACTTCCATCAAATGTGTCATAAACCAATAATGAAATCATGAACTATTTAATTCATTATCTAAGATAAAATCCAAGGTGAAAAGTCAGTGCTTGTAGGACTTATTTGGTTTTCCAATTATAATGATAATTGGCTATAAATCGATAATAATTGCTTGCCTACGTAATTATGTGGTAACATGATTAACATTTGACTACAATAATTTCATTATATCATTATTTGTTTTATAGGGTGCTGTTATAAAACTATAAAAATAATAATTTTATAATAAAAAAATGTATAGATTACAATTTGATTTACCCAATTATGGACTAGGATTCTGTAGTGACCCCTTTGATACTGAGTTTGGTACTAATTGGAACTCTATGGTAAGTGTTTTATCCATGTCATTCACCCATTCTTATATCTCACTTTATAATATCATCCTAGAAATAAAGAAGATCCAGAGCTCAAGTGAGCTATACCATAGAAAATAATAAAGATTGAATGCGATTGAATACCTATTGTTGAAAACTTTTCCTAGGGCATAGTTCTAAATTAAGTTGATTTTTATGTTTTCTCTTCATTAAAGCTTATGCGACTTAATGAGCATGTTAGATGGCAAATAAATGATATGATAGGCCTTAAAAAGGTTTCAAAGATGAGCATCTCTAACCCCAGTACATCCTGTGGTGTGGCTCACAACCTATTTGATTTCAATTTTTATGTCATATTTCTCTCTTAAACAAACACACAAAAATAATAATAATAGTTCATTAACTTTAAATTATATCATAAATTGAAAAACTAACATAGTAGGGGTATACGGTTCTGTAACACCCTGAGTTTTAAGGGGCCATATAGGAACTCGACCCCCAAATTTTCAACTGTCGCTTATATTCTAATTATGATGATTTGTACATAAAACAGTTTAAATGAGCAATAAAAGAATCAGCTGGAACATAAACCACAAACACAACTAATTTACTGAAATAAATGCGACTAAGAAATACAAGCCAATAGAAATATCAAATAGATCACATAAGGCGTCACCTAAAAATTTATAAAATAAATGTACAAAAGAAATGGTGCGCTAGATCCACAGCTCAACAACCCATAATCAACCTGCACAGTCTACGGTGATCCACCTATAAGCTGGAAGTAAGAAGCTACTCTTTCTCATCCATGCTCACCCCGCTCAGCTTGTCGAGCTCCGCCTCACCTGTATCTAATGACGTATCTGGTTGGTGTTTTAAAACACTGTCATAGAGTGAGAGTGAGTAGCTAACTTAATAGGTGTAATTAGCCATTAGTTATATCAAATAACAATTTCATAATAAATTTAATGAAAAGCATAAATTCACACATCTCTAACTAATCTTGTTAAGTGCATATACTTGAATTATGGTATGATACATCACCTCACCCACAACACTCCCTCAACCGACTTCTTCTCACGGTCGCGCATGACCAACACTCACTTATTGCGACCTCAACTGTCGAATCACTAAATCCTAGCTAATGCGATGCATGAATAATGTATTAGCTGAGTATTTAGTTAATTTCGTTCATCTAGAAGGTTGAGAAAACTGGTACACCCCGACAATATCAATGCCCTCATTCATTTACGAGGCTAATACCCATCAACGTGCTAGGTCAAAATTCCGCGATCATTGATCCCATCGAAGTCCCCACGCCTGATTGCAAGTACATGAGGAGTGCTAGGAAGTGATATCGCTCGCGATCACTACAGGAAGGCTCGTCGCCCTAGCGTAGGCCGACACTCGGACATAGTGTCTCATTCCACCATGTCCGACTCATGAGACTGTAAATTAATTTCTAACTGTTGTCAGTGGGCGAGAGGTGTTCCAGGTTCCAAACAGGCATGAGTAAATATAATTAATAAACACGGTTGGTCAGTTGGTGAACCCAACCGCCCAAACTTAAGCGAGCACGTATCGCACGACATTGGGTGAAAGCAACCCATGTAGTCCTATTACTGTCATACATACGATTTCACCCAAATTGATCAATCTAGTCTTGGGACGGCCCAACCGATAGGGTTGCCCTCGTAATTTATGGTTCCTGACCAACCTAAACAAAATGGCTTCAATTCTTAACATATTAAGATGGTCATGATTTCTCATTAAATATTCATAGAATATAATACATAAGCAGTTAAGATATAATTTTTAGAATAAAACAATGAATACAAACTACCCTTAGCAGTAAAAAATAGACACACATGTACATGGAAGTAGATTTTTTTCTAAGAGACCAAAATTTCATATGTCATTCACAATGCAGAAAATGCAGACATACAAAAGTATATAAAATCATGCTGAAAATTAAATGCAAGGGTGAACACGCAACAAAATTCACAAGCTTAAACACCATTTCAGATTGATCAAACATCAATTTATCTTTTACACATCAAACAGGTTTCTAGATAGAATCTCCTAAAATCTACACATGCATATCAATCTAGCATCCAAAATCATTAAGTTCATCCTAAAATTGGTAATTTGTCACCTAAGGATAATAGTCCGCACCTTATAGCGAACTGCTCGATTCACAGCGCCTGTAGGATTAGGGTGTCAGAAAATCATTGTTAAAATGCCTAAATAAACATACAAACTTGTAAGAATTGAAAGGAATTATACATAAGACCTAAACCTACAAACATAACTCAATACTTATTTTCAATCGTCACTGAATCGACACCAATGAAGGACAATGTCGCTATAGAGAAAATAAGAGGCTGAAGGTGCATAAATCGAGGAGATGAGAGGGTGAAGGTGCACAAACCCTCATACTTCCAAGCTCTCCCTCTCTCTTTCTCCTCTTTTCTCCTCTTTCTCTTCTCCCTTTTTCCCTTTCTTTTTTCTAAGGTAAATTTGTATGGGGAGAGGGATGCCCAAATGAAACCCTTATATAGTGATAGATTTGGTGTAAATGGCCCCAACGGCTAGGTTTTTGTCATGCTAGCCATATGGGAGGGTCTTTCTAACCTCTAGGGCCCACTATGGGGCGTACATATTAATATGCACTGTAAGATAGTTAGCCCTAACGATGATCTACGTATGGAAATGATCGGTCCACCATTTGGATGCGCTGATCAACAGATATAATTAGAAGTCCATTTAACGGTCATCGATGGTCGATCAGGGCTGCGGTTATATGGATATGAGTACAAAAATATTCTTACTCCGTGTGTGAAGTTTGATCATAAACCGACGGTTCGAAATCCTCAACTTTGTATAAAAGTGGATGACCTAATTTACTTAAGTTTTAGCTTCTTCCTTTAGAATATTTGCACTTCTCATGCACTCGTACATTAGCTCAAGTTGAGTAGTTATATACAGTATATAGGTTTGACTCCCGCGATGGACATTGAGTCCAGTAAGAAGGACATTATTCTATAGTATTGGAACTAGTGGCCCATCAACGAGCGGTTTAGAACTTGTTCAGAAAAACGGAACATTTCTTTAATAAATTAGGTATTGAGATTTTTCGTGGGTAATGATTAGGATTTGAATTAACTGTATTTATAGTATGGCATATTTATAGTTAGTGAAAGTGGAGATTTGGTCATGATTACTCTAAAGCATTGGTTTTAGGCTAAAAGATTAACATGGTTGATTTGGTATATTAGTTAAGATTCGAGCCTTAACCGACTCGGCTTTAGTTAGATCTTTAATTTAGTTATGATTTTCTTCATTAATCAGTGATAGGTCAATTAAATTTAGGCTCTTTGTGAGCAAATCATGTGGCCAAATTCGGTGTTTAAGTGATCGGGCAGATTCGTTAGCTTCTTACGGTTGATTAATCGAACTCGTGCGAGTCTTTACTAGTACCACTCGTATATAAACTAATAATGAGTACTAATGGACAATAAGTGATAATATAAGTTAAGTATATTTTTAAAAAAATTTTAAAAAATTTGAAAATCCAAAACAGTGAAAATTTAAGACATTACAGATACACTCTTGGAACCCTAACTAATATAAAATTTATAAGATAAAGATAGGAAGAGCATATTAATTGAGTACAATATATTAAATGTGAAATGATGGGCCTGACCTTTATGATCAACTGATATAAAATATTGATAACTGTACAATCAACTGGGGCGCATCATGGAAATTAATGCACAACTGATGCTAAGACTCAATGTGCTGGTGTGACCTACTCAATAAATTGATCAGCCTACTTTTGATTCAGACAATCTTCATTTATTGGATCATCTCTTGCATGGATCGCAGATTAAAGGCCTGAAAGATGTTTTGTAGGGGAATCCAAGGCATTCTCCACGTAAGCATTTTTCACAATGCTTGCAAATTCTAATAAATATCAAATCCCAAAAATTTTCAATATATTTTCTTGGCACGTGAGCCAAACGCACCCTAAAATACTTTTAAAAGCGAGACTTCTCGTAAGAACAGGGGGCAGGGGAGCAGAATAGGTGTTGCCGGGATAACACCTTACTAGGGGTGTTATCAGTACCGCGGGGCCCACCTTGATAAAATTTCATATATCCGTGCTGTCCATCCATTTTTCCAACCCATTTTAGGACATAGCCTAAAAAATTAAGCGGATCCAAATCTCAGATGGATCGTACCATGGAAACAATGGTGAATGAACACCCACCATTAAAAACTTACTAAGGCCCTATCTTAGTGTTTATTTGCCATCCAATCCATTGAAAAAGGTCAAACAGACCTGGATGTAAGGAAAATATAAAGATCTGCATGATCCGAAACATTTGTTAACCATTAATGGTCATTCGCCACTTATTTTCGGTTTTGTGGTCCATCTGAGATTTGAATCTCCTTAAATATTGGGATCACCTACTAAAATGAGCTAAAGAAACGGATAGACAGCGTGGATATACAACATATTCATTAAAGCAGGCCCTATACAGTAAGGGAATACTCAATAAAATGTTACCCGTGTAGCACCTAACCCGCTACCAGCTGGCAGTTGGTCAAAATGTGTGGGCCCCACTGTATGTGTCTACTGAGTCTGCCTCCACCGCCGTAGAAAGAAGGACAACGGCAGTGCACCCAATGCCACCGTACAAGCGCGTACAAGACTAGAAAGTCTGTAAAACGGCAAAAAACTGCATGGTGTGTCGGAAAGTATTCCAGCGTCCCACCGTCACCCTTTCACGAGGGAAGCTAGGTATTTCATGGCACGCGCGACAACGTGTGAGAGATCAGTACCATTCATCAGGTAGGATTCACTGTAAACTTGATCTGAGTTGAAAATCAGATCGGTAAATACATGGCCGTACTTTAGCAATTGTCAATGTATATTGAAGATGCATGACCTTGAGGGCGTGTTTGGCCAGTTGCATTGGGAAGCATTAGGAGGAATGGGATTCCAAAAACATAATTATTACCCATGACAGGGGTTGTTCCCTCAGACCGTGGGATAAACTTAATTCCCTACTTTATTTATAATACAGTGGTGCATTGAAAGGATATACCCACCATCATTTAAAACAATGAGAATAACATACATAAGTTATATTTAAACCGTTAATTTATTTTGTAATCTTATTTTATAGTATTTGCTTAAAAATGAGGCAGATCTAAAACTTATATGGCCTCCAAGAAGTTTTCAATGGTAAGTATTTAATCCCCATTGCTTTCTATGATGGGGTCCACTTGTGCTTTAGATCTATCTGATTTTTTGGCCCATGCTCTAAAATGATCTCAAAAAATGAGTGGACGGTATGGATATAGGCCACACATCATGTTGGGACCTACACAACTTACTATAATTGAATGAAATCGGCACAGGACCCAATATGATTCCACGTAACCTAATTTCACTCTTACCAAACATGAAGTGGAATTGGCACACAACCAGATGCAATTCCATCCCACCTAAGCCCGTCTAATCCAGCCAGCCAAACACGCCCTGAGTGGATTGGCTTGATGACCATGCCTACCGCGCATACGAAGTTCCCGTAGCTGGAAGCTATTTGGGCCCACTGCAATTCCTGTGTAACATCCACTCCGTCCATCAGTTTCCTATGCACATTTTAGGAGGTGAGCCCAATAACGAAACTCGAGTGAGCTATGCAAAAGCAAACCGTGGAGATAGAACGACCACCGTAGAAACCTCCAGTGGGCCCACAGAAGTTCTTGATCAGATGATATTTGTGTTTTCAGTTAATCCCAGTGGGAATAACCTTATGAACGGTTTGGATGGCATATAAACATCATGATGGGCCCAGGATGGTTTGGCCGGTTGGCATTACCATTCCCATTGTTTCTTGCTGTGTGGTCCATTTGACTTTTGGATCTACCTCATCTATGGGAGCCGAAAAGATTGATGGACGGATTAGATGTCACACGAATATTTCCTTGGGTCGCACGTAGCTTCTATCTACACCTGTTCGCGGCGTGCCAGCGAAGCCCCAAGCAAATCAACGCAAGTGAGCGAATATGACTCTTCAAGTCCCGTGTAGATTATCCATACGCACACAAATATCCACTCTTTGCTTGTCACGCATGTATTACAATCCATACCGTTCAAACATTGGGCCCACTTTTGGATAATTTACTCAAGACAAATTATTTTGAGCTTACCTTTCCTCGATAGATATTTGTTTGTTGAATTTAGACCATTGATAATTTCCAGTTTCGATTGTCCATTCTTTCTACAGAAATGACGCAATTACGTTTGGATTAGACTGATCCCAAAGTGGACCTACATTCGGACGAGCAAGATCGAGATACACATGCGTAGGTGCATATGTATTGAGTATTATGCATTGCCGGAGCAAGTATACGTGTATGTGTGTTTGTGCGTATGAAACGACTGGTCTGATAATTAAATTACTCATCTTTAAAAAAAATAAAAATGAGAATACTTAAATACATGATACCGTGGGATACGGACGCGGGTTTCCCAAAAGTTCCTGCCTGCGATGTTACGTGGGACCCATTGCGATGTTGGTTAGAAAGTCACCCGTTTATCCACTTTTACAAGATAATTGTAAGACACTTCGGGCCTGTTTGGCCGGGCAGATCCCATGGTATTAGGAGGGATGGGATCAATTTTAAGGTAATGATATTGGTGTCAGTGGATTGTCTTAAGATCCATGGGATTGTTTATATCCCGGGACAAGTTCATTGGGTCTATTTGGCATGCCCCACGTATCCTAGGATTTTACCTTCCAATCCATTCAACCAAGGGATAGGATCGATTTTAAGGTAACGATGATGATGTCAGTGGATTGTCTCAAGATCCATGGGATGGCTTATATCCCGGGACAAGTTCACCGGATCTGCTTGGCCAGTCATGCCTATCCAAGGATATTGCCGATCCCATTCCTCCTAATATCGTGAGATTTTCCTGGCCAAACAGGCTCTTATATGTTTACAAAAACTTAGTATCAAGCTAAGTTTTTTGTGATTTAGTTTCATCCCTTTATAATGGCGTTATAAATGATTTGGATGGCATAAAAACATTAAGTAGAGCCTAATAAAGTTTCAATGGTAAAAACTTTCTCCAATTTTTCTTGTAATATGGCTTACTTGAGTTTTAGACATGCATTATTTTTTATTCTCATAACTCAAAATGATCTCACAAGACAAATAAACAGGGTAGTTTTCTCCTAAATGCATCCCAGCGAGGCACCTCCCTGGAATGACTTTAGCAGTAAACCCGCGTACGAGGATACAAAGCGGATTGCGTCCACTCTCGACCTGCCCGGACAATAATCATTCCTGACAGAGCTATTTAACGCATTGAGTTTTTAATCATTTTAAGGTATAAAAAGATGTTGACTAAATTAACAAAGGGAAACAGCAGCAATAATGATTCCACTTTTGAAACCTTCCAACGGGTCACGTTAATATTTATTTGCTATCCAGTTCATCAAGTCATATAGACCTCGTTGCAGGGAAAACACAAATATATGTTCTTTTTAAATTTTTTATTTGCCTCATGCTTATCTTAAAATGATACGGAAAAATGGATGGACGGCCTCCCAAAAGCCTTGCTTGGATGGATTATTGCAGGGAGGATGCAGGGATCCACTTCCGATGAGAGGCATTTGGAAATTAATTACTGTGAAATTACATGCATTTAAGTAATTCAAACAAAACCGTCCAAATTATACACAATAATCTTCCAAGTATCATGAACTAAATTTACATTTATTTCGTAGTCCAAATGTTAGATTGATGGGATATTTACTGGAAGGTTAAAATTAAAAAATTCCATATTCTAACTATAAAAGAAAGTGTACACCAATCAAATTAAGGTTGGCACCTTTCCATCAATTTAATATTTATAATGTAACATAGGAGAGTGGGTTCCAAAATTTACTGGGTTTAATTTGAGTTAATGTACGCGCCT
This sequence comes from Magnolia kwangsiensis, assembly GCA_037074715.1. Taxonomy (NCBI): domain Eukaryota; kingdom Viridiplantae; phylum Streptophyta; class Magnoliopsida; order Magnoliales; family Magnoliaceae; genus Magnolia; species Magnolia kwangsiensis. Next base: position 12,302,490 of record CM073571.1, read on the forward strand.
GTTTTCCATTTCTAAGTGCTGACGAAACAGTGACAGAATCAAATGTCTCCCATGAAAAAAAAATAAAAATAAAAATCCACCCATTGCACTATATGGACCCGTCGTGGTGTATGTGTACTAACCACACTGTCCATCCCTTACACCAGCTCATTTAAGGCCATGAGCTCAAAATTGAAGCATATCACAAGCTTAAGTAGAGCAGGTAGAGCACACTATAGGAAAAAGTGAGGATAAGAATAATAACGTCCACTGTTAAAATCATATTTAAGCCATGGTGATCTTTATTTACCATCCAATCTATTCATAAATTTACACGGTCATTAATAAAGGGAAACTCAAACATGAGCTTGTTCCAAAACTTTTGTAACATCTAAAAATTTTTGAACAAAGGAATTTAGTTACCATTGTCACCTGTGGTGTGGTCCACTTGAGCCTTAATGTGATTTAATTATGTACACATCCCCTAAAATGAGCTAAAACAATAGATAGATGACATGATTAAGAGACATCCATCACGGTGGGCCCATAGAGTTTACTCGGTACGGGATCCGCGTTCTAAAGAAATATATAATCCCACCTTTACATGGTACGGTAGCACGCACATGCAATACACGTGGTGTACCTATCCGGGACGCGGATTGCCTACTGACGCAGGTGGATAATGGGCAGTGATGTATGAGCCCCGTTATGATATATGTATTTTTTCTAGTCGTCCAGCTATTTTTTCACAAATTATATAAGGGTATGTCCCCAAAAATGATATTTAATCTCAAGTAAACGAGACCACGAGAAAAACATCGGTGATTGGATGCACACCATTAAAAACTTTTAGAGGTCAATCCTTAAAAACTTCCTAAGGACCCTTGTAATCTTTATTTGCCGTCCAACCTGATTAGTTTAAACAGACCTAGGTGAAGGGAAAACACAATTATCAACTTAATCTAAAACTTTTGTAGCCCGCGAACTTTTCAACTGGGATCATTCAATCACCACTGTTTCGTATGGTGTGGTCCACATGAGATTTGGATCTGCCTGGTTTATTAGATCATACACTGAAATGATCTGAATAAATGAATGAATGGCGTGGATAAAGCACATGTATCGTTGTAGGCCAACAGAGAACCATCAAGTATCTACCGGCACCGTCCGTAGGCCATACGCTCAACATATCCGTCAATCACACACGTATTGTTAACGTGCGCATGAGGCTTATCCAACACGAGCCCGGTTCATCCATACACGCGTAAGCAATGACTCTACACGTGAAGAATTTACTTCCATCCATACCATCCAATTCATGAGTCTCTTTGGAATTGGCACGTCCAACAAAACGAGATTGATCACGTAAGCACAACCTTCATCTTATGGCATTCATGTATTCATTGTGGAGTTTATCCTGTTTAATATTAATCGTCCATTTATGGCCATAAATCAGATGTTTATAATTATCCTTCCCATGTGATCTTGTGGCTATCGTAAGCCAGTAACCGATCCAGTGATTTGGATGGCTCAGATCGAGGTAATAAGTGACACGTGTCCATACATCATACAAGTAAATGCATTGAAGTCAACCACGGACGCTACTTTCGGTTGTACCGTATTGGAAAAAAATAATACAAAGACCTTGTTCGGTGTGGGCACTGCATCGTCAGGCCCAACTGTCTGTTCAGATCCCCAGTACTGTTGACTGTACGAAAGTCACCGCATACCCACGTGTCCCAACTTTTCGATAGGCACGTGTCGTGCCTAGCTGGATGACGGTCTGTAGACCGGCAGCCCACCAACATGTACAAAGAAGATCGCCGTTGGCTTCGTTTTTTCAACGGCTAACCTACAAAAAGTACGCTACGATTTATTAAATTTTGCTCGATTACGCTTTTGGAAATAATAAGGATGATTTCCTTTTGGATCTTCCTCCACGTGTGAGAGATCCGAGCCTTTCATCGGGTGGGCCTTCCATTATAGCTGATGGCTCAAAACACAGGCCAGTCCTGTCATTAGGTAAGACAACCTTGATTGTGGATCGTATGTCAGTCATTTTTACCATCCGTGTTTGTGGTGTACGTGTTGTCTATGATTTGACTGACCGGGCCTTTTTCTGGGCAACGGTGTATGGACAGTAGGGCCCACCATATGGACGGCCGGATATTCAAACACGCATAAAATTACGGAAGTGGCACGTCACTTTATCTGAAGTCTTTCAAAAGTATCGGTTTGGTTGTGCGCGGGACCCACTTAGTTTTAACCGCGAAGCACCGAATGTTCGGGATCTCATCCATGCTGCCGCATCACCGGACTCGGATTCGGTATTGACCCCTCCAGTACTGACGTAGGTTGTGTTTGGTGGTGTGTGGACCCCACCACGATGGATGTCTTTTATACATTCAGTCCGTTCAAGTAGGTCTTGTTTTGGTGATGTGTGGGCCTACCATGATGAATGTGTTTTATCCACTATGTCCGTTTATTTTTACACCTATATTAGAGCATGATCCAAAAAAATGAGGCAGATCCAAACAGAACACACCACTGCCTCGCGTAGTGATTGGGCACTACCATCCGTTAAAAACTTCATGGGCCCACTGTAACGTTTATTTGCCTCTAACTGAGCCCGGAAAGCGGATTAAGTGAGACTCTGGCCTCACCCAAGACGCTGTAGCCCTTACTGTGGAGTTACTGTGTGGCCCACGTTAGATGTATGCATTATGTATACGTGCAGTCCATCAATTATTACATATCATTTTAGGGCATCGTTCCAAGAAATGAAATAGATCCAATTATCAGATGGACCCTACCATAAGAAACGGTAGTGATTGACCATTAATGGGCCACAAAAGCTCTGGATCATATCCTTTTTTTTCCTTTCACCCATACTTATGTTACCTTATCAACAAATTGGATGATAAATAAACACCACGGAATCATTAAGGTGTATGCTAAGAAGTTTTTAACATTGGTATGATGGCCAATCACCTTTGTTTCTTATGATATGGCATATCTCTGCTTCATTTTCAGAACAATAACCATTAATGAAACAGAAAAAACATAGAAGGCTAGACAACATAGATACATAGTAGATGCATCAAGGTGAGCCCCACATAACACTTTGGTTAGGGCTGCCCCATCTTGGGTGAAGCACCACAGTAAGGGCCGCCTCATCTTAAAGTTATATATATATATATTATAACACACACCTCACACACTCACACTAGTGAAATTTCATTACCTTTGGGCACTCAAACCCTTGAACGGGAGTTGAAACTCCTGGGAGTCTACTACCCAGGCAAGAGCAAGGACCCAAGGGCTGCCCCATCTTAGGTGAGGCTGGGTCACACCTAGTCCTTTCCTCATGAGCTTGAGCTAAAACTTTCATGACTTATAAAAAGTTTATAATAGCCATTCACCACTATTTTTAATAAGTATGTAAGATTCCATTAAGTATGCCACATATATCATTAGTTTAAATTTTTCAATTGAATTATTAAAATTGGACGATTCAGTGAACCTACCACAATAGTCATCATTACCCGCCACAATAGTAATCACTACAAATGTGATTAGGGTGAGGCACTTGAACCATGGTCCCTATACACCCTCATATCTAACCTGTTGATTAGGTTATGGAAAACACATATATCAACTTGTTCCAAAACTTTAGTGGCCCCAAGAACTTTTTAATGGTACACATTCAATCACCAGTGTTTCATGTAGTGTGGTCCACCTAAGATTTGGAGCTGCCTTATTTTAGGGCTCATGCACTAAAATGAGCTATCAAAATAGACGAACGGCGTGGATAAAACACATACACCGTGGTAGGGCCCACACAGCCCCCACACGCAACAACGTCAATAAGTCTACCGAATCCGAGTCTGCATCAGCCAGCGACCCGATGAGATTACGTGATAGAGCTCGCCGGGTTTGGCTGGGACCCCAGCTGTAAATGGGCAAGCATAAATAGGTGGGCCCTGAAGTCTCATTAGGTAAAGAAGTGTGGGACCCACCTACCCTTTTATTGATGGGACTTAAGACCAGACACAATCCAAAATCAGGCTGATTTGAAAGACCCCACCAACCTTGGAATGCTAAATTTTCATGCAGTGTCTATTTTGATCTAGCCATCCATCAGATGTCCACTAATCGGCTACTTAAGATCAACCCTTCTGTGTGAATCTTGAGTTATGACGCATCTGCAGTGCCATCTGAGATTCCAACGGCTTGGTTTAAGTAAATAAATGCCAGCTGTGCATATCACGTGAGCATGGGTATGGATCTGCAACTTCTGCCAGAGTATCAATGATTCTTTTTCATTTCTTAAATCTGTATGATACTCCCTCACTTACACATTATTAGAAATTACATATGGCATAAAAGTAGTTCAAATTAAACCGTCCAATTTATGTGTCCTGGTTCAGATGCATCATGAATAAAGGAATGCATCAGTTCGATTATCTAACTGTCAGATTGATGGACATCCATTGGACGGTTGACAAAAAAATCCAGTGGCCCTATTTCAACAAAAACGTATCCACTAATTAGAGTATAAGAATTGCTAAACCAATCTGGTTTTAACACTATGACTTAGATACAGTGGGTTACAATCTTCAGACGGTGTAATTAAATTAATATAAAGCAGGTGTACAATTTCTGGATGCCCGCGTATCAAGCTCCATATGCTGCTCCTGAGTATCAAATAACTCCCCTCATCAGTAAGTTTCCCTGAGATGCGACCGGTGCATGAGTGGCAATAGGGTAGTAAGGTGGAAGAATGGAGCGACTTTAGTATATCTTGATAAGGAGTGAGGGTAGTTGGAAAGCAACGACATGAATGCGAATAAAAGAAACAAAAAACAGCTGTATTATCTTCAGTCGCCTCCCTTCCCATACCAAAACCTTTTAATTACTCCACTCTCTCTTAAGGCCAACGCGCCTTCAGCAGCACCGACGCTAGCAGGAGCGGATAAGGTTTACCTGTGTAACACACCTTACCGTGTGGAGCCCACCTGGATAAACGTTTTGTATATCCACGCCGTCCATCCGTTTTTTCAGATCATTTTAAGACTTTTTCCAAAAATTTAAGCAGATCCAATTTTCAAGTGAACCACACCACTGGAAACGGTGGTGGATGACCATTAAAAATTTTATGGGCCACAAAAGTTTTGGATAGAGCCGATGTTTATATTTACCCTGTCCAGTTGACCTTATGGAAAATAAACATTACCGTGTTCCCTAGGAAGTTTTTAATGGTGGGGTTCAATCAACATTGTTTCCTGTAATGTAGTCCACCTGAGATTTGGATCTGCTTATGTTTGGGGTAAAGGTACTAAAATGGGCGGAAAAATTGGATGGACAGCTTGGATATACGATAAATCATCAAGAAGGGACTCACAGAAACACCTAATCCACTCCCACGAGGGATCTTCTAGAGCTTTTCTGCTTGATGCTCGGGCAGATCATCAAGATCCGTAACCATTCACACGCACTTCGTACACGTGCCATCCACGTATCTCAATCTGAACCTTCCAAATTTTAGATGCAGACAGTCAACTATCTCAATTTCACAAATGTCCCTCGATCGGATGTGAGGTATTCTAATTGGAGGCATCATCACAAACCTTTCCATGTATTGTAATTACTATAAGTTTGAGATGTGTGTAGCCCACCCGTGATGTTTATGTCGAATCCAAACCGTTCATCCGGTGATTCTCCTCATGTTAACCACCGTTCATCCCAAGAATCATCAGCTTGGGTGGGACATACTGCAGGGAACAATGTACAGTCGTGCCTAAATGATATATTTCCATTTGTCGTGACCCACCTTAGTTTTTCAATGGCTCGAATTTTTCTTTCCCTTCGTACTGTTTGGATGCACCTGATGAAGGGTCTCAATGACAGATAAACAACACAGTGGACCCCACATTCCCTCTGGAAGTTTCTACGGTGGGTGGGCCGCCCTCCTCCCCAATGTTCCCCATTGTTCCCTTTTGCGTGGCCCACCTGAGTTATGGATCAGGCTGGATTTTGGGACCTAGGCCTAAACATGTGAGGAGAACAGGGGCCACGTTGGATGGCAATCACACATCATGGTGGACCCCACACAACTACAAAATATGGTAATTGCCATACGATTCGAACGTACGGGATCATTCCCCAATTCCATTGATCTGATTCTATGGCGGGGCTACTTCTACAGCAAGGCCCACTAAAGGGATGATACTAACGCCATCATTAGCTGGACGATTGAGATGAAGAGTAGCCAACCGTAAACAGCGAATCTCATATGAATGGTGGACCCACTAAACGGATGATCCTAAACTTTCTTACTGCTAACCAACAAATGGATGGCCCAAATGAAAAGTTGTCAGTTTGTTAGATTCCTCAAACAAATGTCCAGCAATCCGATATTAGTCTAATCAATATTTACGGATAAGCTCCATCAACATAAGGGCCCATGACTTGGATGGTTTGGATGGAGGTTTGCCCATCCACATCTAAACAGGTGGTGTGTATGTGCATTGAAGGCTCCATCCACATCTAAACAGGTGGTGTGTATGTGCATTGAAGGCTCCATCCACATCTAAACAGGTGGTGTGTATGTGCATTGAAGGCTGTACACTCCGGAGTATCAATTAACTCCTCACCTCCTAATCCATCAGCGTGAGGGAAACATTGATACTCTACATGTGGCACACGTGTATCAATCCAAGCCGTCCAAAATCAAGAGATGTGCTTGGCATGTGACGTTTCTGTTGATCTTGGACCAGAGGTTTACTGGATTCCGATCATATGCATTAAAATAACTCTTGTCCCTACATGTAGCTTCTGTATCTAGGCAGACAAATACTGATACACTGACAGAGTACGAACATCCGTACGCACGCACATGGACACTGTCCATTGCTATATGTTACATTAACCTTAAACCACATGCAAAAGGACAATGGACATTGGAAATATGTGCATCAATAATACCAGAAATGTCCCTTGTGCCACTGTAGATTAGATGATATCATATTGATTGGACAATCCTAACCGCCCATCAACGGTAATTAGTCTTTTGAAATCTGGGCCATAGAAATTTTTATTTTAAACATTCAAATGATAGCCTCCAACTGGACAGTTATGCATCCACCGCACACTGGACAGTTTCCATAGGTCGGTACGTGTGTAACACGTGTACGGTGTCAGTTTTCATGCATCCTGACAGTCACCTTCTGCCAGTGCATCACATCTCAGAGCATCGGGTGATGCATGGATCAGGTTTCTGTAATAACTAATAACACCTACTAATGCACACAAGTCAACTATCCTTTGTGTCTCTAATACTCGGGCGCCGACTGTTCGTACACTACTGTTTAGCGTTTATGTCAGTACAAGCGTGGTCATGGTTCCATCATTTAAACGGTTGATATGATGGATCTCACAATGGATAGCTCAAGTGCAAAACATCTTACAAATTGGAAAAGTCCAACCCTCTTGTAGGTGACCAATAATTAGACGGCTGAGATAGAATTCCATGGGTTGGATTTCTTTCAACGGTGTTTCTTAGCACATATATAGTCTATCCATGATGTGACCCACCATACCAACCGTTTGGATCACTGAACTGTCGGCCTCTCTTGTACAAACTGAGGCTATGATGTATCTACAGGGGAATTCTGGACCCAGAACAGTAGCAGCCAAGCAGGCAATGTATGCTAACGATCTGCCGCATATTCCACATTATTTAAGTAAGCGCTCAAGGTTCTTTCTATTCTATAGTATATGTATCACACTTTTAACAATCAAAACTGATCATCCATCATTAGATGGGACATACTCTGGCGAATGGGCGATTACAAGCAGATCAATGCTTCAAATTCAAAGGAAATGACCATCAATCCAACGGTTACTATCACTTAACAGAAGATACCTTTGGAGTGAGCTCTTTTTGTTTTGATTGATCTACAATATATACTGTATTTTTTTTTATAACATAGTTTTGATGTTATTTTTCGTGACATTTTTAAGCGAACGGAGCAAATGATAATTAAATAATCAAATAACTAGAGATTTTGATTTTCACTAACACAAATATATAATCATTTTAAATTTAATCAAATTCTTTATTTTTCCATATAAAATCCAAATACTAAAATTATATATTAAGCTGTTGCGTTGACGAATAGCCAACTTAAAGCATTCACTTGCTTAATAATTACAATAGTAAAAACTTCATAAACACATACATTGGATGTATATGCCAATGTATTTTGTAGATAATCTCAAAAGTTTTAGATTTTGTATAGTCTGTATAATATGGTTGTTAACATGTATATATGTTTATCCATTGAATTATGTTGAGAATTTTTTTAACATTTGTATTCATAAACATGGATGTAATTGATTTATAATAACGTATAGACATAGATATTTAGATTAGTCATCACATGATTTTAGTCCTCTCTTTACATGCAATCGTCCATTGTTTGAGTATACACAATAACAATAGTGTATATTAAAATATACGTATGTATGAGATGTATCCATGATACGATTTATGAGTGAATTATAATGAGATTTCACATAGATCAACATAGTACAAACTTTGTGTTTAATTAAACCATGCAAGCTTGTATAGCAACAAAAATATTTATTAATTAATAAGATGAATATCATGCGATGATAGTATAAAAGATAAACTCTTCATTGAGTGTAAATTTAACCACATGAACGACGAGCCTAACAATTAATGAGCAATAAATTTATTTTAATTCAATTGTTGTGTGAGTATATTAGTTTTGTTGTTTACTCAAGCATCTTTATTATTTTATACTAAGTGTAAATAGAATTAAAGACCGTGTACAAATAAAGATAAGGTGACGTTACTTTAATGTGCATTTGTAAAACGATACACACAAATTCAACTAAGCTGAATGCATGCATGGAAAGATGCCAAATAAAGAGTGTTGAAGTTACACGTTGGACTTCTCTAAGACACGGAATCAAATGGAATGGGAGACTTCTGAAAGAAAACCGTAAGCCACTTGTGTAGGATGTTGATACCATGAAAACCGTAGGCCAGCGATGAAGATCAACTGGCTCAAAAATCGCACAGGTTGAACCATCAGATGAGCCACACCGTAGGAATGAAAAAGCAACCCACGGTTTGCTTAAACACACTGCGGTGTCTCCCTCGTAGTGAATGGGCGAGCCAAAATTTAGAGATGGGTGATCTTCATGGTGGGGCCTAATGTTTTAATAGTGTGGATGGAGTACATGAGTCACATGCTTGTAGGAACGATGGTAGGCATCAGAAGTTACGGTGCAAACGTCTGAACGGGCCCGGCAAGTTGGTCTTAAGGGGACGTGTGCTTCAAATTCCATAGCCGTGTTGTAGAAGAATTGAGCTTGTGCGACTTCTAATGTCACCCAAATTGGCATGCTCACACGGTTATTGTATTGATCATGCAATGCATGTGTATCTCATGGCAGGTCCATGCTAGTTAAGGTGGGTCACATGCTTGTAGAAACGATGGTAGGCATTAGGAGTTACGGTGCAATCGTCCAAACGGGGCATGTTGGTCTTAAGGGGACGTGTGCTTCAAATTCCATAGCCGTGTTGTAGACTAAGTGAGCTTGTGCGACTTCTAAAGTCGCCCAAATTGACATGCTCACACGGTTATCGTATTGATCATGCATCGCATGTGTATCTCATGGCAGGTCCGTGCCAGTTATGGAGATGGGCCACAATGCGTTCTGTCCAAGTTTCCACGTAAATGGGCCTTGAACATGGCGATCAGAACCGTTAGTAAGGTATAGCCCTGTTCTGGATGGCTAGTTTGTAAAAGATACCCTGATCTGAACCATCTGATCGACAGATCTTTTGTGTTAAAAGAATATGCTGATCTGATGACCTTTCATGTTAACTAGTGGACAGTCCAATTGATCAATCGGGGTTTTCTATTTGGAGAGAAAAGTCAGAGTGATTAGAAGGTTCTAATCAATTGATCGATGGCTGTCGAATGAACGGACAAGATTGTTCATAAAAAATATTTCCGATGAGCTGTTTGAACCATTTGTTAGCTGGGACAGTTATGGATTGTTTATGGATTTGAATAATTACCTAAACTAGATTACCCAAAGCATCCAATCCATGTCATGGAAAATGGATGGTTATAAAAAGACGACCAATTTTTTTAAGGATTGGATCATGCGATCATTGTGATTTTTACACAATGGCCCACGAAGTATTGGCAGGACCTAATGGATGGTCGAGATGGATTGATTAGACTGCTACATTGGAGCATTATAGCTCATCGTGTGCTCTGATCATTTCTCAATAATCGCCATGTTTGTTGTAACTATCCATTTTCAGAACACGGTAATGTGGTTCTTAGAACTATGGCCCATCTATGGTGGGGTTCTTTGGATGTGTGGTCTTAATTTACTTGGATGTGATTTATGTATGGAGAGATGCACTTGTCACAATCTGGGGTGCCATGACAGTTACACGTCAGCATCCTTTTTCTCCGACTGCGGTAGTGTGATACTCCAGTACCGAGCTCGGTATTAGTCGATGCTGGAAAAGCTATGTGGGCTCCAACATGATGTTTGTCTTCTATCCACACCGTCCATCCATATTTCCAGATAATTTTAGCTTATGGGACCAAAAATGAGGCATAAGGAAATATCAGGTAGACCACACCACAAGAAACAGTAATGATTGAATTCTAACCCTTAAAAAAACATCTGAAGCCCACTGTAATATTTATTTTCCATCCAACCTGATGATTAACTCACACAGACCTGGATTGAAGTGAAAAAACAAATATCAGCTTGATACAAAACTTTTGTGGCCCCGAAGAAGTTTTTAATGGTGACCATTCAATCACCACCGTATCTCATGGTGTGTTCCATCTGAGATTTTCATCTTCCGAATTTTTGCCCTCGTGCACCAAAATGATTTAGGAAAATGGATGTACGGCGTAGATAAAACACATACATCATGGTGGGTCCCACAGAGCTTTTTCCCTCACCGACCATTACCAAGCTCGGTACTGGAGGTGTCACTACCAAATCTGAGTCTTTCTTTTGTAGCACGACAGTTTTATGTAAGTAAATACTCGCTTGGTAGAGGCCGGACTTAGACCGGACCTAGCTCTTGGCCAAGAAGACTCCAAGACACCGACCCTCACCAGTGCTGACCGACTCATCTCTCTCTCTATCTTGACTTGACTAGACTTGTAGGAAGTACTCTAGTCTTCGTTCTATTTGATCACATACATGACCAAGAACAGGGTTCCTTGCTTTGCAAGGAGCGAGCGAGAGGTAGAGAGCAGAATTTTTACGAGAGAGAGTGTTTTCTACCATTTTTTTCCCAATTCGGAGAGGACTCTTTCTTCGAGCGGGAGTCTTTCTGCCAATTTTTTCCAATTCATGACTAACTACAGGACTACGTGCTTCCCAAGAATGGAAGGAGAGAGAGAGAGAGAGAGGTCAACCTTCACATATTTTCCGAGTGTTTTCGCTGAAGCTATGTCAATCCTCATGCCAAGATTGGATATTTATTAAGTTATTTGATACTCTGGCTGAGTTTGATGGTCCACACACCCAGCTGTCAGTAGCTGTACCTGTGAACGTACATACATCTTCACTCAAATTACACCGCCCAAACGTGGGGCCATCTGGCCAGGTCTTAGTCCCAATATCCAAACGATTCAATATCCTAATCCATCATTATAGTGGACCTTTATTTTATTTTATTTTTTCTTTTAAACCTTATTTTTTAATTTAACCCCTCCATTAGATGTCCACTAATCCACTACTTAGGATAACTGGTTCAACGTAATTTTTGGGTCATAAACTATCTAAATCAGGGCCCACTAGTTTGACGGTTTATTTTGAGTTACAAGCACGCCAGCTGCACAATTTCAGAGTGCATGTTCTTGAAACTCTGTGACTGTGTCCAAGAGATTTCGAATTAGAAAATAAAAATTGATACTCTGGCAGACTGTTATAAATGATAGACAGCCACTTAGAAATTTCATATTTCGTATTGAATTAAGTAAAATTAAAATTTCCAATTTATGTATCTAAGTTTAGATGTATAATTAAATAAAAATTAAGCTTATTTTTTATTTTATTATTATATTATTGGAAATTTATTGGACGGTCAAAAGTGAAAAGCATCCAATGGTCGTTTTTCTTGAAAATGGTCAACCAATCAGAGGTTAGGATCCTTCAAACAATGTGATTTTAGGACTGTGGATTAAATACAGTGAGTTACACGACTCAATCGGTTTAGTTTGAGTTTGTATATGCCGTGCGTACAATTTCCAAGTGCCTGTGTATCAAGCTTCATTCGCAGCCGGAGTATCAAATTACTCCGCTTGTATTAAAGAGTTGAACTGCTCCCTCCTTCCCTGCGTTTTTTCGGAAACGGATTGGCTACTCCCCCTGCCACCAGCCATTCGCTGGTGGTCGGTGCTCTGTGGACCCCACCCTGATGTATGTAATTAATCCATGCCATCCATCTATTTTTATAGATCATTTTATGAGATAAAAAAAAATGAGATATATATCATTCTCAAGCTGAGCACATTACAGGAAACAGTGTTGAATGAATTTTAACCATTAAAAACGTTTTGAAGGCCATAAAAGTTTTTGATCAAGATGATATTTATTTTTTGCCTTAATCTGTGTCTTTATGACCTAATCAACAGACTGGATGTCAAATAAACAGTACAGTGGGCCTTAGGACTATTTTAATGGTGGATATCCAGTCATTTTTTTTCCTGTGGTGTGGTCCACCTAAGAATTATATCCCTATAATTTTTTGCGTAAGGCCTAAAATGACCCTGTAAAAATGGATGAACTGAATGGATGAAACTCATACATCATGGTGGGGCCCACAGAGCACCGACCAGCAGCCACGGGGCTGGTGTCAGGGGAGTAGCCAATCCGTCTCCCGTTTTTTCTCCGAACTTTCATGGGTCACGACTCACAAAATTCCTTTCGAAGACTGTTTTTGAATGCATCACATCCGTCGCAATGGACACCAAGTTCGCTATCCATTCGAGTGAATAAAGCCATTATGTAATATGCACCTATATCTGAACCGTTGAAAAGTCAGATCCCACAATGAAAATAATTTTTTAGAAAAATTATCTACGCCTATGCTTCAGATTCTCCGAACCTAAGAAAAAAATCGAAGGACAGTGGACCATGAATTTATCCAATGTATGCTTACAGGGAACGAGATGAATTATAGATGGAACTGATTTTTCGGTATAACGGTCTTCAATGTGGGTCCTACCTTTTCAACGGATTGGATGATTTGTATATGTGACAGGTTGTCTGTTTACCCTCAATGGATGTGAAGATGACTCCTTTGTAGCGGTACCCCACCACAGCTTGCCCTACAAGTTTTAGCCCTCACTCCTAAGCAAGAGACTGACCGAGCTTTTCAATTTCGCACGCGCTTTGCTGGATGGCCAATATTCAAAGGCGTGGAGTTTTCAATGCAGGCGTTGAAATAACTGCTTTTTGAGGGAGTGTGTGTGACGTCTGGGCAGGGTCCACTTTAGGTCCAGCGGGCCCACATCCCATGGCCCACCATGTAAAAGTCATGCTAATGGGTGGCCATATCCATCTCAAAGATGTCCGGATGGGGTCGTTAGAATGGTTAAAGTGATTCGTTGGAACCATATACGATCTACCGTCCATTTTATGGCATGTTGCTCTGATGGTTAGATTCGTTGACAAGGATTGATTTCCAAGATGGCCCATGAAATGTAGGATGAAGGGGATGGACCGTCCAGGACACTTGTACTTTTGCATATGGGTGCACCGTAATTTTTATGGTGCTATTTCCCATTACTGGGCAGTGGGGCCCACCTCTTGTCTACTTTAGTGACTCTACATTTTTCCTGAGTAGGTATCTCCATGGGCCCAGCTGGCCCAACGGGCTATTAGTTCTGGCATGGATGAAATATTAGCCCTGTTGGACCGGCCAGTCCGGAAGTTTATGTCCATTTATTAATTGGGCTAGACTTGGACCGTTGGACCATCCTGTTTATGGTTTTAAGGGCCTTTTTGTCATACATCATGTATGGTGGGTCACACTTAATGGACAGCCCAGATCAGATGGCCAGGCCCGGGCTTGGGCTGTGAATAAGTATTACTGTCTGGGCTCGAGCTAGGCTTGGACCTCGGTTTTACTTTCCAGAATGGGCTTGGACAAAGTCAGTCCCGCCTAAGGCCATGCCTGATCGTGAGAGGGACCCAAGGGCTCTTGTACCCATCATTGAGCTTTGGAAGAGGTTTAAGAGGTGATTTGACTCACATATGAAATGGTTGCATAGGTGCCCAATATCTAGGCCATTCATCAGATAGGCCCTGCTTGAAGATACCGCGGCTCACGGATCTTGACAGACTTCTCACAGATCAGTGGTCTGTATCTGACACACCAGTGTAATCTTCCTAATGAGTGCAAGGTTGGGCTAGGGTGTATTCATGGCATGCCCCACTCGATGAGTGTCTCTGAAACCAAACACGTCTACCACATTGGCGCACGTGCTTACAATTGTCTCTTCAATGCTCCAGCTTCCCAGGTTTTTCTCTCCAAGCCGTTGGTGTTGGGCAGGGCTGTCCACCATTCATGTAGGTGGCCCAAACCCATGGGCTGGGCATGGCAAGCCTTAGTGCAGCCCATGACCCATACTCTATTAAGGTATTATCAGGTGCTTGAAGAGATTCTATCGGCCATTCAGCTTTTGAGTGTTGTACAGTGGGGCCCACCGTTCAAGATACATGATTTTTCTAACCCATGATCAATGTTATACGTTAATTCTGTATACTCGACCCCGTGGCTTAAATACCAATTATCAATCCAAAGCAAGGCCGACTTAATGCATGGTCCAAAATTGCCAACTATTCAACTATTCATGTTTTGGAGGGCAATGAACCATTGCCCGTCCAGTGCACAATTGGTCAAGTGCAAGATTTTGGGCATCCATTTCATAGCCGTTAATTGGATTATTAGAATTGCTTCATCAATGTGAATTTTTTACACAAATACATCCACAATGGGACCAATAATAGGATGAACTGCTCCTAATATCTCTACATGAGTGCCATATTAATAGAGGAATAAGATGATTTGATCTTAGTATCTGTGAATAAGTGCCACGTGTATGAGAATGAGTGGGCCACAGGATAGAGAAAAATGAATAACCAATACAGAGTCTCTAGTCCATAGAGATGGACTCATATGCTACCTTTGAAACACTATAGATATTAGGTTGTACAGTGCAACTGTACAATCTAATAAGCCAAAATCCTACAATAGGATTTACAACTGTATAATCTAATAATAGAACCCATTGAAAAAATGAGGAGGAAAAACTTAGTAAAAAAAGAGAAAATAATTGGTTTTTCTATATGAAAACTGAGAAACAGTAAGCCTTCATAGATAGACAAGTGAGTCGTCGAGGCTTGAGGTGCGAGTGACACAACAATGATAAGTTGACACATGATGGCTCATTAATTATTTTTCGGTGTATGACAGCTCTCATTACTTGAGTAAGTGTGATCTTGATTTTCGTAGGCTTATGCACTCCTCGAAAGATTGCTGCGATTAAGTGCTGCTTTCCTTTGTATGGAGAGAGTGGGGCCTGATTTAATCATACCCAAAAAGTATTTTAACATCACCCATAACACATAACAACCCTAGAAAAATTCCCCAACTACCCAATATGCCCTTACGGTGTGTTTGGTTGCACCAAATGTCATGAAATCCCTTCATATTTTCGGTTCTTAATCATGAGATAACATGTTATTTGGGTGCCTGTTACCCTAACGGGGCCACCTTGATTTATGTATGTATATCCACGCCGTCAATTAGTTTTTCCAACTCATCTTAGGGCATTGTCCCGAAGCAGATCACAGTATCAAGTGGGCCACACCACAGGATCCAGTAGTCATTGAACCACCGCCGTTGGAAACTTCATAGGGCCCGCTGTAATGTTTTTTTGTCATTGCAACTGTTGATAAGATCATGCAGATCACCTGGATGAAGGTAAAACACAAATATCAACTTGATCCAATACTTTTGTGGCCCATAAGAAGTTTTTAATGGTCAACCACTGTTGTTTCCAGCGTTGTGGTACATTTGAGATTGAATCGGCTTTAATTTTTGAACCCTCTTCTAAAATGAGTTGGAAAATTTGATGGACAGTGTGGATATACAACATATATCAAGGTGGGCCCTACTGCTAGGAAAACACCCATTGCCTTATTGCCCAGTTGTTCCGGTCCTTGCCGAGTGGTAGACTCTCGGAAGTTTCAACACGAGGTCTTGAGTTCAAAAACCATAGGTGGTGAAATCCCACTACGGCGTGCATTGATGTGTGGCGGGTGCGTGCTTAAAAAAAAGGTGCAACCAAACGCACCCTCTAATGCAGTTGGATCTGGATACAGATTAGTAGCTGTCAATGAACCGAGCAAAAAATAAATGTGGCAAAGTGGCTATTGGGCGGTCTTATGTAGTCCCTGTCACAATGTATGTGTTTTATCGATGTTATTCGTCTATTTTTTTTATATCATCTTATAACATGAGACCAAAAATAAAACATTCAAATCTCAAGTGGACCGCATGGTAAAAAATGATGGTGATTGAATGTTGGTCACTAAAAACTTTCTAGGGCCTATTGTAAAGTTTATTTATCATCAACTCATTGATTGGGACCTATATATAAGGAAAACACCATTGGGCACGAAAGCAACTTTAGATACAAATCTATCATGCGCCGAAATTCAGATACCCGAGTAGGATATTCGAGATCCGAATTCTAAGTTCATGAGTTTTAATTGATTGATACTTGTTATGAACCATACAATTCCATCAAATTTAATAAATGTTTAAAGTCATCTAAAATGAAATTATTACTGAAATAATATAATGTTTGCTAAATTCAACTCTCTTAATATTTATTTTTTCTACATCTAAAATTTTTGAATTAAAATTAAATTTTTTAATTTAAAATTCAAATCAAATTATACTTTCAATAGTTTATTAATTGAGTTATATTATATTTTAAGCTAAATAAGATTCAATATATATATATATATATATATATATATAATTTGAATATTAAATTAGAATTTTACTATGAACCAAATAGATTTAACTTAGCAATTATTTTGAAGTATATTTCAAATTTTCAATAATTAAGCTAAATAATTAAATCATTTTTAAATTAAAAAATATCAGTCATATTAGTAACTAATTTAAGCAATATTATTATTAAAATTTAAAATAAGATGACATGAACAATAAGCTAAAATTTTAAACTTAAATATATATATTAAAATTTAAAATAAGATAACATAAACAATAAGCTAAAATTTAAGCAATATTATTATTAAAATTTAAAATAAGATGATATAAACAATAAGCTAAAATTTAAGCAATATTATTATTAAAATTTAAAATAAGATGACATAAACAATAAGTTAAAATTTGAGATCAATAAGTTTTTTTTTCTTCCTATTTCTATTTTTTTCATATAGTACTCAAACATACACCTACTGTCCTATTTATAATAGATGGGTCTTACATTACACACATGTTTAAAATGACCAAAATACACATTAAATACACACATTTTAAAAGCACCTACATGCACTCTTAAATATTATTTCTCGTAACAAAATACTTACTCCCCTATTAATTATAATATTGGACCCACGTGTGTCATATGATGTGATGATTGTGGTGCTTAGCAATGTGTATATATGGTACTCATATGTGGGAAGTGTATAGATAGGTCTACACATGAAATTATTGATGTATAATGGTCGATTGATCATATGTGGATGGATTTGGATAAGGGATGGATTTTGAAGTTTTATAAGCAATGGTGGTTTTGTGTATGAATTAAATGGTTCTATATTGTTGGTATAAGTTATGGAATAGATTGTCAGCTAATCATGTAACTTGAACATTTTATAATAGTCAAGTTGTTATATATGATGAACGGTCTAGATTATTGATCACTGATTGTAATCATGTGCCTCGTACTTTCTAAAATCTATACACCAACGTGACTAACACATGTAGTATTTCATTTGTTTTATTAAAAAACACACACTTTAATTAAAAAGCAATCATTGAATACATGCTCTTAACTATGCATGCTCTTAATATATATTTATGGTACATGCATATAAATAAGTGAGTTATCTAATAAATGAATGGACGGTTATTATTTATTTGGTTGGTCAATCATGTAGGCTATAAAAGGATGAGTAAATGGGTGATCACATACCTTGATCATGTGTGCGACAGATACTAGGGTGGGGTAAATGAATGAGTGCATGATGGATGATTGCACATGCATTAAAAAAAAAAAAAATTAGTTATTACATAATCAAATCATGGAATGGAGAAAGAAATATCCAAACACACACATATCACGAATTTTATGTGAAAACCCTTATGGAAAAAAAAAATTAAAACAAATAAAATCATAGTACAAAGTGACAAACAATTCACTATAATCATAAAGTTATAATAGATTAAACAACTTACATATTGAAAACCATAGTTTCCTCCCTTCAAAACCCTTAATTTTATGTTATGCATGTGCCCTAATTATAATTAGAGATATACTTATATATCATCGTACACAGTTAGAGACAAAATCCGCACTTACACGTTCTGATCGATCGAACCGAATATAACCTTCAATTAGACTGGACATGAGAAAAATAAGTTTGCAGAAAATTTTGTGTTTTTTATTGTGTGTATTTGACAGTCAAAATGAACAGCTATATATAAGCTTACAAGAGCAAATTAAGATCCTAAATTAGATCATAAATTGTAAAAAAATAAAATAATGATCTAACTAATTCCCTTAATTGAAAGGATTACAAATCTTCTAAATATATACATGAAATAATATTCCTTAATTTAAGCTAATGTAATCTTAACAGGACAAAACTGACATTCCTCGGTTGAATCGAGCGTTGAGCCGAATAAGCACAATTTTTTATTATTTTTTTCAATAGCAATTCGGTTTTAAAGACACTTTTAGGGATTTAATTATACAACACCATATCTTTACATTGAATTATAATTTTAAATTTCTCTTTAACTTGTTAAATGAATGACTCCATTGTTAAATTATTCATGATAGTGGTATAAATGCATTCATTATAATATTATAATATTGGATGCACTGCACTAGGAATGTCCCTAAAAGTATATTGGGTGCATTGCTTTGAGAATATCCTTTGAAACATAAGCAAGTATAATGATCGTGTCCTTTGGGTGAAATACATGGGACAATCATATCTTTTGGATTAAAAAACCTTATAATTTGTTGAATCCTTCAGAGTTTTTTTTTTTTTTTTTTTTTTTTTGTATACGGCATATGGGTACGATGATGTGTGTATACATACATTAAAAGTACAACTTGAATAATAGTTTGACTAGATAATGTAAAAATAAACCCCTCACCATTGAGTATTGATGCATGGGTAGTAATGGTGCTATAAGAAATGATGATTATTTATATAATTCATAAAAAGTTTAGCATTTAAAGTATTTTTACTATTTCAGTATTGTATTCATGTTATTTTTAATATTCAGTATTTTAATTCATGTTTTGAATTTTAAATAGAGTATTTCTATTATTTGCATATTTAATATAGTTTAACAAAATTTAAATTCGATATAGTATAATCCGACAAGCAATCATATTCACATCCAATTAATAGTTTAAGGCTTAGAGTTTAGTAAGTGCAAAGTGGAGAGAAATTCTAGTAATCAACTTAGTTTTAGTTATCATTTTATTTGCACTTAATGGAAAATAAAAATAAAAATGCATAGCTGAAACTCAAAAGTCCGTCTAGGTTGTTATAGTTGAATATTGTATCGAATAAATGTTTAATTTATTGTAGTAGTTTTATAAAATGTGTTTTGCTTTTTATAAACATGATTTTAAATGTTTTAAATTAAATTATAGTATGGAATTTATAATTGGATTTGACCAGTTCATGCACCAAATTTTATGACATGACACTTATCTACACTGTCCATTCATTTTCCAACTCGTTTTAAGACATGAGCCTAAATTTTAAACATATCTAAAATTCAAGTGGACCATACCATGAGAAACGGTGAAAATTGAATACTTGCCGTTGAAAAGTTCTCTAGGGTCACACAAGTTTTCGATTAAACACACGACCTTATAAATGGGTCAGATGACAAATAAACATCATTGTAGGCCTTTGGAAGTTTTCAATGGTAGATGTTATTATCCTCATGGTTTCCTATTACGTAGTCCACTTGAGATTTGGATATGCTTAAATTTTTGAATCATCTTTTAAACTAAGCGTTTAGAATGAATAGATGGTTTGGATAAGTCACATACATCACCTGTGCCCCTCTCAAAGTTTACTTAGTACGCTGGTCAATCTGCTCTCGTTCCAATAGTTCTGAATGATGACATTTAAAATAATGATCATGGGTAGTTATATTATGAAGAAAAGTTAACTTTGGGTGATGCTGATTAGTTACTTAACTCAATGAACTCGATAGTAGTGAGTTTGGCTATCGAAATGACATCACCACATTCTTTAGGCCTAGGCCTCTTTATCATGTACGTGTTGTATCTACATAATCCATTCATTTGGAGAAATTATTTTAAGGCACTAAAGATAAAAAAAGGCTAATACGAACTTAAAGTGGACCATCGTGTAAAAGAGTGGGACAGTGACTCCCACAGTGAAATCTTCATATGGCCCACCAGGATGTTTATTAGAAAACTAATATTTCCGTAATTTAATATAGACATGGAATAAGATAAAACATAAATATTACCTCGATCGAAAACTTCTATTGCCTAAAAAAGCTTTTAATGATAGGCATTCAATCCCTCATAGTTTTCTGTAGTGGGTCCACTTGAATTATGGATCTAGCCAGTTCTTTAGCTCATCCCCTAAAATGATATCTTCAAATGAATGGATGGTGTAGATAAAATAAATACATTATGGTGGAGGCCACATATAAGGGTGTACATCAAGTGGAACCGAGTCAAGCTGGCCTCAGCTCGACTTGGCTCAACCGCTAGCTGACCTCAGATCGAACTTGGCTCGGTTTGGTCCTTGAGCTTGATTGGCTAGCTCGACTCGGTTCAGTCAGTAGCTCGGGCCGAGTTCAAGCCAAGATCAAGCAGAGTTTGCCACTGAAGCATTTTCACAAACACCTAGCTTGCAACTTCAAAATCCCAATATATGTAAAACTGAAGCAATGGTTTTATAGGTATTTTATCAAACACCTTTTAAGCAACATAAAAACCAAAAAAAAAAAAGGGTATTTATTTCATGTATATATCTTCCTTACCACCAACCACATTTCGTCTAGTCATTTCATCAAACACTTGGTGGGCAATGCCAATAGCAAAGTAACTAAGTCACCGAAGTGGTCCAATTTGAATTCGATTCGAATCGAGTTAAGCTGAATTGGGGCCAGCACGAACTCATTTTCGAGCTTAAAAATCAGCTCAGCTCAGTTCGAACTTAGCTTTGAACCGAGTTGACTCGAGCCTTTTTGAATTGAGTCGAGAAAGCCCGACTGGTGTACACCGCTGGCCCACATAACATGATGGCATTTCCTTGGGTAGACTGCTACTGTCGAGTTCAGCAGCTAATTGCGTAAAACGCCACATGGCTTCCTTATATAAAAAGTAGAATAGCATGACAAGTGTGCCGTCAAGGTATTTTTGAACGTGAAAAGTTGGGTCCACTCATACAGGTGATTTGTGAATTCTTACAAATAACGTCCCATTAAATTAAATGTACATCATTAACTGTTTGATTTGTGGAGCAAAGGTGGACGGTCAAGAGAGAAGCATAATAACGGTCCACATCAAACTGAAAAAGGTTCTAATAATGTTTTCTTTAAATTTTCCAATATAAATGATCTAATTCTCTATCTATTATGAGGATAAACAGATCAACGACTTGGATTTCTAAAATATGAGTTCCACTGTCAGAAATGAAAGTAGGTGTATCTTGTAAATTTATAAGGTCACGTGCATCATAAAATTTTCCTTCGAACTGCCGGTGTCGGATGCCTCCCATGTCCCTTCCATTGTCCAAAAGAACTATAATAATAACAAAAAACGGGTTTGCGTCTTTTCAGGGATAATAGCGGTCAGATTAGAAGTACTCGGTCAGATTAAAAGTACACTCTTATCGTACCAAGTAAACTCACTTGAGCCCACCTCGAATGTATGTGGTTTATCCACGCCGTCCATCTGTTTTTACATCTAATTTAAGTGGTTGAGCCCAAAATTTAAGCATATCTAAGGATCTAATGTATCATACCACTGGAAACAATGAGGATAATGATTTCCACCGTTGAAACCTTTCTAGGCCTGGCAATGATGTTTATTTGTCATCCAACATGTTCATGAGATCATACAAACATAGATGAAGGGAAAACACAAATATAATCTTGATCCAAAACTTCTGTGGCCCCTAACAATTTTTTAACAATAGACGTTTAATTTAACTGTTTCCTATGGCGTGGTCCATTTGAACATAGGATATACCTTATTTTTGTGATCAAGCTCTAAAATTATTTGATAAAATGGATGAACGGAACTGAAAAAATACATAAATCATGGTAGACCTCACATAATTTGCTCAGTACGCTAAGGGCGGTGAGTTACTCACTACGCAATCCACTTCCGTCAGATTATAGGTCTATCACGCCTAATCCGGCCAATGGATGTATTGCATGAGGAATGTGAAGATAAGGCTGATGAAAAATCCATCGACTTCAATGAAAAGGTGGGAAACAACATTTAAAAAAAAAAAACAACTCAAAGCATCCAAATCTACGTCTAGCCCATGAGGATTCCACATCTACCAGATTTTCTGTTGGAGTGATTATCATGGTGGGATGCATATATAATGGATTTCATGACATGCGCATACCATATAACTTCACCATTTTCAACTTGAATACTTTTCAAAAGAAAAAAGAAAATAGCATATTAATATAATTGAGTAATTTCACTCCCAAATCACCCACAATCACAAAAAAAGAGGTTCCTACCAAATCAGATAATTAGGATGGGTTAAGGGAAAGATCCCATCAAAATTGGCTAAGAGGGTACTTGCTAGCATGCTATGATGTATGTGTTATATTCATGTGTTGCATTTTTTTATTTTTTTATTTTTGGCTATAGCATAAGCCCAAAAGTGAGGCACATCTCAAGTTCAAGTAGACCTAACCACAAAAAGGAGCGGAACAACAATGCTCATGGTTTAAACCTTGTTAGGGCTCACCATGATGTTTATTGGCCATCCAACTTGTTTTGTACGGTCATATGGGCATTGATGAAAGGAAGACACGTGTCAATGTAATCCAAAACTTTTGTTGCTCTTAAAGAGTTTTTAATGATAGATGTTCAATCTTGATTGCCTTTTGTTGTATGGTTTTTTAGTGCTATAAAATAATATAGTCAATTGGATGGTGTAATACAACATATACATTATGGTGGGCTTGCATAACTAAGCAACTTATGTTCCGTTGTCAATAAATCTAAATGTTTTTGGGTGGTGTAATTTAATTGTTATTGCTTGGCCCGTTTAATGATTGGAGTCATCATATATTGTTTTGTTCATCTAATCATAAAGGTGGGATGCATGATATATAGAGTTGGGCATTGAGTTGAGTTGGATTGACTTGGGGTTGACCCGGCATAATACTACGTCCAACATGTCTAGCTCGATCTAAGTCAGAGTTAGGCTTAGGTTAATTTGAACTCGGTTTGACCTGGTCACAAGTACCGAGCCAAGTTAAGTGGCACTAAGCCAAGTCGAGTACAACAAGTATTTATGGGCTGAAAAACTAAATTCACTTACCATAATTGCAGCCTCTCCTTTAGTTACACAACAGGTTAAATCTACAACATCACATATGAGATTTTTTGTTTAATTTTAAATATTACATATACGAGTCGAGTTTTAAATTGAGTTGAGCCAGGATTGAATTGGGCTTCGGGTGGAGTCAAGTTAATGGGTGACTCGAACTCAACTTGGCTTGAGTTTAGATTGGAGGAAGTCAACTTCGATCGACTCACTCAATTAGTTCAAATCGAGTCGGATGAGTCGACGGATCCCGTGCCCAGATGCATATGTTAGTTCGTTGGATGCCATGGATTTCATGCACCTTCCAGTTATACTACAATTCTCGACTTTAGAAACAAATAGGGTATTTTGGTAATTTCATATCTCGAAGGGTACGTATAGGATTTGGTAAGATCCAAATTAGCGAAGAGTTTTGCCGTAAAAATCCTTTCGAAAGTAAAAACTTTCCGAAGGTCCCATCGTCTCTCTCTTTCGCTCTCGATCAAAGCCCTAGCTCTACGAAAACACTCACCTACCCTTTTTCTATCTGCACTCAGATTGGAAAACGTAAATGGCGACCGCACAAGAAGATTCGAAGGGCGCTCTATCCAAATCGGAAGATTCAAAGGGCGCTCATTTCCTCGCCAAATGCGTTCTCAGGGGAAGCGTGGTTCTTCAGGCTGTCTTCGGCCATCTCCGATCTCCGACCTCCTCCGACATCGTCTTCGGAAAGGTATCTCCCCAAAATACCCTTCCCGACTCCCTTCTCTTCTCGTCGCGCCTGCTTTTCCAATGTTTTGGTTTCAATTGATTCGCAAGTAGATAGGGAATACCAGGTTAGTTTGGAAATTGATTTCTTTAGGGGCGCTTTTGGTTGAGTCTCTGAAAATTGAAGTGGAAGAGTTGCGGAATTTGTCCTGATGGGAGTGATTTTACGAACCATATTGTTGTTTTCGAATCTCTCAACTGCTGTATTGCTACTGCAATGTGAAAAATCCAATTTCATGTGGAGCCTTATGCTGCGTTTGGATGCACCATTGAAATGAATTGAATAAAATGGAAATGAGCTGCCTGTATTGGTAGTCAGTTATATTGGGGGAGTAGGCTCCTCCAAATTGCAATTTTGTTACTTTCAGTGACTTGAAAGGAATATAACTGCAATTCTTGGGCTACTTCTTGTTAAGTAACAAGGAATGTAAAGTCTTGTCATAGTAACTAGGAACTGGTCCAACTAATAACCCATGAAGTCTTGTCAAAGTTCTGAGATATGGGGTCCTCATCAGCACTATAAGCCATAGTCCGTTAATTCATTCTACATTGTTTGTAGAATTCTGTTTTTCTAGCAAGAAGCTGACTCTGTAACGACGCTATAGGCTTTCACTTTGATAAATTTGTCATCTGATCATGAAATGTCGGAGTATCTGTTGCAATGTCACTCCGGAGCACGGTTCAAGAACCCAAAAAAATCAACTTGACTTAGAGGTCCACTGGGTCGTTTTCACCCAAAGACTTGGCCGAAAACTGGACTTGACTCGAAAGTAGAAGTTCAATGGTTAATAATTATATTAGAATATACAAAGGCGATTAATAAAAAATATAAGAAGTTGTCAGCAAAATCAGACAATATTGACTCGACTTGATTGCATTGAGTTTTTTTACTAAACTTGACAAGACTCAAAATAACTCGATAAACAAGTTTCTCATCAAACCGATTCGAAATCCTATGGAGCTGGAGTTTCAACTTTCAAGTGCACTTGATGAGTTTAAACTATGCTTGTTATACTTAGTAGTTGAATTCTTATGTAGTTACATTCTTTGGTTTGCGAATGGTACCATACTTTTCTGTGAGGTGGATGTTTTGACGGTGGACAACTTGTAGAAAAATGTGGCTTGTTTTGAAGTTGTTTCTGGCCTGAAGGTGAATTCTTTGGAGTGGGTGCGCCGTTAAGCAGAGATGTTTGGGTGTGGAGTTGGGTCTTGTCCTTCGTCTTATCTGGGCTTGTCGTTGTATATTGGTAAGCCTACTACACATCTCCGGTATAAAGTTAATGTAGGGTCATTTTCATGTCGGGCTCAATTGGGGTGGCCTGTGTGAAGCGGGGGCACAAGCAAGGTGGGCAGCGCGTGTGTGGCGGGTGGCTCATGTGAGGCGGGACTCATGTGAAATGGGGCCCACGAGGGGGTTTGGCCGAGGGCCTGACTTGGGCTATGAGATAAATGGATTGATTTGCCACACTATATCAATCAAAGCTTTTAGAGTAAGTGGTTAGTTATCTTGTGTTAAAAGTGGTAACAAAGTGGGGAGTTATGTTTGAAACTCCTCACCGGGGGTGATTAACGTGGGGCGTTTTCACACTGGGCTCGATTGGGGTGGCTTGTGTGAAGTCAAGTGGGGGTGCACTCGGGGTGGGCGGCCCGTGTGAGGTGGGACCCATGTGAGGTGGGGCTCACGAGGGGGGTTTGGTTGAGGGCCTAACCTAGGCTATGAGATAAATGAATTGATTTGCCACGCTCTATTAGTTTGAGCTTTTAGAGCAAGTGGTTAGTCGTCCTGCGTCAAAAGTTGTTGAAAGAATTGAAAGGAAGTTTTTAGTTGAAAGAACAGTCGTCACTTGTCGTTGGGAGGTTGATTGATGTTGATTAAAGCAGCTTTTCTCAAATATGCCTCTTTACTTCCTGTCTTTGTTTAGATGCCCCAATCGGTGTTCATAGAATTAGAGAAGCTCAGGAAATACTTCTTACGGAGTGGTGCGAAGGTAGGAAAGAAATTCCACAGGGGTGCAGGGTTGAGGATTATGGGCTCCATGAATTAGGCGCTGTTAGGGAAGTAGATGTGGTGGTTTGCCCCGAAAGCGATAGCCAGCAGGCATGGTACTTGTCCGGGTGGATGTTGGATTAAAGATTCATCCTGACACAGAGCTACTTGTTTGTGGAAGGCTATTTTCTTGATATCCCCTAAGTTTAAGGAAGGGTTATCATTTTCTGCGGGTGATGGAAGTCGTATTCGCTTTTGGGAAAATTTGTGGTTGGTGACCGTGCGCTTAAGGAGACCTTTCCTAGTTTAGTCATTAGAGCGCTGGAGATGAATATCCCAATTGCTCGTTGTTATTATAGAATTGGTGATGAGGTGGTGTGGGTGCTTCCTTTTCAAAGGGGTCTTTGTGACGAGGTAGTTGTTGATTAGCCTTCTGGAATGCCTAAAGCTTGTTATGCTTAAGGAATCGAGGGAAGATTCGGTGGTGTGGTGGACTCATAGTTTGGGGAGGTTTTCAGTGTAGTCCTTTTATAGACTGCTCTCATTCTCATCTTCGGTTGACTGTTACAACTATTAGTTTTGGAAATATGGTCCCTCCTCTCTAAAGAGGCTACTTTTGTGTGGTTATCAGGGATAAGGAAAGTGCTCACCATGGACAATATCATTGAGAGATCCTTTGTGCTCCCCATTATATGTGTCTTGTGTATGAGGGATGCCGAGTTGGTGCATCATTTATTATGTCATTGCCTGTTTGTGAGAAATATATGTGAGTGCCTTATTTCGAACTTCAATATCCATTTGGTGATGTCGAATTTGATCCTGAAATTTTTGGCAACGTGGCACAACAAAGGAGTGAGTAAAGATGGGAAGGTGGTTTGGCGGTTGGTGGTTATGGCTGTTTTATGGCCTATATGGGGTGAGAGGAACAATCGCTATTTTGATAATAGTTTTGGGTTTGTAGGCTTGGCAGTTCGGAAGATCGTTTCTTAGGTGGTTGAATAGGCCTTCGGATTTAGGGATTTGGACGCGAAAAGAATCTTCCCTCTTTTCCTTCTTCTTCCTTTTCTCAAAAGGAAGACTCAAATATATTTCACTTAAAAACTCCTTAATTACAATGCAAAACAAGTATGTATACTAAACCGTAAAATCTAATTAATCTAGACCATTCATTCACAATCCTCCTCTCTCTCTTTTTTTTTTAAAAAAAAATTTCTTTTTAAATTTTTTTTTAAATTTTAATTTTAATTTTTTAATTTTTTAAAATAAAACAATCCTGTTTCTAATCTCAACCATATAATGATAAAACAAAGTAGAGGTACTAGAGTATTGTTAGTTCTAAGTAAATGACTCTAAGTAAAGAGGTTCCCTAAGGAAACAAGGGACTTACTGGGTTGTAGAAAATGAATCCTTGGCCTCTAGATCTTGGCCTAACACATCACTTGTCGGTAGAAATCCCTTTCTGGCGGTCAATGGTCCCCACAAAAGGCAATTGTTCGCCACATTGATTGGTTTGGGTTTGTTGCCGCAATGGTAATGATGCGCCCCACTTCATTGGCATCTTCTCTCAGGATCTTCTAATTTTTAGGATGGTTCGATGTTGGGACTGCGGGGCTTGCAACAAGGTCCTATGTTGTCCATCTAGGTTGAATATGAGAACCATCATGCATAGCTTTGAAAATTGGTGTTTTCATAGACTATGATCATGATATGCTTGGTGATAAATGCCATGGAGAATTTGGGCCTAGTGTACTACATCCGACTCCCTTAGTTGAGATGAACTTATCCTTGAGTTATGATTACAGGGAAGCTCTACCGCAAAGTACATGTAGTCCCAATCTTTCTCATGGGTGGTTGCTGGCAAACATGTAGTTCATGCCACAACCTGATCTCCTTTAAAGAGCAATCATTCTTCATTCACGTCCACTTGTGATTGAAACACATCTATTAGTGATGGAAATTTATTGGTCACAACCTTGTTATAACTCTCAACGAACCAAATCGGCTTCTCTGATGACTTCTTCATGACCAACTTAGATGTGTCGACGACTGCGTTGACTTTTTCGTGTTCTTCACTAAAAATCGGCTCTCCAACTATGTCATGAAACTTGACACTTATCAAGAATTAGATCCCTATTGATGTTTTGGTACTTGATAGGTCTGTCAAAGTTAGCGTCTCTAACAAAGTCTTGGTGCTCAATAGGCTCTGCTCCGCTTCGAAGATCAGATTCTTCTTGAATTCGGCTCTTAGGCAGTGGGCCGTCATCCATGGGGCTAGAACATCCCACTTGGTTATGCATATCAATCAATGGGTTGCGCTCGTTGAAAAAAAAAACCAAGTCTTTGGGTGTTGAGTTACTCGATTCTCTTGGCAGTTTCATATGCTCGTTGTAGCCCGTTGAGCTTATTGTGTCGTGCCAACGCCTTTACTTGCTGTTGTAGGAGCTCAACCTCCTTGACTGTTGGATCATGAGTATATGGTGACAAAATCAAACTTGTGGAACCAACACAAGTTGTGATGGGGATGGTTGATGATTAGATGCGCTGCTTGTGAGAAGGGGTAACATTTTTTGAGTTCGAATGATAGGGTAGGCTCTGGTGGAAAAGGAAATGAAAATGGAAATAAAGTTGTTAGGGAAGATGTTACCTAGTTCGGGTAATTGATCAAACACGTATTGTTTGATGTTACAATCAACCCTTTGAAAAGCTTAGATGATGATCCAACCTTTTTGTTGAATGGCCAACGTCCATAATCCAAACTCTGCCAAGCTCTATAGAAATTTGTGTGAGTCAAGTAACTCGTCCATCACTTGATGTGCATCTTTCCGAACACCTAACCTTCATAGAAAATCAATGTTGAGCTTGCGACTTGTTGAATGGAATGATTGAAATTGCAATTATCTCCATGATCTCGGGTTTGCTCAAGCAACCCGTCATGTACTAGTGGTCGAACTTGCTCTCATACCAATTTACTCAGGCCCGGATGAATTCATGGTAGGATCAATTGTAAGCAAGAATTCATGGTAGGATCAATTGTAAGCATGAATTCTGGCAAGAAATTCAAACATGCAATCAAGAAAACCCTCTGAAATTGGGTGATCATTGAGCGACAATCAAACACGATCTTAAGAACAAGAGAAGGGAATCCACCCTCATGTTCTCCTTCCTCTCAAAGGAAAAACTCAAATTTGTTTCATTCAACAACTTCATTACAAGGCAAAGCAAGTATACATACTAAGCCTTAAAACATAATGAATCTAGAGCATACATCCACCTTCTTACATCTAATCTCAACCATATGATCAAGTAAAAAAATACCCTTAATAGTAAGCAAATGATTTTGAGCAAAGAGGTTTTCCATCGAAATAAGTGACTCGCTGAGTGGAGAATGAATCCGCACCATTCAAATCTTGCCCAAAAGCATAACTGGTTGTCGGGAAGAAGATTTCCACCATTTAGCGAAGGGTCTTGCCTCATCATTGGCTCGTAGATATCCCTTTTTTTGCTTGTCATTGTTCCCCACGAAAATGGTAATTCTCATCCATGTTGAATGGTTTAGATGTGTGGCCCAGTGGTAGTGACGCCATACACTTTGTGGACATCCCCTCTCAAGACTTTACGGCCTTTTGGATGGTTGGATGTTAGGTTTTTGGGACCTGTAACAAAGGCTTATGTTGTTGTTTTTTGGGCCATGTTCATGGCCTATTTGGCAATTAGCGGTGTGGCAAGTTTGGACCCTGATGCTTGCATCATATTCCCATAAGCATTTTCAGGCATCAACTGTTATGGTTTTACAAAGACAATAGAAGCATAGACTTTTCAAAACTTTAATTTGACTAATGGATTCCCATCTAGATGTAATCAAATCCAAAAGTATAAAAATACACCATATATAAAAAGAGAGTCTATTGATAGCCGATATTGATCTTACAATTAAGAAGTCTTCTCTCGATCCATCCTAGATGAGAAGTGAAGAAAACCTCCTGCAGACCTGTACAATAGGTCTAAGGGTGCGCAATGAGAGCTGTCCACTAGGTGAACCCCATACATGTAGACGTGTAGATGGTAGGGAAGAAGCAAGGAGAAGAATCTCCTTCCATCTCTTCTTTTCTCTGTTCTCTCTCTCTCTCTCTCTCTCTCTCTCTCTCTCCGACCCCCCATGGAGTAGGGATGCTTGAGGCTCTCTCTCATCTCCTCTGGGATAGGAACAATATATAAGGAATTATGGTTTCAGAGAGTGAAGTATGATGCTGCACCACCTTACAAATTTTGATATGCCTTCATCTAAAGTCTATTATCCTGCCTGTTCATGTACCCATATTGACTTGATCCTTCCACACTTATGGCCACCATTCTTGGCCCAATGTCCCATGAAGGTCTAAAGAATGGATCAATGGATCTTAGCCATTGGATGTCAATTTAGATTGATTTAAAACAATCAACAGTTAAAACTAAATTTTAACGGTTGAGAAACCTTGCCTAATTGTTAGAAAGCATTACATGTGCTGGTCAGCTTAGAAAATGCTTGATGGATGGTTCAAACCACAAGATCAGTCCATAAATGTGTCGCGGGCAAACAAGTCGATTCATGTTGAATCGTGTGAGCCTCAACTGGACCCTGACGTATGCACCCATCACCACCCACACGTCGGCCACCAATGTAACCTTTTAAAGTGAGCCAATGCACATATTGCCAGGACTTTGAATTCCTCACACATTCTTAGGTCTAAAGATTAGTTTATACTAGTACATTCACAAGTCAATCTAGTCTAGGTATGATGGGTCTCTTGGTCTAGAGACTTGAATAGATCTGCCAATGCAAGTGTACAATAGGTCCATCATAAGGAGCCTATTTCCATGATTCACTTGCACTCTTATGTGGTGTAGGGCAGCGGCACATCGACTCATTGTCATGCCCAATGGTGGAGACTTTCCATCTCGACTTGTCATTGGTCCCTTCACACAAGCTATCTACATCATGAATAAATGACCACAGGTTCGTCCTACAACTTGCTAAGGGGGTGTTTGGCACATGGAATTAGATGGTATTAAGTGGGATGGAACTTTAAATCCCTTGGTTTGAAAAATTATCCTTGTTTGGTTCATCATAGGTTTCCAACATTTGGATCTTGCGCATGGAGTAGGGAGGGTTAGGGAGGGCTTTCCACAACTCAACCAGGATTTGCGGAATCCATGGGATTATCTCCTAAAAGGATGAGCCTAGGAAGTTCTTATGATGGGAAAGGAGGTGGGGCCCACCTTAATATTTGTGAGGAATCCACCCCATCCATCTGTTTTACAAGATCATTTTAGGATAAGCGACCAAAAATGAGGTAGATTTAAAACTCAAGTGGGCCACAGAAGAGAAAACAGTGGGGATTGAGTGACCAATATTGAAACATTCATATGGCCACAAAAGTTTTGTAACACGATAAAGTTTTCTACGTTGTCAATTCATCCTGGTAGGAATGAACTTATAAACGGTTGGGATGACATATAAACATCAAGGTGGAGCTTGTGAAGGTTTCAATGGTAGGAAATTCTTTCCACACTCTTTCCTCCCGTATGGCCCACTTGAGTTTTGGATCTGCTTAACTTTTGGTAGCATGTCCTAAAATGATCTCACAAAACGGATGGACGGGGTGGATTACTCACAAACATTAAGGTGGGCATCACCTTCTCACTATAGTTTTCAAACACGATTTTCGAGATTGGTAGTTGTTTTCCATGTACAACCAAACACTACATGAATCAAAACATGTATTTAAGCCATATATCCTACATGATCCAAACACTAAAGTGAATAGGCTCACTCCCATGACATTAAGAGACAATCCACCGACAAGTGCATTTATTGCAAAAAAGCAATTACATCCTACTTAATACCATTTAATTCCATGCGCCAAGCACCCCCTAAGTGGTCATGGTCTAGCAGGGTGCGGAGATCCATAGACTACAACTATTCCTCGGTACATATAGAGGTGGGCATCGAGTCGAGTTGGACCGGACCGGATTGGGTCTAACTTGACTCGGTCCGAAATTTTCAATGCATTGATGCGAACTCGATCCGATTCGTTGCACTACTGGCCTAACCCGAATCGAGTCCGACTCGGTCAGGGAAACCGAATTGGATCGGGTTGGGTACGGTTCAGATCGAATATTGTTTTTTTTTGTTGAATTTTTTTTTTTTTTAAAAAAAAAAAAATGATTTTCACTGTTAAAAAATTCATAGGGTCCACCATAACGTTTATTTTCCATCCAATCTGTTAATAAGGTCACAACTACATGGATGAAGAGGAAAAAATTTTCATATTGATCCGAAACTTCTGTGACCCCTAAAAGAGTTTCAATGGTAGACGTTCAACCCCCCATTGCTTTTTGCAGTGTGGTCCACTTGATCTTTAGATCAGCCTTATTTTTCGGCTCAAGCCTTAAGACGAGCCTGCCAAATGGATGGACAGTTTGGATACAACACATACCTCATGATGGGAACCACAAAACTTGCTGAATTCGTGGTACACCTGCCAATCTGCTTCACCAACGTCACCTGCCAATCCGCTTCACCAGCGTCAACCATCACTCACGAGTTTCTTTCTGGTGTTAGAACTTCAGGTGAAAACTAATGAATTTCAAAATACTTTTTACTTACTCAGATGTCAGAACTCGGTGCTCGAGGCAAGTTGAGAGGAGGATTGGCTACTCCCCCTGCCACTAGCCAATGGCTGGTGGTCGGTGCTCTATGGACCCCACCATGATGTATTTATTTCATCCATGCAGTCCATCTATTTTTCTAGATTATTTTATGTTATTAAATAAAAAATGAGGTATATCCCAATCTCAAATGGACAACATTACAGGAAACAGTGTTGAATGAATATTGTGTGGATCAGATCTAATAGGATTGGATCCCAGATCGGATCGGTCCGGATTGGCCATTGTTCCGAACTCGACTTGATGTATGGTCAGATTTGAGTGGGTTTACTCGATCCGACCTGATCTTGGCCTTTGGTTCGGATCCATTGGATCGGGTCGGTTTCTGCTCAGCTCTAGGTACATAGCTGCTGTGTCCAATCTCAAGTTCCCAATGGCCACTAGTGGAATCCCTCCCTTTAGCCTATATAGATGTTGCATTATATCAAGTATTCAAGTTCCACACACATTGATAAGGCAAGCGAATGAATCAGGCTAGGATGAAAACAAAATCTATTACATAAGTGTTGGGTTTTCAGGGATAACACAAACATCAACTGGATTATTAATGATGAAGATGAATGTCCACGTATGGCATTCCACTCGCCTGACTTTATGACCTTAAGCTTGATAAATGCCTGAATATCATACAGCATTGTCTATTGATTATAGTGGTTATGTGTTCATGACGGTTCATTCTTCAGACGGCCCTCTTTCCTGTTGGCTTTTAGTTTATTGAGGATGCTTGTTCACAGGAAACATCAATAGAGCTGGCAGTGATCGGTGAAGATGGAATTGTACAGTCAGTATGTGAACAGCCTGTTTTTGGTACAATAAAAGATCTTGCTGTTTTACGCTGGAATGAGAAGTTCCGTGCACCGATTCCACAGGTTTGTTTTCATGTTACTTTTATTTCACACAATGATGGCTTTTGACACACTTGTTCTAGGTTTGTAGGATAGAGCGTGAATGAATTTTCCAACCGGATATGATGGTTTGCAGCTTTTTTTCCCTCTTGTTGTGGTTTGTTGATTGTGAATGTTGCTTCTGTTGGTTTTGCAGACACGGGGGAAAGACCTTTTAGTTGTTCTTTCAGATTCTGGAAAGCTCTCTTTTCTTACATTTTGCACAGAGATGCACAGGTTGTCTTGTTGTTCTTCTCTGGTCTTAACACCATTTTGATTTTGATAGAGAAGTACCTTTCAGTTTCAAATGTCATAGCTATTCCAACAAAGGCAAAAAAAAAAAAGAATAGGAAGAAGAAGAATAAGAAAGAAAGAAGTAAAAAAAAAAAAGAAAAAAAAAAAGAAAGAAGGAAGGAAAGAAAATACCTCGCAGCCAAACCCACCAATATTTTCTAAAACTGGGGGGTTATGTTTCAAATTTTGTCAATCTTGTACCATGGTTTCCTTTTTCTGAAGGTTCATGTTATTTATTAGTTTGATATCAATTGATTACCAACATAGGTTCTTCCCGGTGACACATGTTCAACTTTCCGAACCAGGAAACTCAAGGCATCAATTAGGAAGGATGCTAGCTGTTGATTCCAAGTAAGTAGCGTGTAATCATCTTTCTCGTAAACTGTCAAAATATCTCATTCTTGCTAGGGGAAATTATTGCGTTATTGTAGCTAATCTCTCTAACACATGTTATGGGTATTTGCTTTTAGTATTGACCATTAATATCAAACGTCATTTCATGATTACAAATAATGTGTTATTAGCTCCATATTATTGTGATCCCTCGACAACGCGTCCGATTTTCCTTTCGTCTGCCTTCAAAATCAACTTGGATTACTTCTATGCTCGATGTACCTGACTTTGGTAGTAAGAAGTTAGAAATGGGCAATTTTGACTAAGGGGCTGTTTGGGGTGAGGGATTTGTGAAATCTACAGATTCCAAATTTTCCCTGTTTGTTTTTGTTGGGGTTTTGCCAAATCCATGGATTTCCCAAATCCGGATGTTCATAAATCCATGGTTGGGGCAAATCCAAATTCCCCCAAAATTAAAGATTGATCAAATCCTCAAAATGGGATTTTTATATGTGCAAAAAATGTAATTCCTTTGTGAGGGAAGGAAAAAGGAGGAATAAAAGAGAAGAAAAAGAATTCCTTGTTGGAGAAGAGAGATGAAGAATACACCTTGGGGAATCCATCACCAAACAAGCCTCTACCCTTCCACAATTTAATTGGAAGGAGGGTTTCACAAACCTTAAAAAAATGAGAAAAATTCCTTCACATAAGAGAGCTTCTCTGTCTCTCTCTCTCTCTCTCTCTCTCTCTCTCTCTCTCTCTCTCTCTTTCTCTCTCTCTCTTATTCTTAATTTCTCCACTAGGGTTGGACGTCCACCCTACCTCCCCCTGTGCTTTTATAATAAAATATCAACATAATTACAAGTATGCCACTCAAGCGAAATGTTCCATCATCCAAGATAAGGAAACTAAAGCACTTATTATCAATCTCAATCATCAAATAAATCTTTTTTTTTTTTTGGGGGAGGAAGATCAGAGTCCAACGGTCTAAGATCTAAAAGATCTGGTGACCCGATGGCCTGATTGACAAGATCCAATGGTCGGATCGACGCAAAATAAAAAAACTGACTAAAACAGTCTGCTAAGTAGCCCACATGCATCATCCCAATGTGAGATCTTCATGATGCACGTCCAATGCATGTGAGATCTTCAAAATGGCCCGGTGGGCCTGTGTGGAACTTGACTCCCATCCACAAAGAGAGTTGCTTTGATGTGGGTGGTCGCCTCCATCTCTGGTACACTCGAGTAGGTACTTTGATGTCTCTATCGGACTATCTGCTTGGGGTGTGATTTTTGTGGTTGGAGCTGCCGGACCTGGACCAACACTTGGTTTTTCTTTCAAGCAGAATGGACGGGCCCAAAGGACGTGAGGAATAAAGTTAAATGGATGATGGTCTGATAGAGGTTGGGAAGAATGGATATAAGGTTTTGCTCTAAGTTCCATTGAAAATTTCCACCAATCAAGCACCCCAAAAAACACTAAATGATATGGCGGATAAGAGGAGAGAGCAGCAACTTATTCAATAAAGACTTCCCACAACCCATAGTTCATTTATTTCAATGTTTATTCAAGAAAATAAATAAGAAAGTGCCCCAAAAAAGTCAGTAAAGGAGTATTTAAATACTTCTCAAAACTTTCCTAAATCTATGTTAATTCTTATATCTCCATTACATTAAATACCAGTCATCAATCCCACCTCAAAAGCCTCTTAACAGAAGCCTAAATAAATTTGTGCAGGTGTCTGACAAATAACGTTCTTAAGTGACTGTTTGGTGCACGTGATTGCGTTATGCACATAAAATAGAGCAATTCACAAAGTTGTATTATGCATTTGGCTCTTAAGATGCAATGCTTATAGGGAAGTTAGCAAAATAGCTATTTTGTGCTGCGTCTTTCCAGTGTTAACTGCCTGCACTCTGCCAATGGCTAGATTCTGAGAAAATCTCAGAATCCAGCTATATTGATAAGCAATGTTTTATTGTGCCTCAGATAGCCATGTGGAGGGAGAGAACTTGTGTGAGATCCTAACTGTCCATCAGGTGTGCTGCCTCATTTTAACCTAGGAGCCAAAAAATCAGGCTCATCTGAAACTCAAGTGGGCCACACCATATGGAACAGTTTGAATGGTGACACCTAACATTTGTTGCGTGGGTCCCCCATGATTCGTATGTGACATCCTATCCATTTATTCAAAGCGTCCTACCAAGATGAAGGGACATTCCAGTAATCAGGCCATTCCAAAAATTAAGGTGGGCCCCAGCATGTGAATTTAGATAGGGCATTGTTTTACACCGTTACCTATTTTGTTGGCCCAGCTAAGTTTTGGATCAGTATCTTTTGGGATCCGGCCCAAAAAAGTGGTGGTATGAATAGTATGGATCTTATCAAAATAGATCATTCCCCCTTGGTCAGTAGTAGTAGGGGTGTACACGAACCGAGCTAGCTCGGTTTGCTCGCTCGACTCAACTAGAAAAAGCTCGATTCGACTCGGTTTGAAGCGGAGTTCGAGCCGAGTCGAGCTGATTTTTTGAGCTCGAAAATGAGTTTGAGCCGAGTTCGAGCATGCCCCAACTCGACTCAACGTGGATCGAATCAAACTCGGATCGAAGCAGTTCGGTGACTCGGTTACTTTGCCATTGATGTTGCTTACCAAGTGTTTGATAAAATGACTCAACGAAGTGTGGCTGGTGGCAAGGAAGGTATGTAGATGAAACAAATACCCTTTTTTTCTTGATTTTTATGTTACTTAGAAGGTGTTTGATAAAATACCTGTAAAACCATTGCTTCTATTTCACATACAGAGGGATTTTGAAGGTGCAGTCCAGGTGTTTGTGGAAATGCCTGAATGGCAATGTTAAGGCACAAAAAATATTCTATCTTTCTATTGCACGAGTTGAAACCCTCCTGTTGTGCACCATTGGATGAGTGCCTAGAGTCAAAAGCTTTCTGCATGAATCCCAATGGTGTGCCTTAAGCTCTGTCCCAGTTATATCCTCATAGCACTGAAGAGGCCCTCCTGTTGAAACCCTCCCGCGAGCTAGCTCGGTTTGCTCGCTCGACTCAACTAGAAAAAGCTCGATTCGACTCGGTTTGAAGCGGAGTTCGAGCCGAGTCGAGCTGATTTTTTGAGCTCGAAAATGAGTTTGAGCCGAGTTCGAGCATGCCCCAACTCGACTCAACGTGGATCGAATCAAACTCGGATCGAAGCAGTTCGGTGACTCGGTTACTTTGCCATTGATGTTGCTTACCAAGTGTTTGATAAAATGACTCAACGAAGTGTGGCTGGTGGCAAGGAAGGTATGTAGATGAAACAAATACCCTTTTTTTCTTGATTTTTATGTTACTTAGAAGGTGTTTGATAAAATACCTGTAAAACCATTGCTTCTATTTCACATACAGAGGGATTTTGAAGGTGCAGTCCAGGTGTTTGTGGAAATGCCTGAATGGCAATGTTAAGGCACAAAAAATATTCTATCTTTCTATTGCACGAGTTGAAACCCTCCTGTTGTGCACCATTGGATGAGTGCCTAGAGTCAAAAGCTTTCTGCATGAATCCCAATGGTGTGCCTTAAGCTCTGTCCCAGTTATATCCTCATAGCACTGAAGAGGCCCTCCTGTTGAAACCCTCCCGTGGTGCGCCTTTGGATAAGCGCACTAGTCTCCATCTCTGTTGTGCGCCCCTCATCTTGAAGAAAGCCTTGTGTGCCATCTGGAATGGAGAAAGCCTTGTGTGTCATCTGGAATGGAGAAAGCCTTGTGTGTCATTTGGAATGGAGAAAGCCTTGTGCGCCACCTTGAATGAAGGATGGTTGTGTGTTGTCTTGAATGAAGGACGGTTGGGCGTTGCCTTAAATGAAGGACGGTTGTGCCTTGTCTTAAGGAAAGAAGGAGAGGAGGTGCGTTAGAAGCCTTGTCTTAAGGAAAGAAGGAGAGAGGGTTGTGTGTTGGTTCTTGTCTTAAGGAATGAAGAGAGGGTTGTGCGCTGGTCTCTTGTCCTAAGAAGAGATGGGTTGTGTGCCACTTTGAGTGGCTTTTTGTCTTAAGGAGAAGCTTTGTGCGCCCCCTGGAAGATCTCCAAGTGTGCACAAATAGCCCTCTCACACGTGTGAGAGGTCTATAAATACCGCACCCCCTCCTCATTTCAAGGACTCATTTGTAGGAGGAGAGAAGTTAGGAGAGTGTTGTCCGCCCCTCCTCTAGGAAAATTGTTGTGCGCCATTTGTTGTGCGCCATTTTGAGTGGAGAGAGAATCTTCTTGTGCACATTTTAAGTGGAGAGAATATAAGGCTTTGTGCGCCACTCTCCATGGGATCTTGTCCAAATACAAGGCTTTGTGCACCGCTTCAAAGGGGATCTTGTCCAAATACAAGGCTTTGTGCATCACTTCAAATGGGATCTTGTCCAAATACAAGGCTTTGTGCGCTACTCTCCATGGGATCTTGTCTAAATACAAGGCTTTGTGCGCCACTTCAAGGGGACTCCTGTCCAAATACCAGGCTTTGTGCGGCATTCTCCATGGACCCTTGTCTTGAAGCAAGCAGTGTGTGCCATTCTCCATGGACCCTTGTCTTGAAGCAAGCAGTGTGTGCCATTCTCCATGGACCCTTGTCCTAAACCAAGCATTGTGCGCCATTCTCCATGGAGCCTTGTCCTAAAACAAACCTTTGTGCGCCACCTCTTGTGGAAGTCTTGTCCTGAAGAGAGGCTTTGTGCGCCACTTCTTATGGAAGCATTGTCTTAAAGAGAAGAATGCATTGTGCGCCACTTCTTATGGAAGCATTGTCCTGAAGAGAGGCTTTATGCGCCACTTTATATAGAGAAAGGTTGTGCGCTCTCACCTTCATAGGGAGGTTGTGCGCTCCATGTTGAGAAAGCCTTGTGCGCTCCATACTTCCTGTCTAAATCTATGTGCTCCACACTCCATGTCTGAAGTTGTGCGCTCCCACCTTCAAATAGATGACCTCCACACCTGTAAGAGGTCTATAAAATACCCCTCCTGTCTTTATTTGAAAAGGGTAGTGAGAGAGAGAAGCAAGAAAGAGAAGTGAGAGAAGACAAAAGTTGGAGAATCTCAAGGAGCTCCCAGAGGAGAGAGGGAAGTCGAGCATGATAGAAGATCCGCGCAACAGAATTATGGCACAACGAGAAAAATGGCACAACTCAAGTTTGGGAAGTCTCCGCCGTTCCCTCAGTTATGCACCTGCACAACCCAAGTTCATGAAGTTTTTAGCTCCTCCTAGATTGTGCACAAGTATTCTTGCCCAAAATGCCCATTCCTTGATCAAGTAGGAGAAATGTGAAGCACAGAGAGAGAGAGCTCCAGGAGAAGGAAGTGGAAGGACGATCAATGCCAATCGCACAACCAAATTAAGGGCTTTAAGTCTGTACAACTCATCTGCCTTTGTGATGAACATCAAAAGCATCGAAATGCTGCTAAAATTGCCATTAAACTACCTTTTCTTTTATTCATTGTGTTGATTTATTGTACTCTGTTTTTAGAATCAAGGGATATGCGAGGATGTAAATGAACTCAGAATGAATAGAATACCTTGTGATCATTGTTCTCTCATTCTTTCTTTATTATCATTGAATGAATTCTCCCAAATTGAATGCATTTGTTTCTGGTCGAAATAGGCGAACTTGGCTCGATCTTGGCCCGAGCTGCTGACCAAACTGAGTCGAGCCAAGCTGAGCCGGCCAGTTAGGCTCAAGGACCGAGCCGAGTCGAGCTGAGGCCAACTCGACTCAGTTCGACTCGATGTACACCCCTAAGCAGTAGGCACACCCCTCCTATGCCTAGCCCCTTCCATACGCACGTGATGATTGAGCTTCCGACTTTACAAGGAATGGGGGATACAGTATTTGGTTGAATATGTTGTTTGATACACATGCAATTGTAAAATTGTTCATGTGTCATGATTATAAGACAACCTAGATAGTTCAAATCTTTGAATCAGCTGTGGATGGATCATGAGCGAAAAATTAAAATCAGCTGCTCACAAAGTGGTGATGTGAGAAAGTATCCAGTAAACACTTTGTACTATCCACGCATGCTATACCAATAGCTTGTGTCTTTGTCATATGCCACATCCATTGTCATGAAAACTTTTATCATTACTAGATATTCCCATCAACTCTATCAACACAGCAGTATGCTGCATGCCAAACAGACCCTAACTGATTTGGCCCAAAAATAGCTGCATAAATCCCTTTTTGAAGTGATTTTCCCAACCTAAAATTATCTGCTGGTCCCTTTTCTGTGCATATAACAATTCTCTTAATCAATAATATGAAAATCGGTAACATATGGTCGAGTGTTCCCTATAAGAACAGTGATGAAATGCAATTATAAGACCTCTTTTCTTGGAAAAAAGGACCTCTTGGATGCTAGGTGGTTGATGCCACTAATGGCTGATATTCTCATGATGATATCAGCTTTATTCTTGGAACTCCAAGCACAGCGACTCTGGTATTCTTCATCTCTCCTAACCTGCAGAGGTGGGCCTGGTGTGAATCTCTTGGCTGTGACTTGTGGACTGACAGTGGAACCCCTTTCCTCCTTGGCTTTCAAAATTTAGAGAACCAGGCCTCATTTGAATCTCTCCTACCTGTAGCTTGTGGATAGACATTAGCATTCTTAACCTTTCATTTGTGCTTGTATTGAATAACCACCTGCTCCCAGATACTTTTTTTTTTTTCGGAAAGGTTAACAGAAATTCATTAAAGTAGCAGTATGTGCTCATAGATACTTGATTGTCCTGTCCTATCTCATTAGTAATGCAGGGTGCATTATCACGCTCTTTTGAAAATATCTCAGGGATTCCCCTGCATGCCTCTAACATTTGTGCTTTACACTTTTCAGTGGCTGTTTCATTGCTGTTAGTGCATACGAAGACCAATTTGCTTTGTTTTCCTTATCCAAGTCAGCTGGAAGCAATATTGTTGATAAGGTCAGATATCCTTCTGTTTATCTTGATCAGTATTTCTGGAGGAGTTTATGTTGGACCAAATGTTAGTAAATCGTGTCATGGTTAACTGCATTCTGTCTATCTAATATGTTATAGCACTTATTTCAGTTTGAAGATCTTCCCATATGTCATGCTTTCAGAAAATCTTCTATCCGTTGAATGAAGGAGATACTAGCATCGGGTTATTTCTGAAAGTCTCTGGCACAATTTGGAGCATGTGCTTTATTTCTAAAGACAATAATCAATTGTCTGAGGACGGATATAATCCTATACTGGCCATGCTTGTGTCTAGGTATTGCTTTCTCATTTCTGGTTCCATAGAAGGCAAGGTAGTGATTTTCACCAATGAAGTTTTTGTTTGTGACTGCATGAATGATCAGAGCTTTTTGTTTCAGGGGGGCTGGTGCTGATATCTCGAATGAGCTTTTGATGTTGGAATGTGACATTAGGGACCATACTATTCATGTTATCTCTGAGTATATCGAACCTGGACCTCTAGCTTTGAGCATTGTTGAAGTTCCTCATGTTCCTGGCCACGCTTTCATGTTTAGGGTTGGTGATGTTGTATTAATGGATCTGAGAGATCCAGGAAGCCCCTGTTGTGTTTACAAAACAAGCTTTAGTCTACCTACTGCAGTTGAAGAGCGAAATTCTGTTGAAGAGTCATGCAGAGGCCTCGATGTGGATGATGAAGGTATTTTCAATGTTGCTGCCTCTGCTTTACTGGAGCTGAGAGATTCTGGTATGGATATGGTTAAGAGAGATGATCCTATGAGCATCGATAGTGAAAATGGAAAATCAACTTCAAACTCCAACCTTGTATGCTCATGGAGTTGGGAACCAAGCAGCTCAGGTAGTTCCAAGTTGATTTTTTGTTTAGATACAGGAGAGCTGTATATGTTAGACATTTCTTCTGAGCCAGATGGTATCAGAGTTAATTTATCCGACTGTGTTTACAGAGGCTTACCTTGCAAAGCACTTTTGTGGGTTAAAGGCGGGTTCATTGCAGCACTTGTGGAGATGGGGGATGGGTTTGTACTCAAGTTGGAAAGTGGGAGGTTACTCTACAGTAGTTCTATTCAAAATATTGCACCAATTTTAGATGTTTCGGTTGTGGATTACCATAATGAGAAACAAGATCAAATGTTTGCCTGCTGTGGGATGGGTCCAGAGGGATCTTTAAGGATAATTCGAAGTGGCATCAGCGTAGAAAAGCTTTTGAGCACCGCTCCTACCTATCAAGGCATTACTGGTACCTGGACTGTGCGAATGAAACATAGCGTTTCTTATCATTCTTTTCTTGTGTTAGCTTTTGTTGAAGAGACGAGGGTATTGACAGTTGGCTTAAGCTTTAGTGATGTAACTGATGCTGTTGGTTTCCAGCCTGATGCTTGCACTTTGGCATGTGGCCTGCTGGCAGATGGGCTGCTTGTCCAGATCCACAGAAATGCTGTAAGACTTTGTTTGCCTACAACTGCTGCTCATCCTGCAGGCATCGCTTTGTCTGCTCCGGCCTATACATCTTGGTCCCCAGATAATTTGACTATCAGTTTAGGAGCCATTGGACATAATTTGATAATTGTGGCCACATCTAACCCTTGCTTCTTGTTTATTCTTGGGGCAAGATCATTATCAGCTTACCACTATGAAATCTATGAGATTCAACGCGTGAGACTGCATTATGAAGTATCTTGTATATCAATACCTCAGGAAGGTCTTGGGAATGAACCTGTTAATTCAGCAACGACTTTAGTAGATGATAGTCATCAAACTGCCCCCCCGAGTGGAGTCGAGATTGGTAAAATCTTTGTTATCGGTACACATAGACCATCAGTGGAACTTCTCTCATTTGTTCCCGAAGAAGGCTACAGAGTCCTTGCTGTTGGAGCCATTTCACTAACCAACACTATGGGAACTGCTATCAGTGGGTGCGTCCCTCAAGATGTGAGGCTTGTACTAGTTGATCGGTTTTATATTCTTTCAGGATTGAGAAATGGAATGCTTCTTAGGTTTGAGTGGCCGGTAGTCTCTTCAGCATTTCAATCAGACTTATCCAGTCATTGCCCTTTGGTTAATTCTTTTTCCCATAAAATGGACAGTCCTGTATCAAGTTTGGCAGCTTCATTGGCTGTCATGCCTCGATATTGTTCTGCGAACGTGGTCGAGAAAGCTGACAACTCAAGTCCTGTGCATCTACAGTTGATTGCCATCCGTCGAATTGGCATAACTCCTGTCTTTTTGGTTCCTCTTCATGACTCACTTGGTGCAGATATAATTGCTCTCAGCGATAGGCCTTGGTTGTTGCAAACTGCGAGGCATAGCCTTGCATATACATCTATCTCCTTTCAACCTGCAACTCATGTGACCCCCGTATGTTCTGTTGATTGCCCCAAAGGAATCTTATTTGTTGCCGAGAACTCCTTACATTTGGTAAGTACTCTGTTTTCAGTCTTTACTGTCTCACTGCCAATTTCATTGCCCCATTTTGTCAAAGGCTTTTCTTTCTTCTTCTTCTTTTCCTTTTTCGCTTTTCGGCTGGATGTAAGGTAAACGTAATATTTTTTCCATGCATCAGGGGCACTTTCTCATTGTTTCTTTTTCCATTCTGCTGGATGTAAGGTTTTTGGTTTTCATTCGTTGGTATAGCTCGACAACTTTTGTGTTGTTTATGGTAAATTCTTTGTTGATAGTCTTGCAAGATTTTTAAGGCATGTTTGGATTGGGAGAAAACACAACAAGGGAAAGTCAAACATAGTTGATGACGTAACTGAGTGTAAAGCTGACATAAGCACGGAGGAAAGGAAATACATTGCACCCATTTGTTTTGCTAGGAAACTGTGCAGGAAAG
Source organism: Magnolia kwangsiensis (assembly GCA_037074715.1). Lineage (NCBI taxonomy): Eukaryota > Viridiplantae > Streptophyta > Magnoliopsida > Magnoliales > Magnoliaceae > Magnolia > Magnolia kwangsiensis. The sequence goes on from CM073571.1 coordinate 12,347,185, forward strand.
TCCTTTCCTTTTCCATTTTCCAGTGTTTGGGTTGCAATTTCAAAGCAAAATGCCTTTTTCCCCCTCCCCCCGCCCCCCCCCCCCCCCCCCCCCCCCCCCCTCATTTAAATCGTTATATCAGTGGGAAATCTCTTTTCCCACCGACTTCTTCGAAAAAGAAGTTGGTGGGAAAGGAATTGATTTTCTTCTCCCCTGTTGAGGAAAGGAATTGATTTTCTTCTCTTTTTATGTTTTTCAAATAGAGGAAATGTTACATTAAAGGAAAACTCTTTACTTAGTTTTCCATTGTTTCTCCTGATTTACATTGAGGGCCTGTTTGATTTTCTAATTACATAGGTAATTCAAGGTAAATGGGTAATAATTATTTACCTGTGTATTTCCGGTTAAATTTCCAAGGTGATGTTGACCGCCACCTTTCATTTATAGCACTCCTCACATCACCCGAGGAGAAAATTGTTAACTCGTAGGGCCCACCATGATGTGTGTCTTATCCACACCGTCCATCCCTTTAGCCAACTCATTTTAGGGCATAACCAAAAAAATGAGGCAGATCCAAAGATCAAGTGGACCACAACACAGGAAAAAATGGGAATTGAACTCCTACCATTGAAATCTTCTTGAGGCCCCCAGAAGTTTTGGATCAAACTGATATTTTTGTTTCCCCTTTATCTATGACTGTGTGACCTTATGAACAGGTTGAATGACAAATAAACATGAATGTGGGCCCTAGGGAGAAAAAAGCTTTCAAACGTTGACGTCTTAATGATCATTGTTCCCTAAGGTGTGGTCCACTTGAGCTTTTGATTTTCCTCTTTTTTGGCTTCATGACTTAAAATGTATTTTTTAAAAGGATGGATGGTGTGGATAACTCACATATATCATGGTGGGGCCTACATATTTAAATCAGTAATAAAGGGTATTGTATGGACCGCTTTTCGAAATGTAATTCCCAACGAATTTCAAACAGGTGACATAAGTAATAATTACTTATTTGCCTGTATTTACCTGGGAAATGAAAAATCAAACAGCCCCTGAGTGCATGCTTAGAGTATGTATTACTGGAGCACCTCAACTAGCCAAAAGGCCGTGCAATGCATGGGCAACTGGGCAAGTAGGCAGAGGGAGAGAGACAGTAAGAACATTGCTGTAATGAAGCATGGCCTTATTTATTTATTTATTTTTTTAAATTAAGAAATAAGGTGCTATCACTTGTATCTAAGTTATCAAGAGCTCTTTCTTTCTTGGTAATTGTTAACTTCATTAAAACCTAAAAGGGAAAAGACAAAATTATGAAAGAGAATGGGAAAAAGATGGAGTGGTTCTTTTCGCCCTTTGAATGAGGTTATTAGTGCCCTCATTTACATCCTTTCTAACCATACAAAAAGAAACATTGAAAGAGGAAGATATGGACATTCTTTTCCTCAAAACAAGGTAAAACTTCTGCGGCTCCATGTTTCGCATAGACATCTGATGCAACAAGATTGGAAAAGAATCTGAATCCTCGAATAGAAGATAAATGCATGCAGAATACAACAAAGCCACCCAAAACTCGACCTTTCACCGTGTGGATTACTCACTCTAAATTAATGGCCCATTATTTGAATGTTCTGTTATGACACTCCTTCCGCAAAAACCAAATAACCACAAGGAGCGACGCCATGACTCTCTCTCTTCTAGACTCTCTAATTCAGGCTTGTAGAAGAACTTCGAAAGAGCTCGGCATGAACCGCTACATATCAAACATAGCCAAAATAATCCTCCATATTCCAGCAACAAACTCATAATGGATGAAGATATATTCCAATGACTTCGCATCCTTAGGACAAATAGCGCATACATTTTTAATCATCATCCCCCTAATGCACAAATGATCGATAGGTAATACTTCATCATCAGTTGCTAACCATCCAACATGACTGCTCGAGGAAGTCTAGGAACATGCAAACGAATGTGGTATGAGGATTAAGACACCCTAGAGTGCTACATCGGAGAGATTGGTAGAATGAGCTGACAGTGAACATTTCTTAAGAACCAAACTTGCACTGACATCTATCTAGATTCTAAGATGAAAGGGAGATAGGCCGCATTAGATCTACTGAAATCATAAAATTTTTTGTTTCGTCATCTTAGAAGTTCCTATGGAAATTGGGAGACCCAGCCATTGAATCTCCGACATGACTATAGCGATGAGTAATGCTCCTTGTCAATGGAAATGCTATAAAGCCTTGGAAACACTAGAGAGGGGTTTGTCTTCATGCAATGGGTCGACCCAAAACCTGATACAGCTCTCATAATGCGGGGGCATTTTCATATTGGGCTCGGGTGGGGTGGCCCACGGGATGCAGGGGAACACTGGGGGTGGGCAGCCCGTGTGAGGCAGGTTGCCTGTGTGAAGCGGAACCCATGTGAAGTGGGGCCCATAAGGGGGGTTCAACCGAGGTCCCCCTAACCCATGGGATGTGGGGCCTGGGCTATGAGATAAAGGGATTGATTCGCCATGTTCTATTAGTTCGCTCTTTTAGAGCAAGTGGTCAATTGTCCTGCATTAAAGTGGTATCAGAGCGGGAGGTCTTATGTTCGAGACTCCTCACTAGGGGTGATTAATGCAGGGACACTTTCACTCATAGCTCGAGCGGGGTGGCTTGTGGGATGTAGGGGCACACTCGGGGTGGATGACCCGTGTGAGGCGGGCCCCACCCATGTGAAGCGGAACCCGTGTGAAGTGGGGCCCACGAGCAAGGTATTTCGTATTGGTATCGGTTGGCATAACGGTACCCTCCGATACCGATACGGATATGGGGGCGTAACGGCGATGCGGGGGCGTAACGGCCCGTAACGGTGTAAAATTTTTTTTGCTAAAAAAAAAGAAAAAAATATGGATTAGATCTGGAATATTCTAAGCATTCCAAATATGCATTCATTTATAAATTGGAATATGTTTATGGTGGTGTAACGGTCCACTCTTTAGTGAGAAGTTGTATCGGACTGTCTGATGAATTTATGAACCAGGCAACCTGGATTTGACTGCAAAGCTCATATATTTAATTTTCTAACTATCTACTATCAATGATAGATATATTAGAATGAATGCAATATGAAAATATCTTACATGTATAGGTGTTTGCAATTAATTTTCATAATTCATAAAAAAATATAAAATGACAATAACAATCTGTAAAATGAACATTAACATGTTCTACTATGATTAACACATCATATTCTACCATTAAAACATCAAAACATTCAATAAAAAATAATTTTTCGAATTAAAAAAAAAGGGCTGAAAATAGTGCGTAAATAGAAAAAAATTATAAAAAAAATATAAAATGATAACAACAATATGTAAAATGGACATTAATATCTTCTATTATTATTAACACATCATATTCTATCATTAAAACAACAAAACATTGAATAAAAAGTATAAACACCTATTTTTGAGGAATTTTTGAAAAATGGCCCACAAAGCTTCAAATCAAGAAAATCCTTAATATAAGTTGTTTTATTTGTAAGATCAAGCTAAGAGTGGTCGAAAATAGCAATAAAATGATTTAGGAAGAGTTTAGAAGAATGAATTTTCAAAAAAAGTGAAAAAATAGACCTTAAAAAGCTAAAAAAAAGGGCCTTACATACCCACACACACACACATTGCTCTTGTACACACTAGTACATGATCCAACACGGCATGTGTAAGATTTGTGCTTTCCATGATGTGTGCCACGCTGTCTAGATCAGCTGGCCTAAAAATTAGTCTAGATGTCACATGTGCAAGATCCAAACTTTACATTATGTGTGCCACATTATCCAGACCATCTGGCCCAAAACTTAGGCCTGATTGGTCTTTACTCTTGGACGATATAAAAAACAAATGGACCGCTAGAAAAAAATTCATATATTCTTGCACACAAAGAAAAAAAGAATTGTGTTATTTGTTTCACATACTCTGCCTACCTGAGGAGTGAACACCCCTAATTTTTTGACCTTTTGATCTAGGAAATGTGGCTCATCTCATGGAAAGCTTGGATCTTGTACAACTGCCCATTGGCACTTGTAGCGGCGTGTACTTGAGCAGGATGTTACAAATGTATGCGCTTAGCAAACTTACACACACATGCATGCACACACAAACACACGCTCACACACACACACACACACACACACACACACACACACACATTCGTGTGCGAACATACATGCAACAAACACAAAATTATATGAAGAAACCTTGAAAAGGAAAAGAAGGAACAAGCTCTGTCAAGGCAGTGGAAATGCATTCCATGTACACAAGGATTTTTTATGGACCCTTTCCAGTCAACCATACAATTTGATGCACTATTAATATGATTAAATACAATGTCCACTGTGTGAGTGATCATTCTTAATTCGTTAAGAGAGGGGAACACGTCCCAAAATCCCAGGTTATCATATTGTAGGAATCTCCTTTCTCTATGAGTTTCCCGCTCATCTGGTTTTCATATTATTCGATTCCAACTTTGATGGCTAGAAGTTCTGCCCAGTTCAAGGATCCCTCCACACGGGACCTGAGTTGGTAATTTTTACAAATCCAAGCTCATCTTTTACATCATCCCTACCCCAGATGACTAGGATTACCGATCAAACTACTGTCATTGTTCAACTTCCAGGATCCTTGTAGGGATAGGCCCTGATGATCTCTCTCAAAGGATGGCCTCAATTCATTAATCGTTTCCTTCCAATTGTGAAGGAGGTTATGCATGGGCACACCGGAAAAGTCAGGAATATGCTACCTGAATTCCCCATGGCTCCTTTGATTCCAGCCAGAGGAAACTTCTTCTATTCCTTTCTTTCCGTACCTCCCACATTATAGATAGGGTATGCATCCTCCATATCACTTCACCTCTAGGCTTGAAGGGACCCCCACCCCTCCGACTAATCAACTCCCTCATTGTGCCTGGCACAACCCAGTCCACTTGAAGTATGGTGAACAAATCTGCCCTACTTCTGCAAACCACATACAAAATAGATGAATAGGTGGTGCACAGATTCTACATTCTTCCGTCACTTTGTTTGCATGCTTGCTGATAGCCGATTTCTTTTTGGAGATCATCAAGAGCTAGAATTTTTGGCTGTGGCTGCACAACCAAAAGCTCCCACTTGGGAAGGGGCCAAGGAACTCCACACATCCTCACAGGGAGGCCTATTGAAACCTGTGGAATGCATGGCTTCAAGGAAGAAACTTTGACAAAAATGAGCCCCTTGATTTGGTGTGCACACTTTCTCATCTTCAACATAGGGAAAGAGGATCCCCTTGTTTAGAAGACTCATCCATTGTCAGACAGAAGTACCAATCTATCCCCCAGGCAGTAAGTACAGCCCGTAGTCACTGGTGGTTGCCTAGAGAGCTGTAGCTTCAACTCTACGTCGTGAAACATAGAGGTCACCTAGGTGTCTAGGCACTGTGAACCCAGGTGACGGCTGTTCACCTTTGTTTGGGTCGCTCAGGTTGGAATGGGGTTCCCCTATATGCAAGCTCCCTGTCCAGGTGACTAGGCCTTGCTCTTGACAACTGCTTTTGACCGTACTGACCAACCATTTGTTCTGAGTGCGACCTTTTTGGGCATGCATGCCTGAGGAGGAGATTTCTGTTGAACCTGTCACTTTGATGGGAGCAATTCCCTTGGGGTTTTCTTTAGGTTCAGTTCAAGTAGGAAATAATACACAGTCACACTGTTTGACAATTCTGGCTCATTAGAGTCGGTTCCTCAAACAGATAAGTCTAACCTTTCTCCAGTTCCCAGCTGCTTGTGTAGTTTTGGTTGATGGTGGCGTCGGTGGAACTTGATGTGTATGTTGACTTCTTGATTAATCAGATGCTGAGGAAGACCAAATATGGGTCAAGCTTTTTTGATAGTTGTAGGCATTGTTCGAAATATCGGTATCACGTTAAGTATCGCACCCTTGGGATATGGATACGTATTGGTTATTGCATGGGCGATATGGATACGTATTGGTTATTGCATGGGATATATCGGTGGTATTGCGTAATGTATCGTCGTCGTTGGAAACATAGGGAAATTCGTCGAATTTTTCAATGAAATTTCAGTGATTGTTAAAAAAGACATCAATACACTTATAAATCAAAACGCTACAAAAAACGAGTGTACATAATAGGTTTTCTTTGTATGGGGTCCTAATCTATGCGTTGTCTAACTGAATTGATGCAAGTATATTCAAAGTCTGTTCATATAATTTATAAATGTAATAAGACATATGGTCACTCTGGAAACATGAGCAATACATTCAAAAGCAAAAGAAGAATCACTAGATCAGGTTACTTATATGTTTGATTTTATGTTTGGACACAAAGATTGCAATCAATTTGTGAGAATTGGAAAATTTTATTTTATTATTATTATTATTTTTTTCAATTTTCTGCAACTTGGCCCATCTCCTCCAAATCTCAAAACTGAAGCTCCTAATCCATGATTTTTTGATTTGTAACAATTTGACACTAATTTAACATGATTTACAGAAAAAAAAAGATCAGAAATAGGAAATGCTCACAGGATCGAACATGTGGGATATATTCCATTACTTGTGCATTTCGTATCGCACATGTGGGATACAAGATATATTGTGGGATATATCGGCCAATATCGTCGATACTTAAAACACTAGTTGTAGGGAACTCTTTGCTCCCATTGGTATATGTTGAGCTAAAAAAGGGAAGGGTACTTGGGATTAGGAAAGTTGCAAAGCTGCCTCAGGTAACCATGATACAAGATCTGAGGTTGGGTCAAAAGACCCACAATGAAAGTGGGGATGCAGGAGTCTAAAGTTGATGACTTTGATTACTGACCAGTGTTCGAAGTATCGGTATCGCTACAAGTTTCGTTGGCTAGGGCTACGGAAATAATAGTGATATCACCGATAATATCGCTAATAACAGGAAATACGGGGACACATGGGAAAAACGATAGAATTTTCAGTGAAACTTCAGGAGATTTTAATTGCATATATATCTATATATATAAAATATTGTAAAAAGAATGCATACTTAACAAATTTCCATTTAATGGGGCCTTAAAAGCATGCGTTGTTGTAAGAAATCAGTCCAACCATCCCATCCGGCCTATTTAACCATCTAACCATCCATCCAAACATCCATCAATATTGCAAAATATCAACAACACATGATATTTCACCAAGAAATTATCAACAATCAAAAAGGAAACGAAAGATTTTGGTTTCGATATTGCACATGTTGTGATATTGATAATATTGAGATATTATCAATATTATCAACAACAAATTGAACACTACATACAACCATTGAACACTACATACAACCATGAGCCCATGAAAAAAAAATTGAAATAAATTTTTTTTCTAATAAACAAAAATTTGATGATATCAATACATTGGCTATATTATCAGAATATCGTCGATACACTTATGACACAAGCACTACCTAGAATTTACATACTCAAAAATATTGGTGATACATTGGCGATATTGATGCATTGAGATTACAAGCGACACCTAGAATTTACATAGTTGAAAATATTGGCGATACTTAGCGATACATTGCTCATACCTAAATTTTTTTATACTACCAACGTTATTGGTATTGCTACCAGTGTTATCGGTATCGCTGAGCTGGAGATAAAGATAATATCGGAGATATTTCGATATTGGAGATAATTCGAACACTGTTACTAACCAAGTCTAAAATATTTCAACTATGCTGTTGTAGTTGTGTTTAGTCATACTAGATGAATTTTTGTTTGTTCTTCTAAAAAATGACTAATAATAGAGGTTTTCATTAGTTCATAACTAACTCTGATGTGCCATTAAATATTGTGTTACAGGTGGAAATGGTTCATAGTAAGAGGCTCAATGTGCAGAAGTTCTATGTGGGCAGCACGCCACGGAAGGTGTTGTATCATAATGAAAGTAGAACATTGCTGGTGATGAGGACAGAATTCAATGATGATTCTATTTCATCGGATATTTGCCGCGTCGATCCTCTCAGTGGCTCATTATTCCAAATGCATAAATTTCCAGCTGGGGAGGTAGCCAAGTGCATGCAATTGATGAAGGTGGCAAATGAGCAGGTCTTGGTGGTTGGAACCAGCCAATCCCCTGGTCCAGCTATAATGGCCAGCGGTGAAGCTGAAAGGTTAATTTTTTGCCTTGGAATTTTTAATCCTTGCGTGTGTCACCTAATAATTGGTCATATGACATCAGGCTATGCTGGGGTGTCTTGAGAGCACGGTTGGGTGGAATCGATTTTTCTTCAAACTATTAGCTTGCATTGATGTAGTCTTAAATGCAAATGGATTGGAATATCTATTTTGGGTAGGAAAAACAGAAGTTCATTGTGGATTCCGCTTCTACACATGAAGATTTTTTTGGATGGTGGACTACAGTCTGCTTCCACTCCTGTTCCACCTTGCTTTGTGATTCCAAATGATAGATTCTTTCCTGATCTGGATCTTTTATCTTGTTCACTTCTTGTAGTTTACTTTCATTGTCAGTTACCTTAGCCAAATGGTTCTCTTTAAATGGTGCAATCATCCACAAGAAACCTTAGGCCCTTCTTGGTAGAAGCCTAAAAATGAGTTCATCACATTTTCATTAACAGTAATTATATATTAGATATCTCGATCTCTAATATGTAGTGTTTGAGTTGTCGGTATCATTACAAGTTTCGCTGGCTAGAGATATGAAAACAATATCATTATTGCTGATAACTGGAAATGTGAGGGAAACATGTGGAAAACGGTGGAATTTTTCAGTGAAACTTTAGGAGATGCCTAAATACACATATTTGCATATTTTGGAATAAAAAAAATGAAAAAAGAATGCATGCATAATAAGTTTTCATTTGGGGGCTTAAAAGCATATGCTATCATAAGGAATCTGTCCAATATTAACCATAATGATTTTATATAACACAAATGCAATTAGCATACAATAATTAGGACATGTAAAAGTAAATGAACCGTCCAAGTCCTTCTCCCCCATCCAACCATCCAATCCAACCATCACATCCATTCATCTAACCATCACATCCATCCATCCATCCAACCATTCATCCACCCAACCAACCATCACATCCATCCAACCATCCATCCCATCCATCCAACCATCCATCCCATCCCATCCCATCCCATCCATCCAACCATCAAATATCCAAACATCCAAACAAACATCCATCCTTCCAACCATACATCCATACATACATGATATATCATACATTTTAAATTATTTTTTACATTCAATATTTTTTTATAAAATTTTTTCAAATTTATTTAAAAAATTCCGAAAATTAAAAGAACATTATTTAATCTTTTTTTTTTTTTCTTTCTTTAAATGGGGCCCAATGAGGTCAGCCCATCTTCATCAGTCTTCATCATTTAAAAAATGGGGCCCCATTTAAATAAAAGAAATGGATTAAATAGTTTCCTTAACACTTAACTTTTTTTTTTAAAATAATAAATTTGAATAATAAATAAATAATTTTGAAAAATCAAGACATTTTGGGCAATCGATAGATCCATCGTCATGATCATATAAAAAAATGGGGCCTCAATTTCTTGTTTTTGGGAAGAAATTGTATGGACCAAATAGATCCTTAAATCTCTTGATTTTGTACTAGAAATCCATGTTTATGCACGAGAATCATGCATAAACATGGATTTCAAGTGAAACCCATGCTTAAATTCAAGAAAAAGGGGCTGTTTTGGGGATTTTTTTGTTTCCTCGAGATTCCAGCTCTCAAGTGCTTCATGCAGCGATTTCTCCGTTATATCTTTGTTTCAATCCATGAAACCAGGTTAGTTGGTGCCGAAATCAACTCCGCTTCACAGATATACAAAAAAAATCTGGATTCCCCTTGCTTTTTCTAATTTTTAAGATTTGTTTGTTTCCGCTTTTTCACTCATTTATGCACCTGGTATCCTTCTCCATACAGCTGCATGCGATATTTCAGTGACTTCTCCATATTTTATCAAGAAATCACAGATTGTAGGTGGGAATAGTGGTTTGTTGAGTATGTGGCTGATCAACATCTTGTTGATATTTTAGATTATCGACAAATCATGAAAATTTCGCCGACACCAGGAAACGACTCAAAATACTATGGTTTCGGTATCGCAAGTGCGCCGACAACAACAATATAGCAATAATATCGATATTGTTGTTGACAATGGAAACACTGCTAATACATAATGGGTTTATGTATTAAGATCAAGATCGCTGATAGATAATTCCTGTTAACTAAAATGAGATGAACTCATTTTTACGTGTCACCAAACAGGGTGTCGTTTTATCTGCAGCTAAATGTTTATTGGTAGTTACAAGATGGTAAGGTCACATATGACAGTTTTGAGCTTTTTTTTTTTTTTTTTGGTGAATGGTGATGATTTATTATTGCTGGGCCAAAGCAAAAGAATACAATATACAAAAAGGAAAAAAAAAAGAAAGTACAATAGAGCAGAAAAAACCTATCCTATAGCTTTAAAAGCTATTGCCATGCCAAGCCCAAAAGAAGCTTGCAATATATCCTGGCAATACCCAAAAAAGAAGTTTCCAGCTGTTTGTTTCTTATGCTTGTTAGTATCTCTGCTCTAGTTCTATAAATATGCTTTCTTATAGTGCTTGATGTCTTTCATGACACATTTCTTCATTATTTTGGTTGGTTCTTGTACTTGTACATGAAGCTAAACAGTGGGTTCAGTGAGCCATGCCTGCTGCTGCACTGTGGTATGAAATCTTGGTTTCAGAATGTGACTTGTTCAAGTACAGGTATGAGTTGTATCATTGATACCAATACGAAACATGTCAAAATTAATTTATAATTTTAAAAGTTTGGACAAGTTAGAAAAATAAAAAAACACTCAGCTCCTCCCTCTCCTCCTCCTCCTTCCTTTCTCTCTCACATCCCCTCTTCACACACACACACACACACACAGACAACACTTTATCATGCCTAAATTAACTGGGGTTTGCGGTGGTGGAGGAACCAGATTGGAAAAAGACGGATTCTAATTGTAAGATATCTAGTGAAACTGTAGCTGGACTTGTGATCTCAATCAAAGATAAAGATATCAAATATCTGTAGTTTCTTTTCTTTTTTTAATCCTATGTGGATGATCCGATCTGCAAGAACCTTGTGTTGCTGGCTCGTTAGATGAGCTGGTAGAGGCAGTATAGTGTGTGAAACTATAGCTGGAATTGTGATCTCGATCAAAGATAAAGATATCAAATATCTGGAGTTTCTTTTCTTTTCTTTTTCTTTTTTAATCCTATATGGATGATCTGATCTGCAAGAACCTTGATTGGGAATTCTTTGATTGTCTTTCTCCGAGGAAAAGCAATGATTTTAGGCAAAAAGACGAACATGCGCACATACAACCCCCCCCCCCCCCCCCCCCCCCCACAAAAAAAATAAAAATACAACTATCCCCTGATGATAAGTCTTTTTAGTCAAGTTGCTGGCTCGTCAGATGAACTGGTAGAGGCAGTATAGTGTGTGTGAGTGATCCAGGGTTCAATCCCTGGTAATGTTACATTTCAAAAAAAGATAAAAAGAAAAAAAAAAAAGGATGTCTTTTTAGGCTGCAAAGACTCTCTCTTTCTCTCTCTCTCTCTCTCTTGTCTAGAATCTAGGTACTTGTCTAATTAGTTCACAACATATTACTGTTTGGATTATGGTTTAGTTTATTTAAGGGAAGTTATCTCCTTTACTTTCACATTTATTTGCATGCAATACTAGTAATTATCAGAACTTTCTTTATCTAGTTTCCAGCTAAATTTCATCCTTATAACTCCATCATAAAGGAAATATTACAAACTACCACTTGTCTGGGTTGTGTAACTAAGTTAAGCATTTTTCTTACTTCTACTGGCATGTTTTCTTCAACAGTACAAAGGGGGGCCTATTTGTGTTCACCCTTGAGCCCATGCAAAGTTCAGATAGCGGTTCATTGATTTTTGGTTCAAAGCGGAGTTCTTCTCAAGTAACTTCTCCATTTCGTGAGATTGTGGGATATGCCACTGAGCAGTTGTCAAGTAGCAGTCTTTGCAGCAGCCCAGATGATAATAGCTGTGATGGAGTTAAACTTGAAGAAACTGAAATGTGGCAATTGCGAGAAGTCCACAGCAGTCAATTACCTGGAGTAGTGCTTTCTATCTGCCCATATCTGAATCGTTACTTCTTGGTATCTGCCGGTAGTATTGTAAGATATGATTCTCTACATTCATGTCATTGACTGGAATCGATCACATTTTGCTTGGTGAATATGGTCTATTGATTCTCTCTCTCTTTTTTTCTTTTTTTTTTAATTTTTTAATTTTTTAATTTTTTAATTTTTTTTTTTAATTTTTTTAATTTTTTTAATTTTTTTTTTATGGTCATAGCTAATGGAGGTATCGATTTTCTTTTGTCAGCTTTATGTGTATGGTTTTCACAGTGAGAATCCTCATCGCTTGCGACGGTTTGCTTCTGCGAGGACACGCTTCACTATTACTTGTTTGACCACGCTTTTTACTAGAATTGCAGTTGGGGATTGTCGTGATGGAATCCTCTTCTATTCCTATCAAGAGGTATGCTTCATCCTTGTATTTTGTAGTCTTAGGCGATGGGTACAGTGCTTTTCCTATGAAAACAAATGGGCATTACCAGCTTGATTTCATTTGCAATATTGTGCATGTGATGTTTATATCTGTCACGTAATTGCCAGTACGTTTTTTGTTGGCCAGGATGTTAGGAAACTGGAGCAACTGTATTGTGATCCAGTGCAGAGGCTTGTTGCTGACTGTGCTCTGATGGATTTGGACACTTCTGTTGTGTCAGACCGCAGGGGAAACATCTCTATCTTATCATGGATGAATCATTTAGAAGGTAAACAATATATTTAGTTTGGACGTCATGTGCTGAATTCACAAATAGATCATTTAAATGCTTTGTTTGCACCTGTTATATTATGTTTTTGGGTTCACACTGATGATGCTATAGACTTGTGATTATATACTACAACTACAAAGGAGAGCAACATGCATGTTTGTGAATGTGTATTTTAGGGTTCTTGGTTTTCAGAAATAAAAAAACAAGACTACATCTCGTGTGCGCGCGTTTAGATGGAATAGGAGGTGAACAGTGGGCATGTGGGTGGGTGCAATCTGCAAGCTGATGGTTTATTTCCTTTATCTTGTTTCAAAGAATGATGGCTGCAAATTTTTTTATTTCTCATTTAATCATTCCTGTGTTGCCCTTCTTTTAATACCCTTTTGATGTTGCACCTAGTGTCTTCCGCTCGCTAGATGAGCTGGTAGAGACAGTGTAGTGTGTGTGAGTGATCCAGGGCTCAATCCGTGGTATATTTACTTTTCAAAAAAAAAAAAGCACCTAGTGTTTTTAACATATCTGTCTCTTCGTACATTTCTTACTTTTCTGTGATTTTAACATCACAAGTCTAATGGCTGCTAGTGTTGTAACCTCTACATTGCTATCCATTTACTGCATTCCCTTGATTTTCTTGTTCTCTTTCAATATATATATTTTTACTTCCTGTCAAAGAAGTTACAAAGACTTGCTCATTATTCTATATGTCAGATAACGCAAGCCCTGAATGCAACTTAACAATCAGTTGTTCATATTACATGGGAGAAACAGCCATGAGCATCCGAAAGGTACAACCATATGAACTGTTTAATAACTCTTTTTGTAGCCATTTACATGATTCCGTTATCCAGTCTCGCTCCGTGGAAATTATCTTTCAGCAAATTCCAAGTAGCAAATTGTATTTGCAAATTCGCCTGCAAAAGAAGGGATCCACAGATTTTCTCTGTTTAGGGGATTCTTATCTATTGCCTTGATGGATTTTGCATCCTTTGCCCTCTGTCTTTCCCATAAAGTCATTTTTTTTTTCTTCTGGAAGGTGAACTTTGTCTTATGGCCCTAATATCTAATAATAACATCAATCCTGGAGCTTTGAGTTACCTCTTTCCTAGTTATGGAAGGCTTAGAATGTTCATAATGGCACATGTTCTGTGGCTCCTTACAAAAATTCATTTTTTCTGCACACTCTGGAGGATTGGCTAATTAAAAAGTATGACTTTATGAACATGTTAATTGAAAAGGATTGGCAATTAAATTTAATGATGTATAGCATGTTAATTACCATACTTGTTTCATCTTGTTGGCTACTTCACCTTCGCCGTTTGAGTTCCCTAAGTCTTTCAAAAATCGGGAACACTTCATGGTGGTCTCCCGATGAAAATTGTTGTGTCATTTCATATTGTAGCCACAAAACTACAATGGCTCCAATGACAAATGACAAAGCTCCCTATGAATGGTATTAGTATTCTGAGATGATCCGTTGTCCGCTCTATGGATCGACCAAAATTTGATCAAACTTCATTACAAGCTTCACTCATGAATGACCCCTCGTAGTGCCTCATTTATTATACCCTTTGTGAATTTTTTGATATACTAATTTTGTCTTCTTATCTTTCAGAAAAAAAAGAAAAGAAAACTAAATTGTACTTTTGGTTGTATCTTATGTGCATTGGGTGGACTTTAGCCTTATCAGTCAGATTTTTTTTTCGGGATTAGTTTTCCTGTTTGTTTGTTATATAGCCTTATAGGCACTTTGTCCTCCTTTTTATTTATTTATTTATTTATTCTTTTTCTTTAATAATTTTTTCTGATTATGATAAAGAATGCTGCATCCTAATGCAGTTAACTGTTAGAAATACACACGATCTTGTAGAAAAGAGCCTGCCTGTTCATGATTGAGTAAAATGTTGATATAGGTGTTTCACAAAAATTAGTAAATGGCTGGTCAGTGCCAGTCAATCCATGGCCAACACGTTCAAAAAACCCAATAGGAGGCATGGAGGATTTTTTTTTTTTTTTGAAAGATAACTAGAATTTTACTAGAAACACGCCAAAATCGGCATAAAACTACAAAGCAAACAACCAATGCACAAATATCACAAAACTTAAGGCATGAAGCCCACCCCAACATCTCAACCTTGACCCTCCTAACCACTTCCCCTGCTGTTCCACTTTTATTTTGGAAGCAACGACTATTTCTTTCCTTCCATAACCTGCAAAGGATTGCCATGCGGACCAAATGCCAAATCATCCTACCATATTTCCCAACTCCACCATGCATGCCAAAAGGTGGTCTTCATTTGACTACGAGAAAACCTACTCCATAAAAAAACAAAAAAGAACCAAGGAATCCATCCCAAACCTTCTAGGCAAAAGGGCACTAGATGAATAGATGTATGGGCTCTGCATTAGCCATACACATGACATATGTTAGGAAGTACCAATGATCTCTTTTTAAGATTGTCAATAGTTAGAACTTTCTTCCTCCCCACAAGCCAGACAAATGTCACCACTTTTTCTTCCTCCCCCCGCATACGACCTAATCTTAGCTATGTGAACTTGCATCTCTTGAAGGATTTCAGAGCATCATGTAGAGAGAGTGGCTCGTGAACCGACTCGACTTATAATTTTATCCACATCAAATCCCCTTTCCCCGTCACTGGGTTGCAATCTTGAATTTTAACTTTAAGCCCATCTCTCTCTCAAAAAAAATAAAAATCCTGCACCTCCTCGTCCTTCAAATTCCTTTGCATGAGGGTGTCTAGACTACCACCCTGTCGCTGTAGGAGTGCCAGTGCGCCACTGGAATATTTGAGGAACGACAACTTGAGCGAATCATCCTCTATCCACACATCTTTCCAAAATCGGACCCTCTCCTATCCCATATAGAGAAACTATCCCACTCCCAAAACCTTCTAGCCACACTTGAGATTGCCTTCCACAAATTAACTCACTATAAAGAGAGGACATATCTACCTCCAAGCAATGTTCCAAATATGGCAATATTATCTGTATCACCAGGTTAGCGATATTAAAAATGTTAAAAGTATAAATTTTTTCACATATTGCCAATATTTTTGACAATATTGGTGATACGTAGCGATAGGATTGATATCATTGATACTCTGAGAAGAATCATCTCTTACAAAAAAAATTTCTGGTATTACTAAAAAAAATGTGGTATTGACAAGATCATTGATAATATCCCCAATAGCAGTGATAATATCCCCAAGGTATTCCGTAACGGTTACCACCATTACCTTTTTGTATGAGCCATAATGACTGTTATGGTCTCTTGTTTGATCGGAAAAAAACCCCCGAAAAACCTGTATTTGTCCCGTTATAGCCTTTACGCAACGGGGGCCGTAACAAGGGTAATTTTTTTTCCATAATGGTGCCACCGTTACCTTTATGTAACAACTGTTACGGCATACCATGAATATCCCATCACCAGGAAAACATCCGTAAATAGGCAAAAACAAACAAAAAATTGAGAAATTTTCCAAAAATCCTAAAAAATCTTCATTTTTGGTGTTTTTTTTTTTTTTTGGGAATTTTGTTTCTTAGGTGATTTCGATCACTCTTATTTTTTATTGAATAAAAGTTTGGATTTGGGGAGAAATCTTGACTCGAAACGAAGGCATTGGGAATCTAAAGGTGACGGAAAATCCATAGAAACTTCAATTTTATTTTATTTTTTTCAAATGTTAACATGGATTCATGGCAAAAAGATTAACATTTAAGTGAAAATTGGAATGGGAAAATCTTAAAAATTTATTTTTATAGTGGAAAATGTGTTTTTCACTTTGAATTAATGTGAAATTGTATATGAATGAGTGTTGGCCAATCTATTGATTGGCTACAGGGATCGAACCCTGGATCACTCACACACACTGCACTCATTGTCTCTACCATCTCATCCAACGAGCGGGAGACTCGGCAACACATAATTAGGTCCCTATAAAATGGAAACTTATTATGTATAGTTTTATTTTACAATATTTTGGTACCTACATGTGTAAACATGTGGCTTTTAATATCTCCTGAAGTTCCACTGAAAAATTCTACCCTTTTCCCATCGTTTCCCTCAAACGGCAATATTTTTCCAAGTACCGGCGATACCGATATACGTATCGGTATCCCCAGTCATTGATACATGTAATGCTACTTTGAACACTGCCTCCAGGTATAGATGATTTCTGTATTAGAAGTGAAGCATTCAATGGGATGAATACTGGTATATAGCCAAATGAAATCATTAGAGTTGAGTTTTTCTTAGGTAGGGGGATGATGGTGCAAAGAAGCATCCTTATGTTCCTTTATCAGGATGAAGAACACATTTTGTGCTGCCCATCACACAAAGTTTTGGAAAATTGCCACTGTTGGGAAGATTATCATATGCTGACTGGATTTGTTCAATGGCAAGATTTGATTTCATTCATAGGTTGGGAATTTCTTTTAGGGCATTTAGCCAATGTTAAGTAGAGCTAATTAGTGCTTCAGATTTTGGTGTTTAGGGTTCCGCTAGGATGAAGAATTATGGTTAGTAGATTAGGGTATCATAGTTTGAGTTGATTTAATGATTTTATCTTTCTCAGAGTAAATTGAATTTTCTTCCTTGTGCTGAGGGGCTACCTCTATCACCATCATAGTTCCTTTCTCCTTATCCTTTCATTTTTTGTATGAATGTTTATGTTAGAAACCACCTGAGGTTGCATCAAATGTGACCCAAAATGTGGAGATGATTGCTGTCTAGGCAGTTGTCCCATGAACCACTTAGTTGGAAAAACTTTTCCATCGATGGGTACTTTAAATATATTTTGAGATTACTTGGTTAACCTGTTGGACCTTATTGTTCAAGAAAACTCCATAATCTATTATTTTACTTGCAGTTCCATTATTTAATGAATTATGAGGACATCAGATCTGACTCATGAACCAATGCTACTGGACATATGGCTAAAATGCATTATACATACATGTATGACCTAAATTTAATCTAATTGTTTTAGTTAACCTGTTATATTTTTGTCACTCCATATGAAATTCTTCTACCGGAGTTCACATTTATGGTACACAATGTTAAGAAACATGTTTCATGAGAAACATTTTGCCAAACCCTTTTGGTTTCTTTGTTGATACTAATGATGACTTATTTAAAATCATCTTGCCATAATCAAGTATTCCCTTTTTGCAGGGATCATTTTCATACAAACTTCCAGTTGATGATGTATTGAAGGACTGTGATGGTGTTGAGACAATCATTGATTCTGCACACAGTATTGTGGCTAGTACACTTCTAGGAAGTGTAATTATCTTCATCCCTATCTCAAGGTGGGAATGAATTTATGAAGTTTTTAACATTTCCTCAAATGGATTTACTATTTCATTGAGAAAGTTTTTCAGCTTGCTTCCTATTGCTTCTTGGTGGGCATAATTTGTCTCTCAAATAAAAGCTTCGAAATAGAGAGATCAATTTAGGTTTAATCATCTTTACAATATAGTTTGATGTAGGCTATCACACAAGGTTTCGCGCTTAGTGAATTCAAGCTCAATGTTGGTTCATTCCTCCTATCTATGCAATTCAGTCTTCATTCGTGATCATGTTATGAGAAAAGTATAAGTTGAGGGGCGGCTTTGAAATGGGGATTTTCCCTTTGGAGTTGGGAGGCCCTCCTTCCCCACCATTCCACCCTTTTTGACTTTCAAAAGGAAGTTGAAGATGAATTTGTTAAAGATATACAAGATGCAAGGGATGCAAAGGCCGACAGAAGTGACCCTCTCGTTACTCTACTAGCGATCACCCTTCACAAAATTGAACACCAAAGCTCAAAAGCACAACTTACAGCAATGCCGCAACACAAACCCACCATTCTGACCTATAATTGGTAGGAATCACGTCTCATTTTCTACTTATCATCCAAATTATTCAAACTCGATGGACATGGTAATTCAGCTCCTCCTTGATTTCACATAGTCAAATTGGATGATATTAAAGTCTCCCTCCATGACAAGGAAGCTTCCATCTACCAATATCAGCTGACAATGCAGCCAAAAATCTTTTCAACGTCTTCATCCTTAGGCCCATATAAGATGGTCATACTCTTTTTTTTTTTTTTTGAGGGAGCACTGAATTTTGTTAAAAGATAAAGGATGATGAGACATCATCACAAGCCCAAAATCCGGCCAATACCAAAAAAAAAGAAAAGAAGGCCCTTACAAGGATGCAATCCAGTCCTCATTTACACTTGCAGCCCTAGCTCATTCAAGAGTGAGATTCTTAACCCTAAGAAAGATCCCTTCAGGATCACATTTACCTTTCTAGAAGACTCGATTATTGCACTTGTGCCACACCACTACAACATCGCGCAAAGGAAGAGGTTCCTTAACAATATCTCGTGCCTTTCTCCCCCCTTCCCTGCCGGTCCAAACCCTGATAAGAGTTAGAGAACCAACATCTGAAGACATGAAATACTTCTTCAAGTTATCAAATGTCAGCACCACTTCCTCACTCAGCCATGGGAGAGTCTTGATCTTCCAAATAAGATTGATAGGATCCACCAATATCGGCAAAAGGGATCCAGTTCTGACTGAGTAAATAGATTTTACTGAAAACCAGTCTTGACTTATGTAGGTCCCAAATCCATCTATCCTCTTGATCAATGGCCACTCTCAACTGGTGAGGCTTAGTTATAAGATGGTTCTTGTCCAAATATTAGGAACATAGGCACAATGCAAAAATATATGGTTCACTAATTCTGCCTCCTTGAGACACGTAATGCAACCATTTGTGGTAGGAATACCTCTTTTCCTCACCTTAAAAAAAACAGAATAGGCAGAAGGAGCCTGACCCCTAAGTAAAAAGATTTTACTAAAAATTAGCCTGAACTACATTGTTCCCAAATCCATACATCATCATCAATGGCCACTCTGGATTAGTGAAGGTTAGTCACAAAATGAACGGAATCTTCAATCTCCTCGTCCACCAAGTTTCTATGAAATCTCGGGGTTGAGATGATGTTGCCCCCCTCCTGTGACCTGAACTGCGAACTAGAAGCATCACTATCAACTGCAAGCTTGACTAGCCTTGGGAATTCTACTCAGGGGTCTATCCCTGCTCCATTTGTCCAACTAGAATCTCACCCTCAAACCCTCTCCTGGATTGAAAGTTTCCTTCTTAAATGAATCTTCCACTCTAAGCACTACTTGCCATAAACCGAATGCCATACAACATATCACTTGCCTAGGGAACCAATCCCCCTCTTCAATGCCATATTTGCTGAGGGGTCACCTTCTGCCACAAACAATCATTCTCCTCCCGAATCTCCACGTCGACTTCCCTAACAATACGATATTCATCTAGTTGAGATTTTTGATCTCCAAACCTCCTTTGTTTGGTTTACCGACCTCTTCTAGCTAACCAGATGGAACTTGTGTTTGTTCTCTAATCCCTGCCACAAGAAATCTCTTTAGATCTTCTCCAAGCGCTGAATCACACTTTTCAGGCATTGGAACAACGACATGAAATAAAGAGGCAAACTATAGAGTGCAAACCTAATAAACATTTTTTTTTTCTTCTTTTAAGATGATGTGACCTTATCAGGGCTAGAGGCCAAAGAAAAATAAAATAAAATAGAAAGCAAAAAAAAAAAAAAAAAGGACCACAAAACATGAAAGAACCAAAAACACGGCCGACATCAGTGTTGTACGGACACATGGACCCCATTTCAGCTAGATCTACACTTATTTTGAGATCAAAACAAATGATTTGAATGAGACTGGACAAATTGAAGTGAAGTGGACCATTATGGGAAAAAATAGAAAGAAGGGTAAAGCTTCACTTTCTTTTTTGTATTTTCATCTTCTTTTTGCTGTATTTCAATGTAATGGGCTCTAGTTTACCAAATCATGCTTGATTTTTGTTCAATTATGGGCCATTTAGTTGACCTGCAACAAGTCAAGCCGATAGACAACATTCTCATCAAAGAATGATCTGATACACCATATGCATGTACAAAATACAAAAAATATTGATTCTTGAATATCTTATTATTCTCCCCCCTGATATTTTACTTAATTCTTTGGCTTAAAAAAAACTTTCGATCGATATGGGCCAATATTGTCCGATACAGACCGATATCAACATATGACGCTCGTATCATATCGTTTTTTGCCCCGACCAATACACCTCCAGATACCGATATTCAGAACCGTGCCCATCATTCATTGCAGACTTCTAAACAGGGGCACAAATGGGCGAAGTTGGGTCAGGTTGAGGGTAGTCCCAATCTCGACCTATTTAAGAATTAGGTCTATATTTTCACCTTAGACCCAACCCGTTAAAATCTCAATCTAGTCTGAATTGGGTCCTCCCAGTCAAAATAAGCCTGGCCATTTCTTTAGGGCCCGTTTAGCCGGTCGGATTGGAAGGGATTGGATGGTAGTGGAAGGGATTGGAAGTTAAATCCTGGGAATGGCCGGGCCTGCCAAACAGAGTTGGTGATTTGATCCCAATCCCATGGATCTTCAAACAATCCACTGACAACACCATCATTACCTTTAAATCCCATTCAATCCACCCTAATCCGTTCAAATTTGCTTGGGATGTGTTTGGTTGGTGGGATTGGAAGGGATGGGAAGGTTTAATCCCCGGATTGGCCGGGCGTGCCAAACGGACTGGATATAGCAATACAGGGATATAGCAATCCCATGGATCTCAAGACAATCCACTGACAACACCATCATTACCTAGAAATCCATGCCATCCACCCTAATACCATTCAATCCCTTCCAATCCACCCGGCCAAACGGGTCCTTAATGTGTATCATCTAGGAATAGGAGGATTTGGACCGACCTATGGTTGGGCCATTGCATCTGTATAGTGATTCCTCCATTCAAGGATTAAAAACTCAGTTTTGAGATGCAACTTGTTCGGTATCAGGTCGACTTCTATCACTGATATAACTCAGTTTTTGGAAAATTTGTTAAAAAATGAATAAATCAGGAAAAATTTGGAAAATTTTAGGAAAAAAGGGAGATAAATAAATAATTTTATCATAAATTGGTACCAATTTAGATAGATTTACAGAATTTAGGCAATTTTGTCAACTTGCACAAGTTCGAAGTGAATAATTTACATACAAAAGTGAAAAATGCAGCACTTAGATGCATTTAAACACACCAACACAAATCCAAAATACCAAATTACAATCTAAGGTTATAACATGATAGCACAAGTCTAAATTGTATAGAATTAATATATAATGTACTCGTGCATACCGCACATTGCACGGCAAATCAATACCAAAGAGAATAGTGCCTGGCTGAAGTCCATCTCCATTTTTTAAAACATTGGAACATTTTATTAACAAAGGCCGCAGCCAAACTATACAACTATACATATATACATGCATAACCAAGCAAATACAACAAGTGCACAAGGATGGCCCTTGCATGAGGATGACACACAAATTGAGAAATGAAATCCATCTCCATTTCCATCTCTCTCTCTCTAAGATATGGGTGAAGGGTATTTTCCTCTGTATCCATATCAACATATTTATAATCCCATCTTCACCTTGAGATTGAGACTCAAATGTCGTTGTTCTTGTAGCTCCATATCCATGATGAACATAACCATATGCTCCTCCATACCCCTATCCATAAATAGGATCATGATAGGCCCCATACCCATATGCCATCTGCTTAGTCAGTGGTGCCGCAGGTGGCAGTTTCAATCCTGATATACCCTTATCATTCCGATGCCTCCGATCGCCACCATCATCATCATCATGTTGACTGCCCTGATGGTGTTGCCAGTCTGCAGTGATTTCACCCCATATCTCCTTACCATGCATCTCTGAGTGTACATCCACAGTTCTCTACTTTCCTACACTCTTCTTCACAAGCTTTGAGTCTATCAATTTCTCGACATAAATTATCTGCATGAAGCCTGGTTTATGTTTACATATTTTCTTCAATGATCCCTGGTCAAACCAATTCTCAATTTTCTTGTAACATCTCATCAAGTTCACCAACCAATTGGGATCATCATTTTCGATGTCTCAAATACCTTTTACACCTCATTCATCAATCTCCTCCAGCATTAGGTTGATGCAATGTGCTGAGCAAGGAGTCCAGCATAGGTGTTTCCTCTTAGCCATTAACTTCATGGAAACTGCCTTGTAAGTTGCCTCATTGTCTATAACAACTTGCACCACTAGATGCTCCTGTCTTCTCTACGACCTGATTAATGAGGCCAAATATAGAGATGATATCTTTGATGCTCTCAGATGCACCGACTCAAGGAAAATGGTTCCCACCAACGAATACACCATGATATGGATGATGGATTGTCACGTAGGCTCAGACCACCCATCAAACAAGATGTCATACCATTTTGTTCCTAATGATGCCAATACTGAGCTCAACTCTTCAGCTTGTCAACAACTGAATCGAGATGTGTCTCTGCAGAGATAGTCCGCTGCCTTCCACTCGCCATTCTGTATAAATGTGGATCCATAGGACCCACATTTCCTCTAGGAGTAGAAACAGGAGCCTTGCACTGACTGCTACTGCTGTGCAACATCCTGGATGAGCCACTGTGTTTGATGTGTTGCTATAGTCGAACGGCTGACCTGATCTGAGAGACTTCTTTTCTCTCTAGGAATGGGTGCTGGCTCGTATTCCTCCTTTTGGATTTCTAGTGTCTTAATCTATGCTGTCATCATCGTCATCTCCAATAATGTATTCAGGATAGGAAACATCCAACCGGACAGCTCTTCTTTCAGCTCTGGAAAACTCCTCTCTGCTTGTTCTCCTCCTTTTTCTCCTCACATTCTCATACGACCCTCTTATCTACATCCATACCCAAGGTATTCCAAAATGGTTACGTAACAGTTGTTTTGTAACGGTGAATGGGGTAACCATTACGCATTACGAGGTCGTAATGGCTGTTATGGAAAAATTGACCCGTAGCCCCGTAATTGTCCATTATGGGGCTGAAACAGTTTTTTTTTTTCAAAAGAAGAAGAAAAACCATAACGGCCGTTACAACCCGTATCACAATGGTTACCACTATGGCTGTTACGCCACTGTTACTGTTATGGAATGCCTTGTCCATACCATTGTCAGCACACTCTAACACCCCTTTGTCTCACCTTTACTGTGTGCGATATGTTTTTTAAATTGGGTGATTCATCCAGAGATCGTGGTATAACAGTACTTACATTTGTCTTCATCCCTATCTCCTCTCACTCCCTCCATGCAACCATCCAATATCGTCAACTTTCTTGGCACATCTCTGATCAGGATGAGCTCCGAAGAAGATCTCTATACTGTGATTCAAACGTTGAATGGAGAGAGCTTCATGGGCGAAAAGATGCTGGTGTAGAGGGCGAAATACAGACTAGATCGCTCCTTTTTTGAAAGTGGGTGATTCATCCAGAGATCGTGGTATAACAGTAATTACATTTGTCTTCATCCCTATCTCCTCTCACTCCCTCCATGCAACCATCCAATATCGTCAACTTTCTTGGCACATCTCTGATCAGGATGAGCTCCGAAGAAGATCTCTATATTGTGATTCAAACGTTGAATGGAGAGAGCTTCATGGGCAAAAATATGTTAGTGTAGAGGGTGAAATACGGACTAGATCGCTCCTCCACCAACCTCACACCATCCTCTCACGCGGGCCAGTCGGCGAAGCAGAAGAAAACAACCCCTCTAGCCCCTGCAGATGTAGATTTCATGTCGCTGATAGAGGGTTGATCGTTTGGAGATGCTCTCTTCCTTCCCCAAGAGATGGCAAAGCCCCAAATCAAAATCAGTAAGAAGAGGGATCGCTCCAGGAAAGAGAAAAAGGTTAACGCCAAACCCCCAAGCCCTACGGATTCGAAATTCATGATCACCATCGATCAGGAAGCTTTGCACAAATCGAAGGAGCTGCAAGACTCGATCGTGCTGATCACCAAAGAAGGAACATCCATAAACCAAGCCAAAAAATGGATCGATGAATGCAGCAGAATCTAGCCTGATATGTACTCCATCAGGCCCATTGGATACAATGAGTTGTGGATCAAAGGAAACCCGGGTGTCAATCTCGACATCTTGATCATCGCAGGCTCGGTTTTCACGGATGGACCGATTTCCAGAGCCATACGATGGAATGAATTTTCCCTATTCGGGACGGAAGACGTATGGATCCTTGTTTGGGGGATTCCATTAGAACTCTGGATGGGGGACTTCTTTATATCGGTGGCTTCTTTATTAGGCTCCTTCATAGAAATCGTACCGAAGACTAAGAGCGAAGAAGAAATGGCCGTCTTGAGGATGAGGATCAGAAAACAAAAAGCAAAGCCTTTACCCCATCAGATCTCGGTGCTGGCGGACAACAGAGAAATTCTCCTGCCTTTGCAAACGGAATCGAATGATTCAGCCACTTCGAGATGGGGTGACCTATGGCGGTTGTGAGAGTCTCCGCCAGCGGCAATCTCAGGATCGATGATGGAAGATGGAGCACGGCCTCAGTGCTACAATGGATCATCGAACGAATTTCCCATCAATGCAACAGAAGCTATCATCACGTCTGCCACACGTTCTCATCTTCGGGCGACATGTGGCTACCATCTCATAGCGGGCGACCCGTATCTCAAGACGTCTCACTGCCTAGCGCCACGTACCCCATCAGTAGCCAAAGAAACCTCGAATCCCGGGAACGCATTTCATCCAGCGGCGGGAAACGCGACACGTGGCAGTACCATACAGGAAACGACATCTCCTTGAGCCACAGACTGAGAGTGCTGGCAGATGGAGAGGTCGACATGTATAGCTGTGCTTCCCCAGAAGCCAGATGCTTCATCATTTCCTTCCGCTCGGATGCCAGGTGTCTCCTCTCCAGCCTATCCAGCGAGAGAAACTCTCAGGTTGGGTCCCGACCCGAATGACAAAGCGAGATCGCAATTTGATCGGGCGCCAGAAGTAGGCCTCACTGAGCCTTCATCGACCGAGCCTTCCAGGTTGGTATCCGAACCGACCCTAGTGGCAATCGCGACGCTTGATGTTCTCGCCTATCTCAAGAAGAGAGCCGAGCCAAACTCTAGGGCGGGTCCTAATATTAAACAGATGAGGTTTTGACTTCTCAGAACCTGCGTTTTCTCTGCAGGACCGCGCAGATCTCGCCTCCACCTCCCCTCTCGACCTCAACCTTTCCCTCGTTCCGGCCCTTCATGGCGATGTCACCATGATCCCAGTTCCTCATCCTGAAGATCAGCAAAGCCCTTCAACCCTCCTTCCCTCCCACCTTATTCATTTCGCTAACTTCCAACGGTCGTATCCCCTTCATGTGGGCATGCATAGCAACGACCTGGTCCCCTTCAATTCTTGCTCAAAAGGGAGCTCAGCAGACGATGATTACTCGGATTCCCAACCCCACTCCTCTATCCACTCACCTTCCCATCCCTCTGTCCAGTCAGATTGGTCCGACCAAAACCTCGTCACTCTCTTTCAAGACGACCTGGGAGAAGATATCATCGAGGTGGAACCCCTAAAAATCAGAGATGGGCCTTCAGGCCTCCAGGAAGACGCTACATACACAAAGAAGTTCGTCGAAGAGAGCAGGGCTGAACTCGTTGACACTATCCACAAGAAGAAATGGATCAGGGACGCTATGGGCTACGTGGGTAGATTGTTAGGATTGTCCTTCGGCGACTGTACAGATCCCCCAGAAAGCGACTCTCCAGATCGTGCAGCTCCAGAGAAATTCTTTCAGCGTTGAGTCCCTTGGGAGACTTCTTTCAGCGTCAAGATCCCCCAGAAAGCGACTCTCCAGATCGTGCAGCTCCAGAGAACTTCAGTGGCTAGAAGCAAGTTCAGGGACTTCAGTTTCCATGTTCTTTGAAGCAGAGCGACAGACAACCCGGGGCAGCTCAATTTTCTTATGAAGATTCTATCTTGGAATGTTAGGGGAGTGGGTTGTATGCAGAAGAGAGTTTATCAAGGACTCCTATGGGAGAAATAAGCCTCAAATAATCTGTCTTCATGAAACAAAAGTGCAGAACTTTGACGACCGGCTGATGCGCTCCCTATGGATGGCGAAGGACGTCAAATGGGCCTCTCTAGATGCTGTCGGATCAGCTAGTGGCATTCTGGTGGTCTGGATCTCCGCGCAATGGGAACTTCAATAGAGCTAGTCAGGGAGATTTTCGCTGTCAGTCATTTTGAAAGACAGGTCTACGGGTATCTCCATCCTCATCTGCTCTGTGTATGGCCCCACGACCAAAGCTGAAAGGAAAACTCTATGGGAAGAGCTGACAGATTCTAGACAGAGATTCCCGGGCCCTCGCTGCTTCGCAGGCGACTTCAACACCATCAGATATGCAGACCCCGGCTCTAGAATCAGCCCAACTATGAAAGCTTTTTTTGGTTGGATCGACGACAATGCTCTAATGGATCTTCCTCTGCTCGAGTTGAGGTTCACTTGGACCAATGGGCGTCTAAATCCTACTATGTCAAGGCTGGACCGATTCTTATTATCTCCCGAATGGATGGACCACTTCCCTCCTGCCTCCCAATCCGTTCTTCCTCGAACTACTCAGACCACTGGCCGATCTTTCTCTCTATTGAGGATCTCAATTGGGGCCCTAAGCCATTCAGGTTCGACATTTCGTGGCTCGAAATCCCAGGGTTTCACAAAATGGTTTTTGATTGGTGGAACGGCTTCCAGGCCAAAGGTTTTGCAGGCCATAGTCTCAGCTCTAAACTCAGGTCCCTCAAACTTAATCTAAAGCAGTGGAAGCGGTTTGAATGGAGCGTCAGAGAAGGAGAAATGGAATCAATTTTATAAAAAATTCAGTCGATCGACTTGCAAGCTGAAGAAAACCTGATGACAAAAGAAAGCCTCACAAGAAGAATTTAGCTAATTCAGAGCCTCTCTGCCAGAGTTCATGAGAATGAAATCTCCTAGAGGCAAAAGTCACGTGCTAAATGGATTAAAGAAGGTGATAAAAACTCAAAATTCTTCCACAGATTAGCCAGTCTGCACTCCAGCGCCAATAAGATCAGTAGCATCGTCATCAATGGCTCCCACACTGAAGACCAACAATCGATTGAAGCAGAGGCAATCTCCCATTTCAGTATCTTGCTTAAAGGTGACTCATGGGACAGACCTCGGCTCGATAATCTCCAAGTGAATTCCCTGTCCCTTTTTGAGGCTCGATCTCTGGAAGTTCCCTTCTATGAAGAAGAGGTCAAAGCGGCCATTGATTCGCTTCAGGGAGACAAGGCTCCTGGCCCTGACGGGTACCCTATCCGTTTCTTCCATCACTTCTGGGAGACCATCAAAGTGGACGACATGAATTTCCTGACAGAATTCCATGCTAGAAGCAGAATCTCCAAAGACCTTGGGTCCTCCTTTATAGCTCTCATCCCCAAGTTCGTGGGTGCTAACTCCTTCTGCGAATTTTGTCCTATCAGCTTGATCGAAGGCTCATATAAAATTCTGGCGAAGGTACTAGCTTCCCGCCTAAAGAAGGTGATTGGGTTGGTGATCTCCCTAAATTAATATGCGTTCATCTCGGGTAGACAGATCGTCGACTGTGTCCTAATAGCCAATGAATGCCTTCATTCCTCCTTCCGATTGGGCTCGAAAAGCATCTTCTGCAACCTGGATGTCAAGAAAGCTTATGACCACGTCGACTGGGAGTTCCTCCTCTACATGCTAAAGCAGATGGGGTTTGGGGACAGATGGAGCAGGTGGATAGCTGAATGCATAGGCTCTCCCTTCTTCTCAGTTCTTCTTAATGGCTCTTTGAAAGGCTACTTCAAGAGCCATAGGAGCCTTGGACAGGGTAATCCCCTAATCCCCTATCCCCCTTTCTCTTTCTCATAGTGGGCGAGGCCCTATCCAGGATGCTTCAAAAAGGCCAGGAAGAAGGTATCCTAAGTGGCATCGGCATGGAAGGAATGCACAACCCGATTTCGCACGTCCAATTCGCAGACTTTATCCTCATCTTCTCAGAGGCTTCCTCCTTCAAGATGGACAATCTTCACACTGCCATTCACTGCTTTGAGTTGGTCTCGAGCCTGAGAGTCAACATGGGCGAATCAAAGATTTTACGGGGTCAACTTGGACGAAGAAGAAACTCACGCTTTCACATCCCGTTTTGGTTGCTGTGCAGCCTCCTTCCCAATCTCCTATGTCGGCCTTCCGCTTGGCATAGGTGCGCCTCCAAAATTGGCTTGGAACAAAGTGATCCTCATATTTGAGAAATTTCTTGCCAAGTGGCAATGCCGTTTCCTATCGCTAGGTGGCCGTCTGACTCTTATAAAGTCTGCTCTATCTAATCTTCCTATATATTACATGTCTCTGTTTAGATGCCCAAGTTCTGTTCTGACCGCTATTGACAAATTGAGATACGATTTCTTATG
The DNA here is from genome assembly GCA_037074715.1 of Magnolia kwangsiensis. Lineage (NCBI taxonomy): Eukaryota > Viridiplantae > Streptophyta > Magnoliopsida > Magnoliales > Magnoliaceae > Magnolia > Magnolia kwangsiensis. The sequence goes on from CM073571.1 coordinate 12,376,497, forward strand.
GCACAGAAAAGAGGATAAGAAGAGATTCCATCTAATGGGCTGGAAGCAAGTCTGCAAGCATCGCAGAGACGGTGGAACAGGCATTACAGATCTCAGGCAGATGAATAGGGCCCTTCTCGGGAAGTGGATATGGAGGTTAGGTTCGGAAAATGGCGGTCTTTGGAATTCCATAATCAAGTGTAAATATGGAAGTTCGCACGGGGGCTGGTGGACAAATCCTTCGTCAAAATACAAGGCCTCGACTATCTGGAAAAGCATTATTCACCTCCAAAATGAGGTCCTCAAAGGCATTGGTTATGAGCTTAGCAACGGAAATAGGATCAGATTCTGGAAGGACCCCTGGGTAGGAGATAATCCCCTCAAAGATGTTTTCCCGTCTATCTACCGGTTAGCTCCCAACACAGACATCAGTGTGGCTGACTACTTCTCTTTAAAAGAAGGCAAGTTGGAATGAAATATCTGTTGTAGAAGAAATCTAGAAGACTGGGAGATCCCTGACTTCGCCAAATTGCTGGAATGTATCTACAATACTAATCCTAATCCCCTCATTGTGGACAGAATCATATGGAGAAAGGAGAAGTCCTCTATGTTCTCAGTCCCTTTATAATCAACTTCTTCCCTTCCAGATTTCCACATCCGATCCCCCTTCTGTTCACGTGTGGTCTTATTCAGCGCCTCCCAAAATAGTGGCATTTGCCTGGTTGGTTGCCAATAAGAAGATATTGGCTGTTGACAATCTGGGGAAAAGAGGGATGGTTCTTCCCAACATTTGCCTTTGCTGCATGAAGGATGCGGAGTCCATCGACCACCTGTTGCTCCACTGCCCATTTATTTCTACTATATGGGCTGTGTTTGCCAGAAGATTCAATATCCTCTGGTGCATTTCAGGTTCTGTAGATCTTCTGCTCAAAGCTTGGCATGGCATTAGGATCGGGAAGATGAAGACGCAGATCTGGAGAATGGTCATCCTCGCCATCTGGTGGTCAGTATGGCTTGAAAGAAATGATAGATGCTTCCGAAACTCCTCCTCCTATGCTGAGACCGTCTCTTTTAAAGCGTTAAATCTGGTGATCGAATGGTCTACGTATGCTGACTCCTTAAGGGAAGTGGACTTTGCTTGTCTTGTTGCTTAACGGCTCACGCTATCTCAGCGTAGCCCTTTTTCTTTTTTTTATTCTCTTTCCTGTTGTATTTTGTTTTCTACTCCTTTAATGCAATATCGTTAATTCTCCAAAAAAAAATAAAAAATCTCGCCAAATTCCAAAGTTTCCCAATTCTCTACTTTCTGACTTTTCAAAGTTAGGTATAGACCTGTCAAATTATTCAAAAGTAATTATAAATTATGTTTATAACTTAACAAACATAGTAGGGCAACAATTACAACAATATTAAAAAGTTCTCTTTTATTTTTCATTTTTCCAAAATATTCAAAGCTTTCTAAAAGATCTGGATTTACGGTGAAATCATCGTAAAGACCATTTATATGAGTTAGAAAACAGGATACAAGATAAACACTTTTTTTGAAGAAAAACAAAACATTTTCAGATTTTTTAAATATTTGTAACATTTAGTTCAAAAAAATCATATAATACATGGATATGAAGTGAAAATCATACTAATAAAAATGACATGATAATATAAATTTAATAACATAAAAAATAACTAGAAATCTTTTTCAACTTTTTGTACTTCTTTATAAAAAAAAAATGATTTTCAATAATATATAGATCTAAGGTGACAACAATGCATTGCTCATGACATATTAAGAGAAATTTAATAACATAAACATTGAAAAAAAGGAAAGAAAAGAAAAAGAAAACGTATGCATTTTTAGATATATATATTTTTTTTTGGGTTTTAGCCTTGTAATAAGCGAAGGCATCAAGTCCAACCAGTTAGACCACAAGTTACTGTTCACCCAGTGAATAACTTCCAACTTATGAAGTGAATGCATCATTAAACCTTTCCAATAGATTATCCCAACCATGTGGATCACCTAATGCAAAAATCTGCCTCATCTACTCATTAGGTGGGGCCACACCATGGTAAACAATTTAATGCCATTGATAATTACGAAAGTGTAGTCCACTCAATGAGTGGATGTGGCCGATTTTTACTCAAGGTGATCCTCATGACGGAGCCAACCTATTAGATGGGTTGGATTTCGCACGAACATGAAAGGTTGAAAGTTATCTTCTAGACAGACTGTGACTTACAGTCCAACTGGTTGGACTTACGATCACCTCTTTTAATCATCATCATCATCATCATCTAAGTCTTATCTCAACTAATTGGGGTCAGCCAAAGACCACCTCTTTTAACAAGAATACTTTTTTTTTTTTTTTGGTTCTTAAATAAAAAATTCATGGATCTGAGCTCTAATCCATTGATTTGTGATATGGAATTGCTTTTGAGTATGTGTCCTTTTTGTTGCGAAAGTCTGCACTGGATCTCCGAAATGAAGTTTTTTATCTTCCTAAACTGTCAAAAGCCACAAAAAACAAGTGAAAGGTGGGTTTTGAAAACCAATCTCTGATTTTATATGCATTGGACAAGTTACTCAACATATTGTTGCACCCCATATCTCATGATAAGATCGCCCTTTTTATGGGTTCTTGTACGCTTGAGGGCTGCAAAGGCTTAAAATCATCGGCTGTACCTCAAGTCATTGACCTTGTTTAGTTTCCTCTCCTGATAGTCGCGCCCCCCTCCTGCAGTCCTCTTCAGGTCCCTCCCCCATCATCCCTATTGCATGACCCCCCTCTCCCCTGCATCTATATCAGAAGGTGCCGGACTTCATTTTTCTCTGCTGTGCCTGTCACACCCCTGCATCACCAAGCTCTTGAACATAGAGAGTACGTAGAGGTCTCCCTCATCACCAACCTCTTGAACATGGGAGCACCTATGGGTCTCCCTTCTTCCTTTATCTTTATGATGTATGTCATGCCTTCCAAGATTAAAGGCCTGCACTCCTTCCCCAACATATGTGATCTGCAATCCTGACGACAAACTGGAAATGAATATGGCTCATAGTTAGCAGACATGGCCACCGAAGGAAGCGCAGTAAGGTGAAGCACACGCTAGAAGAAAAGGCCTTTATGACAATCGGTCATCATATAGTTGGGGTGGGTTGGTGGTTTCAAAAATAACAAAATGAATTGCAATCAAAAGTGTTATTTCCATTAGCCTTATTTGTAGAAGAATACTGGATACATGAATGATATTGTACTTAAAAAACATTTCTGACTCACCCTGTCTCGTTGTGATGACATGTAAAATGGTTTTTAGTTGAGTAAAAGGCCCTCAATATTTGTGACATACTCGTGATTAGACCACGTGGTTCTTTTGGATAAAATTTGAGTATGGAGAAAAACAGAAACCTTCCTGCTTTTGTTTGATGCTTGTGAATTTTTAGTTTGTACATGAAACCTCTTTTATTTAAATCACCTGATTCTATTTTGGTTTTATTTAGAACCGGTTAATGCTTTTCCTTCTATACTCAAAACCACTCCAAATCATAGGGACTGCATTTTTTTTTTCACACACTCCCACACCCACCCACACATGGGCACTCAATCCCTGGTCTCAGTTTTGAAACAGTCTGTCTACTACTGAGCCATGGACTGAGTTAGAATACTCATAATTTGTATTATTGAGGTCCGTGATAGGATCTTGCATGAGATAGGTTCTGTTTGTTTGTTCTGAGTATGTGTTTATGTTCTTTGGATGCATGTACAGCTCGTTTTTTAATTTTATTGTTGTCCTCGTTCTCCTTCATGACAAATTTCAGTAAAATGCTCATTGTTATTCTTGTGAATATATAGGGAAGAGAATGAGCTGTTAGAAGCTGTACAGGCCAGACTTGCAGTTCATCCATGGACTGCTCCTATCCTAGGAAATGATCACAATGAGTTTCGTGGCCGTGGATCACCGGTATGCAAATCTCTTGACATTATTAGGTCTGTAGAGGCAATGTGCTTCTTGCTAAGTTGGCAGCATATAATAGGTTCTTAGATTCTTAAGATCACTTCTTATTGTGCTTCATTTTTTCCTACTCTTTTTTCCCTCTAATTAACTGTCAGCTTGATGGAACACCCCAAATGCATGTTATGAGGTGGTCTTAGCTTCTACCTAAGGTTTTATAATAATTTAATTTCTTTTAAATGGTCTTTAACTGTAGCATGCCAAAGCTTTCAAAATTTCCCCCCATTTTCTTCTTGCTACTTTGACTGGTTATCCTTTCTCTATTATAATAAGCTGGTTTGGACTTGGACCAGCATTGGTGTCAGTGTTAGGTGCAAACAGTTATGTGACCTTTTTTTTATATTAAAACATTGGGATTTGAAACAAGATAGTGCTAATATCTGAAAGAAGAAGTCCTAGAAAAGTTACTGCTAGCGGACCATTGTAAAAGGGCTGCAGTCAAGTGGTACCAGTACCACCGTAAGCTTAAAGTGTGCTGGCCAGTTGTGGACCCATGTGATGTGTTCACGGAATCCAACCTATCCATAAGAAGCATTGCCTCAGATTCAAGAGGTTAGATCTGTGTATGCTACAGTTTAGTCAATGAGGACTCTGTTGTTAGTCACACGTTCTCTGTCATTCATGTTTATCATTCAAGGTTGGGTGTCTGCTATGTTCTAATCTGGGGGATGTTTGTCCATGGTCCATCTTAGATGGGGCCCATCAGATCAACAGTCTAGAACTAGAGCACCTAATCAAGGGCCCTGGTTGTAGAGACTCAAGTGTCCCATATCCTTGGCCCTGGGGTCATATAATGTCTCTCTCTCTGTTTTTTTATTTTTTATTATTATTTTTTTGAAATGTAACACTGCCACCGATTGAACCCTGGATCACTCACACACACTACACTGTCTCTACCAGCTTATATAATGTCTCTGATGGCCAAGGAGTTTCAAAATTTGGTTCCTTTGAAGCTCCCCATAGATTAAGTGGGAACTAACTAATTGTGGCCTGCAGTCAGGAGTACGGATGATACTTGATGGGGACATGCTGGCCCAGTTCTTGGAGCTAACTAGCATCCAGCAAGAAGCTCTACTAGCTTGTGACCCACCAAATGCGGGAACCTCAAGTTCAAAGACTCTGTCTATTCCTGTTGACCAAGTTGTTCGGTTGCTTGAACGAGTTCACTATGCTCTCAACTAGTCATTCATTCTTCTTTCACTCCTGCAGCCCTGAAGCAATGCCCGAAGATTTTTGTTTACTTCGGCATCTGCTACAGAAGGGTTTGTCTGTATTTTTCTCAGCAATACGGCGAAGGCGAAGGTAGGTCGAACATCTACGGTCCACATCTGTGAGGAAATTTCAGAGCACTGGGTCTACGGTCCACATCTGTGAGGAAATTTCAGAGCACTGGGTCCTCTGCTCCCACATGATATATGTATGTGAAGGGATTAATGAAGCAAGCGATGGCCCCCAATGAAGCCCTAGTGACTATGAACTTGCATTTCTTTCGGCCAGGCTGGACGGGATGCCTTTCCAATTCAGGATCTTCCCATGGCCAGCCACTTTTTGTAACATGTGATTTACGTGTTGTAGATTAAAATCTAGCATTGTTTTTAGCCAAATATTTGTCTGAATTACATTCATCTATTGTTTTGATATTCTTTATTTTGGAATATTTGGATATTGAGATATCGGTGGTGTGCTCATCTTTTCCAGTGCTTGCCCGTTTGCTTTTTCAATCACAGCATCTGTTTAATCTCATCGTCCACCTTGCCGTGTTGCTCCTTGTTTCTATCTCCCACAGAATCTGACACATGGTACACCTGTCGTCACCCTGCCCATCCACTGCATTGGTTTCCCCATGGATCGGCCAATAGCTGGAAAGCCTCGTTGACTCGAGTGTTCTTAACTTGCACTACCGACGACCTACAAATGGATGGTTGAAATTGTAAGCTGGACAGAAGATCCAACATCAATTTGGTTGGTGTCACTGTTGAATCTTTTCTTACATTGATCCATCTGAGTGGGGGATCCAACATCAATTTGGTTGGTGTCACTGTTGAATCTTTTCTTACATTGATCCATCTGAGTGGGGGACGCGGATTACGTCCTACCCCTGCCCAGACGGATTACCGTCTGGGCAGGGCTCTGTGGGGTCTGCCATGATGTAAATGTTTTATCCACGCCGTTCATCATTTTTCTCAGATCGTTTGAAGGTATGATCATAGAAATGAAGCAGGTCAACAGATCCAGTGGACCACACCAAAGGAAACTACAGTGATAATGACACCCACTGTTGAAACCTTTCTAAGGGCCACTGTGATGTGTTTTTTACCATCCAACCTATTCTTAAGGTCATGTAGACGTGGATGAAGTGAAAAACAAATATCAGCTTTATCCTAAGGTCATGTAGACGTAGATGAAGTGAAAAACAAATATCAGCTTTATCCTAAACTTCTCCAGCTCACAAGAAGTTTTTAACGGCGGAGGTCCAATCCACACTTTGTGGTCCACTAAAGAACTGTATCTGCCTCATTACTTTGGTCATACATTAAAATGATAAAATGATATGAGAAAAATGATAAACAGCGTGGATAAAACACTTAAGGTATGATCCTAAAAATGAAGCAGGTATACATCACAGTCCAACCCAGGAGAGGATTTCGCAGGAAATCCGTGTCCTGTTTGGTAGAATGTCGGTTGTTGAAGTAACCTACAACCGGTTGCATTTGAACTAGAATCTAACTCCGCTCACGCGTAAAAACTCCAGCCGCGCAGACATGGCGTGGCAAATCTCCCACATCAGCTGCCTATTTGACAGGTTTTCGTTTGAAAGTTTTGACAACTCCGCATGCAGGTATAAGGCAGTTCATGCAATCCACCACACGTGCCAGCCTGGCCTACAGGGAATGAATTAAGTCCGTCCATCACGTAATTTTCTTATGCATATCCCCTGGCCCTGATTTAATGTTGGTCCACTCGTCAGGTGGACCAAAATATTAGAAATAAGCAGCTGGGTTAGAAAAAAATCGACGAAAGTTTGCTTGACCGTCCATTTACTATTGGCCACATGTTAAGCTGATTTTTTTTTTATTATTATTATTTATTATTATTAAAGGTATACGACATACTGTAACCACCCGATGGACGGCTTGGATGTTACATCCATTGAGGCTTACACGTGTGTGGCTGCTGGATGAGATCTAGTTATAGAAGAGTCTGGGATTGGAACACCTCATCATTAAATAGGGACGAGAAAGTGGAAAACAGTCGCATTCAGTAAAAGTTCATCTGTAGCATTCAATTCATAAAGCTAATATCCACATTTAAGCTTAGGACAGCAATTTGGTTGGATTGCATTTATTACTCTTCACCACCCCCCCCCCCGGCCAAAAAAAAAAAAAAAGAGAAGAAAAAAATCTTTGATTATTATCGATCTCTTCTTTTTCGGTATTCTCTTTTCGTTTCTTTTTGTTCTCTGCATCTTGATTTATTATTGCTCATATTAATAGATTTTCCTTTTGAATTCGGACTACATTAACCATCACATGCTATCACAATAACCAATTGCTGTCGTAGGTAATTAGTGATCTTTCATGTGTGTGTAAAATCCAATCCATCCAGTAGGTTAGCACAACCCTGAGGATTGCAATTTAAAAATTAAAAAATAAAAATTCAGCCACATCCATTCATTGATTAGAGCACACTTGTATCTTGCTATTTATCAATGGTTATATATTGTTTTCTATAGTATGGTCCAATTGATAAGTAGATGATTTTTGCATTAGTTGAATCTCGTGGTTGACCAACCTATTGGAAAGGTTGGATATTACATTGACTTAGAAGATTGGAAATTGTCCATTAGGTGGACTATAACTTAAGGTCTAACCATTTGGAATTGAGACCTTATAATTAATTAATTAACAGACTTTATAATAAGATTTATGCAATTTCTATGAATTCATAACAATAACTTTAAACATTTCAATCTCAATAGCTACAACATACAAAACATTCATTTGTATGCTTAGATAAATTTTCACCCGAAGAATGCTTGAATTATGGTAATGAAGACGTCTCCAGGCTCTTTAAGTGAGCTAGTTGTGTGTGAGTGATGATAGTGAAGATGGAGTGGTGTGTTCTTCCATCTCGACCATCTAATATATTTCTGATTCGCTTCTTGTACAAGACCTAAACTAAAATTTTGAATCGTTGAGATGCCCCTAGACTTCTCTTGTCAAGGGACTTTTCATGGTCGGTTTTTGAACGTCGAAAATTCAGGCCATTGAACAGACAATTGGGAGGATACAACCGGTGCAAGCTTTTCGGCTATGATCCATTCAAGATATGCCATATTAGTTGAATAGTCCAGATTCGATATACTATTAATCATTTGAGGCATAATAGCCTGATTTCGTCTCTACACTCCGTGTAGCTGATGTCCCAACTATTTAATGGGCTGAATGATTTTAACAACATGACTTTAATTCCTACATCTATAGAAAATCATCACGTTCAGCTGATCAAGATGGGCCCCATCTAAGGAACAGTGTCGGGTGAACATTAACACAGTTCACCTACATGGCGCATGTTAGAAAAGAACCACTAACATGCTCTTGTGGGCATATAAAAATGACCCATGTGCATTGAAATTCTGAGTTGTGAAACTCTGTGTCATTGCTTCGCTACAGTAACACAGTATTGTTAACGCATATACACGGAGATGAATGTGTACGCGAGTGGAGAAGGTCTAGTAGAAGCTCTGAACGTTAGAGTCTATGGAAATGGGAACCAGACCCTGGTCCTTTCTCATGGCTTTGGTGCAGACCAGACAGTGTGGCACTACATCCTCCCTTGTCTAGCTTACTACTTCAAGGTGGTCGTCTTTGACATGGTATTTTCCGGGAACGTTCGGCCCCAGGTCTATCATCAGAAGAGGTACTCCACCTTCCACTCCTATGCACGTGATCTCACGTGCCTGCTTGACCAGCTCAACGTGACCAGTTCTATCTACTTGGGCCATTCAATGTCTGCCATGATTGGTTGCATTGCTGCCACCCAAAGGCCACAGCTCTTCAAACACCTAATACTACTAGGTGGCTCTCCAAGGTCTCTATCTCTCCCCCCCCCCCCCCCCCTTCTCTCTCTCATCAGCTCCTAAATGCATGAGTGCACGTATAGTAATGATACAGTCATTAACATTCCTGTGTTTAGATTATACATAAGACATGATGTATAAAACAACTCCACTGTTCGATTACTTTGCTTTCCCATCAATCTGGACCTCCCAATCGATTCGCTGCTGACAATCCAAAAGCTAGCTACTTGTTGGATTGTTAACAACACTCAATTTGCATGATAATTAAGATCTGGATCCATCCAAGAGTTGCCCATCGATTGGAAGTCCAGTTCGGTCCGAGAGAACTGATATTTTATACACCGAGTTTCAGTGTATTGTTGGGCTATAAACCAGTGTAAATTGGCCAAATATCATGTTTTCTTAATTCATCAAGATAACCCACATCAAGGGATATTGACACTTTGATCTTGGTGTCTTGATATAGGTACTTAAATGAAAAAGGATACAAGGGTGGTTTCGAAAGATCCGAAGTTGAAACCATCTTCCATAACATGAAGTCCAATTTCTCAAATTGGGTGTCCGCATTTTCACCAGTGGCTATTGGAAGGCATGACCCAAACTCAATAAAAGAATTCAAAAGCAGTTTGGGAAGAATGAAACCAGACATTGCACTTGATGTGGCCAGAACAGTGTTCTTGGGGGACAATAGAGAGGTACTTGGAAAGGTTGGTGTCCCATGCACAGTCATCCAATCAAAGAAGGACCCTGTGGTGCCCACTTCTGTTGCATTTTACATGGGAAGTAAGCTTGGAGGCAATTCTACGGTTGAGATCTTGAAAACTAAAGGCCATCTCCCTATGTTAACAGCTTATCCTTTGCTATTGGATGTGTTGAAGAGAGTGCTTGGAATTAGTGAATAATCTTAGAGACTGTTTGGTAGATGCCTCAAAATGATTTCATCTCATATTAGTGTATTAAAGATAGCCTATTTCATTTTGTCAAGGATTAAAAAGAATATTGATAAGCAGCAATCATGATCTCTAATATATAATAATCATGATTTACTAAAATGAGATGAACTCATTCTTAGTCCTTGTGTTTTTTGTTTAGTATTTGAATTTAATGGTTGGATTTGATTGAATGTTTGAAGTCTCCATGTGTTCTATTTCTAGTGTCTGAAATGATTTACAAGTAAATTTATTAGTATTTGACTTTTGATAGTAGTATAGATATACCAACCAAGCGCATTTTTATCTTACAAATGTCTTAATAAAATATGAAATACCATGGCCAGGCCAAGGCCCAAGCCCAAAATGAACTTAATGCCCAGGCCCAAAATGACACTTAATGCCCATGGCCCTGCCGGGCCTTGCACAGCAGGCCAAGGCCCCACCAACCCAGTTCGGCCCTAAAATTGATGAAATCCCTAGTTCCCTCTTAAGTGTTCCTAGTCTATGCATTGATCAAGTGGGCCACACATGTATAAAGAAATAGAAATTTTAAAGGAATGAAATCAATGGTCCACATTCAAGATGGATGGATTGCCTGGGGACTGGATTAGTACATTCTACAGATGGAACACATTTACATATAAAGTCAATACTGGCTAGGCCCAGCAACGGTAAAATAACCTGCAACCAATCCCAACCGAATTGACTAGATCGTGCACTCATGGCCCAATCCCAGCCCACAGGCCAACCTATTAGATCCATGCCTGGATCAGGTGGGCTACGTGGCCCATTGCGTAAAATGTCATGCCCCAATGGTTCTTTCTCCATCATCACTCGCTGAAGTTTCTTCTCAGATTTTAGACTGTCCAGGCCAGGTTAATATAAATCCAAGTTCAATTTATTTGTAGTGTCGGTGTTGGACCAAAGCACGGCCCATAGGACAGACTATTAACTGGCTTGAAACCAGCCCAATCCCACACCACACTAGAGAAGCTGTTATCCAATATTTCATAAATCAAGATATTTGGTTAATAATAGGTAATTAAAATATCAGGCGTAAAAAGAAGGGCACCTCGGTTTATCCATCAGCTCTAAATTTACCAATGTTGAACCTAACATGCCTGACATCCCATGTGAAATGGTGCACCTCGGCTCATGATATAGTTCCCAAATTCCTTTCAATTCTGGAATTCAGACACTCAAAAGAGTCCTGACGAAAAAAAGAGAACATTTTCATTTCCATGGGATAATGTTGCAGAGAAACAAACCCAATTTCCTATGGGATGATTTTGCAGAGATACAACAGCGCACCCAATTTCCACCGTAGACATGCAGTAAGGTAATCGTGTCCATTCATACGGTGGATCCTACATGGTTTGGCCAAGTTGAAAATTCTGAAACAGTTAGATTCAAACAGATCATACTGCTTTATGAATTTAATCAAATATAAGAATTTCCATTTCCACATTCTGATGGTGCTGATTCTTCCTTCAGCTTCAATCCCAGATTCCCAGTAAATATAAGAATTTGGACGACCTTTCATCCGCGAAAAATCAAAATTTTGCATTACAGCATAATCAATGATGGAACAACTCGATGTATAAATTAATTTACAAGATTGTAACTTGTAAGCATATCACAAATGCTACAACAATTTCTAAAATCTTGGGTGGACCAAAATTAGGCAGCTCATCTCACGGTGGACTGATCTATCATTATCATCATGTGAGTGAACTCTGCACATACTCCATTGCCTTCTTCTTAACATATTCGATTCGTTCTTCTTCACCACAAGATTTCTCATACTCGAGATACTTCTTGAACAGGAACTGTAAAGCCAAAGCCATAAGATGGTGTTTCATGCATACAAGCCATACAGGGAAATCAAAACCAGAATTAGACTCACGCACCTTCATTTTCTTTGGAGGAAGACTTAAGCACGTCGCCCTCTCAAATAATGCACGGATCATATCCACATCTCCCAAGCGGATCTCCTGTTCAACGACACGATGTAGAGATAAGTAGGGCGGTATCACATTAATAAGATGTCAAGACTACACCCTGATCCATAGCTCAAGTGGTAGACTGAGTGAAAGATACCTCGTTTCAACACTGAGGTCATGGTATCGATCCCTAGTGGGGTGGGCTAACAGTGAAGTGTGAACTGACAGTGGAGTGTACTAACAAGCTAACCAAAAAAAAAAAAAAAAAAAAGATGTCAAGACTACATTTGGAATTTTGGATGCTCTATCGATATGAATCACATTTAATCAGTTCAGTAAATGAAAATGAGCAAAATTAAGTTGCATTGGTATTCATAACGGGAGGCCTCAATTTGTAGTTTAACTCTCCGAGTCCAACTTGAAAGTTACTTCACATAATTGCAATCTGGATCCTAATACCTCAATTGGAATACTGTAGAAAGGTAACTGCAAATTTACCATTACCTCTCAACTGAACTATTTATTGCAATTCAATTCAATGGTGCATACAAATGCAGAAGCCTAAACCACAGACAAGGAAAAGGATATTACTTGATCAAGGTAAACACTCCACAAGTCTGTTCTCTTGGGGTACTCCCGCAATATTCCTTCAAACATGGATCGCCCCCTGTCGGGCACACCACACTTGAACTCGAGGATAGCAGCCTTTGAGATGAACTTGATGTGTTTACTGTGGGGAAGGAATATAAGAGCACGATTTACAATTGACTGAACTCCATCCATGGCTTGCTTCAAGCTGTTCTCGACACGCCTTAACCAAACCTATGATCTCACAATATGAACTACTTTCAAGTTTCATGGCATATGCAGAACGGGAGTGCTCCGGAGGTACCGAACGGTAGTGGAACCCACGTGATGTATTCATAACATCCAACCCATTCATCAGATGCGTACCATTAAGTTGCCTCCAGTACCCAAAAGTCAGCCCGATCCAAATCTCAGGTGGGCCACCCACAAGGAACAAGTTGAGAGTGGACGCCTACCATTGATATTAATAGGGTGGCCACCTTGTAGTTTATCTGCAAATTTTTTTTAAATTTTTTTTACACACACCCACCTACCCACACTACATGGGCACTCGATTCCTGGTCTCAGTATTGAAACGGAGCCTGCCTACTACTGAGCCATGGAGCCGGACCCAAGTTTATCTGAAATCCAGGCCATTCAGACCCTTAATCTAGCTGGATGCAGGGTCAAGGGTGGGCATTCCATCCCATCTTGTTCCCTGTTCTGCAGCCCACCTCAGTGTTGGATTGGGCTTATTTTTATATGCATAGGGGTAACATAATCTCACACATCTGGCTACAAATAACTTGCACATGAGGTTCTCACAGTTGATAACTTGTGCGAGAGGAAAATGGTTATTCCAAATATGGGTTTGATGTGCTATTAGAATGAGGAATCGGTTGACCATCTTTTTATTCATAACTCTTGTGCCAAAAGGTTGTGGGAGTGTTTCTTTATTCTGTTTGGGACAAGTATGAGTTTCTCCAAGCTCCACTGAGCAGTTTTTCCTTGCTTGGAATGGTGGGGGCAAAGGAAAATCCGGGAAGAGAGTTTGGTGTCTTTGCTTATTATAGCTGGGATATGGTGTATCTGGATAGAAAGGAACAATCAGTGTTTCCAGAATCAGAAGAGGTGAATATTGGAGGTTTTCAATATGGCTAAAGTGAATGTCCTGCAATAGGCGAGAGCATCAAATTCAATATCTATTGCTCATTTCCCTGATATGCCTAGATTTGTAATTGGTTTTTCTTTTTCTTTTTTGCTTTCCTTTGTAATTCTTTCGGCTCCAGCCCATATTCAATAATGGTATCATCATTATAAATAAATAAAAATTTCTCACACATCCGTTGGTCGGGTTGAATGTCCTGCATACATCATGGGGCCCCACATCTACCCAGTACTACCATAAGCTTACGGTGGTACTGTTACCACTGGAGCACACCTCTATGCAGAAAGCAAGGATTCGGGTAAGAACAAATACCTTGCATGATGTCTTGAATTTTTTTGTCATTCTGTTTAGAAGCTCGTCTGCCAGCTTCTGTTGGTTGGTCCTTTCGTACATCCCCAAGAGAGCCAAATGTAGCTTTTTGGGATCACAATACTGCAATGCCCTCTGAAACGTCTTCATGACAGCCTCCTGAAGTTGGTCAAACATTTACATAAGTGCCAATGATACTGGAGCAACAACTTTAACTAAAAGATTTTTTTTTTTAAGGGAAAAAAAAGAAGAAATGTCTCTTTTCTTTCACCTCTGGTGGCCTTCCATATTCATTTTCCAGATTAAAATAAGCAACCCAGATATTCATCTTTTCCCCCTCTTCTCGAATGTTTATTGTTTGCAAAGCCCTGTTAAAACCCAAAATCAAGAGCAAGTCATATATCAAGACAACGCTATGAAGTCCAAAAAAGAAGGTAATTACTGAAAATATCTTCCGTGACGTGGAGGTTTCATTTTTAATGAAACTCTCAGAGAGAGTACACAGCATATGAGAAAAACTGGGGAAAATGAAGTCAAAATGAAAGCATGAAATTCAACAGTTCACTGTAGTTCCTCGTATATTTTCTTCCTCTTCTTGAGATTTGAAGAACTCAAACAACTAGATATTTGGACAACTGGGGGAAAAAACAGAAGAAGAAGAGGAAGAAGAAAGAAGGAAAGAAAGAAACATTACTCCTGTTACAGTCTACCCTGCAGCCATAATCATACCTTTCAGCTATGGAGCGTGCCTTCTCTGCATCAGCCAGAGATAGCATAAAAGCCATGTATCTTATCCACACAACACTACTGTTAGGAGAGCTTCTCACCCATTTCTCAAATTCATCAGCAGTTCTCGGTACATCTTTTTCAAGAAGTCTTTCTTCAGCAGCGCTAATTTCCAGTTCCCTGCACACAAGGGTTCGAAGAAAGAAAAATACTAGTCCATAAGGGCATTCAGAAGACAGCCATGACAGAAGAAACTAGAAGAAATGGAAAGACCTCTCTTCCTTTGCCTTTTTCTTAGCACGTCTCTGATTCTTGTCAGCGACAATATTTGTTTGCTTAGCATCCCCATTGGTTCCAGTGACTGCAATTTCCAAATCAGAACTCTCCATGTCATCAAGAGTAACCTCAAGAGGCGGAACAGAAGCCCTTGCTTCTGCTTGTGCAAGAACAGCATGGTGTCCATTTGCATGTTCACCATACACATCTTGAGTACTAGTTAAGTCACCATCCAGATGCATCATGTTGAGCTGAGAATCATAACTAGGACCATCACCACCAATGGCTTCATCGATTGTATGGTTTGAAGTAACACCAGCATCATCTCCTATATATGAACTCTTCATTCCGAGAGAAACTCGGTGTCTTTCATCGTCCACCTGACAATGTAAGTTATATACAGCTGAAGTATATTAGGGAACCAATGGTTGAAGGGCTGTGTGAACAGAGCCAAAAAGATAGGAACGTTTGCATTCTCGTTATCTCAGGAAAACATATTAGAGTAGTTGAGCAGATAAAGAACAAATTAAACTGATCCTGATTGCATGCACTGTGTCAAGGTCACTTTCCTATCTAGTCCCAGAAGGTTACGGCCCAATTCGGAACACTTGCAACAGGTTGAAAAGCACCCCTTCTTGTAAATAAAAGCTTTGGACAATGAAAGACATTTCTAGAATTATCAGCAGTAAAGAACTTTACCTTTAGTATCCTTGCCACCACTCTCTCGCCCACTCTATATTTACTTTCAATATTCTCAATGTGATTGTCAGAAAGCTCTGAAATGTGGCACAAACCAACCTAGGCCAAGGAAAGAGATATCAGTACATGGAAATACATTCACAAAGTATCATAGAGAAAGTGTACATGAATAGTTACCATGTTAGTGTTATCAATCTTTATAAATAAACCATATGGCTCAATCCGCCTGATATTGCCAGAGATGACATCTCCAACAGCTAGCTTCTGAAGATCACTTATGTCGGATTTTGATGCCCTGTTTCCGAGCACTGTTTTTAGAGTTACCTCAACTCTCTTAGACAAAGGCTCCACAGATAACACCCTGCACCAGATGATCCGTTACATGTGGAAAATACCAATTGCATATCTGAATCGCTGATAGTTAACATACTTACTTGCCATTTAGTAGTTTTCCAACAGGGAATTCATTTTCAGGATTCTCAACGTATCCGTCAGACAAGTTTGACAGAAGAATTTTTGCATCAATCTTCCGAGAAAGCATAATAAAACATCCTTTAGATGTAACATTCTTGACATAACCCTGGATGAGACCAGATCGCCAGATTAGTGAACACAGCCTGCTATTATTCTCTACTTCTATAAGGTACATTCCCTCAAGCAAACTGTTTGTAAACATTCACTATACATAAGACAAATGTATGAAAACTGCAGAAAGTTGATTTGATGTGACTTATGACTCTAATCAAAATCTGTCATATTGTATGGATTTGATGTAGTCCCACGGCCCATCATATGGCCTAGCATGTGCTGATTTTGGACTATTTATTTATAAATTTGGGGCCTAAATATCAAAAGCTGCAATTTACTATTTGTGTGAGAGATGAGAGGATGTCATGAATGATATGGGGTTGATTTAAAGATATAATTGAATATTGCAAAGGTTATTTTCTAGGTTGCTTTTACCATTATTAGGCTTGTTGCCATCTTAGGTAGATTAGGTTGATTTGAATCAATTAGACATATTTGAAATCAATTACATTGATTTCAAATCAATCTAATAGTTTGGGGGATTTTCATTAAAGATTCATTTAAGGTCTATAAAAGGAAGGATGGTGTGGAAGTTTCTTAAATATTGTAAGCGAAGTTTGATATCAATAAAGTTATTCCCCTTCTACTCGATCATTCTTGTGGGTGTACTCTTGTACGTTCTTGCGATCAGTGGTTGAGATCTCATTGACTCGATATCTGGGTTGCACCAGGATTTTAGTTCGAATCATATGAATGAATAAGTAAATCCAATCAAATCATGGGGTTCATGCTGTAATTGTAGGCAGTGTTTTAAATATTGACGATATCAGCCGATATAACTTGTATCCCACCTGTGCAATACCAAATGCACAGGTAGTGCCGATGTATACCTATTCGATCTAGTGAGCATTTTCAATTTTTGATCAATGTTTTTGTTGTTAAGTCATGTTAAACCAGAGTAAAATGGTTACAAATCTATGATTCTTCATGTTTTCCATGAAAATTTATGGATTTGGAACTTCGATTTCGAGATTTTGGGGAGTTGGGTCAAGTTGTGGAAAATTGAGAAAAATCAAAATTTCTCAATTTCTCACAAATCAGTTGTAATCTATATTCAAATACAAAATTAAAAATGTATGTAACCTGATCTAGTGATTCTTCTTTTGCTTTTGAATGTATTGTTTGTGTTTTCATACATGTCTTCTTACATTTATAAATTATACGAATAGACTTTTAATATACTTGCATTAGTTCAGTTGAAAAACACATATGTTAGGACCCCATACAAAGGAAACCCCTATTATGTGCGCTTTTTTTTTTTTTTTTTGGTAATGTTTTGATTTCTAAGTGTGTATTGATGTCTTTTTCAACAATCCCTGAAGTTTTATTGAAAAATTCGACCAATTTCTCAATTTCCCCAACAACAAAGATACATTACGCGATACAACCGATATATCCCATGTGATAACCGATATTTATCTGTATCCCAAGGGTGTGATACATTACGCGATAACGGTATTTAAAACGTTGATTGTAGGATTGAAATCATACAGTTTGAGTCAAATCAAACCATGCAAGTTTGAATAAATTGAATAATTTCATCTGAACAACACAACCACATGTTACATTTTTAATTAAATTTGACACAGTTTTAAGGCATAATACCTCAATATTTGAATGTACAAGAAGAGCTTTAAGGCCTAATAAGGTATAATACCTCACTATATGCATTTTTAATTAAATTTGACACAGCTTTATACCTGTACATCCATGTTAGGATGAAGGTCCTCAATCTTTTCAAATCGCTTGTTGAAAAAATCCCTGCAAACCATAAAGCAACAACTCTTTAGAAATTGCATTTCAAATGATGAAAAGGACGTCCCCAGATAAACAACATATCAAATGATACACAAGCTCACATAATTTTCATATAGGAACCAGAAATGAACAAATCCATAACAGCAGTGAATATCTCCCTCCCTCATTTCCGTCAATTGGAAATCATTACTAACCCGGAATCGTTGTTTGAAAACTCATTGAGTTAACCAGGGCTTTGTCTGACTTGACTCGGATAAGGCCAAAAAAATGTGACCAATCCATGGTTCTTTTTTATTTTTATTTTTTTGAACATTTGACAGTATCATTAAAAAGAGGCCGAGGCCACAATTTATAAATATACAAAGCAAAATTTACAACTCTCGCCAGCAAACTGGGAAATGAGCAATGACATTAAGAGCTAGAGCCCATTCCATTACCAATCCATGCTATGGATCATTTCCCTACAAAATTCACTCAACTTTTAGGCAATTCCACCACGTTTTTCATTCAGTGCTAGCATATTCATATCAATTAATATACTTGTTTAGGTTCTAATATAGTTAGCATTATAGATTCTAATATAGTTAGTATTTTAAATACATTAAAATCATATGATCTATTAATATTTGTAATTATACCCTTTTTCTAATTTCGAGTAAAAAATATGATAGACCTGGTCAAAATTTACAAGACCCAGCCAAGTCATTGGGCAACTTGTCCGAGTCTTGACTCATTGGTAGACTGAGCCAAGTCCAAGTTCCTGGCTTTCAAACAATGCCTGGAAGTCAGCTTTATCCAGGATGGGGGGGCTTTCAAGGTAGTTTTCCACAGCCTGGAAGTGGCTGGAAACTCCAATCATACAGAGCTTAGCCATCAACATGAAAGTCAACTTACTTTTACAGCATTCCAACATTAAGGTCATAGAATGTAGGTGTGCCTACAGAATGTAATTTGAGAAAGACCACTGTGTGTGCCTTCAGGAGGTGTCCGGTGACATGGAAGCAAGCATTCACTGTGAATAAGCTTAAGAATAAGGAGTGCTACTTTCCCATCTACCTTACAGAAGTAAAGAGGGAGGCCAATGCCATAGCAGGCAATTTGGCCCAAGGAAGGTGTTTCTAGGGAACCCTTATATATTCACAACATTTATTATTTTGATTATATTTTGCAGTGTTTATTCCTTTTCTGTCAATTAAACATCTTTTGTTTCTGATAAAGAGAAGAAGAAGAAGAACAGAGGATGAGTAGAAAACCAAGACAACATGGAGCAACAAACACACTGCTATAGGATTAGTCTGACAATAAGGATCATTGGCATCGGTTTTTCCGATGCTGACTTCACAGTAACACAATTTTATCATCATTTGTCATCAATAGGCAAAGATGAGGATTTGCACAACGATACTAGGACTGGGAAAACTACCAATCCCTTCATTCGAAGGGAGAAAAACTGTTTTAGGCATTCTTCTTCCTTTTAGGCCAGTGCAGTAGAGCAATGCATGGGCGATGAGCTAGGGCCCCCAATGGCAGACTATTGTTGATGACTCCCTCAAAATAAATTAATTTCATAGTTATTAATATACAAGGGCATGTGACTACCCAAATGCATAACTCAGTGCTACTACCAAGTTACATGTGCACATGATGGGCACGGAGTTTACATTTAGAGAGAGAGAGAATCCAAAATAAATTTTCCATGCAATTTCAAGTTTTAATGAATTATAAAATGACCGGATAATGTAAGATGCATGAGAAATGAAGTAGAACAATAGTGCAACCACTTACCCTGCTAAATTGTCAGGCCGGATGCCAACTAAAGAAGCACGTAAAGATAAATCTGCATGTACAGTGCCCTTGAATGAACGGCTGATTTCCTGGACCTTGCATTTGACAAATTGCCCTTCCTCATACCCATCAAGAGGGTTAGACACCCACGTGTCTGCAAGTTCACTAAAGTGGACCTTTCCATACAGACGAGGTCCAATCTGAACAAGCACCCCACCAATTCCTGGAAGTATTTTTGTGATTCTGCCACCAAGAATATCACCTTCACGTATATGTTTAACACTGCCATCACTCGAAGTGATATCAACTGGATCCTCCGTCTTAACAACATCATTATCAAGTGGCACTCTATGGATAACAGATGATGGGCACAATGTGAGCCTTAAAAGCCTTTTCTCTTTATTAATACTTAAAATAGTGCCAGAAACAGCTTGCCCCACATTAAATCGCTTCTTGAATTCTTGAAGCTCACTTGGCTCACAAGAAGTATCAAGAAGAAACAGCTGAGCATTTACACGTTGAGATACCGTCAACTGGACCCACTCATTTTCCACCTTAACAACATAAGCAGTAACAATTTTTCCAACTGAGAAATTGAAGGTTTCAGCCAAAAGCCCGTCCACCACCTCCCCAGTTCCTGAATACATATACCAAGTTAGACTAAAGAAAATGGACTTGACAAATAAGGCAAAACTATATCTTTTATCTAAGACTTCTATTACCAAATAATTATAAGGTCACTTGTCACTCAACTAGGATCAATCATTTTATAATTCCTCAAATAACTTTATACAAAAGTATGATTTAGTCAATCATCATTGTCATCACCATCCACAGAAGCAGCATAACTTAGTCTCTCCTAGCGGGGTAAATTTTTATTTATTTTTTGATGACGATAAGGTGTATCTACCCCTTTTTGAAGACGAGACTATTCCTTACAGATGCACGCAATCACCTGCACACCACGTGCATCGAGTAAAGCATGGGGAGGGGAATCGAAACCGTGTCTGTGGGGAGCAAACCCACAACGCTACCCATTCGCCCAAACCCCGGGTGGGGCAACATTTAAATGGTAGATTGGCAGAAGTTCTATAATGGGCTGCCCACCAGACATCAACTTCCTCCTTACCTGGGCTCTAGAATTGGCCATGGCAGACGCTCAAATTACACTTGGCCATGTAAGGAAGGAGGAGAAGAATACCCATATATTTTTATTTTTATAAAATAACCCAACTCAGTGACAGGCCAAGTCCGACTCCAAGTCTGGTTTGCCAACTATGCTACAAAGGGCAAAAAAGCAAAGGAGGATCATGGAATTGCAGCTGCCAAACAGACTGTAGAGCAGAAGGACACGATGATGCTTTCATGGAGGTTGCCAATATCAGGTCACACATACACAACTGGGGTGCAAGCCAAGGTGAAAAAATACACCAATCAGGTGATCCTAACGGACCTAACCTTCCAACCAATAGCATGAAAAATGACCATTCAAGATCAAGTGGAGAAACAAAATAGGTCCTATCATCATCTTGAAAATTTTATTTGACCTGTCCTGCCATCAATTGCTTATGATTCCAAGGAAGCACTTTTGATTTGACCTATGTTAACCATTAATCCATGGCTCATAAAAACGGACAGTTTTTTATGATCAGCGCAGTTTTTGCACCATGGCTTGCCCCCAATGGAAATGGCTGAATGGATCGTCCAGATAGATGCTTGGCCATGCCACTTCTTCTCTGATTCATGTATCCTAAATAAATGCATCGTTTGCTATGACCCAATCAGCATAGCTTTTGCACTATGGCTTACGCCAATAGGTATGATTGGGTGGATTATTCAAATAGATGATTGAACACGCCACATCTCTTACAAGCTTCAAGGAGATTGATACCATTGGCATTAGCAATTCCCTGTGTGTGTGTGTGTGTGTGTGTGTGTGTGTGTGTGTGTGTGTGTTATGCATATATGCATAAAACATGTGTACAGTTATACATAGAGATATGTATGTCTAAAGTGGTAGTTCTATTCAAAACCTGATAACCTCCTTCCATTCCCTTTTTCTGAACAACAATGCCCTCCCTTTCCCTCAAAATTGTTTACCATAGAAGTGTTCTGAACTCTTCTCCTGATCATTTCAAAAGCCATGTTCGGTTGTACACAATATACACAGATGTTAAAAACTTTAGGAATCGACTGGCTATATAAGTGTCAAAGGCATTAGTTAGGAGTCCTTAGCAAGATTTACATCTTGAATAGTGCAAAAAACAAAAAAACAAAAAGCCTCAGGAATAGGCATCTGGGATCTTGACCTTTTTCTTCTTTTTTTAAGTTTTTTCTTTTATACTTGAAAAGTGGGAAAAATGCCTTGTAGATAGACATTTAGGTGCCTTGAATTTCTAACTTGAAAAGTGAGATAAATACCTTTAAAATAGACATTTAAGTGCCCTTACTAAGATCTTCAGCTGTAAAATTGGGCAAAATGCCATTTAGGTGTCCTCACCAGTGTTTTCAATATCTTGGGATATCACCGATATGTCCCACGATATATCAGTTATCATAGTTGGGTAAAACGAAACCTAGCTTTAATATCCATTTTTCATGTTATCATGCAATATATCCACTCCTCCTCTATAATTCTTAATGTAACGTGTGATATATCGATACCAAATGCAATATCAAAAGGAATAAAATGAAATCAACACTTTTTTGTTTGGAAATCCTCAAAAATCATAAAAATTGATTTTTTTTTATTTTTTGTGGGGGGGAGGGTGGGGAGGGGCTTCTTCCTAGTCCATTGTAAGGTGATTTCAACCAATCCACTCTAGTTTGTTGGAAGAAAATCTTTGAAATTTCTCCTAAGTTGTGATCAGAAGCTTTTTTTTTTATAACGTCAGGGTGTCCCTGCCCCATTTTAAGGCGAGACTATTCCCTGTGGATGGTGGATGCACGCAATCACCCGCAGCTGCGATCAAAAGCTTCTAAAGGCCAAATTCTAAAAGGTGCATATTTATTAGTTTTGATTCTTATATATATATATATATATATATATATATATATATATATATATATATATATATATATACACTATAAATAATCTCAAATGGTAATAAATCCATGATTCTTCATGTTCTGCATGAAAAAATTATGGATTTGGAGCTTTGATTTCGAGATTTTGAGAAGATGGGCAGAGTGGCGGAAAATTGGAGAAAAATCAAATTTTAACTAATTTTTCCCGAATCAGTTGCAATCTTAGTGTCCAAACATGTAAATAACATGATCTACACATTCTTGGAAATTTGGGGATTTTTGGAAATAAAATAAAATAATATTTTTCTAATTTAAAAAATGTAAAAAACAAAAAAACAAAAAAACAAAAAAAGAAGAAGAAGAAGCAGAAGAAGAAGAAATCCACAAGTATATTTCTAGTTTTCTACTTCTTTTGCTTTTGAATGTAATGCTTGTGCTTCCATCCATGTCTTCTTACATTTATAAATTTTATAAATTGACTATGGATATAGTTGCATCGGTTCAGTTAAGCAGCGCATAGATTAGGACCTATACAAAGGTAACCTATCATGTGCACCTGTTTTTTGTCTATTTTTTTTTATTTCTAAGTGTTGGTGTCTTTTTTAACAATCCTTAAAGTTTCATTGGAAAATTCGTCCAATTTCACAATGTTTACCTATGATTCCCAACAAAAGCAATTAATTACCTGATACAACCAATATATCCCGTGTGAAAACCGATATGTATCCATACCCCAAAGGTATGATACATTATGTGATAACGATACGGAAAACAATGGCCCTCGCCAAGATTTTTAACTTGTTAAGTTGGCAAATTTGCTCCAAGATTAGCATTATGTGCCATCGCAAGATTTTTAACTACAGAAGTGAGCAAAATGCCTCAATGATAGGCATTTAAGTACCTCACTAAGATATTTGGTTCAATAATGAGCAAAATTCCTCAATGATAAGCATTTAGGTGCCATTACCGAGATGTTTAACTTGAAAAGAGGGCAAAATATTACAAGCATAGCCATTTAAGTGTCATTGTCAAGATATTTAAATTGAAAACTGGACAAAATGCTTCAGGAATAGGCATTAAAGTGCCCTTACTAAGGTTTTAGCTTAAAGTGGGCAAAATGCCCCATGAATAGGCACTTAGGTGTCTTGCCTGGATTTTTAGGTTGAAAAATGAGCAAAATCCCTGAAGGATAGGCATTCAGGTGTCTTTAACGAGACTTACTAACTTGAAATGAGTGGAAAATGCCCCAAGGATAGGCATTTGAGACCCTTACCTGGATTTTTTTACTTCAAATGGGAGAAAATACATCAAGGATAGGCATTTAGGTGCCCTTACCTGGTTTTTTAGCATTAAAAGTGGACAAAATGCCTAGAGGATAGGCATTTGGGTGCCCGTACCTGGATTTTTAACTTAAAACATGGGTAAAATGCCTCAGGGGTAGGCATTTGGTACCGTTAACTGGATTTTAAACTTCAGAAGTACGTAAATACTTGAAAGCTAGGTATTTAGGTTCCCTTATCTTTATTTTTAGCTCAAAGAGTGGGAAAATGCATTAAAAAAATTAGCATTTAGGTTCCCTTACCTTAATTTTTAGGTCAAAACATAGGCAAAATGCCTAAGGAATAGGTAATTAAGGTCTCTTACTTGGATTTCAAACTTGAACTGTAGGCAAAATTCCTCAAGGATAGACATTTGGGTGCACTTACCTGGATTTTTAACTCGCACAATGAGCAAATGCTTGAAGGAGAGGCATTTAGGAGCTCTTATCTCGATATTTAACTTGAAAAGTGGGCAAAATCCCTCAACAATAGACACTTAGTTGCCTTGACCAGGATCTTCAATCCATGGGTACACCAAAACCCTAAAGAATCCAAACCATCCATCTTTTGTTTTTTATTTAGAAATCTGGAAACTACAATTCGAGTTGATCCTAATTCAGAGAATGAATTTTTGAAAATTATTCTTCCATCTTATATATTTCCAAAAACCCCATCACACACCTAATGCACAGTTCAAATGAAATACTTACCAGAAAGCACTGAGGGTTTAACTGAGAGCTCCCATTCGCATCCTTTCTTGCTTTTCTCTAACTGATGAGCATTTGCAACAATCCGTGCAGTTAGAAGTTGTCCAATTCTGAAATTGCTAAAAGGATCCTTTATAGATTGGCCATCATCAAGAACCTGATCATAATAAATTATAAGTCTCACTAAATCCATTTCCTAAAAGAAAGATTTATGCAATGATGAGTAAACCACCAATCTTTAATAACTCGTCAAACCACCAATCTTTAATAACTCGTCATAAATAACATGATACAAGAAAATGATTACCTCTGTAATGTGCACTCTCCCACGAAAGCCAATACCAAACTTCAGTCTTAGTTCATGATGTTTTATCTCAGTAATCTACAAGGGGGAAATACAACATATCAGAAAAAGTAGTCCTTAATAAACTATTTGACAGATTCCCAATCCAACAGCTCTTTCTATTTTCAACAAACTAAAATATGAAAATTTGTTTCACCTCTGCCTCAACAATTGACCCAACGTTGTAGCTAGATTTTCTCTTCGCTCTTTTTGAGCTTGAAGTATCTGACACCTCTTTTAAAGATTTAAGGAGAAGCAAAAGCCTTCCAGATGTTGAGGGGCTTGGGAGAGCCTCAATAGTGGCAATAACACTGCATGAAAATCAGGAGTTTCAACAAAAACACACAAGGTATAAATACATTTGCAAGCGTACATTGGTGCTGGTATAGACCGCACCATGCATGGAACCAGAAAATTAGCCTATATGCATGCAAACTTTTGTATTACCATGCATGGAACCAGAAAATCAGCCTATATGCATGCGAACTCTTGGATTTATGCACAACAAAACAGGTGATACAACAACCAGAGAAACAGTTCGTTCCCGTCATTGTCATCATCATAATCATCATCATATGGGATCTGATATACATATGTTATAGACACCCACGCATGTACACATGGACACACACACAAAAGCACATAATCTCATAGCTCACAAACCAAGGTAGTCAGAGGTGATTCACCTGGGTGCTCAGAACTAAGGTCACCTAGTGCTAGACAACAGCCAGTGTTATATGCAGTTCCCTCATCCTTAGTAGAATAGGCACTGGCTAGGCCCAAACAACCAACCACGATCTGGCAATTACCACCCAAATCAATTTAAAACTCCTTTCTCCATTTCTGAAAGGGAGATATGAGTTGGAACTTTGTAGCCTTACACCCCCTAGAAGTTTTGATGATTGAATGGACCATAGATTCATGGTTGCAAGGTACTTTAGAGTGCTCATTGTTCATTGGTTGTTGAGTAAAAATGATTTAATTCAGGCAATTTTACAAACAAAAAAGAGCTACGGGATTTACATTCCAACACCTTTTTCAAAAATGTTTTCAAACAGCTAGCTCATTAATCGATCTAATTATCATTCCACTACCTTCCATGGCTTGTGTGTAAAGGCAGTTTATTGGGCATGCAAGCAAATGGGTTGGCTGCTTGGGTGGGCCCCACCGTGATGTTTATGTAAAATCCACTTCGATCACCAAGTGTGTCACCTCATGTTAGGCAAAGGGCCCAAAAACCACCCCATCCCTGATTTAGGTGAACCATATGACTGAAAACAGAGTACAAGGTAACAATCGCACACTGAACTGTTTCCCTCGGTATGGCCTATGTAAATCACAGATCGGCCTGAGTTTTAGGCCCTGGACCTAAATTTTGGTGTAGCATGTAATGGTTGGAGTGGATTTCATATAGTCATCACGGTGGGCTCTATAAAAATCAAGGGTGGACGTCTCTCTCCCAACTGTTTTCTTTGGTGTGGTCCACCTGAATCACAAGTCAGCCTGATTTTTGGGCTCTAGGCCTAAAATGGAATTACCCATATAATGGTCGGAGTGGATTTTGCTTACATATCACAGTGGACGCTGCCAAAAATCAAGTCTGAGAGTCCCTCTCCTACAGTCCAGAGACCTTATTTAGAGAGAGAGAGAGAGAGAGAGAGAGAGAGAGAGAGAAGGGTTGGGTATGGACGAAGCTATTGATTTTGACGGGGCCCACCATGATGTTTATGTAAGATCCACCCTGACCATTAGATATTTAGTCCCATATTAAGCACAGAGACAAAAAATCAAGATCACCTATGATTTTGGTGGGCCACACCAAGGGAAACAATTGGAAGAGAGATATCCACCCTTGAATTTTACAGGGCCCACCATGATAATTATATGACATGCACTTGAACCATTAGATCCACACGAACATTTAGGCTTGTGACCCAAAAATCGTACCCATCCATGATTCATGTGAGCCACATCAATGGAAAAAGTTTGGAGGGCGAGCATTGCCCTTTACACGGTTTCCAATCATATGGTCTACATGAATAAAAGATTAAACTGATTTTTGGGCTCTTGGCCTAACATGAGCTGACACTTGATGGTCGGGTTGGATTTCACATAAACATGGCAATGCGGCCCACCCTACCCACCAACTCATTTGCTCTCACAATGGTCATGACAGAAGGTAATGGAATGATAATTATAACGATTAATGAAGTAGCTTTTTGAAAACCTTTTTGAAAAAAAGGTACCATAATGTAAATTCCATATTAATTAGGTAGGTTTTTTGAAAAATTCCCTTTAATTAAAGTATTGCCAGTTTGTGAGTCAAGATATCTGATGGTTAGGTTTTATAGTGTTCGTTTGTCATATCAGCTATTTTGGATAAAATTAGGATTCTTGAGAAGAAATTATTGTTTTTTGTCAAGCCTCCCTCCGCTACTAACTACGTGATCAACTAGGATGTGCTTTCTGTTAAAATTCTCCCTCCAATATTCACAAGACAATTCCCCAGGAACATGAGTGCCCAGGGATTGGTTGACTGTGCTATTTCATGTGTTTAGACCGCAAAAATTTCAACAAACAAATGAAGGAGACGCTAGGCCATTTGTAATCCAGGAAGAGACATCAGTGTGTGGTTAATATACCTGACAAATTCGTATCGAGGAATTTCAAATTCACACAAAATGGCAGTTAATGGGAAAAGAATTAAAAAGACAGTAGATACAAGCAATGTTCCAGTCATTAGTATCGTTACAAGTTTCACTAGCCAGGGATACAAAAACAATATCGTTATCGTTGATAATATCGCCGATAACCTGAAATGCAGGGAAACACTGGAAAAACATGGGGAAATTTGTGGAAATTGTCAATGAAACTTTTGGAGATTCTAAAATACAAATTTGCATATATATATATATATATATATATATATATATATATATATATATATATATATATATATATATATATATATATATATAAAAAAGTTGCAAAAAGAATGCATACATAATAAGTTTCCATTTAATGGAGGCCTAAAAGCATGTGCTATTGGCCGAAATGTCGGGAAACATAGAGAAAACAGTAGAATTTTTCAATGAAACTTCATGAGATGCTAAAATACATATATTTGCATATTTAGGAATAAAAAATTTGCAAAAATGATGCATACATAATAAGTTTCCAACCATCTATCTCATCCATCCAACCGTCCATGTATCCCATCCATCCATCCATCCAACCACCCATCCATCTCATCCAACCAACCAACCAACCATCCATCCATCCCATCAATCCACCCAACCATCTCATCTTTCCATCAAATCCATCCAACCACCCAACCATCCCATTCATCCATCCAACCATCAATCCATCCATCCATAACCAAGCATCCAACTATCCATCCATCCACCCAACCAACCTATACATCCATCCATTCATCCCATCTATCCATCCAACCATCCATCTCTCCATCCATCCCATCCATTCATCCAATCATCCAACCATCCCATCCATCTATCCGAAGTATTCGTAGATGCTTGTTTATGGAAATAGGACCTTTGGATATTTTTCATATAACCATCCAATAAATGTCCACCAATCCAATAGTTAGAAGAATGTCCACCAATCCAATAGTTAGAAGGACTAAGCTTAATTTGACTACTTGTATGTCAAAGTGCCTGCATGTCTTGATGATCCAAACCGTTTTATCATCGGATGTGGATTGCCTACAACAATTGCGTTAAGAAGCTAGGTGAAGCCCACCACGATGTTTGTGAGAAATCCACCCTGTCCATCGGTTTTGCCCAATCATGTTAGGATATGAGCCCAAAAATGAAACAGATACAATACTCAAGTGCACCGCACGATAAGAAAAAGTGGGTAGGGAAATGCCTACTATTGAAGCCACCCTAAGGTCCACCATGATGTTTATAAGCCATCCATACCATTCATAAGGTCATTCCTACAAGGATGAACTCAAAACACAAAACTATTAGCCTAAGCCAAACTTTTGCGGCCCCACAAATGTTTCGACAATGGGCATTCAATCCCGTTTCCTGTCATGTGGCCCACTTGAGTTTTGGGCTCATGTTCTAACATAATCTAGCAAAACAGATGGAAAGGGTGGATCTCTCACAAACATTATGGTGGGCCCCACCTGAAATTTGTATTTGCTAAATTTTTCAAATCATGCCCTAAAATACACTAGCAAAACAGATGGACGGCATGGTATGGTCCACCTGAAATTTGTATTTGCTAAATTTTTGGGATCACGCCCTAAAATAAACTAGCAAAACAGATGGACGGCATGGATATACAATGCACATCGAGGTGGGCCCTAAGGTCAGGGTAGCAGCCAAGTTGTGCTTGCATAAAAGCTTCCATCTTGGCATCTCCTTTCTAGCGGTTTCCATCTCCTTTCTCAAAACAAGGGCAGATCTGAAAATGGAGAGATTTTCAAGTAAAGATCCCTTAAATCTAAGAAAAAATATAATTTCTGGGGATTTTTTTCAAACCTTCCACATCTGACCCATCGAGCTTCAATCGTGGATTTCAGCCTCAGTTTTTCAATTGATTCGGAATTGCCGAATTTGTATTTACAACTCAAATATAAAGAGGGACAAAATCCTTTTTTTTCTTTTTTTTCAAATTCAGTACTTAGGCAAGTGTTGTATTTCCAGGCTTTCAGTTATATACTCACGATATTAACGACAAATTCGATTGGGGTAAGTATAGAAACAGTGTCGAAACGGCGTAGATGGCGAAAATCTTACCGATATTGTCGATTTCATTGATATTTCGGAGACATCTTGCCGATTTTCATAAACAAAACAAAAGATGAGATTATCAGTATCGTTGCAATACCAATATTATCGTCGATAATATCGATTACTCACCGATATTTTAAACATTGGATACATCATACAAACAGAAGCGTACAACTGTTGTTTAGGCCAAGACTGGGGTTTTAAATAGCAAGTAGCGTGTTGTCTAGTGTTCAATCCTCTGTAGCATGTAGCGTGAATAGCGTAGCGAGTAGCTTAAGCTACACAACACTTCTATTTTTTTAATTTAAAAATAAGAAAATATGATAAATAGTAAGGAAAAAATGCAAAAAATATAAAAATGTCTAACAGATGATTCTTTTTTTCGAGTGTAAGAAAATGCTTTAAATATCAACGATATTGGCTGATATATCCCCCAATATATCCTGTATCCCACTTGTGCGATACAAAATGCACAGGTAGTGCCGATACATTCCACATGTTCGATCCGATGAGCATTAACAATTTTAAATTCCTTTTTTTGTTAAAATTATGTTCAATCGGTGTCAAATGGTTATAAATCCATTGATTCTTCATGTTTTACGTGAAAAATCATGGAGTTGGAGCTTTGACTTCGATATCCATTGGTTCTTCATGTTCTCCATGTTTTTTTTCAAAATTTGAGTGTAGGTGGTCTGATTTGGAAAAAATTGGGAAAAACTCAATTTTTCTCCAATTTCTCCCAAAATCGCTTGCAATGTTGCACTCTAAACATGAAATCAACAATGTAACTGAGCTAATGATTTGTTAAGTCCTTGTCAATTTTCGAAAAATCATTTTTTATTTAAAATTAATAAAAAAATATTTTTTTTTCCAAAAATTCCCTTCAACCAACTATCAATTGAGACTAATTTCGAAGTATTTAAGAGTGTTTGATGAAATGATCATCACATACACTCTAAATTTTATGCATTCATTTTGAATATAGTTGCATTAGTTCAGTGAGACAGTGCATAGCTGAGGACCCTAAACAAAAGAAACCTATTATGTGTACTTTTTTGAGATGTTATGATTTAAAAGTGTGTATTAAGGTCTTTTTTTAACAATCCCTGAAGTTTCATTGAAAATTTTAACCATTTTCCCAGTGTTTCCCCATGTTTTCCAAAAAGTGCAATAAATTACCCGATACAAATGATACATCCCATGTGATAACCGATTTGTATTTGTATCCCAAGGATGCGATACGTAACACGATACCGATATTTCGAACACTAGTGTAAGCATGTTCAAACAAGTTATTAATTATCATATATCAAAATCTAATCCACACATATAAAGTAATAAAACAAATCAAATAATTATCACATCAACAACTGTCTAAGAAAACCACTTTAATTAATGATGTCTAATTGAAACCACAAGTCACAACTCACGAGTATGAAATGAAATAAAAATCCCACGGGTTAAGGGCATTAATACAATACAGATATCATCTATGCAAAAAGGGGTTTTCGAAAACCCTCTTTCGAAATGCTTTTTCTTTTTAGCTTTAAAGATATTTTAGTGTGTGAGGTTCACACCAACTTTAACAAAGGATCACCACCATTTTAAGTAAAAGCAGTGTTCGAAATATCGGTATCGCACAATATATCGCACCCTTGGGATACAGATACGTATCAGTTATCGCACGGGATATATCGTTTGTATCGCATAGTTTATCGCACTTTTTGGGAAACATGGGGAAACATTGGGAAAATGGTTGAATTTTTTAATGAAACTTTGGGGATTGTTAAAAAAGACCTCCATACACACTTTTAAATCATAAAATCTCAAAATAGAATGCCACATAATAGGTTTCCTTTGTAGAGGGTCTTAAGCTCTGCGTTGTCTGATTGATTAAGACAACTATATCCAGTATCCACCCCCTCTATTTGTTTTTCTATATCATTTTAGGACATTATGCAAAAAATTAAGCAGATCCAATAATCAGGTAGACCATATCATAGGAAACAATGGTGATTGACCATTAGTGGGCCACTTGAACTTTGGATATGCTTCACTTTTTGGGCTAAAATCATAAAATTATATGGTAAAATGGATTGATGGAGCGGATAAAATACATGAATTATAGTGGCCCCACATAGTTTACTCACTACGTCGTTCCCACCCCAGACGCATGCGGATTTCCTGCGAAAGCCTTTCGTAGGGAATTCCTGCGCTGGGAACCCAGATGGAGCCCACTGTGATGTTTGTGAGAAATCCTCCCCTTCCATTAGTGTTGTGAGTTCATTTCAGGATAATATGCCAAAAATGAACCGTATATAAAGCTCAAGTGGGTCGTGCTAAAGGAAAATGTGGTTAGGGAAGTTCCTACAGTTGAAACCTACCTGAGTTCGACAATGATTTTTACGTGCCATCCATACCATTAATAACTTCATTCCTACAGGGATGAAATGAGATCACAAATATTAGCATGATTCAAAACTTTCATGGCCCATGAATATTTCAACTGTGGATATTCAATTATCATGTTTTCAGCCCACTTGAGCTTTGGAAACGGTTCATTTTTGGCATCGTGTCCTAAAATAAACTCACAAAACGGATGAACGGATAGGATTTCTCACAAATATCACAATGGGCACCACCTGAGTTCCCAACGCAGGAACTTGATGCCAAAGTCTTTCGCAGGAAATCCGCGTCCGTCGCAGGCGCTCCAGTTGTCTGAACAGTTCAAAGTGAAATGGGCCCCACAGTAATGTATTTATTACATCTATACCGCTCATGCATATGGAGAGATCATTTTAGATCAAATGAGTAAATATTCAAAGCTCAAGTGGACCACAACACAAATAGTTGTGGGGACTGATTCTCACCGTTAAAACATTTGTAGGGCCCACCATAACGTTTATTTTTCATCCAATCCATTCATTAAGTCACACAAATCTAGATGAGGAGGAAAAACAAATA
Organism: Magnolia kwangsiensis; assembly: GCA_037074715.1. Classification (NCBI taxonomy): domain Eukaryota; kingdom Viridiplantae; phylum Streptophyta; class Magnoliopsida; order Magnoliales; family Magnoliaceae; genus Magnolia; species Magnolia kwangsiensis. The sequence goes on from CM073571.1 coordinate 12,409,435, forward strand.
TCATATCGATCCAAAAATTTTGTGACCCTGAAAGGGTTTCAACGGTAGACCTTTAATCTTCCGCTGCTTTTTTCAGTGTGGTCCACTTGATCTTTGGATCTGTCTTATTTTTTGGCTCAAGTCTTACGACGAGCTCGCCAAATGGACGAACGGTTTGGATATAACACATACCTCATGATGGGACCCACAGAACTGGGTGATGACGTCAACACACCAGTCGGTGGTGTGCGGTACGTAAGCGGATTGCGTACTAAGTAACTCGGTACGCTAAGCGTACTGAGTAAACTCTGTGGGGTCCACCGTCATTCATGCATTGTATCAACTCCGTACATCCACTTTATTATATAATTTTAGGGCTTTAAACCAAAATTTAATCATATCCAAAGTTTAAGTGGACCACACCACTTGAAATGGTGTGAATTGAAGTCTACCGTTGAAAAGTTCTTAGGGGCCCACAGAAGTTTTAGATCAAGATGATTTTTTTGTTTTCCATTCATCCATGTCTACATGATCTTATGAACAGTTTGGATAACAAATAAACATCAATGGGGGCCTTAGAAATGTTTCAACGGTGGAAATCAATACTTCCACTGTTTACTTTGGTATGTTCTACTTGAGCTTTTGATATACTTCGGTTTTGGGCTCAACCCCTAAAATGATCCGGAAAAACGTATGGACGGCGTGGATAGACCACATACATTCAAGGTGGGCCCAACTGAGTTTACTCGGTATGATAAGAGTGTACCGAGTAACTCAGTTTGCAATCCGATTTCGTGCGGTAGGCCACCCTATTCAAAAAACAGGGCCGGACGCCCCCTTTTTTCTAAGCAAAGAGAGTTCCCGCCCCAAAATCTCCCAAATCTTTGGATTCCGACGAAGATTCTCCAGATTTCGACGAGGATTTCCCCCGATGTCGCCCAAATACCCGGATTTCTTCGGATTTTGACGGATTTCTCTCCCAAATCGAAGATTTTGCTTGCACTAACCTACAAAAGAAGCTTCGATTGGAATGGCCCACCAAATGGAAGCTTTCGATGATGACGATCTCTTGTACAGGTACCGAAATCCAGTTTCTTGTTTTTTTTTTCAATTTTTTCGGATAATTATAGTTTCGATTTTTTCGAGGAAATCGCGCGATATCGTCAAAATATCGTGCGATATCGACGATATATCGACCGACATCTGAATTTGGGATTTTTTGTTATCTTCAGGGGGTTATCGGGGGTGTATCGTCTCACATGGGTGCGATAACGATAATATCGGCCAATAGTATCTATATTTCGAACACCGAGTGAAAGTAAACATAAAAAGGTTTAGTTTTAACTTTACATTTTCTGCTTTTTATAATGTGATTTTTATACCATTTAAAAATTTTTTAAAAAAAAAAAAAAACTAAACAAAACTTAAGAAAAAAATACATCATACCGTATGCTACAAATGTTACACGCTACGTAACTGTACCATACGCCAATGTTGTCAAACCACATATGCAGTTCTGTGCAATTGCATATGCCTATGCACATGTGGGATGAACTTAGGAGAAACTCCCTAAGTTAATAGATAATTAATCAGTGTTCGAAATATTGGTATCGCGCAATATATCACACCCTTGGGATACAGATACGTATCAGTTATCGCACGGGATATATCGTTCGTATCGCATAATTTATCGCACTTTTTTGGGAAACATGAGGAAACATTGGGAAAATTGTTGAATTTTTCAATGAAACTTCAGGGATTTTTTAAAAAGACCTTAATACACACTTTTAAATCATAAAATCTCAAAAAAGAAGTATACATAATAAGTTTCCTTTGTATATGGTACTAAGTTATGCGCTATTCGATTGAACTAAGACAACTATATTCAGTATCCACCCCGTCCATCCATTTTTTCATCTGATTTTCAAACATTATCCAAAAAAATGAAGCAGATCCAATAATCAGGTGGACCATACCATAGGAAACAATGATGATTGACCATTAATGGGCCACAAAAGTTTGGATCAAGCTGATAATTGTTTTTTCTCTTCATTCAAACTTATGTGAAGTTATCAACAGATTAAGTGCCTAATAAAATATAGGTAAAATCAAGGTGCACCCTAAAAAGTTTTTAGTGGTACCGTGTTCAACCAGCATTGTTTCCTTGAGTATAGTCCACTTGAGACGAAAAATAAGACAGATCTAACGATCAAGTGGACCACACCGAAAAAAGTAGTGGAGGGATTGAACGTTTGCCATTGAAACCCTTTTGGGGTTCACGAAAGTTTTGGATCAATATGAAATTTGTTTTTCCTCTTCATCTAGGTCTTTGTAACATTATGAACAAATTGGATGTTACGGTGGGCCCTACGAAATTTTTAACGGTGAAAATCATTATCTCTGCTGCTATTTGTGGTGTGGTCCAGTTGATCTTTCGATATTATACATTTTTTGTTTAGTACTCTAAAATGATCTCGAAAAATGGATAAACGGTGTGGATATAATAAATACATAATTGTGGGGCCATGTAACTTTGATCTCCTTTGAACCGTTCGTACAACTTGGAGCTCGAGGAGCGTCAGCGCTCGTCTTCGCACGACACGTACCTACACCAACTATATAGCTGGTGTGTGGTATACCAGCCAATCCGCTTCCTCCTAGAGACGATGCAAAGTTATATGGGCCCACAATAATATATTTATTATATCCACACCGTTCAACCATTTGGAGAGATCATTTTAGATCATGAGCCCAAAAATAAGTAATATCCAAAGCTCAAGTGGACCACACCACAAATAGCAGTGGGACGATGATTCTCACTGTTAAAATGTTCGTAGGGTCCACCATAACTTTTATTTTCCATCCAATCTGTTCATAAGGTCACACAGACCTAGATGAAGAGGAAAAAGAAATATCATATTTATCCAAAACTTCCAACCTCAAAAGGGTTTCAATGGTAGACGTTCAATCTCCCACTGTTGTTTGCGGTGTGGTCCACTTGATCTTTGGATCTATCTTATTTTTCGGCTCAAGCCTTACGACAAGCTCGCCAAATGGACAAACGATTTGGATATAACGCATACCTTATGATGGGACCCACAGAAGTTGATGACGTCAACACATCAATAAGTTCGGTGGTGTGCAGTACACAACCAACCCAAAATCACGTAAAAAGGGCTCGAATGCCCTTTTTTCGATGCAGAGAGGGTTCCGGAAGGCCGGAACCCTAAAATCTTGCCCAAATCCATAAATTTTCAGTTCTCGCAATTATTTCTCCGGATTTCGCTTGGATTTCTTCAGATGTCGATAGATTTCTCCTGTGACCCAGAAATGTCGACCACATCCCACCAAATTCAGTAGAAAGCTCCGCTCTTAGGCAAATTGAACAGGTAATAGACTTTTTTTCTATAGATTTTTGGAATTTCTGGATGGGATGAAGATAAAATGTCATGGTATGTCGCGCGGCTACAATCCTACACAAAAATCTGCCATATTAGGCAGTATCGTGCGATATATCGGCGATATCTCACGATATTTTGTGATATATCGCACGATAAATGGAAGTTTTGACCATTTTCAGTATTTTTTTGTATTTTTGAGGGGTTTCGTATCGCTGACTGCTGATATCGATATTACTAGCCGATATATTGGCCGATATTATCGATATTACAAACAATGTAACTAATATAGTAATATACATATATATATATATATATAGTTTTTGACTTGTTAGAAAAATGAATGAAATACATCAAATTCAACATTCAACAATATATTTAAGAAACAAAACAATCAATAAGTTATTTATTGTACAAATTCAATTTTGCAGTTATATCTTAATGTTTATTATTTATACACTAACGCTAACACTACTCACAAGTTACAAGTTACAACTTAGTTACACTAACACTAAGTTACATTCAACAATATAGTTACACAACTTACAGTTACAAGTTACACTACTTGTTAAAGTTCGATTTTTTGCAAAAATAAAAAAGAAAATTTAATAATAATAATTATAATAATAAATCAATAAAATAAAATAATGTGCCAACGGTTACATCGCATATCCTCGCACATTTAGCATATGTGAATATGTGATCGCATTTAACAGCATTGCCATACGCTACGACCCGTGTAGCGTAAGCTAAAGGGAATTTACGCTATTTAGCTATGCTACTAGTGCTATTTGAAACACTGGCCAAGACTAGCAAATTGTTTGGGCAAGACAGAGAATCATATTTGATGAGTTAGACAGACAAGAAAAGGAAAGGAAAGCACAAAATATTAAAGAGAAATGGCTTATTTAGTACCTTAAAGGAGAACCTAGCATTAAAGGAACATGGGAAACCAAGCAATTAACTCTAAAACCCAAGTATTACAGGATACGCACAGAAAACCAAGTACCAAAAACAAGGAAAGACAGGAAAACAGAATGTGAATGGACCAGACATCATGGGTCAAGAATGGTCTCCTTCTATACTGACCTTTCTTTCTAGCTCCCAAATGGGGCATCCACCCCAAGTTGTAGGGCATACACAATTTAATGCCAACCATATATTTCTTGGATGACATAACTAGTTCTGAAGTATCACACCTTTCCAAGCTTAATCTTATCGATCATTGCTTTCCTCCTCTCAGTATGTGCAAGAGCCTCTACAATTTTTTTAGGTTTTGTGTAAAAATAATAATAATAATAATAATAAGGGATTGGCATTGGTCTAAAGGCCGTTTGGCGATCAGGTAAATGAGACTGGATTTAGTAAATCCATGAACTTGTCATATTCATGGATTTGACAAATCCCAAAGTTCACTGTTTGGGAATCAATGTACAAATCTGTGGATTTGGGAGCATTTGTGGCAATGTCAGAGCATTTATTGTGATGAAATAACTTTTATTGTTTCTTAGTGATGTAGAATGGGCAGTCACTGATGTTAGGTTTAAGGAGTCTGAACTTTTCTTCTTAAGGTCGCTGTAAGGTCCGCATTCTCAGCGGACCGCCTTTTTTTTCTTGTTTCTTTCTTCTTTTGAACCTGTTTTCTGTCTTTCTCCCCGTTGTTTTTCCCTTTCCTTTTAATGGAATTTCAGTGATCTTTCAAAAAAACAAAAACTTTTATTGTTCTTAAGTAAATCTCTCATTTTGTGGATTAGAAGTCTTTAGTTTTTCTAGGGATTTGGATTTGCCCCAGATCCATGGATTTATGGGGGTGTGGATTGGGAAATCCACTAATTTGACAAATCCTGAACAAAGGACAAACAGGGGATACTTGAAATCCATGGATTTCACAAATCCACACCCCAAATCCCTCCACCCAAACAGATTTGATATACTGATTAGCAGGATAAGAAGTGCATCATCATTTTCATTGAGCCAAAACAACGGGTGAATCAAGATGTGATCTAAGCGGAGGAACCAAAAAGAGAATTATTGGAGCTTCCTGGCACAGGAAAAATGAACAATTACAGATCACATAATTATCAGATTGTAAATTGTTCCTTAATCTCAGAAACATCACCAGGTCCAACATTTATTGCACTATTTTATCACCCTAAAGCCCACTTCACCCGAATGCAACTTATTTGTAAATGGCTCTGTCACTCACTGCCAGCAAAATGCCAACCAGCATCTCTAGAGATGAGGGTTTTCGTCTCAAACTCCATTCTATTGAGATGTCAACACGAGCCTAAAAGTCTTAACAATTTTCTTGGAAGTCGTTATTGGGAATCATCAGCAAAAAACTCACTACCATTGTCTAATATGCACAATCATGGCATTCATGTCAAATTGAGCTTCAATCATCTTGTGAAATATCTTAATGATCCAACTCCTTTTTCCAATTTCAAAAATCAATCCAAGCCAGTCTAGAACCATTGTCAAGAAAAGAAATAAAATGCCTAGAACTAAAGATAAAAGCAACTAGGAATGGCATTCATCAAATAGAAGGGGGGAAAAAAAACATAACCAAGGATGGTCCCACAAATCAGAGCACACAATGGTAAAAGAGGATTCACTTCTAATGTTAGGTGACTAGGAAACTTGCTTCAACAATGGCATGAATGTTGAAGGGTTTCTTCATCATCATCATCATAGGTAGAGCTGGGCAGAATTCGACCCGATCCAGCTAATCCAACCCGTGACTAGGAAACTTGCTTCAACAATGGCATGAATGTTGAAGGGTTTCTTCATCATCATAATCATAGGCAGAGTTGGGCAGAATTCGACCCAATCCGGCGAATCCAACGCGATCCAAACTGAACCGAAGGCCTGGATCGGTGCAAATCGAGTAAGACCACTCAGATCCAATCGTACATCGGATCGAGTTTGGATCAGTGGTCAATCCAGACCGATCCGATCCGAAATCCGATCCGACCCGATCCGCACAATGTTCATTCAACACTATTTACTGTAATGTTGTCCACTTGAGCTTGAGATATACCTCATTTTTGGTTTAATATCATAAAATGATCTAGAAAAATAGATGGATGGCATGGATGAAATAAAGACATCATGCTGGGGTCCACAGAGCACCGACTATCAGCCATTTTCCGGTGGAAGGAGGAGTAGCCAATCACTCTGCTGTGATCAAGGCTCGAGGTGCATTGAGCACCGAGCTCTAACAGATAGCCAGGGAAAAGGTTCTATGTCGTCCAGCTCATGGGAACTTCCCATGAGGTCGAGTTTTGTGGACCCCACCGTGATGTGTGTCGAACATCAACACCGTGCATTTGATGGGTCCCCTTTAAATTATGGGATATCCCAAAAATCAGCCGTATAAGGAACCCAGGTGGGCTATACCATCTAAAATCATGTGAAGACAATCCTAAAACATATAAAAGCGCTTGGTGGGGCCCACCTAAAATTTGGATGCATCTGAAACTTGGTCTGACCCCTCATCCAAGTGGGACACACATAATGGATGGTTTGGATTTGTGAACCACACCTCGGTGCGCCCAAAAAATGATCCTGATGTGTTAATGGGAGGGTAACCGTAACCCCTCTCAACGTTTGTACGTAAGCAGACTGGCAGGTGTACCATGCACCATGCCAGCTGGTGTATTGATGTAAGCAAGTTATGTGGGTCCCATTATGAGGTATGTGTTATATCCAAACCGTCCATCCATTTAGCAAGCTCGTCTTAAGGCTTGAGCCGAAAAATAAGACAGATCTAAAGATCAAGTGGACCACACTGCAAAAAGCAGTGGGGGTTGAACGTCTACCATTGAAACGGAGGATTCGATCCAAACCGTACCCAACCCGACCCGACTCGGTTTCCCCAACCGAGTCGGACTCGATTCAGGTCAGGCCAGCAATGCGACAGATCGGATCGAGTCAAAGGACCCAGACTCGGTCCCGAATCGGATCGAGTTCGATCAGGGCATTGAAAGTTTCGGACCGAGTCGAGTTGGACTCAATCCGGTCCGACTCAACTTGATGCCCACCTCTAATCATAGGCTTGTCCCAGCAATTTGGGATCAACGAAGGATTATATTTTGCCAATCATATTCAAAATGGGAATTCTTATAATTGCTTGGAAAAAGTTCTACGACCCATGGCCATTAGCTAGCAAACCAGGATTCTGCTTGGGACTTGATCAAGAACACGGTCGGGTGGACCATGTAGGTCCAAAAACTATCTTAAATATTTTTTCTATAAAAAATGATCTTATTCTTCACACATCAGGATAACAAGGCCGAGTAACATTGAAACCAAGACATGCCTGATTTTTCCAACACTAGACACCATGGTATCCAAAAACGGTTACGTAACAGTACCAATGGGTACTGTTACGGCATTAATGGGCCATAACGGCCCGCTATGGGGCCATTACAGTTAAAAACAAAAAATGGCCGTAACGGCCACTACAGCCACTGTTACCGTTATTGAGTACCTTGCTAGACACCCAATGAACAACCTGGCATCATTGATTCAGATGAGCCCCAGGTTGATCAGCCAGGTTTCCAAATGATGCTATCATTGAATGCTCACCCAAGATCAACCTTAATCCTTTACCTGATCAGACTTCCAGGCATTGTTTGCACTCCAGTATATACGCGATTAAGAAAGAAAATACAACGGTCCACGTTCAACCAAAATAAAGCCAAATATTTGATGGCTGGCAACTTCAAATCTAGATGCATGGACCTTCCACAATCAGGATCATCATATCAACAGTTTGAATAGCAAACCATGCACCCCACGATATAAATTGAAAACAAAAGCATTATATATCTCAACTCAGCAAGAGATGTTTCCAACATTGACAAATCATAGGGCAGACACGAGTAAAAGTACACATGGTGGCAATATGCACATTGATCCCTAGCCCGGGGACAAGAAGGTCAGCATCAGATTGCATTGAATCGTTGAACGTTTGTCTAGTAATCATGAGATTAAGCCGAGTCAAATAACTGGGGCAGGATACAATGATCATGTCTAGAGGAATAGTAATACCTATATTGATGACACTGTCGAACGTTTCAACCTAGAAGAAGCTCATATCTCTAGCATCCCTTCCGTGTGTGTGTTTGTAGGGCTGTGATGGGCCAAGCGAAATCAAAATTTTGAATAGACCTGGCCCAGCAGGCCTGGTCCGAACAGTTCAAAATCTGGCCTGAAGCCAACCCCAGTCTGGGCCCATTGACAGCCCTATGTGTGTGTACCACATCTTATTTGGGCACTCTCTAAGTTTACTTGTATATGAGATTGAACTGTTTTCACAAAACCCTGTGTTGTTCAAGGATCCACAGAGATCACAGTGAAATTTCTCCAATCCCAATAGTGCCTTTTATTAACTTTCCATACAGGAATATATTTATCTGTAGAAGAACAATGGAAGTAGAACTTCCCCTTGAACAATTCTATAATTAAAATGAGGAAACATCTAAGTAATAGTTTCCAATAGCTACATGTAAATATAGAATGCAAAGAGGGGTCCCCCGGACTCAAAACTAGTATTATCCCATCTTCAATTTCATCCCAACCCAAACAAGTGATAGGAAAAAATGGAAGCAGCAAACACATGTTCAGAAGCTCTTGAATCAATAATCCGGAACAACTAGATGGAGACGAGGAAACAAGATAGGTTACGGCAGAAGTACCAGACTGCTAATTAGGATCTTTTAAAGAAAAAGGAATCAGCACGCTCAAGATTATTCAACCTAAGGATCGTATGACTGAGATATTCATAGGAACTTTAGTTACATCACCCAATGGTAGACATTGAGTTGGATTCATGAGAACTACTACTTCCCTTAAGTACGTGTCTTAGAACAATATGAGCTGAAAATTTTGGATTTTTTTTTTTTTTTTAAAGAGTTAACAACAGTTTATTGAGATGCCACAAAAGCAGGCAAAGAATACAGGGCCAAACGGGAGAAATCAAGAAAGAGACCAACAGCAGGCTTAATAAAAACCACCCTGACACTAACATCTTAATTTTGTACAGGACTTCCCCTATATGCCTGGTTTTGTTTTCTAAAACAACGCACATTCCAGGCTCCCCAAATCACCCAACACAGCCATAAGAAGCAAAAGCCATCCAGCCTTCCCGGAATTCCCAAATACAATGTTCCAAGAGTTTTTAAATGGCATTATTAAGTATTAACGGCAACAACCACTTGTGCAACATTGCATAAAGAAGGGGAAGAAAACTAGGTTATATGATCTTGCCACAACGTGTAGTGCCCTGCAAGTGCTCACAAGCAGGCATTGGTTTAGTGATATAGACTGTGGACCTGATGAACCTGATGAGGAATGAGGGATGGCCCCAATATCTTTGATAAGTAATCTACAAATAGATGGCCTCGAAAGTACCAAAATGGTCCACTATACATTCAATGGGAAAAGGGACAGATATTGGACGGTTAGGATCTTCCCATCTGGAAGAGTTGGGGACATGGTCAATTCATTGTGGGACCCATCAGGTCAATATTTTCGATAACCAAAGCATGGATCCACTTTTCCAGAGTGAGGTGTTATGCATAATGCTGTGTGGGATCATACAATATATATATATATATATATATAGATAAATGATGGAAGATGACCAATATTGCTCATAGTGACAACTGACAACGTTACCAAAATAACGGAGAGAAAAACGCCTAAAATGTCTATTAAATTATAATAAAACATCAACCAAGAAAGTATGTTCACCTTTGGCCATCAACGAAGTGTTTGTGAGGAAGCTTTTGTGTGTTATAATCATGAATCGATGCAAAGCCAATAGAATGATTACAAGCAGGTATTGAAAGCACCTGTTCTGGGTAAGAAATAAGGCATTTTAGAAAAAAGCAAGAGAAAAAGCAAGATTTAATTAAAGACTAGCATAGCTATTCCTTTCATCTTAAATCAAGTTGAATGAGAGCTACAGATGAACATAGAAACACTTGCCAAGTAGTTCTCCTTCACAATCTCCACAACTGCACTCACAGTCTGATGCAGTTCCAAGTCTGCACATGATTCTCTTCGACGTTTCTAGAACCAGAAGGATGAAAAAGTAAATTAAGCCAAAGAAAAAGGACAATAATGTAAATGATACCACTTTCACCAACCATATATGATGATGTTATATGAACCAAAGATAATCAGCAAAACATCCAAAGCAATATTGGAATTTTTTGGATGAAAGTGAAATTTTTTAAAGGCACGAAGATGTCCTCGTCGGCATGTTCACCATTAGCCTCTGTCCAAGGCATTCAAAGAGGGTAATGTAACGGCCATTACATAATGGTAATGGTGGGAACCAGTACATGCTACAGGGCAGTAATGGTGGTTACGGCCCATTACAAGGTTGATACTTTTTTTTAGGCCATAACAGCCATTACAGCCCATATTGCAACAGTAATTATGATGGCCATTATAGCCACCATTACCATTATTGAATACCTAGCCTTTGTACCACCAATTCGGGGATTGCTTTTAAATGGTGGATAGGCAAAAGTTTTATAACCAGCTTCCCACCAAATACCAAACTTCCTCTTTTATCCAGCTCTTGGAACCGGTGACAATAGAGGTTCAAATTGAAACCAGTCACATGCCGAAACAGTCCCACCCACTATTGACCCCCAGCACAGCTATCCATGCATGCCCCAAAGGGAAAGCATGCAAAGTAGGGTCATCAAGGGGATGCTAAGCACAAAGCACCCACACACATGAAAGGTCATGCTCGGGTCTGCTCAAAATAGTAGGGAAGACTGATAGATGAGTTCCCGCATATCAGGTAATCACAAATCACTAGTATGTGGTATCTCAGCATTTCGCAAATTGACATACAATCATACATACAACCTTGTTGGCAGGCGAGTGGTTGAGTTCCACTTTGGTATTGCTAACCAATTCTGGCTTAAGAGACAAATCCACAAGGCCATCTGCCTTCGCAATGTCAAGAACCAAAGCTTGAACAATAGACCCTTTTTGCACTTTTGTTCCGCCAACTGCAAAGAATATATCATCAAAGGGCAGGCAATTTAGGGACAATATAAGATGCCTGAAGCCACTAAATGCCAGTAGAGAAGAGACTTACATTGATGATGGGCGACAAAACCAACAACATGACCATATTCCTTGAAGCTAAGAACAACCCCAAACTCCTTAGTCTCCTGGATCTCTCCCACAACCACACTCCCAATGCTAAATTTTTCCACCCATTTTAAATCAGAACTGCTGGAATCTGCCAATTGCAGCTTTGCAATCTGCACAGTAAAGTGAAAAGAAAGCAAAGTTCCACATGTGCAAAGTTCAGATGACTTGTCAAACCACAATTTCAGGAAAAGGAAAGCACAAGGAAAATGAATCCACAGTTTCAATAGAAGGATCAAGAGAATTTTCATCTGTAATATTGAAAGTTTCATATGTAATATTAAACTTTGAAGACTGTTTGATGGACAATATGGAATAAAACAAAATTAATTGCAATTGCCAGACAACGATGCCACGGTTACATTAATGGCAACAAAATTAGGCAGCAGGAACTATTAATGGTAGCAACCAAACAGAGAGAGAGCAGCCTGTACGCATCATTCAGAGTGCAGAAAACTCAAAATTTTGGGATGAAAGCTATATCAGCACAAAACCAAATTATTTTAATGAATTTCAAAAAACATGGTAAAGAAATTGAAGGAACTGGACACAAGTTGAGAAGATAAAGTGGTAACTGGATACATACGACCTCTTAATAAAATAGGAGATTTAAGTGAACCACAAAATGCATATAAAAGCATAGTTTCATGGACAAAATCACCAAAAGAGATAAAAATGATTGCAGTTTGCATAAAACCAATTCGCAACAGTAAATATAAGATCTAGCACTCCAGCCCTTCAAACAAATAAGAAACCCAATAGAAAGAAGAAAAGGCACAATAAAAAGGACGTATAGACAAGAGGATGCAACAAACATAGGGCTGTCAAAAAGTCGGGTTATGGTCTGGTCCTACGTAACCTGTACACAGGCTGCTAACCGGGTTCGGATCTTGCTGGTCCAGGTTCATTCGGGTAAGGGTCTAGCTCTTGAAAATGCGGACCGAGATCCACTCAGGTTCAGATACCAATCAGGTCTTTGGATCTAGGTTTCGAGTTGAGCTTGGGACAAATAGAAGCAGTTACATGGTTGGGCCCACCCGATGGACGGATTAGATCGCACACACGTGTCATTTAAACACATGCATGGTGTGCAAACAGGCTGTCTTACATGTGTGGCTTGAGAAACCTCATTGCTTTTGCTAGAATAACCAATATATTAAAATATATAAATTTACTATGAAAACTACTTGGACCCAACCTGGACCGCAATAGACCCAAGCCACTCAACTTTAACAGGGTCCATCACATGGACCCTACCCAAACCTGACTAAACTCGCTTATTTTACTGGGTCCAAAATGTGAGACCCAAACCCAACCCACTTTCTTCACGGCTACAAACAATGGGATACGGACCCATTAAAATCAGGCAGCGTCGATGGGTACCTGTGGGTCTAGGTACCCATTGACAGCCCTAAACAAACAGCTAATTTAATGGTGTATGTCATAAAGCTGGGCAGCAATGGAATCACCATGTTGCCAGTCAACACAGTCGGAAACTGCAAATATATTCAATCTGCAATCTGCATGCGTCTATTAGTTAGATTCCATATGCCTCATAGCTTGCTCATCAAAGATGAGAAAAAATAAATAAATAATAACAAATCTGGTTCTAAGACTCCTGGTATCCATACATTTCCTGCTTCACATTGAGCTCCAGTGAGGAGAGTGAAGAAAATCACAATTCACAACCTATAACCAGGATGGCTCGCATAGAACAGACTTATAGTTAAGCACAGTCATATGAGTAATCCTTGGAATGCTCTCACATAAAAGACTTTATTTACCAAATTAGATCCAATGGCTTCCTTTCCTTATGAAAAGAAAAGGCATTTCAGTTTATTTTGATACAGACATTTCATCATACATCACTTATTGCGATAAGGTTGGGAAAAGGCCAAACATCTACCTACATGAAGAAGGTTCATCATAGGAAATCATGGCAGCAAAGAATGCCTCTTCATAAAGTTTATAGGATACAAAAATCATAAAAGCACCTACTGAGGGTGTTGGAGATTGCACAGAATACCAAAGCCATATTCAAATGGAGATTCAAATACCAAAACAAGTGCTCAATGCAAGGAATAAGAAATACAACAAATAAAATTACAGGGCCGTAATGTTTACCTTCTCCTCGGAGAGAAAATATCCTTGAATTAATGATGCGTCTGTTGAAAAGCAAGTTGACTGCTTCAAGGAAACAGTTATTCTACCTGTTTCCCCATCAACCTGGAGAAAAACAAGTAAACGATCGCTTAACTGCTGAATTATAATACGGGACATTATGTACCATACAAAAGTAATGCGCAAATATTTAACTCTGTTCACCAACATTGAGAATATGACTTCGAACAGATTGTCCATTGTAAAAGGCTTCAGAAAGGTTTGCATTTTGATCCTCAGTAGCCTTCAACCAAGAAGAATTTGATTTTGTTAGAAGCCATTTAAAAAGGGATACAAAAAACTTGTAAAAAACAGTGATAAATGCTGAATACTTTATTTTTAGAAGAGAATCCAGTCAAACGCCCAAGAAAGCGAACAAAACAGCCAGTTCCAATTATGTTGCAGACATACCCCTGTTTTATTCAAGACAAAATCAAGAAAAGTATAAAACAGAATTTTTGCATAAACTATAACTTCAAAAGGCTAGATTAGCACCAACACAAACAAACAATAAAGTCAGCACAACAATACCAACATACAGAAAACGAGTTTGCAAAGAGTTCAAAGCCGTATTGATTCCAATAAACAATAAAGAGAGCTTGAAGCTGCGATGAACTTGGAGATGATAGGTAGCTGGATACTTGGATCCAGTTCCAACAACTCTTGGTCCCTCCTGCCATTCGGTCTTGCCTCTAGTGGGCAGTTGGAAACTCAGTTTTGGAGTTTTCTTTACCAAGGAATGGGGTGCATTTCTTGGGAAAGAAATTGAGCAATCATTAAGCGGTGTTTGATGCATGAAAATAGTGAATTCATGAATTTGGAAGTTCATTAATTGGTTCATCATCATCATCATCTACGCCTTATCCCAATTAATTGCCGTCAGCTACATGAATTATGTTCCACCATGCCACTCTATCAAGGGCCAAACCTTCAATTGGACCATAGGTCATCAAATCTTCTCTTACTACTCCATCCATGTCCTTTCTTCAACTCATACAGTTATACCAACTCACTCCTAACCGCACGGTTCTTGGTCTCCGTTGCACAAAACCAAATCATCTTAGTCTACTTTCCCTCAAAGAAATGAACATTTTGTAGAGGGTGCTAGGAAACCATTATCAAGCTTAAACCAAGAAAACCCTTGATTTCCAAACTTCATGAATTGGGGAATTTTTATTTTTATTTTTAATTGCCAAGTTCATCATTTATGCCCCTTTTGCAATTGGGCAATTAGTGAATTTAGCAATTAAATCTACCCAAACACATTAATCACATAATTCATGAATCCATGCAAACACCCCCTAAGCCTTTTATTGGCCCTACCGGTGCCAATGATTTCTAAGAAGCGGAGGTAAAGGCTCTTCAAAATGGACCGTGTTTGATCCCTGAGGATTTCTCCAGACCTATCTTTGTAGAATCCTCATCCACTTGTTTAGTTAATTGGATTTGTCATGAGAAGGTAGAGGAATGGAGGTTTGCTTTTCATTTTGCAGAGATTAGGATGGCTTCTTCAGATGTATGGCTTAACAAAGGTCTCAGCATATTTCTATGTCATACAGGACATCTCCCCATTTTGTTAATAAAAGTTTCCGTTGCCCACCAAAAAGAAAAAGAAAAGATGTACAGTACTTACATGGACTACCGTATGAGGATGAACCTGCCCAATGTCCAGAGGAAGCAGCTTAGCAGAATTGATGAGAGAATATTTTGCCGAAAGAATCAGATTGCTGCCATCAACATCTGCCAAAAATTATTAAAATTTAGTGAAGAACAGATAAATGAATTGATCAATTCAATAAAGAATGGAAAAGAAAGCAACTAAAATTATAGGAATTATATGATCCTCGACCCAAGGATATTCATAGTATCATCAGAGTTCGGTGTGTACGAGTAGGGCCTGTTATTCATGATCCAGACCGCTGGTAAAGTAGACCCCCAAAAACTTCATTGACAGGAGAATCCTAGCCCTTCATTTGGCAGCTTGCACACAGATGTTAAGAAAAGAAATATACCAATGGTCGACTTTCAACTGGAAAAAAAAAAAAGGCTAAGAGTTTAATGCAAGGATCTTCAGATCCAGAAGCTCATTCGGGGTGTGGTCAATCCACATCAATGGCTATAACCACAGAACCATGGGCCCTCTTATACAAATTGAAACACGAGGACAATATCCTCGGATAATATAATCCTTCCTAAAATGAATGATCAAAAAAGTTAACCAACATTCTCATGCAGAGGAATAAAAAATGGCAACTAGAGAAAAGATTCAAGGCCACAATGACCAAAACCCTGGACAAAAATACAGTCTCAACAACAAAAACTTGTACTGGTGCTATAGAATATACATGGGAAACAGAAGACCCGTAGTAACTAAAGAAAGCTTATAAAACTTCTGTTATTCTTTCCCATAGGCAAAGGAAACATAAACCAAAAGAAAACCCAAAAAAGGGTGGGCTCAAGGCTGTGTGATCTTAGCACGATGACCTCAGAAAGTGTGATCCAAATTGTTTGATTGAAATACCTATATTTCCAAATGCCGCCCTTACATAGAACTGGCTCAACTGAGCCTAAAGCTATCCAAACCTCAGCTCTGTAAGGGTTAAGCCTCAATTAATTTAGCCTCACATCAAGGCATGAAGTATGAGCCTTTAAAACAAGGCTTCTAAGCACTGTTTGGTAAACAATTTAGAAATCCATGTTTATATCAGATGCTAAATGCTACTACTGACATAAAATCAGTAGATGAGGGGAAATTTTGTTGCATACCAATGAACGTTGATATCAGCAAATATATTGAAAACTTTCAGTTGTTTTATCATTGAAATTTTATGCTTTTACATGCATAAAGCTGTGTTGGCATGTTAAAGCATATATACTACCCACACAGACTATATTTGCTTCTATTGACCAAATGAACATAGAAAGAAATGAATTCGAAGAATTATTTATGGCTGATACTCACTCCTGCAGGTCACATGAGTACCATGAACAATACAAAGAAAAATTCTACACAACCCACGTGACAAAAAAGTTCTCTCAAGTACTGCAATCTAAAAAGAGCTGTCCCCTGGAATTGTTGACTTGGCGGCTTGGCCCCGCATTATGTCAAGTCACTAGAAAAGGTTATAGAGTTGTCAAACAAATGCTGAAATGAAGCAGCGCATTTAACCAATTATAGTGGTAAGGAAAACTAACAAGAAACTACAAATAGAACAATGACACAGGGATATTACAGTGATAAGAAAAAGTCACTTGCATATTATTGAAGTATAGAGAAAGAGAGAAAAGAAGAGAAGAAAGGTTAGGGAGAAGAGGACCCAAATTAGAGTTAACAGCCTAACGCCCCTACTCTTCCTCTTTTATATTAATTATTAATGAATTTTCATAATGATATAAACGTCCTTAATAACCAAAGCAAGAATCCCCATCATGTCCTAAACGGCTATTAACAAAAGAACAAAAATAGAAACAAATCTAAGTGAGCCTAGGTGGGCCATACAATGGTACAGCCAACATCCATGTCCATTAACACTCCCCCAAGTTGGAGTATAGACATTGTCAATGCCAAACTTGGAGTATATGCATGTAGCCTGATTCTGACAGGGCCTTCATGAACACATCAGCAAGTTCGTCCTGAGATTGGACGTTTGGCGTAGAGATTTCGCCACTAGAGACCTCAGATACGAAGTGACAGTCGATTTCAATGTGTTTAGTTCTTTCATGATAGACTTGATTGTTTGCGATGTCGAATGTCGCATGATTATCACAAAATACTACACGGCTTGACTTACTTTAAACGCCATTTCCTGCAACAGTTTCTTAATCCACATTAACTCACAGGTGGTATGAGCCATTGCTCTATATTTTACTACAACACTAGAATGGGCCATCACACTTTGCTTTTTGCACTTCCACGTGACTAAATTTCCTTCCACAAACGGGCAATACCCAGTAATAGATTGTCCATCTGCTAAAGAACTTGCCCAGTCTATAACAAAGTACCCTACTGACTTGAAGATGATCATTCCATTTATATAAAATTCCGACCTGATGCTCCATTAAGGTATCGCAGAATCTGAATAATTGCATCCGTGCGAGGTATTCTCAAAAAACTCATAAACTAGCTCACCATGCTCACAACATAAGATGTGTCTAGTGATTCTGGTCGAGCGATAATTAAGTAAATAAGTTTCTAACCAATCCTCTATACTTCCCTGAGTCTTCCACTGCATCTCCCTGATCACTTACAAGTTTGTAATTATGATCAATTGGTTTATTGACCAGCTTAATACCAAAAAGACCCATTTCTATAAGCAAATAAAGAACATATTTCTATTGAAACATATCAATTCCTTCCTTGGATTTGGCTATTTCGATACCAATAAAATATTAAAGATAACCCACATCTTTTGTGAGGAAATGTTGTTGAAGGAACTTCTTTAGCTCATTGATCCACCTATTGTCACTTCATGTAAATTGTAATAACAATAGCATCCACGTACACTACTAGCACAACGAGCCCAAGGTACTTTCCATAGAAAAAAATGGAATGATCAGCGTGACTTCGAACAAAGACATAGTTCAACACAACTTTGTTGAATTTGACAAACCATGCACGCAGAGACTGTTTGAACAACCCATCACAAGGTATTATGTAACGGTAATGGTGGTTGTAATGACCACCACCTTTCCTTTATGAAATACATTATGGTCCCATAACGGCTGCTACAGTCTCTTTTTTTTAATTGAAAAAAATCAGAAAAACCAATATCATCCCTGTAATGGACTGTTACGGGAGCTACAACAGCCGTTACAGGTCATTTTTTCCGTAATTGTCATAACGACCCTATAATGTGTAACAATTGCCACCTTTACCTTTACATGCAACCTTTATGGACCCGTTAAGGCACACCATGCCCCATTTTGTTCATGTCCTCCACCAATCTTCTTCTTTGTCTTTAGATCCTGGAAAAAATTAATGTGAAGGATAGAAAGTTTTTTTTTTTTTTGAAAGATGAAGGGATTTCATTAAAAGAAGTGAAGGATAGAAAGTGAAAAAGCAATTAAGAGATTTGATAAGTTTGCTAATAGAAAGAGGACTTCAAAGAAATTTTGGAACAAACAGGATAGGTAACAATGAAAGGGGAGGACGATCATGAAAAATATCCATTCCACATACTTTCGATTGGATACCATCTCAAAGAGTAACAGATGTACCTCTTAATGATGTTTCAATGGAGCAAAATACACTAGACTCACCTATCATATGGTCAAATACTCTAGAGTCAATGACCCCTAGGGTAAGAGACTTGGATCCTAAACAAGCTATAGCTAAGCTTACAAATGTAGCCGTAGGGGTGGAAGTAGCTGCAGCAGTGGTGGGAACAGGCTGATTCTACGAAATTTTTTTAGCAACTTGGAGTACCCTTGAGTTAGTGCAACCGTTTCGCCAATCCTATGTGGTTGTTGGGTTATGGACGTAGAACTAGCCGGATGAGGCCCACTACTCTCTCCAATGTTTTTTTAAGGATAATGAGTTTTTATTATTGCAAGGTTGCTTGGAAAACATCAAGACAGCAAAAAATACACTACATAATACATCCTAAAAGAAAAAGATCATTACAGTCCAAGCATAGATGAAATATCAAAGATATTGACGTGCTTAGCCCCAAATGCCCGTCCTATAACCAGCGACTTTGATTCCCATACTACTTCCCACGGCCCCCTGTTTGTTAAGGATGCATCGCCTATTGCATTCCAACCGAATGTTCCATATAACTGCTAGCAAGACCAATCGCTAAGATGATAGTGTCTCCTTAGAAAGCGTGACACCATGCCACATCCATGACAATTCAACTACCAATTGAGGCATCACTCAGTCGATGTTGAAAACCTTTAGAAAGGTTATCCCAGAGCCCCTGCTCTCTCCAATGTAAGATGCTTAATTAATCCATGCAAGTTTTTTGTGGAGATCCTGACATTTTCCAACGGATTAATTAAAGAGTGGTACAGCCGGCTGATGGAAAGGATCCACCCAAATGTAGGCATCTTCAATCTTAAGCACAAGGGCACAAATAAATAGAAAGAACACTTCAAGAGATTTGATTTAATTCAAAAGTGCCTTTCTTCTACTCATTACAGCCCCTTATATAACGTTTTGAAACGTACATATAAGGAAAACATTTAATGACATTGATAACCATTGACTTATTTCAAATATGAAAACAAGATAAAATGTGATAAGAATGCATTAAAAATGTTGACTACTGGATTATTCATAGCTAGTTGATTGATTTTGCTAGCTAATTAACTAAATAAGCTAGCTACCTAAATAGGAGGCTTGGGCCTCCTTATTGATGGACCGGTTGTTGGGATTAATAAGGATGGGCCCGGCTCATGGATCGTGAGCCCAGATCAGCATGCATCAAAGAGCCTAAACTATGTGCACTTCCTAGGTCTGTGACCTCCTCTTGTTTCGCCACGATCACCTTGATTACATCTCTTCCATCACGGCCACCACCACGGCTGCAACTAATAAAAGATGCTAAAATTGAATTGTCATTGATTCCACTTGTGAAGCCTAGAGATACACGTTGGAGGCGAGCATACACCTCGTTCAAAAATGACAAATCCTTGCAACCCAAAATTGTGCATAAACCAGTTCATACTCATGTTTCAACCCTAATAACAACTTACCACACAGAACTCTTCACATTGCTGACGTAGCTTCTCTAAATCGATTGTAAGAGGTTGATACACATTCAGCTCCCACATTCCTTTGAGTTTGGAATAGTATTCACCTAGAGATTTACTACCTTATTGATGCTCAAATATATCTTCATATAAGTGATACGTACGAGAGAAGTTTTTGTTAGATGAATACATCTCTCGCAATGCACCCCATATTCCTTTGCGGTGTCCGAAAATATTACATTCGCGCTAATGGATAGTTCCATACTATTCCATAACCATGTCACAATTTTGATTATTCTCCCGGATAAATTGATCGTTACTGTTAGTACTAGAACTCTCATCAGGTTTATTCAGGGTCAAAATATCTTAATTTTCCATTGGCCATTTTCCATTGGCCATTAGAAGCACTTGGATGGACATAAACCATTAGAGATTGTTTGTCCCATTTAATTTAATAGAGGTTATTTGGACCCTTGAAAAATCATATGGATTTATGAATCCAAATTGGATCACTGTTCATCTCCATCAAAACACGTGAAAAGGAGAATACCACAACTCTTGCACAAACACAGGTTGACCTAGCACAATTGACAAGCACCTCACTTGTACACTTCACACAATCCGCACACCACGCTTGGAGAGAAATCAACCCAAATGTCCACACTTTCCAAGCAGCCACAAATGAAGATGATCACGAACACGGCATCCAACACAGCTATCCAGTCCACATGCTTCTAATAATAACATGAGAGTGAAATCACATGGACTTCATTCACCTGCTGATGCAGAACATGGAATTAAATATGACATGCAAGAGCTCAAGCTTTAAACTATACCAATTTTAAACAATCACAAAATTCAACATCCTACATACAATTAAATATTTAAAAAAGGGAATCTATGGGGGTCCAAGCCTACACAATTTTGGGGTTGGATCAAATTAAAATTATAAACCAAACAAGCCCAAAGGATTGTAAGAGTCATCCATTCTTGCAAAGGATTGCTCTCCAATTCAAGGGATTCACCATGTTTCAATTGGGGGGAAAATCTAGGGTTCGAAAATTGAGAATAATTAAGATTTAGGACTCTTTAAGGTTAGGGATCTGGATTAAGGGGTTTGATTTAGATCTAAAGAGAAGGAAAATAGAGGAAAACAGAACCTGAGATGAACCACATGTGTTGGACAGCAGATGACCCTGGGCGCACGTGCGTGCCGAACCGTCTGCACGTGTGTGGGGCCCGCAAAGTCAAAAACTGACTTCTAGGCTAAGATCGGCCAGGGTAGGGTTGTCTTCATGCCAAATTTCGCATCGATCCGTCGCAAGGCGTGTGAGTGGTACTCCGTCGAAGTTTCAGCCCCCCAGATGGGCCAGAATCTGAAAATCTTTTGTGCACTGCTGTAGAAGAGAACTTGGATATGAGAGAGGGTGAATCTGAAGATGGAAAGAATGTAGAAGATGATGGATGTGGGGTGTAAAGAGGTGGGAGTGATTTGGAACGGCTTTGGCTTCACACCATGGTAGTTAGCCCTTCGAGGAAGGGACGGTTTCGCACCCAATTTGATTCTTCATCCCAAAGAGATAGAGAGGAAGAAAACGCAGGAATTTTATTCATAAACTTCACCCCTATACCTACATGGGGCTGCTTTATTTATAAGAAAACCCTAAACCCCAAAAGACAATTTTACCCTTGCGCCATGTGCGTGCACTAATACCAAAACTTAAAAGCAAATAAATACTAAGCAAACAAAACCATTCATGAAGTTTATAATAACAAAAGTAATCAAAGCTCAAAATCCTAGATCATCTAAAGTATTGGGACACGATCATGAGATCCGATGGTAGAATCTATGTGATGATCGGTCCACCCCAAAGCCCCATAGCGCAGCCCCTAACTGTGAGGCCCTCCAAAGATGTCGTTGTCGATCTAGATCAAAAGTGGGGCTCGCCCCCTCCTCAAATACGTGCGTAAGGTGGGGGACGTGCGCATGATGTCCCCATCAACTCTCCCCGGCTGCGAAGGTTTCGCCACCGACGAAATGAAGCTCCTTAACCGCTCCAAGATGTCTGGATCAAGTCTCTGAAGCTCCTTCTCAGTGAGCCACGTACTGTCTGAAGTGGGGCGTGACTTGCACTTGACAAGGAACTTTTGAAAGCCGCCGTCTAACGTCGATACTATCTGATGATCTAGAATATCCTCTATCTCATTTCTAGGTATGGGAATGGTAGGTATGGGAGGTAGAGGCTGGGAAGATAAGTCGGGAAGGAGCCACAGGTTAAGGGAAAGGTCTGGGGAATCAATATGGTTAGGTGAAAGGTTGGACAATGTATTAGTGGTCCCCTGAAATGTAACTGGATCCTCCACATTAAATGTGGAACTAATTCTCATGGAAGGTAGAAGATCTACCACATACGCATTGGGAGTGTTTCGTTTTATAATTTTGAATGATCCAGTGCTACGCACGTGTAATTTCTGAATAGCTCCCTGAGGATACCGCTCTGGCCTGATGTGGACCATCACAAAGTCCCCTACATTGAATTCCTTGAATCGTTTATATTGGTCTGCAAAAAATTTGTACTGTTCATTACTAGTATTGATCTTTCGCCTAATTTCTTGATGCAATGAATGAATATGATATGCAAAGGACTCTACAAACTTTGATTGCCTGTGGGACAGAGACATGGGGACAAGATCAATAGACTTCCTAGGTTTATAACCAGTAACGCATGGTTAGAAGCTATGGTTTTGGGTAACCCATGAAGCTTGACGACCTCACTAAATAACAACTTGGCAACATGAGATGCGTCAGAGGTCTTTGAATAAGGGATGAAGTGGGCCATTTTAGAAAAACAATCCACGACAACGAATATGGAATCGTGTTTCCAAATAGTCTTGGGGAGCCCAAGCACAAAGTCCATACTGATGTCCTGCCAAGGGGTGAATGGAACTGGCAAAGGTGTGTATGTCCTCGTATTCTGCCTTTTCTGTTTTGCCAGTTGACAAGTACGACACTGCCCTATAATTTTAGCCACGTTTCGTTTGAGGCTTGACCAATAGAATCTATCCTTCACTAAGGCAATGGTCTTATCTCGACCAAAATGACCTGCGACCCCTCCTGAATGTAACTTCCACAGAAGAAAATCACAGAGGGAGGTGCGAGGTATGCACAAACGGTCACTCCTAAACAAATATCCGTCCAATATCAAATACTCACTGCTAGCTCTTGACGGACTCTCTAACAACGATGCGTACACAACTCCAAACTCTGGGCACTCGAAATAATCCTCTCTAACATGCTCGAGCCATGTGACTTCGACACTCATGAAATTGAGTAACACAACTCGACGACTCAACGCGTCGGCAGGCTTATTCTCTACACCGGCCTCGTGCTTAAGCACAGAAGTGTACTCTTGAAGGAATTGGACCCACTTGGCGTGCCTAAGGTTAAATTTCTTATGAGAGTTCAGATATCTCAAGGCATCATGATCTAAAAACAAGACGATTTCTTACGGCAATATATAATGACGTCAGTGGTGCAACGATTGCACTACCGCATATATTTTTTTGTCATAGGCAGAGTATTTTTGTTTCGCCTCATTCAGTTTCTCACTAAAAAAGGCGACAGGGTGTCCTACCTGACTAAGCACTCCTCCGATGCCGACTCCTGACACGTCGCATGCGACTTCAAAAACTTTCAAAAAATCCAGAAGTCGTGTGACTGGAGCTTTGATCATCTTGACCTTTATCTCCTTGAAAGCCTTCGAGACTGCCTTCGTCCATTGAAACTCTCCTTTTTTACGCAATCGTGATGGGAGTCATAATGGAACTGAAGCCTCGAATGAACTATCTATAGAAGGTGGCCAAGCCATGAAAGTTGTGCACCTCGTGAATACTGCGTGGTTCAAGCCAATTGATGATGGCCTTGACCTTCTCCGGATCCGTCGACACTGCCTCAGATGACACAACAAAACCTAAGAAGATAACACTGATAGACATAAATGCACACTTCTTTAGGTTTGCGTACAATTTTTTGACTCTTAAGGATCCCACAAACCTGCCCCAAATAGTTGAGGTGTTGTTCCTTGGTCATGTTATAAATCAGGATATAACCAAAGTAGACAACCAGGAACTACCCCATGAAGGGTCTCAACACTTGGGTCATCACACGCATGAAGGTACTCAGGGCGTTAGTCAGCCTGAAAGGCATAACTAGTCACTCGTATAGCTCATCCTTCATCTTGAAGGTCGTCTTACACTCGTCGCCAAGGCGTATACAGATTTGGTAATAACCACTTTTGAGGTCAATTTTTAAGAAGATAGTAGCATTGGCCATCATGTCCAACATGTCATCAAAACGTAGTATGGGAAACGGATACTTGATTGTGATTTTGTTGATGGCCCTACTATCAACACACATCCTCCATGTGTCATCCTTCTTAGGTGTAAGAAGGACAGGTACGGCACACGGGCTCATGCTCTCTCAAATAAAACCCTTTTCTAGGAGCACATCAACCTGCCTCTTCATCTCTGCATGCTCCTTTGGGTATATTCTATAATGAGGAAAGTTTGGTAGAGTCACCCTAGTGACTAAATCAATGGCGTGTTGTATATCCCTCATAGGGGAGAGTCATCCAGTAGATCATCAGAAAAGACATCACAAAACTCATCCGCAACCGGAATGGCCTCAGCGGGCAACTCTACACTAGCCTCCGGTGCACTCTCCCTATCCACAAGGGCTTACACCATCGAGTCCGACTTAGTCTCTTGCTCAAAGTATTTGGCATTTAGAATATGGAGAGGCTTAGAATTGGACTTCGATTCCTTCAATTCCTTTGAGCCGCTCACACCACTCTTTGTGGTGGACTCCTTTCCAGTCGTGTCCTTGGGTGGAAGTGGATTTAGCTTGACTTTCTTGCCCTCAAACTAGAATGTACACACATTCGAACGACCAAATATGTTGACATCTCTGTCATAGAGCCAGGGCCTACCCAAAATGATATGGCCAACATCCATGGGAATGACATCACACCAGTGTCTTTATATGATCCAAACTAAATAGGAACAAGACAACGGTGCGAGACTAGAATGCAAGTCTCATCAAACCAAGACACCCTATAGGGTTGAAGATGGGCTTCAAGCTTCAAGCCCAAACGGCTTACAATGTCAGTGGATGCCACATTGGCACAACTACCACTATCCACGATCATCTTGCAATTCTTATCACCACATTTTGCATAGGTATAGAAGATCGTGTTGCAGCACCAATCGTCGGTATTCTTTGCTTGTGCAAAGTCGCAACGAACAACTGCTAGTGTCGCAGTCTCTTGCGCTCCCTCTTCCTCATGACTAGGGATCTCCACTGGCTTGTATTCTTCCTCCTCACCATCACTTTCTAGGGGCACTACTTCTACTTGCCCATCAATAAAAAATACCTTGGTACCCTCTTTCGTGCCACACTGGTGAGCAAAATGACCAAACCCTTGACATCTAAAACACCTAGTCGCATAGTTTTTATGCGAGCTAGACCCAACAACTCTTTTACCCTTATCATCCTTGGGCTTAGATTGAAGACTACTGGAAGGCTTGTATTGATATCCAATGTCGGGCTTAGCCACAGAAGGGTTGGCCTTAGCACCAAGATCACGTGACTCAAACCGCCTTCCCATAGATGCCTTAAGGTATTGCTCAACCTCCAACACAACTTGATACATCTGTTCAATAATGTCTCTGTCTTTGGCGAGCAACTCTCGCCTAATGTCAGAACAGAGGCCCGTCTTAAATCAAGCAAGAGTAAGTACGGGATCCTCCTCAACCTCACACCAGGTTAAGTACTCTTTGAACTTCTCAATGTACTCAGCCACACTCATGGAACCTTGTCGAAGAGATTATCAATCTTCAACCAACCTCAAGTGATAAGATAAAGGAAGGTAATTCTCTTTTATAATTTCTTTCACTTCTTCCCAATGGACTATTGAGGGTTCCTTCAACCTTTCTTTCTTTCGCTCCACAGTAATCCAGAACATCTTTGCTTGGCCCACAAGCTTCATCTTGATAAATCGGACTTGGTGAGCATCTGACATGTCATACCACTCAAAGTAGTGGCCCATATCCACCAACCAATCTAAAAAAGCCTTAGGGTCCAATTGTCCATTAAACTTAGGGGCCTCTACCCTAATTCCCTTGAGGAGTTGCGCATCTGGGTCATAATGATCACGATGCCCCTCGTGGGGAGGGTGCACGGGTGCACACCCACGACCATTTTCCTGGCTACTCCCATTCTCTAGTCTATCCTCCTGACCACCTGCCTGAGATTGGGTATCTTCACCAATGGTGGTGTTTGCTCTGGTAGAGGTTTCAACTTGATGGACGCGTGCATCTAATTGGTCCAAACGATTATTAACCTGGTGCGAAGATGCTTTGATGCTTGCATCCATGGCGTCTAACTTTTGGGTTATTCTCCTAAGAGACTCGGTAAGTTGCTCGGTGTTCATGATGGGGTGCAGACCAAAGCCGCGTCCAATACGTATGGGCATGCACTACACAACTCAAGGGGTCCTAAGATGCAACTATATGCGCCTAGACTCCACTATATGCGCCCTAATGACATTAGATGAACCTATAGGACGCTATATGAACGAAATTACGTAACTCTACAAAAATCCAGCAATACAGCTATCAAAATAAATGGATAACAGAAAATTCAGCAATGTGAATTGCTAACTTTCTGATAACAGAAATTTCAACAGCCTATATCATGAATTATGGACCTCTAAACAGCCATAAATGAATGAGTGTGGTACATAAAAAAATGAACCCCTAATCATGCATTGTATTCCCCGATGAAAACCTTGTTCTCTGATACCAAATTTGATGCAGAACATGGAATTAAATATGACATGCAAGAGCTCAAGCTTTAGTTTATACCAATTTTAAACAATCACAAAATTCCACATCCTACATACGATCAAATATTTAAAAAGGGGAATCTATGGGGGTCCAAGCCTACACAATTTTAGGGCTGGATCAAATTAAAATTATAAACCAAACACGCCTAAAGGATTGCAAGAGTAATCCATTCTTACAAAGGATTGTTCTCCAATTCAAGAGATTCACCATGTTTCAATTTGGGGGGAAATCTCGGATTCGAAAATTGAAAATAATTAGGATTTGGGATTCTTTAGGGTTAGGGATCTGAATTAAGGGATTTGATTTAGGTCTAAAGAGAAGGAAAATAGAGGAAAACAGAACCTGAGATGAACCACATGCGTTGGATAATAGATGGCCTTGGGCGCACGTGCATGCCCAACCGTCCGCACGTGTGTGGGGCCCACAAAGTCAGAAACTGACATCTAGGCTAGGATCGGCCAAGGTAGGGCTGCCTCCACGCAAAATTTTGCATCGATCCATTGCAAGGCGTGTGCGTGGTACTCCGTCAAAGTTTCAGCCCCCCAGACGGGCCAAAATTTGGAAATCTGTTGTGCACTGGTGTAGAAGAGAACTTGGGTACAAGAGAAGGTGAATCTGAAGATGTAAGGAATGTAGAAGATGATGGATGTGGAGTGTAAAGAGGTGGGGGTGATTTGGAACGAGTGTAGCTTCACACCACGGTAGTTAGCCCTTCGAGGAAGGGAAGGTTTCGCACCCAATTTGATTCTTCAACCCAAAGAGATAGAGAGAAAAACGCAGGAATTTTATTCATAAACTTCATCCCTATACCTACATGGGGTTGTTTTATTTATAAGAAACCCCTAAACCCCAAAAGACAATTTTACCCTTGCGCCATGTGCACGCACTAATACCAAAACTTAAAGCAAATAAATACTAAGCAGTCAAAACCGTCCATGAAGTTTCTAATAACAAAAGTAATCAAAGCTCAAAATCCTAGATCATCTAAAGTAGTGGGCCACGATCATGAGATCCGATAGTAGAATCTGTGTGATGATCGGGTCCACTCCAAAGCCCCATAGCGCAGCCCCTAACTGTGACGCCCTCCAAAGATGTCGTCATTGATCCAGATCAAAAGTGGGGCCCGCCTCCTCGAATACGTGCGTAGGGTGGGGGGGCGCGCGCATGATGTCCCCATCACCTACTCATGCATAGACCGTTACAAAAGGCCCGGCACAAAAAGAAGAAGAAATAAAGAAAGAAAAAGAAACCATGGATTTCTTAAAGGATTTAACACAGGAGGGATGAGAAGTAGCAAAAGACAAAAGATGAAGAAAGGAAGAGAGAATGGGAGAAAGAAGAAGACTATATCAGAAACAAGAATGCTCTGATATCATGTAAAATATAGAGGAAGAGAAAAAAGAGCCAAAGGGGAGAATAAAAGGTTGGGAGAAGAGAGGGACCCAAATTAGGGTTGACATCCCCATTCTCCCTCTTTTATATCAATGAATTTTCAAAAAGACAAGAGTGCCCATGATAACAAAAGCAAGAATCCCCATCATGTCCTAAAGTGCTATTAACAAAAGAGCAAGAATAGAAACAAATCTAAGTGAGCCTAGGCGGGCTGTATGTTGGTACAGCCCACATCCACATCCATTAACATATATAAAGAAAGGTTTAAGACAGACATTAGCAAATGACCTTGTCATACACACAAAAGTAATAACAATAAATCAAAGCATAACCAGGTTTTCTTGGAATTGGTTAAGGTATAAAGAGCTCTGAATACCTAACACCAAAAGTTGATCAAACTCGAATCCTGGTTTTAATAATGACTTGAACAAAGCAGCATGCCCTGGAAGATGTAAGAAAGAAATTAGCCAACCCAAAATCAGAGAACAATATCCAGAAAGAGACAACATGTTGTCAACATTTTTTCAGAATGTGTACCTTGGTGGTCTGCCAAATGCTCAGTAGATATAGTCCCCTTCAGGTAACTTTTAGCATTCACGTGAACAATAATGGCAGAAGGGGTCAGTCGCTCAACAACACCAGAAACCAGACTGCCCAACTTTGCGTCATAATCGTCAGTGGAAACCCTACTAGCCAAAATAATTGCTTTACACAAATTAAGATTATTCTAAAACGTGCAAGCAAATATAAAATTCAAAGGCAAAAGAAATACTTTCAGCATTAAAAATTAGCAGGAAAAAAAAAAAAAAAAGCAGCGTCGAGGATATCAGTGATAAGCCACAACATGCTAAATTGCTCATTAAATTAAGGTGGCATGCAACAAGAATTTTTTATTAATGGTCCTCTGGTGGCAAGTTCTCCATGAGATCATTTTGTTAGAATCCTGATGATAGGATCACTTCCCTGCACAAGAGGGCTCCATGGTATCTCCTAGAAGATTTCGCTTGGACTGCCACAGTAAATGAGATTCTTGCTTTGCCTTTATGGATGGAGCGTAGCCTACAAAGTATATACTTTATGTTCAAATGAGAGCAGAATTGGTCTATCATCTCCTCATCAATCGAGTTATTCTGCAAAGCTTTCTTCTTTTTTCCTTAACCTCTTTGAGATCTCTTGGCCTTTGCAAGAAAAACTTGGGGAAGTCTTTCAAAGTTGGGGTCAAAGACCTTTCAGGACGAGAGCTCAGAAAGTATGGCACATGCTTCCAGTTACCTCATGTTGGGAGGTTAAGATAATTCAGGAAAGGCCTTATTTTTTCCAACATTGAGAACAGGACTGATCATGAGCAATGTAGCAGCACCAATAAGTAATAAGATGAGGGAAAGTATATCTAGATGGTTTGGCCATGTGCAACGGAAACCAAGAACTGCATTTGTTAGGACTGAATTGGTTCAAGTTGAAGGCTCAAGAAGGGGAAGGGGAAGGGGAAGGGCCCATAAGGACGTGGATGAAGGTAGCAAGAAAGGATTTGATGACGTATGGCTTAACTGAGGATATGGTACTTGATAGTAGTATGGGGAAATATGACTCGTGTAGCTGAAACCAGTTAGTTGGGATACGGATTAGATGATGATGATGATGACGACGACGATGATACCGGATTGAAATAATTGGAAGAAACTAACACTGCCTTGATTAAGTAGTAGGACCTTGTTCCTAGTGTGTTTCGGGCACTTTCCTCTTGGGAATCTTTCTTCATTGGTCCCTTTTGGTGAATTCCAACCCTCGTCTCTCAAGTTAAGCCAAGATGGAAGAGGCCAATGGTGGATTGGTGGAAATCAAATTTTGATGCACCATCACAGTGGACACAGAGGTTTCCGACACCAGTGGTGTCCTTAGAGATGCTCAATGTATCCTACATTGGGTGTGGAGGTGCTGGGGGCTACACCTACCATCATCCCAGATCCCAGATATTGTCAAAATCACCTTTTCCATAGCCCCCCATCCTCTTCCCTAATGCTCCACAACTACTTGCTCCAAAGCAACTGATTCATGATTCGTAGGGATTTAATTCGAGCTTCGCCCTGCTTGATTAGTTCACATACTTTCTTGATACCAAACAGTATTTGTACTTTTCCTCCCTATTCCACAAAAAAAAAAAAAAAAAAAAAAAAAAATTCCATTTAGATCTGCTCCAATCTATTAACAATGCTCATGGTGAATTGGAACAGCGACATTAAGAAAATCAGTATTGCCAAAAGCGCCACTTTGATGAGAGAGAGGCGGCCCGCAAGAAAACAAATATGTACTCTTCCAAAAATTTGAGATTAGAATGCATTAGAAATAACATCCTCATGGAGAGAAAACCAAAATGTGCCATCCAACAGAACAGGCAACATAATTCTTAGAACATATAATTAAGCGAAGACCGATGTAGCAAATTCTCAAACATGGCTATAACTCAATGGTAAGAATGGCAGTAAATATGCACACAAACAAATGAAACCTTTTAGGAGACGTTACAAAACTAAGGTTGATCCTTCGCGAAGCAAGAAGTGCATTTATTACTCTACATTTGACAACTTGTCCAACGTGATACATGGAACTTGCCTCACTTCCCAGCTCTAATCCAAGCTCAGATCTGGTCAAGGAAAATATCCAATAAACGAAAGACACAGGTTATCAAACCAAAATATATTTAAATGCAACAAAATCCTGCTAGAAAGGAAATGGCATTGTTCTTAAATAAATTTAAAAAATAAATAAATAAACTACGAAGAAGAAAGTAACGAATCGGTTGGGTGACTGTTGATACTGTGCTATTCTATATTTCCTATCAAGTTCCCACTATTTCTCTTGATATTGGACTAATGTTCCAAAAACCAAATTGGACTGATGATGTAGAGCAAGAGTTCTTTCCCTACTGAGAAATGAGAACTTTTCAAGCAAATCTTTACAGGTCACCAAAGTGATGTAATATTGAATTTTAAATTGCTGAAAGACAATAAGAATCGTGAGAAAATATCCTTCCCTCAAAGCATGGTGAATAGTTTAGAATTTCATAGGAGCAAGAAATACGAGTATTGATACAGCTATAATCAGGTTAGGGGAATGGCTTCAGTATTTTATTATTATTTCTTTTTCTCCCTCTACAGCAGCTCTTGGAGATATACTTAGGACAGGCTACATTTAGGTAAATGTTGTTTCACCAATTCATCGCTTCAGCGTTATTTACTAGGGTTAAAATATATGAAGAAATTTTGTTGACAGGATTAGGATTGAACTATGCATCTTCTTTTGTGTAGTTCAGAAAATTAAGTTATAAAGATTGTTAGGGTAACTAATTAGAAGAACTAGGGATGTTTATTATTGTTTAGGATGAATGGTTGGGTTGAGATCTAGGTTCACAATGCATACCTTTGTAATTGTGCCATTCAAGTACTAGCTCTCTTTTGAGTTGACAGCATTTGGTCATGTAGGGGTTGCAATCCCTAGAGACAATTGCATGGGACATCTACGTGATGGCCAATAGAATTCCTTGAGTAGAATCTTATTGCCTCTCCTCTTTTATTGGCTACTTTTCTTGTGATCCTTGGTAACATGCAAGAGAAAAGGAACAGCATACCCTACAAAAGCAACCTGCCTTCAACTCAAAAGAGGACCAAAAGTAAACCTGAAATAGCTCAAACAAAGATATTTATTAGGAACCTAATTCTCAACCCTAACACGCAATCCAATCCTAACCAGCCATTCAAAATAATGGCATTCCTAGTTCTAATAATGACTAAGATACATGTAAAGTCTCTACAACTACAACACCTTAAAAATATGAAAACACAAAATCTAACTTAATCCTGTAGATAAAATTACACCTTACATTTTCTTACCCTAATGTTGTCACAAAAATTAGATCATAGAACGTACAGCTAAAACAATCGAAGGTGAAAATGACTCCGTAACACCCTGACCTTCAGATCACAGTTGCATCAAGTCCCCCATTCCTAGGCCCCATGAAATCCTAGACTATTATCATGCTTTCGTAGCACGTATCGTCTTCCAGAACATAAATTTGAGCATGCATCACTTTGGCAGACCAAGCTCTAAACTGGTACAAATGTGCTCGAGAAGTTAATATGGGAAAACGTTGGAATGCAACAACAATCCAATTCGGAATTCAGAAAATTAGTCCAACGTCAAATGAAATGGAAGGGGATCGATAGGAAACAAATAACAAAGCATCAACAGTCACCCACCACTTTTGCCAAGATACACCACCTCAAATATTCAATCCAGAAAAGCATCATCATCAATCCAAGAAATATGTATAGAGACAAAGGAAACAGAGCGTCAAAAGTGATTTGAAACCGTAGCTTGCAGAGGCACATAAAAATTTGGCGGGAACAAAGAAAAAGAGTTGCCAGACATTGATTTCAATATTCAGAGTCTACACCTTTTTTTTTCTTTTCTTTTTTTTGAAGAGTATTCAGAGTCTACACATCATATTAATTTAAGGTAATAATAGAATCAAGAACAATGAAGTAGAACGAACAGAATGGAAAGGAAAGGATCTGCACCTGTGGGCAAATCCCTGCACTCCATTGTAAAATCTCACAAAGCACCCATGATTTTCAATTTTGGTAATCCATCCATGTGTAACTAATCCCTCAGTAGCATCAGCATATGAAGCAAGAATCCCTAGCTTAGATTTCACCTGAAAATTGAACAAATAAACATGCTTGGCAACAGAAGATGGAAACAATATATGATATTAAGCAAGTGTGGCAAAAAAGTAGTAAGAATATAATTTTAAAAAATGATGAAATAAGAAAGTACCAACCACTGACATAAAACGAACTCACAAAAGGCTTTAGTTCATGAATACAATTTATTGAACTTTTTTCAAGTGGATAACAAACTAAGGGTGGCATTTTCTTTTTTCTTTTCTGAGTCTCTGTGTGTGTTTTTGGGGGGTATAGAACCCATTCCCCAATTGCCCACAAAATGATAAAAGCAGCACCCATAAATTCCACGCTACCACATGCCCAAGCTATGACCTTCCCTCCGGCCAATTGGAAGATATCTTCTCTCGTAACCCCCAAAGAACTTACATACCAAGACTAGAAAGTATCAATGTATCACCCAAGCCACTCCAAAAATGTCAAAGAAAAGCTCGCAAATGAGCCTTGACAATTCACAGTGCATGAATAAATTACTCACAAGACGCATTCGAAGGTAGAGGATATATTACAGATATTCGTAATCATCATTTGTTTTCTCCTGAAGCAATCATAGTGAGCACCTTATCTTTCCCCACCATACAACAAAGTGCTAAAACCCTCAGTAAACCTTGATAAGACCATAAAGGAGCAGTTGGGGCCACCACCCTCCTAGCATCCACTTCTACCACTGAGGCATAGAACAATCTAACCAATAACCTTATGGAACCTCCCTTGTGCCATTAATCACACTAACTACAGAATCCCACCTATTTAACGCAAGATGGTAGACTCGGTGGGTGGCCTCGAGACTAGCCCAAACCCCAAAGAGTTTCCTTACACCAGTAGTATGGATAATGCATATGCTTCAAATCTACAACACATTTAATGTCTATACATAGGGGCAAAAAAAAGATCTGTTATGATCCACCATTTTTTCCTGCCAGGCTTCATGTACCTCCATGTTTTTACATCCTCCAAAATATATATTCATTTCACCACATTACAACAGCGCAAGGAACGACAAGATTTTTCCAACACTACTTTTACTTCACTTGACTAGTTTTTTATTTATTACCAATAAAATATTTTATTCAATAACAAGAAAAAGTACAATATTCCTCAAGACAGTGGATATTGAAGCCAACCTAACACTGAGCTCTTCACCTGACAGTTCCATGCAAATTCCAAGAATGTAGAACTTGGTTAGGCTCTAAAGCTTTCAAGGTATTTCTTCATGAAACCAATTCGTGAGACTGTTAGAACAACTTTTCAGTACCAACATTCATACGAGATGCACTACTAACTGAAAAAAAGAATGTGATGCACTGCAGGTTGTTGAACTTGACTGATAGAGCTACAAATCAGACATCTCATAAATTGTTGTGCATATGCAAATGGCTTCTCCACCATAACACCCCCAACACGAATGTGCTCGTGCAATTTCATACTCTATTACCCTCCAGCTTCCCGAGGATAGAAATTGAACATCCTTAAATATACAGCAAAAATATTCACAAATCAACCAGAGGAAGAAACAGAACCATATTCTAGTGTGCAAGCTGCAAGATGACCAGAGTATTGGCAAACTTTGACTTTAACTTGGGAATAGGAAATTACAAGAATCAGTATTGTCCAGTTGGCAGCAAGGTCCTTTCAGGTTTTTGAGGCTGGCTGTGATGGTCAGGGTGAAGAGGATTTCTCTCCTTTGGAAAGGCAGGTGATTGGTTAAGGGCTTCTAGAGACCTTAGGAGGTAATCCCAATAAAAGTGGCAGCAGAGCTTGACAAGGACACTCGTATAGTTATAAGTCCAGTCAGCTGCAATGCTTTTTTTCTTGATGAGAGAACTGTGGGGCATGTTTCTGTGGCCCGGGGAATGAAAGCGGTAAAGATGGCCCTAGGGCATGTGGGGAGATTGCTGAAGGACACTTTCATGACAGTGAAGAACTTCTTGCCCTTTTCCAGTTTATTGAGGAGAGGGGTCTTCAGAAAAGAAGTTTAGGGTAGGCAAAGTAAAATGCCGGATAAGGGGAGAAGAGACTTGGAAGGGTCAGAATCCTCTGTAAACTATGAAGTGGGAACATCCCCAATAGAGACAGGTGGGGGAAAAAGAAAGGTGCTCCAATGAAGATCATCAGTTGGAAATTTAGGCGCCTGGGCTGCCCACAAAAAGGGCTTCAAATCAGGGATACATGCAAGAGATTCAAAGCTCACATGGCAGCAATTCAAGAAACCAAGATGCAAATGGCTGATTAGAAAATCGTGGACTCCATTTGGGGAGGCAGGGATAAAGATCGGGTGGGGTTGGATGCAGTGGAACCTGCCCGGGGTATTTAGGTGGTATGGGACACGAAGATGTGGATTAGGGAAGATTGGTGGTGTGGGTGGTTGTCCATCTCACGTGGCATCCGGTTTTCAAAGGGTTTTCTCCACGGCTTACGGGCCGAATAGCCAGAGCAGGTGATCACAATTCTAGGTGGAGTTGGAGTTTGCCTTGGTGTGTTGTAGGCGACTTCAACGTGGTCAGTCTTTTGAAAACTCAAGTGGTTTCGTATTACTAGAAGTATGAAGAAATCATCAAAATGGATCCTTAGGAACAAAATGGTCGATCTTCATATGGGGTAGGTAAGATGCAATTGGTCTGATGGGTCTAATGGGCAAGCGAGAGTGGTAATGTTAAAATAAAATTATTTATAAAAAAAAAGTCTCCATGGATTGGGCAGAGAAGTTTCCGCTTGTGAATCAAAGAGGTCTTCCTGGACCAATTTCTGAACATGGCCAGCTGCTCTAGAGGTGGATGAGGAAGATTGGGGTACGCATCGGTTAAGGTTCAAGTTCTTGGCTTGAGATAGAGGGGTTTCCGAAGCTAGTTCAAGAGTGTTGTTCTTCTTTCAATGTTGAAGGACCTGTAGATTTTTCGTTGTTTCAAAAGCTTAGACTCCTTAAAGGTAAGATCAATGTGTGGAAAAATGAGGTCATCCAGGCCAAGGAAGATGAGACAGAGTGCTCGAAATCAAGGAAGAAGGGGGAGCAGCTATTGGAAGAAGTGAAATCTTCGCTGGAGAATTTTTTGGCTGAGTACAGAGCTCTCTTGAGAGGAGAATACCAAATGAAAACAGCGGTCAAAGGTGACATGGCCCAAAGAAGGGGACGACAACACAATTTTTACATGCAATGGCTAGTGCTCGGGCAAAAGCTAACAAAATCAAGAGAGTGATCATGGAGGGGGGAGAAGGTGGAAGATAAGACAAAAATATGAGACGCCCTCGTTGATTTTTACAAAAATCTTTTGTCAAGGGTGGGACAAGGTGCAGCTTTTTCTTCTTCTTCTTTTCTTTTTCTTTTTTTGAGATAAATGAAAATTTTATTAACAAAACTTGCAAAAGCGAGGAAAGAATACAATCCAAACAGCCAAAATCAAACACAGGCAAAAGGAGAAACCGCCGAAGTGGTCTTAACATAAACAGCCGATTCCGAAACAAAACCGTAACTTTC
The DNA here is from genome assembly GCA_037074715.1 of Magnolia kwangsiensis. NCBI lineage: Eukaryota > Viridiplantae > Streptophyta > Magnoliopsida > Magnoliales > Magnoliaceae > Magnolia > Magnolia kwangsiensis. Next base: position 12,446,358 of record CM073571.1, read on the forward strand.
ATGATAACCTCTTCCACACTCTCACACTCATCTTGAAAACACCGCCCATTCCTAGTTCCCAAAACCGCCCAAAAAATTGCCATGATGTTCTATTTCCACAAAGCTTTACCAGATTTGCAAACTCCTCCTTCATGCAATGCCCACAATAGCCCATCAATTGACTTCGGCATCACCCAGGCAGTTTGAAGCAAGCAAAGCAAGTCATCCCACACTCTAGCAACAAAAGGGCAAATAACCTTCAGTTTGTTAGAATTTCAAAGGAGGCGGTAGATTCTTCACTGGAAAAGACATATTCCGAAAAAGAAATAAAGGCAACCAGTAAAGGACTTAAGGAGGGACGAGGCTTCAAGTCTGAATGGCTTTCCTTTAGCATTTTTTTAAGAGTTCTAGGAAATGGTAAAAGGAAACTTAGTGTGCTTCATAAATGAATTCCATGGAAAAGGATACATTGCAAAAGAGTTGGGAGAAACTTTCATTACAATCATTCCAAAAAAGGAAGGAGCAGAATGTCTGAGGGATTTCGAGCCGACAAGCTTGCTTAGAGGTCCATATAAAATTTTGGCCAAGGTTCAAGCTTCCAGATTTCAAGTGATTTTGCAAGTGTGATATCAAAATATCAAGCTGCATTTGTGGTGGGGAGAGAGTTAGTAGATGGTGCATTAATAGCTCATGAAAGTATTGATGCTCGTCATAAGGGAAAAGAGGGATTACATGCAAACTCGATGTCGAAAAGGCTTACGACCGCGTTGATTGGGAGTTCTTGGATTACATGTTGGATAGGCTTGGTGGCAGGCTAAAATGGAGAAATTGGATTCAAGCATGCATGAAATCGCCTAGATTCTCGATTTTGACAAACAAAATCCCAAAAGGCTTTTTCTCAGCTTCTAGAGGTTTGCAGCAACAAGGGGAGCCACTTTCTCCTTATCTTTTTGTGGTACAGGTAGAGGTTTTAAGTAAAATGCTCGATAAAGGGCTTGCAATGGGGCTTGTTGAAGGCTTTGGGGTGGATAAGTCAAAACTCCTAACTTCCGAGTCACTCATCTTCAGTATGCAGACGGTATGATTCTCGTTTCCAATGAGGATGAGGTTAAAGTGGACAACTTTCATGTTTCAAAGTTGTCTCGAGGTTAAAGGTATTCTCAAGAGTGAGCTATTGGGTTTCTGGATGTCTAAGGAGGTGGACAAGCTTGTTGCTTTGTTGGGCTATCGTGCAGTCTCGTTCCATTCGATTTATCTTCGCCATCCGTTATGCATTGGGAAACCGGCTACACATTTATAGGACAAAGTTATAGAGAGGTTTAAAAGGAAGCTTTCAAGATGGAAAAGCAGGAATCTTTCCTTGGGTGGAAGGACGATGTTGATAATGGCAGTAGTGTCTAGTCTCCTAGTCTATTTTGTATCATTATTTAAGTCAAACTTCCAAATCGCTCATCTTCTATATGCAGACGGTATGATTCTCGTTTGCAATGAGGATAAGGTTAAAGTAGACAACTTGAAAAAAATCATTTCATGTTTCGAAGTCGTCTGGAGATTAAAGGAAAATATTCTCAAGAGTGAGCCATTGGATTTCTGGATGTCTAAGGAGGAGGTGGACAAGCTTGTTGCTTCGTTGGGCTTTCATGCAGTCTCGTTCCCTTCGATTTATCTTGGTCATCCGTTATGTGTTGGGAAACCGGCTAAGCATTTATAGGACAAAGTTATAAGGAGGTTTGAAAGGAAGCTTTCAAGATGGAAAAGCGGGCATCTTTCCTTCGGTGGAAGGCCAATGTTGATAATGGCGGCAATGTCAAGTCTCCCGGTCTATTTTGTATCATTATTTAAATGCCTAAAGTTTTTGTTTCTTAAATTGAAATGGCTTAGGAGGGACTTCTTTTTTTTTTCTTTTTTCTTTTTGAGAGGTAACGGTAATTTATTAAGAAGCGTCGAAGCGAAAAGAATACAAGCCCAACTCCACAAAACACCCAAAAAGGAATGGCAATCGAAGCCGCCCTAACATACACCACCCATTCCGTCACTAGCCATTTAATCCTTAAAATAACTTTGTTCTCCCTTTCAATGATATTGTAGAAACATCAACCATTCATGGATCCCCAAATGACCCACAAGATTGCCATGACAAGGAGCCGCCATATTGATTTCAGCACCTTCCCTCCACCCCCACCACACCAGGCCCAAAGAAGCTCATCCACTGACTTAGGAGGGACTTCTTATGGTAGGGGGCAGAAGAAAAAAGCGCAAGTTTTATCTCATTAAATGGAAAGGGGTTTGCAAGCCGTTGGATGGAGGAGGAGTTGGGCTAATAGTCTTGGAGGGCCTGAATTCTGCTCTACTCATAAAATGGATCTGGAAGTTCACTTAGGAAGATAGTGACATAATAGTTTTTGGAGGGAGGTTATTTCAAGGAAATATGGAGTGCAATTGGGAGGATGTTAGACAAGGGACCCATCTTTATACAAAGCCCTGTTCTTGTGGAAGTTTGTCATCAACTTGAGAGCAGATTTCAGAGGTGGGTTTCTCATTGGGGGATGGCTAGAAGATAAAGGTTCTGGGAAGATGTTTGGTTGGGTGACAAAGCGTTATGAGAAGAATTCCAGAGGGTAGCTAGAATAGCTGTGGTGGTGAACATCTCGGTTGCCCAATGCTTCTTCCTATTAGGTACGAAGGAGATTTAGGCTCCACCTTGTCGTAAGAGTCTATCAAATGAGTCGTCAGAAGAGTTCATGGGGCTATTGGACCGGTTGTGCAATGTATCCCCTTCTATAGAAGAAAGGGATGCTACTGTGGGAGTGAAAGAGAAGCCCAGTCGGTTTTCAGTCAATTCCATGTATAAATTGACCTTTTGTCTTTCATCCAAAGGGAAGAAGTGGTGTACCCACACGTGGCATTATGGGGATCCACCTAAGGTTGTTGCTCTGGTTTGGCTCGTGGGATGGAATAAGGTGCTCACCATTGTTAATCTTCAAAAGGGGTTGATGGTGCTTCCAAACATTTGTGTGATGTGCTTTAAGAATGAGAAGTCGGTCGATCATCTCTTCACTCATTGCTCACCCAAGAAATTTGAGAAAGCTTCTTTGATTTATTCAATGTGTCATGGGTGACGCCGGACTCAATTGGGAATTTGTTGTTAGCATGGCATGGGGTGGAGTGAGAACAGTTGGAAGGACAATCTGGTGGCTCTCACTGTTGGCTAGAATTTAGTTCATTTGGCAGAAGCAGGATGTCCCAAAACGATTACGTATCGGCCGTAACCGCCGATACGTAACGGTAACGGTGGTACCCGTTAAGCGATACGGGCCCGTATCGGCCGAGTCCCGTTTTTGTACACGTAACGGCCGTTACGGTCCCGTTACGGGCGTAACGGCCGTTACTGACCCGTAACCGCTGTTACGGGCTTGAGAAAAAAAAAAAAAAAAACCCTTACCTTTTTTCTTTCTTTTCCTTTTCTTCTCTTTCTTCTTCTTCTTATTCTTCTTCTTGCTCTTCTCGGCCGTAACGGGCGTAACGGCCGTTACTGACCCGTAACCGCTGTTACGGGCTTGAAAAAAAAAAAAAAAAAAAAACCCTTATCTTTTTTCTTTCTTTTCCTTTTCTTCTCTTTCTTCTTCTTCTTCTTCTTATTCTTCTTCTTCCTCTTCTCGGCCTGCTGCGGCTCTCTCTCTCTCTCTCTCTCTCTCTCTCTCTCTCTCTCTCTCTCTCTCTCTCTCTCTCTGTTCTTTCCCTCTTTCCCTCTTTTTTTCTTCTCTTCTTTCCCTCTTTTTTATTTTCAGTTTCCCCCTCTTTTTTTTTTAAACGAGCGTAAGCTGCTGTAGGTATGTGCCACGCGCTAAGACGAGCGCTGACACTCCTCGAGCTCCGAGTTGTACGAACGGTTCAAAGGAGATCAAAGTTATACGGGCCCCACAGTGATGTATTTATTATATCTACACCGTTCATCTATTTTTAAATATTATTTTAGAGCATTAGCTAAAAAATGAAGCGTATCCAAAGATCGTCTGGACCACACCAAAGATAGCAGCGATATGATGATTTTCACCGTTAAACAATTCGTAGGCCCACCGTAACATTTATTTTCCATCCCATCTGTTCATAAAGTCAAAAAGACCTGAATGAAGAGGAAAAACAAATTTCATATTGATCTAAAGTTCTGTGATCCCAAAAAAGTTTTCAATGGTAGACGTTCAAATCCCTGCTACTTTTTGCAGTGTGGTCCACTTGATAATTCGATCTGTATTATTTTTCGTGTCAAACCTTGAGACAATCTCGTCAAATGAATGGACGGTTTAGATATAACACGTTCATCATGAGTGGGGCCCAAAAAACTTTAACATGTGTGCTACACTTCCCGATCCAAGTCTCACCTAATTTGGGCCCTTAAAAAATTGTATACGAGACATATATTAATTTAAAATTTACCAATTAAATTATAAACTGCAATTGCTAACTCACAATGCCAAAATCAAATTATTTGAATAATTTTAATTATTATTTTGTATACTTTTATTTTTTAAAATAGGGCCTTTTGATTTTTTTTCATGATTCACTGTCCAATAAATGTCCACCAATACATAAGTGGAATAATGACAATAAATTGCATGAATTTGAGGCTAATTTGGAGCATAGATTGGTCCTCCAAGTCAGCCCGAAATTGGCAACGCTATCTACCTGAATTTAATTTTATTTTTTTAAAGAACTATTGGGAGAAAGATATTAAATTGTTAAGTATATAAATTAGATATTTAGAAAATTAAATATATAAATTTTATAGTCAAATTCAGGTTACCTAGTTCAAAAATTAATCGGACAGTCCGATACAGCTTTTCACCAAAGAGTGGACCGTTACACCACCATAAACATGTTCCAATTTATAAATGAATGCATATTTGAAATGCTTAGAATATTCTGAATTTAATCCATATTTTTTCATATTTTTTTAGCAAAAAAAAAAATTTACGCCGTTACGCCCCCGTATCCGTATCGGTTTTGGAAGTCACTGTTATGCTAACCGATACCGATACGGGACACCTTGGGCGGAAGAGAAAGAATTGCACCTTTAGGAACCATGACTAGAGGGTTGATGAGATTTTTAGTAAGGATAAATCTCATGTTGTGGGATGGGCTTTAGCATTAGAAGTAGTGGGAGATATCTCTTCTTTTACTCTTCTTGGTCTAATTTGAAATTCTTTCTTTGGCTTCAATTAATAAAATCATCACTTTAAAACATATAGAGAGAGAGAGAGAGGAATGCTCACCTGCGCACTAGTTCTCAAGAGAACTTGTAATAACTTTTTCAAAACTCATCTCCTGTTATATGAGCACAAAATATGAACCGTCCATGTGATGCAACACCTCATGAATCCCCTGGGGCTTGACTTTCACCCTGATCCAAAACTTTAGCGGGCCATGGCGAAAGGAAACAGTTTCCTCCCTTGATTTGTCTCTCTTTTGTCATGGCCCACCAAAGTCTTGGATAAGGGTAAAAGTTGGGCCCCAGTGGTGTCATGGGGCGTTGCATCACGTGAACCATTCAGATTTTGGGCTTGTATAAAAAGAGATGAGTTCTGAAAAAGTTCTCGTGAGAATCGACTCTCTCTCTCTCTCTCTCTCTCTCTCTACACACACACACACACACACACACATATATATATATATATGTATGTATATATATGTATGAATATTGTTCACAAAATTGTTCAGTTGAGCATAGGAAGATGAGAAGTATAATCCAAATGTCCAATTATGGGGATTAAAAAAACAACAGAATGCAGTTCATTGAATTAAAATTTTAATATCCTGAGATTTGAGCCAAGTAGGATCTCCTTTCAAGAAGATATGACAGCATAGAGAGTGCTACAAGAAACAGAACACAGCAATACCGAAAAACATCTACAATGAAAAAAATCAAAGGTTTAATAAGAAATTTAAACTCCAAGAACTTGAGAATTTTTGTGGCAATCTTCAAACAAGGATCGCAATTTATGTAATGAAGGTTCAACCAATGTTTTAAATACTGTTATCGCGTAATTTATCGCACCATTGGGATATGGATAAATATCGATTATCACATGGGATATATTGGTTGTATCGAATAATGTATCATTGTTGTTGGGAAACATGGGAACATTGGGAAATTGGTAGAATTTTTCAATGAAACTTCAGGGATTGTTGAAAAAGACATCAATACGTACTTGGATATCAAAACATTACCAAAAAAAAAGTGCACATAATAGGGGTTTCCTTGGTATGGGGTCTTAATATATGTGTTTTTCAACTGAACTGATGCAAGTATATTAAAAGTCTATTCACATAATTTATAAATGTAAGAAGATATTTTTGGAAACACAAGCAATACATTCAAAAGCAAAAGAAGAATCACTAGATCAAGTTACATACATGTTTAATTTTGTATTTGGATACAAAGATTGCAACTAATTTGTGAGAAATTTTGATTTTTCTCAATTTTCCACAACTTGACCCATCTCCCCAAAATCTCGAAATCAAAATTCCAAATCCATAAATTTTCATGGAACACATGAAGAATTGTAGATTTGTAACCATTTGACTCTAATGCAAGGGCATTTTCACACTGGGCTCGAGTCGGGTCTCCTATGGAATGCGGGGACACATTCGGGGTGGGCAACCCATGTGAGGTGGTACCCATGTGATTTGGGGCCCACGAAGGGGGTTCGGCCGAGGTCCTAACCAATGAGATGTGGGGCCTGGGCTATGAGATAAATGAATTAATTCGTCATGCTCTAATAGTTCAAACTTCTCACCAAGGGTGATTGATGCGCATTTCACACCTAGCTCGAGTGAGGTAGCCTGTAGGATGCGGGGACCACACTCGAGGTGGGCGACCCATGTAAGGTGGTACCCATGTGATTTGGGGCCCACGAAGGGGGTTCGGCCGAGGTCCTAACCCATGAGATGTGGGGTCTGGGCTTTGAGATAAAGGGATTAATTCGCCATGCTCTAATAGTTCGAGCTTTTAAAGCAAGTGGTTAATTGTCCTACCTCAGACTCTGGTTTAACGTGACTTACAACAAAAACATTGATCAAAAATTGAAAATGCTCAGTAGATCGAATAGGGATATTTCGGCACTTGTGCGTTTTGTATAGCACAAGTGGTATACAAGATATAACGTGGGATATATCGGTTGATATCGTCGATATTTAAAACACTAGGTTCAACTACACGATCACATCCTCACATCAGGCAATATGATAAAATAACCACGAGTAACTTGAATTGGAAAATGTAACATATGAACGATTGGAGCAATTTTTCATTTTTTGATGTATAATGATCCAATTTTATTCATCAATATGGGTCACCCAGAAAAAACAGATACAAGATGTTGAATAAAAAAGGAAACACAAACAAACTTTAAGGAACAGATATTATTTGATAGAACCATCAGCGAAGAAAAGACCGAAGCAGCTATTATTGAATTTCATGCCATATGTAAGAGAACAAAGTTTGGACACGTGGAAATTTCAGAGGCAAAGGGTTGATTTGAGACTTTATCAACATTACAAGGGAGATACATGGGAACAAAAGACATGCTCCTCAAAGACTGAATCATACTATCAATATTCTCAAAAAAATCATGCATATTTGAGGATTTAACAAATCTCCTACAAAAGAATTCCGATAGTAAATCCTCCACAAAAATTAGAACACAAATTGATGGTGATTCTAAAATGGATAAAAGATCTTGAATATGGATTTGTAGAAAATCCTCCACAAAAGTTAGAACACAAAGTGACAGTGATTCTAAAAGGGAAAATAGATCTCGAATATGGATTTAAAACTCTGCAAAGAGAAGGTTTGCATGAGTAGAAAATTGTGCCTAAATGACATTTATTGCAATACAAATAATTTTTCAATCAAAAAAATCATACTAGTTCTAAGCCAACAAAGTCTAATGAAGACTGCTGGCAAAACAGAAGTAACAATGAATGCAGCAGGGAAAAAAACATACAAGGGTTTTCTTGTGTGTGACTGTAATTCTCTTGGATTTGCAACCCAGCACACGAAACAGCAACTCTGCCCCAACCTATACACATGCCCAGGTCAAAGAGAGTTGAACTCGAGCCAGGATGATAAACAGGTTAATGTAAAATAAAGGAACAAAAGGAGTTGAAACAAATCTTTCAAAAGTCTGACCTAAAGAAAACATCTGGCTAGTAAATAGTCAAATTACAATCTAAATTATGGCTAATTAGGTTAAGAAAGGACCTTGAATTTCTTTGCAGGCTTTGCAATATCAAATTCTGACATGTGGGGAAGAGGACAAAGTGCCTTCATACCACTAGAGAATTGAACGATTGCTCCAAAATTCTCCACAGCAATTACCTTTGCCTTCACCACCATACCAGGCTTGACATCTGCATGGGTGAAAACAGGCCCTTCGAATGCACTAGCCTGCAAATGAAAAAAGATGTCTACGTCTATTTAAGCATGGTAGTAAGCATCCTGTAGATCCTAATTCCTAAATAAGGAAACTTATTTTGGGAGTAAAGAACAAATGAACAATTAAGATCAACATGAAGAGTAAAATTGTGCACACCATGCCTCAAATCCATTAGACAGCCATCATTACACCTAGTTGATATCTCACACATCCCCCTTCACCTATTTATATGCCTCTGGTTCTCCTACCAAGTACCAACCGTTGCTTTTATTACCCCCTCATTCAACAACCAATACGCTTACCAATTGACACCCCAAATATCTCCTTCTGAATATTATATGTCCCTGGTTTTTACTCCCACCCTACCCTAGCATTATACAGTAAATGTGCCATCCAACAAACCTCTTTGAACACATTCATCTGGTTCTGCTCTCTACTATCCCCTCTCCCACTCAGCAATTTCAAACAATTCAATCACATTGAAAGTGAAATTAAGTACCTCACTCCAGCTATAGTATTCAAATCCTTCTCCATTACTCATTGGTAAAAGTAATGGAAAGGAGGTAAAACTTTTAAGTAGTAGCCCCTATGAAATAGAACACCCTTCTACAACCTGAAAGCTCATTTTTTGCTGTTCTAGTGGAAAAGAAACTACAGAAGAGAAACTAGGTTACCTTTAAAACACCCATTGCCAATCCTTCTAGATGCCTAAAGCCAAGAACACGAACTCGAACATGACTCCCTTCCTTAAACTTTTTCTCCAGCTTGCGGACTTCCTCATCAGCCACATCAGATATCTGTGCCCCACAAAAGAAGAGCAACCATCACATAGATCAAATATGTCCCTAGCCATGGCAACAACTATAACAGTACAAACAATAAAAAAAGAGCAATTAGTGAGATGAACGTACACCAACATATGCTGGTGTTGGAATTGGACTTGAAGGTATTTCTAGCAGAAGACCAAATCCTCTATCAACTCTAACGACGCGTGAATTATCATAGATGTCTCCAATTTTAACATTCTACAAATCAGATCAGAAGTATTAGTTCAAAGGGATCCATCTCCAAATAAATACCAAAATTTAGTGTGGTGATGCAACAAAAATCTAGAAGAACCAAAGCCCCAATTTTCATTTCCAACACATCTATAAGAAGCGAGCATCTATTGATAATGGACAGGGGGGAAAAATTATGCCTCTGCAAGCACCGGAAGTGCATTCTTTCCAAAATACAGAGGGACGCTCAAACATCAAGAGCAACATCTCCAAATAATGATGAATGAAATATTAGTTCTCGCAAACATATGGTGACTTCTTACGAGCTACATAAGCATTGCACGAGAAAACGATATAGCATCAAATGAAAGACGCAGAAAACTTACCAAAGGAGGAGCTTTGTTACGAACAACTTGGGAATTCATGGTCAGACCAACAGCTCTAGTTGAGGGATCAATAAATAATACCCGAGCAATCACCTAAGCCAAAAGGAATATGGCAGAGGGTAAAGATATTGTTAAGCATTTGAACAATCATGAAATTCAATTAAAAACATGGATGTCTAGAATGCTTTCTAGTTTCCATGGCTGCGCACATGTAAAAAATGATCATAAATTACAAGAAAATGAAATACAGTAATCGAAGCACTTTTAAGCAAATCAAGTTGGAAAACTGAACAAACAAACCAATCAAACGAAAACTGATTTCAAACACAACAGTGTTGAGAGCAAAGCAGCTCTCACTGGTTCAAGGAATGATCTTTAATAAACCAAGAGTGTAAGCAGTTTATAAGAGAATACAGAAACAGTCAAGATCAAGGAAGTTCAACAATATATTCCACTATACAGATAACCTTCACTTCAGGGTTGAAATGTTTTCTCCTATGATGCATAGTATTCACAGCCACTGCAATTTCAGAACTTTGAACAAGACAACTGGATTCAGTATATTAACAACTAAAGAAAAGCTTTATCCCATGGATAGACATGATATTTGATTTAATTTAGAAACTTCCAATCAAACTGGTTAGACCACCAGTTTTGTACCAATTCAATCAGCAGCTCATCCTGGTTTTGCCGGTTCAAATTTATAGAACAGTTTTAAGACTTGCCAGGGTTTTTGCGAATGAGAACAAAATTGCAACTGATTCCAATCCAGCCAATTGAACCATCCGTCCAGTCAGGTTTTTAATTCAATGGTCTTCAGAAAAACTAGGCATCATCCACAGATGTTTTCCCCCTACAAGTACAAACTCAGCCCCCATTCAAGAATTGTCCATAGTTTTATCCCACCACTCCAATATATCCTAGATTATCATAAGCAGCAAATAAAACCCAAAAACCACTATGGGGTCAGTCAGCTCCTGGCAATCAAACCATGGGAAATGGATTCCATTAGTGAGGAGCTGAATTTGTGTTTAAATATTGGAAAAGGGTTGGAAATTAATTCCCATGTGAATCCAACTCCCAACGTTTGCCCCTTTAATGATTAACATCTTTAAAGAAAGAAATGGATGACAGATATGAAAGAGAAGAACCAGTTTAGAATGCTTAAAATGATATTGCAACTAGATGAGATGTGTGATTCATCCTAGCCATTCATAACCATTCACAAGAATTCCAGTTAAGAACAGAGCTAGTGTTTTATGTAATTGCATCACACTACGAATCGCACCGGAAAATGGTGGAATTTCTCAGTAGTACTTCAGAGATGTTAAAAGACAGATGATTACAAAAATTACATAAAATATTACAATATACACCCGCAAGCACACACAACAGTTTTCCATTGTTTAGGAGATAAAAGAATGCACTGTCCGACAAAACTATACTCTGAAAACCCAATTCATTCGCACTTTCTCCCCAAAAAATGTGATTTGATGCAAAACAACTCAAGTGGAGATGTTAAATTACAGCTACAAAGAGAATCCCCAAGAACGAGCAAAAGTAGATTTTTTTCCTGATATTTTGTCTTATGCTTGCTTCAGTCAAAATATCATGTATGTCACAAATATCACCCAAGTATTGATGATATATCAGCAAAATGTCGCAAATATCACCCAACTATTGACGATATATCAGCAAAATATCATAAAACCATGATATATTGGTATGCTTCGACAATATTATCATCACTACATGCTAATATTTTAGGATTTCATTTGCCCATGTGCGAGTGGATGCACTGCACAGAACAAAACAAGATTGGCAATGCACAGTCCAAATTTTACGGAAGTGCAAGGATATCACCAAAAAATGATAGGTTATGAAAACTGAAAAAGGGACTGAAATACCTTCTTATTTTCATCATAGTCGTTCTTCCATGTTGCATTAGGAAAAGAATTTTGTAAGTGGAAAATATCAACCTGAAGAAAATATTGAAATGAATGAACCTGACAGCACAGTACTTAATAGACCATAGTTTGTTAATTTTGATAATCACATTGAAGACAGTTTACGAAGTCGACAGTCACCAAGTGTGACAGACTCAAAGGCTTTAATGTACCATCAATACAACAGAAAGAATGACTTACAGTCCCTGTAAAATAAGTTAGGAAAGATAACATAATGCCATTTTCAAGGGTTGAATGTACACGAGCATTAACCATCATGCCAGGAACCAGAAGATCTAGTGAAAGGCCCTTTAAATCCTTTACCTATAGAAGGATATAACAAATACATCATATTACTATTACAGGCAAGGCCGCGAAAGCAAAAGATAGCGAATCAGAAAATCACACAAAGAAGTTACAGATACAAATGAAATCTCTAAGAATCAATTTAGATATGTACCACAGATTTAGACACCAGATCTGGATCATAACTTAGATAAACAACTCCTCGCACTTTATCAATACTGCTAACAATCCCTTGTAAGAGTTGCCCAATGCTCATCTTAACATTGCTGCTATCTGCAAAAAGCAGTGTTATATATCCATAAAATATAGAGGCAGTAACTGGAAACACAATCCAACCTTAGCTAGCACAATATGTATGTACGTATGTACATACGTATCTATGTATGTATATAATGTTGCATAGAACTAGTAGCTACGGACGAAAACATATAGATAGAGACAAGGAGAAGAAAAACATTCAACCACGATGCCAGCATTTAAGAAGCAAATGTAAATAAATAAATAAGAAGAAGAAGATAACACATTGGTGTTATGTATATCGTGGTCAGTGACATTTACCCCCTTCGCTTTTTCTTGGCAAAAAACCAGAAAATGAAGATAATCCAAAATGAAGAATGTAGCCATGATCTTCAATACTTTTCACACATGCTGTCAGGACCTGAAAACGAACGAAATATCAAACATCCTATTATTTCTCATGTTCATTTAAAAGCCACCAAGAAGCACTCAACTGTCACCTTTTAATACTATAATAAAGGAAGACAAATACCAATGTGGTGATGATGATAGAAAGACAAATGTGGAGCTTAAATTACAAAGGTCAACATCAATTTGGAATGCAAGCCCTCAGGCATGCAACAAAACCATGAAAATAATTGAACTCAGCAAAGTGATTTCTTGTTCCAATACGGATGCTGTTTGGGATGTCATGGGCTTCAAAGCATACATATAATTTATCTGTGATTAAATGGAACTGTCTTCTCTTGTAAACATATGTTATCCTTGAAATTGTTTTATGTATAGCTGCAAACCAAAATGGCAAGCAACTACATAATACAGGATAAGATCAGTTCGATGAAGAAACTCACAATCATGTTATGAGGCTTTTTTTTCTTTTTTCTTTTTTTTTTTAGAGAGAGAGAGAGAGAGAGAACAAAATTTATTGAGAAACCCGCTGAAGCAGGAAAAGAATCCAACCCACACACCACTAGGAGGAACCAAAAGGATTTTCAGCCAAATCAGCCTATACATACACAGCCCTACTAGACAATAGCACTTTAATATGCCTAACAACCTTTCTCACCCCCATGTTTTCATTCTGAAAGCATCTACCATTTCTAGCACCCCAAATGACCGAAAAAACACAGTCATAAGAATTAGCCTCCACAAAGCTTTACCAGCTTTCCCCACGCCTCCCCCATGCCAGGCCCTCAAAAGGCCTTCAACAGATTCCGGCATAACCCAGTCGACATGGAGCAAGCCCAGAAAAATGCACTCACACTTTAGCAGCAAAAGGACAATGAACAAACAGATGACTGATTGATTTCGCATTCTCCATACACATCAAGCAATTAGGAAGAATAAGAGCTCTCCCTTAAAGGTTATCCACAGTAAGGATCCTCTTGCAGCTCACAAGCCAAACAAACACAGCAAGCCTGGGGGAGCTTCGTAGAACCAATGGTGTAAAAGATGAGGACTAACTACAATGTATGTTGGTCTCACAGGAGAGATGGGTGAGCAATTTGTCAAGCAGTTTCATTTACATTCTCAAAAAGGGGAAAAATGATAAAAACTCTTTTTATCTCTCCAATTTCCTCTCTGTTTTCTCCAGTCATGTCCCCAGCCACATGCCCTGCTTGACAAATCTCTCTGATTTGTCAAGCAGTTTCATTTACATTCTCAAAAACGGGGGAAATGGTAAAAACTCTTTTTATATCTCTCCAATTTCCTCTCTGTTTTCTACAGTCCTCATGTCCCCAGCCACATGCCCTGCCACATAATTATGGATTCTTTTCATAAATCACAATCCTAGACACCCTATCACTAATGAACACTTTTTTCACAGCAAATGAGATTAAGGTGTGATAAATAAAAGACTAAATTAAGACTTAGCTGTAGTATCATAAGTGCACCAAATCTCAAGAATGCATATGGCCGATTTGAAAGGGGACAGAACTGATCCCATCAATTAGAAAGCCCAAATCCATTATATTTGGCAGCAAATGAAAAATGGGAGTCAAAGGCCGCCCTTTGTCATGTCTCTTGACTCCTGCCCATGACATTCTAGAAACCAAATTCTCTTGTTCAAATCCCTCCCAAATTATTTATTTTTTAAAAGTAGAAAACCAGAATTCAACCCCACATAATAGCCGACCTGCATAATAATTATAGATACAAGGATACAGCAAAAATTTTTATCAGTATGGCACAAAGAAGGGCAGTTTTCTTGATAAGATTTTACTTGCACACGATTATAAAGATAGTGCCAAACTTTCACAAAACTTATTGAGTGTCTATCATTGTGTTAAAATAGACAGAGACAACAACGTTCATAAATTAGCAAGTACTCTATAAAAATATAAGGAATTAAAAGTAATTCCACATTATTAACCCGAAAACTCTCTCAACCATACAATTAAGTTATTAACTGGTTTTGATGCTAGCCTCTCTTATGAAACCGCAATAATCATACCATTCCATCTTGAACAGCATCCAAAGTAAGGCCTTTATGCAGCAAAGCAAGACGCAATGAGAGCCAAATTTTCTTGTTTCCCTTGCCTTCCTTTTTATCATCATCAACTTGTAACACAATGCATGAAACAAGCTGCCCAACAAGAAATATGCTAGACAGTGAAGTACTACTAGAATCCTGCAAAATAAAACAAAAAGGAAAAGAAAAGAAAAGGTAACACTTAGAACACAGCCAACCACATAGTTCATAATAGTAACTCCAATATGGAACATCTAAACCTGAAGAAAGAAAAGCAAGCCAAGTGTGTGAGTATATGACAAAGAATACTTTCTATCGCTTCTCCAAGAAGCACAAATGAATGGGAGTACCTTAAATCCATTTTCTGAAAAGAGGTCCAATGCTTCCTCTCCACGAGCATATCCTCGTAATCCCCCTGGGAGACTAATTACAAGATCTTTTGGATTTACTTCCGTAATAACACCCAAAAGCTTCATTCTGGTTGAAATATTCTGAGATGCCAATAAGAAACTTAATTTGAGTATAAAATTACAACAAGAAGAGATTTGAAGATTATCTTAAGCCACAAAAATCAAGATAGTTAGATTGAGCATATCAAATAAAAAAAAAGCATGATTTGTGAATTTGATCAGGATTTCAGGCATGATAAAGTTTCAAGAATGGAAATCCATGCTACAAGAAAGAACTAGAAAATAAAGGTTAAGCAAATAAAGAATGAATATATCCCAGAATGTTTTGAGATAAGCCAGAATCTCATGATTTGCTTGGCAAATATCTGACAACCAGTCCAATTGATGCAATACAACACAATCGTCCAATAGGAGAGAGCCAAGTGGCCCTGTTGCTGGTTTATCAAAGAACATGGGATGGAGAGCCCCCTCTATATCAAGGGATTAAAGCTCCCTCCCTCCCTCCCACTCTCTCTAGAAACACCAATCAACTAGGCTCTCCATGTATAGGAGCCCCTTTTATAAGCATAACCAATTAAAATACCACTAAAATGACTTCTAACCAACCATGAACCCCGGCTAAGACTATTCTCAAATCAAAGCATATTATCATAATCATCACTACTCAACAAATTGGGGTCCACTACATGAATCATGTTCCGCTATTCCACTCTATCAAGGGCCATAACTTCAATCAAACCATAGGTCAAGTCTTTTCTTACCACCTCCACCAATGTCCTTTTAGGCCTTCCCCTTGCCCTTTAGAGCCTTCAATTTGTACCAATTCACTCCTAACAGCCGCAATTTGGTCTCCGTAGCATGACCAAGCCATCTAAGTCTACTCCCCCTTATTACCTACTGTTGCTACTCCTAAGTTCCCTCGTATGCATTCATTTCTAATTCTATCCTTCCTCATCTTTCTACTCATCCATCTCAACATCCTCATTTCAGCCACACTTGTCCTATGAACATGTTGTTCCTCAATTGCCCAACATTTTGTCCCGTAAAGCATGGCTGGTTTTATAGCTATCCTATAAAATGTCTTTTTCAATTTGAGTGGTACACCGATAATCACATATAACTCCAGAGGCACATCTTCATTTCCACCCAACTTAAATTTTACAAGCAACAGCCTTCTCAATGTCTCCACTCTCATGAATTATCGACCAACGATATCAAACTCTCCACTCACATGATGTCTACTTAATAACCACTAGAGACAACTAAGTAAAACTCAAAATTCAAATAAAAGTGAGACATAAAAGACATAAACTCCCAAAATTGGAGCTCAATGGCTTGTTATCGGGCACTTGCATATTCCCGAATGACCCTCGCAGCAAAAAGTAGGAAAACTACGATTCACTATATCAGTAAGTGGTTATACCAAGCCAGTGTTGCTTTCAACACTGTTAAATTAAAAAGCTTCAAGATTATGGTTGAAACAATAGGTCAATTTAGACCTAGGCTTAAGCCTCTTTCATATCACAAAATGAAAAAGTCATGTCTCAAAGCCAAGGTTGATTATATATAAAGTTTTATAGCTGAATATAAAGAATCATGGAAAACCTATAGTTGTGCACTCATGGCCGATGGATGGACCGATAAATCCGATCATACTCTAACAAACTTTCAAGTGAATTGTCCAACTGGGACAATGCTCTTCAATTCTACACATGCATCGGGTCATCATCATATGGTAGATTATTTGTTTAAATTATTAGATAGTGTAGTTGAAGAAGTATGAGAGGAATACGTTGTCCAGGTAATCGTGAACAACACAGCCTCATATATAGCCATTGGTCTTCCTCTTATGGAGAAGAGGCATTATTTAATTTAGACCCCTTGTATAGCACATTGTGTTGATCTTATGCTAAAAGACAAAGGAATGTTATACTTAAAAGTGATTGCAAATGCTAGAAGAACACGGTCTTTATGTACAAACATACCATTCTTCTCCATCAAATGAGAAAACGGATTGTGTGTAACTTACTACATCCAATTGTCACCCATTTCTCCGCAACCTTCTTGACACTACAAAGATTGCATTCAAAAAAATCCAAACTTAGAAGCTTTGGCCAATTGGACTAATAGGCTTTGGCCGATTGGACTAATAGGCTTTGGTCAAAGAAGGCTAAAAGAAAAGCTAGTCCAACACACCATCCTTTCGCAATCTTTTTGGACATGAGTGATAAAGGCACTAAAAGCGTTTGAACCCTTACTCACTATATTGCGATTGGTGGACGAATATGAGAAGTCACCAATAGGTTACACATATAATGCAATGGAGAAGGCAAGAAATATAATCATGGACCACTTTAACTATAGAGAGTGTTATTACAAGCCCATTTTAGATATTATATATAGAACATGGAACAGCCAAATATCATCTCTATTGTATTTGGCTACCTACATCCTTAATCTAGCCGCGTGCTTTTAGGCTAAATGTTCTCATGTCAATAACACATGCTTTTAGGCCCCATTAAAGGGAAACCTATTATTTGGCCCCTAAATATGCAAATATGCATCTTTTTCACTATTATTTGATTCTTAAATATGCAAATATGTGTATTTTAGCATCTCTTGAAGTTACACTGAAAATGTCCACCATTTTCTTCATGTTTCCCCGCGTTCCCAGGAATCAGCAATATTATCGATGATAACAATATTGTTTCCATATCCCCGGTCAACGAAACTTATAGCAATACCAATACTTTGAAAATTGCCTAAAATGAAACAATAAATCAACCACAGCCCACTTATAATCCAAAAACAGTTCCAAACTCTTATCATGAGCCCACTCCAATTTAATCCATGCAAGCATAGCCTATTGTCCTCATCAGATTTGACATATGGTGGCATACCAAGGTCACCCGGATAGCAGGTCACTCCAATGCATGATATAGGAACAGGCACGCGCTATGCTACTTTCCCGTAATGTAGAGTACACTAGGGATAGGGTCATGTGGGTTCCTTCAGTAATCGGTACATAACTATTGTTCTGCATACAATTGATATTGTAATTTATACATGAAATTATCAATATTAATACCATAGGTCCCTCATGTATAATATTGCAGTAGTACAGAAACACACTTTCAGATCGGTAAAAATAGCATCGAGATCTAGAATAACCCAAAATCCAGATTGCTGGATATGGATCAGAAAACATAGGGGGGTTAGGTAACATTGGTCCCTACCATTAGACTGCCCTTAACTAAGCCCAAAACAGACCATCCGAACACCCCAAGTCTATCATTGCCTAAGCGTGTCCACTTCCAGCCTCAAAACCAGTGAGAACTTTTATGGTTTTACCCAAAACCCTACACCCAGCCACTGTTGCCTAAATACTCAGTCCAGCCCATTAACCAGTTCATTGTTAACATGTCAATCAACCCCATCTCTGACCTAATCCCCTAGCAGCCCATAAAATACTACAGAATCTGTCCTTTTCAGAACCCAACCATTATAAACTGATCAGAAACTGACATACAAACTGTCCTTAACCATCCATAAACAGTCCCTTAGGCCGTACCTGCAACCTGCCTACAAATCCTTCCCGATAGGTCCCCAATTTAAGCCTAACACAACCTTCAACCCAGCCCCAATTACCCAGATAATTGCTTCTCAGCCTGTTCCAAAATAGACCTGGAAACTTTCTGATGCAAACAAGATTCGAACAGAAACCAATTTGCAGCAATAGGAAATTATATACCAGAGTTCAACAGGGGGGAAGAAAACTGCTACCATATAAAATCATCCCCTGTGACTTGATTTCATTCAAAAGTTCATAGCAAGAAGTGTCCATCTGTATGGCTAAGAACCATATTTATAGACATTCCATGCACAAGTGTCCTTCTTAAACTCAATGACCTTTTCTAATTACATATAAATCTGGACTTTCTAAAAATATAAATGAGCAAATAAAGTAAGACTTCTAATACCATATAACCACTGGAAATATCATGCATGAGAATGGTTGGATATAGAGCCGTAAAAACCATCCAGGTCAACAGACGCAACAACAGCAAAGCAGCCAAAACACAACTGCTACCGAGAACGGACATCAATGAGCTGCCAAAGAAGGCCCAAACCAGCCGACCCCCTCAACACCAGAGGGCCCAACACCGGACACTACACACCTAGCCGCATCAGCCTAGTTCACCTAATCATCACAACTGGGATTCCCAATAGCACTTTATGAAGTTTAATCCGTTCCAAAGACAAGTTCTCAATTTGCTCCACCACTGCTGCTACAGATCTGGCTTTCCCCTCGAAAATCCTTTTACTACACTCCTGTGAGGCTTTCACTCTTAGGCTCAGATGACCATTGATTTTTGCCAGATTTGACATCAGACAATCCAAATCCCCAATAAAGGCAATCTGGACAACCCTTGATATGGACCTCATATGCAATCTGATCAGCTGGATAATCCAAATATTCAGCCTGGATTGGATTTTTAAAGCAACCCCTTGGATTGGTCTGATCATCAATTGACCATATTGCAAGGTCTGCCTGGGACCCATTCACTTGATGTGTGGCCAGGATGCATCATGCATCCTTGTCCCCTGCTGTCACCCACTTCCAACTCATAAAAATGGATCATTACTTGTCACAAAAACTGTCCCAAATCATCCCATGTCCAACCTAAACCTACAGCCCATACCCTATCCTTAAACTTTCCGTATAATTTTTCTTGTTGTGATGTCTTCAAAAGGAGGATATCCCCACGTTTTGTAATATTACTCTCCCATGCATAATAAAGACATAATCGTCCTTATCCATCTTCAAATTTCTATCCAGGTTATCCTGAGTTCCTGACTATTACAGTTGTCCATTCTATCACTCCAATCCCTATCTTCCTATGATGTCAACAGCAACCCATATCAATATCCCTCTCCTCACTACAAAATACTGCCACTGGTTCTCCAAAAACAACTAGTAATACTAATATGAAAGCATGTGAGTGGAATGAAAGAAGAGAAAACAGAGATGTTGCAGATCATGAAACAGATCCTTGAACAAGCGAAAGAATGCAATAACAAGTTACAAAATATTATTGTTTGCCAGCATTGAGAGAAAGCTCAGGTGGAATTCCAATGTGCAAAAATGAAGTTCCTGAAGTAAGCAACAAGCTCCATGGGGATGAGCACAAGAACCATTGGATTGTCTACTAAATCTATTTGTGGACCAATTTAGAAAATCACAGATGGATCAACGACGGGCAGATTGGCAGAAAATTCAGACGATGAAGTAGTAGAAGAACCAGACAGCAGGGTGAAAGAAAAGACAGGTGGAAGTTCGACAATAATATGGACAAGTTCTAAGATCACTAAAGTTGAGATGGACGCACTAGCACCATTCTAGTGACAATCTGAGCACATAAAACTAAAAGACTCATGATGAGAAGAACGATGTGGTTAATTCATGAAGCTGATAGTGAGAAAGGGAAGAAGCCACAATGTATGATACAGCCTTCTAAACCAGCATTTCCACAGCTAAAGAAGAGCCAGCGCCCATAATGTGGAGAACATGGAAAAAGCAAAAGAAACAGTGACATGATCTACAACACCATCCCATGAGAAAGGTGACGATCCAAAGCGAAGTCCACCATCGACTACCTCTGAAGTTGAAAAAGAAATGTTACAAATGTGAATCACAGTGATGGAACATTGTTGACTCTAAACTAGAGGATGATTTTTTTCCCAGGCCAATGGGAAATCGTGCAGGACGGTTTGATAATCTAGTGGGAGACCAACAAGTGGTTCCATTGCTGGTTGATTGTAGATCAAGCAATCAGATTGTATATCAAGCCAAATGATGCCCATCCACTGCTCTTGATTATAAATTTTTAAAAAAAAAAAAAAAAATGACAAATCCAAACTTTCAAATTCCGGATTTGGACCATCAATCCACTGAATTTGAGCATTTGGACAATATCAGAACTACTGATTGATCTAATGGAAGAGACCATGACCATATTAGCGGCCCTAACTGGTGAATTGGACCATATCAACAGTTACACTGCAATCATAGATATGAATATCGGTATCGTATTGGCCAATACAGCCATATCACATCCACATCAACATCAGACGATACGCAGTACATGACCGTATCAGTCTAATACAATAATAATAATAATAATAATAATAATATGACCCATATCAGCCAATACGGGGTGTATCGGCACCGATACGGAGCCGATACAGCCGATGTGGGCTGATATGCCCATAAAAGCCTAATTTTGAATTTATTTTTTCAAAATTGCATTCACATCTCCTCTTCTTTTTCATTTAAACCATGGAAGAAGCTTAAAAACTCATTTTAGTCTAAAATAGACCTATTTGGGATCAAAACAAATGATTTGAAAGGGATTTAACAAATCAAAGCGAAATAAACCATTATGGGAAAAATCAGAAAGAAAGATAAACCTTCAAATTTTTTTCTTCTTTTTGTTCTATTTCAATGTAATGGACCCTAGTTCACCAAATCATGCTTGATTTGTGTTCAATTAGGGCTCATTTAATTGACATTCAACAAGTTGAACCAACAGACAACATTCTCATCAAAGAATGGTTTGATAGACCATTATATGCATGTCCAAAATATAATAAAAAAAATGATTGATTCTTGATTATCTTATTATTCTCTTTTTTCTTCATATTTTCCTTAGTTCTTTGGCTTAAAAAAATGACCAGCACAGACCATTACAGCCCTGATACCTATACGCAACAAAGCCTTATCATATCATTTTTCTGCCAGTCCGATATGCCGAACGATACCAACGTTCAGAAACATGATTGCAATGTTGATCCACGAGTCCATAAAGCAATCAAATTATAAAGTTATCCTATTTCCAGTTGTTATCCTATTACAAGCTTATCACTTAGTTGGATTTTTAATCCTTCTAGCATGCAGTCCTATCTAGTAGTATAGAGCTGGATAAGATTTGGCTTTCCATAGGATTCTATCTAATCCCAACTAGAATCGCTTTCTAAAAGAAAGGCCGATCTACTTCATGTGAATGGAGTACCTTGATTATTTCATTGAAAAATCAAGCAAAGTTATTTGTTTTAAGCAATCATTGCTTTCATCTCCAGCATGTGTTGCTATGGCATTATTTGCTGCAGTTTATTAAGCATGCATGGGAGGAAAAGGATTCATGTAGCCGACCCCAATTAGCTGGTATAAGGCTTAGATGATGAGGAGGAGGAGCTTTTGTCCACTCTTTCTACTTGAAAAATGGCTAGATGACTACTGAAATAAACTTCCAAAGTCCATAGTTTGGTGCTTATTACGACCATGTTGACGTGGCAATGTTGAAGGCTTCTAGCTTCCATATTGTTCAAATTCATCCAAATTGATGTATAAGGTGCATAAGGCTCTGTTCTGACATAAACCGTAGTTCATTTATGTTCATATAAGTTATGTGCTGTGGGGGGGTTTTCTCCAGGTCCGGAGTTGTACATGTGGGAGCCACGTGCTAGCGATCCAAGTGTGTGATAGGCCCCACCGTGGATTGCCAACACCCCAAAAGCTGCCCCTAAAGTTACATGAAGCATGGTGCAAGGACATGTATAGCATATTCAGGCCCAGAGATTGTTCAAGATAGACCCATTATTTCATGATCCAGGATTTTTATCTAAATGGATCCCCACCATGCATGACCAATGATCCAAGAAACACCATGATGGGAACATCATACACCTTTCACTGGTAGGCTGCAAATAGATGGTTAAGAAAAGAACATAACAATGGCCCACGTTCAATATAGAAAATGCCAGGGACTATACACTTAGGTTCTTCGTCTGTGGGTTTGAAACATGGCCCACACACCCCATGCTGAGGCCCATCTGCTCAACACTCTGTGTCGTTGGACAGTGGGACCCATGACACGTGGCAGCTCAAAACGGTAAACGAGCATCTGCTTTTTGCTATCGTACCTTGAAGGTGATACGATTGGCGAACCTAGGCAGCTTTCCAGTGATGCCATCACCGAAGAGGGAGCCCAAATCATCTTCCAAGGCGAATGTCTTCCCCGACCGTTTCTTCTTCTTGGCGGCCCTCTCTTCTGCTTCAAATTCCGCATTGACTTCCGCTCGGACTTCATCCTCCTCCCATCGACTGAGAACGCTTCTGCCTCCTGAAAATACAGCCAAAATTCAAATTTAAAAAAAAAAAAAAAAAATGACATAGAAAAAATTCGATTCCTCTGAAAATAAATGAGATGAGAAGAAGGACCTCGAGGGAAATCTGGTTCGTCGTCTTCTATCGGGATAGAGAGAGATTCGGGTTTCGGATCCTTTTCGGGTTTGTTTCTCCTCTTTGAGGATTTCATTCCGGTTTTTTTAGGTTTGAAACCGTCTTTGGTATTTGCCCTTGGAGATTTCTTCTTCTTGGAAGTGGCTGCCATTTGGTTGTGTTTCTGGGCGTTTGGGAGCCCTAGAAATGAGCAGTTTTTGAGATTGTGATGGATTCTGATTTTCTTCGCTGCTGCGACGAGCGGCTGGAGAGCGTTCAGGAGGGTTTTAGAAGCGAGGGTTTTAGGTTTGACGATGGGCGATTGAAGAGGGGGCGCGCGAGAATAGAGTCGGATTCGGTAATTACCCTCGAGTACCAGTCGGTTTTGTGGGCCCCACCTTGATGTATGCATTTTATCCATGCCGTTCATCGATTTTTTCAGATCAATTTAAATCATTAAATAAAAATAAGATAGATCCAATTCTCCGGTTGACCACACCATAATAAAAGTGATGATTGAACGCCCACCGTTAAAAACTTATAAGGGACCATAGAACTTCTGAATCAAGCCGATATTTGTATTTTCCTCGTGTCCATTGCGCCGATTGGATACTACCCCACCAGAACCCAGCAACAGACAGACGGACGGTAATGCCAGGGGCTCTACGGGTCCACTGCAATTTATTTGTTTGATCTATGCAATTCATTTATTTTGATAGATTATCTTAGAGCATCAGCCCAGAAAAGTAGGCACATCCAACACTCCAAGTAGATCATACACATGAAGCAGCAGTAAGTATATCACACCACATAAAGCAGTGGCTCCCAATAAGTTCTCAATGGTTGGTAGGATTTAAATCCCCACTGCTTGATGAGGTGTAATCCACTTGAGACTTACATCTAACTAATTTTTGGGCTTATGCTCTAAAACGGTGCATCAAAATAGATATATGGTGTAGATTAAAAAGTATATGAATTACGAACCATCCGTCTCTCCACTGAGGGTAGTACTCAATCGGAACCCATGTCTACGTGACTCAATCAATAGGTTGGATTGAGAATAAAATTTATAGTGAGCCTCCGAAGGTTTTTAACAGTGAGTGTTCAATCATTACTGTTTCTTGTGACGTGGTTCACTTGAGATTTGGATCTAATTTATTTTTTGGATCATCCCCTAAAATGAGCTAGAAAAATGTATGGACGGTATGATAAAACACATGGATCACGGTGGGTCCCACAGCACCGACGGGTACGAAGACCTGGGAATTTGAGGGGCCACCACCGAATCCAACTAAGCAAGGGTTTTCAATTCTGATGTGGACGGCCCGCAGTTCGGTAATCTTTACCGTGGTCCGTTGTGTCCCGCCGTGGATGGACCATGTCCATAGATCTCCCTGATTAGAAGATCAAAGCTACGGGTATGGTAATTTTTTCAGTTCTGTTTGGACCGTTGATGGATTATTCTTGATTATCTACTTGTCAGCAACAAACCAATTTGTTGACATTGTCTCCATAGATGAGATTATCTGGGCTCGGTCTATCCAGGACCCTACATACAACAACAGTATAGATTATTAAACAATGGCCCACAAGAAGCTTCTTCTGCAATTAAACCGTCGGCCTGCAGAGTTTTTCAAGCATCTATATCGATGCATTATTAGCTTACAGGGGAAGGTTGCCTAAGGCCTTACTTGAATTTGGACAGAGTTGTGTTGGGACTAGCAATTGATGGCATGTTATCAAAGCCAGGTCTTCAACATGTTGTTGCTTGTTAACTGTTTTTCTCAGATCATCAGGCCACTTAGAACACACACGCATATATATGCTGGATGACCGTCATGGCTTTGGAAGTAATTGGGTATATTGGAAGACTTTTCAAGGTGTCTGCATGCATTTATGTCGAGAGGTTTGAAAGGATTTGGATTTTGATGTAATCTGAATCTCCTAAAGTGTGATTTCAAATGCAATGTCAAGCATTGGCTGTTCTCCCTCCTCCCGGCCACTCAACCTCCTTCAATACCTCCTTTTCCCCTGTCCCTTTGTCTTTTCTTTCCCTTCACCTCAGTCATTGGTGTTGGTCAGCATAGATACATTACTATCATGGATACACCAAAAGTACTATCATGGATAGACCAGGAGAAGGTCAAATGGATGTAGAAGTAATCTATCATATTTGGGTGTTGCCTTTTGTAGGGTATGATTTAACTGGGCTCTAAGGTGTGTCTTGCTCAAATAAATTCATTCTGAATGGAGAGAAATTATCATTTAAAGTGTAAACTATAAATCAATTATAATATTTGATTCTGATATTGCAAAACAAGCTTTCTTCATATTTAATATTTATTAATTTAAAAAATAAAAAACTTACCATTTTTAGTAATTTTTAATTTTGAGGTATTGAAGTTTTCTTAAGAAGTACCCGTAATCATGCTAGGAATCATTCAACATGATTAATTTATTTTCGATAACATTTACTGTTCCAGATAAATTATAGTCCAGTTGAATTAGGACTTTATGGTTTTGCATTTTTGGTCATGAGTATTGTAATTAAGAAGCTTGAGGATTATTGAATAATTAAAATTTAAATTTCTCTTTTTTCCTTGTAAATCCAATAATATTCTTGGGGATTCAATATTTCGTCTACTTGATCTTCCTCCTCACACCCCTCCCAACATCAATCATTAACCAATTCCATTGCTGTCAAGGGCTATGGTTGTCAACAAGTAAAGCTAGGTTGGCCTAGGTGCTTCTCTGTTTGTTTTTTTCCAGCTGCCCATGGTGCCACAGGATACAAATATTATGATTGTCGGATGACTATCATCATCATGTGATTGTCATAAAAACTTTGGTCGACTCTCGAAATGGCGTGAGCGATTAATTTGTATCCACTGGCCATGCCTTGCAGGGAATGATGGATGGCCAGTACTGGATATGTGGCAGTTGGGCAATGGATTTGACCATCCATCCAGGGGACCCTGCATTTAGGCGGCTCATGGTTGAGAAATACACTTGCCGAACTATTTTAAGTGTCCATCACTGATCCAAATCATTCATTACACCCAGACCATCATCGACTAACTCCAGTCATCCATGCCCCTCTCAGACTTCCCTGATGTGCGACCCACCTGCTTCCTTGATCTTTCTTGTTTTTCGAGCTCATGTCCGGACCGAATATTGCAAAATCAACGTGCAACTTTGATTTTCCCTCCACCTTCCAGTGGACAACACCTATCTTTTGTATAATCCGCAATAAAATCATGCCTCCAACATCAATTATAGGACTCGCTTGGCATCTCTGCTCAAATCTAATAAGAGCTTTTAAAATAAAAGCTATTGTAAAATTCTAATAAGCTATTTTTATTCTAACACTCTTTTAAAATAAGGTCGTTTGGTAAACTAAAGTCAAAAACTAAAACTCTTTATATGAAATAAGTATGTTTGGTAAAGCATTGAAATAATTGCTTTTTATAGGGGTAAGTGACTTCATTTTTAAAAACTACAACAACTCCGTCACATCGATGTCTACTACCCACCACATGGAATCTACATTTAATGTGTCCATTGTGTGGGCCCCACCTTGGAAGTAGGTTGTCCATCATGTGAGGCCCACTTTTGATGTCCACCATCCATCATATGGGCCACACCTTCTACGTGATCATCCATCTTGTTGGGCCACACCTTCTACGTGATCATCCATCTTGTTGGGCCACTTTGGATATGGCTCGTCTAACATGCGACACATTGGATGTGGACCGTCGATTAGGTAGGGCCCAGTTATGTGGATTGTCCATCACGAAGGGCCACACTTCAATGTGGGCCATCCATCGTGTGTGGCCCACTTCATCCATTATGTGTGCTACCTTGATGTGGAGCATTCATTATGTGCCCTCCCTTCAATACGGATCGTTCATTGTGTAGGCCTACCTTTGATGTCTACCGTCCATCATGTGGACAACCTTTAACGCTCACCATCCATTATGTAGGTCTCACCTTTGATGCGGACCATCCATCAAGTGCGGCCCACTTAACGCGGATGGTCCGTCATTTTAGATGACTATTTTATGTGGGTCATCCACCATGTGGGGCCTACCTTTGATGTGAATCGCGCATTGTGGGCCTGCCTTGATGTAAACCGTGCATTGTGGGGCCACCTTGATGTGGACCATTCATCATGTAGTGGGGCACCTTCAATATGGGTCATTCATCATGCGAGCCTGCCTTTGATGTCCACCATCCATCATGTGGGTCCCACATTTGCTATGGATCACGTGGGACCACATTTTGATGTTGGTAATCTGTCGAGTGGAATCCACCTTTGATGTTCACTGTCCATCTTGTGGGTCCAACCTTTGTTGCGGACCGTCCATCATGTGGGACCCATCCCTAAATATGAGTCATTCATCATGTGGGCCCACTTTTGATGTCAACCTTCTATCATGTGGTCCCACCTTAAATGTCCACCATCCATCACATGGGTCCGACCTTTAATGTGGGTCATCCATCATCTGGGGCCATATTTTGATGTGGAGCATCCATCATATGGGCCTACCTTTAATGTGACCATGCATTACATGAACCCACCTTTGTGCGGACCATTTATCATGTGGAGCCCCACCTTCAATAGGGTTGCTAATCATGTAGGTCCACCTCAAAGAGATTGTGAAGAGAAGAGAGTAGGACGAAATGAAAATTACTTAAAAAGTTGAAGGACTAACTTATCAGAAAATTAACAAACAATATGTATACCACCAATTCCAATCATTTAAATATCTTCGTCATGTCGCTCCTAACCTTTCAGCACTTCCTCTCATCACCAGCCAATCGGAGAAGCCCCACAACAACGTTTTCTAATTGTATATCGTTATTTTATAACCACTGACTATTTGCATCAAAACATTTTGTCCTGTGGGACATATTAAAACCTTTCATAATCGGCCCTTCATCAAATGATACACCAGACAAAGATCCGCCATGATCACCCTTGTCATCTCCATCGTAAAAATCACCGCATAATCTTTACGCAAACATTGTTTCGAGGCCTAAAATTACCAGGTGGGACCCACACGATCATCATGTAATCTCCATAATCGATATGGAAGTCGAGGCGACGTGAGAAACTTGGAATTCAGAAGCAGCCGATGAGTTAATGTCACTCGACGCTAAGACCCCTGGTACATTTACAATGCCAAAGATTCCACCCGATGGAATAATCAAAGTTGAGCAGCGTAGACAATGAGAGAGACCAAGAGAGATAGAGAGAGAAGTCGACAGATAGGAGGGATTGAAGCTTAAGTGGAGTGCACACCCAACTCACGAACTCGCCACGGCCCTTAAATGAGAATATTGGAATGAAAGACATAGTATAAGAAAATAAGCAGAAAAATGTATATGAAGAACGAGATAGAGAGAAAACGAGAAGAAAGTTAGTCATTCGATGCCCGAGCGAAGCGCAATCTGTTGTCTAGTTACATCACAGTCTTCTACAAAGTTAAGACCACCGGGACAATCTCGTGGGTGAGTCATTTTTCCCATTTGATATGTTCAAACACAAGTTCAATACTCACGCTCACTTATTTCACAATTGCACCACATGTACCATTACACCATGCTTTTGTCTCGCGTGACTCACTAAGTTAACTCATTGAATCAGAACCTTTAAATCTCATCAATTAAGTTAGGATCTTATGACCATGTTAATATTAATTAGTAATCATGCATTATAATCTCCAAACAATTCAACGTCTAACTAGGATCTTAACTGAATCACACGTATTTGGTCAATGGTTTAATTGAGTTGAGTCAAATAAAAATTGGGTGATTCAAATTGTTCTTGTCAAAATCAGTGTAACATTATATTAGTTTTCATATTATCAAGTATGTGATCTTCTCGATTGAAAACCCTATGTTAATGTTGTAGCATAAAGTAATTGATTCAAATGTAGATTGATTTCATTAAGTATTTGAGGTAGATTGACTTTATTAAATTATCAATTATTGTAATTGTATGTAGATTAATTCCATTGATTATTTATTTATTTTGTTGATTTAAGTTATTTGCTTATGGTTGTGTGATGTAGAATGCATTTATTTGATTGTCGATATGTATAATGAGTTCATTTCATTATTGTTACGTGTTTTTGAATGCACTTAAGTTACTAGTGCTATGCTCTATAAAGGATCATCGTGCTATTGCGTTACGGGTGCTTTGTCCGAAATCATTATTGAAAAGGTGTTTATTTTGTGCCGCGCATGTGAATTTTAATAATTTGTGAACGTTTGATCTATGGCCCGTGTTTTAGGATGAATACAATATTTAAATATCCGATCCTTGACCCGTGTTCCAGGATGTATGTTGTAATTTTTTTTATATGATTAAGTGAATCTACACGTGGATGCTCTGCCTGGATTTCCTAAAACGTTGGATATACAGTACCCAATCCTGGGAATCCTGGGAGATGCAAAATGGTCATAATGCTCCTCATTAGGTTAATCTCTATATTGGGTGCATGGGTGTTCTGCACTAGCAAAGTCCAAAAATGATAAATTATTTTATTTTGTTATTCCAAGTTGATATTGTGGATATGTTGATGCCAATTTATTACTCTTTTATATTCAAGATTATAGATGTTGAAATATAGTTTAGAAGCACATGTTAATAGGTCATGATTCCTGATAGGTATGAGGCTTTTCGGGATCAAGAGACTATCATATGAAAACAACATATCGAATTATTAAAATTCATTTAAAAACCATTTGAAAACATATATATGATGGTACTAACCAACAATTATAAGCTCGATGGAGCATTAGAGAAGCGAGATATAGTCACTTCAACAAGAAATATATTGGGCTTCAATTAAATCTTAACATAAAGGTATAGTAAGACTAGTGTGTCAACCACTAATGGAGCATCGAAAGCCCTACCTGCATCACTAACCCTAAAGTCCCTCTGTAATCTTACGTCCTAGGAAAGATCAAAGATAGTGCGTGATCAAGTCTCTCCAATCCAAACATGACCGACACCCTTTATCAGAAGACTTGATACCATCTATTTAATACAAAATTTCAATTAGGCATATAACTTAACTCCAATGGATAAATGAATAAGCATGCTCCCTTGTGTGAAGGGTAATGACAACTCAATGTTTGGCAATGGAGATTAGCACATTTCAATTCATCATCAATTTATATAGCACTGGATGATATAATTAAATCACGAATTACCCATATCCATCAAGATGGTCATGGAAAATTCTAGATACTCAAGAATATGGAACATCATTTCTCTACTGACTCATCTAGACTGTTATGCTCATTTTGTTCTCTTCCTAAGGCATAAGTGTAACATCCCGAAAATCGGGGGTCGGGTAGAAACCCAACTCCCGAGTTTCAGAACGTCACTTATGCAACATAAATAATGATAAATGTATGTTGTCTGTAGAATGACATTAAATAAGATTGAGACTAAGCCAAAACAGCATATCATACTCCAGAGACAGTTAAATTAGCAAGCGAAAGACTATGATAGATACATAAAATATATAATTAATTATAAGTCTACAGAGTGTGAACATGTTACCAGATTAATTAAATACATGTATACTCTAAAAATGGAAAGAATAATATACATGAGTGCTAAAAAAAAAAATGACAAGTGTCAAGGCGTCTAATCAACCTCCCTGTAATTCTGTCGATCAGAACACGCATAAAGGAGGGATCCTCCTCATCATCATCAAGTCCGACTCCGCTTCACAAGCAGCGCCATCATCTAAAACTAAAATGGGGACTGGTGGGTGTTCGGAACACCATCCCGTAACGTGGGAGTGAGTAATTAACTCAGTGGAATCATATAACAAAGATTAGCATGTTATCAAATCAATCACGCGATAATAGTA
This sequence comes from Magnolia kwangsiensis, assembly GCA_037074715.1. Classification (NCBI taxonomy): domain Eukaryota; kingdom Viridiplantae; phylum Streptophyta; class Magnoliopsida; order Magnoliales; family Magnoliaceae; genus Magnolia; species Magnolia kwangsiensis. Next base: position 12,477,704 of record CM073571.1, read on the forward strand.
AAGCAAACAATCAACATTCCTAGATACTGTTATTAATGCAAGCATGAGATGACATGATGGATGCCCTCACCGACATTCTCCCTCATACGGCACCATCTTACCCTCGCGGCATGCTTTCTTCCCATAGTGCTCCACATATTCCAGGCACATGCAATGCGATGTGGATATGATTACCGAGTTATTATTAATCCTTTCATACAGCAGTATTGGAAAACTAGGGTACCTTCCTTATATCAATCCCAACACAGATCCTGTCTAGGGTCGTCACTCCTAGTAATCTCATACGATGTTTTATTTGTACGTCGCTACAAGGGCTGTCAGGGCTGTTGCTCGCACTCGTTGCACCGCTCCCCCATCACCTTATCAATACAGGCCTAATGTACTCTTGTCGCTACGGAAGGGTCATCGCCTCCCACAGACTCAGAATACGCTCGATGTCACTACAAAGGGCTCGTCACCTGATCAGTGTAGGCCGACAGTAAGAATATAGTGTCTCATACCACCATAATCTGCTCACGAGTCTGGATTGCTCATTGGTCACTACGAGGAGGTTTGTGGCCCCAGCGTAGGCCGACAACTCGACCACGGTGTCTCATACTACCATGTCCGGCTCATGAGTCTTTATGGATCAAAGTACCATGGTTGACAGGGTTTTCAATGGTAAATTCAGTACCCTAGGTTCAAGCAGTTATGACTCATACATGGTGAACATACAATGACCAGTCGGGTTACTTGACGGGCTCGATTAGTATGAGCGCATCTCAAGTCGAACGACATGAAGTGCATGAAACACTTCGTGTGGCCTAACCACTGCCGCCAACTCAAAACACGACTCGCGTTCATCGACGCGTCCTTCGTGGCAAATAGAAACCAACCACAAATTCTAAACTGTTACTGACTGCCTAGACTAGATTATAGCCCCAAGCACATGTAATGTGAAACAGTAATAAGATGAGAGAGGCAGAATTGAAATACAAGAAATTTCAGCATGTTGTAACATACATCATAAGCAGTTAACCAAACACAAGTATTTCACACATAAGGTAACCAATTCAAATACAACAAGTATAGAGGAAATCATGTACATCATTAAATTGGTTGAGAATCCATTCTCAGCGCTAATCTACAACACTTACTAATACAGATATTTATACAAACACTTAGTCCACACAATTCCAACGTACTTGACGTATGTTGATTTCAACATAAAATATGACAGATCCTTATATCAAGGAGTTATCTAGTACACATAATCATGTTCTTACATTCAAAACATATGGCAGGCATAAATCATATTGATTTAGGCATTTCAACAAACATTTAGTCTACACACATTAGTCTACATAGCATATGTCGGCCAATATGTGCATTAGGGCGAATCTTTTCGCCAAACAGATCATGCATGCATTCCTAATATCCTAACACGACAAATAACCATGGCAAACATTTTAGCAAAATGTGGATGTAAACAGTATTTTCTATAAATAACTAAAATGCCCTAAATCTCATATTTTCCATACGTTTACGAAACGGAAAACGGACAGCATGTTCTACATATCAAACGCCGTTATCGTCGATAATTCACTATTAAACGATATTGAAAGCTTTGAAATCAGTCAATCAAAGCGTCTAAAATTCTCACCCTTCGCCTTAGACGTGTATCGGTTCGAATAGAATGTATATGCTTCGTCAATGGCATAAATGCGACCTAATGCACAAGTAAATAAGCTACTTTACCATTTGAATCGAAGGAATCCCTAAAACAGCAAGTACTTAGGATTTTTCTTACCTAAAAGTGCGTTGGAAATCACCGGGAAAGTGATTTGAACGCGTTGCTTTGGTACGTGCAAAGGATGGAGCAAACGGCATGAAGTTCTCTCACAAAGTCTCTCACAATCTCTCACTTTTTCTCTCTCTCAATCTAGGGTTTCAAGCAAATTTGGATGGGAGAGATATGAGAGGGTTTAAAGCCCTTATATAGGCTAAAAACTAACTTAAATAGACTTGGGAACAAGGTATACTTGGGTTATAGCTAAATCGGGACTTTTCCGAACCAAAAGAGCATTTTGGAAGGTCCCCTGGCCGAACGGGGTCGGACTTAAGCTCATGCGTATCGGATCCTATTCACCCGAAGTTTTCAGACCGGTAGAGTTCCCAGATCGCACGTGGCGGTCCAGTTTCAGTTCAGCGGTCATCGTACCTAAATCAGGTCTATAAGTCTCATGATATGAAAGAGAAATTTTTTCTGATCCGAGGGTGAAATTTGGCTGAATTCTTACGGTCAGAACGCTTAATAATAACGCGCAAAGACACGTGCCGAATTTTGAATTAAATTTCCAAATCTTTACTCTTTCTCACTCTCTTTACTCCAGGCTCAATGAAATAGCTTCAGAACATCGGTTGGGCTTGATTTTCGAAACGATTGTCAAGTCCAGCTAAGCGATCATAACGATATAAGATTATCGCTATCGGACTTCTTAAGCGCGGTCTAAATCAAATACGAAGTTTCAAAGGGTTCCTGAGAACAAACCGGTTTAGAGTTTGATCCAGGATTTGATAGCGTCATTGGTTCTACAAGTTTTGAGTCTTGCAGATCGTATTTAAAGTGGTTGGCGCTAATTTCGCAGGAAATCTAGTGTAGCGCTGACTAATTCATGTTAAATTCTAAAGAATTAGGTTCTAAGTAATTTCTTTGGCTTTGGAATTGGGTTCTGAGAGGTTATCGAGGCATCATGGTTGGCCCATTGCCTAAGGACGTCTAACCCCAGGTTAGCAAAAAATCCAGGGTGTTACAATAAGAAAGATTTATAAATAAATTCATGAAACACATTAAATGTCCCAAGGTTCCAATCAACAAAGTCAACTTGGCTTGGAAAGGGCACACATAACACCAACACCTAGCCCTGGACTTGGCTTCTTTTTGCATGGACTAAAGTGCATTGTGTGTATACTTTATGTGCATTGGTCATACGAATGCATTATAAGCACTTTCTACGCACAGTCCCTATTTCCTGCGGCAACAATCCTTAAAAAAAAATGGGACGAAAGACTGCAGTAGCACAAAAGAATGTTTTTCACCAAAACTACAATAGTTACTTTGAAATATATCAATAATTCTCTACTTATTTCAAATAGTTATGGAGAAAAATGAATACGAAAATAACATTTGATGCCTAAAACTTAGCCCCTCCACCCCCATTTGTTAACATGTAGCGGTGTTGAAGAATTTGAGTTAGTCACAAGAAGTGGAAATGTGGCCCTTGAGTTTTATATGAATATTACATATTGAACAAACAAAATGGAATTTTTTATGAGATGTGTAATACCCCGGATTTTTGCCAACCTGGAGTTAGACGTCCTTAGGCAATGGGTCAACCATAACACTTTCAGAGCTCAATCCTGAAGCCAAAGAAATCGCTTTTCAACCCATTTCCTTCAAAACTCACCTTTCACTACCTTATTCTTCAAATTTCTCCAAGTACTTTCATATTAAACACGACTCCTCAAGTTTAAATAGTAAAGAACATCAACCCTAGAGTATTAATGATGAAGAACAATACCGAAGCTAAAAATTACCGTGAATAGTAAATAAATGAGTAAAATGGGTTTCGACCCTTAACCTTTTGGAATCTAATAAGATAGATAGGTTAGTTGGATAGATTAGCGTCTCCTACCCCAAAATCATATGCTATATGCCGCAGAAATTCATTTCGGTTTGCAAACTGGCCCCGAAATACCTCGAATGGAGTCGTGCGCCCACCCACGCTAATCTATAATGATCCAACGTGGGCCCCACATATTTTTGGGACCTAGGGGGCAGGGGGAACCCAACCCATATGGCCGGCCTCGGCGGAGATGATTTTCATCGGTGATGGCATCGCCAATTCCGCGATGCATCGTCGGTCAAATTCCTCAGTTGGGTCCAGGCTTCGGGCTGGAGGTGTTTGGGGGCTAGGGTAGCCCCCTAGTATGTGGGTCGTTCGTTAAAAACACCGCAATCAAGTACTTCCTTCACAAAAATTCCCTCCAAGCTCTCCTTTCTCACCAAAATGCCTGATTTTTGACAAAAACCATCCCTCCAAACTCTTCCTTCTTCTGTTTCCAAATACCCTCACTCCACCCTCCAAATCTCATCTCAAACAAAAACCAATAAAGGCTACTTCCTTTAGAAATCCAACGAAAATCAACTAGCGATGCACTAGATGGCTTATGAAATTCTCACCAATCACTTTCAATATGATCTGCTAGAGTTAAAACGTATAGGATAGGTGACGCTACAATACCGTAAAACCTAGGATCAAACTCTATTCCTGATTGCCCTCGGGAGCACCTTGAAACTTTGTATCGGCTCTGTACCGCACGTCGGAAGTCCGATTACCCCAGACTTAGACGAATATGACCGCCTAGTTGGACTTGACAATCACCTCGAAAATCAAGTCCAGATGATGTCCCACGACAATTTCCTTGAGTCCAGAGTGAAGAGTGTGAGAAATAAATATAATTTATGAAATCTGGCACATTCGCTTGTGCGCTTTTTCTAAGCGTTCTGACCATCAAAATTCAATCAAATTTCACCCTCGGACCAGGAAAAATTTTCCTTACATATCATAGTACTTGTAGCTCCGATCGAGTTCCCATAACCGTTGAACTGAAACTGGTCAGCCACGGTCGATCTGGATATCTGCTCAGACTGAAAACTCTGCTTGACATAGATCCAATGTCAGGGAGCTTAAGTCCGACCGCATTCAGTCACAGGACCTCCAAAAATGCTCCGTTAGATCAGAACAAGCCCTCTTTGGTTACAAAATAAGTATACCTTGTCCCCAAGTCTATTTTGGTCATGTTTGGGTTTATAAAAAGGGCTTAAACCCTTGCTCTTTCATTCCATACGAATTTGGGGGAGAGAAGAGAGAAAAGAGAGAGAAAGAGAGGGAGATTTGGAGCTCTCTCCTGGGAGTCTTCCCTGTTGCTCCTTGTGCCACATCCACCTGCCTGCATCACCCTCCCGGTGATTCCAACACACTTTTAGGTAAGAAAAACCCTAACCACTTGCTGTTTTGGGATTCCGTCGATTCAAATAGCAAAGTAGCTTATACATCTTGTGCATTAGGTCGCCGCTACGCTGTTGACGAAGCGTATACGTTCCATTCGAAACAATACATGTCTAAGGCAAAAGGTGACGATTTTAGATGCTTTGATTGGCTGATTTCAAAGCTTTCAATGTCGTTTAATAGTAGATTATCGACGGCAACGCCATTTGACATGTACAACATGCTGTCCGTTTTTCGTTTCGTAAAAGTACCGTAAATATGAGATTTAGGGTATTTTATGCATTTATAGAAAATATAGTATACGTCCGTATTTTGCTGAAATGCTTGATATGTAAATTCATCGTGTTATGATATTATGTATGTGTGTATAATCTGTTTGGAGAAGAGATTCGCCCTAATGCGCACTTTGGGTCGACATACGCTATGTAGACTAAGGTGTGTAGACTAAGTGTTTGTATAAATGTTTATATTAGTATGTATTGAGTAAATGGTATTGTAGATTAGTTTTGAGAATGAATTCCCAATCTATATGATGTTGTATATGATTTCCTACATGTTGGCTATACGTATTGATATCACTATATATATAAAATGCAGGTGTTGGATGATTTGCTTACGTTGTATGCTATCACATATTGTGAATATGCTTTGGTTGTTTGTATTTCAATTATGTCACACTTATATGATCATTGATGTTGTTTATAAATGCTTGGGGCTATACGTTAGTCCAGGTAGTCGGTAATGGATTGAATTCGTGGTTAGCTTCTAATTACCACGAAGGACGCGTTGATGAACGCGAGTCGTGTTTTGAGTTGGCGGCAGTGGTTAGGCCACACGAAGTGTTTCATGCACTTCATGTCGTTCGACTTGAGATGCGCTCATACTAGTCAAGCCCGTCAAATAACCCGACTGGCCATTGTATGTTCACCCTGTATGAGTCATAACTACTTGAACCTATGGTACTAAACTTACCATTGAAAATCCTGTTAACCATAATACCTTGATCCATAAAGACTCATGAGCCGGGCATGGTGGTATGGGACACCGTGGTCGAAATGTCGGCCTACGCTGGGGCCACAAATCTTCCCGTAGTGACCAATGAGCACCTGTGACTCGTGAGCAGATTATGGTGGTATGAGACACTATATTCTTACTGTCGGCCTACACTGATCAGGTGACGAGCCCTTTGTAGTGACCGCGGGCGTATTTTGAGTCTACGGGAGGCGACGACCCTTCCGTAGCGACGAGAGTACATTAGGCCTGTATTGATAAGGTGATGGGGGAGCGGTGTAACGAGTGCGAGCAACAGCCCTGGCAGCCCTTGCAGTGACCTACAAATATAACATCGTATGAGATTACTAGGAGTGATGACCCTAGACAGGATCTGTGTTGGGATTGATATAAGCAAGGTACCCTAGTTTCCCAATCCTGCTGTATGAAAAGGATTAATAACAACTTGGTAATCATTATCCATATCGCATTGCATGTGCCTGGAAGATGTGGAGCACTGCGGGAAGAAAGTATGTTACGGAAGCAGATGGTGCCGCATGAGGGAGAATGTCGGTGATGGCATCCATCATGTCATTTCATGCATGCATTAACAACAATATCTAGAAATGTTTGATTGTTTACTTTACTATTAACACGTGATTGATTTGATAACATGTTAATCTCTGCTCTATTATTCCACTGAGTTGATCACTCACTCCCACGTTACGGGATGGTGTTTTCGGATACCCACCAGTCCCTATTTTAGTTGCAAATGATGGCGCTGCCTGTGAAGCGGAGCCGGACTTGATAATGATGAGGAGGATCCCTCCTTTATGTATGTTTTGATCGATGGGATTACAGGGAGGTTGATTAGATGCTTTGACACTTGTCATTTTATATTTTTGGAGCACTCATGTATATTATTTTCTTTCTATTTTGGAGTATACATGTATTTAGTTAACCTGGTAACATGTTCACACTCTGGAGACTTACAATAATTTATATATTTTATATATCTATCACATTCTTCCGCTTGCTAATTTAACTGTCTCTGGAGTATGATATGCTGTTTTAGCTTAATCTCAATCTTGTTTAATGAGATTCTACAGACAACATGCATTTATCATTAGATATGTTGCATAAGTGATGTTCTGGAACTCGGGAGTTGGGTTTCTACCCCGACCCCCGATTTTCAAGATGTTACAAGATGGCTATGGGATAAGATGCTAGGTAATTAAGCTACAACATGATCATGGGATGAGCTTGATTGAAATAAGGATGTTGAAATAAATGACTGGTGATACAAGAATTGATAGAATTATAAATGAATGCATTTGATGAAATTTGAGAGTAATATTAATAATAATTAGACAAGGGATAGTAAATTCAATGGTTAGACCGCTAGTTTTTGAAAGTGCACCTACTAGTGCCCTGGTTTGTCAATTATGGTGTAAGTTGAGTCAGTCGGACAACAGCGCCTAACAGGAAGATCAACTCAAGTGTCTGTCTCAACTGGATGTTTGGAAGCTCGCCATAAGTAAATCACAGTCTCACATCCTATGTCCCAAAACATCAGGTGATTAAAACCCTTAAAACTAAGTAGAACACCTTTTACCAAACAGGAAAATCTTCAAGTTTTCTTATCCCGTCGATTGTATCGATTTACATTTCTATATGATCGACCTGCTCTATCGATGTCCTCAGCATCTCAATCGATATAATCGAGTAAGGACAAAAAGCGTCCAGCAACCAAACATTCATCTGAATGATTTATCGATATATCGGAATCTCAATCGATATCATCGATATTCGAATATCGATCTTATCGAAAGTGGATCGATAATATTGACAGGCAGTTTTTCGGCGCCCATATTTTTTTAAAGAAAACTACTACAAGCTTTGATATATCGATGACTATCCGATTCAATCTGAACTCAAATATCGATCACATCGGTAGTCATTCGATCACATCGATAGTAGGCGTATATTTCCTCCAGGATATTTTAAAACGTTGATCGGGTGCCATTTGATGAAATCGATATCATAATGTTGATATCATTGAGTCCTGGTTGATTGGATCGAATCTGGCACAAACTGACCAGCGTGCTTATAGGTAAATGTATATGATTTATCGATCCTATCGACAAAGTCTTGATATCATCGACATTCAAATTTCGATGACATCGACTATTCTCCGATCATATCTTTAGAACCTGAAATTCTTTAAGGTTTGTCTCTTTTATTTTCACCTGTCGATAGATCGATCCATCTATCGATGGAATCGGAGTTCGAAATCTGATAACATCGATGTGTGTTTCGATCTCATCAACCAGTTGACAAAAGGTTTTCAAAAGCAAAAATGACATTTGAGTTTGTATTATCGAGCGAATCATCGATACAATCGAGAGTATACGCCCGATCATATCGAACTCTGTCATAAATGTAACTGTTTTATGTCCGTTGGAACCTTTTGCCCATATATAGAGAGGTTAATCTTTATTATTAGTAGAGAAAGAAGAGAGTGCTTCTGAGTGTTTTAAACTTCATATCATTTATCTTAAGCCCTTTCTCTCAGGGAGTTTATCGTCCAATCCACCATCATCATTGATATTCAATAGAGTGGATTGGGAAATGAACTTTCGCATTCAAGGATCCTCCAGCTACTACCTTAATGGTAAATCATTAAGCTAAGATGCCTTGAATGCATAGATGATTGGAATCACTATGTCTTCCTAATAGAAAAATCTTTAGAGAGTATAATTTCATCATAACCTTAACTCGACCAAAGCCGGACATTGGTATATCTTTTGTGTTGCGGATCAAGGGAGCTGAAGACTCTTCATCAACAAGAAGGAGATATTCATCACTGCGCTAAAAAGGACTCATCAACTTATCTGTAAGTACTTAGAGTCCAGAGGACACTTGTGATCATTCCTTTTTAGGATTGGGTCGTAGGTGTTGCTCACCCTTTGAAGTCCTCAAAGGAGGCCTCAGACGGGAGTGTACGTGCGGGGTGCGTTGTGTGTACCCTTACTCTGTGGAGAGCATAAACATCTGGTTAGGAGTGAACCAGTAAAACTCTGGTTTATGAGGTGAACCGTGTAAAACCTTTGTTAGGGTCTTAGGGTAAGATCCTTAGCCAGTGTGCCTAAACCGGGTGTTATGTGTTGACTCTTGCTCGTGAGAGCATAAACAATCAGCCTCTGTGTAGGTTGTAAAGGTTGAAGGTGAACCTGATTTAATACCTTAGATTTGAGGTGAACCATGGAAAACCTCCTTAGTGAAATTCGGTACACTCAAGGGTTGAGTGTGGCAGCTGGGAGTGGAGTAGACAAGTAGTCGAACCACTATAAAAATGACTGTGTTTGTAATTGATTCTTATGTTTGATCTTTTATGTGGTTATGTTAATTGCATTTATATCTACTCACACTTCACACACACAGTCACATCCATCACAGACTATGACTGCTTCATACTTTTTAATCTAAATAATTTTGTGATTGGATCCTCTACTGGGCTTAGAAGCAAGTAGAGTTACATTTGAGTAATCCTGAAAATTGCATACCTGTTAGGATTAGAGTGATAAGATTTTTAATATAACTCGTAAATCTTTAAAAAATCCTATTCACCCCTCTGTTGGACATATTGGCATATTCCTACTTCAACTCAAGCAGTCTTCACCGCTATTTCAATTGGTATCAGAGCGGGTCTCTCTTTAAGGGCTTCACCGCCTAAAGAGTGATCTTGACTAAAGTTAAGGAATATGGCCAAAGGAGAGGGCTCATCTGTCACTAGACCTCCAGATTTGATGGTTCAAATTATGCTTACTGGAAGGTTATAATGCATTACTTCCTAAGATCTTTGGATCAAGATGTTTGAGATGTAGTTGAAAAGGGATATGTGGTACTATCTAAACAAATTGTACTTGAAAATGAAACCACAATCACTAAACCTAAACCTAATGAAAAGTGGACGGCGTTTGAAAAAGAACAGCGAAATGCTAAAGCAAAAGTAATGAACGCCATCTATTGTGTCATGTCCCAAGATATTTTCAATCAAATAAGTATGTGTGAGACCTCTAAAAGAGCATGAGACTTATAGGAAACATACCATGAAGGCACAAGCACTGTGAAGAGATCTAAACTATAACTTCTAACTTCACAGTTCAAAAATCTCAGGATGGAAGGGCATGAGACATTTATGGAGTTTTTTTCAAAATTGAATATCATTTGTAACTCCATGGGTGGATTGGGAGAGAAGGTTCCGACACCTAAAATATGTAGGAAAATTTTAAGATCCCTATCGGAACGGTTTAATCCCAAGGTAACAACAATTGAGGAGTGTAGGAATATTGATGAAATGAAAGTAGAAGAACTAGTAGGTTCCCTACAAACATTTGAACTACACTTCACACAAACCTAAAAATTCAAAAACACTATCCTAAAAACTTATAAGAAAACAAAACATGATGACAGTGAGAGTGAAAAAGAAGATGAAGATGAGGAAGTGGCTTTGCTAGCACAAAGATTCGGAAGATTCTTTCAAAGGAATCACGGTCGCCCCTCTAGAGGTAGAAAGGTGGATGACAAACCTTCTGCAGGCAAATTTGGGAAAAGGACCAAAGAACCGCAATGTTATGCCTGTCATGAGTATGGACACTTATCTACCGAATGCCCAAGCAGAAAAACCAAAGGCAAGGCGATGGCCGCCACATGAGATGATACAGAAGAGTCGAACTCATAAAATAATGACTCAGAAAGTGATGGAGATAAAAATCCTTGAAAATACTTATGGTCTCCACTAGTTCGATCATTCCAACTGAATCTGAGAAAGAACAACAAGCCACTGAATCATTTCCATCTGACAATGAGGAATTTGAGTCTGAAAAAGAAGAAGAAATTGAAAAGGATAAATTGTAAGATGCTTATAATCAATTATATATTCATAACATCCATATCCTTAAAAAACTTGGCATGTCTGAAAATAAGAAAAAATTGTTGCAGAAAGACTGGACAAAACCTTGGAAATAAACATACATTTAGCCAATGATTTGCAACAATATCACACAGACAATGATAAATTAAAAAGAGTAAACCTATCCCTAAAAGCAGAATTATCAAAACTTATGAACCGGGTTGAATTGCTAAGAGATGATAATGCACAACTCAAAAATGAGAACCACTCACTTTGTATTGACTTAAAAAAATCTAGAAAATTTGCCGAGATAAACTACAAATTTTCTCAAAGTGATGAGAAATTGGAAAAATTGTTAGGGATGGGAAGATTAGGAAGAAACAAGGGCGGATTAGGATATGAGAAAAGTAAAAAGAAAACTGGAAATAAAGCCCAAACACTTACGACTTCAAGTAGCAATATGAAAATTTCTTCGGTTTATCATTTATGTGGTAATGTTGGTCATTATAAATTTGAATGTTTAGCACCTAGACGGATTCTATATAAATCTTATCAAAATCACATTGGAAAATTTAAACCAATTAGAGAAACTCATAATGTTAAAAGTTCATCTAAGAAAAACACCAATCCATCATCACCTAAAGAAAAGAACATAATGAAGAAATCTATCTCAAAATGGGTAGTTAAAGAAAAACTGAACCGTCTGATGATTAAATCCCATATACCCCGATATATCAAGCAGAAAAAGTAACAAATCCATATTATGCATCTAGATCTGGATATTTGTTGAAATGATGCAATTTTGTTGAGCCTTCAATATTACATCTGAGGTTGGAGACCTTGAACTTTTGTATATAAACATTATCATGTTTATAATTGTACAGAACTGGTATAAATTTTTGTGACATATAGTGATCAAGCCAAGAAATACCCAATAGTGTGTCAAAATTGTGGAAATTCTGAATAATATCTACTTTCGATATGAGTGTCGGTCTTTTTCGATTTCATCGACCAAGGGTCGATACAATCGACGACTCTTCAGAATATGAAAAGCCGTATGACCGTGGATGACATCGTGGGCAGACTCAATAGAATCGATTGACAACTTCTCGATACCATAGATACATTGGTCGATATGATCGACAGATGACGCCCGATAAAAGTCAGCAGGTCGAAAAAAAAGGGGGTTTCTTCAAAAGGCTTTTCGGTCGTCTTCCCTGTCAGATCCTCTCAATTAATCACTAGAAGCTAAGTCGGACCAACAAAATCCTTCTACAAATCAGGTAATATTCTTCTTACATCAACAAATTTATTTTTGGGTTTGTCGGGCATTTTTGTCGATTTTCTCAAAATACTTTAAACAACCTATTCTTTCACATGGGAAAAGATAAAAACGTAGCATCTGGTCCGGGGGAGTCTTCGAGAGTTACTCGATAAAAAGTCCTTGCCTCAAGGGAAAGAGTAAGGATCCCGGACAGTGGGACCCCCACACGACAAAGATTACGATGCAGTGGGTCCCAAACTGAAGATCTTGCACCGTCTCAACCAGCGCCTCCTCCTCCGGTTGTCTAACGCCCAACAAAATACGCCAATAGGAAGCTGATTTTTAAGAGAAAAGTAGATAGAGAGTATTTAGCACCCTACAAATTAAAACCCTTGTTTGCTGCAATCGGTTGGTTGTCCATCCTAAATTTTAGTGGACCATGCCAACTGGAAAGGACACGCAACTTCCTTACCGCATGTCATTCCCCGGTGGCTGACCCTCCTTCATTCATGGTATCCCTGGATGGTGATGATGCATTTATCACCCCCGTTACTGCAGCTCACATCCTCAATCTACAGTTGGCTCCAGAAGGCCTTCCAAATTGGGATCTCGACCTTCCAGATGTCCGATCAAAGATAACCAAATACATATGTCACAACAGAGATATTCCATGACATCGAGGGAATGCCTTAAAAGCTAGGTATATGGAGCCTCGGTTTCGAGTCATGCATGGGATCTTTACTACTAATTTGTACCTAAGAAGTACAAACCGATCAGATCTCACAAGTATTATGGTCATGATAGTCTACTCCGTTGCAACCAGGACAAATATCTGCCTTCCAACTCTGATTGTCAATCAGTTTGTCGATGCCTTACATACTTCCAGAGATTTGCATCTGCCATATCCCTAGATTATTAGCAGAATTTGTCAGGGCATTGGCTTTTCTTCTACAACTGGTCCAGTATTCTCGCTCAAAGTTTTCAATAAAAAGAATATTCGGAAAATGGATATGATATTTCACAAGTACAAGGAGAAAATTGAAGAAGACATTCATACAGAAGGGGAAGGAGGAGAAGGTGGTGATCCCATGGAAGATGATGCAATGACTGACGATGCACTTCCTGGACCTGATATCGCTCTGTCTACGTCAACAGCTAAGTATGGCAAAAGGCTCAAACTAGACAGGATTGGAGTCATTCAAAAGGACATCTACTCAGTTAAAGAACGGCTTACTGTCCTATAAGGGATGGTTTAAGGAGTGCAGAGCACAGTACAACAATTGGTGGATCTGATGACGTGCCGACGGGATGACACGATGTCATCTCATTCTGCTCGGTGAGGCCGGGTTCATGCATGCTATCATACACACATTACTCTTATCTTGCGGATGAACATCAGTATCTTTTTGGATGTTCTATGCTCTTAATAGTGTGTATGACAACCTTCTCACCATGCATTTTTTTTTTTTTTGAATATGCCCATGGATGGGCCAAAATATTGATTGTGATATTTGGGTGCCCTCAAATGGGCTTTTTTTTTTTGGTTAGTTAAAACTGCTGCTGTCTGGGGCAATATACTTCTCTGAAATATGAATATTTCTGTCAATCTTGGGCAGTTTATTTTGCATATGGCTGAATCTAGTTCTTATCTTCCCGCCATTTATATTTATGCCTCCCCAGTTTAATGAAGTTTCGAGGTTATGGACTGCATGTTTATCTTATGCCTTAAGTGCTTTATTGAATTCATATTGTCTGCTCATGATGTATGCTTTACACTGTTTTCATTTATATACATCTATCTTTACTTGTTCCCTCATCTGCACTTCAACTTCAGTCAATATCACTTGTTATATCTTTGTCAATGATTGACAAAAAAGGAGAGAAAAATTACAAGCACCCCTATGGAAAATTAGATATTTGTACTCGTATATGTTGCAGGTGTTAGGGGGAGCAGCCGCAACAAGTAAGGGGGAGAACTTACTGGGTGTGTACATGATGATTAAAATTTGTAAAATTGTGTTAATGCATGTACACACAATTTAGGATGTATCTGTCTAGATATTTTCCTAGGGTGTGTTTTGGGTATTTTGTCACGTAATTGACAAATGGGGGGATTGAAAGTGCACCTACTAGTGTCCTGATTTGTCAATTACGGTGTAAGTTGAGTCAGTCGGACAACAGCGCCTAACAAGAAGATCAACTTAAGTGTCTGTCTCAACTGGATGTGTGGAAGCTCGTCATAGGTAAATCATAGCCTCACATCCCATGTTCCAAAACACCAGGTGGTTAAAACCTTTAAAACTAAGTAGAACACCTTAGGGTTTTATTGTAAGAAAACTTTTTACCAAATAGGAAAATCTTCAAGTTTTCTTACCCTGTCGATTGATTCACATTTCGATATGATCGACCTGCTCTGTCGATGTCCTCGGCATCTCAAACGATATAATCGAGTGAGGACAAAAAGCGTCCAGCAACCAAACATTCATCTGGACGATTTATCGATATATCGGAATCTCAATCGATATTATCGATATTCGAATATCGATCATATCGAAAGTGGATCGATAATATTGACAGGCAGTATTTCAGCGCCCCTGTTTTTCTAAAGAAAACTACTACAAGCTTCGATATATCGATGACTATCCGATTCAGTCTGAACTCAAATATCGATCACATCGGTAGTCATTCAATCATATCGATAGTATGCGTATATTTCCTCCAGCATAAATTTCAGATGTTTTAAAACGTTGATCGGGGGCTATTCGATGAAATCGATATTCTAATGTCTATCATCGAGTCCTGGTTGATTGGATCAAATCTGACACAAACTGACCAGCGTGCTTATAGGTAAATCTATATGATTTATCGATCATATCGACAAAGTCTCGATATCATCGACATTTAAATTTCGATGACATCGGCTGTTCCCTGATCATATCTTTATAACTTGAAATTCTTCAAAGCTTGTCTCTCTTGTTTTCACCTGTCGATAGATCGATCCATCTATCGATGAAATTGGAGTTTGAAATTCGATAACATCGACTAGTTGACAAAAGGTTTTTAAAAGCGAAAATGACATTTGAGTTTGTATCATCGAGCGGATTATCCATACAATCGAGAGTATACGCTCGATCATATCGAACTCTGTCATAAATGTGACCGTTTTATATCCGTTGGAACCTTTTGCCTATATATAGAGATGTTAGTCTTTATTGTTGGTGGAGAAAGAAGAGAGTGCTTCTGAGTGTTTTAAATTTCATATCATTTATCTTAAGCCCTTTCACTCATGGAGTTCATCCTCCAATCTACCCTCATCATTGATATTCAATAGAGTGGATTAGGGAATGAACTTCCGCATTCAAGGATCCTACAGCTACTACTTTAATGGCAAATCAGTAGATGGGATGCTTTGAATGCATAAATGATTGGAATCACTTTATCTTCTTAATAGGAAAATCTTTAGAGAGTAGAATTCCATCATAACCTTGACCCGACTAAAGTCGGACATTAGTATATCATTTGTGTTGCGGATCAAGGGAGTTGAAGACTCTTCATCAACAAGAATGAGATCTTCATCACTGCGCTAAAAGGGACTCATCAACTTATCTGTAAGTATTTAGAGTTCAGAGGACACTTGTGATAATTCCTTTATAGGATTGGGTCGTAGATGTTGCTCACCCTTTGAAGTTCTCAAAAGAAGCCTCCGACAGGAGTGTATGTGTGAGATGCGTTGTGTGGACCCTTACTTCGTGAAGAGCATAAACATCTTGTTAGGAGTGAACCAGTAAAACTCTGGGTTATGAGGTGAACCATATAAAACCTCTGTTAGGGTCTTAGGGTAAGATCCTTGGCCAGTGTGCCTAAACCGAGTGCTATGTGTTGACCCTTGCTCGTGAGAGTATAAATAGTCGGCCTCTGTGTAGGTTGTAAAGGTTGAAAGTGAACCTGATTTAAAACCTTAGGTTTGAGGTGAACCATGGAAAACCTTCTTAGTGAAATTCAGTACACTCAAGGGTTGAATGTGACAGCCGGGAGTGGAGTAGACAATTAGTCGAACTACTATAAAAACGACTGTGTTTGTGATTGATTCTTGTGTTTGATCTTTTGTGTGATTATATTAATTGTATTTATATCTACTCACACTTCACACACACAGTCACATCCATCATAGGCTATAACTGCTTCATACTTTTTAATCTAAATAGTTCTGTGATTGGATCCTCTACTGGACTTGGAAGCAAGTAGAGTTACATTTGAGTAATCCTGAAAATTGCATACATGTTAGGATTAGAGTGATAAGATTTTTAATATAACTCGTAAATCTTTAAAAAATCCTATTCACCCTCCTCTATGACGTATCGGCATATTCATTCTTCAACTCAAGCGATCTTCACCGCTATTTCAGTTTTTTCTAATCAAATCAGCGAATATGATTCCATAACTAGGATCATGAAAAGCATACATATGCAATGATGTAGACTAGAAAACCACAAATGTAGTTGATTTCATGCCTCAATTTATGTTGAACTATGATGCAGGACACTTTCTAGGTGGTCCATCTTGATGATGAACAACCCCAATGGTTGCTCTATTGTTCATGCACTTGAGCCACCCATTCATTGTTGTAATTTATGAAGTTACTTTTTGATTTTTGATTTTTTTGAAAAAATACACCAAAATGTAAATCATATATTAATTGTGTGCCTTTAAAAAAAAAAAAAATTTAAATTCTCTAAAAAAATAGTAGCAGAGTGGTTTTTTTACCGTTTTGAAAACTAAGAGGCACCACTTAAAAGCATGGTATAACGAGTTATTTCTTTTTGAGTCAAAAGGGAGGGCATTATAAGTATAAACATCACATAAAACTTGCTATGGTGACTATAAATGCTGATAGCCCCAGTCCAAAAGGCCACAGGGATCTGTATGCAATCTGCCCTGTTAGGCCCAACGAATGGTCAGCCTAACAGGTTGAAGTAACTATGGGCTGTGCTGGGTTGATTTACTGGTCGTCCAGGCCGGTTCATGCCCAAATACAGCCAAGCTCTGCTTGCATCCAGACCGTACTGCAACTTAGACCAAAGAAGTTGGGTTTGGGCCAGGCTCGGGTAGGAGCCAGTTCAGCCCAGTTACTAGACTCCTGAGCCAAGACAACCGACACAACTTCAATACTGGACTCGCACCAGCATGAACTCACACATGCTATGTGCAATATCCAGGCCATTCATCAGGTGGATGCCGACCCAACATGGGACATGGATTAGCTATTGACAGGTTCAATAGTGAGGGATTGGCTACTGAGGTGATATCACCAAGTTCTGTAAGCCCCTCCATGATATATGTGTTGTATCCACATTGTTCATTCGTATGAAAAGATATATTAGAGCCTGGGCTCAAAAATGAGCAAAACTAGGTTGAGTGGACTTACTACATGAAATAGTAGGGATTGAACACATACCAGTAAAAACTCTGTGGTATACCGGTTTTCAATATTTGTGTTAATCTTGTCTTTATCTATATATAAACTTATAAAAAGATTGGATTTCAAATAAACACCACGATGGACCTTTCTAATATTCCTGTCATCCTTTTTTTTATCTATATATTAACTTATAAGTAGACTGGATTTCAAATAAACATCATGGCCAACCATAGGAAAGTTTCAGCTTTGTGTGTTCTCATTGATTTTCGTAGTGGAGTCTGCTTAAGCCTTGGTTCTACCTTATTCTTTAGCTCAAACTCTAAAATGATAAGTAGAGATGGACAACATGGACACATCATTTCAAATAAATATCATAGTTAACACTAGGAAAGTTTCAATTCTGTGCGTTCTCACTGTTTTTCATAGTGGATTTCGCTTAAGCTTTGGATCTACCTTGTTCTTTACCTCATACTCTAAAATGGTATGTACGTATGGACAATATAGATGCAACAGATGCATCATGGTGAGCTATATAATTTGGTGTCGTCACTTAAGTAAAAATCTGGCTAATGACCCGTCAGTAGCTAATCCGCGTCACCCAACGTGGGAGGAAAATATCAAATGTGCTCAATGGGAAGGAAACAATTGAAACAGATGACCAGCAGGATGTACTCAACGTTCATCCGTTGAGCGGATATTGTCGATATTTGGGCTACAGTGGCCCGCACACGCCTGCTACGTTCGCACGTTTACCACGAATAGTCTTTTCAATGCATCCTCGCGCGAATCTCCCAGGCATCATTCGTTCCCACGCCTTAAAAAAGGCATAACGCAGGGTCGAAGGAAGTTTCTCGAAAGCAAAGGTTGGGAGAGAGAGCCGTCGCCGTTCAGGTATTTTTCTTTTCCCTAGGGTTTCATATCCGTTCTTCAATTTTTATTTTTATTTTTTGAATTTTCTCCCACATATCTATGGTATCTCGGCTCTTCCCATACGAAGCAGTGGAAGATAGATAATTTCCAGATCTTCTATTTACACGATTGGATCGTTCTGGATCCTGATTTACCAGCGGCTGCGATTATCGTTCCCAAGAATTGTTTTGTTAATTATTTTATTCATCGTTAATTTAATTTCGCATACTTTTCCAGAAGGTGACAGAGAACGCGTTTTTCGATTTCCCATTTATCAACTTAGATGTGTGGAAAATATGCTAATCGTCATTTCCCCCATTTGCATTCACATCAAGGGTTGATGTCGGAAGGGCATATGATTTTGTGGAATTTTTGCTGCGCAGTCACGAGAATTCCTGTTTTGGGTCTTGTTGAAGCTAGGCCGCCTGTTGGGGGTAGGGGCCGTAGGGCCTTGGGAATGATTCCGGAGAAGGGATTTATAAAGCGGACCCAAATCGCTAGGGCAAAGCTACGATTATGGTGATTCCGTTATAAGAAGAAAACCAATCCATAAAGGGGTCGTTTGGATGCCTTTAAATGGTTTAAGTTGTAAATGATTTACAGGCAATTGATTTACATGTGTGAATCATTTACAGCTCGTCTTGCTTGGTGTTAAGCTGTAAATGATTTTCTGTATTTGGATAGCCTGTCAATTATTTAAGTCATGTAAATGGAGAGCCAATCTTTCCATTTATAGCCGTTAGGCTGTAATCGGAGTGCCTTTAAATGAAATCCGAACCTGCTGCCTGAAATCCAAACAAAGAGCGTAAATCATTTACAACTTGTCCCATTTACAGGCATCCAACGACTTCTAAAAAAATTGAGAAAGGATTATTTCTCTGTTATTCAACTTATATTATTCAATTTAAATAATGTTGTCCTTGAAAGTCCTTTGAAAGTTGGTGCCCCTTAAAACACGTACGTGATGTTTTTGGGGTTTATTTGCCTGATTTCCATCACCGGATGCCACAGACTTTACAAACGTTGAGGAATAGCAAGCAAGGAACTGGAACATCATCAGCATCATCTAAGGCTCATCCCAACCAATTGAGGTTGACCACACGAATCTTGTTTTGCCATTCCACTCTATCAAGGGCCAAAACTTTGGTTAGACCATATGCCATCATTAAGTCTTTTCTTACTAACTCCACCTACATCCTTTTCGGCAACTTGCATCAACTCACTCCTAACCGGCGTTGTTTACGGGTTGAAAGACGATTCCCTATTATCTTCTTTTGTAATAGCTTCTATGCAGGCTTGTTTTTTCTGTACTTCAATAAATTGTCGTTGCTCTTCAGAAAAAGAATTGGCCATGTTCCCTTTTAAGCAATTCCCAAAGTTAAATTTGGGATTCTTGGTCGTAGCATGTTGATACTACGGTTACCTGTATTATTGATTTATTTTTTAAGATATTAAGATCAACGTGTACTCTGGTTAGTGTATCCAATCTGCCGCTCTCCATGGATGGTGGAAGGTTTTAGTACACGTACTTCCTGTGTATCCATTGGTACTTTATCAATTCCTTTCATTAACAGATAGTGAGATCAGCCAATAATAAAAAACTATGCAATTCAAATTTATTTTGGATTAATAGTTGACTTCTTGAACTCACCCACTTTGTGTTACTTGTTCATTTCTTCATATGTTTTTAGGGGTTTTGTAAAGAATCAATCATTTGTAGTTTCTTTTGTAGTATATCATATATGCTAATCTACATTAACTTTTCCCCTTTCTTAGTTGTTTGTGTTCCTGAAATACACACTGGGTGGATTGTTGTGCAGAGATGAGGGAGAGAAGCTACAGTTACAGTCCTTCACCACCAAGGGGTTACGGTAGAAGAGGTCGAAGCCCTAGTCCTCGTGGTCGCTATGGAGGACGTGCAAGAGATCTTCCAACCAGCCTTTTGGTTCGCAACCTTCGCCGTGATTGTAGGTTTGTTCTCATTTACTGCCATTATTACTTGGTGCCATCTTACCTTTGGCCACTAGTAAGGTTTGTTTATGACTGCATTCTAGGTTTTCACTTTATTGCTCGGATATTTTGCTGGAAGATTTAAAACATATGATCAGGATAGCTCGTTTGCCTTGTAAAATTTCCGAGTGAAACTATTGATTATAGGTGGAAATATCACTTGTCTTGGTTTTTGATGTTGGAGCGTTGTTACAGTGCTGAGATCTACGTCCTCTTCTTCTTCTTTTTAGCAAATGAAGGAGATTCCAGTAATCTAAGGATATGAAGATCGAGCATACAACAAAGAAACGAGGCAAAACGAACAAAGCAAGCTTGTAGAGGAAGCTTGGGACCCCTATCAAGTGAAATGTTTAACTGAGGGATCCCATGACACTAAACCATTCAATGCCCATCTCAGAACTGGCCAACCACGGTTAAATTTTATTGATGATGCTGCCCAGTCCCCCATCATCTCTTTAATTTTCTCAATCCGGGTTTACGAGGAAATATGGATATCCTTGAACATCCTATTGTTCATTTCTTTCCATAACTCCCAGCAGGCGAAGAACAGAACCAAGTTCATCGTGAAGAACATATCTTATTGATCTACATCTTCATATCATGCCATGATTATTTTAGTTGCCACATATGATTTTATTCCTATGTTCATTGTGCTAGCACCTTTTCTATTTTTTGTACAAGAGTCAAACATACTTTCAAAACTTTATGCTTGCACCTTTGCTATTCTTTGGATAACATTTAAAAAAAAAAAAAAAAACCTTTAGAACATATTCTCTTGATATGACAGTTGTAATTTTCAAAACAATAAAAATAAACCTTGTTGCTGGAAATCAAAATGTAAGCCCAAAAAAGTAGTGCCCTTGGTTTTTTGTGATTTTAAGGCATTGAGTAGTGTCTGCTCAGGGGTAGTTGGTGTTGAGTTTATCTTATATCTTTTGAGTTATATCGTCAATTATTATAGTTAAGCTACCTCTCTCAAAATACACACACACACAGTTAAGTATTTATGCAATAAGAAAGATTATACTATTAATTTAGAGGATGGAAGTGTGCATATGAAATTGGGAATACTGCCTATTCCACTCAAATGAAATCAGAACTTTTCAAGGTGAGAATGAGCAAAATGTGTTGTTGAACCACTCGAATTAGTTCCTTGGACCTAGGTTGGCTATGGGTCAGGTCAATCTGTGAGCCAACTCACGCGGCCTGCTCAAATACAGGCTTGGCTTGTGTTTTTTGGGTTTTGGGTTGAGCTTCGGTTGGAGAACTGGCCAATTTAGGGCTGTAAATGGTCGGGTTTGCGGTGGGTTTCGCCAAAACCAGACCCACCCATTTACCAAATGGGTATGGGTCCAAATTTTAGACCCAGACCCTTTTCCAGGTTTGGGTTGGGTTTGAGTCAACCCCATTTATAAATGGGTTTGGGTTTGATAGAGGGAGATCCACCCAAACCCATTTATAAATGGGTTGGGTCTAACGGATCTAGTTAAGGGATATCCGAACCCTGAACCAAACCCACTTATAAACGGGTCTAACAGGTTTGGGTCACCATTTTACTTAGCATCCTAGTGCAGTAACTTCCTGCAAAAACCTTTCACATGCAATTCGCGCACATCCTAATTCAGTAATCCCACCATCTTCAGCACATCGATTCGGATTCCGTGTTGCTTTGAATTCTCAGCCGGTCATGTGGTGGATTTATCATTTTCCCATGTTACTTGTCAAGGCATGTAAGCATTTTTACCCGGTTTAAAACCGGGTCTGGGTCCGGATGGGTCCCTCGCAACATAGACAAGATCCACCCATTTACTATATGGGTTCTGGTTGGGTTGGGTTGGGTCAGGCCTAATATAAAGGAAACTAGACCCAGACCTGTTTATCAACTGGGTCTGTTCTTGGACCCATACCCGTACCCGTACCATTTAACAATTTGGGTACCCCATTGGGCACATTGACCCATTTACAGCCCTAGGCCAATTAAGCAAATGGCTAAAGCTTGGTTGGCCTTTGCCCAACTGCCCTCATGTATATTATGTGTATACAAGCAATTGCATGGATGAAGCATGCATGGAGCACACTACATGCGTGAGTCTTGTTGAATTTTGCTTATTGCACTTGAAATTCATATTTATTTCACATTCTTGTGGGATAGTAACATGTCCAATGCTGTGGTTAAGAACTCTTATGTCTTATCCACTTTCCATATATTAGAACTGGAGATTTGGAGTCCAATGTCATGCTGTATGGCTGTACGCTATTGATTGAAATTTGAATCACTAGGAACAATTCCAAATCTTTTATTAACATATGAACCTTAATACCAGGGGTTTGATGTACTTGTGCTCGGCATAAGTGCCTACACATCCCTGTTAAAAGGGACACCTCTACCATGTATTGTGCAAAATGGTCTTTCAAGGGGTATGCGGAGGCAAGTATGGGGCACACAGCTACATGTGCGAGTCATTCTCGACAACCTCAGTGTGTGTGTCCTGGTGGAATTATAGGCCTGACAATGCAGTCGGTCAATTGGATGCATGGATATACAGTCAATGATATGGACCAGTGTTTTATTACCTGGACTGGACCGGTTGGCTGTTCCAGTTGAGACCGGAACTGCCAAATGATTGGGCCAGTTGTTTGTAATACACTAATACCCTCATTTGGAGCTTGATCACATGGGTTGGGTAGGTTTTCCGGCGCTTCGCTTTTGACCCACGGAATACCTTCTACATGATCTGGGACCGTTGATTGGTTCCAGAAGTGTGTCGGTCTGTTATTTCCTACAACTGAGAGCACTTCGGCTGGTTTCCCAGTTGAGCTTGGTAGAATCAGTTCAAATGAACCCATGTAGCTGGAGGTTATCTACTTGCATATGTGTGTACAGCTCTGCTCATCCCCATGTGGGTACATGTATTAATTTGAAACTCGTTTGACTGATCCAAGCTTTTGATCTGGTTTGCAACACTGTTTTCATGTTTATTCTAAAAATCAGGCTGTTTCACTCTAGTGGGCCACGGTTAAATTTTATTTTACTTTTTAGCCATCCACTTGTTTTGCATGTTATGTCCCACCTGATGTGTAAAATGGTCTGTTTTCTGGGAGAAGATCCAAAACAGTGTTAGGCAATTTGATGGAAATATCAGATTTTACCAAAGTATTCCACACTGGCATGCGTGCCTGACGACTGCCTGTGTTCTTTGACTTACAAATAGGTCTTCATTACAAAATCTAGGCTCCAGTCATGTAATTGGCAGATAGCCAAAGGGAGTTATTTGATACTCTGGAGAGTGTAGCCCATTTGATGGAGATATCAGATTTTGCCAAAGTATTCCACATTGCCATGTGCGCCCTGCATGCTGGACTTCTGTAAGCATGTTCATTGCAAAATCTAGGCTCAAGTCTCAGAATAGGCAATGCTAAGATGTTTTACACATGGCATGCACTAACAAATTAAACCCTCTGAATTGCCTACTTTGGATATGGGATCTTCCTAAACTTGGAATTGTTTTAGGGTCCTGACCTAGGATTAATGGACCTTTGTTTGCTGAATTCAGATGGTTGGGGGTAGCTTTTGTTTCAGCTGTCATTAAATGCTCACCAATTGACCAGTTGGATAAGAACATAAGTGTAATTTATGTATCTTAATTCATCTGATTTTGGGGCACAAGTTGGATTTTCCATCTTGAGTTACTTGTACACACTGTACAGCTTTTACTGATTGCACATCAAGCTTCACACTTTGGTTTCATATCAAAGATTTTCTCAATAGGCCTAAGCCCATATGCTTGTAAGAGCCGCTTCCTATGACGCCACCTCATGTGCCAATGTGGGTTATGGACATGAATTCCAAGCTATACATCAAGTAGAAGCCATCATTTAGATCTCATGGTCCTGAAATGTGGTATGTGCTCTTGTCAGGTGGGCTGCAATATCATCAAAACCTGGATTGCTTATAAAACTGCTTGAACTTTTTTCACCCGTTCATTTCTTTTGTAAATCGTGGCGAATCTGCTGATCTTCAGCCTGACTTTTGTTCTATACCATTGAAATTTTGGGGAAGACTTGATGGCAGCTTGGACTGAGTGCCTCTTTGCGAAGCTGGAACCTGTGTTGACACTTGACACGTACATGAGATGTCTTATACATGTGTGCTTGAAAAAAAAATTGAAGCCATCTTGGCTATTCTTCTTCTTCTTCCTCTTGGATCTTCATATTATATGCTTTTAGCTAACCTTCTAAGCCACAGTTGGTTCTAGGTTCTAGCCAATGCAAATAATCTTCCCCCCTCTATCATCAATATGTGGCCATAGACAATTTGCTTTATTAATATTATTTTTTTTCAGGTATTTGATTTTTAATTAAGTATTTTGTATTTCTATTTTATGGCAGTTGGACTTATTTGAACTGAACTGCCCACTAAAACAGTTTGGCTTGTAAAAGTCTCAAAATATTGATATGGACTGTATGCTTGTGCTAGGTTTGAACCTACCATTGGGTGATCCGAGTCACTTGAACATTGGGCATTCTTTTTTACAACCATCCATTTTACAATCATTTATTGGGTGGTCAAAATTATCTGATCATGGTGATTCCTTAGAATTATGAGCAATCCAAAGTGGAAGTCACTGCATGAATTATGTTAGTTTCAGAGTGAACCTATTTGTCTTTGAACTTGCTTGCCTGTCCAATTTCCATGTCATTGATTGGGCTGGAAAGAAGGGTGGATGGTCTGGACTGTTGATTAAATTGTCTACTTGTCCAGTGCAACTAGTTGTATTGTAGTCCTATGGTACAACTATTTGCTTATTGTCATTCCTCTATAAATATGCATTTGAATGTCACATGGCAGCTCATGTAGGAGCAACAAATTTGGTTTAGTTGGAAAGAACTAGATATGGTTAAATTTTTGACTGTTGATTTCCGGTTGTTCTTAAGATTTTTTAAGGTAGACCTGTTTGAGCCCTCTTCCTCCCTTGGGAAACAATGACTCAATTATAAATGTAATGATTAATATGTTTGTTTATAGTTCTCTTTCATACAATGGTGGACATATTGAGAATATGTTCTGTCTACATCTGCCTTACCACCTTACTGTGGATTCTCATTGTTGCAGGCCAGAGGATCTCCGTAGGCCATTTGGGCAATTTGGTCCACTTAAGGACATTTACTTGCCGCGAGATTATCATACTGGGTAAGTATATCTAGCCAACTATCTTTCTTCAGAGTTTATGGTATGACTGGGTCATTGTCCATTTGTCTATTCTCTACCATATATAAAGGGAGTAGGTCTTGACATTTTTGCCCTCAATTAGTTTTTTCTATATGGATAACTTTGAATATTTCAAGGACATGGTAAGACATTGTGAGGCTATTTTAGGAACATGAAAATGTAGCTGGTCAAGGCATTTTGCAACGGTAACAGTGGCCATAACGGCCACCACCGTTACCTTTATGATACAGGTTGTAACGGCCGTTACAGTTCCTGTAATGGTAGTTACAGTCTCGCTTTTTTTTTTTTTGGCCTTTATGGGGGCGCGTAACGGCCTTTACTGGTCATTTTTTTCCAGTCCTTTATGACCTTTACGATCCCGTAACGTGTAACGGTTGGCACCGTTACCTTTATGTAACGGCTTTTATGGCCCCGTAATGGCCTTAACGGCACACCATGAGCCGGTGTCCCAAGGATGGCTCAGATTTCACCCGCAAATGACTTGTGTATTGGCAAAAGCCTCGGTGACATTGCTGACTTCCTCTCTCCCTAAGTTCTACGCATTGATTTGATGGACTGGAATCATATACAACACTTGCTTTATCCAGCCCCTAACGGTAAAACACACTTTCTTTCAGGTCATCGTGTTGCATATGCAAAATCCACTCTGTCCAAGCGATAAACCTTATTTTCACTGTACACACAAAATATTAGCCCGGTTAGAACTTAGATGGGTCACGCCAATGGGAACAATGTAAAATTGCAGCGAAAACCACTAAGTTCACATGGCCCACCTGAGGTTTGGATCAGTCTGATTTTTGTCTTCCCTTCATCATGGTGAGTCACCCCTGATGAACAGGTTTGATGAAAGATACACACCATGGTGGCTCCATACACAAATTTACGGTTGGTGTCCCCTCTCCATTGTTCCCTGTGGGGTGGTCCACCTGTAATTTGGATCTGGCTGATTTATGTCCTCGGGTCCCAGCATCGAGGACTGCACCTGATGGATGGACTAGATTTCATGCATACAGCATGGTGGGCACCAGAGAGCTTGGGTGTTTTGTGCAGCAGTGTCATAGAGGATTCCGGTCCTGATTTTCTCTGCCTCGATTCTCTCCTCTCCTATCTTCATGTGCATTGCACATCCCACGTACCACATCCTAGTCTATTTAAGTAGAGCTGTCTTATTTGTATCCGAGCACACGTGCTCCATTGAATATGCATTTATGTACGTGTGTTTTGCCCCAATGAAGTTGAACTACCTTATGCTAAAAATTAAATCTTCCCTAAATTATCATTGGGATGGCGAGGCTTCTTGTTCTTTATGATCTACCTTTTCTCTTTGATTTCAATTTGAATGTTTTATTAAGGCTGTTGAGATTTAACAGTGAAAATAAGGTTTTGAAGACATCAGTCAAGTTTTAAGAGTTCTGTTGGAGAGGATGTTAGTGTTTGTGAAGATAGTGGCTGGTGAGGTGGGAAGAAGTGGGGTTTGACGTTTATACATTATGAAGATATTCAAGTCTTGAAGAATTTGAAGTCATCTTTAAACTCTGAAGTGTGCAAGGTCAGCAGCCATGTGCATGCTTTACTTGAATATACCAAGAACATTTCTCTGCTTGTGACCTACCAATATTTATTGGGATTTCTTGGTCTGCATTATTTAATGCATACTTTCACTGAGGTGATCCTGCGAGGCTGCAATTTCATGCATCCTGTTTTTCTTATCACTGAAACTTGTGTTTGTTGCAGGGACCCACGTGGCTTTGGTTTTGTGCAATATGTGGAACCTGCTGATGCAGCAGAAGCCAAGTACCAAATGGATGGGCAAATCCTTCATGGCCGGGAGCTGACTGTTGTTTTTGCTGAGGAGAATAGAAAGAAGCCAGCTGACATGAGGGCCAGAGAACGAGTGAGGTAATAAACATGAGAGTCACAAGATTTACAGTGGCTATTGTCCAGTTCAATCAATATGATGCATGTCCCATCATCCTCAAAATGGACCCTGCTTGTTTTCTTGTGGAATTGGCTGTTGGGTTCTTTGTAGATTTTGTTCCTTTTTCTGTTGAGCATGACTCCAGCGTGCACAGTTAAGAACCGATGTTGTGACCGTGATCTCCCGCCAGTAATGGTGGGCAGGAATCTCCCTAGCATTTTAAAATGCGAATTTTCGAAATCATATTTTGAAACTTGTTTCAAGAATCCTCACTCACCATGATTCGATGGTAGGAGATAGGTGCAACATTTTTTCATGTTGGGAGATATTCGTGCACACTGACTCTTGTTGCACACTGTGTGACAATCTTTTACCTTTTCTGCTATGCTGCCTAGGCTGGTAGATGCACTGTTGAGTGTTGCCAACTAGCTTGCTTGTGAACTGGAGCAAGGCAATGGAGCATTGATAGTGATTAGTGAGATGTAGGGGTGGTTGTGCATCAGGCACGGATCAGTGATGGTTCCAAGTTTCAAAACCTAGAAACCGGTATTTGTGAACCTATAAACCAGGACTGTCCGGTCATTGAGCTGCTGCTACCTCTTTGATCCGTCAGTCCTATCTTGAGCTGGAAATTCATAACCATTCAATCAGCAGCCATTTTTTAATGGTAAAAAGAACCAAAACTAGTACTGTCCAAAAAAAAGAGGTGCAGTTTGAATGATTGAGGAAGCCTTTGCTGTCAGTTGTTTATTTTTAATTTTTTTAGCAATCCCATGACCCATCCTATTGGGGGAATACCAATTGGTGGGTGTGGATTGATTGTCAATCTTACGAGTTATAGGGCTGGTGGTAGCATTTACCAAATGGCATCCAATGTTCACTTGGATCAGGCCTTCAACAAAATATCTGACTTGACTGCAGACCCTATGAGGCTGGTTATTTTGAGCTGTTAAAACTGAGGCTAAATAGGTGCATATCAAACACATGGAAGCACTCTGTGTGTGCACGGAAGCTATGTGCACGCTATGTGAATTATTCTCTTGATGGGTCTAATGTGCTTCTGTCAGGGGTCGAGCTTATGATTACCGGCGGTCCCCACGCTCTGTTCGCTCTCCACCACGTTATGCAAGATCCCGCTCCCGTGACCTCAGCTATGATTCAGCTTCACCTCGAAGACGGCATTATTCAAGGTAAGGTGATTTCCTAATGCTGGCGGGGTTTAAGTGCATCATATGTTGGTGTTGGACATTTAAATGTTACTTTTCTATCCGGTGTTACAGGTCAGTTTCACCATTGCCTCAACAAAGGCATTACTCAAGGTAGTTTCCTTTTGCTGGTTGGGTTTAAGATGGGGTTTTATGATCCCTGTAATATGCACTTGGATCAGTGAGTGCGCAAAGTGGAACCCAGGGTCAGTGCTTGAGACATTTCTGCTGTGACCTACTGTTGATGGACCATGCCCCATACCTCTACCAGATTTGAAGATTCTAGCTGCCAATCCTGGGGTTGTTTTTTCACCTGATTATATAGATCACATCTCTCTCCTCGACCATTTATTTTCAGGCCACAAGTTGGAAGGTTAAGAGTTCTCCGTGCAGGAGGGGCATGGTTCATTCATGGTGGGGCCTGACAGGCCAGTGGTTTTGATCACTGAAGCATGGGCATCACTTGCACTGAACCGAAAACCCAAATATGATGTGCATGTCCTCTGATTGAGCCTATAATTTCCTGGGGTTTCGAGAAGTTGATGTTCCAATGTTTCTCTTGCCTCTTCCTGCTGGCACAGGTCGCCTTCACCACGGTCAGTGTCACCACAAGATAGGAGCCATCTTCGAGGCCGTTCATACTCTGGCTCTCCTCCCTATAATGGATTGAGGAGTCGGAGCCCCGAAGACTACTCAAAGAGGTCGTCACACAGAGAAAGGTCTGTGTCTCTGAGCGAGTAAGTACTGGAAAGCAAGTTCCCTAAATCACGTTACCTAAATCAGGGTACCTGTGTTTGTAGGTTCTTTCAATACTTCTAATTACTGGTATGTTCTGGGATTCTGTACCAAGGTGGGGATGTTACTATTATTAAATTTTTTTTTTTAATTGAGTACTGAGTTACTGGCACTGTAGAAACTTGTCTGAATAGCATGGCGGTTCTAAAAATAGTTTGATTGTGCTATCTTCTTCATTTTGATGAAATGCTCTGCATGAGAAGGTGATAAAAATGCTACAGAAACTCATTCCTGTGTTGTTGTTGGATTCCTTTTTTTGCAACTCTACTTGGGCGTGTTTCCATGCCATTGTGCCACACGTGTTCCCTCTCAAATGAAGGGCCATTTAGCCCCCCGAAAAATCAATGAAAAGCAGTGGGCTTTAATGTGTTCACCGCCTCTTGTCGCCATCACCAAAAATAGCGGTGGAGGACATGCAGCCAGCAGTCCAATTTGTCCTCTGGTCCAGAAGAGAGTAACAAAAGAGAAAAGATAGGGCTCAGCAAGCACCATGTGCAGGATCAGATTACTTTAGCTGCACTTGCTGCTGCTTGTTGGGTGTCTTGACTGTCGACTGTTTTTCATTAGTGGGCTGACTGTTTTGACTGTGGATGTGTGGGCCTGTGTTAGTTACTCGCATGCCTGTGATCTTTGTGGGTGTGTGCGCGCGCGCGCGCGAAACAATTACTAGAGTATTGCACTCCCAATTCCATCTATCAAGATGAGATCTTCCTAGCGAAGAGACGAAGGAAAGAATTAAAAAGATAAAAGTTTGCAGTTGCATTTATTATGAAATTTCATGATATTAGGTGCAACCAAACACACCCTAAAAGCATTCAACCAGACGTGCCCCTTTGCATGATAGCACTGTACCATAATTAAGCAAGTGTTGTATTGTAATCACCTTTCATATGCAATCCGTGTGTCATGTGAAAAAAAATTCATTTATTTGATAAGCGCTTTTAGATGCCGCTTAACCTGACTGGTTCTCTACCTCATCACTGTCCAACTGTCCGTTCTGTGTCATTTCCTCACATAACCAACCAATTGTATGGATTATTGAACCATGGGCCAGTCTGACAGTGAAAAGTAATTGAGACAGCAAAAGCCTCTTGCACGCGATGGCCTAGCTTACCAATGTACAAGAGATGAGGGGTTGAAAAAAATAAATAAATTCCATTATCGAGGTACACGTCTGGCCCATCAGATGCGCAGAACAGCTTGAGCTAACTCAAGTGTACTCTGGGCTGCCTGACGAGTAGCTTGGATTACCAACGCTCTTACGCGTGCCATTTGGCACGTTTTAGGCAATAGTTCCCTGGGAAGACAGTCATGAGTGGACGTCTTCTCTTGTAGGTTGGACGTCCACCGCAAAATGGGCGGCGCATAGTACATTCCTACCGTGTATCAAGTGGGATCCTCAATGTAAGTGACCGTCAAAACATTCGGGTTGGTGAACTACCAGATATCACAATAGGAAAACAGCGGACGGCAAAAAAAATAAAAAATAAAAAGAAAAAAGAAAAATCAAAGGAAGGATTTTAACAAGGTACTCCCTAATTAATCTGTCATTTTCATCCCGGTACCTATTCTAAACATCTTTTCATTAAAATACCTAACTATTATAGGTACTTGCATTCAAGCTACTTTCAACGGCTGTTACAATAAGTAAACCTCCCTCCATTCTTTTTAAATGACAAAAGTGCAACTAATATATAACAACCACATCCACCGATTATTTTCTTCTACAAAACTTGTCTCCGGTCCATGATCTGGCATCGAATGCAGAGTCAACTCGACCACATATCAACGGTACACTGGCCATCTACCAAAATGTGGCCCCACCATATATTTAAGTCATGATAGAAAATCACATTGATTGCATGATTCTGATTGTCCATTCAATGAATATTTAGCCGTTGGATGAGGATAGTCCACTTCTCTAGCAACCCATTAGATGGCGAATAGTTAAAGACTGTTAGTAGGCTCTGATTGGTGTGAATTTTGAGCAATGTCCCATCCACAACTCTTGACTATTCCCATTAAATGCATTTCTCCATGTGCATATCTATAAATAATCCACCGGCGCATTGCATGATCATCGTACGTTAAACTTAAAGTGGGCCTTGTCCTACATGGGTGGGCCGCACAATAGAAAACCATGTAAATTCATACCTAAAAACTCTAAATTTATGTGGTGTGGCTCACGCGAGTCTTTGAATGTTCTCGTTTCGGGGTATGGTGCGTCAGATGAATGGACTGCTCCCATTTTGTAGCTCACCCGAGGTTTGAATTGGCCTGATTTTTGGGCACTGTCCAAACACAGGGTGGCTCACCTGATAGAGCTGTCAATGGGCCGGACTCGGGTCAGGTTTCGAAAAGGCCCAGTCCATCGGCTCCACCCGAATATAGTTCAAACCCGGACCCGTTTACAGCCCACCACCTGACGGACGGGGTGGATATCATCCACGTCAGTGAATCCCGTAACTACGAGTGGCCATGTTTAGCGTGTTCTATGCGGAAACGTAGGTGTAACTCTCGTGGGTATGCCATATACATCTCGATGTGGAAATGTTAGATGAATGAATTTTATCCCATATATAAATACTGCAGTGGGCCATACGCAACTAAGAGTGGCATGCCCGTTCCCATTGTTCATTCGTTGCCGCCTACCTGAGTCTCGATCATTATAGTTTTTGGATTCTACGGCGAACTTGAGGCAACTCACCTGATGAACGGTGTGGATCTCATGAAAAGTTCATCCATTTGGTGCTCGGTTAGTGGCAGGCACACCATCTCTTTACCAATGCGAAATGCGCGGTACGAAGAGTTAATTTAACAATTATAATCTCTTATTTGTTTACTCTTGCTCCACTTTGCTCGGTTAGAAGTCCATATACGGCCACTCATGTACATTCGATGGTAGAAAATTGGAGTCGCACCATAGAGAAGCTGAAAGGGTTTAGCGATCAACAATATGTAGCTAAGCAACCTTCTCATAGTCGTCTACTATTAAAAAAAATGCAGATATTATTTGAAGTCACTTGATTTTTTATTTTTTTTTCACACACACACACCCCCACGCCAACGCACACACACAGTGGGATTTCACCACCATGGGTACTCGAACCCTTGACCCGGAGTTGAAACTCCCCATTGAAGACACATGGTTGATTTTGCATACAACACGTGTAATTTAGGGTACCAGAAGTTTTCAAATACTTGCCGATTATGATTCCTTGCAATTCAGTTCACAGATAACATGATTGTCCAAATAATAAACAAATTCACGGAAAAAAGAAATTTTCTTGAAACGATTGATATTTTCTCAAAGTAGCTACGAAATAATAGCAAATAACATGGAATCTATCCGAAAAATAGAAGTAGCTAGCTACAAAATAATAACAATTAACATAGAATCTATCCAAAAAAAAGAAAGAAATAACAACGAAATAATAGAAGTAGCTAGCAACGAAATAATAACAATTAATATAGAATCTATCCAAAAAAAAGAAAGAAATAACAACGAAATAATAGAAGTAGCTAGCAACGAAATAATAACAATTAACATAGAATCTATCCAAAAAAGGAAGAGGAAAGAAATAACAACGAAATACTAGCAATTAACATAGAATCTATTTGAAAAATAGAAGCAAGTAATGGCATCATGCAACAAAGCTTCAAGATTCCGTTAGGAAATTACAACATGACCGCTGCCTTTTAGAAGCACCTATAAAAGTACTACTTGACGAAGAGTTGAGGGCCTTCGCCACACACAATTAATCTCTACAACACAATGTTGTCTGTCCTTAGTTTTTAACTTCTTATTGTAGATACTCCACCATTTGTTTAATACTCATATCCAATTATGTTAAAGCAAGTTTGTATCCTTTGGACTCTTAGGAGTTTCAACACCTGGTCAAGGGTTTGAGTACCCATAAGTGGTGAAATCCCACTATAGTGTGAGTGTATTGCGGTGTGTTAAAAAAAGAAGAAGTTCATAACCTTTAGATTATTATCATTGTACTACCGTAGGAGTATGTTAAATATCCATAGCCATTATTGTCAAACTCTGATCATCGAGTCATTACTTGAAAGATCACTAGTCACATTCCTCTAACTTCGTACCATTAACATCTCATGACCATCTGATTTTTTTTTTATGGTCGTTTTGCTAGCATAATCGGCCGTAAATATTTATTTTCTCTTCTTAGTTTATTTTTCTTATCGTTGATTGTAATGTTCATACATTTAAATCAATAAAATCAACGATCAACTTTATTTTAATCTTGTTCATCCATTATTGATTCACTGAAAAACTTAATACACTATCACCATTGAAAAAAAAGTCATTAGATCAAGGTAAAAGTATCCTATCATGAAGGACTAACCTTTTCCTTCTTTAATTACCCAATTGCTATAACAATCAATGACTGAACAGTTAGATCAATCTTTATAAGTTTGATCCTAATCTAAGTAGTTTGATACTTACAAGCATTTAATCAATTCAAGTTGAATAAAACTCTAATATACCCAACATTATTTTTAATTGCACATGTTTGATTGAATTCGGATCATTTGTAATACATGTGGCCATGCGTCTGAATTGAACATCACTGTCATTTACAGAAAACTACTTAATATAGATTTTACATCCCGTGACTTTTTTAAAAAATGTTTTCAATAAGCCGTTTAAGTAATTTGCATTATAATGCCTTCTGTTGGATTTCTTAACGTACGTTGTGAGAGCCAATGTGTGGTGGCTTAGGTGGGCCCCATCTTTATGTTTATTTCAAATCACATTGACTACCATGTGTACCATCCTCTTTTAAGTCCAAAGCCCAAAAATCAGCTCCATCCATGATTCATTTGGGCTACGTGATTAGAAATCATGTGCAAGGGCATGCTCTCCTTTTAAATTATTTCTTGGTGTGTCTCACCTGAATCATGGATGGGCCTGATTTTTGGGCCCTAGGAGTAAAGTTTAATTTGACATCTAGTGGTTAGAATAGATTTCATACAATCATTATGATGGACCTATAAAAATTATGGGCAAGCGTTTCTCTTCCAACCATTTCCTTTACTGCGCGTGGCTGACATGAATGATAGGTTAGCCTGACTTTTAGCCCTGGACCTAACATGGTATTACACGCCTGATGGTAGGAGTGCATCTCAGATACGTATCATGTCTGGCCTTTGATGACTTAGTCAAAGTTTTAATGTGGTCAGGTAAGTACCTTATGGGTGTTGATTGCCATTTAAGAAACTTACAATGTTTACCTTACGGTGAGAAAAGTTTGGCGACAACGACTCGTAAGTTTATAAATACCAACAAGAAACTTAAAAAACTCTAAAGAAGTTACGTTCCAAAAAAGCTTCTTCACCATATAAAATAGAAACTCTATAGGGGGTAGCATGAAATTCCCTTTTTTTAATGTATGAGGGTAAATATCTATTTTTTTTTTCCCACTATCAGGAGAGGGATACTCCTTGATTTTGATGGGGCCCATCGTGATGTGTATGTGAAATCCACTCTAACCATTAGGCGTAATCCCACATTTGATCTAGGAAAAAAAATCAGAATCACAGGCACGCCATATCAAAGAAAATAGTTTGGAGAGAGACGTCCACCTTATTTTTTATATGGCCCACTCTGATAACCATATGAAATCTTCAACTATTAGATGTTACACCATAATTTAGGCCACCACATATGGCGTAACTATTGTGTATATGGTGAATCTCTACCATACACATTGTCCCTACACATACATAGGCATGTGCATGTGTGGACATTGAATTGATCTAGGAAGTTAAAATGGATTTAATTGTGTGGAATCAGTTTTTCTTATGCTTGTCATGCTTATTCTTAGATTTAAGAGGACATAAAATCTCTGTGGAGATTTACTTGACTACTTCAATTCTTCAATATATGAGTATTTTAGGTGGATCATGGTGTGTTTAGTGGTTGATTTTGTTTTAATAAGGATTAAAATTCTCAAAAGAGGATCTAGAGCTCTTATGAGTTTAGCCTGATGGGATTTTCCTCCTCAGATCAGAGGAGAGATGGAGCAATGGGTGAAAAATTAGAGTATTTCATCATGCTGCTCGACCGGTCGTGGGGGAGCCACGACCGGTCGTGGGAGGCGCTCGATCGGTCGTGGGTTCGAGCCCTATCACGACTCAAAGTCCAGCGAGTTGTTGCTAATTTTCTCTTCCGTCTACGACCAGTCCTGGGTGAGCTACGACTAGTCGTGGGTGAGCTACGACCAGTCCTAGGCGGCTAGGACCAGTCGTGAAATTTTCAGGACCAGTCCTAGGTTAAGCAGTTTTTTACAAAAAATTACGGATTTGAGTCCTTTCGCAACAGGGATGCGGAAAGGAGTTTCCTAAAACTATAAAAAGGGGTTCCTAGGGTTTTCTAGGGTTTTTCTATGCATGAGAAAAATACAAGAGGGTTTCCTAAAGGCTTTGCAAGGGTTTTGCTAAAGGGTTTAGGGTGAGAGAGTGAGAGAAGAGAGAGAGGAAGCTTGTGGAAGGGAGCCGTCGTCTCAGCGCTTCTACGTCCTCGTGATCGGTGAGATCTCTCAGTTTTCTTTTTATTCTCTTATTGTTTATCCGCTCCTGCGTGAGCAAATAAGGTTTGATCCAAGCAGTGTGTGCTTGTGATCGGTTGTAACGTTCTACTTTTATAGTGGATTGTTGATCTGGACGAGGTCTCGTGGTTTTTACCTCTTTGAGGGTTTTTCACGTAAAAATCTCTTATGGTGTGTGATTGTGCTTTGATTAATTTTCATTGCATTATTATCCCATAATTTTAGTTTGTTCAGGCGGCTAGATCCTAAGGTTTTGTGCAAGGCCCCCAACAAAGTGGTATCAGAGCTTAAGTTTATTGAACGGGAAGGATCGGTTTGGAATTATGGAAGGTGACTCATTAAGGATGATTAGCCTCAATGGTTCTAACTGGACCATATGGAAGACTAAGATAGATGACTTGCTTTATTGCAAGGATCTATATTCTCCAATTTTAGGCATATCAGCAAAATCCGAGGATATGACTGATGAAGATTTGAAGAAGTTGGACCGAAAGGCGGTGGAGTTTATTAGACAATGGCTGGATGACTCTGTGTTCCATCATGTGTCTACGGAAACCTCAGCTGCAAGCCTATAACTGAAACTACAAGGGCTGTATGAGAGGAAGACAGCCGGTAATAAAATTTTTATGATAAGGCGACTTGTGAATCTCAAGTTCAAAGATGGTGGTTTTGTTGCCGAGCACATGAATGAGGTCAGTAATATAGTGAACCAGCTCTCCTCTATGAAGATGATCCTGAATGATGAATTGCAGG
The DNA here is from genome assembly GCA_037074715.1 of Magnolia kwangsiensis. Classification (NCBI taxonomy): domain Eukaryota; kingdom Viridiplantae; phylum Streptophyta; class Magnoliopsida; order Magnoliales; family Magnoliaceae; genus Magnolia; species Magnolia kwangsiensis. The sequence goes on from CM073571.1 coordinate 12,514,738, forward strand.
CTTTACTATTGCTTAGTTCATTGCCTGACAGTTGAGAGACATTGGTGGTGTCTCTAAGTAACTCCACACCAGACGGAAAGATATCCATGGAATAGGTTACTAGCTGTCTCTTCAATGAAGAGACAAGGAGGAAGTCTCAGGGGTCTACTCAGCAAGAGGCCCTTGTGACACATAAATGGGGGAGAGGAAAGGACAGGAAGGGCGGGAAGGCCCGAGATAAATCAAGAGGCAAGTCGAGTAACAGAAAAGATGTTGAATGCTGGAATTATGACAAGAAGGGTCACTACAAGTATGAATGTCGTAAGGCTAAAAATGACAAGAAAGGAAAAGGAAAGGAGAAGGAAGATGAATCTGATTCCACTGCGGTCGCTTCAGATGGCGACGTTGTTATTATTCTTTCCACAGATCATGATGTATGTCTCATGGCTACGAGTCAGGACACCGACTGGGTGATTAACTCAGGAGCTTCTTTTCATACGACTCCACGTAGGGATTTCTTTAGAAGCTACAAGTCAGGTGATTATAGGATCGTGAAGATGGAAAATTCTAACGTATCGAAGATCGTGGGAGTCGGTGATATTTGTGTGAAGATCGATGTGGGCTGCACGTTGGTTCTCAGGGATGTGATGCATATCCCAGACCTTCGCCTCAACTTGATGTCGACGAGAAGGTTAGATGATGATGGCTATGAAAGCCGGTTTGCTGGTGGGCGCTGGAAGCTCATCAAGGGTTCGTTGATTGCAGCAAAGGAAAGAAGTGTTGCACCCTATACAAGGCAAGTGTCAGTGTATACAAGGGTGGGTTGAACGTAGTGGAAGATTCAGCTATTGACATATGGCATAGGCGTCTAAGCCACATGAGTGAAAAAGGGCTTCAGCTACTAGCGAGGAAGCGACTCATTCCAGACGTGACAGGTATACCTCTTAAAACCTGTCTTGATTGTTTATCAGGAAAACAGCATAGAGTTTCATTCGTTAAAACTGCTTCTCATGTTAATAAAGTGCATGCATTAAATTTGGTTTATTCAGATGTGTGTGGTCCTATGAGGACAAAAACCTTGGGTGGGGCATTGTATTTTGTTACTTTTATAGATAATGCATCTAGGAGGGTTTGGGCTTATGCTTTGAAATCCAAGGACGAGGTCTTTGGTGTGTTTAAGTTGTTTCATGCTATGGTCGAGAGAGAGACAGGTAGATCATTGAAGTGCATCTGCACTGATAATGGTGGTGAATACATCGACAATTTTCATGAGTACTGCAAGTCCCTGGGTATACGACATGAACAGAAGGTTCCCAAGACCCCTCAGCATAATGGTGTAGCTGAGCGAATGAATCGCACCATTGTTGAGAGAATCAGATGCATGTTATCTCATGCGAAGTTGTCCAAGACGTTCTGAGGAGAAGCAATGCACACGGCGGTGTATCTAATAAACAGGTCTCCATCAGCCCCATCGAATGGAGAAGTACCTGAGAAAGTGTGGACTGGACAGGATCCATCGTACAGTCATCTCAACGTGTTTGGATGCAGGGCATCCGTTCACGTACAAAGGGACGAGTGGTCCAAGCTCGATATGAAGATCAGACAGTGTGTATTCCTAGGGTACGGTGATGAAAAGTTCGGTTACAGTTTGTGGGATCCGACCGAGAAGAAGCTCGTCAGGAGCAGAGATGTGGTTTTCTTTGAAAATCAGTGTATTGAAGACATTGGTAAGCCAGAGAAGAACCAGCCTAGTTCAGGTGAGCTAGAGGACATGGATCCGGTTATTCCTCCCGTTGTGCCTGATGACGGGGGAGTACAACGAGGTGCAGAGGACGAGGGGGTTCCTACAGAAGATGGACCAGGGGAGCAGCCCCCACTTTTTTCACCTGTTGAGCCACAGGTGAGGAGGTCATCTAGGGACAGACAGCCGTTCAAGAGGTACTCGCCGCATGAGTACATTATGCTGATTGATGGGGGAGAGGCAGAAGACTATTCTAAGGCCCTAGCCGACGAGCATAAGGAGGAGTGGTTGAAAGCTATGTAAGAGGAGATGAAATCCTTGTATAAGAACCACACCTATGACATGGTGAAATTGCCTAAGGATAAGAAAGCTCTGAACAATAAGTGGGTGTTCAAAAAGAAGGTTGAGCAGAAAAATTCATAAATGAGGTTCAAGGCCAGACTTGTGGTAAAAGGGTTCGGTCAGAAGAAAGACATAGACTTCAAGGAGATATTCTCACCAGTGGTGAAGATGACATCCATACGGGTGTTGCTTAGGTTGGCGGCTAGCATGGATCTGGAGATAGAGCAGTTAGATGTTAAAACTGCTTTTCTCCACGGTGACCTGGAAGAAGAGATCTACATGCACCAACCAGAGGGGTTCGAAGTCAAGGGCAAGAAATATATGGTGTGTAGGCTGAGGAAGATGTTGTATGGGCTGAAACAAGCTCCATGACAATGGTACAGATCCTAGGAATGGAGATAACCCGTGACAGAAGCAGCAAGAAGCTTTGGCTGTCACAAGAGCAGTTTATTGAGAAAGTCCTAGAGCGGTTCAATATGAATGCTGCGAAGCCGGTTAGTACTCCACTGGATGGTCACTTCAGATTGAGCGACAGACAGTGTCCCAAGACGAAGGCAGAGGTGGAAGAGATGCAGAAGATACCCTACGCATCAGCTGTAGGAAGTTTGATGTATGCTATGGTGTGTACACGCCCAGACATAGCATATGCGGTTGGTGTTGTCAGCCGGTATTTTACCAATCCTGAAAAAGAACATTGGGCAACAGTGAAGTGGATACTACGGTATCTAAGAGGCTCATCCAGGTTGAGCCTATGTTATGATGACGGTAAACCTGTGTTAGAGGGCTACACAGATGCAGATATGGCAGACGACATAAACTCCAAGAAGTCTACATCGGGATTCATGTTTACGTTTGCAGGGGGAGTGGTTTCTTGGCAGAACAAGCTACAGAAGGTCGTAGCATTGTTGACGACAGAGGCCGAGTACATTGCAGTCACAGAGGTATGTAAAGAGATGCTTTGGATGAAGAGGTTCCTACAGGAACTTAGCCTGAAGCAGGAGGAGCACGTGGTCTATTGCGATAGTCAGAGTGCTATACACTTGAGTAAGAATCCAAGTCAGCATTCCAAGTCGAAGCACATAGAGATTCGGTATCACTGGATCAGGGATACTTTGGAACAGAAAGTGTTACAGCTTGAGAAAGTCCACACGGACGATAATGGGTCAGACATGATGACCAAGGCTTTGCTCAAGGATAAGTTTGAGGTTTGTAGAAACCTGGCTGGATTGAAGAAGGTGAATTCCTCCTAAGTCGGAAAGGGAGAGATTTGATGGGATTTTCCTCCTCAGATCAGAGGAGAGATGGAGCAACGAGTGAAAAATTGAAGTATTTCATTGTGCTACTCGACCGGTCGTGGGGGAGCTACGATAGGTCGTGGGAGGCGCTCGACCGGTCGTGGGTTCGAGCCCTAGCACGACTCAAAGTCCAGCGAGTTGTTGCTAATTTTCTCCTCCGTCTACGACCAGTCCTGGGTGAGTTACGACCAGTCGTAGGTGGTTTATGACTAGTCGTAGGTGAGCTACGTCTAGTCCTAGGCGGCTAGGACCAGTCCTGAAATTTCTAGGACCAATCATAGGTTACGCAGTTTTTTATAGAAAATTACGGATTTGAGTCCTTTCGCAATAGGGATGCAGAAAGGAGTTTTCTAAAACTATAAAAAGGAGTTCCTAGGGTTTTATAGGGTTTTTCTATGCATGAGAAAAATACAAGAGGGTTTCCTAAAGGCTTTGCAAGGATTTTGCTAAAGGGTTTAGGGTGAGAGAGTGAGAGAAGAGAGAGAGGAAGCTTGTGGAAGGGAGCTGTTGTCTCAGCGCTTCTACGTCCTCGTGATCGGTGAGATCTCTCAGTTTTCTTTTTATTCTCTTATTGTTTATCTGTTCCTGCGTGAGCGAAGAAGGTTTGATCCAAGCGGTGTGTGCTTGTGATCGGTTGTAACGTTCTACTTTCATAGTGGATTGTTAATCTGGACGAGGTCCCGTGGTTTTTACCTCTTTGAGGGTTTTCCACGTAAAAATCTCTTGTGGTGTGTGATTGTGCTTTGATTGATTTTCATTGCATTATTATCCCATAATTCTGGTTTGTTCGGGCGGCTAGATCCTAAGGTTTTGTGCAAGGCTCCCAACATAGCCTAATATCATGAGTCATAATAATTGATTAATGTGACTAGCCAAACTAATTTAATTTAAGTAATTGATTTCAAAATCATTATATGCACCGTATTGCAAAATAAATGATTTAAATTTATTATTAGATGACTAATTATAGTTGTGGGATGATAGCCCAAGACACTAAGCCGAAAGGTAACAAATAGAATGATATGCATATGATATCATGAGATAGGGTGATCACATACCTTCATGCAGTGTACATATGCAAACGCCTAGCCTTTGATGACTTGGTCAAAGTTTTCATATTGTCAGGTAAGTACCTTATGGGTGTTGATTGCCATTTAAGAAACTTATAATGATTACCTTAGAGACATTACTTCATAGTAAGAAAAGTTTGGCGACAACGACTTGTAAATTTATAAATACCAACAAGCAACCTAGAAAACTCCAAAGAAGTTCACGTTCCAAGAAAACTTCCTCACCATATAAAATAGAAATGCTAGAGTGACCAATTTGTAAGAAGGAGAGAGAGATGATTGTCTTCCATTTTCTATAAATGATGTACTTGATTTTAAGTTTATATTAATTCACATGTATAGAAGTATCTCACATTTGATTTATTTTGCTTGGGCCCTGTCCAAGCACTGTCACAAGGTATCACAACTTATGGGATCGAGCCATCTTTCTCACCAACACGCTCCTAGTTTAGGAGAACGTTTGGCCTAAAAAGGGTAAGCCCGATGATCACTTGGCTAGCTACACCATTGGAATCATGTACGACCGATGGTCCGACTCAAATGTACACTTTTGGAATTCCCAGCTAGTGAATTAACCTGATTTTCAAAAAGAGCTATCTTGATGATGGGGCCTCCCGTTTTAACGGTGCTGATGTAATACCTGTGGCCCCTTGTGGTAGGTTGCCTATATATGTTAGTTCTCTTTAATTATTATTTAATTATCTTTTATGTTAGAGGCAGAATGGTGAGTTATCTTTTATACTTAGCACTAGTTGCTAACTATTTTGAGAAATTATCCAGTGCTCCGAGTTGGATGAGGATGCACAGTCCGATCGATGTATCAGATATTTGAGCTCTCCACTAGGTTCAGGATATTTCATGGACTACCGTGTAAAGATCACATAGATGATCTAATCCATCTTTAAGATGACCTTCTCCTTCATTAGCCATCCGTAAAAGTCATTTTAACTATCCAGTTTATAGATCATCTATTGGATATTGGTCAGAATCATCTGATCAGTTTGATTTTTCATGGTAGCATAGGAAATGCATGCTGGACATAGTAGACAGTCCAGATCCATGAATTGGAATGTTAATGTGTACGGATTCAACAAGGAAGCACTACAACTTAGAGTGCTCTCCGGTGACAAGCAATCTAGTTTGTTGTGGACAATCACTTACTCTTTTTTTTTTTTTTTTTCTTTTTCTTTCTAGAGGTAACGATTACTTTATATATAAAAGAGAAAACAACATGGGAGACGCACTACCCGCTGAGATTGCCGGGCGATTGAGTTCCCATACATAATAGATTATAGCCGTTTAGGTTAACAAAAATAGAAGCCCACTCTACAATATACTGATTCATGGATCGGTATACAAAAATGCGCTCTAACGATGATAGACTCCGCCGATTTGGAATCATTGTTGAAGCACCTTCCATTCCTCTCTTCCAATATATATCACCACACAGCTAGGAGTGCCAGTTTTCAAACAATATTCTTTTCCTTGCCTAGATTAGAACCATGGCAACATGTCACATAAACGTGGTGTAGTCCGTTCATCGGAGTGGCAACACTGTGTAGATGTTCTAGCCTAAGAATCAGATTTGCCTGCTAATTAAGTGTGTTGAAATTAGGTGCCTTTAATCTATGTTGAATATGAATTTTCGATAGGATAGACACCCTATTTGATTCGATCGAGAAATTTTAATTTTTTTCCAATTGTGTTGTTCGACTATTTTGGTAATATTCAATTTGATCGAAGAGGCTCTCGATTCGATCAAGAAAATCTAAAAATACAAGTTTGTTCTCTAAATGTTTTTGGGCACTGTGGTTGATTCAATCGATGGCACTCGATTGGAGTTGATCTGATTGAAGGTCCTATCGACAGTTTACATGGTTTTGCGTAATTATGTGGTTTTGTTACTAATTCTAGATACAAGTTATATATATGGGTGTAATACGGGATTACGGTAATTCTAAGGTAATTGGAAACTTGTTATAGAGAGAGCTCGGGTTTGAAGAAATAAGATTTAGAGTTTTAACTTTAGAGTTTACATGTATGTTGATTTTATTTCTTATAATTTCGTTTTTATAGTGGATTGCTTATCGCTTTTTATAATGATTTTTTTTAAAAATAAGTTTTTCCATGTAAATCACTATGTTATCTATGCATGCTCGAATTTTCTATCTCCGTGCTTGTTTGATTTATGTTTAGGTCATGCTTTCGTGCTCAACAAGTGGTATCATAGCAATCAAGTTATTGGGTTGGGTTTTTAGATTGAATTTGAAGACATGACATCAAAGGGGATGGATGATAATTTCGAGATAGAGAAATTTATAGGTAAAAATAATTTTAAATTATGGAGGGTGATAAAAGTCATTCTAATTCAACAAGGGTTAGAATAGGTACTCCTTGGGAAAGTGAAATGTCCTAATACTGTGAGCGATGAAAAGTGGGATGAAGTAGATCAAAAGGTAATTAACACAATTCGATTGTGCTTGACTGATGAGGTCATTTATAATGTTATCATTGAGATGACTACTACAGGATTGTGGGTGAATATAGAGAGCCTCTATATGACTAGATCGCTCTCCAATTGTTTGTTTCTGAAGAAGCTTATTATGGATGAGGGAGAACTGTTTATTTTTAAAGAGACTCTTGATAATGTAAATAAATAGATGATAACGGTGCAAGATGAGATTGATTCTTTGTACAAAAAAGAGACATGAGAGCTGCTGGAGTTTCCTGTTTAACGGAAAACGATTATATGTTAGTGGGTTTATCGTAAGAAAATATGTATAAGGCTAGATTGGTAGCAAAAGTTTATGCATAATTTCTTTTTTTTTTTTCCATCTGTAGTCAAGAAGGTATCTATTGGATTTGTATTGTCATTGGTTGTCCAATACAATCTTGAACTAGAACATTTGGATATAAATATTATATCTTATATGGAAAATTTGAAGAACAAATTTACATGAAGCAACAAAAAGGTTCAAGGTATAAGGGTCAGAGAATAAGGTTTGTAGGTAGGTGAGGTCGTCGTATGACCTGAAATAGTCGCCTAAGCAGCAATACAAAAAGTTTAATTCTTTCATGTTGAGCAAATGATTTATTAGAAATGATTTCGATCACTATGTTTACTTCAGAGCATTGAGTGATGATGAATTTATTGTCATAGTATTATATGTTGATGATATGTTTATTGTTAGCTATAACATGTCTAAGTTTAACATATTGAAGGCTCAATTATCCAAGACATTCAAAAAAAAAATATCTAGGGGTTGTGAAGAGGATTCTTGACATCGACTTACACATGGACAAAGATAGGAGTAAGCTATGGTTGTCTCAAGAGGAATATCTTGAGAAGGTCCCACTCAAGTTTGTGATGGACAAGACAAAACCAGTTAACACTTCCCAAGCTGCTCACTTTCAACTTTCTTCAGAATAATGTCCTACTATAGATGAAAAAAATAATATATGCCTCGTGTGTCTTACTCAAGCGCAGTTGGTATTTTGATGTATGCCATGGTTTGTACAGACCGAATATTTTACATACAGTAGGTGTTGTGAGCAAATACATGTCAAACCTTAACAAGCGACACTTGGAGGTAGTGAAATGACTACTTCATTACATATGAGGTACGAATGATTATGTCTTGACATTTGAAAAATTGAAGGATAAATTTGTAGGCAATACTGATTTTGATTACGTGGAAAATGTGGATAATAGAAGGTTGACTTCCGATTACTCATTTATATTAGCGGGTAGAACAATCAGTTGGATGTTGAAGCTTTAGTTTATAATTGCTCTTTTCATAACTAAAGTCAAATATAGGTAGCGACAAAGACATTTAAAGAAGGTGTTTGGTTGAAAGGAATGTTGAATGGGTTGGGGCTTCAACAAGAAGTTGTACTTGTATATTGTGATTACGAGAGTGCAATCAATTTGGTAAAGAACTCGATATATCATTCCTGTAATAAACATATTGATGTTTAACATCATTTTAATTGACATATGTTTGAGGAAGACAATGTTAATCTTGAAAAGATCCATACCAGCATGAATCCGGCTGACATGCTTATGAAAGTTGTTCCTATAGAGAAGTTTATGTTTTGCTCGACTTCTCTGGGCTCGGTAAAGGTTTGATAAAAGTGGAGTGTGCACAAGAAGTGGTGATGAAGGCGATTAGAGATAAATGAAACAAATTAGGGCAGTGGAGCATGGATATTAAAGACACGGTGAAGATTGTTGAAATCGGGTGCCTTTAATCTATGCCGAATAGGAATTTTTGATGGGATTGACACCTTGGTCGATTTGATCAAGAAATTTTGATTTTTCTCCAATTGCTCATTGGATTGTTTTGGTCCTATTCGATTCGATCGAAGAGGCTATAGATTTGATCGAAAAAATCCAAAAACACAAATTTGCTCTCTAGATGTTTTTGGGTACTTTCAACCGAAGGCCCTTGATTGGAGTCGATCCTATCGACAGTATGCACAATTTTGCATAATTGCACAATTTTATTTCTAATTCTAGATACGGGTTTTATATATGAGTGTAATACCAAATTATAGTAATTCTATGGTAATTGAAAACTCGTTTTAGAGAGAGGTGTAGTATTTGGAGAAAATAGATTTAAAGTTTTCAACTCTAGGGTTGGTATATAAGTTGATTCTATCTTTTGTAATTTTATTTTTATAGTGAATTGCTTATTACTTTTTGTCGTGGTTTTTTTCCCACGAACATTCTTTCCACATGAATTGCCGTGTTATCCATGCATGTTTAAATTTTTTATATTTATGCTCGTTGGATTTATGTCTGAGTCAAATGTGATTCTTCCGTGCCCAACAAGGTGGGTCACATCTTTTTAAAATAAATGTCCGGTTGAATAAAACTGACGAAGTTTCTAACATCGCGTGCCACCTACCGAGGGTACCAGCTTTACTTTTGGCCCAGAACATCTGCATGAAAATCAGACCCACCTGATGGACGGCTTACGCTTGCACGTGTGATGGGATAAAAGGGTGCAAAGCTAGTCAACCGGGATCATAAAGAGAGAAAGGGCAGGGATAGGGACGTCTCCAAAAGGTCAAGCTTGTATCCATTCCTTTCCAGAAATGTCCATCTAAACTGAGAAGGCTTTTGCCTGCTATTTTCAGCCTTTCAATTCACGGGATGGAGGATTTTGACCGTTTGTTCGTCTTTCTCGAAGTCCTCATCTGGCTTTTATACAAAAATGTGAGTGCACTTGCCTCACACGTAAAAACCAGGATAGGCATGTGAGATCTTAGCTGTTTATGAAAAGATGACCCGTCTCTAGAAACAAACGATTAGAATCATAGGAAGGAAATTTTATGAAATGCCACCCGTTTTCTGGCTTAATTAGATATAACTGCGTAAAAATTCATTTAGATATTACTACCTGTATTTTGAGGAGTCTATTTATTTAATCACGTTCCATTAAATTCAAGTAATAACAATTAACTTATTTCTAAAAATGATAAATATATCCTTAAAAAGTAATAACTGTGGACAACCATTTTAATAGTGTGTAGACAATGATCTCAACCATTCATACATAAACAACAACACGAACCAATCTAAAATTATAGATTTGGACCATTTCAAGATGATGGACAACAAATTATACAAATCCTTTTATCAATATATATAAAGATATGACATTTAAAGAATTATTTTTAGGTGGCTAAATCTTATTAAGCCAAATATCAAGTGGCATTTGATAAAAATCTCTTATCAAATTCCATGTAGCCCGAAGCTTTGTGGTGCTTATGTTTTAGTATATAGTATATTTCCTTCATTGGTTCACTCAACCCCCTTTAGCAAGTCTACTCAAAATTCAGGCAGATATAAAATTCAAGTGGACGACAACACAACATGGAGAGTAAGGACAAAAATACCCTTGTTAAAACCTGTTTTTAAGGCCAAATCCCTTATAAAATCTTATTATGTAGTCCCAGGCTTTGTAATGGTCTAATGTTTTATTATATACATTTCTTATAGGTTTTCCCATGTATATTCAAGCCAACATTTATTTTTTTAAACTCATTTTTTGATGTTATTCCAAAACTTAAGTAAATCAAAATACATTTGGATCCCTTCATGAGAAAAAAGTGATGAATGACGGTTAAAAACTTTTTGGTAGATCATAAAGGTTTATGAGCAAGTTATCAAGCTCTAGTTGGCCTTATCAACCGTTTGGATGGGAAATAAACATTAAGGATCTGCTTATTGTCCTATAAAGTTTTTAAAGGTGAGCGTTCAATCACCACTGTTTGCTGTAGTGTAGTACATATGATATTTAGATATGCTTATTTTGGGATTACATCCTAAAATGGTATAGAAAAATGGATGGACGGTGTGGATATACAACACATCATCCAGGTGGGACCCACAGTAAGGGCAACACCTAATCGGCTCCCACTACATTTAACAAGTTTACTAAAAATCTAGGCAAATTTGAAATTTGTGTGGTCCTACATAGCTTGGGGTTAAGGAAGCAAGTGCAGCCAATAATCCACACCTAAATGGCTAGAAGTTCTCCATTGGATGGCTAGGATCATCTGACTGATATGATCACGTTTGTGGATCGTAAAGATCTGTACATATGGCTTTATTTTCTTCTACTACGCAGGTGGGCCCAATGGGGCCCATAATTCAATGATCCAAACAGTTGATATTATGTGCCCCACTTGGGATAGCCCATGCAACAAATAACTTCCAATTTGGAAGAATCCTGACCTTTCAAATGGTCACGCTCAAACAAGAGTAGGGCCAGATATTATACAGATATGATCTTTCAATCTTGAGTATCATCGGTCTATTCTAGAGTTATTAAGCTGGAAAAAATCTTATCTGGTGGGCCAACCGCAAATGGTCATTGTTAAAAAAGCAAGCTGAGCATGCAATCCTAGCCATCCAATGTGTGCCTAAAAAGAGACGGTTGAAAGAGAGAAGGGCCAACTCTCCACATTCAAAGGGGAATGTTTGTCTAATTGGATGGTATGGCCCACCATATGTTTTTTTTTTTTTTTTCTAAAATCATTTGGACGGTTTGGTTTTGGCAACCATACCGTACACCGAGCAGAAAAACTCCTTGTACGCACCAATTGGGAAAAAGATTATAGGGTGCGTTTAGTTCCACATAAGTATCATGGAAATTTGCACCTGGTTAGACTAATTAGCACTGAAATATCACACAATTTCATGATATTTGGTGTAACCAAAACACCCATAAATCATAATGATATAATCAGATGCAACAGATGATGATTGATAGACTCAAATCAAAGGCCTGAGTTGTAAATTTGGGGATGAAATATAATCAGACGCCACAAATAATCAGACCCAATCAGAGCCGTCGATTGGGTGTATTTTAAACACTCAATGAGAACAACATAACAAAACAGGTGAATCATGCTCATGGGGCGTCTTGCTATTATTATCGGGGGGAATTATTTTATACTCTGGCAGAGTATTACACTTGATACGCAGCACTAAAATATTATAGGCATACATTAACTCAAATTAGTTAAACCTATTAGATCTTCGAGCAAACTATCCTAAGTTAGGGTCCCAAAATGAGATTAATAGAGCAATCCTAGCCTCTCATTCGTGGACACTAGTTCGTTGAACATGGACCTTTGTTATTTTTTATTCTTAACCGTCCGAATAGATGCCCGCCAATCCGATGGTCAGATAATCAAGCGTTGGTTTGGCTCGTGATACATCTGTTGAGACAGTTGTACTTAATTGCTAGTATGCGCGATTTCTAAGCAATTTCGGAGTGCTAGAGTATGATCCATCACACTCGCTGGAGTATCAAAGTTTATTTTATTTTATAATAATAATATTATTGTTATTATTAATTTTTTGGCTGACCATATCACTTACTACTAACTTATAAACGAGAAAACGGATTCTTCACCGAACACGTGCAAATTACAAGGTGGCCTCAAGTGGGCCCAGTATTGCCACAGTGTAACATCGGATGGGATGTGTCCACCCCACATGAGCCCAAAATCCCCCTTCACAACCATTCAAGCCCGTCTTAATTATGCTTCCGTGGTAGACTTACAAGAGTTTCAACACGATGACATAGCTGTGACACTCGATGACTTAGCTGTGACACTGGAAAACTTATGTGGGTGAGACCCTGACCATAGACCCTACCTGTAAATATGAAATGTATATCCACTCCGTCTATCTATTTCAAAAGATCATTTTATTTTATTAAAAAAATAATTAAGTAGATAAAAGTTTTTGTTGGACCACACTATAGGAAACAATGCTTAATGACCATAAAAACCTTTCTTAAGCTATATAAGTTTTGCATTAAGATGATTTTTTTTTTCTCCTTTTGTCACGCCCAGATCTTATAAGGAAGATTTTCAACATGAATTTATTTCATAAGAAGTATAACCACAAGTATCCAAATCATAAGAGCAACATCATCACCATATATCCACTAATATAATCGTTTGAGTACAATGCTGAAAAGGAAATACATACATATAATAAAATCCCTAGAAGTTCTGCCGCACGCTCCTGTCCTAGCTTGACTACGTCCTATCGATACTTGCACGCATCTATTGTGTATAAACTTATAAAAAACTTAGAGGGCGATGTAAGTGTATGCACAAGATAAGTGTCAAGCATTCAATACAATGCCTTAATCATATAATATCGAAATTATTGGCATGAATCATACGATATTAGAATAAGCAGAAATACCGTAAGTCCATAAGAATATCATCAACGTCATCTAAGATATTCGATGAAAAGACACAGCAAGTCAGTGTTATATATTGAGAAAGTAATGTAAATCGGCTATTTAATACGGAAATACAATAAACCAGATATCGGATATCGAGGATGCGATGCAATATACAATTCGGGAGAACTACGAATACCATCAGCCTTATCTAGGTCATATAAATGCAGAAATATAGTAACCCAAAATGCTATATGTCGTGCGAATGGAATAACTATGCTGAAGTGTGAAGTCGGGATGATAGTACGTAGTATCGCAGGGTATGAGACCCATCACAAGGGACTTCTATCCAAACTAGTCTCATATTTAATTTAGATAGTCAGATTCAATGTGGTAAACTCCTTATCTTAGATTAGTCACGCGCCCCAACCGAAATCCTGACCATTGCGAATGTACACGTAACAAATAGTTACGCACTACCAGCCTGAGTGGATAGTAAATGAATGAATATGCAACTCTTGCTCAATAAGTCTACATATCAGTATTGTTCATCTCTAGGATCATCATTGGGGTCTAGTATACTCCATACCAGCTTGCTGCTCCATCAAGCGCATAACTGGATAAGTGGAAGAGACCTCATTATCCGCCTGACCAGTAGTCGGTCAATATCTACTCGGCACGTCGATAGCAGAGCCATTTACGAGTTAGTCAAACTCAGCTTAGCTATGCCTACTCCCTCAGGCAGGTAAGGCCACACCGCCTCCCAACTGACCACGATACAGTGGGAGAAGTGGGAGACGCAGCCTACTAGTATATGGCCCTTATGCGCTCATATATATATATATCCACTCGGTCTCGACGTTGGGGCATCCTTTGGTACCAAGAGGGTTTAAGAATTTTTATCCAGGGCCATCTATGGCAGCCCGATGCTACTAATATATTTTTGGTGTCCCATCTGGCCATCCACGATATGATTGTAGAGGCTATGACCCTAATGTCGCTAGGACGTACAGTAATCACAACACACAATGTCAGATGCATGAGTCATACGATCCAGTTATGCATCAATCCTGCACATACCATACACTCATGCGAGACAATCTCCACCTATCAGGGAGTCTCATAACAACCTGCCCAATGATATATGCAATGGTCAATCACATCTCATAATAAGCATGTAGATGATGCGCATGAGTATGTATCATGATGCTATGCCGTCACATACTCATAATCGATATCAATAACCGATATCGACAATTGGCCTTGGTAATGTAGACATTTAACCATCATTGTCTCCAAGGAATGACCCGCATAGAGCCTAACATATAGTGAACCCATGGTTTCACACAAGGGCCTAATATACAACACCATGGGCCTCACTTAAGAGTTTAATATGCATTACAATAGGCCTCTCACATGGGCTTAATATATAACACAACGGGCTCCATAGCTTGGCCCTTAAATGCATCACAATGGGCCTCATCACATAGGCCTTACATGCATTGATTTGAGTACGAATGCTCATCAGAATGGGCCTCAAATACGGGCCACATATACATCAAAATGGGCCTCGACAATCGGCCTCGGCAATCGGAGTCGACTTCGATAATAAGAATCGACCTCAATAATCAGAATCGACCTCGATAATTGGATCGGCGTCGATATTCGGTACCAATAATCAATATCGATAATCGTCACCGATAATCGGCCTATAAGCAAGGCAGGGTCCATATATGAACAACAGATCAAACTATAATATAAAGATCGTCCCTTGGCCGTGGTTATATCAAATCGAATAATGTAAAACTATCTATGGCGAATAGGGCCCACTTATCTGGGTTAACCCACAAGAGAATTATGAGAATGAGCCTAATAAGGCCTAAGGAAAGGTCACAATGTGGACGTCCAACCATCATTGCCTATTAATGTGGACTTTTAACTAACATTACTCTCAAGGAATGACGCTCATAGGTCCAATCGTACAGTGGGTCCACGGTCTCATATAAGGGCCTAACATACATCATCACGGGTCTCGCTTATGGGGCATATACGCATCACATTGGGCCTCACTCATGGGCTAATATATATAAAACATTGAGCCGAATCAAGTATCAAATGAGCCGAATTAAGTGGGTCAATTCAAATGGGTTGAATCAAAGGGATCGATTCAAATGGGTCGATCAAATAAGCCGAATCAAATGGGCCAATCGAATGGGCCGAATCAGATAGGCCGAGTCGGATAGGCTGAGTTGAATAGGCCAAGTCGAATGGGCCGAGTTGAATAAGCCGAATCAAATAGGCCAAGTTAAATGACCGATCAAATGGGCCGAATCAAATAGGTTGATACAAATGGGCCGATTTAAATAGGCCGATTACAACACAATTCATCTACTTTTAGAGATCAGTATAGAGTATATATAAAAAATGAATCTTATTAAGAGATCGACTGGACCATACCACATCTAACAGTGGTGATAATGATTTTCAGGGTTAAAAATTTAGAAGGCTCACCATAACATTTATTTCTCATCCATACTATTTATAGGGTCACAAAATCTTGGATGTAAAGGGAAAACAAATATCACATTGGTCCAGGACCAGGACCTTGTAACCCAAAAGGGTTTTCAATGGTGGACGTTCATCCCACTGTTTTATGCAATGTGGCTCACTTAATATTAAATCTGCCTTATTTTCAATCTCAAGCCTTGAGACAAACTAGCCAAATGGATGGACGGCTGGATGCAGTACATCCATCAATGGTGGGCCCCTAATGCCATCGTCCAGATGGACAGATGGATAAAACACATACATCTATGGTGGGTCCCATATCCACACACAGATGGACGTTAGGGATACAACATAGCATCATGGTGGGGTCATACCTGGTACGCCAAACCCACCTGATATTTATATAAAATATTATATTATATTATATAATAATAATATAAAATATTTTATTATATAATAATATATATTATCATATATAATATATGTATACGTGTGTGCGTGTGTGAGAGGGAGTGAGAGTGTCAGCGTTGTCAGCACCCAATGTCCAGAGATGCTGGACGAACGGCTGGTGGTGGGTCCCACATGTATAAACGATTTGGATGTAACACATACATCATGGTGGGTCCCACGTGGGCTAACCATAACGTTTATTTACTGTCCGATCTGTTGGTAAGGTCACATGGACCCGAATGAAGAGGATAAACGAATTTCATATGATCCAAAACTTCTGTGACAACAGAAGGATTCTAATGGTAGACGCTCAACCCTCACTAATCTTGTTGTGTGGGCCACCTAAGCTTCACCTACGACTGATTTTTGAAGGGCCCACTGCCCTAAGGGGCCCCATCAAAATGCACGGTGTTGATGTTCCAACACATCATGGTGGGGCCCACGGTTGGGACCTGCTCATCTGCCCACACAATTGGCGCAAGGATGCTGCGCGTCCTCTGTCAGCAGCAGCAGCAGCAGATGCTGCTGTTTATATATAATTTTTTTTTTTGAAAAAGGGGGTTTTGCGGTGGTTTTTTCCAGGTGGGGACCTGATTGTTTGCCTCTAAGTACAGAGGTTCGTAAGTAGTATTCTGTGAATACGGGGTCGATCCCACAGGGAGATAAATTGTGAGAAGAAAAAAAATCAAATGCAAAACAAGCTAAGTAATAAAAACTAAACCAATGATTTGATTTTGAGATTTTTGAATGGATGTAATTCAATGAATTTAAATAACACCCAAGCTTCAAAGTTCCACGCATAGGTTAATGTTCCAAAATCATTATGACTTGGATGACACAACTAGGATCTGAGCACTATGGTCAGCCTAGTCGGAAAATAATACAGTTTAAATATTAAAAAGTGATATAAAATATTAGAAAATAATGGATCTGCATCATTGACATATATTCTCAAGCGCCAGTGATTCTAAGTATTCAAGATTTATAGGATAATGAATATCAAAGAAATATAACAGGTTGAGAACCTCTCTTATCTGGAAAATCTGATTGATCTATGCTAAGCCTATCCATCAATGTGAATCTCATATGATGGAAACATATGGATCTCACAAGAGGATAAAAAAATAAAACCTAAATAATAGACAACATGCATACACCATTCTTCTCATCATTAAAACAATCAATCATTATAATCTTAAAAAACTATTAAACCCATGTGCTTCCCTTCTAGCTTGGGCTAGAAGGAACTTAAAAAAACATAATTAAATTGCAGAAATAAAAAGTAATAAGAAAAAAATACAAAATACAAAAGATATAAAATAAAAAGAACAACTTAAAAGCTTTAATAAAACTAAAAAAAAGTCTTTAAAAATCTTAAATTTTGCTTTGGGATGCCTTGAATGATTTTTTTGAATGCCCTAGGAGGCCCTATTTATAAGTAGGGAACTCCAATTTTCGTACAAAGTTGAAAGCCCTAGAAACCGCATCAAATATACGTATTTTTTCAAAATAGACTTCTCTCTGCTTAGTTTGTTTAAAACAGACTTCCTGCTGCACAGTTTTCCAAAATAAACTTCACAGCTTCAAAATACACTTTTTTAGGACGATTTCAGGATTCTTACTTCAAATCGTCGATTCTCTCCATTCATTGCTTGATTTTCTTGGATATTTGACATGTGAATGCTTTAATCTTGATCTTTTAAAATCCATCCCTTTCCTTGGTAAATCTTGAGCATCAAATCCATGCTTTTTAGCACCCTTTCAATCTAAGCATTTAAATTTACCTTGCAACACATGCATGAGTAAAATATAATATTAAGATGATTTATATTCATAAAATCAAGAGATAAATAGAAAAAATTATACAATATTTGAGTCTCAATAGGCTCACATCAATAGAATCCACCCCGTCCACTGGCTCCTATGGCTTAAGACAAGCCAAACGAGCCCAATATCTGGCATATTTCGGTGTGTAGAAAGATCAGGGTGAATTTTAATGGTGAAAATCATTGTTTTCTATGCTATGGCCCGCCAGATAATTAGATTAGCCTCGTTTTTCGGCTCAACGCCTAAAATGAGTAGGGGAATGGAATGGACGGCTTGGATTAGGTCCATGCATTAAGGTGGGGCCTGCATAAGTGGTCCACCCAAAAGCTTTGAATCAAAGCTAATATTTGTGTTTTGCCGCCAGTACACAACAGTCCAGTTCACACTTCACTGTAACGCCATGTCTAGCGTCCCTAGATGCTGGACGGTGTGGAAACAACACAAGCATAGTGGTGGGTCCCACATGGACGTGGCCCACCTACTTAGATCAACATGATATTTATGTTTTTCCTTTAATCTAGGCCCGCTAACGGGCTAGACGGTGTAAATTCAACACATCCATTAGGTGGGTCCCATATGAAGGTGAATGGCATGGATAAAATATACGCTTCATAGTGGGACATACACACCAGATGGGCCACACAACCCTTTATCATCATCATCATACAGAGAGAGAGAGAGAGAGAGAGAGAGAGAGAGAGAGAGAGAGAGAGAGAGACTGCCATTATGGGCCCTTCATGGTTACATCTCATAAATCAAAATGGGTCCCACTAACAAGTGGGCCCTAAAATAAGAATCAACGGTGGATCACCCACCTGTTACACTCCTCCTTGATCCCTTAGCCTCCTTAGCTCTTTGCCTTCAATGTTGATGGAGGTAGATGATGAATAAACAGTTGAGATGTGAGATAAGAGGGTGAAAAAGTGGGCCACACTCGATGATTTGGGAGAGTTTGGGAGGGCTTGGACTTGGGGTGTTTTGGGTTGCTTGAGAGTGAAGAGAGGGAATGAAAGAGAGAGAGAAGTGATGGGTGAAAAGGGATGGGATGAGGTGTGATGGGTGATAGGTGGAGTGATGAGGTTGTAAGAAAGGGATGAGTAGAGAGAGAGAGTTGACTTTAGGAATGAGAAGGGATATGTTATTGTACTTAGGGTATGGAGTGTACTTGATATTGATTGATTGATTGATTGATGAGACATGTTGTAGAGATTTTCTCGAAATTCGTAATGTTCGACATTTTTCTCGGAATGAACGTAGGCCCACATCTTCTAGCCTGGGTATCGGATCGGTGCGCGAGTTGCAGCATTGGAACCATGGCAATGACGCGGTCGCTAAGATGTAAGTTTCGGGTTGAACTGACTTTGATATGTAGGACTCGGTTTAAAATTGCATACAAACATCGGATATAAGTCGATGGTTATCGAAATTCGACCGAAGGATTGTTAAAGCCTATGGAATAATATAGACTAGGATATGAATCTTACACCTTTCATCCAGATATGTTTGACGTTATGGTTAGGTTAGATGATTAAAAAACATTACATTCGACCTTCGAAATTTTTTAACCGTGAACGTGCAATGACAACTATTTCTTGTGGCACAGTAAACCTGAATCTTTTATCTTCTTAAAATTTTGTACCACGCTGGCAAAACAGATGGACGGCATGGATATACATTTCATGCATCGAGGCGGTCCTACGGTCACGGTCGTACACACATAGCTGGCTACAGGGTCACAGCCAAGTCGCGCTCAGCATGTCTTTTTCCAAAACGCATGTCTTTTTCCAAAACCAACCATAAGATATGCACGGCGTCCTCGGTACGAATACGCAGACGCAGGGACTATATGATACTCCACCACCGTGGAGAGAATCATACACGTGTATGCACATGCAACGAGCGTAAATGTGGCATGCGAGTATCTGTGCGATCCAAACCTAAGCAATCGAGATTGGACACCAGCCGATGATCCATTATCGAAAAATCATGCTGATCCTGCAATCCCATCCCAATCGATTGCTGGCCCATTCAATGGATGCTTGAAAGAGTCCATTGATTGAATGGTTAGGATCACCCAAACAATCTGATACATTTATTTTTTTCGTATTAGCACAAGATAAGACGGCCAGGATTAATTCACACACACCGCACTGTCTCTGCCTACAAAACTAACGAGCCGGAGGCATTCATTTCAAAATTTTCAATGAGCTCATGAAGAGAGCTACAAGTTGCACTCCCACTTTCAAAAGGATCATACGCATGCACCATACCCACCGTACAAGTGCATACGTAAGGTTGAATCCAGACTGTACATACCTCAGTTCCCATCGCAGGTGGGATGTGGACCGAAATTCATATTAATTGGATGACACTAAGCATTCTATTTTCTAGTTGAACGTTGACCGTCGCCAAATTTCTTTTCCCAACCGTCCATTTCATATCCCCCTAATTGTACAGTCTGGATCATCGGATCGGCTTAACGATGACAATAATCTGGATGGTCTTTACAAGGAAGAGATGCCGGACTATTAAAGTTTATTTTAGTGGTCCACCAGACTACCTGAAATGGTATTCCTCTCACCACAGGCCGTACATACTCGCGTGTGATTGATTGGACGATCCTTCTCGTCGGTTGGTTGGCCTGCTCCCGTTGCAGTTGGGACTGCTCCCGTTGCAGTTGGGACTGCTCGGTGACAAGACAGAGTAGGATTCAAATGAAAATCATGGGCCACTCATGATCAACTATACTGAATGAACGGTTCCGATCATGGATCGTCGGCCCACGTGTGTTAGAGGGTTCAATAGGCCAATGATTAAAATCCATCAATGAATCGAATCCTTTTCCCAGAAAAGGAGGATAGACGGTAGATTCGGAAGAACAGGAATACGGTGGAGCGCCAATCGGGTCCATCCATTTTCTGGAACCGAGGATGGATGGCTAACAAAAGCTATTAGAAAATCATATCCATTACGTTCTTTCACATTATCTCGCTGCATATTCGACCGTTAAACGTTTTCTGTTTCTACCGTCGAACAGATGTCCACAGATCAGAGGGTAAAGATTGTGTAATAAGTGTTATGTTTTTTGGGAAATAAACCATCCATTCTAGTTCCAGTATATGGATGGACCCGATTAACAAATAATCTGACCACGTCTATTGTAGAGAGATAGTTCTACCGTATTCCAGCTCTCCCAGCTCCACCGTTCCATTCCCCAAAACCCAGAAAAAGCATACAACCAGAAACGTTCAGGGATTTTGCGGGGTTTCTTCTCGAGGGGAGTTATCTGATACTCTGGCTGCCTGTGACGCTTGATACATAGGCACTTAGACATAGTACACTTCGAAAAATATTAATTCAATCTAAACCGACTAAATTGTGAAACTAGCTATAGATAAGATACGTGTTACAAATTAGACTTGTGGAACAATCCTATCCTCTGATTCATGGACACTTGTATTTTGAAGTAAGAACATTGGATGTCATTAATTTTTTGACTGTCCAACGAATGTCTCGAAATCTAATAGTTTGATAACAAAATAACTAGTACTTGTAATCTGAATGTTTTATTTTGAACTAATTTATATGGCACGTATGCAATTCCTTAGTGATTCCAAACGGCCCGCATACCATCCATCACACTCCGCCAGAGTATTCCTCTTCTACATATTAAGGAGAATCTATAGAAGCCCCAGGGAGAGAGAGAGAGAGAGCTTGTTTCGTTCTTCCTCCATCTCTTTCTTTCTAATAACTAGTAATAGCCTGTTTTGAATGAGTATTCAAAGCAAAAACCTGCTCTCCTTCCATTTATATTTAATACCCACATCTTAACCGTTACTTTTTAGGACCCAAATGACCATTCAAGATTAACCTCTGTATCCCACTCCCTCTTCTTCTTCTTCAAGTTCTTTGAAAGAGGATAATATCAAGGACTTGTTCTCTTGCATTGAGTGCTCGTGGGTAGGTGCTTCTCTCTCTCTCTCTCTCTCTCTCACTTGTTCTGGATTTTTGTTTTTCTGCATTTCTGCATCTGGGTGTCCCGTTGAGTTCTTTGTTTCTGCCATCTGGGTTTTATGAATTTTTGGGTTTTCTCATCTGGGTTTTCTGTAACTTGCATTTTTTGTAGTCCTTTGGCTGTTTTGGTACTGTTTAGTTGTTCCTCTCATATGGGTTCTTTTTCCCCGTTTGATATATGAATGTTAGTTATCTGTGTGTGTTCTATGTGCTCTGGAAATTGATAAAGATACTGGAGATTGTAAGTTCTGCAGTTGGCAGTGAAGTTCTATTCTGTATTGGGTTCAATCATGTTGGGCTGTTTTCTAATTGCTATTTTCTTCATCGTGATGTTGTCTACTTCTGATTGTTACATTGGAATTGGAGTTCTTGGTGCAGATTGGTATGTAATGTTCTGTTGTTTTGATAGAGAACATTTTGTTGCGGAGGATTGCCGTTTGTCTGAGACAGATGATCGATTGCTATTCTGAGGTTGATTATTCAAAATAAATGTTTGGTTAGTCTGTGTTTTCACTACAAGACGCCTAAAAGGCAAATTCAATCTTGATGCCCTATCTTCTAGCCCTTGGTCTCTGCAATGTGTATTGTAGCTGTGATGCATGAATACAATGTTTTTTCATTTCCATTAAAATGAAATGGAACAGATTAGGCATTGTTTGGATGGACTATTGATCTCAATAGTTAAATTATTTGGAAACGATCCAATCGTGATTACATGCCTTAGTAAGGAGTACGTATCCCTCGTATGCATTTAGATACTTTTCAAGTCCTATTTGCAAGTAGCACAATTACCTTCAATGCAAATACGAAGAAAGGTAATTGAAATTTGATCATTTCCACTTAATTGAAGTAACCATTGTAATTCAATTCAATAGTGCACCCAAATACAGCCTTATATGTTTCATACTTTATTTTCAAATAGATTGCAGGAAAGAAAAATAGAACATTTCTCATTTGCATTACATACGCTGTTGTGCTTTTGGTTACAGCAGTCCTGCCTTGCCTGCCACTGGGCACTCCATCTCTGCGGATTTTAGCACGCCTATGAAGTTTATTCTTGAAAATTCAATGATGTCTTTCCTATCTGTTTTTGGTACTATGTTTTTTTTTTTTTTTTGGTTAATGATATCTCCTAGCTGTTTCTTTTCTTATCGTCTGAAATCATCTTTTGGCTTATTTATACATGAATTTTCTCAATTTTTTTTTTTTTTTTTTTGCTTTGTATTCATGCTTCTTAATAGTCTCCATCCAAGGTTCCCTTTCCCTGTGGATGGCATCTTGGGAAGTGTCTTCAACATTCCTCAACATGCCATCCATTGGGTACAAGGTGGATGCAGTTCCTTCTGTAATCCTTTGGTACGCACTTCACAACTTTTCAAGTTCGCCTTACAGTAGTGTTTTCATGCAGAGTATTGTGAATCCTCCATGTACTGTTTTCAAAAAAATTGAGTTGCTCTTATCCTTGTCTATTACTTTTCTTTCTACTCTTGTTGCCTCTCTTAATATTGCTTGATCGTCAGGTTCATGGCCCCGCATCCCCCAGTCAATGATACTTAATGGGGGGAATTTGTTAAACTCCGAAAGATAGTTGAAGGGTGGCAACCTACCTTCTTGGTGTCCACAGTATTTACTTGGAATTTCAGGAAATCAATCATATCATCTGGTTGCTCTCACTGGGATGTATTACACCAATACCTGTTTAAGTAAATTAAAATGCAGATAAACTGGCAATTAGGATGTCTTCGGTAATTATCTTTTGTTTTGGCACTATCTGCACCCTTTTTGCAGTTTGTCTTGTCTTTTTTATTTTAATGAGATGTCTGTTCCATCTTATTTAGAAACAGCTGAAGAAAGGGATAATGTGTTAAAAGAAAAAAGACAAATGGATATGACACAAGTCTGAGATGGCATCTTTAAAGTAGGTAATGTGGGGTTGAACTGGAAGTGCGAAAGTTGTGACTTATAGCCACTTGCCAATTGAGCCATAATCTCAACCCCAACCATTGTGTTACATAGCTTTGGACTATCTTAATTGTTTGGTTTGGAGTCAGGGAAGGCTTTTTGATATCTAGCACACCTACTTATAATGGATCTGACACGAGTCTGAGATGGCCTCTTTAAAGTAGGTAATGTGGGGCTGAACTTGGAAGTGCCAAAGTTGTGACTTATAGCCACTTGCCATGCGAGCGATAAGCTCAAACCCAACCATTGTGTTACATAGCTTTGGAATATTTTCATCATTTGGTTTGGAGTCATGGAAGGCGTTTTGATATCTAGCACACCTACTTATATTTCTTTCCTTGAAACACCAACTCCTAATGCATTGAAATTGGTCGGCACTTTGCTAGTGAAATGCTGGCATTTGGATTGTTCAAGATTCCACAATAAAAAATGGAAACTGGGCCACTAATGTTTTTATTATGACTAATAGGTAAGACAGATGCTATCTGTTTTAGGAGTGTTAGGAGTATTGTTTTGAAACATCTTTGTATGTTGTCTTTTGCCTTTTTTTATTTTATTTTATTGGAAGGGCTAAACAAGTTAACAATTGTGAGATTTTTTCTTTTCTTGTGTGGGACAGATGCAAATTTGTAAAATTTTTTGGTTATTTTGTTGTCTCAGCTATTTCATTCATTAGCTCAATTTGTTTTTCGATATCTTGGGTCGATAATTTAGGAGATCAGAGAGATTGGGAAGGACGTTGTTTATAGAATTAGAGCTGGTGGATGAAGTGGAGATGTGCCTTTGGAGTTTTATGTGATCACCGCAAAACAATGAAGCTCAAGGAAATTAGAGAGTTGAGAAACATGTTGCCATAGTGGCGCCATGCTTTATAGGACAAAATGTTGGGTGGTCAAGGAACAACATATTCCTAGGATGAGTGTAGCTGAAATGAGGATGTGGCAAGATAAGGATAGAATTAGACATGAATGCATTTGAGAGAACTTAAGAAGATTTGCCACAGTAGATAATGAGATGAAGGGAAGTAGACTTAAGATGGTTGAAAAACGGTCAGGGCATCCAAAGGAATCACTCCTCTACTTATATTCATGTATGTTTAAGGTGACACCACATGTTAGATAAGGCATGACATTCTGTCCACTAATGACACTTGGTCATCATGTTCTGTGGATAACATCATCACTGTCACATTCACATGGCAAGTGGATTAGGCTCACATTGGTTTCCTGGGGCACTAACTCCAATACTATCTTCTTACTGTGGCAATTATCACTGTCATTTAAGCCTTATCCCAACTAATTGGGGTTTGCTAGGATTCCTGATATAAAGTTATGGCAAAGGTTTCACGGAGGTTGCCAACCTTACACAAGTCAAGCAACCCTCTTTATTTGGGCTTGGGACCGGCAATGAGAGCACGAAACTCCTACATGTAATAGTTTATTAAATAGGATGACTTAACTGTGCCAATAAAAAAATGTTTTAACTGAGGATGTGGTCCTTGATAGAGATGAATGGCAGAACATGGTTTGTGTTACCCCAATTGGTTGGGATAAAGCTTTGATGATGATGGTGATACTTTT
The DNA here is from genome assembly GCA_037074715.1 of Magnolia kwangsiensis. Lineage (NCBI taxonomy): Eukaryota > Viridiplantae > Streptophyta > Magnoliopsida > Magnoliales > Magnoliaceae > Magnolia > Magnolia kwangsiensis. The sequence goes on from CM073571.1 coordinate 12,540,223, forward strand.
CATAGAAAATGCACCCGCCAACCTCCAGCCCAGGTAAAGGAGGGTTGATGTCAGGTGGGCAGTCGGCCATCAAAATTTGCTGTGGTCTCATGAGAATATGCTCACCCCAAATAACTGTGACAAGGCTATGATGATGATGATAATGACGATGGCAATGATGGGAAAAATAAATTTTTCTTGCAAGAATTTCTGCATTGGCGATTTTTTTTTACAAGCTGAACTTATTTATTTTCTATATATGGACATTAATGTGGCCTTATTAGTTGTTTACAGGCTGATATATATTTTTTTTTTATAAAATTTTTTTATTTTATATATATGGACATTAATGTGGTCTCATTAGCAGGCCTAATCTTGTACTCTGTTTTGTTATGGCATTTCTTTGTAGATACATGTTAGTATAGCTAGACATACCATGCATCTGCCTGCATTTTAGTCGGTCAAGCTATTTGGATGTTTCACTTATTTCTGAAGCAGGCTTGCTAGTTTTTCCTCTTGTTAAGTTCTTTGAATTGAATAATGAAGCTTTAGTTTTTTACTTCTCTATCAATGTCTCTTGTAAGCTCTATTCATAGATTTCATCTGATTTTTGCAGTTGACTGGCTTCCATTTTTAGCTTCAATGTTAGCTAAACCTTGACAATTGTACTCTCTTCCAAATCTATCAATTTATTTGCTAAGCCCACACATGTTACAAGTCAGCTAATGCACACGTCATTACATATGCCAGCGTGGCAGACAGGTGAAATATCCAAGCCATCAATCAGGTGGACCTCACCTTGTAGATGTTACTGCCCCAAAGATAAATGCAGTCTCTCAGTATGTGTGCCCTGATATTAGAATTAAGTTGACAGATTAGAAAATGTTGGTGGTTTTTTCTAGTAAGTAAGTCAATCGATAAAAGGAAAAACAAAGAATAATAAGAAATGACACTCCTGTCATAGAAGTGGAAATAGCCCTTCTTTCTTGTACATTTATTCAGTTAATTGTGGCCCACCTGACTAGTGGATTGACCTTATTCTCTGGATAGGGAATCTATGTAGTGGCAACCTTTTGATGGATGGCTTGGATATTTTCCTGTTTGTGATGGTGTGATATGTGGTATTGTGTGACTTTGTACATGCACTTGTACACGCATATGGACTAAGAAAAGCTTATCAACTCAATTCATTCTCTCTTTGCTGTTATCTGAAACTCTGTATTTTAGTAACAAGTGTATTTTTCTTATGTTTTGCCAACTTTCTGATGATTTTGACTCTTCTAATGCAGAAAGGAAGGTTGTGGTGGTTTTGATTGAAGTTCTTTGGGCATGATGTCACCCGTAAAATGGCAAAGAAGCCTCTTTTTTCTACTCCCAATCCTCATCTTTTCCGATGTGTCAGGTATTTAAGTATATTTATTTGCTGCAGATAGTCAACCCAATGTTGGGTATATACAAGTGCACTGTTGAAGATGTTTTCTCTTTAGGACGTCTGTTTACCATTCAAAGCTTGCTTTAGGGTGCATTTGGTTGCACCAAATACTATGAAATTTCATGATATTTGATGCAACCAAACACACCCTTAGGTTGCATTTGGTTGTCCTATGTGATTTGGAATGTTTAGTTCAGTAAAGAGGAAAGGGCCAAATCGTGGTTACCTTTCTTAGTATCTGCAATGAGGAATTATCCTTGAAATTGCATTACATTCCTTTCAAGTGCAACTTGAAAGTAAGAAAGTTGCAATTTTGGAGCTCAGTCCCTCAACATGAATGCTAAGGAAGGTAATCTAGCTTCTCATCTTTTGCCGTTGTTGTTGTTGCTTCTTTTTTTTTTTTTTTTGGGTTGCTCTTTTCCAAAAGACTGTTTATGGATCATACTATCAAACTCCCTAGGTGCATTTGTTGGGATAAACATCGACACCAATATTACCAACACACCATTGGCAGCAGACGTGGTGAAAATCCTGAAAGAAAAGCATATCACCCACATCCGCCTCTTCAATGCGGACCATCAGATGCTAACCGCCCTAGCAGACACTGGAATTGAGGTGATGGTAGGTGTCACCAACGAGGAGGTTCTGGGGCTCGGAGAATCCCATTCGGCTGCAGCTGATTGGGTCAACCGGAACATTGCCGCATACTTGCCGGCGACCAACATCACAGCCATTGCAGTTGGCAGCGAGGTCCTGACTACAATCCCGAATGCTGCTCTCGTTCTGGTTCCAGCCATGCAGTTCATTCAATCTGCTCTTGTGGCTGCAAATCTCAATTACCTGGTGAAAATTTCGAGCCCCCAAGCTATGGAAATGATCCCAAAACCTTTCCCACCCTCAACAGCCACCTTCAATTCTACATGGAATGATATCATGGATCAGTTTCTCCGATTTTTGAAAACCACGGGGTCCTTTTTCATGTTAAACACCTATCCATATTATGGTTACATCAATGGGAATGGAATATTTCCAATTGATTACGCCCTTTTCCAGTCACTCTCTCCAAACAAGGATATTGTTGATCCCAACACACTTTTCCAATACACCAGCATGTTTGAATCAATGGTTGATGCCGCCTATTTCTCCATGGAAGCACGCAATTTCTCTGGGATTCCCATTCTCGTGACAGAAACTGGCTGGCCCTGGCTTGGTGGGGCCAATGAATCTGATGCCACGGTGGAAAATGCGGAGGTCTACAACAGCAACCTCATCCGCTGTGTGCTTAATGGTTTAGGCACCCCGAGCCAGCCGGATACTCCTGTCAGTGTATATATCTATGAGCTGTTCAATGAAGATATGCAGCTCGGCCCCATCTCTGAGAACTGGGGGGTGTTCTTTCCAAATGGGACAGCTGTGTATCCACTGGTTTTGAGTAGTGAGGGTCAGCTTGAGGTGAACACGACTGGTGTTGGAGTCTTCTGTTTGGCGAAAGCAAATGCGAGCTCTGATGCACTGCTGGACGGTTTAAACTGGGCATGTGGGCCTGGGATGGCGAACTGCACCGCCATTCAACAAGGCCAGCCATGTTACGAGCCCGACACTCCTCTAAACCATGCTTCCTATGCCTACAATGACTACTACCACAAGATGATGTCGGCTGGTGGAACCTGCAACTTCAGTGGTACGGCCATGATTAGTTCATCTGATCCTAGTAAGTTCTGAATGTCTTCTTTGAATATCGCTCTCAAGCTTCTCTAATGATGGTAATTTACAGTCTTGGGTTTGAGCTGCTTGAAGTTGTTTTGAATAAAAGAAAAAGAGAAAACATCCCATCTTGTTGCCCTGTGAGGCAGACCCAGACCCAAGGCTGTTCAATTACAAACACCAGTTAACAGGTGGATCATACAATGCAGTGCAGCATTCATGTTTTATTCTCCTTAATGATCATTTCAATGGAAGTGTAAGAGAACAATATCATCAGAAAATTTGATATCCTGATGAGGTTGGTTTGAACCATGTTGCAGGAGCTTTGCTAAGCCCCATACACCTCTCCAAATGCCCATGCATTCATGCAAGCCAAACACATGTGGATATCTGAGCCCTGCATCAGGTTGGTTTCTATAGGATAGATGACTTGCCCCCAGAATCAGGCCAGTCCACTCATCAGGTGGACTTCACATGTATGAAAGCAATGGATGGTTTATAAAATATATGTCAATATTCCACATTCGGCGTACGCCTGTGTGATCTGCCTTAAGACTGGGCCTGGTCGATTATTAGGCAAGCTCATCTGTATGGTGGCCCGCCTGGTGCATGGCTGAGATGTCCAGCGCACACTCCTGGTTGGTGTATGTCCGCCTTTTAGAGGTTTAGTGTGGGCTTGGCAAAGCTGGTGGTGCTATTCTCTTGAGTTTCTTAGTTCAAAATGCATTTATTGTGGTTTTAGGAAATGCCATTGATTTGTCAATGCTTCCTTGTCTTGTCAAAATGGCTCAAAATCTCAATTAAGCAAGCCCAGCAGGAATTATTCTGAATGGGACTCTTCCCAATGATCATTTTTATTAGAGAACTGATTGTCTACAGTTTGGGTTCCAGGTCATCTTTCACACTAACAGGTCACTTGTGTAGGGCATCTTCTCCCTGGCTCACCTTGAAGATGGCCCTTCTCGAAAATCAGGACGGTCCACTCACTAGGTGACCACACCTGTATATTGAGACACTGTTGGTTGTGCATTGATTCCAATTGTGGCCCATCTGAGTAGCAGACCTTGTCAGGTGATCGTCAAGGTGGGAACAACTATTTTCATGATATGGATGTCCTACACTAGTGCCATGTAGATGAACAGTTCTCATTTGTCAAATTCCTAGACTACAGTTTTAAGCCAAAATTGACAACTCACTCAAAAGTGGCCTTACTTTGTGATCCCATAAATCCCAACTATTTTCATGATATGTGGCCCATCTGAGGAGCAGACCGTGTCAGGTGATCGTCAGGGTGGGACCAACTATTTTCATGATATGGATGTCCTACACTAGTTCCATGTAGATGATCAGTTCTCATTTGTCAAATTCCTAGACTACAGTTTTAAGCCAAAATTGACAACTCACTCAAATGTGGCCTTACTTTGTGATCCCATAAATCCCAACTCTAAAGAAATATCGATCTGATTAATCATTGTTTCATGCAGGCTATGGTTCGTGTATTTTCACCGGAAGGTGAGTTTCCCATACATTTGTGTATCTACAATAGATCTGATCTGCCACCCAACCTGACCCCCAACCTGCTAATTTTGATTTCAGCACGGGTTCAAACACCAGCAGCAGTAGCCCGCCTCCACCACCACCATTTTCACCTTTTAACCCCGATATCAACAGTGGCAGAGCTACCACGGTGCGTGTTTCCAAGATCATTCCTCTGATTGTGCCCATGTTTATTGGTCTTGTCTGATCCAAAAAAGCACATCCAATTTTGCTCTGATTGTTTGGCGGGTGAAGTAAATAATTACAATGATGCAAGAGCTGGACTGCAACTATTGCCGAATTTTCTCCCTCTCTCTTCTTCTTCTTCTTCTTCTTCTTCTTTTTGGGTATTTTTTGGAGCTCTGCTTGTTAATGGCTTATCATATTGTGGCTAGGTTTCATTGCCGAATGATCTACTGTATGTTTGAGCTGTGTAGGGGGCTCAGCTGGGATGTGACGGTGGAATCTGATCCGTGCATCTGGTGCACCTTCTCATGTTCCACTGTACTTAGAACCACCCTGATCCAAAACTCTGGTGGGTCACCACAGGGAGCAATGTACAAAACTGCATACAACTTATGTATTCACTTGTTGTGGCCCATGCGAGTTCGTGAATGGCCTGAGTTACATTTTGTCCCTTTTAATCCTGGTGGGGCACACCTGATGACTAGATTGAATGACATATAAGCAGCATGGTGGACCCGACATTCCATCTGGAAGTTCCTTTGGTGGACATCCCCCTACCCAATGTGCTTCCCTTTGGTGGCCTACCTGTTAATGGTTTGGGCTGGATATTGGGATCTAGTCATAACATTGGGGGGTACATCTAATGGACACGTTGGATGGCACTCAAACATCATGGTGGGCTCCACACAGCTCAAACTTGAATGATCATGCCCTGGCTTCTTTTCATCTGTAACGCAAAATGTACTTTTTGGGTGGTGGGTGTTTCAGCTTCATTTGTAATTGAAGCACAAACAGTGAATTACATAATTTTAGTGAGAGAAGTGATTTTATTGATGTCTTCCCATTTACTTTTGGACTAGAATTATGTACTGATTCTCAAAATGAATGCCCGATCCTAGCTCTCTGATTTGTGGTCTTTGAGTGGTATAAAGTGCCAATGTCCCACATTTAAAGGTGTAAATTCTATCAATCAGATGGCTAGGATTCCCCTATGTGCTGCTGCTGCTTCTTCTTTTCTTTAATGCCACAGGCCCACAAATGGGCAGCCTGCATTGACAGGTTGCATAATCCCTGTGACTGGTTGTTGTGAGAGGAACCTGAATGGTCCCTCTTGTTCTTCATTGGCTTTGTCAACTTCCACATCTCATGCCTTTAGTTCAATGGATCAGCCTTTAGATCTGTCGGCCATATGAATGAACGTTGGGATTAATCCTCTCTTCTTTCTTCCTGTTTGATCGATTTTCTTTTAAGTAATGCAGAGTGGTGATTTCTAGCAGCATCAGCTAAAGTCTTATTGTTCTTCTTCCTACCTTTGATTAATCTCTCTTAGTTGTTTGCCATCCCACCATACAATTTTTTTTTTTTTTTTGGTTGGTTGATGATGTGAAGTGGGCTGTTAGATCTATATAGTGGGGCCCACATGGTGTCTGACTTAAACATCTGATTTGTGGTGTGTCCGATGTACATTTTTAGAGCATCTATATTTAGAGAGGCAGATTTGTTGCATTGATTAGGAGAGATCTGTTGCGAATAACCCACCATTATGAATCTTTGGGTCATTTATCATCGAGAACTGACTGTTGATCTAGATCTGATACCGGAATGGAAAAGATGTGGGTCCCACCAAGCTTAGCATCATGCGACAATCAAGGGGCTGTGGGTTGATCTTTCAATTATTTAAACCTCTGAAACAGACTTCCCACCTTTTTATATTAGCTGATTGGTCTCTTAATTAACCATGAAGCAAATATGGATGGCTACTCCTTCCAAACAATGTCTTATTTCCCTTAGCTTCCATCTCTCACCAAGAACACCTCATTCCCCGTCGGCCCGTGATCGACGATGGGGAGCGAGTGCAACACAAACGGAGGCCGCTATGATCTCACCAAGTCAAGGAGAACAAGGAAACCAATGGCTCTAACCATGATATCTCCTGATCAAGGGACCAATCAGGAGGGCAGGATTCCATCAAAAGTGATTGAAGGGAAGGAGGGTGCAGTCGATCGGAGAACGTTGAAGGATCTGATGGACAGTGAGGGCAGAAAGAAGCATGATGGCAATGTGGGGTACCACTCAAATTCGCTGGGCCACCACTTCATGGAAGAAAAGAAGAACCTCGCATTGTCTACAAAGCAAGGAGAGTGTAGTGATGAAGCTAAGTTGAGTGGAATGGTGGGCCACTACATCAAGGTATTGAATCATCTGATCAAAGTTAAGCGTGACCCTCAATTGGGCCACCGGAAGAGAGCAATCGTACGGCTATTAACATAAGAACCCGGGCTTGCTTTTATGATTCTTATGGTTGGACAGAGTCGGGATGTGTGGCTATACACAGGCGGTTATGGTAGTTTGAAAGTTAGTCTACTTGTAGCGGTTGTATGTATATCGGGCCAATTTTCTATTTTATCATTTCTAAACAAATATTGTGGGCCGTTCATTTTGATCAGGCCCACATGTGATAAGGCTTCGTTACAGTGATATACTGCTTTTAAGCACTGATTCTATTATTGTTACTTCTTACTTCTGGCTTTGTTGTACGTTTGAGATTGTTCTTAAATGTCAATGGCATAGATCCTATATGGAGGATGATCTAGAAGTGTCTAGTTGTGTGGGCCCCTCCCTGATGTTTGGATGAAATCCATCCACTTTATGTCTGGATAGGGTCTCAAACATCAGGCCTATCCATGACTCAGATGGGCAACATCGCAAGGAAACAGTTGGGAGGGGACGGCTACCCTTGATTGGGCATTGGGGCGCGGATACGTGCGATCGTGTCCATCCATTCTCTGGACCCTATCATGGATGGCTTGTCTCTTTTCTTTTCGTTTTTCAATCACTGCGATTAGACAATCCTGTCCATAACCTCTCTTCAACTTCCCCCGCTGAATATTTGACAGCTGACCATTTTCGTTATCTCCATCGCTGCTTCAAGAGCCACCGATCAGATGGCAAGGATTCTTTTGATCCATGCGTATTTTGAAAGATCTTTTTATCCACATTCCGGTTCTACGGTGCAAATCTCCCAGAGAAATGATGCATCGGTGATGGTCCAGCCAAATGGACGGTCCGTAGACCAGGGAAAGGTGAACCTACCTGCATTGTTCCTGGCGGGCCAAAAATGTTTTTTTTTTTTTTTTTTTCTCAATCCAGCATTTTATATTGTGAGCATTAGAAGTTATGGTGCTACTAATAGTATTGTAACACTTAGATAGCCAATCTAGTGATCTGAACCGTCCGTTAGGTGTGCAACACATTTTATATGTATACAGCTCTAAAATCAAGCCAATCATATCATCCTATCCATCTTTTAATTGGGCCTTATCTTTTATAGCCATTCATTTTATAATCCATGGATAGGATGTTTAGGATGGTCTGATAGAAGCCATTGTTTCTGATCATAAGCAATCTACAATAAACCCCAACAGATAGTTGGTTCAAAATATAGATTGGAGCTACATTTTTGCAAGTGATCTTGACCGTCCACTTTATAGGCCACTGATCGGATGTTTAGGACTGCCATCAAATATATGCTTCACCTAACGGATGGTTCAGATCGTTTGATTGGGTTTTCCATTGCGATGGGTCATTTTTCTCTTTGTATTCTCCTCAACATGCTATCGTCCTTGCTGAAAATGTAACATCCCGTTCGTTTTGGCCCACCATATTGGAACCGTCCGTTTTGTAGGCCTCAATGTTATTGGTTAGAACATAAAAGATTGTACTGATTGGGTGATCCTGACCGTTGGTGTTCATTAATCACGTCGAAAGTGAAAGCTGGACATGTTTGGTGCGATTTTACACCATGGCCCGTTCAGAGCAGTTGGTCAGTGGATGAACGGTTTCAATCACCGAGGGTTGGTCTCGTGTATGGGGTTTTAGTTAGGTCACTGATTGGATGGAATTCTAGTTAGTTTTGGCCCTTTTGGGAGTTAATGCTTGTATTTTGATGAGTGATGTATGAGATTTTTGTTGTGGACGTGACTGATTTGCGGTCACCATCGATTCTCCAGGCAGTCGGTGATTCGTTCATTTCAATCCAGACCATCCAAATTGCATGGTCCATCGTGCATGGATGATATGCTGAAAATCATATTGGTTCAAAGATCCTAACCGTTGAACTTGGCAAACATGACGGCCAAAATTGGAAATATCAGATGGTTAATATCATACTGTGAGTGCAATTTCCAGCTTATCCTCCATACAAAACGGATCCACTGGTCTGAATTGTCATAACGCATGCCACGTGGGCTGCGGATGTGGCTGAGCAGATTAGAGGAGTCCCAGGTAACAGATTAGTGGATGAGGCCCTGATGGTAGGGCCCACCTTGATGTATATGTCATATATTCACGCCGTACATTTTTCCAGCTCATTTTATCACATGGTCCTATAAATGAAGCAGAACCAAATCTCAAGTGTACTACACCACAGAAACAGTAGTCATTGAAATCCCATCATTAAAAATTTCCTAAGGTCCAGCGTAGTGTTTATTTGCCAACTTGTTGATAAAGTTGCACGGACTTGTACGAAGGAAAACAGTAAATATCAGCTTGATTCAAAATTTTTATAGCCACCACGGAGTATTATTTAGTTGTTGTATGGACTACTCGCGGGAGCTTTAGATAGGCTTCAATTTTAGTCTCCATTGCATCTGAACTTCTTGACAATAATATATGGGCCATTGTATCCACACTATCCATTCATTTTCTCATGTCATTTTAATGCACGAGTCTAAAAATTAGGTATATCCAATGTTCAAGTGTACCACACAAAATACCAAGCTTAGTTTATGTTGATGCAAAAATTTAGTCTACCCTTTTAAACCTTGAGTACCTACATAGGAAAAAGATAAAGGAAACCTAAGTCAGGCCAGGAATTTGGGTATAATAATATTAAGAGATCTTGGGTGAGAGATTTTGCATATCCTTAATCATTAGAGGCCTCTATATTTATAGCTTATGAGAAGCGGCAATGTAGAGGCTATCTACCTATTTAATATTTGCATATTGCATAGAGATTCAGATTCCAAATTGGTAGGAGAATATTCTGAGATTCCAAATGAGGATCTTAAAATTTCGAGCGTGTTGTAAATATCTCCTGAGATCTTACCATCGAACTATTGGAGACATGCAACAAGAGGCCGAGGTGGTCTTGGCCAACTTGGGTAATACTAACCTAGGTCATATTTGTCACGGTTTGAGAGTAGGGAGCAAGCCCTTATAGAATCCGGGCTTTATGTTGGTCTTTTGTGAGGCTACATAGGCAGGGTGATCTACACATGTTGACCTTTCATTCTACGTCGGTCTATTTTTCCCATAATAGTTTGCATTAAATGCATAAATCATTAAATGCAAGAGTCATCACTGGTAAGGTAAACTCGAGATTTGGAACTGCCTAATTTTTAAATTCCTATCTTAAAAATGATATGAGAAAATGTATGAATTGCATGGATAAATATATGCATCGTAGTGGGCCATACAAGAGCCTATTGTCCGACGGGTTCAGACGCAGTCCGCTTTATTCCTCCGTTTGGAAGAAGAGATGCTAAGGGATTCAGTCAATTACCAATTGAAAAGGCGACGTCCCTCATGAGGCTGCAGTGTCTTATACATGCGAGATCCGGGCTGTCAGGTGGAATCCACCTTTAGAATCTATCCAATGAATACAATCATAGTATCAGGCACCACAAGAAAGTCAGACGCTACCTTGTGAATAATTCCAACCATATTCAAGTTTCAACGACTCACTTCTAATTAAAACCAAACGCGTCTGAGTTACCAAACCTAACAAAATGAATATCCAGACGTTATAATGGGCCGGGTTTTTTGGAGTCAAAACCCAGCCCGACCTTGAAATGTAATACTGGTGTAGGCTGAGTCTAGGCTAGCTATGAATAGCCTGGTCCAGCCCATTGGCTTGGTCAAATAATCAAGTGGGCCATTATTTTATATATATATATATATATATATATATATATATATATATATATATATATATATATATATATATATAAAGAATGGATGATTTAAAAACACTATTACATAAGTAATTGTTTCCTATTTACCAAAAATCAATGTGCATGCTCATTTGATCAATATAAAGTGATGGGTCCAACCCTTAATGGAGGACATAAAATGTAAATATTAAATTGGAATATTTAAAATCTTTGTTCATTTAAATCTTTTGGTTGCGGGTCAAGGCTAATCAATTTGAATGAAAAGATTTGAAATTTTTAGAAAAAATTAATTTTGTATGTGTTAATCAACTTAATTTAATTGTATTTAGTTGTCCCAATTAAAAAATTATTAATAAAATTAAGTTTTTATATTAAAATTCCTAATTAATTTTTTGTATTGAAAAATAAGAATATGACGTGTGAACAACCTCCCATGTACATGGGACCACAGCCATGGGCGTAACTAGGTGAGGTGTGGTATGTCTTTTATCAAACACTCCTGGTTTTCTTAGTTCGCATGCACCTCCCTTTCGCCCCCTTTTGCATGCGCCTGGATCCTTAATAATTACATTCTTTTTCTTTAAAAAGTCATCTCTTCCTATAACATGCCTTACCTTTCTAAATTCTTTCGTTATTGTTTCTGATTTATCAATTTAAATTTTCTGCTATATCTCTATATTTTAGAACTAATAAATCCTAACCTAATCCGGCCCTGCTGACAGGTCTTGCATAGTTACTTAGAAAATACATAAAAGAACCATCTACACACCATTAGAGAGAATAAGACATCTTTTCTTTCTTAATTTCTTTATCTGAATTGTTTTTTTAATTAATTTTCAATAATGCGGGCGTGCCACCAAACACACAGAAAATGAAAAACCCATTTCATAAATCTAAAAAGTCATTCAGAAAAAAAAATAATTACAAACACCTAACATAACAAAGATCCATCTCTATCACACGACAGAAGGTTGAAAGAAGAAGAATTAAAGAAGACGAAGAAGAAGAATAGAGCTTCTCTTTCTATATCTTTATGTGAATTGTAATTGAATTAGTCACGTACGGCGTGGGCGTGCCAGCAGAGGAGTATGGAAATGCAACGCCGGAGTATGTAAAAGCGCGTCCTCTGCCTCTTCGCGACCGTCAGACACCTTTTCCCGAATCCCGAAGCGGCGCCGCTGCACCAATTATTCGAGTATCGGACTCCTTCATTCATTTCCTCTCGCTCTCTCTTCTGTTTCTTGCACGACCCAAACGAAAGAGGGATGCCGATGGAAACGGTTTTTCTATAGACAGAGAGGGGCAAGTAAACGCGCTCGTGCGGCCAGCTGTGGTGTGTGTTTGATACCGTTTTACAATCCACGCGGCATGTATACGTCAATCGAGACGGACTATGGATCATGCCTTCTCTCTTAAAATTACACTTCCAAGATTTTCTAACCGTCTACGTAACCAAAATCTCTGTAGGGTCCACAGGATATCTGTGGTAAATTCTTTTCGTTCTTAGGTTTCACCAACTTATGCCATGACGTTCGATAAAAGTTTTGGCAATCTGAGAAGTAAGGTGAGCCACACCATAAGAAATAGAGGTGATGGAAATGTCCACCCCATCAAATATCTTGGGTCCCACCGGCTGATATTTATGTTCTTGGCCGCATATTGCCCGCGTTCGCCTGATGGGATTAGATTGAACAATGTGGTCCCTTCATAGATGAATCCAAGGGATCATGTTTGAAAGTTGTTAGTTTATATACTTGGCCGGACTCATCTCTGATAGTATTACGTGGCTCACTCAAATCCTACTACATCCAAGTCACCTTGCCGTTCTCTGTCTTCACCTCAATATAGTCTAATTACCTTATGAGTGGGCAGAATGGGAAATAAATATCCAGGGACGCCAAAAAGGTTTTATTGGTGGGTGTTTTCATTCCACTTTTTCATGTGTTATATCCTGCTTTAATTTTATATCTGCTTAATCTTTGGGCTAATGGGTTAAAATTAGCCAGCAAAACTAACGGACAGAGTAGATGTTACATGAACATTGTAGTCTCTAAAAGCTTTTGGTTGAAGGGTTGTAGAAATTCTACTAAATATAAAACTTTTTAGACCATGTCGTTATGATATTCACTCTTTACATCTGTGTTTTCAAAATTTCAACGGTGTGAATTGGGTACACATGGTCAACGTGTAGAGTAGATGGGGAGCTGTATATATGTACATGTCCATTGATCGAGATGTCCAAATTTCGGATACCATTGGATGGAACATACACTGAAACTTGCGTTTGGCTGGACTTCATAATCGTCCAATTGATAAATGATAACTATCAAGTGGCTGGCTTAATGTAATCTGTTAAGTAGTAGGTGAAATAAATGGGCTAAGATGGTCAACAAGCGTGATTTTCACACTTTGTGCATACACAATGGTCCCCTGACCTGGGAAGAGTGTGGAATGAAAATAAACAATATATCATCATCTCTGTCAAGTGATCAAGACTTTGAATTTATAAGTAGGTTCTTGGGTCCACAAGAAAAAAGAGAAAAAACTTATTTTTTATACTAAATAATGATTTAGGATTTGGATTATATTACTTACATGAAATACGTAAAATCTTAATTTAAAATTATTTAAAATAACATTTTTAAAAAAGACTAAGTTTGAAAAAAAAAAAAAAGTAAAATAAACTTTATCAAAACATTTCCATCATCATTATAAGTAAATTTTAAAAAGGCAAAAATTCTAAACCTACAATAACAGGAAAATTACCAAAAGTAATATTATTTTTTACTAAAATCTTGATTTTCACCATCAAGATCAGCATTCTTGCCAAAAAGACGTTTGTGACCTGCCATGTAGGCCAATTGACCCTGAAACCACTGTTACACAAAGATTGACAATTCCTTTATATTCAGAATGAATCTTTTCGAACATGACACACCAGAGACCTACTTACGGTAGAGTTGGGTCAAATTATAACAGATTACTTTCAGTTATGTTTAGGCTACTTTTAATCAAATTACTAAGAATGCATTCGTGGCACATCTTTCATTAATTTCCTCCTCTCAGAAAGAATAGATCCCCCAGTTATTTAATAAACTCATATTGTGATATTCATGAAAGTCTGTTACATTAAAAGTTTATGAGATCTGCATGCTCTTGGAAAGATTAACAATATATGCATTATCATTAATTTTCCTCTATATTAAAATATGACATTTCTTCTTTTTCTTCAGCAAAAATCAATTCTACTTCTACAAACTTGCAAAAATCACTTTGTGAAATTGAAGATGTCTCTCCCTTAAAAGGTTTGTTAATTACACCGAGTGAAGAGATATACACTTTCCAGCTTGGGCTATCAAGGCATGTAGGGTCGAGATCAAATCCATCCACATACAGGTCCAATCATGTTTTTCCTAAAATTAATTTCCTCAACTTAAAAGGTGGACCCACTATTAAAAACAAGTGGATGGGTTAGAAAACTTAAGTGTTTCTTCATTTTTCTTGCAAAGCGTGGCCCACCTAACAAGATGATCAACCTAATTCTTTAGCCGGATGGACTCGATTTTCCTATAAGCCCACAATGCGGGGCCCACCAACATGAAAATGCCACAACCACTTCCATTTGGAAATATCATGCTAGGGTATGACTGCAAAAATGAGGCAGATCCAAGACCTAATTGGACCACGCTAAACAGTGGTGATTCAACGGTCACATTAAAGCCTTGTTATGAACGTGCAGTTTTTCAAATAAGAAAAAACAATTGTTTAGAGAGGATTAATTATGTACTTAGGAAGAATCAACACCAATCAGGACTAAAGAATACATCCAACGTGTATTGTAAGAGGATACGTCGAGGTTTAATCTTTTGATCTTGAATCACGTTTCAGTGATCCAAGCCGTTTATATGATGGGCCTCAATTTAAATGGGGATTTTTAAAAACAAAAACGCTTAGATCGGAATATTTAAACCATTTGATCATTTAGATAATAGCTTTGCATATGAACGGTCTCCTTAGACCTTGAATAAGTAAATGACGAAATAGTTAAATGTGAGAGTCGTCCATTTTTATAACCATCATATAATCGGCTTTGGTCGTTAAAAAAGGACTCGATCCAACGGTCAAAGTCCCCACGTTTCTCAATTCAATACATGTGGATGTATTCTAATAAAACTCCAAGGTCCACTAAACCCAGGCGCGTGTCGTCCTTCAAATCCAAACGCAGGCACACATGCCAATATGGCACACGTGTGATATATCTGACCTTATCAGAAATGGAGACGGATTGGCTACTCCCGCTGACACCGGCCCGGCGGCTGGTGGTCTGGGCCCGCCATGATGTATGTGTTTAATCCATTCCTTTCATCCATTTTTACCGATCATTTTAGAATATATACAAAAAATGAGAGGGATATAGAATTCATCTGGACCACACCACAGGAAAACAATAATGATTAGATATTCACCATTAAAATCCTCCTAATGTCAATTGTACTGTTTATTTGACATCCAATCTGTTGATTAGGCTATAAAGAACCAGATGAAGGAAAAAAAATAAATATCAGCTTGATCAGAAACTTTTATGGTCTCAAAACGTGTTTGGAGGTTGATGATTCATTCAATCACTATTTCTTGTAATGTAGTTCACTTGAGATTTAGATATATCTAACTGTTTTTTTTCTGTTTTTTTTTCTATAATACCGTTAGATGATCTATAAAAAGAGATGTTAGGAATGGCTGTGGCAGGGGAGTAGCCAATCCCTTTCCATCAGAAAGTGGTAAAAATGTTTAGATCTTTAGATCTTAGATTAGATATCAGGGTGTTTCACTTCTCGGAGGGGCCTTCGAGTACAAAACAAATGGATGGCTAGAAATTTTTGTTTCAGCCATCCGTTGTGAAGTGTGGGCCACCTGAGGAATGAAATAGCCTATTTGTTGATAATAAAATCTAAAAAATGAAGTCCACCCGATTGGAAAGCTTGGATCTCGCACACGTTTTCCGTACTGGCGTGCGTGCTTGCGTGTCGATGGGTAGGGCTCCACCCAGGCGCTGGCTTCGCGAGCGCGTCCTTGTACCGCAAGTAAGCTAATGAGCCGACTTGCCAGCGTTCTTTCCGGATTCGGTGAGGCCGGGGAAACACCGACTTCGGTGATGCCGTGACCTGTATATGTCGTATATCCGCCGTCCATCCGTTTTTTCAGCTCATTTTAGGTTATTGGCTAAAAGATGAACTCAGGCGGACAACAGTAAAAGCTTACTGGGCCCACCGTAATATTTGACAAGGCGACACAAGTGGTTTAGGTGTTACCTCGGTAATACAGGAGTGGGTGCTTGTACCCCTCGCTTTCGTGCATGGTCCGAAAAAATGAAGCATATCTAAATTTCTAGTGGAACAGCTGATAAGAAACATTACGAACACTTCAGTGAAAGAACTGGTCGTGATTATAATAGCGTTTATTTTCCATCCAACTCATTGATAAGGTCACGGAAGGAAAAACACAAATATCAGCTTGATCTGTAACTTTTGCACCCCTAGGAGTTTTAAATGGTGGACAGTCAATCCCTACTATGTGGTCCACTTGAGATTTAAATCTACTTCATTTTGAGACTTGTGAATGCCCTCATGCAAGACACTCAACAGCTGCGATTCTCCTTCTAGTTGTGCTTTTGATGTGTAATGACTCTTATATTTGATTTGCATATTAAATTATGGGTATTTGATTAGCATTGTAAATGATGGGTAAGAGCATCATGTTGGGAGAGTTGTACAAAAACCTTAGGATCTTACCTCTCAAAAACACTAGAATTATGAGATATAATAAAGTAATGAAATAAATCAAAATACAAACCACACGACACAAGAGATTTTACGTGGAAAATCTTCGAAGAAGTAAAAAATCACGGACCTAGTCCAGAGCAACAATTCACTATGAAGTAGAATGTTATAACCAATCACAAGCACACACTGCTTTGATCAAACCTTCTTCACTCACGTAGAAGTGGATGAACAATAAGAGAATAATGAAAAACAGAGAGATCTCACCGATCACGAGGACGTAGAAGTGCTGAGATGTTGACTACACAGTAGATCACCTCTACGAGCAGAATTCTTCATTCCACAAGCTTCTTCTCTCTTTTCTCTCTCTTTCCTTGGTCGTGAAAACACCTTAGCGTGCCCTGGAATAGCCCTAGGGATCCCTATTTATAGTTTAGAAAACTCCTTTTCCGTACATCTGCAAAACCGCGTCAAATTTACGTAGTCCACACAAAATTTGCACAGAATCTGTGTAACCCTCGATTAGTCGAGCCAGGTCCTCAATTGGTCGAAGAACCCCTCCGACCAGTCGAGCGTGACCCTCGATTGGTCGACGCCAAAAAATACAGCTTGCCGGACTTTGAGTTGAGCGAGCCTCGACTGGTCAAGCAGCTCCCTTCGACCGGTCGAGCCGCCCACTCGATCAGTCGAGTAGCGCGGTGAAACAAGATTTTAGACATCCGTGCTGCACTGCCTCTCCTCTGAACTGAGGAAAACCTCATCACATCAATTATAGAAATGTAAGGGGTTAGGTATTCTTTTCATCAATGTAACATGCAGTCTCTATTTCATGAGATTTTATCAATTTTAAGAAAATTGAACAAAACTTCAATATTTATATATTATGTCATAGTGTATAGGTACTAGGACTCTGGTTAGGTAAATTAAAAGTTTTTTAAAAAAGTAGCAAAAGATATATATATATATATATATATATATATATATATATGTGTGTGTGTGTGTGTGTGTGTGTGTGTGTGTGTGTGTGTGTGTGTGTGTGCGCGCGCGCGCGAATGTTGTGAATGTCCTTAGAATGTATAGAATAGAGTATAGGCTGATTCAAAATGTAAGAAGGAAAAAAAAATTAGACATCCTTTTTTTTTTTTTTTGACAAGAGGAATGGTTGGATGTCCCCCACTCCAACCTCACTCTTCAAATTTAATAATTTATTCTTATTTGATTATTTGTGCTTTCAGTTTGGTAGAGTAATGACACACATAGACTTTTCGGGGTTAACAAGATGTTTGAGCAAATTTTTACTTGTAACTTCAAATTAAATGTGGTATGCTAGCTTTAGTTTTATATGGTGCCTTCTTTAGCTGACCAGGGTTGCTCCAACGCCTTATCATCTCACAATTCTCGATTCTCTGTTTCCTGCAAATGGCTTGCTATTGTGGTATTTAAATAGGCCCAAAGTCGTCTATAACTTCTCTTTTTAGTAGTAGGCTTACTTTACAGTTGAGATATCTTTTGTTGCATTTTCTTATACCTTTTTGTAATCGGCCCTTCAATTGCCTTGTTTGGGATTGCCTTAGTGATGGCCTAATCCAACCCTAAGCGCGCATTGTATTTGAAAGGGGCAGATTTATGCAATCTTAAAAAAATAAATAAAACATCAGTCTTATACATCATAAACACAAGAAAGAAATAAGGCTAATATAGCATTGATTATGATCATCCATCACAAACATGAAGTATTGAATCTTAAAATTTGAATTTAGTTGGATCTGATGAAAGATAATACTTTCGTCTTGTAATAGGTCCGTCTAACGATCCAAGTGAATTTTCTAATTTAGAAAAATAGGAATTTCCTGGATTCATAAATTCAAAAAATTTAAAAAAGAATTGGTGGTTCTTCAAATTTAGATTTAGGTGATAGGTTTATGTGGGGAGGAACATTTTTTGAGATCTAATGACTTAAATAAAAGGAAACAAGATCGGTTTCTAAATCTAAAGATTTTAGGAGAAAATGAAGAGAATAGGGTTAAAGAAAAAGAGTACCTTGAGAAAAGAAAGAAGTAGAAAGAAGTAGAGTATGAGAAATCACCTCCCTAGGCCTCACGCCCTCTTCTAATCATTGGAAATTGAAGACGGAATCGTCAGAAGTTAAAAACTCTCCTTTTTCTTTCATAAAACATAACATAACATGCTATGTATTTAGGGCAACCCTTATAAATTCGTAATTACATGAAATTATCAAAATATTCCTACTAAAAAAATTTTAAAAAAAATTGTACAAAATTGTGGATAAATTGTCTCAAAACTTAATTAATTCAAATGTTCATAAACTAAATATAAATTTAAGATGCCTGATGGGCCCTGATGATAGCGCTGTGAAGGTGGCTTAATGAAGATGGGCCGTGACGATTCAACAATCCGATCACACCATCCTCGCGATCCAACGGTCCAAATGTCTCCTTTAAGTAACTTACACATGTCACGAATACATGTGTAAGGTCTTCAACCTTTAGAGATCCAACTCGTATCCTTCATCTAACCATATACGTTGATATACTTTGAATGACCTGATATCCGCATCAACTCCCCTCGGCTGAAAAGATTTTGACTCCGCCGGGATAAAACTCTTATGTTGTTCTAACAAATCTGGATCTAGTTGCTGCAACTTTGCTTCTGTTACCCATGTATAGTCGGATGATGGTCTGTTCTTCCACTTCGTTAAGTACCTCTAAAAGCCAACGTCTCGAGTGAAAACAAATTGCTCATCCACAATTTCTTCAATTTCTTCTCTTTTCTCAGGTATAGTAGGTATAGGTGGTGCGGGTTGGGAAGAAAATTTATAAATTGGCCAATGGTTTGGAACAAAATTAAGGCCAATGGGATGTCTTGAATAAGGCATTAGATCTTCCACATTGAATGTTGAACTAATCCCCATGCGAGGTGAAAGATCTATCACATACGCATTGGACCCAATCTTTTTCAAAATCGTAAATGGTCCAATACTACTTGCTTGTAACTTCTTAACGGTACCTTGTGGAAACTGTTCTGGCCTCATCCTAACCATTATATAACTACCCTCATTAAATTCCTGAATTTTACGATGTAAGTTAGCTGAAATTTTGTATTGTTCATTACTAGCATTTATCCGCCTCATAATCTTTGCATGCAACTCATGAATGTAATGGGAAAATACATTGGCTGACTCGGAGGTCTTCTGGGTGACTGACATAGGTAATAAATCTATGGGTAGTCTAGGTTTGTAACCACTAACAATCTCGAATAGACTCATACGCGTAGACCTATTAACTGAACTGTTATTTACAAACTCGGCGATTGATAGGACGAAGTCCCAAGTTTTAATGTGTTCACCCACTAAACATCGTAGTAGATTTCCGAGACTTTGATTCACAACCTCAGTTTGGCCATTAGTTTGAGGATGGTAGGCTGATAAAAACTGGAGTCTCGTACTCATCATATGCCATAATGTCTTCCAAAAATAACTAGTAAACCGGACATCCCTGTCAGATACTATGGTCTTAAGCAAACCATGTAAGCGAACCACCCCCTCAAAGAAAATATTAGTTATATTGGACGCATCTGAGGTTTTAGAACAAGGGAGAAAGTGGGCTATTTTTTAGAAACGGTCCATGACCATAAAAATGGAATCGTGTTTTTTAAATTATCTTGGGAAGTCCAAAAAAGAAATATGTAATGGTGTCTTGTCACGGCACGTGTGGCACGGGCGTGAACAAGTATGTTAACAAATACTTGTTAATGGTGGTCGTCTTCCTCCCTATGTGATCGATTTCAGGTGAGCATTGAGTTTGAACTGACCCATTTAGGCCGAGGCATACCTCCCTCTCCATTTGAATTGAAGCATCCTTGTATACTTCTTTGCTAAACCGTGATTGTATTTCGTTTATTGTTTTCAATGTTGATGCTTTCCTAATGGGGGTTTTGCTTCTTACATGTTGGTCCGACTACTAATTTATGCTAGAAATTGATGGTTTTGCTTCTTGCATGTTGTGATCCCTTGTTTTGAAAATTACAATATCTTCTAGAATTTTTATTTAAGGGATTCCACTGTTGATTCTTTACTAATGGGGGTTTTGCCCCCTGCATGTTCGTTCGACTATGGATTTATGCTAGAAAGTAGAGGTTTTGCTTCCTACATGTTGTGATTCATTGTTTTGGAAATTACAATTACTAATGGGGGTTTTTATTTGAGGGATTTCACTGTTGATGCTTTCCTAATGGGGGTTTTGCTTCCTGCATGTTGGTTCGACTACAGATTTATGCTAGAAATTGAGGGTTTTACTTTCTGCATGTTGTGATCCCTTGTTCTGTTCATTATAATGTCTGATGGAGTTTTTATTTGAGGGATTTTTGGGGGTCCAATTATGGATTGATGCTAGAAATTGGGAGATTTTCATTATGAGATAGGGCCCTACATGTTCTAATTCTTGGGTCCTTTGATGTATTTTCGAAAGGATTTTTAAGATTCCTAGAAGGACATATATTCTGTTTAAAACTCAGCAGGATGGGAAAATGGACAGTGGATCTTCAACTATCTATTGTGGGAAGACCACCTGTTCAACAATCAATGTGAGTTGAGTTGAACTATCTGTTGTGGGAAGACCGTCTGTTCCATTCGGTATAGAAATCAGTTACTATTTATCAATAATTCATTTCCTTACGTATATATGACAATTATTATATCTCTTGTTTTATCATACAACATGCATCACTTAACAATAGCTAGCCTTACTTTGTCTTTACTTGGCCCTCTATGATGTTTCCTTGGTTGATTGTATTGTTGTAAAGATCTCCACCATGTGCTGCTGCCACTTGACTTGAATGTATAGGTCAGGTGTAAACAAAGAGCCCGACCTGGATGAAGGGATTAGAGAATAACTCAAGCTGTTGAAAAACTCAGGTGAGCCTAACACTTAAATATTAAGTTATTGGATGACAGTACATTGCTCCCTTTGGTGCTTCCCACCTTAGTTATGGATTAGAATTGTTCTCTCTCTCTCTCTCTCTCTCTCTATTTTATTATCTGCATGTAAATGTGGTCCTTCTGCTATTGGTGTAGGCTTTCTTCTTGATTAAAATATAATGTTCTGCTCGATATCATTCATCCATTTGCATATAGATGTGGTGCTCTATGCAGATAGATTATATGTAATTATGTATGTATATACAAGTAAATGAACTGTTTGTCCATTCCTTTTTTCTTTTCTATATGGACAATTGATTCTTTATTTTTATTTTTGGACTAGCCTTGAGATTCAGGTTCTTAGGTACTATTATTTGTTTTTTGATCGCTTTTTGCTGCAGAACTGACTAATTTGACTGCAACATGCTGTAATATGATTAACCCAACAGTTTGGTAGGAATTGGGTTTTCACTGAAAACTAAAACTTTGAAATTTTAAGTTAGTTTTTTTTCCTGGATTTCTTAGAAGTATTTAGATCCAAAATAGCAAGAAATTTAGATCTTATCTAATTTGTGAAGTGAAATTTTTTACTAGATTGCTTGGAAAATTCTTTCCTTTTGGGATTTTCAATGTTTATTTTCAATTTAAGAATTAGATTTTTCTCACTATTTTGGAAATTTCAAAACCATTTCTGGAATTCAAATAAGTCTTTCAAGTGTATACCTTACAATGTAGCACATATATTACACTTTGCTACTGCTACACTGTTACATCTGTTGACATTATGAATTTGATGGACTGTGAGCTGTTATATTGTTCATCCATGCTGTTAGAATGGCCCATTGAAGCCAGTCCTACTACTGCTACACTGTTTCTCTGTGGTCCATCAAGGGCCTGATTAGAATGTGCAGATTGAACTGTTACATTCTTTATCCATGTCGTTAGAATGGCCCATTGAGGCCTGTTAATGAACTGCTACACCGTTACACTATGGTGCATCAAGGGCCTGATTAGATTGGCCCATTGAATTGTTTTATTCTATATCCATGCTGTGAATGGAATTGCTGCTGTACATCTTGCTCATGTCCAAGGAATGGTATTGCTACTATATAATCTTCAGTTGCCGATTGAGTGTTGTTGCTACTGTGTACTTTTCATCCATGGGGAAGGTATTGTTGTTGTTCAATATGCTCATTTATATTTACATTTGGTTTAGGGGCTATTCGAGTTCTAGTATGCCATGGTTAAAGGTAAGAATTACCTTCCTTGATTTGCCTCTCTTTGCTATGGCCTACCAAAGTGTTGAATCAGGCTTTAAGTTTACGCCCGGAGATTTTCATAGGTACCGCATCACATGGACC
Organism: Magnolia kwangsiensis; assembly: GCA_037074715.1. Taxonomy (NCBI): domain Eukaryota; kingdom Viridiplantae; phylum Streptophyta; class Magnoliopsida; order Magnoliales; family Magnoliaceae; genus Magnolia; species Magnolia kwangsiensis. The sequence goes on from CM073571.1 coordinate 12,563,088, forward strand.
ATCCCATGGATTTTGAATGGCTATAATCATCCTTTTGGAGCTTCTACTCTCGCATAAGAATTTTATTTAATATGCTTAGAAGTACGAGAGCTTTTGACCAATAAATTTGGATGGCTATAATCATCCTGTCATCCTCATTTACAGGATATAATTCATTTACAATAGGGTTCAATGTATGAATGTCTGGAATTTTGTACTTACATTACATACCTGTTATTTTGTAGGTATAATCATCCTGTCATCCTCATTTACAGATTATAATTCATTTGCAACAGGGTTCAATGTCTGAATGTCTGAATTTTTGTACTTACATTACATACCTGTTATTTTGCAGGTATAATCATACCTGAATTTTTGTACTTACATTACATACCTGTTATTTTGTAGGTATCATCATACCTGGATTTTTGTACTTACAGTACTTATATCTTGTATGAGGATGGCTATAATCATCCTGTCATCCTCATACAGGATATAATCCACATTGTTCAATGTAGGTTAAGCTTAACCAGCAAATCTTTGAAGCAGACACTCAAAACTACTAATCTTGCTTTTACTACAGACAATGGTTTTCATAATATTTCTAGAAGATGATGATGTTAACTGATCCCTTATATAATGGGCCTCGCTCAATGTGCTCTGTCACTTTGTGAATCACTATGTTAGGAGCTGGTATTAAGCTTTTTTTCTGAAACTGTGGATGTGGACTATATGTGGATCTTTAACCTGGTGAAATGTATATGCTTAGCTGTACTGCTATTGCTAAAGTTCCACTATTCATAATCAAGCAAACTTAGAATGCTTTCTGCCTTCCTTCCCTTTTTGAATTTCTGTACACAGGGCATACGTGTACTAGATCCAAATCAATCATGATGTAGGTCCTGCCTTCCATGGCCTCATACCAAAATTTGCACATATTGACAATCTTAAGCATTGGACTATATGGATTTTTAAGGAAAATTGGATGGTCAAAGGAACTTTGTTTGTTTATCTTTTATTTTTTTATAGCTGTATATTAGTCTATCTTCTTTTCGCATAGTCCTCCTATAGAATAGTTAGGATTGCCAGCTTGGAGTGATTTTTTAGGGTATGGGCGAGACAAGGTGTAGCCTAGGTGATGATTTGTTCAGATATTACACGTTTGCCATGTGTCAGTGAAGAAGTAAGCAAAAGAAGTGACAAACGCCATATTCCAGTCCATTACAATCACTTCCATTCAATATTTCAATTATATACTAGTCTTACCATTTTCTCTATAATGGTTATCTCACAAAAAGATTTGGTCACTTGGTACAATCCTGTTTTTAGTTCCCATAGTCTTCATTTGATATTACCCATTTTCAGAGAGAGAGAGAGAGAGAGAGAGAGAGAGAGAGATAAAAGAAGAAGATCATCTCCACTCATTTTCCTATATAGTGGATCTGATGTTGGACATATGTTTGCCTCTGTCAGAAGATGTTGTTTACCTGTCATTGTAATCGGTTTCTTCCTAATTTTCTGTTATATTTCCACAAGTTCGGGTTACTGGATTTAGTACTTTATTTTTCAAAAATTCATCACACGCAGCGTATTTTCAGTTGAAATTCAGGTATGTACCTCACGATAAGATTTGTTTTTCACTGGTAGATTTAACATATGCTGCAATTGCATGATTATATACTTAATCCCATTGTCAATGACATTAAGAGAGAAATATTGCCTTTGATATGTTACGAAGTTGCAACAATACCGCTGATACTCATTGTGGCTATGTTTGGAACTGTTAAAACTAGAATCTCAAGTAGACTAACTCCCTATTGCGACATAGAGCTTGAGTAGCTATTGTTTCCTACGGGCCCTTGGATGCCTTCTGTACAGGACATGCTTAGAGGCTCTCCAGATACAAACCAGACATCACATACGCAATGTCTTTGCTTGATTGGCCATTCATCTCCATGAACCTAGGTTAGCTATAGATTGTCTGCATCAGTGATAGTTTTAAATGCTGAGGCACTTTCTTTTGCTGCTCATTTATATAAATAAATTTCTTATGAGTTGTGTGGTTTTATGAATAATATTGATTTTGTATATGAATTTCTTTTCTACTTTGACAGCAACTGTTTTTATTGACTCGCGGTCTCGTCTACCCCAGTTACAGTAATGCCTGACACAAGTGCATGAAAATTTTTGTTGGTAATAGTAGCTATTTTTATTGATAAGTTTCTTTGACAAATAACAAAGCAAAAAGATTACAACTAGAAACAACCATATTAGAGTGACGACTCACATCCCAAATATAAACGAAATTTCATGACCATTTACACCAAAATCTCCAGACAAAGTTGAAACCCATTCTACAACATCTCTATTGGATTGCCCTGCTGTCTCAACCCATGATCAATGGTTATTGCAAAAACATCGATTGTTGCACTGTCTCCAAATATTCCATAGGATTGATAGGATTGAGCCTGTTTAAATTGTTGAACATTGTGAATTGAGCTATGGATCTGAAGTTTTAATGGCAAAATCATATATTTACTCATCTTTTCAGTGTACAAATCCACGGCTTTTTTCTGGTCATTTTAACGGTTTGGATTTCCTTACAATTATATCATGTGTTATCAACTATCACTGTCACGGACGTGGATTGCATCCTAGCCCCGCCTAGACGGTAATCTGTCCGGGCAGGGCTATGTGGGTCCACCGTGATGTAAGTGTTTTTTCCAATCGTAAATACACGTGTAAGTGCACAGTTAGGTTTGGAATGGAAAATGATGAGGAAGAAGAGATGGAACGGGCTGTTGTCATGCAAGCGATGGCAGCTTGCGTAGCAGCAGTATAGGAATACTGTCACGTATACATGTTTAGACAACTGGTATGACACGGAGATGATGAGTGGGCGAGGTTCATCAACTCTATCATTCGGGCGACGGACGGGGATTGTGTAACTCAACTCAAGATGGTCGAGATGCTTTTTTTGAGTTATGTACTAAACTTCACAAGAAGACACATTTGCGTGATACTTATAATGTGAGTCTAAAAAAATAAGTAGTTATTTTCCTCCACACTGTGGGCCACAATGTTCGCAATCAGGTCATAGGGCACAAATTTATTTAATCAGATGAAACCCTTAGCTGCCACTTTTACCGTATATTAGATGCTATTGTACCATTATACCCGAAGTTCATTAAACAACCAGGATCAGAAACACCCTCTGAGATTCAAACAAATATCAGTTGGGCTCCATACTTTCAGGTATTATTTTTATTGATAGCCAATGTATATCTACGTTGTTATTCACATACCCCTACTAACAAGTCCGTCCCTAAAAGAAATTTGATGAAATGTATCTAGGACTGTGTCGGTGCAATTGACGAGAAACACATACCTGCTCATGTCCAAACAATGAATCATGCGAGCTTCTGCAATCGGAAAGAATTTCTCTCTCAAAATGTACTCGCGGCATGTTCATTTGACATGAATTTTCTATACATATTGGCCGGTGGGAGGGTTCAGCTTTAGATGCGATGGTGTTATACAAAGCTCTAACCCGAACAGATGATCCATTACATGTCCCGCATAGTACTGGTTAGATTTTCAAAGATTATCCATCTTTTTAATACTTGTGAAATTTTTGAGTGTTCATTTAATGGAACATTAATTCAACTATGTAGAGAAATATTATGTTGTCGATGCTGGATACGTGCATTCGCCTAGTTTTATGGCTCTAAACTGGGGTGTGTGATACCACTTAGAGGAGTATCGAACTGGAAGAGTACCTGCGAACATGAAGGAGCTGTTTAATTACTGACATGCACAATTATGCAATACAATCAAGTGTTATTTTGATGTAATGAAAGACAGATTTCTCATATTGAAGATGGTAATTCAATATGAGTTATACACACAAGTGAAAATTGTTATACCGTGTTGTGTGTTACACAATTTCATATGAATCAGACATGAGTTTCGTCAGGACCTACGAGAAACTGACATATATTTTGTTGAAAGGGAAAGTAACCCAACACCGTATGACGTATTAATGAATGATGAAAGACGATGCTTGCTGCATGTTACTCAGTGAGAAAAATATATTTGGATTCAAGTGCGGGATGATATTGTATCACGAATGTGGACAGATGCCCACCAGAATAGTAGGAGTAGATAGTTAAATTAATTTGATTTCTTATTTGCAATTTTCCATACGAACTGGATAGTACTCAAGTGCTCATAATATTAATTACTTGCCTATGGAATTATGGTTTTCTCAAAAAGTTTGAAATATATTTCTGATCAGGAATGTTCAATTTCTGATCCATTATGCTTATGAGATGTAGTTTCTCACGAAAATGGTTGACATTAAATGAAATTCATTTGTACTTGACACGTGTTGCATGTGTAAGTGACATGGTAGACTTCTGGTCCAATGATATATTAACATCGACGCAATCACTGGTTAGGAAACTTGTGTTGCCAATTCGATGTTCGCCATGTGTGAAGACCATGAAATCCCTCGCTGAGCATCTGTCTCGGGCGGCTAAAATCAAATGGACTGGAGAAATGGAACAAGTTCTTTTCGACACGCTGCTCGAACAGGTTGCATTGGGATGTAAAGCGGATAATGGTTTTAAGAGGGAAGCCTACCAAGCAATAGCTGAAGAGGTCGGGAAGCATACAGACATATCTGTCAACTGACAAAATGTGCAGAACTGGCTGAGATATTACAAGCAAGAATATAATGCCATAAAGGACATGCTGTCAGCTAGTGAGTTTGAATGGGATAATGAGCGCATGGTGGTTACGACCCTTGATGAGGTCTGGGAGGAATACCTTAGGGTATGATTTATAAAAGTGCTTCTTACAAAATACATTCACAAACCCTTAAATACACATGTACTTTTTGCTAACTTACAACTATATTTTACGACTGCAGTCTCACTCGCGTGCTAAAAGATTCTGCGGGAAAAGAATTGACAGAATGGATGATCTTGCGTTTATTGTTGGATCCGATTAGGCCACGGATGATATGTGCAAGGAAGTACAAGTATGACCACATCATCCCTTCGGATTTAGCGAGATCTCAATGAGGCTTGGAAAGACCTCGAAGATGATCTTGACGATACCATTGACCTCTCAGAGGACCACATAGCGGACTAGTCAGGAAAACATTTTTCCTCGGAGACTCCTTCGACGAAAAAATGTGCATCTCGTGGCACTCCTACTCGAACTTTCGATTCTGATGGTAGCCGATGTGCGACCACATCAAAATGCGGCCCCCTCGTCCTTGCGATATACTCGGCATCTTTCTTAAGACCGTTGTGGAGGCTATGCGTGATTTTGGCCTAGGCAAAGAGGTCAATCGTACAAGTAAGGTACTTGATGTTATGAAAGATGTGCAAGGGTTGACCAACTCAGAGTTTATCGAAGTTGGTCAGCTGTTGAGTAGGGATGAGAAGCTGACAATGTTCTTTGTCAGTCTCCGACTGAGAGGCGCATTGAGTGGTTGAAGAAAACACTCCACGATAACTTTGGTGATGCAGGGGTTGGGTCGATCTGACAAGGAGTGGTCCGTCGTTCTTTTAATCTATTTTTTAGTGGGCATGTAATAACTTCTTTTATTCACTCATGATGGTTTTTTTTTTTTTTTTTTTTTTTTTTTTACTTTTTTGGATTGATGTAATTGGTATACAGTGTATTCTAATTTGAATGGTGTGGCAATACTAGACGTTTGTGGTTTAATATATTTAATATATGTGGTTTCACATGCTTGTTGTGTGCATATAGAGCCACACACATGGTTTGAACAAAGGGTATGTACTAACAAAATTTGAAATTCAAATCCTTTCATTGTATTTTTATTTGTCGTGGGACAATTTTGTATATTTTTTAAGCACGATCCTATTCCTATACACGAATCTTATGTCAATAATAGACATGTCAATGCAGATGGCAAAAGAGAAGTACTACGTTGTGCTCGTGGGCCGTCGAACGGGCATTTATCTGACATGGGACGATGCTAGGTTGGTGGTCGAGGGATTCAGCGAAGGGAGACACTTGGCTTTCAAGAATTGGAAAGAAGCTATTGCATGCTAGGATGGTTAATTACTTTGGTGGGACCAGTGCACAATCAAGGCCTGCCACAGAATCTCATGCGGTTCATGTCGTCGCATATTCAGACGAGGTTGACATCCATCATTTGTCAACTTCGTCTATCCAACATACTACCCGAGCCATGGTTTCTATGGCCACGGCGACTAATGATCCTATCCCATCATTTGGGGAGAGATTCTGTGCACTTCTGATTGCCATTGTCGTTTTTTTCTTTGTGCTAATTATTTTTAAATTGTAGCTATATGAGGTTGTGTAACTAAATGAATATTATTTTTTTGATCTGTGATTGTATGGTTTTGCTAAGTCGAGGACCATCTGCCACTGACAATTGCCTTCCACACCTGTATATTATCGACTGATTGACATTGTCGATAATTTTATCTGAAACCACTGTTAATTGGTGTGGCCCAGTGGATATGTGGACCTGATAAACTTATGATGGAGTTTTTGTTTATGTGGGAGAAATCATTTGGTGTAGTCTACTGAATATTTGGACAACACATGTTTTTCGCCTAACTCTTCCTGGGATTTGGACTGGGCACTTAGATTGGATGGTCCAGATTAGGCAATCTTGACATGGCATGCCGATCTTCAGTTGCACCAAACCACGACTTTTTTCTGATCATTTTGACGGTTTGGAATATAAATCTCAGTTGGACCAAACCATAGGAAAGCAATAGTGATTGGATATCCACCGTTGAAATCCTCATATGGCCCACTGTACAGTTGATTGCATAATTCAACCCAGCTGAAGGGAAAAAACAAAGATCAGCTTGATCCATAAACTTTTATAGTTGCCTGGGAAAATTTTTAATGATCGAAGTTCATTCAACACTAATTCCTAAAATGTGGTCCACTTTTGATTGGAATATACCTCGGTTCTGGTCTCATACAATAACATCATCTAGAAAAATAGAGGGATGGCATGGATGAAACACATATTTCATGATGGGGCCCACAAAGCACCGACCAACAGCCATTGGCCGGAAGCAGGGGGAATAGACGAATCTGGTGGAAATCCTAGGATGTCTTCTTACATCCAAACTGGTGGATGCAACGGAAACTGAGGGATTCATGTAATTCCACGCCTAACCAAACAGTCCGGACGTCCGTGATCCTAGGATATGCCAAACGTCCCACGGGATATATGTGACGTCCCGAACATGAGCTCGGTTCGTGTCCCAGGATTAGTCCATCCCATGGATTTTACAACATTCCACTGACAGGGCCATGATTACCTTAATTTTGATCTCATCCCTCCGAATCTGGTGGGATTCGCCCGACCAAACAGATCCTAAGGGATTCGAGCAATTACCAATTGAAAAGGCGACGTCCCTCGTGAGGCTGCAGTGTCTTATGTATGCGAGATCCGGGCTGTCAGGTGAGATCCACATTTGGAATCTGTCGGACGATTACAATCATAGTATCAGACACCATAAGAAAGTTAGACACTACCTTGTGAATAATTCCGACCATATTCAAGTTTCAACCACGCACTTCTAATTAGGAGTTTCAACACCTGATCAAGGGTCCTTGCTCTTGCTCCAGTGGTAGACTCTTAAGAGTTTTAACACCTAGTTAAGGGTTCGAGCACCCATAGGTGGTGCAATCCCACTGAGGCCTGAGTGTGTTGTGGTATGTGTGTGTGTAAAAAAAAAAAAAAAAACAACTCACTTCTAATTAAAACCAAACGCGTCTGGCTTACCAAACCTAACAAAATGAAAATTCACGCGTTGCAATGGGCTGAGTTTTTTGGGGTCAAAACCCAACCCGACTTGAAATGTAGTACTGGTGTAGGTTGAGTCTAGGCCAGCTATGAATAGCCTGGTCGAATAATGAAGTGGGCCATTATATATATATATATATATATATATATATATATATATATATATATATATATATATATATATATGTTGCAAAAAATATTGATTTTTAGAAAATATATTTTAATAATAAAATAATATAATATATAAAAGTTGTTTGAAAAAATACCTTTTGTGGGTTTTTAGGAATAGTCCCACATTGGAAAAAGAGGAGAAGAAAAAGTGCTTTATATGAAAAGTGTGGAGTATTATAATACTTACACACATGGTCCAAAGGAGAATGAAACTTGCGTGTTCCAGTGCATAGCACTGGAACACCGCGCACACGCACGTGCTCGGGCTGGCGCTCGATTTCGGTCTCGGACTTGGTGAGAGGGCGTGGGCATGTGAGGCAGTGTGGCTGTAGAGGCGCTAGTGGCGCATAAAAGTGTAACAGGTATAACCTTTATTGCAGAAACTGTTGCCAACAGCTAGAAAATGACTAGCCCAATAGCTATAAAACGGCTAGCCAGTTCTCTCACAACATCCATAAAACGGCTAGTATCCAACAGCCATAAAACGGCTAGTTTCCAACAGCCATAAAATAGCTAGTGGAATTTATATCCCTGGACCATAACTCCCAGCTATCTTAAGCCTATAAAAAGAGGCCCTGGATGGGTTTCCAATCCATCTCACAGCACTCCAGCAATCTCAATACGTATTACATTTTCTCTCCTACAGACCAAAACATCAGCAGTAAAATAAGTGAATCAGAACCATTGCTTGAAGAATTGACCAAAGGTGTGGTCTAAGAACGGTTCAACTGAACCAAGGGGCAGAAGAATCTGACCAGTGTAGTGGTCTCAAATCATAAAATCTTCTCTTCTTTTTCTTTGGGATTTTTCTTTTTCCTTTTGTTGTAATTCTGCCAGATAATGTGTATAAGAGTTCCATTTGGTGGGCCTTCGTGTTTGCTGAACGCAGACCCACACCAGGCTCGTCGTATCCTAGAAGCAATTTATCTGTAACCTATCAGCATACTCAGTTCACTTGAGTAGGGACAAATTACGCTTTACGGACAACGTTTTCAAACGTGCTTCAGCCTATCCTTATTTCTAATTATTTTCGTTTTGCATATTATACAGAAATTACATTAATCTGTATAAATTTTCCAACAATATATATATATATATATATATATATATATATATATATATATATATATATATATATATAAAAGAATGGATGATTTAAAAACACTATTATGTACGTAATTGATTCCTATTTACCAAAAATGGATGTGCATGCTCATTTGATCAATATAAAATGATGGGTCCAACCCTTAATGGAGGACATAAAATGTAAATATTAAACTGAAATATTTAAAATCTTTGTTCATTTAAATCTTTCGGTTACTGGTTAAGGCTAATCCTGTTAGATTGAAATAGTTTGAATGAAAAGATTTGAAATTTTTAGAAAAAATTAATTCTGAATGTATTAATTAACTTATTTTAATTATATTTAGTTGTCCTAATTAAAAAATTATTAATAAAATTAAGTTTTTATATTAAAACTCTTTACTAATTTTTTATATTGAAAAATAAGGATATGACATGTGAACAACCTCACATGCGCATGCAACCACAGCCGTGGGCGTAACTGGGTGAGGTGTGATGTCTTTCATCAAACACCTCGGTTTTTCTCAGCCGCATGCACCTCCCTTTCGCCCCCATTTGCATGCGCCTGGACCCATAATAATTACGTACTTTTTCTTTACAAAGACATCTCTTCTTCTTACTATATGCCTCACTTTTCTAAAATCTTTTGTTATTGTTTCTGTTTTATCAATTTAAATTTTCTGCTGTATCTTTATATTTTAGAACTAATAAATCCTAATCTAATCCGGCCCTGCTGACAGGTCTTGCATAGGTATTTAGAAAATACATAAAAAGAACCATCTACACACCATTAGAGAGAATAAGACATCTTTTCTTTCTTAATTTCTTTATCTGAATTGTTTTTTTAATTAATTTTGAATGATGAGGGCGTGCCACCAAACACAGAGAAAATGAAAAACCCATTTCATAAATCCAAAAAGTCATTCAGAAAAAAAATAATTACAAACACCTAACATAACAAAGATCCATCTCTATCACACGACAGAAGATTGAAAGAAGAAGAATTAAAGAAGACGAAGAAGAAGAATAGAGCTTCTCTTGCTGTATCTTTATGTGAATTGTAATTGAATTAGTCACGTACGGCGTGGGCGTGCCAGCAGAGGAGTATGGAAATGCAACGCCGGAGTATGTAAAAGCGCGTCCTCTGCCTCTTCGCGACCGTCAGACACCTTTTCCCGAATCCGGAAGCGGCGCTGCTGCACCAATTATTCGAGTATCGGACTCCTTCATTCATCTCCTCTCGCTTTCTCTTCTGTTTCTTGCACGACCCAAACGAAAGAGGGATGTCGATGGAAACGGTTTTTCTATAAAGAGAGAGGAGTAAGTAAACGCGCTCGTGCCGCCAGCTATGGTGTGTGTTTGATACCGTTTTATCAGCCACGCGGCATGTATACGTCAATCGAGACGGACAATGGATCATGCCTTCTCTCTTAAAATCACACTTCCAAGATATTCTAACCGTCTACGTAACCAAAATCTCTTTAGGGCCCACCAGAATATCTGTCTTCTATACTTTTCGTTCTTACGTTTCACCAGCTTATGTTATGACGTTCGATGAAAGTTTTGGCAATTTGGGAAGTCAGGTGGGACACATCATAAGAAGCAGAGGTGATGGAAATGTCCACCCCATCAAGCATCTTGGGTCCCACCGGCTGATATTTGTGTTTTTGGCCGCATATTGCCCACGTTCGCCTGATGGGATTAGATTGAACAATGTGGTCCCTTCATAGATGAATCCAAGTGATCATGTTTGAAAGTTGTTAGTTTATATACTTGACCGGACTCATCTCTAATACGTGGCTCACTCAAATCCTACCACATCCGAGTCACCTTGCCATTCTCTGTCTTCACCTCAATATAGTCCAATTACCTTATGAATGGGTAGAATATCAAGGCACACTCAAAAAGGTTTTAATGGTGGATGTTTTCAGTCCACTTTTTCATGTGTTGTGTCCTACTTTAATTTTATATCTGAATAATTTTTGGCTTAGTTGCTTAAAATGAGCCAGCAAAACTAATAGACAGAGTAGATGTTATTTGAACACTGTAGTCTCTAAAAGCTTTTGGTTGAAGGGTTGTAGAAATTCTACTAAATATAAAACTTCTTAAACCACGTTGCTGTGATATTCACTCTTTACATCCGTGATTTCAAAATTTCAAGGGTGTGGATTGGGTACACATACTCAACATGTACAGTGGACGGGGAGCTGTATGTACATGTCCATTGATCCAAATGTCCAAATTTCGGATACCATTGGATGTAACATACACTGAAACTTGTGTTAGGCTGGACTACAAAATCGTCCAATTTATACCTATCAAATGGATGGCTTAACGTTATCTGTTAAGTAGTAGGTGAAATCAATGGGCTAAGATGGTCGATAAGTGTGATTTTCACACTTTGTGCATACACAATGGTCCCTTGACATGGGAAGAGTGTGAAATGAAAATAAAGAATATATCATCATCTTCGTCGAGTGATCAAGACTTCGAATTTATAAGTAGGCTCCCGAGTCCACAGGAAAAAAGAGAAAAAACTTAATTTTTGTACTAAATAATGATTTAAGATTTGGATTATATTAATTACATGAAATACGTAAAACTTTAATTAAAAATAATATTTTTAAAAAACACCAAGTTTGAAAAAATTAAAAATATAAAATAAATTTTATCGAAACATTTCCATCATTATTATAAGCAAATTAAGAAAAAGAAAATTACCAAATGTAATATTATTTTTTACTAAAATTTTGACTTTCACCGTATCAAGATAAGCATTTCTTGCAAAAAAGATGATTGCGACCGGCCATGCAGGCTAACTGACCTTGAAACCTCCATTGCACAAAGATTGACAATTTCTTTATATTCAGAATGAATCTTTTCAAACATGATACGCCAGGGACTTAGTTATGTCATGTTCTATATAGAGTTGGGTCCAATTATGACAAATTACTTTGATTTACATCTAGGCTACCTTTGGTCTAACTAGGAAGAATGCATTCGTGACGCTTCTTACATTAATTCTCTTCACTTGGAAAGAACGCATCCCCGAGTTATTTAATAAAATCATATTGTGATAGTTATAAGAGTCTGTTACATTAAAAGTCTATAAGATCTCCCTACCATCAGAAAGATCAACAACAAAGGTATTATCATTAATTTTTTTCGATATTGAAATATGACGCATCTTCCTTTTCTTCGACAAAAATCGATTCCACTTCTACAAACTTGCAAAAATCACTTGTGAAATTGAAGATGTCTGTCCCATAGAATGTTTGTTAATTACACCGAGTGAAGAGATACACACTTTCCAGCATGGGCTATCAAGGCATGTCGGGTCAATATCAAATCCATTCACTTATAGGTCCAATAATGTTTTTCCTAAAATTAATTTCCTCAACTTAAAAGGTATTAAAAACAAGTAGATGGGTTAGAAAACTTGAGCAAAGTCTTTCTACATTTTTCTTGCAAAGCGCGGCCCACCTGATAAGATAATCAACCTAATTCTTCGGCCGGATGGACTCGATTTTCCTATAAGCCTGCAATTCGGGGCCCACCAACATGACAATGCCACAACCACTTCCATTTGGAAATATCATGTTACGGTCTGACTGCAAAAATGAGGTAGATCCAAGAACTAATTGGACCACACTAAACAGCGGTGATTCAACGGTCACATTAAAACCTTGTTATAAACGTGCAGTTTTAATCTTTGGATCTTGAATCACGTTTCAGTTATCCAAGCCGTTTATATGATGGGCCTCAATTTAGATGGGGATTTTTAAAAACCAAAGAGCTTAGATTGGAATATTTAAACCATTTGATCATTTAGATAATAGCTTTGCATGTGAACGGTCTCCTTAGACCTTGAATAAGCAAATGATGAAATATTTAAATGTGAGCGTCGTCCATTTTTATGACCATCATATAATCGGCTTTGGTCATTAAAAAAGGACTCGATCCAACGGCTAAAGTCCCCACGTTTCTCAATTCCATACATGTGGATGTATTCTATTCTACTATACCTCTAAGTCTACGAAACCCAGACGCGCGTGTAGTCCTTCAAATCCAAACGCAGGCACACACGCTAATATGGCACGCGTGTGAGATATCTGAGCTTATCAGAAAGTGGGAAAACATTTTAGATCTTTAGATCTTAGATATCAGGCTGTTTCACTTCTCGGAGGGGCCTTCGAGTACAAAACAAATGGATGGCTAGAAATTTTTGTTTCAGCCATCCGTTGTGAAGTGTGGGCCACCTGAGGAATGAAATAGCCTATTTCTCGAGAATAAAATCTAAAATATGAAGTCCACCTGATTGGAAGGCTTGAATCTCGTACACGTTTTCCGTACTGGCGTGCGTGCTTGCGTGTCGATGGGTAGGGCTCCAAACTGGTGCTGGCTTCGCGAGCGCGTTCTTGTACCGCAAGTAAGCTAATGAGCTGACTTGCCAGCGTTCTTTTCCGTGGGCGGATTCGGTGAGGCCGGGGAAACACCGACTTCGATGATGCCTAATCCTAAGGACGGCTTCGATATGCGACACATACATTTAAGTCATTAGACTTAATGTATGTGTCGTATATGCCTGACTTAATGTATGTGTTGTATATCCACGCCGTCCATCCGTGTTTTCAACTCCCATCCGTTTTTTCAGCTCATTTTAGGTCACTGGTTAAAAGATGAAGCAGATCCAAAACTCAGGTGGACAACAGTAAAAACTTACTGGGCCCACCGTAATATTTGATAAGGTCACGTGAGTGGATTAGGTGTTACCTCGGTAATACACGAGTGGGTGTTTTTACCCCTCACTTTAGTGCATGGTCCAAAAAATGAAGCATATCTAAATCTGAAGTAGATCAGTTGATAGGAAACATTATGAACACTTAGAGCACTTACAGTAAAAAAAACTTGTGGTGATTGCAGTAATGTTTATTTTCCATCCATCCTATCGGTAAGGCCACTTGATGAAAAAACACAAATATCAGCTCGATTCGAAACTCTTGCACCCCAGGAGGTTTTAAATGGTGGACAGTCAATTCCTACTATGTGGTCCACTTGAGATTTAAATCTACTTTATTTTGGGACTTGTGAATGCCCTCATGCAAGCAGACACTCAACGGCTGCGATTCTCCTTCTAGTTGTGCTTTTGATTAGAATTTTTTTGTTTAATTTCATGACTGTGTAATGACTCTTATATTTGATTTGCATATTAATTTATGGGTATTTGATATGCATTGTAAATGATGGGTAAGAGCATCAATTATAGAAATGTAAGAGGTTAAGTATTCTTTTTCATCCATGTAACATATGGTCTCTATTTCATGTGATTTTTTCAATTTCAAGAAAATTGAACAGAACTTCAATATTTATATATTATGCCATACTGTATAGGTAACAGGACTTTGGTTAGGTAAATTAGAAGTTTTTTTTTTGTTTTTTGAAAAAAATGTAGCAAAAGAAATATAAATAATACATGTGTACGGATGTTGTAAATGTCCTTAGAATGTGTAAAATGGAGTATGAGCTGATTCAAAACATAAGAAGGAAAAAAATAAAAGTAGACATTCTTTTTTGGCAAGATAAATGGTTGGATGTCCCCGATTCCAACCTTCCAACCTGACTTCAAATTTAACAATTTATTCTTATTTGGCTAGTTGTGCTTTCAGTACGGTGGAGTAATGGCACACCTGGGCCGCCTTCTTTAGCTGACCAGGGTCGCTCCAACGTCTTATCCTCTCACAATTCTCGATTCACGGTCTCCTCTAAAGGACTTGCTATTGTATTATTTAAATAGGCCTAAAGTCGTTCATAAGTTCTCTTTTGCAGTAGTAGGCTTACTTTATAGTTGAGGTATCTTTTGTTGCATTTTCTCGTACCTTTTTGTAACCGGCTCTTCAATGGCCTTGTTTGGAATTTCCTTAGTCCTAAAGCTTATTGACGCAGGGAAGGACGTGAGGTCGAGCACCGTCTTCCTCAAGATAATAACTACTCCGAATTCACGGAGCTTCTCTGGACTCCTCACAGAGACTACTCAAATCCACGAGGAAAGAAAGCAGGAAAATAGAAATAAATTCTAATAAATTCAAAATTGATTAATGAATGAATAAAAACGAGTTTACATCCCTTTAAAAAAGGGAACCAAGCAATAGGAAAGAAATCAGACTCAAACTACAACTAAAACTTCTAGAATCCGTGACTTACTATAAATAGTAAACTTACTATTTATAGACGGTCATGATGTCTACTAGTGTGCAAGGTTTTCGGCCAAAAATAGTAAGTGTCCTATTTGGCTTCACCAAACCGTTCTCTTAATTATCCTAAGAACTTTTCATGTTAGACACAACTCCTAAAGCCCAACGGATAAAGAGCTATAAACAAATTAAAACTTACTATTTATAGTAAAAACGAAATTAAAACGAGAAAACGACCGTCGATTAGAGGGTTTCTCGTAAATATGGGCTGTGCAACCCGGCATAGCGGGGTTGGTTGGCTAAAGTAGCTCGTTCAAAATCATATATTTTACGTCAGATAACTCATCCCGAATTGCTAGATACGCCCGATCTAAGGTCTGATGGTCCGGATCACTTCTGTCGTCGACCGTACCTTTTCTGATCCATCTTGGCCATGAAATTGTCTGCGACCTGCTCTACATCACTTATGGAAGCTACAGTTCACAACTGGATTATGCCGCTCACTTGTCCTGGTATTAGTTGGATAGTTATTTTCGAGAGATATTGAGAATTCTTTTGACTAGACTTTTATAAATTTAGTATCATTAGAGTCTGAGAAATGTCTTTATCGATGATTTCCAAATACGATAGGCAAGCCATCGAGATCTAGCTTGTCAATCAATTTCATCGATCTTCTTTGGATCGCACTAAGGGTCTTTCATAATCAGCTCATATGGAGCTTATAAAGCCTTATGGATTAGCAGAAAGTGATTTTATTACAATGCACATGTTGAGTTCTTAAAAGACCCTGACACTTTAAATGAAATGGGGTTGGCTAGCCCTTCAACTTATCAGCCCGGCCTGTCAGCTGCTCCTAGAACTTGCCCAAGTCATATATTATTTAACATATACCGTGGCATGAGATGCATCAAATCATATTAATACTTTTGATTAAAGCTAAATCAACGTTAAAAAATAATTTTATTTCATTTTTGAGTGGGGAATCTACAGACTATGCCTAAGATAAGCTGAAAAAACTGAAGGACAGCTTTGATATACAAAACATACATCGAGGTGGGGCGATGGTTAGAGAAACACTCACTACGGTGTTGCCGGGTAACACCTAGTCTGCTACGATGGGAAAACACAAAAATCACTTTGATCCATAACCGTTGATCACACAGACACATGTAAATTTCTTACTCGCCCATCATAATCAGCACTCAGGTGTACACAAACTGAGCTAGCTCAGTTAGCTCGCACGACTTGACTCGAAAAAGCTGGATTCAACTGGTTTCGTAGCTGAGTTCGAGTTGAATCGAGCTGAATTTTTTGAGCTTGAAAATGAGTTTGAGTTGGTCCCAGCTCGACTCAACTCGGATCGAACTAAGCTCGAATCGAACTAAGATCGAACCAACTTGGTGACCCAATTACTTTGATATTGATGTTGCTTACCAAGTGTTTGAGGAAATGACTCAAAGAAGTGTGGATGGTGGCAAGGAAGGTATGCATATTAAACCAACGCCCCTTTTTTTTCTTCTTATTATTAAGTTGCTTAAAAGTTGTTTGATAAAATACCTGTTATTGTATCAAATACAGTAATATTTTAAAGGTGCAGCCCAATTGCCCGTAAAAATGTTGTAATGGTGAACTCGGCTCAAACTGGCCTGAGCTGTTGACCAAACCAACCCGATCTGGCTAGTCAGGCTCAAGGACTGAGAGGTTAGCTAGTGGCTAGCTCGACTCAATTCGACTTGATGTACGCCAGCAGCTAAGCTTTTTCCTGGGGTAACTTGTGCCGGTCTTACCATGATTACTTTCACAGAGAGCCACGTGGGTGAAATTTTCATGAGATCTACTCCTTCTATCACGTATACTGCCTCATCCTAACCATCGAAGGCAAAAATAATGATCATCCCGATGTTTTGAATTTATACAAATTAAGATAATATCTATATAATGTGGAAACCAAAAAATCACTATGATCAGAACTTAAGGACAGGCTGAAGCACGTATAAAACGTTGTCCTTAAAGCGTTATTTGCCCCTACTCAAGTGAATTGAGTATGCTGATAGGTTACAGGTAAACCGCTTCTAGGATACGACGAGCCTGGTGTGGGTCTGCGTTCAGCAAACACGAAGGCCCACTAAATGGAACTCTATTACACAATTTCTGGCAGAATTATAAAAAGAGAGAAAAATCTCAGAAGAAGAAAAGGAAGAGAAAAAGAGTTCTTCAACCACTGCACTGATCAGTTCAAATCTTCAGCTACTGGTTCAGTTGAACCGTCCTAGACCACACCGCTGGTCTATTCTTCAAGCTAAAGTTCAATCCTTGCTATGTTGCTGGAAACACTAGAATATATGTGTGGAGAAGGGCTGATTGTCTCAGTTCATTTAAGTTTGCTGGAGTGAGTTGAGATGGTTTGGAAACCCATCCAGGCACTCATTTTATAGGTTCAGATGGTTGAGAGTTATAGTCCAGGGACATAAATCCCACTATCCGTTTTATGGCTGTTGGACACTAGCCGTTATATGACTATTGGAAACTAGCCGTTTTATGGCTGTTGTGAGAGAGCTGGCTAGCCGTTTATAGCTGTTAGGCTAGCTGTTTTATGATTGTTGGCAACAGTTTCTAGCAATTAAATCCATGGCTGTTACACATTTGTGTCACAGCTATATTTTTTGCCACTATATAATCAGAGGGACTCTTATTCAGTCCTCTAATTTTTGTCCAGCCAGCCATCTACCTTACCCACTTTGTCGCACCGGAACTCACACCCATCTTGCTCCGGTTCACGAAGTGAGCGATCCTCTGTGACATGATGCACACGTGTGAAGTGCAAAGTGCACCACTAGCCCTCTACAACCACACTGCCTCACATGCCTACGCCCTCGCACCGAGCCCGAGACTGAGACCGAGTCTGAGACCGATCCTAAGCCCAAGCGCAAGCCTGTGCGCTTGCGTAGTGTTCCAGTGCTTCGCACTAGAACACACAAGTCACATGGTCCATGGGCTATAGGAGCAAATATTAAGGTACTCCACTGTTTTCATATAAACATCTTTTTCTTCTCTTCCCTTTCCCATGTAGGAATATTCTCAAAAACATGAAAAGAGGTATTTTACAAACATTTTTTTCAAATATTTTATATATATTATATAAATATATATTTATGAAATCAACACTATTTTTAACAATCCCCCACTTGATTTTTATAAAAATATATTTTTCTCGATTAAAAATTTATGCTATAATAATCAGCTTATATGCATAAAGAAAGATATCTTTCGATTTTAATCTTTCCTTAGTGTAAGTACCTCAAAACTCTGTCGAAATGACTGGTAGCTGTAGCTTTGAACCAGTTATTCCTAAATACTAGAGTTGGAGAAATCACACACATATTCGCTATGTGTTGTTAGAGTTCCCACAATCTTGCTCAGCACAGTTAATGACCATGTGCTTATCCTAATTCGTGAACGATTTCGAGAGAAAACTCTTAACTCTCATGAGAGACGACACCATCTTTACGTTCATATAGGTGAAATCCTTCCAGTGTCTCCGTTACTATAAGGCACTTGTCCTAAAAATTGGATTTCATTAAGAGTTCTAAGACTCAACCCTCTTTCTTAACGTTCAACACTTATCTATTATAGATGAGGTTTTATAATTTAGTATTGAAAATTTTTTCACATATCAGTGACTTGTTCATACCCATTAAACCCAAGATTAAAGATTTTCTAACTTTAGGTTGGGTTACCATCACTGGTGAAACTTTGGTTGAAGAGTTTCAACCCCATCCCTCTAGAAGTAGCCTTTATTATCTTTCTCGGTAGAGGGTTAGTAAAAGGATCTACTAGGTTATTTCTTGATTTCACATAAAAAATAACAATGATTCCATCTCGAATCAATTGTCTGACATAATCATGTCGAAGACTGATATGTTTAGACTTACCATTATAAGTGCCGTTATAGGCTCTAACTAATGTGGCCTCACTATCATAATATAGTGACACAGTCGATATGGGTTTTACACAGAAAGAGATTTCTAATAGAAGATCCCTTATCCACTCAGGCTCTTTGCCTGTTGCAACCAGGGCTATGAATTCAGACTCTATAGTTAAGTGCGTTATGCAAATCTGTTTCTTGGATCCCCAAGATACAACTGCAACTCCTAGGGTGAATATTCACCCTTTAGTAGACTTGTTGTCCCTTGCACTCGCTATCCAGCTCGCATTGGTATATCCTTCCAATACGATAGGAAACTATGAATAAAATAATCCTAAGTCTTTGGTTACTTTTAAGTAATCAAGGACTCTACTGATTGCATTCCAGTGTTTAGTACTAAGGTTACTAGTAAACCTACTAAGTTTACTCACAGCACATGTGATATCAGGTCTAGTGCATTGCATAACATAAATAAGACTTCTTATATCACTCGCATATTCTAATTATACAACTGTTCTTCCAGTATTTTCTTTTAGCTTGATACTTGAATCAAATGAAGTTTTTGCTTCCTTTATATTTAGATGGTTAAACTTATTTAGTATTTTCTCAATATAATGAGATTAGCACAAAGCATAACCCCCACAATATTTTTTAACTTTGATACCCAGGATGATATCAACTTATCCAAGATCCTTCATTTTAAATACGGAAGAAAGAAACTTCTTTGTTTCAGTCACACTTTCCATTTTGTTACTTATTATTAACATATCATTAACATACAAACAGATAATAACAATATAACTACCATCTACTTTAGAATATATGCATTTGTCAGCTATATTATGCATGAAATTATGAGATAGTATTTTGTAATCAAACTTCTTATGCCACTGTTTTGGTGCTTGTTTTATTCTATACAATGATTTGACTAATCTACATACTTTGTTTTCATTTCCTTGTAGAAAGAAACCTTCAAGTTATTCCATGTATACTTCCTCATTGAGGTCACCATTTAGGAATGCGGTCTTTACATCCATTTGGTGGATGTAAAGATGATGTATAGAAGTTAGGGCAAATAATATCCTAATGGATGTTATCTTACCTACAGGTGAATATGTGTCAAAGTAATCTATCCCTTCTTTTTGTCTAAAACCCTTAGCTACTAGTCGAGCTTTAAAGGTATGGATAGTCCCATTAGTGTGATATTTCTTCCTAAATACCCACTTGCAACCTATAGGTCTATAACCTGGAGGTAAGTTTACTGGTTCCCATGTTTGATTTGATAGTATGGATTCCATTTCATCATTTATAGCTTCTTTCTAGAAGGCTGAATCTTTAGAAGATACAACCTCTTTATATGTTTTAGGATCATCTTCTATAGTCATTACTATAAGTATTTGTCTAATAATATTTTCTCTATCTGCTTTCACCAGATGAAAAATAATGCGTTGTGAGTCTATGTAGTCATCTCCTAGACTCTTCTCTATTCTTATTCTTTGACTCATACGAGGTTCAATAGGAGTTTTCACTATCTGTGGAGCTGTGTTATCTGGTTCTCTATTAGGAGTTTGGATTTCATTATCCTTCGACTCCAAGGATAGTGATTTTTCAAAGAATTCAATATCTCTTGATTTTATTATTGTATTAGACTCCATGTTTAGAAGTTTATAAGCTTTACTATTTTGTACATACCCTACGAAGGCGCACTTAATAGTTCTTGGTCCTAACTTGGTTTTTTTTGGATCAAGGGTTCTGCAGTATGCAAGACACCCCCACACTTTAAGATATCCTAGGTTAGATTTTCTACCTATCCATGTTTCATATGGAGATATTTTATATTTTTTAGACGGAATTCTGT
This sequence comes from Magnolia kwangsiensis, assembly GCA_037074715.1. Lineage (NCBI taxonomy): Eukaryota > Viridiplantae > Streptophyta > Magnoliopsida > Magnoliales > Magnoliaceae > Magnolia > Magnolia kwangsiensis. The sequence goes on from CM073571.1 coordinate 12,584,132, forward strand.
TTATAATATGGCATGTTGTAAGCAATGCCTCATCCCATAGACTTAGTGGTAACTTTGCTCTTATCACATTGAGTTGACCATTTGTACTAAGATTCTATTCTTTCTTTCAGCTATTCCGTTTTGTTGAGGTGTGTATGACGCTGTACATTGATGTACCAGTACATGTTCTTCACAGAAGTTATTGAATTCATTCGAGAAATATTCTCCTCCTCTATCGCTATGGAGAATTTTTATCTTTTTATTTAGTTGATTCTCTACTTCTGCTTTATATATCTTAAATATGTTCAATGCTTCATCTTTGCTCTTTAACAGATAAACATATACAGATCTAGAGTAATCATCTATAAAGGTTATGAAGTACCGTTTACCTCCACGAGTAAGAATGCCGTTTAACTCACAGATATCACTATGCACAAGATCCAATATTTGAGATGATCTATCAACACTTGGAAAAGGTTTCTTTGTCATTTGGGATCATATGCACACTTCACATTTATTGGTTTCATTATCTGTGTATGAGATTAAACCATTCTTAGCCATGAACTTAAAGGTACTATACTCTATATGGGCTAGTCTATCATGCCACAGTCCAACATATTCAACCATATACGCAGAAGTGCTACTTTCATTCAGAGAACACTTAACTATTCCGTTACAAGCATATCCCTTTCTGACAAAATTCTCATTCTTAGACAGAATCAGTTTTCCTGACTCGTATATCACCCTTATACCTGATTTTTTCAAAAGATCCCCAGAAACTAAGTTTCGCCTCATGTATGGGACGTGCAGTACATTTGTCAGAATCACTTTCTTTCCAGAGGTGAATATCAGTTCGATAGTTTCTTTACTGACGACCTTCGATCGGACTTCATTTCCCATTTGGACTTCTTGACCATCGGTCAATTTCTCATAGGTTTTGAAGGCTAATCTGTCGTAGCACATATGTATTATAGCGGCAGTATCATACCACCATCTTGGAACTTTGCCTTGGATGGTATTCACTTTAGTGATCATAGCCACGATATCGCCTTTTTTTACTGCACTTGCCTCTTTTTTAGATTTGCGATATCGGCATACTCGAGCATAGTGTCCGGTTTTTCCACAGATATGGCATGAGCCTTTTAACTTTCCGTTCTTCTTTTGGGCGTTTTTATTGAATTTCTCTTTATTGGGTTTTAGAAAATCGTCCTTTTCAGGATTCTTGTTATTGATGTTCTCTACTGCATGTACCTTGAACGAGGCATTCCCGTTATCATTCTTTTTATCACGGTTATGGGATTCTTCCTCAATCCTAAGGTGTTTTTGGATTTGTTTCAGTGTGTAGTCCTCGGTTTTATGCAACAACTTCTTTCTATAGTCTTTCCACATCGATGACAATTTAGCGATTATAGTACCGACTTGGAATGATTTAGGAAGATCAATCTTAATCGCTTTGATTTTGTTTACTATTAGCTGCAGTTCTTGGATTTGGGGCAGTAGCGGTTTATTATCTACCATGCTGAAGTCAAAATACCTGGTAATGAGAAATTTGTTAGTTCCTTCTTCTTCAACTTTGTACTAAAACTCCAGGGCGACCCAGATTTCCTTTGTTGATGATGTTTGTTGGTACAGATCGTACAGACGGTCGGAGAACGCGTTCAGTATGTGTCCTCGACACAAGAGTTCATCTTCGGCTCATTTGGCGTAGGCAGCTATCTGTTCCGGTGTGTCTTTGTCAGTTGCTTTAGGTAGCGCTTGCAAATTTGGATCTATTATGTAGTAGATCTTTAGCACGGTCAGGAGAAATTTTAACTTGTCTTGCCATCTAGTAAAATTGGTTCCATCGAACCGATCAAGACGTATTAAGTCCTGATTCATCAACTTGATGGATGAAATACCATCGGCTTCCATCTCAAATAATACTTTAAGATTGTTTTGAATTTATACAGATTAAGATAATATCTGTATAATGTGGAAATCAAAAAATTACTATGATCAGAACTTAAGGACAGGCTGAAGCATGTATGAAACGTTGTCTTTAAAGCGTTATTTGCCCCAACTCAAGTGAATTGAGTATGCTGATAGGTTACAGACAAACCGCTTCTAGGATACGACGAGCCTGGTGTGGGTCTGCATTTAGCAAACATGAAGGCCCACTAAATGGAACTCTATTATACAATTTCTGGCAGAATTACAAAAAGAGAGAAAAATCCCAAAAGAAGAAAATGAAGAGAAAAAGAGTTCTTCGACCACTGCATTGGTCAATTCAAATCTTCAGCTACAAGTTCAGTTGAACTGTCCTACACCACACCACTGGTCTATTCTTCAAGCTAAGGTTTAATCCTTGCTATGTTGTTGGAAACACTAGAATTGTAACATCCTGGATTTTTCACTGTTTCGAATTTTTAAAAATTCTTAATTTTTTATTTATTTAATTAACTTAACATCACTTAATAACCATTAACACTCAATATTAGTCTATACAGGGGTGGTACTAGTAAAGAACCCCACAAGTCCGATTAATCAACTGTAGGAAGTCAACGAATCCGCCTGATTGCTTGAACATCAGGTGTAGCCCCATAATTTACTCATGTAAGAGCCAAATCTAACTGACCCGTCGTTAAGTAATCAAGACAAGCATAACTAAATTAAATATCTAACTAAAGCCGAGTCAGATGAGGCCCGGATCTTAACAGTAGACCAAATCAACCCTTGTAATGTCCCGTCCAACTAGCATAGTGTCCTCGGGCGTCCACGTAGGATTTGTCACGGGACCATTTATTTAAGTCACTCGTGATGTGGTACCACAAGTTGATTAACCTAGAATTAACTCATTAGAGTAGACCGGATAGGTCATGATAGGGCCTAGTGCGAGCCGCCAAGCCAGATGGCTTATTTACACTTAACAACAGCCCGTGTGGGCCACCCAACGACTGAGGAGGGTCAGAAAATTTTAAAAATTTAGAAAATTATAGATCTCACTGGGCTTGTGGTCCATCGTGGATTATAGACCCAGTGGACACTCAAAATTGGGATTTGGCAGTTGCCAAATGCACCCCACCAATGCCAGAATTGGAATCTGCTGCTTGCAAATGAAACTGAGACTCTGGGCTTTTCAGCCGTCGGATTTCTTCCAAATTTACATTGAAGGTCTAATGTATTTTCTTACGCCCGTCCACAAAATTTGAAACCCGATCATGGCACGGTAACCGTTGATCGCAAATCGAACCCGTACGATCAAACCATATATCCGATTGTCCCCAAATTTTGCGTGGCCCTTCATCAGGCCATGGTCCACCTATCCTATAAGTTTCATGGCCAGGGGACCACCAGAACCTCTCCAATTACTAGAATAGACTCCGTAGGGCCATTTAAAGATCGGAACCGTATGATCAAACCCTATATTCGTTCATCCATTTACTCTCAAACTTTGCATGACCCCTCATCAGGCCATGAAACACCTGTCCTATAAATTTTGTGACCAGGGACCCATCAGAGCAACTCCGTTACTCTTTTAGCCTAAAACCGATGGTTTAGAGTAAGCACGACCAAATCTCCACTTTCACTAGTTATAAATAGGCCACACCATAAACATAATTAATCCAAACCCTAATCATCGCCCACAAGAAATCTCATTACCTAATTCATTTTAGAAATGCCCCGATTTTCTGAACAAGCTTTAGACCGCTCGTTGGCAGGCCACTAGTTCCAAAACTATAGAAGAATGTCCGTCTCTCTGGGTTCGACGTCCATCGCGAAAGTCAGACCTGGGTGCTATCTAGAACCGCTCAACTTGAGCCAAAGGACGAGTGCATGAAAAATACAAATACCCTAAAGAAAGGAGCTAGAACTTAAGTGAATTGGGTCGTCCACTCTTATGCAAAGTTGAGGATTTCGGACCGTCAGTTTGTGACCAAACTTCACACGTAGAGTAAGAATATTTTCCTTCACATATCCGAATAGTCGCGGCCCCGATCGACCATCGATGACCGTTGAACAGACTTCTAATCATATCTATCAATCGGTGCATCCAAATGGCGGGCCGATCATATCCATACGTAGATCATCATTAGGGCCAACTATCCTACGGTGTATATCAACATGTACGCCCCGTAGTGGACCCTAGAGGTTAGAAAAATCCTCCCATAGGGCTATTATGGTAAAAACCTAGACATTGGGGCCATTTGCACCAAATCTGGCACTATAAAAGGGCCTCATTTGGGGCACCCCTCTCCCTATACGAATTTACCCTAGAGATGGAAAGAGAAAGAAAAGGAGGAAGAGAGGAAGAAAGAGAGAAAGAGAAGGTAAAGAAGAGTTAAGGTGGACTCCAAATTCGTGTGGGGCCCAAGAGCATCAACCCCAACAACACCCTATCCTCTTCCAAGGAAAATCCATCATCAAAACTCTAGGAAACGTCCACCGGTCTCCTAGGTAAGATCCTCCATCTCTTTCTTCTTGAATCTCATGATCTAAGGAGGAATTTATACAAGATTCTAACATGCAATTACATGCTCTAGGGATTCCGGCCGTCCGGCCCCCAAATCCGAGCTTTCCTAGGTCGGTTCGAGACTCCAACGACCCTATAGGTGCAGACTAATACTCTTAAGTGGCCTAGCACCAATTTGCTATGAGATTAATGATTTTTTTTGTTGGATGCTTGTTTGGAATGAAACTTAGAGAAATCCTAGGAATCGTATAATTGTTGAAATGTTATGAAATGTTGTGTATTGGCTCTCATATGCTATTTGTTCTTGATTTCCATATGATTTGGTGTATAAATGATCACATTCTTATGTTTTCTTGATTTCCTCATGTATCGACGTTTCATAGTGTAGGTGGTTGCTTCCTATCATGCATTTGATTGCTTCAGGAGGAGGAAGTATTCGACTTCCTCACTCATGCACACAAACACCCACTCACATGCATTTATATCTTAATATGTTTAATTTTACTTGCTATGGATATATGAATGATATGTTGATGATTATTGAGAACATGTGGGTGCTTATACTTGTGATGTGTTGATAGTCGGCATGCTAGAAACCTTTATTGACCCTTGGGTTGGCCAGAAGTATGAGTAGAACGAAAGTGGTTTCGTTGGTAGGACCGCCTCGGGATTAAACTTATAGATCCGGGCGGGCGTGTTCTGGTGGCTGTATTTCGACTACATGGGTCTCTTGCGCTCGATGTCATTCGTCTCACGCTTGCTCGGTTCTTGCGGATTAGTCCACTATTTGACCAACCCTGATTGCACGCTTATGTATGGAACCTGGGACACCTCGCCACCGTTGAAGTCCATTAATAACTGAACCGCAACTGGTCCACAGCCTCGTGAGCCGAGCATGATGAAATGGGATACTATGTTCGAGCTGTCGGCCTGCGCTGGGGTACCGCGCCTCCCCGTAGTGACCGCGAGCGATCCCTTTCTATTGGCACTCCTCATGTGCTAGAGGTCGGGGATGAAGAACCCGACAGGATCACGGACCGGGGGTCTCAGCCTCACACCCGGCTTAGGGCAATGATCATGGGGTGTATCAGATTTCCAAATCGGCTGGATGAACGGACTTAATTAAAAACTCGGCTAACACAATCGCATTGCATCACATTAGTTAGAGTGGTGACTCGGAAGTCGAGGTCGCAATGAGGGAGTGTTGACATACGCGATCGTTAGACGGAGTCGCTTGAGGGAGCGTTGTGGTGAGGGCATGCATCATATCATCTCGCATGCATATATTTAAATGATAGTTGATAGGTCTTTATGATTGTTCGCTTTTCATTAAAATCATATTACAATTGTTGCCTGTGATAACTTAAGATTATTTGTTCGCGCTGAGTTGATCACTCACTCCCACTCTGGGACGATGTTTTAAAACACCAACCAGAACCAATTATAGTTGCAGGTGATGAAGACCCCTTGGAGCCTAGCACTCGAGTATCGAGGAGGATGACGAGTACTCCTACTTCCAGCTTATGTGTGGGACTCCGCCAGACCAGTAGCTGGGTTGGTGGTTTACTGAGTAGGGGGCTCAGCCCTATTATTTTTGGGACCTACCATTCTTTTGTGACTGTGGGTTGGGTGTCACTAGCGTGACTCCACCATTCTTTTGGACGTATTATAGATTTGTGATTTTGTTGGGTGTCGCATGTGCGACCCCGTTATTCTTTGGACATGTATATATTTATGCATTATCTTTCCTTTTCAGTAGACTTGTGTGGATGTGTTCATGTTCCAATGATCTAAACCGTTTATAAAATGGGCCTCACCTTGGATGGGACAGAATAATAACTAGAAATTCATAGATTGAAATATTTTAACCATTTTATAATTTACTCTGAATATGGATCGTATCCTTAATCCTTAAGCAATCGAAGGACTAATACGTTTCTATCAGGCATTTTTCTTGCTCATCTCCTATGGACATTGAGGCCCATCATATAAACGGTTTCTGTCATTGAAAAAAGTCCCAGATCCAACCGCTAAAGTGCTGATGTATCGTCATATTGCAATACGCCTTGGAAATTAGAATGCTTGCGACTTTCCTTCTAAATGATCAGTTTATGCCCCACCAATTGAAGGGTTAGGATTGCCTGCGATTTTGTCCACCGAAGGACTCAAGATTTGGATGGTCTGGATTGATGCATGTAGGGCTATCAATGGGTCATGCCGGGCTGGCCCATCGAGCTTTCTTACCATTGATCCCAAAATCTTGGATAATTCAACACTAAAGTGGGCCACTATGAAAGGTTTATACCTATGACCTATAAATTCACTTGGTATGGTGTACCTAATAGGGGTGCACATTTAACCGGTAGAACCGTGGAACCGGACCGAAACCGACTAAATGGTCCGGTTTGGTCCGGTTCCAGAGTGCACCGGTTCCGGTTCCGGTTCCAAAAATCAAAGAACCGTTAACATCGGTTCGGTTCTCGGTTTGGGGGTATGTAGAACTGAACCGTGAACCGATCCACAGAGTGCACCGGTTCCGGTTCCGGTTCCAAAAATCAAAGAACCGTTAACATTGGTTCAGTTCTCGGTTTGGGGGTATGTAGAACTGAACCGTGAACCGATCCGTAGAACCGATCCGTGGATCCGATCCGTAGAACCAAACCGTGGAACCGAACTGTGGAACCGAACCTGGAACCGAACTTAGAATCGAACCAAGAATCCTTTGATTGTTTCCATATTTGACTCATGGTTTATGATTTATAATGCACCATTTAATTATTTTCATAAATGTATTTTTGTACACCTTATACAATATCTAAACCATTCATCAAATGGACCACAACATGAATCGACATGGGCTAGATAATAAAATTAAACATGTAATTGGGGTGGATTATAAAAAGCCCAGAACCGTGGAACCGATCCGGAACCGAACTGGTTTTAACGGTTCGGTTCCGGTTCGGTTCTAGGGTGCCAACGGTCCGGTTTTGGTTCCAAATTTTTCAGAACCGTAGGAACGGTTCGGTTTCGGTTTCACCCCAGAACCGGTCCAAACCGAACCGTGTGCACCCCTAGTACCTAAGATTCAGAACATTATGATTTTTTGTTAGTTCTTTCACCCTAATGAGGCACATCAGATGAATGGATTGGATGCCATATAAGCATCATGGTGGGTCCCATACAAAACTAATGGCAGAGGTTTCATCCCAACTAGTTTTTGTAGTGAGGCGTGCCTAAGTTCTCGGGTGTTGAAAATAGTGTTGATTTTATAAATATATATAAGGATATTTGGTTTGATCGTACGGGTCCGATTTGCGATCAACGGTTACCGTGCCATGATCGGGTTCCAGATTTTGTGGACGGGCGTAGGAAAATACATTAGACCTTCGCTGTAAATTTGGAAGAAATCCGACGGCTGAAAAGCCCACAATCTCAGTTTCATTTGCAAGCGCCAGATTCTAATTCATGCATTGGTGGGGTGCATTTGGCATATGCCAGATTTCAATTTTGAGTGTCCACTGGTGTAAGACCCGTATCTTGGTCCGTACCTTTCCGTACACTTCCGCGGTCTTACCGGTCGAATTCCGGCAACTTTCGACCCTTAATGGATATCGACGCGCGACCCGGATTCATGTGCCGACAACCCGAGTCGACTCAACTCGAGACCTATACCATAGCGACCGCACCGTCGCCGCGGTTCCGATACCGCGACTCGCGCGCCGAGGCGATACCCGGATCAAGAGATATGAGCCAACGTTCGGTGCGAGAAAACGCCGCGCGTTGCGAAAACCAAGGGAATCTCAACGATGTGTCACATCAATCACATCAATCCCATCAATCAATCACCCATCAAGCCATCACATGTCAAGTACACATCACTTCCATCCCTTTTTCCCAAGCAACCACAAAAGTCTCCCAAACCCATACCTCTCTTACACAAAAGCCAACAAAGTCTTCTCAACCCATACCTTTCTTACACAAAAAGCCACAAAAGTCAAATTTCTCTTACACCACCATCACTCACCCATCCATCCATCACTCTCTCTCTCTCCCTTTACATCACTCTCTCTCTTTCTCTCTTTCTCATTCCAAAATTTCAAAGCAACAAAGGAGATCCAAGAGTCCCATACGTATGGAAATCTCCAACCCTTCTAAGCTCTAAGTGGCCCACCTTCCTACCCCAAAATCTCCCATCTCAACCCTCCATTCTTCATCCTAACCGTTGAAGTTGAAGCCAAGGTGCCAAGGAACCCCTAGGAGCGAGAAGATCGGACGGTGGGTGCTTCTATAGGGTAGTTTTTATTGTTTTTATGGTGGACCAAGTGAGACTCACCGATCCATGGTGTGGATCTCACTTGGGACCCTTATTTGTGGCCGATGGACCACTTGGATCATCATGATCGTTCCATGATGGGGCCATTCTCCATGGACCCCATCATGATGGTTATTTTCATTGCAAAAAGGTCATCTAGACCGTCCATAACGGTGGAGAATGGATCTCCACCGTTGATTTATAATTTTGATGGTCCCATGATCAAAGGGATCCATTTATTGTATGCTTCATTGCAAGGGAGGGCCCATAAGGACGGGGCCCCTCCATCACAAGCCGTGTCCCATTCTCCATGGCTCTCTCTCTCTCTCTTTCATTTTGTTTTATTTTATTTATTTTTATTGCAATAGGATGGTGTGGCCCACTTGAATGGATCCCACCTTAATATAATTATTTTATTCAAGTGGGGCCCACCTTAGACGTTGGACCTATGGCACCCATTAGTGGTGGCCCACTTCAGCAAGGCCCACACAAAAAAAATATACTTATATATATAAGAACTGTCCAGCGTCTGGGACGCTGGACGTTTTACAGAAAGAAGAAAAAAAAAAAAAGGAAAAGAAAAGGAGAGGTTTTGGGTGGTCCCTTAGTGTAGGCCCCACCTTGATGTATATGTTTGATCCGAGCCGTCCATCCCCTTACTCACATCGATTTACCCGTCAAGTAAAAGAATGGGACTGATCCGAATATCTTGTGGGCCATAGCATGGGAAACATTGACGGTTACCATTGAAAATTCTTCTGGTGTTTCTAGGCCTCAAAAAAATTCGAACTCCGGACTCTTTTTGTCTGTTACGAGCTGTAGAACACTATGGATGGGATGGATTTTCAAGGAGCGGGTCCCACACGTGATTTTGGCCGGAATTAAAATTTAGAGGAGAGAGAGAGAGGGAGAGGCAGCAGCTACTGCTGCTGTGTCAGGCGGCACGCAGGCGCGCTGCCTGCGTGCGGACGTACGGGCGGGCGGTGGCGTCCAGAGAGGGACCCACGGCCCCAGCCGTGGGCCCCACCTTGATGCATATGTTATATCCAGGCCGTCCGTGAGGTGGGCCGTCCCCAGTAGTGGGCCCCCTCCAATTTTCAGTCAGATCCGAAGCTCCAGTGGCCCACACCACATGAAACAGAGAGATTGAACATCTACCATTGAAATTTTTTTTGGGGCCCACCGAAGTTTTGAACCAAGCTGAAACTTTTATTCCTCCTTCAACCAGGTCTGTTTGACCTTACCAATGGGCGGGATGCCAAATAAATATTACAGTGGGCCCCACATGGGACCCACAATGATGTGTGTATTGTATGTCCACCGTCCTGTGGACGGTGGCGCCCACCTTCGCACCATAGCGTCTCCACCGTCCAGCGGACGATGGAGTTCTCCTTGATGCACGTACCATCCCCACTGTCCAGCGACAGTGGGACCCACCATGTTGCATGTGAGCAGAAGGCCTATGGGTTAGGCCCATTTGATTTATGTAAAGGCTATGGGCTTAGGCCTACTTGATACGTTTCAAGTCCATGGGACCAGGCCCATCTGATGTATTCCAAGGCCCATAAAATTAGGCCCATTTGATATATGTAAGGCCTAGGGATTTAAGCCCATCTGACCCATGGAAGGCCTATGGACTAGGCCCATTCGAATTTCAAAAGGCCTATGGGCTAGGCCCATCTGGTTTGTGAAATGCTTATGGGCTAGGCCCATTGGATTCATTCTAGGCCTAAGGACTTAGGCCCATATGATGTGTTGCAAATCCATGGGACTAGGCCCATTTGATGTACTTCAAGGCCCATGTAATTGGACCCCCTTTTGTTGAAATTTTAAAGCCCATAGAAGTAGGCCATTTGATATATTGTAAGGCCCATGGGACTGAACCCATTTGATTATAAAAGGGCCCATGGGATTAGGCCCATTAGACTTGTTTGAGACTCATGGGTTAGGCCCATTTGATACATATTAGACTCATATGATTAGGTCCAATTGATGCAATCCAAGGCCCACGGGTTTTGACCTATTGCAATGCACTTAAGACCCATTGGTGTGGCCCATTTATATGGCCCATCTGATGAATAAATGGCCCATAAGATATGGCCCATCTGACGAATAAAAAGGCCCATAAGATATGGCCCATTTGACATATATGTAAGACCCAATGGGAGGAACATAAGGTCCATTGCAATGTGTAAGCCCAATACCGATTATGTAGCGGTGTTTTAAGAAGATTGTGCCTGGGAAGTAATGCTGGTTTGATGTCCACATTGCGAGTGTAATGTTGGTTGGATGTCCACATTACGACTCTCCTTAGGGCCCATTACTGGACCATGTTTATCGTATTTAGGCCGTTCAGGCTCATCTGCATTGTAAGATAATGCATTTTATTATAACATGTTTAGTATAGTTTCATGACCCATGATCATACGCATCATATGCATGCTTGATATGAGGATTGACTGATCATGGCATATGCCTTCGGGCAGGTTGTTTATGGGCTCCCGGTTAGGCGGTGTTGCCCTACATGAGCGCACGGTATGCGCAGGATTGGTTGCATGACTGGATAGCGTGATTCATGCATCCCGCATTTGTGTGATATGGTTGTTGTATGCCCTAGCGACATCAGGGCTGTAGCCTCCACAGACGCATCGTGGTTGGCAGGATTGGATACCGGAAATCTTGTTCTACATGGGGTACTATAGATATCCCTGGGTGAAAGTCCCTAAACCCTTATGGTACCAAGAGGTTGCTCCAACGTCTAGACCGAGTGGGTAGATGAGCGTTGAGTGCCGATTACCAGACGGTTACGCTCTCCACTGTGTCGTGGTCGGTTGGAAGGGGGTACGGCCTTACCCGCCCGAGTGTAGGGGGCAATGCTAGGCTGAGTTTGACCAGCTCGAGGAATGGGTCCGCTATCGACGAGTCGCGCCCGATATTGGCAGACGGATAGTGAGGTCTCTTCCACTTACCTTATTGCGCGCGATGTGGCGGCAATCTGGTTTAGAGTGTACTAGACCCCGGTGATATTCCATACTCTGAGCTGTACTGATATGTGGACATTGATGAGGATCTGTATGCTTGAGTTGCATTGTACATTGCATGGCCTTGGGATGGCCGATACCATTCATGTCTTGCATTGCATAGCCTTGGTACGGCATCATGACGTTTTGGTTCCATCTGCATATTCCGCATTACTCTGACATTGCATTCATATTACTACCTTGCGCACACACTTTCACCACCCTCTAAGCTTTCTGTAAGCTTATGCACGACCGTTGCGTGCAGGTGACGTTGGACTGCAGCAGCGTTGAGGCAGGAGCGCGTCGCTGATCATTTTGGAGTTTTCTGTTATTTACCATTGTATTTCCCTTTATGCTCATTGTACTTGTAAAAAATTTTGATCATAGTGGAAATGTAATGGAGTGCTTGGTTGTTGTTTGTGGGTTATGCCTTTGGTTATGCTTATTACGAATCAAACTGACATTTAAAATCCTCCTCGTAGCATCCCAGGATCGGAACCTGGCGAATGGGAGCTAGGAGCCGAGAATGGGGTTCTACGGAGGCTGTCGGCGCCGGATTCGGCGATCGGGAATTTTGTGAGCCCGGTTTCCGAGTTTGGGGCGTGACAGAAGTTGGTATCAGAGCATAACTTGGGAATAACCAAGAACAACATTACATGTTTGCTATGAGTGAAGAATGGCTAAGTTCTGAAGTTCGGATAACTTTACGACCTTCCGAATCAGACCATTATCATGCGTACATTCGAGAGTTCTGGAAGTTGATAGGCGCTTTCGCTCTTTCCTGTAGGGTATGGCGCCTGTTACTCGATCGACTCCCGCACCACCACCTGAGGATTCTACCTCACCATCGGAGACTCCAGCTCTACCACCTGCGTCTCCCATCCCACCCTCAGAGATTCCTGCTTCTTCCCATGAGGATGACATTCCTCCACCTGAGACTGATGAGGAGCCGACTGTGACTGTGAGTGCCTCTCAGTTACAGCAGATGTTACTGGCTGTGACCGCCGCACTCCAGGGTCAGGGTAGACGCCCAGCTGTTTCACCAGCTCAGGCGGAGCAGGAGCGCGCGAGCGCCGTACTTCGTGAGTTTAGACGGCATGATCCCCCTCGTTTCCAGGGCGAGCCGGATCCGACTGCAGCCGAGAGATGGCGCTCCGATGTGGAGAAGATATTCGATACCATGTTGTGCACGACCGAGCAGCGCGTCCGGTTAGCAGTATTTCTCTTCCACGGTGAGGCCGAGCATTGGTGGACCTCTGTCGCCCGTGTCGCTGGACCTGATTATGTCTGGACATGGGAGGACTTTGTGGACCGATTTGAGGAGCAGTACTTCCCTGACCACATCCGTCGTCAGCGAGCCTTAGAGTTCGAGACTCTGGTGCAGGGAGATATGACCGTGGCACAGTACGCGGCCCGTTTCATGGCACTATCGAGATTCGCACCCTACATGGTTGATGATGAGGGGCGGAAGGCCCGCCGTTTCGAGCACGGCTTACGTTATGGCCTTCGAGGTCGTGTCATTGGGCATGAGCTTCCTACCTTCCAGGCAGTGGTGCGGAAGGCTCAGATATACGAGACTGAGTGGGCCGGTTCTCAGTCTGATCGTGGTCAGAGGGGAGACCGGAAGAGGCAGGCTTCTTCCAGTCATTCCCAGCAGGGTCGACCACAGCAGCAGAGGCGTACTGGTCGCCCAGCTTTCCGTGCACCATCAGCACCAGCAGCACCTCCACCACCACCTCAGAGACAGTTCACCGGCACTTGCTTCAGGTGCGGTGCGACGGGACACCGTTCATGGGAGTGTCCCAGTCCCCAGCAGCAGCAGAGAGGTCCACAGCAGCAGAGACCTCCACCGCAGCAGCAGAGACCCCCACAGCAGCAGCGACAGCAGCAGCGACAGCAGCCTCTACCACCGAGGCCACCTCAGCAGCAGCATCAGCATCAGCACCAGCCTCAGAGGCCACAGCAGCAGAGGCAGCAGTTTCGACCACCTCAGCGACCCCAGCAGCAGCAGCAGCACGTTCAGAGAGGACAGGCACCTCCCCAGCCAGCTCAGGCTAGGTTTTATGCGGCTCAGCAGGATCCGCAGTCATCTGGGGGAGTCGTTGAGGGTATACTGCCAGTTTCTGCATGCATTGCACGTGTATTGTTTGATTCTGGTGCATCACATTCTTTTGTGGCCGAGAGCTTTTGTCGATCGGCTGGCTTACCGTTAGAGTCTGCTGGTGAGAGTCTATCAGTATCGACTCCCTTGGGGAGGACTGCAGCGTTGGGACGATTCTGTTTGTCTTGTCCCGTTCTAGTTGGGGATACCTTCCTTCCCGCTGATTTGTTTGTTTTACCGATGTCCGAGTTCGACGTCATCCTAGGCATGGATTGGCTCGCTGAGTACTATGCCATTTTGGACTGCGCCGCGAGGACCGTCACGTTTTGTATACCCGGCGTGCCACAGTTCCAGTTCGTTGCAGAGGCCAGAGGAGAGCAGTTGTCTTGTTTGATGTCGTGCGCCATAGAGGAGCATGTCGCCGTTTGCATCGACCATTTACCGATAGTTTGCGATTTTCCCGATGTGTTCCAGGAGATTCCGGGATTACCGCCTCGTCGACTCACCGAGTTCCAGATCGATCTTGTGCCTGGTACCGCGCCTATTTCGAAGGCTCCGTATCGTATGGCACCGTTGGAGTTACGGGAACTGCAGAAGCAGTTGGACGAGTTGCGTGAGTTGGGTTTTATTCGTCCGAGCAGTTCGCCGTGGGGAGCGCCGGTACTCTTCGTGAAGAAGAAGGATGGCTCGTTGAGGCTCTGCGTTGACTATCGCGAGCTCAACAAAGTCACGATCAAGAACAAGTACCCGCTCCCTAGGATTGATGATTTGTTCGACCAGCTGCAGGGTGCACAGTTCTTTTCGAAGATTGACCTACGTTCCGGTTATCATCAGATTCGGGTCCGAGATGAGGACATTCCAAAGACAGCATTCAGGACGCGTTACGGTCATTTTGAGTTTCAGGTCATGTCCTTCGGACTGACCAATGCACCCGCGGTCTTCATGCAGTTGATGAACGAGGTTTTTCGCCCATATCTAGATCAGTTTGTTGTAGTCTTCATCGACGACATTCTGATCTATTCGAGGACCCGTGAGGAGCATGAGCAGCACTTGGAGATTACTTTACAGACCCTCCGCGCACACCAGCTTTATGCGAAGCTGGAGAAGTGCGAGTTTTGGCAGGAGGAGGTGAAGTTCCTCGGTCACGTGGTGACGAGGGAGGGCGTCGCAGTGGACCCCTCGAAGGTCGAGGCAGTGCGTCAGTGGAGCCAGCCCACGACTGCGACAGAGATCCGTAGTTTCCTTGGTTTGGCGGGCTACTACCGGCGTTTCATCGAGGGTTTTTCTCGTATTGCAGCCCCGCTGACCAGGTTGACTCGGAAGGGCGCAGAGTTTATTTGGAGTGACGCCTGCGAGCGAGCGTTTACGGAGTTGAAGGACCGTTTGACGTCCGCTCCTGTCCTCACTCTTCCATCTGGGAGTGACGGCTTTATTGTATTCACCGATGCCTCGCATATCGGTTTGGGTGCTGTCCTGATGCAGCACGGGAGACCAGTGGCCTTCGCGTCTCGTCAGCTCAAGGTCCATGAGCTGAACTATCCGACACATGATCTGGAGCTGGCTGCAGTTGTCTTCGCACTGAAGGTGTGGAGGCACTACCTTTACGGGATTAGGTTCGAGCTCTTCTCTGATCACAAGAGCTTGAAGTACCTCTTCTCGCAGTCTGAGTTGAATATGAGACAGAGGCGCTGGATGGAGCTCCTGAAGGACTATGATTTCGACCTTCAGTACCACCCGGGCAAGGCGAACGTGGTGGCAGATGCCCTCAGCCGTCAGCCACGAGGCCTAGTGGCACATATGATGATTCAGGAGTGGCGGATGCTTGAGGATATTGCTGTATATGACTTTGAGTTCGGTCTGCAGTCTTCCATTGTACAGTTATCGAGCTTGTCGATTCAACCCTCTCTTGTCGCTAGGGTGATCGAGGCTCAGCAGGCTGATGAGTCGTTGCAGAGTTATATGGCTGAGGCGGCATCTGAGGGTCAGGCAGATTGGCGGATCGGTACAGACGGTGGACTTCGCTTCAGAGGCCGATTATGTGTCCCGGATATTCCAGAGTTACGCAGAGATCTTATGACCGAGGCACATCGATCGCGGTTTTCTATCCACCCGGGCTCGACGAAGATGTACCGTGACATGAGGCGACAGTATTTTTGGGCGGGGATGAAGCGCCAGATCGCCAGTTTTGTGGCCGAGTGTGACACGTGCCAGCGTGTCAAGGCCGATCATCAGAGACCTCCTGGTCTTTTGCAGCCGTTGAGCGTCCCGATGTGGAAGTGGGAGCACGTGTCGACTGATTTCATTATGGGTTTGCCAAGGACTCAGCGCGGTCATGACTCCATTTGGGTTGTTGTGGATCGTCTGACGAAGTCGGCACATTTCCTTGCGATGCGTGCGACTTGGTCTATGGACCGGCTTGCGAGATTGTTTATTGAGGAGATTGTGAGACTGCATGGTGTTCCAGTCTCGATCGTCTCTGACCGAGACTCGAGGTTCACATCTCAGTTTTGGGGGAGCTTCCAGCGTGCGATGGGGACTGATTTGCAGCTCAGCACCGCGTACCATCCGCAGACCGATGGCCAGACCGAGAGGGTCAATCAGATACTTGAGGATATGCTTCGGGCCTGCGCGATTGACTTCGAGGGTAGCTGGGATGAGCATCTGCGATTGGCTGAGTTTGCGTACAATAACAGCTATCAGGCGACCATCGGCATGGCTCCTTTTGAGGCACTATATGGCAGACCATGTAGATCACCGAGTTGTTGGACCGAGGTTGGAGAGCGCCGTCTCCTAGGTCCCGAGCTGGTGCAGGAGACTTCAGACGCTATCGACATCATCAGGCAGAGGATGCGCACAGCTCAGAGCCGACAGAAGAGTTCTGCTGATCGTCGGCGTCGTCCCTTGGAGTTTGATGTAGGGGACCATGTGTATCTCAAGGTCTCGCCCATGAAGGGCGTAGTTCGATTTGGAGCGAAGGGCAAGCTTGCCCCGAGATTCATAGGACCTTTTGAGATCACTGGGCGCGTTGGCGCCGTGGCCTATCGGCTTGCCTTACCATCTCAGTTGTCTGGCGTCCACAACGTGTTTCACGTCTCTATGTTGAGGAAGTGTGGGTCAGACATAGTTCCCGTTATTGATTGGCAGCCGTTGGAGGTTCGTGAGGACGCTTCTTACATTGAGCAGCCAGTCCGTATCCTTGATCGGAAGGAGCAGGTCCTCAGAACCAAGGTCATTCCGTTGGTGAAGGTGCAGTGGGGTCACCATTCGGTAGAGGAGGCTTCTTGGGAGCGTGAGGCTGAGATTCGAGAGCGATATCCTCATCTCTTTGATAGTTGATGATCGTGTATTATATTTTGTACGTTGTCCCTGATTCTATATGATGACGTTATGTTTCTTATTCCTCGCGAGTTATGCTTAGTTGCGACGCTTGTGTAAATTTCGAGGACGAAATTTTTATAAGGAGGGGAGAGCTGTAAGACCCGTATCTTGGTCCGTACCTTTCCGTACACTTCCGCGGTCTTACCGGTCGAATTCCGGCAACTTTCGACCCTTAATGGATATCGACGCGCGACCCGGATTCATGTGCCGACAACCCGAGTCGACTCAACTCGAGACCTATACCATAGCGACCGCACCGTCGCCGCGGTTCCGATACCGCGACTCGCGCGCCGAGGCGATACCCGGATCAAGAGATATGAGCCAACGTTCGGTGCGAGAAAACGCCGCGCGTTGCGAAAACCAAGGGAATCTCAACGATGTGTCACATCAATCACATCAATCCCATCAATCAATCACCCATCAAGCCATCACATGTCAAGTACACATCACTTCCATCCCTTTTTCCCAAGCAACCACAAAAGTCTCCCAAACCCATACCTCTCTTACACAAAAGCCAACAAAGTCTTCTCAACCCATACCTTTCTTACACAAAAAGCCACAAAAGTCAAATTTCTCTTACACCACCATCACTCACCCATCCATCCATCACTCTCTCTCTCTCCCTTTACATCACTCTCTCTCTTTCTCTCTTTCTCATTCCAAAATTTCAAAGCAACAAAGGAGATCCAAGAGTCCCATACGTATGGAAATCTCCAACCCTTCTAAGCTCTAAGTGGCCCACCTTCCTACCCCAAAATCTCCCATCTCAACCCTCCATTCTTCATCCTAACCGTTGAAGTTGAAGCCAAGGTGCCAAGGAACCCCTAGGAGCGAGAAGATCGGACGGTGGGTGCTTCTATAGGGTAGTTTTTATTGTTTTTATGGTGGACCAAGTGAGACTCACCGATCCATGGTGTGGATCTCACTTGGGACCCTTATTTGTGGCCGATGGACCACTTGGATCATCATGATCGTTCCATGATGGGGCCATTCTCCATGGACCCCATCATGATGGTTATTTTCATTGCAAAAAGGTCATCTAGACCGTCCATAACGGTGGAGAATGGATCTCCACCGTTGATTTATAATTTTGATGGTCCCATGATCAAAGGGATCCATTTATTGTATGCTTCATTGCAAGGGAGGGCCCATAAGGACGGGGCCCCTCCATCACAAGCCGTGTCCCATTCTCCATGGCTCTCTCTCTCTCTCTTTCATTTTGTTTTATTTTATTTATTTTTATTGCAATAGGATGGTGTGGCCCACTTGAATGGATCCCACCTTAATATAATTATTTTATTCAAGTGGGGCCCACCTTAGACGTTGGACCTATGGCACCCATTAGTGGTGGCCCACTTCAGCAAGGCCCACACAAAAAAAATATACTTATATATATAAGAACTGTCCAGCGTCTGGGACGCTGGACGTTTTACAGAAAGAAGAAAAAAAAAAAAAGGAAAAGAAAAGGAGAGGTTTTGGGTGGTCCCTTAGTGTAGGCCCCACCTTGATGTATATGTTTGATCCGAGCCGTCCATCCCCTTACTCACATCGATTTACCCGTCAAGTAAAAGAATGGGACTGATCCGAATATCTTGTGGGCCATAGCATGGGAAACATTGACGGTTACCATTGAAAATTCTTCTGGTGTTTCTAGGCCTCAAAAAAATTCGAACTCCGGACTCTTTTTGTCTGTTACGAGCTGTAGAACACTATGGATGGGATGGATTTTCAAGGAGCGGGTCCCACACGTGATTTTGGCCGGAATTAAAATTTAGAGGAGAGAGAGAGAGGGAGAGGCAGCAGCTACTGCTGCTGTGTCAGGCGGCACGCAGGCGCGCTGCCTGCGTGCGGACGTACGGGCGGGCGGTGGCGTCCAGAGAGGGACCCACGGCCCCAGCCGTGGGCCCCACCTTGATGCATATGTTATATCCAGGCCGTCCGTGAGGTGGGCCGTCCCCAGTAGTGGGCCCCCTCCAATTTTCAGTCAGATCCGAAGCTCCAGTGGCCCACACCACATGAAACAGAGAGATTGAACATCTACCATTGAAATTTTTTTTGGGGCCCACCGAAGTTTTGAACCAAGCTGAAACTTTTATTCCTCCTTCAACCAGGTCTGTTTGACCTTACCAATGGGCGGGATGCCAAATAAATATTACAGTGGGCCCCACATGGGACCCACAATGATGTGTGTATTGTATGTCCACCGTCCTGTGGACGGTGGCGCCCACCTTCGCACCATAGCGTCTCCACCGTCCAGCGGACGATGGAGTTCTCCTTGATGCACGTACCATCCCCACTGTCCAGCGACAGTGGGACCCACCATGTTGCATGTGAGCAGAAGGCCTATGGGTTAGGCCCATTTGATTTATGTAAAGGCTATGGGCTTAGGCCTACTTGATACGTTTCAAGTCCATGGGACCAGGCCCATCTGATGTATTCCAAGGCCCATAAAATTAGGCCCATTTGATATATGTAAGGCCTAGGGATTTAAGCCCATCTGACCCATGGAAGGCCTATGGACTAGGCCCATTCGAATTTCAAAAGGCCTATGGGCTAGGCCCATCTGGTTTGTGAAATGCTTATGGGCTAGGCCCATTGGATTCATTCTAGGCCTAAGGACTTAGGCCCATATGATGTGTTGCAAATCCATGGGACTAGGCCCATTTGATGTACTTCAAGGCCCATGTAATTGGACCCCCTTTTGTTGAAATTTTAAAGCCCATAGAAGTAGGCCATTTGATATATTGTAAGGCCCATGGGACTGAACCCATTTGATTATAAAAGGGCCCATGGGATTAGGCCCATTAGACTTGTTTGAGACTCATGGGTTAGGCCCATTTGATACATATTAGACTCATATGATTAGGTCCAATTGATGCAATCCAAGGCCCACGGGTTTTGACCTATTGCAATGCACTTAAGACCCATTGGTGTGGCCCATTTATATGGCCCATCTGATGAATAAATGGCCCATAAGATATGGCCCATCTGACGAATAAAAAGGCCCATAAGATATGGCCCATTTGACATATATGTAAGACCCAATGGGAGGAACATAAGGTCCATTGCAATGTGTAAGCCCAATACCGATTATGTAGCGGTGTTTTAAGAAGATTGTGCCTGGGAAGTAATGCTGGTTTGATGTCCACATTGCGAGTGTAATGTTGGTTGGATGTCCACATTACGACTCTCCTTAGGGCCCATTACTGGACCATGTTTATCGTATTTAGGCCGTTCAGGCTCATCTGCATTGTAAGATAATGCATTTTATTATAACATGTTTAGTATAGTTTCATGACCCATGATCATACGCATCATATGCATGCTTGATATGAGGATTGACTGATCATGGCATATGCCTTCGGGCAGGTTGTTTATGGGCTCCCGGTTAGGCGGTGTTGCCCTACATGAGCGCACGGTATGCGCAGGATTGGTTGCATGACTGGATAGCGTGATTCATGCATCCCGCATTTGTGTGATATGGTTGTTGTATGCCCTAGCGACATCAGGGCTGTAGCCTCCACAGACGCATCGTGGTTGGCAGGATTGGATACCGGAAATCTTGTTCTACATGGGGTACTATAGATATCCCTGGGTGAAAGTCCCTAAACCCTTATGGTACCAAGAGGTTGCTCCAACGTCTAGACCGAGTGGGTAGATGAGCGTTGAGTGCCGATTACCAGACGGTTACGCTCTCCACTGTGTCGTGGTCGGTTGGAAGGGGGTACGGCCTTACCCGCCCGAGTGTAGGGGGCAATGCTAGGCTGAGTTTGACCAGCTCGAGGAATGGGTCCGCTATCGACGAGTCGCGCCCGATATTGGCAGACGGATAGTGAGGTCTCTTCCACTTACCTTATTGCGCGCGATGTGGCGGCAATCTGGTTTAGAGTGTACTAGACCCCGGTGATATTCCATACTCTGAGCTGTACTGATATGTGGACATTGATGAGGATCTGTATGCTTGAGTTGCATTGTACATTGCATGGCCTTGGGATGGCCGATACCATTCATGTCTTGCATTGCATAGCCTTGGTACGGCATCATGACGTTTTGGTTCCATCTGCATATTCCGCATTACTCTGACATTGCATTCATATTACTACCTTGCGCACACACTTTCACCACCCTCTAAGCTTTCTGTAAGCTTATGCACGACCGTTGCGTGCAGGTGACGTTGGACTGCAGCAGCGTTGAGGCAGGAGCGCGTCGCTGATCATTTTGGAGTTTTCTGTTATTTACCATTGTATTTCCCTTTATGCTCATTGTACTTGTAAAAAATTTTGATCATAGTGGAAATGTAATGGAGTGCTTGGTTGTTGTTTGTGGGTTATGCCTTTGGTTATGCTTATTACGAATCAAACTGACATTTAAAATCCTCCTCGTAGCATCCCAGGATCGGAACCTGGCGAATGGGAGCTAGGAGCCGAGAATGGGGTTCTACGGAGGCTGTCGGCGCCGGATTCGGCGATCGGGAATTTTGTGAGCCCGGTTTCCGAGTTTGGGGCGTGACAACTGGGTTTATAATCCACGATGGACCACAAGCCCAGTGAGATCTATGATTTCCTAAATTTTTAAATTTTTCTGACCCTCCTCAGTCGTTGGGTGGCCCACACGGGCTGTTGTTAAGTGTAAATAATTCATCTGGCTTGGCGGCTCGCACTAAACCCTATCATGACTTGTCCGGTCTACTCTAATGAGTTAATTCTAGGTTAATCAACTTGTGGTACCCCACCACGAGTGACTTAAACAAATGGTCCTTCGATAAATCCTACGTGGACGCCCCAAGACACTGTGCTGGTTGGACGGGACATTACAAGGGTTGATTTCGTCTACTGTTAAGATCCGAGCCTCATCTGACTCAGCTTTGGTTAGATATTTAATTTAGTTATGCTTGTCTTGATTACTTAACGACAGGTCAGTTAGATTTGGGTCCTACGTGAGTAAATTATGGGGATACACCTGATGTTCAAGCGATCAGGCGGATTCGTTGACTTCCTACGGTTGATTAATCGGACTTGTGCGGTTCTTCACTGGTATCACCCCTGTATAAACTAATATTGAGTGTTAATGGTCATTAAGTGATGTTAAGTTAATTAAATAAATAAAAAATTAAGGATTTTTAAAAATTCGAAACAGTGAAAAATTTGGGATGTTACAATCTACCCCCCTTAAAAATAATTTTATCCCCGAAATTGCCGAAGGGTATTAAGTAAAGGTATTATTATTTCTTTTGTCTAAGCTTTTATGGATTCCAAGTCTATATGCATGGTAGGGGGTATACTATCTATACTAGTTTGACTCATTTTAGTCTACCCCCCTTAAAACTTTTTCATCCTAATGTTATACTACAATTTATTTAATTATATATTTATTTTTAAAGGTTTGACTGAACGACAACGATTTTTCTCTATTTAGAGTAAAAATATTTATCATTTTTTTTTCTTTTTGTTAGACCAATACGGAGAGACGGTCGTAGTCGGCTTGAACCCGATACATCGATCATCTTCCTGACCAGGGTAGAAGGCTCATCGTATCCTTTCTTCATCTTGGTAGATCCTGGTCTTCTACTCAGTCAAAGCAGTGAGTCCATTGGTAGTCGCTCAGGATTGAGAATTGAGTCAAGCCGCGAATGCTTCGCAGGCATATGCTTCCATAATTCCGTAGTCTGATCAATCTAAATGTTTAAGGAATGACCATCATTGGAAAGTTTAAATATCCTATATATAAGGTCGTCCTTTGGGTCTTGGTCTAAGAGAGTCATCGGTTCGATTTATGTCCAAATTGGGAGTTAATAAATCTTTCGATATGCCTATGGTCAAAGATCCTCCTAAAGAGTTTCTAAAGGCAAACTACCATTTCAATCTTAGGGCTAGGGGGTTATGAGCAGATTACACTTTAGTTTCATAAATTTCAAGAAGGAATGAATAGTCGAAAGTTTTAAGGTATTCTGGTGGTTCGAAGTGTTAATTCGCTAATAAGGATATAGGAAAAGGAAAGATGAAGAATATCATCTTTTCAATATTGTTGGAACCTTGGGTCCATAAGAGAATGGGAAAACTCAATATATTTTACTGTAGTCCACCTTTAACATGAACTTATAGAGTGTTAAACTATGAAACTCAAACTTACTTAAGGGTCCTAATTTAATTGCATCAAAATAACTTAAACAAATATATATATATATATATATATATATATATATATATATATATATATATATATATATATATATGTAATTAAACTTAATCATGGAATGATTCCTAGCACGATTATAAATAATTCTTAAATAGACACTCAATGTTAAACTTTAATATGAAAAGGTATGACTATTCTATTGGCAACAATACATGCAAGTATTCACAAAGTGACAAAAGAATTTCAATCCATACATTCACGTCGAATTCCAAAATGCCATTGACATGGCCAATTACATACTACAGTATAGATTTACATGTATCACTAGATACCGCAACTTAAGGAAAATACAGCCTAGTCAAAGCAGGAAAGGTTACAAGTATCCTTCAACATATGAAAGCAATTATAACTAACTCGAACAAACTACTAATTGTCCGTTAAGTTAAGATACTATTCCTCTGGGTCGGACGCGAACGAGGGTGTTTTTTTTCTTTGAGGGAAAGGATCACCAGAATGGAGAAGAAAGAGACCACGGTTGTCAGAAATACCATATCCCTCAGTTAGGATGGATCGGTTATGAGAAATGTAGGTGGGTCGTTGGAGGAAAAATTTTTAGGGGTGATTTTGAGAAGACTAGGGAATGAGTCTATAAATGTATTTGAGGAAGGTTTGTTAAGGATGGGTCGCGGGAAATTGGGTTGAAAATGAATGTGGAAGGAAGGGTGTAGGAATGGATTTGATAATGAGATTTGAGAAAGAAGGTTGATGTTGGGTTTTATGAATGAGTTTTGGTGAATGGGTTTTGAAAATGAGAATGGAATGAGTTTAATGGGCTTCGGAGATGGAACTTGAAAAGGATTAAGGAATGTATGTTGAAAATGGGTTTGGGTTGATTATTAGAAGGAGGGGTGGGGGTGTTGTTGGAGGAGAGGTATTTGAAAAGGGATTTGATGTTGAGTTGATGAATGGGGTTTGAGGATGAATAATAGAAATGGTGTGGGGTATGTGAATTTTTAAGGGGGGTAGATCACAATGAGCTAGGCTAGTGTATTTATTATATACCCTAAAATGTATATAAACCCGAAACCAATAAAACTTAAGCAAATAAAATGATAATATCTTTACTTTTTAACTTTAGGCAATTTCGGGGACAAAATTATTTTTAAGGGGGGTAGATTGTAACATCCTGGATTTTCACTGTTTTGAATTTCTAAAAATTCTTAAATTTTTTTTATTAATTCATCTATAATATTACTTAATAACCATCAACACTTAATATTAATATATACAGGAGTGAAACTAATAAAGAACCGGTAACGTCCCGTCCAACCAACACAGTGTCCTGGGGCATCCACGTAGGATTTGTCGCAGGACCATTCGTTTAGACTACTCGTGATGAGGTATCACAAGTTAATTAATTTAAGATTAGCCCATTAGAGTAGACCAGACGTGTTATGCTAGGACCTAGTGCGGACTGCCAAGCCAGATGACCGTTTGTACTTAGCAACAGCCCGTGCGGGCCACATAGAGACGCAGGAAGGTCAGTAAATTACAAAACTTTAAGGAACACTAGATCTCACTGGGCTTGAAGTCCATCGCGGACCTCATACCCAGTGGACACCCAAAACTGGGATCTAGCATTGGCCAAATGCACCCCACCAATGCCAGAATTTGAATATGGCACTTACAAATGAAATCAAGACTCCGAGCTTTTCAGCCGTTGGATTTCTTTTAAATTTACGGTGAAGGTCTAATGTGCGGGCGTACGCACATCAACAAAACCTGGGCCCCGATCGTGGCACGGTAACCGTTGATCGCACATTGGACCCGTACGATCATACCAAATATTCCATCGACCCCAAAATTTGTATGATCCTTCATCTGACCATAGATCACCTACCCTATAAATTTCATGGCCAGGGGACCACCAAAACTATCCCAACAACCGGAATGGACCCCACAGGGCCATTTAAAGATCGGGATCGCTTACTCAGATCCCATATCCGTTCATCCGATTATTTCTAAATTATATATGGTCCCTCATTGGGCCATGAGGTATCCACAAACCAAATTTGATGGCAAGGAGGGTGATAGAACTACCCCTAACACAACAAGTGGTCCTAGGTGGCTATTTTAGGAATTTTGGGAAACTTAGGGCCAAAGTGGCCAAACCTAGAGATAGAACCCTAGCTATCTCATACACTCCCCATTTCTCAATCTATCTCTCTCTCTCTCCCTCATAACTTTCCTCTTTACTACAACAAACCCTCCCTCATTACTCCACCATCCTCTAACAATCAAAGCCCCTTCTTCATTACTCCCATCTCCAACAACCCATCTCTTCCTCTTAGCTCTTACCATTCTCCAACGATTGAGAAGAGTAAGAGGGAGGAAAGGAGCAAGAAGAGAGTCAAGGTGGACTCCAAATTCATGTGGGGCCCAAGAGCATCAACCCCATCAACACCCTACTTCTTCCAAGAAAAACCCATCATCAAAACTCTAGGAAATGTCCGCCGGTCTCCTAGGTAAGATCATCCATCTCTTTCTTCTTGAATCTCATGATCTAATGAAGGATTTACATAAGATTCTAACATGCAATTGCATGCTCTAGGGATTCCGGCCGTCTGACCCCCAAATCCGAGCTTTCCTAGGTCGGTTCGAGACTCCAACGACCCCATAGGTGCGGACTATTGCTCTTAGGTGCCCTAGCACCAATTTCAGTATGTGTTTAATAATTTTGGTTACTTGAATGCTATGTCAGGAGAATCTAGAGAAACCCTAGGACTTGCATGTTTGTTAGAATTGTATGCTTGGCTCTCATACGATGTTGTTCTTGCCCCTCACATGACTTTGTGTATGAACAATTGCATGCACATACCTTGTTTGATTTTCTCATATGATTTGCCCTATAACATGTATGATTCATTGTTTTTATGTATTTTGGTTCTAAGGGAGGTAGGAAGTGCTTAACTTCCTTATCCACCCACACAACACACACACACCTTGTTCATGATATTGTTAGCTTTACTTGTTAGTAGAAATTTAGAATTTTATGTTGAAAAGTATGAGAACATGATGTTGTTTATGTTAGATGATACATTGATAGTTGGCATGTTCTGAATCACCTCCCAAACCCTTGGGTTGGTCAGTAATTCGAGGAGAGCGAAGGTGGCCCCGTTGGTAGGACCGCCTTGAGGCTAAACCCATGGATTTGGACGAGTGCGTGTGGGCGACAGTAGTTAGACTACATGGGTTGCTTGCACCCGATGTCGTTCCGCCACGTACTGGCCTGACTCTTGCGGTTTAATCTACTGTCTGACCAACCCTATTTGTTAACCCAGTATGCTCACATTTGTATGAAACCTGAATCACCCTACAACCATTGCAGCCCATTAATAACTCACTGAAAATTGGTCCACAGCCTCGTGAGCCGGGCATGGTGAAATGGGACACTGTGTCTGAGCTGTCGGCCTACGCTGGGGTGCCGCTCCTCCCCGTAGTGACCGCGAGCGATCCCTTTCTCTTGGTACTCCTTATATGCTTGAAGTCGAGGATGAGGAACCCGACGGGATCACTGACCGCGAGGTCTCGGCCTCACGTATTGGGGGGTCTTGGCCTCACAATCCGTTTAGGGCATTGATACGTGGGGTATATCAAATTTCCCAACCTGCTGGATGAATGGACTTAATTAATCACTTAGCTAACATGATCGCATTGCATCGCATTAGTTAAGGTGGCGACTCAGAAGTCAAGGTCACAATGAGGGAGTGTTGACATACACGATTGCTAGATGGAGTCGCTCGAGGGAGCGTTGTGGCGAGGGCATGCATCATATCATTTTGCATACATACAATTTAATAAGAGTTGCTAGGTGTTGATGATTGACTGCGTTTCATTAAATTCATATTATAATTGATGCTTGTTGTAACTTAAGATTAATAGAACCCACTGAGTTGATCACTCACTCCCACTCTGGGACGGTGTTTTAAAACACCACCTAAACTCTTCAGTAGCTGTAGGTTATGCTGAGTTCGACGAGCCTGGTGGCGCGAGCTTAAGCGAGGAGGACGAGTTCTCCTACTTCCAGTTGATGAGCGATTCTCCATCGGCTTAGGAGACTGAATTCTGAAGCGTTGAGTCGTGGCCTCAGTGCACCATTCTTTTGGATATATGATTCTCTTTGTGATTTTTATTGGGCAACGCCTTGGGCGATCCCCTTTATATATATATGTAACGCCCCGATTTCTAAAACCCGAGTACGAGACTCATTTTCAGAGATCCAGGAGTTAATAAATCAAAGAAACAACGGAATATAAACTCAGAGTGCGATAGCCAAAAGAAACATGTATATTCATGAGAGCCCAAATATTTAACCCGCTCAGCTGGGGGGTCTTAGTTACAAAATTCCAAAAGTCAAAAATTTCAAACTACTGAAACTAAAGTATCAAGCTACTGATTAACACCAATATAGGCCGCCGCATCCTGATGCGGCTCGTCCTCATAATACACCTCCTCAAGCTCCATGGTGGCATCATTAAGGTCGACACCATCACCTTCTACCTCCGTCCCTGCATGTTCTGTACGGTTGGATAGTTGATGGATGAGTGGCCAGCTAAGTGTGAATTCTCCTCAAGATTACACACCTCCGCCTTAGCAAACATAGATAAAAGGGAAAAACAAGCAGTAATCCAAAACAAGAAATATGCAGTCATATTAGTTGCATGGATGCATGAATGCATAAATGCACATCGGCCTGGGGATGCACATCTAGCCAGACTTGGGTTTGCCACCCATACAACATCGACCTGGGAAAATCATCCAGTCGGACAGAGGTCGATAGTCGATGGTCTGGGAGCTAGCGAAACGATGCCCCAACAACTCTGGGGCGCGTGCTACAGCATCCAGATTAGCCATCCGTCATCGCCAATATGCTATGAATGCATGATTAGCCAGCCATTATTAATCCAGTCACAATCAGCCAAATAAAGTAACTTAATGGTCACTACGGGGGGCGCGTGGCCCAGCGTAGGCTGACAGCTCGAGCATAGTGTCTCATTACCACCATCCTCGGCTCATGAGGTTCTCCACCTTGGGATGTTTTAATAAAGACCCTTTGGTTAAAATGACACCAGTTCAAGGGTCCTATTTTTTCACACATTTTATCTAATTACATCCCAATGTGGTTTGCATACAATTATGGAATCCTCCATGAGTCGTATTAAGTTGTTATGTACAGAGACAGATCATGTTAACATGTGACAATATAAATAAGGCATGTAAGGAAGCATCATGAATTAATAACTAATGAAAATATACTACCAAGTCATGTAAATAGTGATCAAGGATTAACTATCATGTTGGCAAATATCACAATAATGGTGATATAGTACAACTAGGTTTAGCTAATTTAGAAATGGAAAGCCCAAGGGAAAAGTCATCACCTGAACAGTAGTGTTCACGAACTCGATCTGAGCCTCCTGGTGGCCCGGGGTTACTCAAAGAATTCCCTAAAAATTACAATGTGTATCTGTCAGGCTTTGAATAAAAGTTCAAGGAAGTGTATGAACAAGGTCCTTTGGGACAAATCCACCAGATGGGTGAATGGCTTGGAAGAGACACCACCATCAGGGTGGAGTCCACAGAAGTTATAACAGTAAGAAAGTACTTGAGTATTTGGTCATCCATGGTCAACATGGGGGTGTATCTAACAAATGGTTTGGATGGTGCTGACGCTACCCAGGCCGGCACACACTCCACGTTAGCCTCCCTGCTATGGCCGACACCAAGACCCTTAGCGTTGCAACAAGGTAGCTCCACTCAGTCTGCTAGTGGGGCCATGAATCTGGGTGTTGAGATCCAGTGTTAGATACCCATAGGTGGACGATTTGGGGACGTCCATGACGGTAGGCCAGGGATTAAAGGTCCTTTGTATAGCACATATACTAGGGCGGGGTATGCAGTAAGGTGGGGCACGCTGACGTTGGACGGTCTGATTTTGACACATGCATTTGGTAATTTTTCCAAGCACGGTCCCAAGGGACGGTGCAGATGTGTCAACATAGATTTCATATGGGGCCCACCACATGTGCCTATTATGCGTATAAATGTTGTAATACTGCCACATGCACTATATATATATATTTGAATATATACCATATATTACATGCACCTGATATATATCCCAATGTTATATAACATCACATGCATCTGGTGTATACCTACACATTATACATCATTTGTATTTGATGACATCACATGCATCTGGTGTATATCTACCTCATGTGTATTTGATATCTGATATATATTCTACACGTTATATATGTATTTAGTTAGTATATGCGTCACATGCATCATATATTCAGTTAGTATATATGTCACATGCATCATATATACATCACATGCATCATATATCACATGCATCTAAGATATAATAGTTTAAATCTACATGCCCGTACAGGTGCATGTATATGTACTTAGAGATATATTATTTTCTTTTCTTTTCTCATGCATTTGATGTGCATCTACATATTATATATCTCATGTGTCTCACATATATTTAAACATCATATCAACATGGGTCCCTCATGGGACCCACCTCATATGTATAGCACTTTTCATGTGCACAGCCACCCAGCGTCACCTGGTAGTATTATATTTTTATATAAACTCTTTTTTTTTTTTCTCTTTAAAGCCAGACGTCCAATGCTGTTTTGAAACGGATGGACGGCTAGGGGAGACTTGCGTGTGGGTGGTCCCATCTGTTGCTTGAATAGGTGAATGACTTGGATCGCAACCTGGTTTGTAGTGGGCCCCCATTTGGACGGTGCAGATGGGTACACACGTGTGGGACCCAAGCATGTACGAGTGTCCACAACACCCAACTAGGCACGAACAGATGCATGCAAAAGTATTTTAATATATATATATATATATATATATATATATATATATATATATATATATATATATATATATATATGTATGTATTTTTCCTTATGAAACAAGCGTCCAGGGCCCGGCCTTTGGTGGACGGCCCAGACACCTCTTTTCATTGAGGTGGGGTCCACCTGCATGATCCACCATTACTGTCAGGTGGGGGCCACCTGCAGCTGTAGGGTGCAGCCCACCTGAACCCGTGCAAGGTCTAATATCGAGGTGGCTCACATGTTTTGGGTAAGGCCCACCTACATTTGTGCAGGGCCCACCTGCATTTTGGCAAAGCCCACAGGCAGCCCACCTTCGTCTTCAACGTGCATGGCTGCCTCCTGCATTTGACGTGAAGCAGTCACAGTTGCAGTCCTTTTTGGAGGCCATTCTCGGCCTGTTTTTCGACTCAAACGTGGCACTCTTTCTGGCCATTTTTCGACCCATCTCAGTACTACGGTAGCTGCCACTTTCATCGTTCAAGCATGGCCTGAAACAGGGTCGTTTCATCCCCATTTTCGGATCACTTTCAGTCCGACTTTTGGTGCATGTTGTAGCTCAAACAAAGCTGTTAGTGAGCTGGTTCTGGATGGAGTTTCAACCCCTAGCTGGGGCCATTTGCGTGACGTTACTTGGCCTTAAACAGGGCCTGAAGCAGGGGTCACGTTCGGTCTTAACACAGTGCCTGCACGCAGGCTGTTTTGAACTTTTAAACAGGGCCTGTTTCGGCCTCATGAACGGTCTCTGGTGACGGGCGTTTTTCAGCCATGAACAGGTGTGGGTGAAATGTGATGGAGCTTAGTTTTGAATTTCTAAAGTTTCTTTTCAACAACAACAAAAAAAAATAAAAAATGGAGGGAAGGGTTCTACCTTCCACAGTTAGGTCCTAACTCGGCCGACTTGTACGCACCCACCGCTCTTCTTCTCTCTTTTCTTTCTCAAATGGTGCTGCTGTGGTCCTACACTGACTTGGCTCGGTCCGATTTTCACAGACAGAGTTGGGGCAGTGTGCTCCAAGCTCACCCAAAATGGACCTCTATTTCACACTCCCTCTCTGTTTGCTCTCTCTCCCTCTCTTGTGTGGAGTCTAAGAGAGCTGTGTCTCATCTTATATAGGCTGGGAGAGAGAGGGGTGGACGGTGGGTGATGATACAACCTCGGGAGACAGCGGCCGCGTCGCCACTCAAGAAATAGAGAAGTTTCATGCGTTCTTCCAAGCCTCATGATGGGGGATGGACGGTCCATCATCATCTCACTTGTTCCTATGAGCGAGCCTAAACCCTTATACAGTTTTAATTAGGGAACCCATGTCAGTGAAATGGACGGTTTGGATTGTCCGAAAAATGGCCAGAATGGTCCACTTAGAAGCTTGAATCTTACGGTTTTCAAACAGTTTGAAATGGCAGGAAACGATTTTGAGAATTTATAACTAGTGGTCCAGTGAACTTCATGTATTATTATTTGGGTGTACATGTGCCTAGTTTTTGGGGCCTGTCGTGACTCTGGTGGCCGATCTGCTCCGATCAATCGTCTTGGAGTCCAGTCATAAAGGTCCTAGCTTGGTTTGAGGCAGGGCCGAGGCCTAGGTGGGTCATTACATGCTTTTCTGGGTCCTATTTGGCCCGTATGATGTGATCTACTGGTTAAACGGGTCTGATATTTGTTTCTGACGGTTAAATGCATATCTAAGGTGTAGAGGTGCTTTGTAAGTTGCTTTTAGATTTACATGGGTTGACTTTCCAGAGTACTGCTAACACATGATTTCAAAAACTGATTGAGCTTAAGTTTTTCAATCCCACTAACCTCCTTTATCGGTGTGAGGTGTAAGCTGAGTCTCCTGGGTCGCAGCGGATCGTCACAAAGTTTCTTGGGAATTCCTGCCATGTAGTGTGTCAAGTCATTCAGTTGACAGGTCTCACGTTTTAATAATCGTGGGTTTAAAAGGTAACACCCGAGTATTAAAGGTACGGGGTGTTACAATATATATATATATATATATATATATATATATATATATATATATATATATATAGACTTGTACATATATATATTTCTTTCACTTCAGTTAACTAGTTGTGGTTGCATTTCATGCTCCAAGTAATTCCAAGCTACACGTTTAAACTTAATTAATCATAAAACCATAAAATTGATGATAAGTGACACTCGGAAACTCAGGAGTCGAGCGTATGCACGACCCCTGATTTTTCGGGGCATTACAGATGGTATCAATAAAACGATAGTTTAACACTCTGTAAGTTTGAGTTTGAGTGTTAAACTAGTCAACTGAAGTGAAAGAGATATATAGGACCCTGGTATTCGCGATGCAATTAAATTAGGACCCTTAATATTAGTCTAACAAATATTTGATGCAATTAAATTAGGACCCTTAATATTGGTTAACAAATATTTGAACTTACAAGTTGGTACCATAGTTGAGCATATGCGCAACCCCCGATTTCTGACTTTTGATGCAATTAAATTAGGACCCTTAAGTAAGTTTGAGTTTCATAGTTTAACACTCTGTAAGTTCATGTTAGAGGTGGACTACAATAAAATATATTGAGTTTTCCCATTCTCTTATGGACCCAAGGTTCCAACAATATTGAGAAGATGATATTCTTCATCTTTCCTTTTCCTATATCCTTATTAGCGAATTAACACTTCGAACCACTAGAATACCTTAAAACTTTCGACTATTCATTCCTTCTTGAAATTTATGAAACTAAAGTGTAATCTGCTCATAACCCCCTAGCCCTAAGATTGAAATAGTAGTTCATATAAAATTTTGTGCCTTTAAAAACTCTTTAGGAGGATTTTTGACCATAGGTATACCGAGAGATTTATTAACCCCCAATTTGGACATAAATCGAACCGAGGACTCTCTTAGACCAAGTCCCAAAAGACGACCTTATATATAGGATATTTAAACTTTCCAATGATGGTCATTCTTTAAACGTTTAGATTGATCGGACTACGGAATTACGAAAGCATATGCCTGCGAAGCATTCGCGGCTTGACTCAATTCTCAATCTTGGACGACTACCAATGGACTCACTGCTTTGACCGAGCAGAAGACCAGGATCTACCAGGATGAAGAAAGGATACGATGAGCCTTCTACCCTGGTCAGGTAGATGATCGATGTATCGGGTTCAAGCCGACTACGACCGTCTCTCCGTATTGGTCTAACAAAAAGAAAAATATATATATATATATATATATATTTTTACTCTAGATAGAGGAAAATCGTTGCCATTCAGTCAAACCTTTAAAAATAAATATATAATTAAATAAATTGTAGTATACCATTAGGGTGAAAAAGTTTTAAGGGGGGTAGACTAAAATGAGTCAAACTAGTATAGATAGTATACCCCCTACTATACATATAGACTTGGAATCCATAAAAGCTTAGACAAAAGAAAAAATAATACCTTTACTTAATACCCTTAGGCAATTTTGGGGACGAAATTATTTTTAAGGGGGGTAGATTGTAACATCCCAGATTTTTCACTGTTTCGCCTCCCTGTAGTGACCGCGAGCGATCCCTCTCTATTGGCACTCCTTATGTGCTAGAGGTCGGGGATGAGGAACCCGACAGGATCACGGACCGCGGGGTCTCGGCCTCACACATTGGGGGGCCCTGGCCTCGCACCCGGCTTAGGGCAATGATCAGTGGGGTGTATCAGATTTCCAAATCGACTGGATGAACGGACTTAATTAAAAACTCGGCTAACACGATCGCATTGTATCACATTAGTTAGGGTGGCGACTCGGAAGTCGAGGTCGCAATGAGGGAGTGTTGACATACGCGATCGTTAGACGGAGTTGCTTGAGGGAGCGTTGTGGCGAGGGCATGCATCATATCATCTCGCATGCATGCATTTAAATGATAGTTGATAGGTCTTTGTGATTGTTCGCTTTTCATTAAAATCATATTACAATTGTTGCCTGTGATAACTTAAGATTATTTGTTCGCACTGAGTTGATCACTCACTCCCACTATGGAACAGTATTTTAAAACACCAACCAGAACCAATTATAGTTGCAGGTGATGAAGACCCCGTGGAGCCTAGCACTCGAGTATGGAGGAGGAAGACGAGTACTCCTACTTTCAGCTTATGTGCGGGACTTCGCCGGACTAGTAGTTGGGTTGGTGGTTTGCTGAGTAGGGGGCTCAGCCCTATTATTTTTGGGACTTACCATTCTTTTATGACTGTGGGTTGGGTGTCGCTAGCGTGACTCCACCATTCTTTTGGACGTATTATATATTTGTGATTTTGTTGGGTGTCGTATGTGCGACCTCGTTATTCTTTTGACATATATATATATTTATGCATTATCTTTCCTTTTCAGTAGACTTGTGTGGTTGTGTTCATGTTCCACGAACTCCAGGCTGCGCTGCCAAACCGGTTTTAAATGCATAATAAAGGAATAGGTCATAAGTGACACTCAGAAACTCGGGAGTTGAGCGTATGCGCGACCCCCGATTTTCAGGGCGTTATAAGAATATATGTGTGGAGAAGGGCTAACTGTCTCAATTCGTTTAGGTTTGCTAGAGTGAGTTGAGATGGTTTGGAAACCCATCCAGGCACTCATTTTATAGGCTCAGATGGCTGGGAGTTATAGTCCAGGGACATAAATCTCACTAGCCGTTTTATGGCTGTTGGACACTAGCCGTTATATGACTATTGGAAACTAGTCGTTTTATGGCTATTGTGAGAGAGCTGGCTAGCCATTTATAGCTGTTGGGCTAACCGTTTTATGACTGTTGGCAATAGTTTCTAGCAATTAAGTCCATATCTGTTACACATTTATGTAACAGCTATATTTCTTGCCACTATATAATCAGAGAGACTCTCATTCAGTCCTCTAATTTTCGTCCAGCCATCCATCTACCTTAGCCACTTTGTCGCACCGCGACTCGCACCCGTTTCACTCCGGTTCGCGAAGTGAGGGACCCTCTGCTCACGTGCGAAGTGCAAAGTGCGCCACTAGCGCCTCTACAGCCACACTGCCTCACACGCCCACGCCCTCGCACCGAGCCTGAGACCGAGTCCAAGACCGATCCCAAGCGCGTATGGGTGTGCGTGTGCGTGCGCGGTTCGCACTGGAACACGCAAGTCCCATGGTCCATGGACTATGAGAGCAAATATTAAGGTACTTCACTGTTTTCATATAAACATCTTTTTCTTCTCTTCCCTTTTTCATGTGGGACTATTCTCAAAAACATGAAAATGTATATTTTACAAACATTTTTTTCAAATTTTTTATACATATTTATAAAATCAACACTAGTTTCAACACCCGAGAACTTAGGCACGCCTCACTACAGAAACTAGTTGGGATGAAACCTCTGCCATTAGTTTTGTATGGGACCCACCATGATGTTTATATGTCATCCAATCCATTCATTTGATGTGCCTCATTAGGGTGAAAGAACTAACAAAAAATTATAATGTTCTAAATCTTAGGTACTAGGGGTGCACATGGTTCGGTTTGGACCGGTTCTGGGGTGAAACCGGAACCGAACCGTTCCTAACGGTTCTGGGAAATTTGGAACCGGAACCGGACCGTTGGCACCCTAGAATCGAACTGGAACCGAACCGTTAAAACCGGTTCGATTCCGGATCGGTTCCACGGTTTTGGGCTTTTTATAATCCAGCCCAATCACATGTTTAATTTTATTATCTAACCCATGTCGATTCATGTTGTGGTCCATTTGATGAATGGTTTAGATATTGTATAAGGTGTGTAAAAATACATTTATAAAAATAATTAAATGGTGCATTATAAATCATAAATCATGAGTCAAATATGGAAACAATCAAAGGATTCTTGGTTCGGTTCCAAGTTCGGTTCCAGGTTCGGTTTCACGGTTCGGTTCCACGGTTTGGTTCTACGGATCGGATCCACAGTTCGATTCTACGGATCGGTTCACGGTTCGGTTTTACATACCCCAAACCGAGA
The DNA here is from genome assembly GCA_037074715.1 of Magnolia kwangsiensis. Lineage (NCBI taxonomy): Eukaryota > Viridiplantae > Streptophyta > Magnoliopsida > Magnoliales > Magnoliaceae > Magnolia > Magnolia kwangsiensis. Next base: position 12,620,396 of record CM073571.1, read on the forward strand.
ACCGAATCGATGTTAACGGTTCTTTAATTTTTGAAACCGGAACCGGAACCGGTGCACTCTAGAATCGGACCAAACCGAGCCATTTGGTTGGTTTCGGTCTAGTTCCACAGTTCTATCGGTTAAATGTGCACCCCTATTAGGTACACCATACCAAGTGAATTTATAGGTCATAGGTATAAACCTTTCATAGTGGCCCACCTTAGTGTTGAATTATCCTGGATTTTGGTATCAATGGTAAGAAAGCTTGATGGGCCAGCCCGACATGACCCGTTGACAGCCCTACGTGCATCAATCCAGACCATCCAAATCTTGAGTCCTTAGGTGGACAGAATCGCAGGCAATCCTAACCCTTCAATTGGTGGGGCATAAACTGATCATTTAGAAGGAAAATCGCAAGCATTCTGATTTCCAAGGCGTATTGCAATATGACGATACGTCGGCACTCTAGCAGTTGGATCTGGGACTTTTTTCAATGACAAAAACCGTTTATATTTTGTATAAGAAAAATGCCTGATAGAAACGTATTAGTCCTTCGATTGCTTAAGGATTAAGGATAAGATCCATATTCAGAGTAAATTATAAAATGGTTAAAATATTCCAATCTATGAATTTCTAGTTATTATTCCGTCCCATCCAAGGTGAGGCCCATTTTATAAACGGTTTAGATCATTGAAAGATGACCCCCGAACCAAAGGCTAAAGTCCCGGCGTATCCTACAGCAATACGTCCGGATGTATTATACCAAGCCCAAATTGCTTACCTGCCCTGCCCCACGTGCCAAAATATCAGGTCTGTGCAATATCCAAGCCGTAAAAAAAGTTCACCCCACCGTAACAGTGGTGGATTCAATGATCATGCAATACCAATCGTTAGGTGGACCACGTGTTTATGTCGAACCGTCTGGTGGACCACGTGTTTGCTGTTCCCCCTATCATTTCTCTACCCTTCTCTAACAAGTGGTGGTTTGGTAATCCCACACGCGCGTACAAGGCTGCCCGAGTACACGAACGGCACATGTTCTAGGATCATGGGCATGAGAGCTAACCCATCCATCAGGGCGGACGAACCATGTACATGAGCTGACCCAAAACTCAGGTCGGTACGTTAGTCAGATGGACAAAAGCTGATGAATAAAATGTACGGCTGAAAGGCTTGTGGAAACTTTGGAAGTCATGACCTGTTTCTGATATCGTGCTCTGATTTTCAAGAGACAAAATCTAATCAGTCCGGCCCACCTGATGGACAGCGTGGATATTGTACCTGTCTTCTACATTGGCACATGTGGTGGCGTGTGGGCCATGTGCGTTGTATGGGCCCGTGAGATTAGAAACCTCGATTCGTAAAGAACGGCGTTAGCGTACCTGGCGCTTGGTACCCACAAGGGTTACATTAGCAAACCAATAGCTACTTGGGAGAAATTTTATGAGATCCACACCGTCCATATGGTATTATTATTCATTTAAACTGTTAAATACAACAATCATGATAATCAAAATCTCAAATAGACCACACTATATGAAACAATTGGGATTCGACTCCCACCATTAGTTTTATGTACGTTCCACCTTGCTGTTCATATGCCATCTAATCCATTCATATGATGCGTCTCATTAATAAGAAATAACTAATCAAAAATCAAAGTATGAAAGAACTCATATGGGCCATACCGTATGAATGTAAAGATTTTAGGTGTAATATTTTGAGTGGCCCACTTGAGTGCTAAATCAGTGTAAATTTCGGTATAAACACAAAAAAAATGGTGATGTACATGATGAACGGATTGGATTTTGTGTAAATTATTTATTTTCCCTAAGATAGCGAAATTAACTCCGATAGGTAGCTAGCGCGAGGTACGCAAGCGTTTCCGACTCGGCTATATATGTTTCTTTCCCATACGTTCTCCCAACCTGATTGTGTGTGTCAAGGACGACGAACCTCCGACGCAAGGTACCCCTCCTGTTCTCCTCCTATCCTTCTAGTTTTCACATTGGCCTTTTTTCTAGAGAGGTTTGCTACAGTAAGTTTCGATCAAAATCTTAACCGTTCTTTTGTGGGCCATAGATCGAAGGTTGGGAGCTTCCAGTCTTCAACATTTTTTGAGGCAGCTACGTATCCCGTCGGATCAGTAGTTCAGATCACCGTTCATGACCGTAGATCCAACGGACATAGTCCCACGTCAATCATATAACAACACGTTAAGACATACTGTAGCAAACCTCTTTTGTTAGTTGAATCCTAACCATTGCCGATTTTTCTCTTAACCGTCCATTTTTATTGACCGACCATTTAAGGGTTAAGATTATTGCAATACCGGGGATTTATTGTCAATGGGCCATCGACAGTGGGACCCACATAATAGCGTTGAGACATTGATGAGAAGTTAGTCTATCGTACATGGCAATTACTCAACATGCTGGGTAGCCCGCCAGGCCCTCTTTGGGCTGGGCTTGGACCTACAAGCTTTGGTAGTTGGCGGGCTTGGATCTTGCATGCATGGCCCGGTCAATTTATTGGGCTTGGGCTCGAGTCATTTTAGCTCAACTGACCCTGACTTTATATGAACATGCAGTGTATCTTACAAACATGACATTCCAACCCTCGGTTGGTCAACCCATGCATCTTGAGTGTAGGCTGTTGATTTCATTTCCACCATGATGTAATTTTTTTTTGGGCTCAAGCTTGACTTATTAGGCCCATGTCAGGCTCCGGCCAAGCGTTGGGTCTTTAAATGTTGGGCTGGGCCAGCTCAAATGCCTAATCCTAAGCAATGCAGTAGGAGATATTAAATTTTTTGTGAATTTATCAAATTCCTTAAATCCTCGTATTTAAGGTATAAAAAATTCACTAATGTATTTAGACAAGTTCAAATTAATGTTTTCTATAACATTATCATGTAATACTATTGCACATGATATATTGGTTGTATTAAGTAATGTATCACTATTGCCGTGAAACATTGAGAAACATTAGGAAATTGATCAATTTTTTAACAAAACTTTAGGAATTGTTAAAAATATATTAATACTCACCTAGAAATCAAAATACCACCAAAATAAATGCACATGATAAGTTTCCTCTGTATAGAGTCTAAAGTTGTTTTGTATCATTAAAAATATATATAAGAAAGCATATTCGAAGATACAAGCAATACATTCAAAAGTAACTCATTTGGTAAAAATTAGAATTTTTTGAATTTTTTAACAAAATCCACTAATCTTTCTCAAACTCTCAAAATTAGAGTGTATGTGTTTATGATATCATCAAACACTCTTGAATATTTTGAAACCGGGGCTAATTGACTTCTAATCATGGAATTGTGATTTTTTAAACATTTTTTAATTAATCTTTTTTCGAAAAAATTCCAAAGCTTCAAGAATCACCCTATCAGGTTTTTTTTTTTTTTTTCTTCCACCCACACACTATACTTTCCAGGCCTGAAATGTGAGGATTTAATGAATTTGATACATTCCTGGATTTTTGTGAGTCATGCTTGACTGCGAGATCCTCTACTTTTTCTAGAGTATTTTGATGGAACAAAAGTCTATATGTGTGCGTATGCACGTGCACATGCGTGAGGTTACAATTTATTAATCCAGCCTAAAATGCAAGAAAGCAGAGCTTGTTGGAAATAAAAAGCCGCAGCGCGGCACATAAGTCCTCTTGAATTAGCTATCTGCGTGAACAAAAACGCGCAATTGAGCGGACACCCTCCAACATTAAGGTCGAACTCCCATGCCTAGAACAGATCGACAGACGTCGTTATAGTTACAAACCCTGAGATATTATTACTATGAGGGGATCAACAAAGATCTAGAACAGGGATTAACAAAAGTCTGATTGAAAATTATATTGATTTATCCCCTGCGAGTAGTTGACAAAACCCACTTTGATAACCACATATGGTTCTTTCTGCATTGGCAATCTGGTTACAAAGATTTCTCCAATATCACTTCCAATCCAACTGGATAAGTTATAGTCCACTTAGCAAATAATTTCCAACCAGTTAAGAGCATGTGAAATCAAACCCCTTGAATAGGTTGGCCCAATCATGAGGATTGCCCAGTTAAAAAATCAGCCTTATCCACCCATTAGGTAGAACACAACATAGAAAACAATTTCTACCCATTGATAAATAGCAAATTACAAGTATAGGCCACTTGAAAAATGGATGTACCTGATTTTTGCTAAAGGTGATCCACGTGATAGGGCCAACCTATTAGATAGTTTGACTGTTGCACACGCATCACAGGTTGGAAGTAATTTGATGGGTGGACTGCGGGTTATAGTCCAACCAACCGGTTGGAATTGAGAGAGAGAGAGTATATATATATATATATATATATATATATATATATATATATATATATATATATATATATATATATATATATATATATATATATATATATATATATATATATCTAGGTCCCTGGTATTACTCCGGTGGTAGACTCTTAGGAGTTTCAACACCTGGCTGAGGATTTGGTGAAATCCCACAACATCATGAGTGTGTGGTGGTGGTGGTGGTGTGTGTGTATAAAGTTTAGTCTTGGACTTTCCATCAATTAGTCTAAACTAAGTAGATCTTAAGCTTTTGAAAAATGAAGCCATTTCAGTGCCATTGAGCCATTTGTATGATCGAAGAGTCACTACCGTCTTTAAAATGGTGTTGACTAACCAAGTTGTGTGACCCATTATACAATACACATGTAATTCTACATGTTACACTACTTTCCCTGCATCCACTTGGTGGGAGCCATCAAATCACAAACACAACCACTACCACTAGCTGATAAGTAGACCTTTATGAATGATTGAACAAAAAATGATCGAAGAATCTGAATTCAGCAAGTGGCCATGAGCTCGAAAGAATTTGAGGCAAGAAATTAAAAAATATATATTTTAAGTTAGCTGAACACCCATTGCATTGGGTCCCACAACTTGTACCATTTAATTTTAGTTGATCCATTTCACTTGTGTAACTTTTGAATACATGAGTACCAACCAACACACTCTACCATAATATAAAATCTTCCCTAAATCAAAGTAAAGTTAATACATGAATAAATCTAGCTATTTTATAATAAGGCTGTCAACAGGTTGGTCATGTAGCAACTGTACCCAAGGCTAACAAGGTTTAGTTCTTATGAGACCTAGGTCTGGCTCTTCAAAACTGGAATGCAGATTCGATCAAGTTCAGGTATTCATCCACAACCCACCGGGTCTTTGAATCTAGGTTTCAAGTTAGGTTTGAGATAAATTAGAGTACTTAAATGGTTAGCCCAACATGTCATGCCTGGCAGGCATATGGCTCAAGAAACCTCATTTTGCTGCTAGAATCATCAAAATATAAAATATATACTTATTTAATATATAAATTTTGCTTTCGTTCCACACATTTATGGGATGTTAGCAGTCGTCCAAAAGCTTTCAAGTGGCACATTGATTTAAAACTATTCATTCATATATACAATTAGGAGTGAGTCATTGTGTAAAAATCCCACTAATAGGATGATTCTAAATATTCAATCAATAGCATGAAAAAGGGTCAATCAAGATAGTGGGTAGGAACCTATTCTTGAGCATTTATTCAATAAATTACAGTTTGTATTGTGTGTGATTTAAAAGCAGCACTATGGTTTGATAATTCTAATAGTGTGATCTATGTCAAATAAACAATGGATAGCTTTAACAAATTGGTCCCATTGAAATGGTTAGGGTCATCCTTTCCCGTGATTCTCGCACTATGGCCATGAGTAGGGCCGATTGATTATTGGACATCTCATGTTTATTTTTGAAGTGTTAACGATTGTTACGAATAAAATAAAGCTAAATAAATGTATGAAACAAATGAGCAGAGCAGCGAGATTCAGTAACTTTACGTATCGTTTGAGGGTTGGAAAATCACCCCAACCTATGGTGTCGGCCACTTTTTACTTTGGACTCAGTTATCACTTTGGACACCCTTATATAATTATACTATAAACTAATGGACCTGACCTTAGTTTATTGAGATAGACCTGATCTTTAGTCTGTTCTGAAAAGTGAGACCAAACCCTCCTGGCTTGGGTCAAAAAGGGGCTGGGAACAGTGAAAATCTGCCTGGTTGATACTAACGAACACTGAAAACCCAAAATGATTTCTAAACATGTCTATCACGATGCACCCAATCCTCACTTTAATTTTAAAGTGATCAGGTTAAATTGGACGGTTCCATGGGGATGGATCCGCTACAATATCTTCCTGGCCTACCATGTTTGAATTCTTTTGGGCTCAGATGGGCCCATCTATGTTAGTATTGTTCATTTTATCACAGCCATTCAAATACGGGTCTACAAAATGGACAGTAGGTCAAACTGTACTTATCATTCATTTTGGGTGGTCCTCAATTGAATGGCTGTGATTATTGAATAATGGTTATTCATTGATCATTTGTGGCCTCATCTGGGCCCCATAGAGACTAAGGCTAAACCAGGATCTGTTCAAGAGCCCTGATGTACCCTTGTTTGGGTCCTACACCCCAAATTAGATCCAAAACATGACTACCTTGTGGCCCACCTCTACATCAATGTGACAGTCGTTCGATTGGGATCGGGCCACAAGCAGTGGTTGGATCCTGCTTCGTGCCATCACCTTCACCATATGAGTGGGTTAGCCGTTTATCAATGCGCTAATCTTCCAATCGCGGTCGGTCCACAACGAAATAAACTGCGGTGAGTGGATCTTTGCCTCGTACCATCATTTCAAAGTCCGTTGTGGGGACCACCTGCAGTTGGATCCCGAAAACTGAGCTGGACACCGTGGATGTGGAAAGGTGGCAACAGGGACTCGGATTGCCTAGTGTAGAACACAGCAACGAGGTAGGTACTGTGTTGACGTGGCAAAGTTCTGTGAGCCCCCCATGATGTATGTGTTATATCTACATTGCCCATCCATTTTGCCAGAACATTTTAGTCAAACCTGAAAAATGAGGCAGATCCAAAGCTCAAGTAGACCACACTATAAAAAGGAGTGGAGTGGGGACAATGATGCCCACTGTTGAAACCTTCGTATGGCCCACCATGATGTTTATTTGCCATCTAAACTGTTCACGAGGTCACACAAACCTGGATGAAATGAAAACATAAATATCACCTTGATCCAAAACTTCTGTAGCCCCTAAGAAGTTTTCAATGGTAGGCGTTCAATCTCCACTGCTTTCTCTGGTGTGGTCCACTTAAGCTCTGGATCTGCCTCATTTTGGACCTTTCCACTAGAATGACCTCGAAAAATAGATGGACAGTATGGATATAACACATGCATCATGGAGGGCCCATCCAACTTTGCCACGTCAACACAGTACCAATCTCGGGGCTGTGTTCTACACCACGCAATCCGAGTCCGTGCAACAGTCCGTTCCCTGTTAAAGAGACGGTTCTGATGGTTCGCTGTTAAGATGGGTCACCAACCGACAAACAAAATAGCTGACCGCATATCGGGGGCCCAGTTTCAGCTATCCGATCTTTAATGTTCTAATGCCCGTCACAAATATCCTACCCATTCATCTAGCTCACATTTTTTTCACTACAATCCGAGCGGATAATTTCACATTCGGATCCGGGTCCCATCGGGCCGTTGGAAGATACAAGGGTGCTGCTCCTACAATCATTCCATTGAACACATGGCCAAAGAACTGCGAAAAATTTCAACCATTGAAACCGGTTTCCCATTCGGATGTCCCACAGCTGAAAAGTAATTATCTTCTGCGGCGATATTAACCATCTGATCTCGTCAGATGATGATGGTCCACGCTCCTATGTTAGCTTTGCAAGATTTAAAAAATGGACGTGATTCTTCAACCGTACACTATATCCTGGCATAGTTACATCCAGACCGTGGATAGTGTGTAACCAAAACATTTTAGATATGAACCACCTCATTCCACTCCTCCAATTTGGACCACTCACACTATTTTACTTTTAACCGTTCATTTGATATTCATTAATTAGATCTTAATGGATGGTTATAATTGCTTGATCTCCACAGTTTCAGCTGCCACTTTTTTTTTTTTTTTTTTTTTAATACACCCAACGAACTGTCTGTTTGGGATATAAAGTGAACCTTGTTTCAGTGCCAGGTGATTAAGAGTAGCGTGTGGAATTCTTGCATCCAAACAGCCTAAATGCCTTCAAAATGAAAAACAACTGCTATTTTCTTACGGATTCAGTGTATCCAAACACGCCGTTCCGCTTTATTTCAACATCTACGGTGTATTGGTTTTTTTTTTTTTGATTAGCTTGTTAGTACACCCCACTGTCACTGTCAATTGACACTTCAGTGTTAGCCACCCCCACTAGGGATGATACCAGGACCTTAAGTGTTGAAACAAGGTATCTTTCACTCAGTCTACCACTTGAGTCATGGATCAAGGTGTATTGTTAATAACAGGGTAGTCAGTAAGGCTGTCAATTTGCTGGTCGATAATCCGTCGAGGTAGGGCTCTGTGGGGCCACCATGATGTATGGGTAATCCATGCTGTCTATCTATTTTTCCAGAATATTTTAGGTTATGATGCAAAAAAGAGGTAGATCTAATGCTTTACTGAATCACACAATGGAGATCGCAAGCCCACCATTAAAAACTTCCCAAGAGCTGCAGGAGTTTTGAATTAAGATGTTGTTTTTGTTTTCCCTGGCTTCTCGGAAGGTTTCATTGGTGGGCGTCATTATCCCCACTACTTCAATGAGTGGTCCAGCTTTTGATCCGCCGAATATTTTTGGCTCATACCTTAAAATGATTTGAAGAAATAGATCATAGGGTCGGTAAAACCCATACACTATAGTGGGAGCATAGAACTTCAGATTATCGTCCAGGCAGGGCAGGATGCAATCCACTTCCCTGTTTGGTGCACAAGCTATAAAGTTCTATCGCCCAATTCAACATGTTTAGTATTTCAAGGGCAGTTTTTCATAGGTATGAATTGCATGTTTAACAAATATCCCCAATCTCGCATAGAAATGGATAGCCAGGCTCAGATTCGATCAATGCATAATCATCTCGACTTGGGCTTGGGTTGTTTTTTATAGCCTGTCGTTGGCTCAGGTTAAGCTTGGGCATAAGTTTTACTTAGTGGGTGGGCCTCAGACTGACTTGGCCTGGCCCAGAGACGGCCCATTGAGAACAGAACTTATATACGGGGCAAAAAAAATTCTTTATTATAGAAATCTCAAAAACATAGTCCTACGAAAGAAAATTGAATTTTTTTTTTTTTTTTAAAAGGGTGAAAGAAATTACCACCTTCAATTTTATTTTATTTTTTTCGTTCTAATTCTTTAGTAGAGAGTAGCCTCTTCAAGAAAATCATGTTTTCATTTTGGGCACGGCTTTGGTGGATAACTGAGGTAGGTGGATCGTGATGGGCACCATTGTAACGTATTTGCATTACATCTTTTTTAAACTTCTCAAAGTCCATTTATTTTGAAAGCTCATTTTAAGGCATGATTTCAAAAAGCAAAAGCCGAACCAAATCTCTAAGGCTCGTAATATAGGAAATAGTGATAATTGGCCATTAAAAACTTTTCTTGGGCTACAAAAGTTTCGGAGGAAGCTAATTTTTGTGTGGTCTCTTTGTCTAGGCTTTTTTGTTTTTTACCTTTTCAACAAGTTAGACGGCAAATAAACATTTTGGTAGCTCCCGTGAAGTTTTTAATGGTGGAGATTAAATCACTACCATTTCTTGTGGTATGGTCCATCTAAGATTCGAATGCCCTTCATTTTTTGGGATCATGTATTAAAACGTGCTTTCAAAATCGATGGACGGTGTGGATATAAGTCACATACATCACAGTGGTCCTCACAGTTATCGATCCGACATCGTTGATTGGGCCACCCGAACCGCGCCCTTTCATTTCCACGGGATTCCAAATGGGGCTATCAACGGGCCGGGCCCGCGGCTAGTTTCGGCCTAGATTTTGAACTATTTTAAGCTGTTCTTATTTAAATTTTCGATTTTGATAGGCCCGAGCCGAGCCCATCGACACCCCTAATTCCAAGGCATTCCTGCTTTTATAACTAAAAAAATCACATTAGAGCCATGCAAAAGGTATGACATCGCTTGGGGAGAATCAGGCCAATCCACTCGTCAGGTGGGATATAATGCTGAAATCAGCGGACATCCAACGGTGGGGTCCACCTTAGCCAATAGGATTTCATACACATCACATGTTGGTGGGAAATTAACGGTGGTATCTGAAGAAGGTTGGCACATGGGCTCATCCATTGGGACCACTCAGGATAACTCAACCAATGAAACTTATGCAGGATGGCCCACCCCGACTATCAAATCTACTATGATTGGTCGCAATTCCAGTTGTCATCTATATCAGGAGGTCGGTTCCTTTACAATTGCTTGTAGAATAAGCTTATTGCACGAGCATGTGTCTGGGCCCGCCTTGATGTAAGGTTCAGAATTCACTTTTTCTATGAGTTCCGCCCCTTCAAGTTCCACCCAGAAACTCTGGCCAATCCAAAACACAGGTGGGTCACACCACAGCAAATTAACGGTTGGGATGGTGCTGCCCACCTTTAAAGCCTACCGGATTGTGGGGTGGGCCACTATGTTTTTCAAACGCCATCCAATCTTGTGATCGTATGCACCCCACCCGGATGAATGGACATCCCAAAAAGTGGGTCATACGAAAATTCATGTGGACAAGTGATTTTAATTTTTAGGCATGACTTTGCATGGTGGACCCACATGAGACACTGGGTGAAATTAAAGGGGCACATCTGATGGACGGAATGGATGTCATTAAAACATCACGTTGGGCCTCACACATGCTTGTTGACAAGGTAGTCTACAAGCACTTGCGAGTAACCGGTCCCTACCGTTAGATTTTTGGAAGATATGCTGTGGAAACTTAAAAAATAAATGGACGGTGCGGATTAATTCCCTACTGTTCAGACATGCTGATATTTATCGGTCATCAATTTCCTACAAACCCTGTTACAGGGAGCTCGTGTAACCAAAAGTTATGTGGAGCCCACATTGATGTTAGTATGACATCCACTCTGTCCATCAGTTTCGTCAGTTCATGATAAGAGTTATCGTAAAAGATTAGACCGATTAAGAACTTAACAACGACGCACCACAGCAAAAGGAGGGAAAAATAACAATCACCGTTGAAAATTTTCTGGGATCCATCGTAATGTTTATACCCCATCCAATCCGTTTATAAAGCTAGTCGCACAATAATGAAGGGAGTACACAAGTGTCTGTTCCAAACCTTCTGTGGGCGCCATGAAGTTTTCAATGGTGAGCGTCCACTCTCCAGTGTTTATTGCGGAGTAGCTCATTTTAGTTATCTTCATGTGGGGAAATTTCCAACTGTACAAACAGTATATGGCTCACAACCTTTTTTAAGCCCACTTGCTTTTTACCTCCCAAGAATAAGACCCAGCTGTACGGACCCATTTCTCAGGTCGAAAATGCCCCTGCTTTCCTTCCTGAGCCGGATCGCCTGGTGCTCGAAGTCGAGTGCTTACGCTCCTCGAACTCCGGATTGTACGAACGGTTCAAAAGATATCAAAGTTACACGGGCTCTACAGTTATGTATTTATTATATCCACAACATTCATCCATATTTTGAAATCATTTCGGAGCATTATCAAAAAAAAAAAAATCATACCCAAAGATCAATTGTACCACACCACAACGAGCAGAGGAAAAATTGATTTTCACCGTTAAAAATTATATAGGGCTCACCATAACATTTATTGTCCATCTAATCTATTCATAAGGTCACAAATACCTGAATGAAGAGAAAAAACAAATTTCATAATGATCCAAAACTTCTGTTGTCCCTAAAAGGGTTTCAATGGTATATGTTCAATTTCCCACTGCCTTTTACGGTGTGGTCCACATGATAGCTAGATCTCTCTTATTTTTAGTCTCAAGCCTTAATATGAGTTCGTCAACTAGAAGGACGGTTTGGATATAACACAGACCTTATGATGGGACCCAAAAAAGCAACAAAGATTTCTAATTAAAAAAAAACCAGACTGCCGGCAGCACCGCCGCGTCTTTTTTTTTTCACGAGGAGAACTTCTTTCCCATTCCGTTTTTTTCTAATACATAATTGCATAAATATGTATATATAAGTATATAAAAATATTTTCTTATCTTTTAATTCATTTCTCTGACTATTTATTTAAGAAGCATACCTCCTAAATTAGAATGAGTTACTTACTGTACCATATATGATTTTGGGTAGGAGAAGCTAATTTAGCCAACTAATGTAGTTATTTTTCAAGATTTCATTGGATCGGTGGTCAAAAATCCATTTCATTCACCTTGCAGTTAATTTCATTCATTTTATTCACTTCATGGTTAATTTGCTTCACTTCACGGTCATTTCCTTACATTTTACCATCATTTCTGATGACTTCTTTTAGATTTACAGTCATTTCCATGCACTTCACAATCAAATCCCTTCACTTCATGGTCATTTCCATGCATTTCATGGTCATTTAGCTTCACTTCACGGTCATTTCTATGCATTTCACGATTAATCCCAGCGATTCCGTTTAGATTCACGGTCATTTCCATGCACTTCATGTTCAATTCCCTTCACTTCACGGTCATTTCCATGCATTTCATGGTCAGTTCGCTCCACTTCACGGTCATTTCCATGCAATTCATGGTCATTCCCGGCGATTCCGTGTTGATTCATGGTCATTTCTATGCATTTCATAGTCAATTCCCTTCACTTCACGGTCATTTTCACACATTTAATGGTCAATTCACTTCACTTCACCGTCATTTTCATGCATTTTACGGTCATTTTCATGCATTTCACGGTCAATTCCCTTCACTTCACGATCATTTCCACGCATTTCACGATCAATTCGCTTCACTTCACCGTCATTTTCATGCATTTCATGGTCAATCCCGACGATTCTGTTTAGATTCACGGTCATTTTCATGCAGTTCATGGCCAATTCCCTTTACTTCATGGTCATTTCTGTGCATTTCACGATCATTTTGCTTCACTTCATGGTCATTTTCACGCATTTCACGGTCATTCCTGGTGATTCCGTGTTGATTCACGGTCATTTCCATGCATTTCATGGTCAATTCCCTTCACTTCATGATTATTTTCATGCATTTCACGGCCAATTCGCTTCACTTCACTTCACCGTCATTTTCATGCATTTTATAGTCAATTCCCTTCACTTCACGATCATTTCCACACATTTCACGATCAACTTGCTTCACTTCATCGTCATTTTCATGCATTTCACGGTTAATCCCAACAATTCTGTTTAGATTCATGGTCATTTCCATGCACTTTATGGTCAATTCTCTTCACTTCACGGTCATTTTCACGCATATCAGGTCAATTCGCTCCACTTCACGGTCATTTCCATGCATTTCACGATCCTTCCCGGCGATTCCGTGTTGATTCACCGTCATTTCCATGCATTTCATGGTCAATTCCCTTCACTTCACGGTCATTTTCATGAATTTCAAGGTCATTTCCATGCATTTCACGGTCAATTCCCTTCACTTTACGATCATTTCCACGCATTTCACGATCAATTCGCTTCACTTCACCGTCATTTTCATGCATTTCACGGTCAATCCCCACGATTCTGTGTTGATTTACGGTCATTTCCATACATTTCACGGTCAATTCCCTTCACTTCATGGTCATTTATATGCATTTCACCGTCAATTCGCTCCACTTCACAATCATTTCCATGCATTTTACGGTCAATCTCGGCAATTTCGTATTGATTCACAGTCATTTCCACGCATTTCACAGTCAATTCCCTTCACTTCACGGTCATTTCCATGCACTTCACAGTCAATTCACTTCACTTCACTTTACGGTCATTTCCATGCATTTCACGATCATTCTTGACAATTCTGTGTTGATTCATGGTCATTTCCATACATTTCACAGTCAATTCCCATCACTTCATGGTCATTTCCACACATGACGGTGAAATGCGTGGAAATGACGGTGAAATGTTTAAGGCCACTGTTTCTTATGGTAAGATTCACTTGATATGTCACATAAATTATGGATGGACGGCATGGATATGTCACATAAATTATGATGGGGCCCACAAATTTCAATAGGCTCTTTGGGATTAGTTTTCAAGGTAAATACCCATAAATTAAAGTGCAATAATGGAAAGTTACCCCACATCCAAAGGTGGAACGATGGACTACCCACTTCAAAGATGGGGCCTACATGATGAACAGTCCACACCAAAGGTGGGATCCACATGACGGGCAAAGATATTTAAAATGGTCCCCACATGATGGATGACCCATGTCGAGGTGGGGCCCCAAATGATGGATGATCCACGTCAAAGGCTGGCCCCTAATGATGAATGGCCCATATCTAAGGTAAGCCCCACGTGATAGACAATCCACATCAAAGGTGGCCCCTAATGATGGACAGCCCACATCAATGGTTGGCCCTAATGATGAGTCGCCCATATCCAAGGGAGGCCTCGCTAGTAGAATAGCCCACATTGAAAGTCAGGCCAACGTGATGAACGGTTCACATCAAAGGTGGACTCCATGTGATGGGGCTGTGAATATTAAAAGTGAGCCTCACATGTTGACAATAACATTAATAGTAGGCTCCACATGATGGAAGACTGACACCAAAGGTGGGCACTACATAATGAGCGGTGACATTAAAGATTGCCCCCCTAATGATAAATGACCCATAGACAAGGTGGCCCCCAAACAAAGTTGAGGGATAAATGCTTTTTTTAACTTCTTGACTGATAAGTGCTCAATAGTTAGAAACCAAGATAAGCAACCTATGGCACAACTTATCTAAAGTAACAATGAATACAGGAAGTCGCACGTGTTGTTGAGTCCATTGCGGTGTATTTGTGGCATGCAATCGGTCTAACATGAATTACCCATGATGAAAATAGGACGCCCCAGGAATCATTACATCCAACCATCAAGTGGACCACGAGGTGCATTTTGAACTCTCAGGTGGTTGTCTGTTGATATCTGTCATTTGGCCCACATGATAATTGAATCCCCGTGATATTTAGACCAACCTATTTTCATGATGCCGCATCTCCGTTGGATGGATTGAATGTCATACTCATAGATACATCACATTGAGCACGTAGCTCACGTTTTACATCTACAACTAATTTCGAGTGAGACATTTCAAACGGTATCTCTTTGCAATTATTTCTCTGCAAATAAATGCTCCCCAACCCACTATATAGAATGCATGTGTTATGTTCTACCAATATGCAATTTCAATCCCCATCCATGTTGCATGTAGACCGGCCGTTCATTACCCTAAAATGTTTATTTTTCTGTCCATGTATGGGTCACTTGATCAGCCAATAGATTAGGAATTTTTAAGTAGGAAATAGAGATATCATCAATTTTCAAGCCGGTTTAGACCGTACACAGGCTCAACCTCAGCGCTGGTATGGGCTGGTGCTGTCCTTTTCTGACCCAACCCAAACCCATCCCATTCCCACCCCTATACACCAGGCACGCGTAGATTTATAGGCTCAGTAAGTCTCGCGGGATTTAAATTCAGGTTAGGGTAGGGCCACGGGCCAGGACGAAACAAACAAGCCCAAGACCTTGATGGCTACATGTGGCCCGACCTCAACTCAGCCTACCTACTTTTGTGGTGGATTTAGGATGCCCTTGCACCCGTAAACAGGCCAGGCCAGTCCGTACGCTTTTAGAGACTTCCCAAGACTGTCGTGATTAACAAACTGGCTTAAATTTTAGGCCTGGGCTGACACTTGAGCTTAGTATTTCTACTTAAGCATGGCCTGAAAGTCTAATGAGGCCAGCCTGGCCTATCAACGGACCTCAATCTGGTTAATAAACAGAGCACGGTTGGGTCAAGGCTCGTATTCTTAAGTTGGGTCAGTGTAACGTCTTGTCTAAACAGAACAGTGTTTTGAGGTATCCACATACGATTTGCTATAGGATCGTTCGTTTAATCTACTCGTGGTGCGGTACCACAAGTTAATTAACTTACGATTAACTCATTAAAGTAAATGATTTTGGTCATAATCGGACCTAGTGCGGGCCGTCAGGTTAGATGGCCCGTTTACACTTAACAACAGCCCAAACAGGCTATACAGCGACCAAGAAATGTCAGAAAAATTTAAAATTTTAGAGAACCGAAGATCTCACTGGGATTGTGGTCCATCGCGGAACACGGACTCAATGGACACTCAGAAATTAATTATCCGTGCCGTTCCAGCGGCATTTGCCAAATGCAACCCACCCAAGGCCAGAATCGAAATATGACACTTGTAAATAAAACTGAGATTCCAGGCTTTCCAGCCGTCGAATCTCTTCTGCATTTACGGTGAAGGTCTATCATACCTTTCTACGCCCGTCCATAAAATCTGGGATCCGATCGTGAAATGCTGACAGTTAATCATAGATCGGACCCGTGCGATCAAACCCCAAATTTGATCATTCTCAAATTTTTCATAGCCCTTCATTGGACCATGGAGAATTTATCTTATAAGTTTCATGGCTAAAGGGCCACCAGAACTGCTCCAACAACCGGAATGGACCTCGTAGGGCCATCTAAATCAGAGCCGTGGGACAAAACCCCTCATCCGTTTGCTTCCAAATTTTACATGGCCCCTTGTCGGGCCATGAGACACTTACACACCAAATTTAGTGGCCAAAGGGAGTGTTTGGGCCACCCCAAAACCAATAGGAAGTCTTAAAAGGCCATTTTGAAAATTTATGAAACTTAAGGTTAAGGGGCCCAAGTCTAGGAAATAAATCCTTAGCTCTTTCATAACTCTCTCATTTACTACAACCACCAAAGAGAGTAATGGGAGAGTAAGAGAGTAAAGAGAGAAGAAAGAGAAAGTAAAGAAGAACAAGGGTAGACCTTAGATTGAGGTGGGGCCCAAAGAAACCAATCTTGCAACTCCCTACCTTTTCTCTAAGAAAACCTTACGCCTCAACCGCAAGAACCATCTCCGTTGATCATTTAGGTAAATCTTTCATCCATTTTTCTTGAAACTCTTGTGTTGAGGAGGAATTGACATGGATTTCTAACATGTAAGTGCTTGCTTTAGGGATTCCGGTCGGTCACCCCAAAGTCCTCATTCATAGGTTGTTTTCGATATCTTAATGATTCATAGGTGCAGACTATTATCCTTAGGTGACTTGACACTAATTTTAGTATGAGTTTAATGATTTTGGTTGCTTGAATGATGCATTTGGAGGATCTAGAGTGAACTTAGGAAAGACTTTACCTTGATTCTTTCAATTAACGTGAAATAGTTATGCAATGTGTGTTGTGTTCATATGATTGGGTATAAATTGATGTTTGCATGTTCATGTTTTGTTGATTTGTATATGATGTTATCTTATAGTATGTATGATTTTTTAACTTATGTGCATTTTGATCCTATGATGTATATGAAATGCTTAATTTCATCACTAACCCACACAACACACGCACTGTTATTTCGTAAATTTGTTAGCTTTAGTCTGTAGGAAAAATCTGAGTTTATTTGTTGAGAAGTGTGAATGTATGATATTACATATGTCAGATGATAATCTTGTTTGTTGGTACGCCATGGATTTCCATCAAGACCCTTGGGTTGATCAGGAATATGAGGAGCGTGAAGGTGGTCTCGTTGGTAGGACTATCTCGAAGCTAAACTCATGGATTTGAACGAGTGTGCATGTACGGTAGTAGTTAGACTACAAAAATAAGGCCTATCCAATATTTCAATGGACCACACCAAATAATAAACTTCGATTCTATAAATACACAGCATTAAATGCAGGAGTAATCTCTTGTATGGTCCACTGGAGCATTGGAATTATCTCATTTTCAGCCCCATACCTTAATATGATATGAAAAAAGGGGATGGCCAGTATAGATAATAAATACATAAATCACAACAGGCTCCAGACAAATTGGGTTGGACGCTTAGAGATCATGGGTTAGGTGCAATCCGCTTCCCACCTAATGCGTGTGACAAAGGCCCCATGGGACTCACCATGATATATGGGTTTATCTATATAAATTATTTAATTTTTCAAGAAAGGAGTTTAACAATTAGGCATGCAAGAAGTAACTTGGACAATAAAATTAAACCTTAAAACCTTCTCAAGGCCCCCGTGATGTTTATCTACCATCCAACATATTGTTCTAAGATTGTATAAACATGGATAAAGGGCAGACACAAATATTAGATTGATTCCAAAACTTTTGTGGCTCAAAATAAATTTTTAACCGTGGGAGTTCAATCCCCATCATATAGTCCTCACCTTGACTGATCTGAAAAATATAGATGGACGGCATACATGGAAGGACTATTATCCATGCGAGGGCAGGACGCGCTTCCCATGCAAATGAGCTAGCATAGGGTGCTACCCCACTAGGACCTAGCTAGAGACGGACGGTCTCGATGGGCCCGCCGTGATATGTGTGTTTTATCCGTGCCGTTCGTTCATTTTTACAAATCCTTTTATACGAGGAGCCTAAAAATGAAGAGATCGATGGCATGTCCTTCTGTGACACGTGTCTTGAGGAATGTGCTATCCTCGAGTTAAAAAAAAAAAAAAAAAAAAAAAAGATTTTAAAAAAAAATTACAGCCCCAGGTTGTAATTCAAGCCACATGTGTGTCCTTGAGGAGTGTGCTATCCTCATTTTTTTGTCCCACGTGTCTTGCCCGTTCCCGGGGACCCTCTTTGCATTTCGTGCCATTAAGATTTTCATATTATTTATGAGGCTGCCCCTAGTCTTCACTGCAACAACCCATACGGTGAATCTACGTCCTCCATTTTCTACCGAGGACTGTTTATTGCACTCTGCGCGGGTGCACTTCTTTCTAGAACTGGCCTAACACGTGGCATTGAGTCATGCGTTTGTGAGATCGCAGCCACTTATCGCCCCATCTCCTCTTCTCTAGATCCCTAGTTCTGAAAACTCGTACCGATCTGATAGTCATGTGGGTACACCTCTACAAGAAGTCAACGGATAAGATTCATTAACGAATTCTCCATACTTCGTGTGCATGCGTCTTCATCCAGACGCCCTTTATTTTGGTTGCATTAATCCATACTTTCTATCATGGGCGTCTCACATGGCTTTTAAAATATATCTGAGGTGCGCATTGGGTGGGCCACACAATATGAAAACGACTAGTTAGGCGAGACATAAGGCCTACCTAGTTGCAAAGGAAGACACGGACCATCCACTTCGCTTGATTAATCTGGATTATTCATTACGTTCAGCTCACAATCCAGAGAGTAACATGATATATATATATATATATATACACACACACACACACACACACACACACACACACACACACACACACACACACACACACACCAAATCAGACGATCTAGCCGTGCATCCTATCAATATCCTAAAAGTGGACGGTCAGGATTGTTTAGCGAAGAGCAGCTCAATCAACAATATGCACCGTCTATTCGCTAAAGATTTCATCCATGGCCTCGGAAGTTAGACGGCTAGAAAAAAGAATCCTAAATTCTGGTTGAATAGAATCATCCTGCGGGTGTGATTTTCCCTTGAAATCTGCAGGTATGGGTTGGACGTGATGGACGACAGTCCAGATCAATTGATTACGCTATCCAAGTGTACCCATGAACCTAGTAACACTATAAGAGCACTGCATCGTTTCTCTTATTAATGATTTCGTATCAATCTGAGTCGCGTGTAGAGCTGGGCATGGCTGACCCGATCTGATGGATCTAACTCGATCCGACTAGATCCGACCTAATCCGAACCAAACCGACGGCTTGAATTGGTGCAGATTGAGTAGGGCCATTCAGATCCGACAGTTTTTCGAATCGAGTTCGGATCGTGGTCAATTCGGACCGATTCGATCCGAAATCCAATCCGAATGGATCTAATCCGATTCGATCTAACTCAATATCGAGGCGGTAGTAGAAGCTTTCATATAAAAATGTATTTCTAAGCTGCACGGAGCATAAAACACTAACAACGTCAGTAGCAGAAGGAAAATGGGAGAGGATTTGGATTTAGAAGAAGGTATAACATGAATATATATATATATATATATATATATATATATATATATATATATATATATATATATATATATATATATATATATATATATATATATACACACCAAATCAGACGATCTAGCCGTACATCCTATCAATATCCAAAAAGTGGACGGTCAAGATTGTTTAGCGAAGAGCAGCTCAATCAATAATATGCACCGTCTATTTGCTAACGATTTCATTCGTGGCCTCGGAAGTTGGACGGCCAGAAAAAAGAATCCTAAATTCTGGTTGAATAGAATCATCCTGCGGGTGTGTTTTTCCCTTAAAATCTGCAGGTATGGGTTGGACGTGATGGATGACAGTCCAGATCAATTGATTACGCTATCCAAGTGTCCCCATGCACCTAGTAACACTATAAGAGCACTGCATCGTTTCTCTTATTAATGATTTCGTATCAATCTGAGTCGCGTGTAGAGCTGGGCATGGCTAACCCGATCCGGTGGATTTGACTCGATCCGACTAGATCCAACCTAATTCGAACCAAACCGACGGCTTGGATCGGTGCAGATTGAGTAGGGCTATTCAGATCCGATAATTTTTCGAATCGAGTTCGGATCGTGG
This sequence comes from Magnolia kwangsiensis, assembly GCA_037074715.1. Classification (NCBI taxonomy): domain Eukaryota; kingdom Viridiplantae; phylum Streptophyta; class Magnoliopsida; order Magnoliales; family Magnoliaceae; genus Magnolia; species Magnolia kwangsiensis. Next base: position 12,641,065 of record CM073571.1, read on the forward strand.
TCAATTCAGACCCACCAAAGAAAACCGTAGGATCAGTCACACCAACCGTTGAAACATTTATAGGACCCACTATCATTTATTTTTTAGATCCAGCGTATTCATAAGTTAATATAAAGATAGATGAAGTGAAAACAAAAATATATGCTTTATAGGAAACTTCTGTGGCCCCTAAGAAATATTGAATGGTGATGTCACTGTTCCCACTGTTTTCTATGGTGGGGTCCACTTGAACTTTAGATCTATCTCGTTCCTTTTCTCATGTCATAAAACAATATCTCCAAATGGATAAACAACATGGATACAACACATGCATCATGGTGGGGTCCACAAAGCTTGGTGACGTGACTTTAGTGTATCTAATCCACGCTCGTACCAAGTAATACGCAGTTTGATATTGTGTTTCACATAACACCAGCTGGTGCAGATACGTATTGTGCGAAGACGAGCGCAGACGCGCTTTAAGCTTCTAGTTGTACGAACAGCTCAAATGAGATCAAAGTTGCATGGGCCCCACAATGATGTATTTATTATATCCATATCGTTTATCCATTTTTCGTGATCATTTTAAAGCATTAGAAAAAAAAAAAAACTGAATCATATTAAAGCTCAAATGGACCACACCAAAAATAGCAGCAAGGATAATGATTTTCACCGTTAATTCGATCTGAATCATACCCAATCCGATCCAACTCGATTTCCCTGATCAAGTCAGACTCGGCTCGGGTTAGGCCATTCCTGAATCGGATCGGACTGACTCAGACTCGGTCTCAGATCGTACTGAGTTCAGGTCAATTATTTGAAAATTTGGATCAAGTCGAGTTGGACCCAATCTGGTCCGACGTGACTTGGTGCCCACCTCTAGTCGCGGGTAAGACCTTTCATTTTAGCAGACCATCTGATCATGCGGCCTTGGACCCATGAATGGGCCTCCAGCATATAGGCTAACTTGTCATACGTGTCCAAGATCAAGTCCGTCCATTAGATTGGCCTCGTTGTCTTGTGGCTCTGTGTAAAAATCAGTTAGTTCGTTCATCAAGTGGGTCCCACACATGGAAAGAATGTGGCATTGTACAATGCTCGGTTGGAAGTTTGTATTTTAACGTCGGGGACTTCGTGTACAAGGGAAGGCCCATGGTTTAATGATTCAAACAGTTGTTACTGTGGGCCCCACCGTGGATGGCCCATTGCACCAATGGTTTGGATCACTGAACCATGGGACCAACTGAAAGTAGTGTACAAGGCTCTCCTACCTCTAAAAAATGGACTTGTAAAAGACTAGTGGTACAGATTTAATGTACACGTGTGACCCACCTAATGAGTCAACCAGCCTCCTTGGGCTTGGGAAATGGAAGACCCATTATCCCAGACGGCCTGGTGGGCCATGACCCTCTAAACGGACCGGAATCGTCTACAAAACCTGCTTTAAGTAGCCGTGTGTAAAATACCCAAGCTCTGTGGGGTCCACCATGTTGTATATGTAGAATCCACTTCGTTCATCAAGTGAGAATCATTATTTTGACTATACATATAGAAGATAAGTACAATTAAAAACTAATATGGACCACGCCAATGGGAACATGTAAAATTTCTGCTAAAACTGCTATGTTTACAAGATGTAACCCACCTTAGTTATATGTCAGGCTGATTTTTGTATTTTCTCTTCATCCTTGAGAAAAACTCCTGATGAACGGATTTGATGAAAGATAACACACCATGATCGTTCCACAAACAAACATACGGTTGGCATTCAATCTCCACTATTCAAGTGGTGTGCGGCCCAAATAAGTGGTGGATGTAGCTGAATTTTGGGCTTAGGAGTTGACATCGAGGATCTAGAACCTGATAGACGGAGTAAATCTGTCGTATGCAACATGGTGGGCCCCACAGACGTGTGCCTGATATGCGAGTACCCATCACATACCTATTTTCTTGACCCAAATACACTCCACGCCTTTCTAATTTTACCAAACACAAGAAAAGCCATAATTATACGGATTTCGACCCCTCGCCCACTTTCCTTGCCTGCCTTAAAAGCCCCTCTTCCCCTTATCTGCCCTGACCCTCACCTTTGCTACTCCCACACGCAGATACGCACGTGCCATCATGTCACGCGTGTGGGCATCATGTGCGTTCCATTCGCACCCAAAACAAGCCCCTCATCCTCGCGTGGGACATACATCCCGTCAATCAGGTGGGTCCGACCCCTGTTTTAAATAGTCCACTTAATCTAACAGAGCGTCCAGCCTTTAAAAAGGCCCAGCGCCCATAAAGAAGGATAGGTACACGAGCTTTCCTAAGCCCACGCGCGTGTACAAATCAGCAACACATAACCGACCACTATGCCAGCGTGGCAGGCAGGTGTAATATCCAAACCATCCATCAAGTGGGGCTCACTACCTAGATTTTATTACCCCAAGATGAAGGTGATCCATTCAGAAACTGTGACATGATATTAGATATCACTTGGCGGATTAGAAAACTTCTGATGATATTTCACAACCGTACATTTGTTCAATTAATTGTGGCCCAGCCAACTAGTGAAACAAACTAATTTTTGGAATAATGAATCTACACTGGAGGATCCTTCTGATGGATAGCTAGCTTGGATATTGAACCTGTCTGCCACTCTGGCACGTGTGCATTACCTAACTTGTACACGCGTGCGGGCTTACCAGAGAAACAGAACGCAAGTATACAGCTCTCTCTCTCCTTAAAACAGATACAAAGCCACAAAACAAACAAAGAAATCCCCTCATCTATCCGTTCATCTCGATATATCTAGGTAGAGAGGAGGAGGAGGAGAAGAAGAAGAAGATGGGTCGTTTGGCTCCTCTATCAGAAGAGCCTATCAACGAAGAAGACTTGAAGAAGAGCTCAAAGAAGGAAAGTTCATGGAGAAACTGGCTCAAGAACCCACTCCCTCTTCTCTTCCCCAAGAAATCCGACCTTAAGATACTTTTGGCTGTCTTAGCTTGCCCGCTTTCTCCTCTCTCCCCACTTCCAAATCCCCCATGCGACGTAAGTATTTCTACTTTTCTTCTATTGAGATCTTTGCCCACTCCATATATAGTACATATGTGCAGTAATCCAGATCATCCAACCGTTACGTCGGTCTAATTTTCATATTGTGGTCCACCCATAATCCGCCGCATGATTCGGACGGTCTCGATCATTTAGCTGCCGCAAACGTAAAAAGGAACGGTGATGATCAAAACACTATTTGGGTGTTACAGCCATTTCTTAAAAACATGAAAACTCGACTCAAAAGCTCGGGCGTGTTTCTCAAAAACTCGAGTTTTCCTGAGCTTTTTCCAAGTTGTGTCGAGTCTAGTCGAGTTGGGGTTTTCTCAAGTTCTGACCGAGTCATGACCTGATCGAGTTTTACGGTGATGAGTTTCAACGGTCGTGATCATGTTAATGTGTCCACAGGTAGCCTCGTTAGCTCAATACATAATTCAGCAGTTTGCAGCTGCGACGGGGTGCCGGAAAATGGAAGGATGTGTGAAGAGCATGTATGCTGCTGGGACGGTGAGGATGGCCATGATCGAGGAGCTCGGGGCCCCAGCTGGGCCACCACAGAAAGGGTGTTTTGTTATGTGGCAGATGGTGCCCGGAATGTGGCTGGTGGAGCTGGTCGTAGCAGGTCACAAGATCGTCGCTGGCAGCGACGGCAAGGTTGCCTGGCGCCACACACCCTGGCTCGGGGCCCATGCTGCTAAAGGTGGGACCCGCCCCCTCCGACGGGCTCTCCAGGTAAGTTGGGGAATTTTCCTGATGAATTTTCTGGCCTCCTCATGTGCTAGTAGGTATTGTTCCGTCTTTGGGTTGGGCTCCTGCACGGTTTTTTTCTTTTTTCTTCTGTCTATTTTTTTTTTTTTTAAAGAATTTATTTATTTATTTACTTACTCTGGCAGACAGTGATTGATGATACGCGGGCACCTAGAAATTGCACATGGAAGCAAATCGATCGAATTAAACTGCCCAAATTACGGGTGTCGATTTGTTTGGTTATCTGACTATGCGATTGGTGGACTTATATTGGACGGTTAAAAATGAAAGCATCCAATGGTCCTGTTTCAACGAATCTGATTTTGGGATTCCTAGTCAGGGTAATTTGAGTTCGCCACTTTTACAATTTTGATGTGGCTGCGTATCAAGCGTCACGCGCTGCCTGAGTATCTTTTAAACTTTAGTTCGGCTTCGTAAAAGTTAGTTTTGTACGGACGGATCGATCGGGGTCATCGGCAATTCCTCCGGTGGAATTACCCCATTCTCAATCAGGGGATATATGCACGGGGACAGCATTATCTCCCGGGCTTTCCGCTTGTAGTTTTCACAGTACAAGTGGGGCTCACCATTCATTTATCCAGACCGTTGAACTGTTAGCCGCCATTCATCGTGGATATAGCAAAACTAGTCAATGGTCTGGATTATTAACCATTGACCGCACGTGTACAAACTGAAGACCCAAGTATATTCTAATAGGCGGTCAGCATTATTTTCTACTCAATGCCTAAGCACATTGATTATAAATTCACACTGGCTGTCGATGCACCCAATCCAGTGGTTACGATCTTCATATCGTTGTGAGTTTTGGGATCTGGCCCATCAAATGTGGGGCCATCAGATGAATGGTTCTGATCACCATGAATAGACCACACGTGCAATGGAGATCTCCCACCTCATAACTATGTCCCACTTGGGACAGGTCCTATCATCCCATTGGTAGAAAATATTACTCTGACCAAACCATCCTACTAATTGCATTTAGATGCAGTAGCACACGTGCCAACTTAAAAAGTGTGAGGTATTCGAGCAGTACATGAGATGGCCTTTACTATGAAGATGACCACAGACGGAAAGAGCCTAGTCGATTCATCAGATGGGACACGCGTACAAGTTGAACGTGGACTGTTGGTTTTCTTTTTAAATAATTATTGGAGGCCATGATGGTGGCCCACGAGATGAGAGGACTAATCTGATCTCTTTCTATGGTCATCCTCAAAGTGGAGGAAACCTTCATGCCGTCCTTAGATGTACCACACACTCGCCACGTGGGCTACGTGTAAAGGTGACTGTAGGGCTAGCAAACCTCCAATGGCGGCTACAGTTTTGTTAGTATGCTTTAACTGTTGAATCGGTACTTTTCGATTGTGGGCTGCGTGTAAAGCTGCCTGTAGGGCTAGCAAACCTGCAGCGGTGGCCACTGGTTTGTTAGAGTACATCCTGACGTGCCGCAGTAGGATTCGCTTGGACTTGAACGGTTTAACGGTTGGATCGGTACCTTTCGATTACTTACATTTTCAAGCTGAGGACCATCATATTGAACGGTTCGGATCACGATACATGACCTAATCGAAAGCCTAAATTCGGGACCTATCCTGTAGAAATATGTCAAGATGCATGCATCTACCAAACCTCTTCGGGATGGAGCTCTGTCAACTGGCCGGGCCTGAGGTTGGTCTCGGCCAAGGGTGCCAATGAACTGGTAAATCGAATTGACCCAGCAGCACGGTTTCGTCCTGTTCTGAAGTGCATTGATTTTAGTTCTGGTTAAAAAAACCAAAGAACCGAGTAATTCAGTTTAATTCTCAATTTAGAGTCTTGTGGAACATAACTTAAAATCTGATCGTAGAACTGAACTTGGAACGTGAACGAGTTTATAATATATGTTAGTTGACTATTTTATTAGTTTACAATATATTTAGCTGTTTATTTCTCTAATGACTCGTGGTTTACATAATATTTAAACCATTCATCCAATAGGTCACAACACAAGTGAACATGAGCTGGATTATTATTATTTTTAGAAAATGTAATTGGGCTAGATTATAAAAAGCCCAGGAATGTATAACCAAGTTGGTTTTTACGGCTTGATTCCTGTTCGGTTCTAAGGTGCAAATGGTTCAGTGTCGGTTCCGATTTTTCTGAAACGGTTGTGAATAGTTCGGTTCTGATTTCACCCAGTAATTGGACAGAATCGACTCGTGTGCACCCATAGTCTCGGCCATTTTCCGGGCTAAGCCCGGCCCATTTACACTCTCACCTGTGACCATTAAACGTACGCGAATATAAGGTTGCACGGCCGAAATAATCGCCGAGGAATACTACTCTAGTCTTATCCATGCATTTGAGTGTAATGTAGTATTCATCATCCGTTGATGTGTATGTGTCATATGTGTCATACATCATCAATATCCATTTGACCGATTTTCTTCAATTGAGTGGAGGTGGTGTGATTGTGCTATCATGTTACAGAACACTTCCAAACCCAGCTCCTTTTTTTGTGCTTTATTGACTGGGCCATGTCTAGATATGGCCCACTTGGGAAAATCAAAGGCTAAGCTTTTTTTTTTTTTTTTTTTTTTTAATATCAAATTAGGGTCTTGACCCTATCACAGTAGCCCATGTGTTTTCCCCGGCACAATACATGGGAGAGGTTCGCATCGCCGATGAGGAATGTTTCGCACTGAAAGTGGCCGCTGATCACTCAGTTCTGGCTGACCGCGGCGATAGTACGGCCGAGATCATCAAACATGTAATCGTGGGCTACTTCAGCCAACGGAGTGGATTGCTCGTTTACCTCGAAGACTCTCACCTAACGCGGATCCAATCCCCCGGGGCCCACCCGACGTACTGGGAGACTACCATTCGATCAAAGATCGAGGATTACCGAACCGTGGACGGTGTGATGATCGCGCATTCAGGTCAGTCCACCGTACATCTGGCAAGATTTGGGGACGATGTGAAGGTGAACCGTCTGATGACGCGGATGGAGGAGACGTGGATGATCGACGATGTTGTTTTCAACGTGCCGGGCCTCTCCGTAGATTGCTTCATCCCACCTGAAGAGGTCCGCACGGTTTGCACGAACGATCTCATTGGCAGGTCACCATAAGATCACTAACATGTTCAATTCAGGTGGGGCCCACTAGTTGAAGTGTGTGGCCCATTGCACTTTCTTTTTTGATGTCTTGAATAGAACTAATTGCTAAAGTATGTAAAAATACAGTATAAGAACATTTTGTTGAGTTTATACTCTCTATTTTGGTGTATATACATTAAGGCCATTGGTTCTTCTTCTTCTTCTTCTTTTTAATAATTACTTAAAATCATATATATATATATATATATATATATATATATATATATATATATATATATATATATATATATATATATATAACTGTATATCAAATAATATTCAGCAATGTACCATAACATTGTGGGAGTAGGAAGTATGTTTGGCTGTCACAATCCATTTTGGAGTATCTGTTACGTGGGGGTCCTTTGATACGCGGATTGCCATCTGACTCACCGAGTCCACCGATTAAGTCTTCAACTGGGCCCATATCTGACAGCGTAGGTGGACCAATCAAATCCCACCACGTCTGAGTCCCCAGCCAATCCGCGTCCTTACCTTGGTTCTCTTTATTATTGCTTTTACGGTTTTTAGCGTGTGTAGCCAATCCTGTCCTATGCACGGAGTGGATTTGTGACGTACATCTCTGTGTCCCCACACGCTCCATCTGAATGCTGCTCTACACAATATCACACGTTTGAACATGATCCTGGTCGTTCATCTGATGGGCCCACTCTTTATGTTCCATGTACTAAAAATCAGACGGTTCGATCATTAGGTAGGCCACGGTTTAATAAAATAATATGGACAGCTATAAAAAAATCGGTAGTACACGTGTGTACATGATCTAATGATCACATCGAACTTTTAGGGACATGATAAACTAGTGGGCCTCATATGATAGACCGCTCAGGTATCACAATCAATTGCCAAATTGGGGAGAGTAGTGTTGGAATAGCTACTCGGCTCCCGAGTAGCAATGGTGATTTTCAGGGGACCACATTTAAAGGAAAGGCCGAAAGGGTTTCAGAACTCAGAAGTGCATTTTGGGCATTGAGTGTTATTCCATACTCCGGCACCACATGATACTTGATAAGCAGGCACTAATAAATTATACACGTGGCCTACAATAACTCAAAATAGACATAGTAAATTGTGGAACGTACCGTCTGTAAGTTAGATTCACAAAACCAGATTAATTGAACAATGCCTCTTACTCGTCGACACTAGTTTGTTAAAAAGAGTACCGTTGGATTTTTCATTTTAACCGTCCAAAAAATATTTATGAATCCTATAATCAGATAATCAAATAAGCATAAATTTTTTTAGACGATACATCTAGATTGGGATCTACAATTTGTACAGTTTATTTGACTTAATGTATACAACATATGCAATTTCTAAGTAACTTCTAATCGCCTGCGTATCATCCATCCCACTTTACCAGAGTATCAAAGGTTTTCTCTTTAGATATTTATGTAAGTTGGCCTGCCATGACAAGAGAATCACATGGGAGGCTCCCACTTCATAAAAGAACCTGGCCCCGTCTTTTTGAGTCGGGAAAAATCAAGTGATGTTGGCTTTTTTTAATTGGTCCGCATGAATGCACCGGTTCACGTGCATGTGAACCACTGCTTTCGGCCGCTTTCACCACATTCCTCGCGAATGGAAAGGTGATATCTCAGATAATACATCCCTATGTCCTTACATGAATTTTTTTTTCTTAAAATAATCATACTACATTGACTTTTTTACTCTTTTGTGGTGAGCTGGCCATCTCATGAGCCGTTTCTTAAGCGTTGGATTAAGGTCAGTGGGCTTGGTTGGTGTGGACACATCAGATCAGACGTTTCAATTTCCTTGAGAGGCTTGTTACAATGACCTTATGGCCACTTTTTACGTTTCGGATTGTAGCAGTTGGATCTGGAGTCATGTTGCAATCATCCAAACCATTTATATGATGGGCTACAGCACTATTGGGTATTCCCTCATCCACCGGAAGGACCTTCTTTTAAACGGCTTGGATCATCCAAAAGCTACAGTCTCAAGTAGCCACTTGGTAGCAGACGGAGTTATCTGATACTCTGGCAGAGTATGCCCCTGATACTCAGGCACTCTTATACTGTAAACGTTGTATACATTAACGCAAACCAGACCCGCGGAATTGTGGAACATATTGTTCGTAAGTCACAGTACTAATTGGATTGGTTGAATAATCCTAACCGTTAGATTCGTTGACACTTGCATGTTGAAATAGGAACGTTGGATATTTTTTCATTTTAACCGTCCAATGAATGTCCACTGATCCGGTAGTCAAATAAATAATATCGTTGGATATTTCTCATTGCAAGTGCAATCTTTGATTCATGACATCTAAATGGGACACATGATTTGGACGGTTAATTTCCATCTATGCAATTTCTAAGCGCCTGCGTATCAGCTCTGCCAGTGTATCAATGCTTTCCTCCTGTGGCAAACACTTTCGTAGAAGCTTCATTCATACAAGAGGTTGTACGGTAGGTTAGGAAATTGGATTGCGTACTGAGTTACTCAGTACGCTCTTATCGTACTGAGTAAACTTAGTAGGGCCCACCGTGAATGTATTTGTTTTATCCACACCGTCCATCCGTTTTTTCATCTCATTTAAGGGGTTGAACCCAAAATTTAAGAATATCCAAACCTCAGGTGTATGATACCACAGGAAACTGTGATAATAATGATTTTTACCGTTGAAACCTTTCTGGGCCCCACAGTGATGTTTACTTGCCATACAACCTGTTCATAAGATCTTATAGACATGGATGAAAATAAAACACAAATATAAGCTTGATTAAAAAACTTCTGTGGTCCACAAGAATTTTTCAATGTTAAACGCTCAATTCTCACTGTTTCCTGTAGTGTGGTCAATTCAAGCTTGGATATGACTCATCTTTTGGATCAAGCACTAAAATTATTAGATAAAATGGATGGACGGAGGGGATTAAATACATAAATCATGGTGAACCTCAAAGAGTACTGAGTTACTCAGTACGCAATCCGCTTCCGTAGGTTCGGGTTTCCATCCTGAGAAATCGGATTGTGTACTGAGTTACTCAGTACGCTCTTATCGTACTGAGTAAACTTAGTTGGGCCCACCTCGAATGCATGTGGTTTATCCACGCCGTCCATTCGTTTTCACAGATCATTTTATGGGTTCAAACCAAAATTGATGCATATAAAAAGCTCAAGTGGGCCATACCACTGAAAAAAGTGGAAATATTGATTTCAACCGTTGAAAATTTTCTAAGGCCCTCATTGATGTTTATTTGTCATCCAACCTGTTCATAAGATCATAACGACATGGATGAAGGGAAAACACAAATATCAGCTTGATCTAAAACCTTTGTTGTCCCCAGGAAATTTTCAACGGTAGATGTTCAATTCACACAGTTTCTGTTGGTGTGGTCCATTTGAGTTTTGGATATACTCCATTTTTGGGATAAATCTCTAAAATATGTGTTAAGAGAGATGGACGGAGTGGATATAATGCATGAATGACACAGGGAGCCACGGAGTTTACTCAGTACGCTTGCCGTACTAAGTTACTCAGTACGCAATCCGCTTCCCCATCCTGAACGAGTGGGGCCCATGGTTTATTCATATCATGGGACATGTCTTGGATGGCTACGGACCACTCGCGTTATCAACGGTTTGGATCACTTTAAAATGTACAAACTGAATGCCTGAACGGGAGCCCTACAATCCATCGGCTCGCGCATTGTATGTACCTCTTCGTTATGAAATGCTCGGCCAAGAGCTTCTATATTGTGCTCGGGTTTTCAATTTGTACACGTGGCGCCTATGCTTCGGTGATCTAGACCATTGGTATAGTGGAACCCACCAATCGATGGCCAATGCATCTAATCCCTCAGATTGGAAAAGATGTCACCCTTCAATTTAGCAGTTAGAAAGTACCAAGGTTAGGAAAGAGAATAAAGCGACGGTCCACATTCATCTAGGAAAAAGCCCATGGTATGATGGCTAGGATCTTATAGATTCATTGGCTTGTACGTCCACCCGCACTTCTACAAGCGACCACATGTAGCAACCATACACATTTTCTGTAGGACATCAGACCGCCAATCGGGTGGACCCCACGGAAAACTTTGAAGTACCGATATAATGGGTCATAAGGGCAAGGGGCCAAAAACAGATATGGGCCGTTGAATCAGATTTTCGGCAAATACAATGGCTGTTCTAATGCAGGCCATTTTTCCACCCTACAACCTAACGGATGCTCATTACCGTTATCAAGATCATGCCCCACGGTGTGGAGAAACCAGGCAAGTTCATTATCTGGGCCGTCCGAGACATTTTATTTTTTTTTGAACTGTCCATTTTTTATTTCAATACATCTGCGTCTGACCTGATCAGTTGACGAGACTACTTTTGGTTAAAGCATCCGCACTGCTCAGATGAATTGATGCACGGCTCAGATGTCGTGCATGGTGGAACCATAAGTACAAAGAGTCACGTTGTTGGACGCCCATTGATTTTGTTGCCCACTTGATGAGTGGATTGGAATGCTTTTCATTACATGTTATATTCAAGATGGGCCCACCTTATTTCACGGTTTGGATGAAATAAAAATATGATAGATTGGTAGGAAAAAAAAATGTAGTCGCATGCTCGGGTAGAAACAGGTTTAAGGGTTTCACGGCCTGTACATGGGCCGTATTCGGGAAGTGGGCCGGATCAAGTTAGGATGGGCGGAAGCTGATCCTGGTCTGGCCCAAATTGGCAAATCAATCCCCTTAAAGAAGTGAAAATGGGACCATATGGAGGTTACGCTGGATCCCCTACAAAACTCAGAAAGTTAAGCTCAACCAAAAACACGATGTGTAGGCCCCACTGTGATGTGGGCCCACCGTGATGTGTGCGTGACATTGAATCTGTCTATCATCTGTGTTCCTTCATGTTATCTTGGTGCCTCAAAATCAGATGAGCCACACCATAGGGAGTATTAGGTATGGTAACGCGTACCATTAAAAACATTGCAGATTGCATGCGGGGCCCACTGTGTTTTGTATATGCAATCCAATCCATTCAGAAGATGAGCCCCACTTGGATGAATGATTGACTGTACATTCCAAATTTCAGGTCAAATACAAAAGAGACGCGAGCTACGCCACATGATTTTTAGAGGTTTTAAGCATGATTTAACATGGCACAGCGCACCTGAATCTTGGGCATTAAGGAGAGTGGATGTAATGCACACATCAAGGTGGGCTTTACAGACCCTGCAGTTTGAGCTTAACATATAATGCTTTGTAGTGGATCCGACCTTGGAGTAGATTCTGGGATTGTGGTACTAAGTCCAAGCCTAACCTGCGTTAGAGAACCAAAGCATAGCCCTGCCCGATCGGAAGGCCTTTGTTTCTGCCACTTGCATTTAGGGCTGTACATGGAGCCGAGTAGAGTCGAGGTCAGCCAAGCTTGGCTTGACTCATCATGCTCTCCTCAAATTTGAGCTTATCATTGGAGCTTAGTTTATTTGCCAAACCTTTTGAGTCGATCTCGAGGTGAACTAGTGAATCGAGTCGAGGTGAGCTTGGTTACCTCGAGTTGAGTCAAACTTGCTCCCAATCCGACCTAACTCAGTACTTAACTCAACCTCCTGGCCCAACTCTCAAATCAAATATTCAATTATATATATATATATATATATATATATATAGAGAGAGAGAGAGAGAGAGAGAGAGAGAGAGAGAGAGAGAGAGAGAGAGAGAGAGAGAGAGAGAGAGAGAGAGAGAGAGAGAGAGAGAGAGAGAGAGCTTGGCGGGTTAAGTAAGAAATGTTTGGATGGATAGAGTAGGATTTAAGTTTTTTTTTAAAAAAAAAAATTATAATATAATATAATATAATATATATTCGAGTCGATCCAAGCTCAAGCTTCAAGCCAAGCCGAGCCGAGATCCACTATGATGGAACTCGGCTTATTTTCAAAATGAGCTGGGTCACATGAAGCTTAGCTCACCTTGAGTTATCATAATCTAAATCGAGCTTACATTGGCTGGGTTAACCCATTCGTCAAACTATATTTGCAATGGGCCCATATTCTGGGCAAAGGGTTTATCTCAGATGAGCCTACGGACTGGATGAGCAGATCCAAATGGTTCCCAAAAACACATGGGTCCACTGGGCCAGGCAGTCAGCCGTTGTAGATATGGAGGCTGCGTCCAAGTCCAAGTCCAACCCATGAGCTAAGGACTTGATTCTAGGCAGAGTCTAAAACAAGTCAGTCTGAGCTGGTGTGTCAGTATGGTCCACCATAAAAAAATGCTTAAGTCTAGCTGCAGATAGGGCCTACTGCTCTGGGCTTTTGAAAGATATCACATTGGCCCAATTCCAAATAATTATCAGGCGTAAAACTCCAGATGAGGGCCCGACCCATGAGGCTCAGCCCATACCCAGCCCAAAGTAGCTGGATTCATACCGGGTCATGGCCCAGTCCAACCACGCCCCATCATGGCCCACCAGTCCTAGACTTAATTAATATGACTGGATTTTCGAAAATCCCTTAAATTTTACTGTGTCAATGTAAAAGCCACATGCACAAAGAAATAGACATTCAAGAAAGTACAAACCATGTTCTATGTGTAAAGAAGAAGACGTGTAGGCATGTGGTCAGACCAATCTGGTCAAGCTTAAATAACATAAGCCCAACCCTGCCCACGGGCTAAACTAATAAGTTCTAGTCTGGTCCAAAGCTTACTCAGGTTCACGATGGATTAAATTTGATTTTCTTAAGGTGTTGTTTACCTCTTTTTTCGTCGGCGTATAATCGTTGTCGAGTTTCTAATGAACTGCTTATAGGTCAGGATATAATAAATTTTGGTGGTTCTGCATGTAGCAATTACAAAGATACCACAATTGAAACTTGTCATACAGTTTGCAATTTTGATAAACTGTGTATTGAGAAAACAAATAACTTACTTTATGTGCTTTTAGAGCAAAAACTATAAAGAAAATATGTGTTTTTTAATCATAAATTTATATTAAAAAATTTATAAAGAATTAAAGGCTATGAGTTTTTACAAAACTGCCTTTCTCGAAAACGTTTTTGAAATGTCAAAATTTTTAAGAAAAGATGTGATTTAACTCAAAAATGTGAAAGTAATTTCAGACTTTATAATCGGCACAATGGTTGATATCTGTTATCCAATTGGTGTAATGACTGGAATCCATAGTTTCACTTTTAAAATAAATTTTTATTAGTAAAAAATACAAGTACAATAACTCTAATTATTTTTATTATTTTATTTATTTCTATTATATTATTTAACCAACTAAAATGAGATAAAATTTCAACTGAAAATGGAAACCATAGTACAAAGATTTACATGGCTCTCTTTCACACCTCCATAAATTTACACTGATACACCGTACTCAAAAAGAGCAGAAACAAGGAAGCAACTCTCATTGTAAGAACGAGGAAATAAAAGTGGGTCTGCATTATGGAGGGCTCAAATGCAACGTGCTGGGCTTAGAACATGCATCTATGGTCTGGTATGGCATCTAATCTTTGGAACTTTTTCTGCCATCTCTTTCTAAGCCAATAGATATTGGAAGGGTCAGAATCTTTAATCCATATATATATATATATATATATATATATATATATATATATATGAAAAGGTACTATGCCCTCGACTTCACGATAAGCTCCCCTGAGGTTGAGCTGTGTGGGCCACACCATGATGAGTGTCGACCATCAACACCGTGCATTTGATGGATCCCCTTTAAATTGTGGGATATCACAAAAATCAACCGTATACGGAACTCAGGTGGGCGATACCATCTAAAATCATGTGAAGACACCATTAAAACATATAAAAGCACTTGGTGGGGCCCACTTGAGTTTTGAATGCTGCTGAAACTTGGTATGACCCCTCATCCAAGTGGGACACACATAATGGATGGGCTAGATTTGCAAACCATCTCTAGGTGGGCCATTAAAATGATTATGAATGTTTTAATGGTGCACGGCCCCTTTCCACTTCTGTATATGATGTGGCCCATAAAAGTTACGGATTGACTTGATTTTTGAGACCTAAGCCACGATGGAATGGTGCATTTGACTGATGGGATAGATTTTCAAAACGCATCACGGTGGGGCCCACACAGCTCGACTTCATGGGACGGACTCGTGAAGTCCCACCGTGATGTGTGTGTGTGTATATATCGGGAAAAGGTACTATGCGCTCGACCTCACAAGTCCGTCCCATGAGGTCGAGCTGTGTGGGCCCCACTATGATGCGTTTCAAAAATCTATCCCATCAGTCAGATGCACCATTCCATCATGGGCCTAAGTCTCAAAAATCAATTCAATCCGTTACTTGTGTGGGCCACACCACATATAGAAGTGGAGAAGGGGCTATGTACCATTAAAACACTTATAATCATTTTGGGGCCCACAAAAGATGTGGTTTGCAAATCCAGCCCATCCATTATGTGTGTCCCACTTGTATGAGGGTTCACACCAAGTTTCAACAGCATTCAAAACTCAAGTGGGCCCCACCAAGCCCTTTTATATGTTTTAATAGTGTTCCACATGATTTTAGATGGTATGGCCCACCTGAGTTCCGTATCCAGTTGATTTTTGGGATTTCCCATTATTTAAAGGGGAGCCATCAAATGCACGGTATTGATGATCGACACGCATCATGATGGGGTCCACACAGCTCCACGTCATGATAAACTCATATATATATATATATATATATATATATATATATATATGTTTCATGCTCCCTTGCGCACCTTTGCACAAGTGCCATGAGTGTGTAATCTGAACGATCAATGTGATGCGGAATCCCATGAAACCTTATGTGACAAATTTTCACCTCCATCTAAAATTTTGGTGGGCCATAGCAAAGAGACATTCAAATCAATGGAGGAAACTGTTTTAATTTTCATGGCCCATCAAAGTTTTAGATCAAAGTAAAACTTAGGCCTGGGGGGTTTCATGAGGTGCTTCTTCACATGAACGGTTCAGATTTTGGATCCACATCACGTTTGTTGGGTTCTCAAAAAAGTGCTTACGTAGTACGTACGAGTACTACGAACTAGCTCGCAAGTGAGCGTCTCCATTTCCGTGTGTGTGTGTGTATATATATGTGGGAAAAGGTACTATACACTCGACCGTATTATATCTTTCATAAGGTCGAGTGCTGGCGGCACATTATTGATCAGATGATAAAAGCTTTAAACATTGGAGAGATTTTATAGGAAACCTAATAAACACAGCGTAGGAAAATTGGAGAAATAAAACTGATGTTGTGTGGACCCCATCATGATGTATATTTTCTATCCATGCCGTCCATCCATTTTGAAATATAATTTAACGGATTTACACCAAAAATAAGTTATATCTGAATCTCAGATGAACCACACCATGGAAAACAGTTGTTATTGAATTTCTAGTGTTACAAACTCCTAGGACGCATTTTAATGGTTATGTAGGGAAAAATAAGTTGTTATTGAATTTTTACCATCCAACCTATTCATAAGGTCATGTAGACGTGGATGAAGCGAAAACACGAATA
The DNA here is from genome assembly GCA_037074715.1 of Magnolia kwangsiensis. Classification (NCBI taxonomy): domain Eukaryota; kingdom Viridiplantae; phylum Streptophyta; class Magnoliopsida; order Magnoliales; family Magnoliaceae; genus Magnolia; species Magnolia kwangsiensis. The sequence continues at coordinate 12,657,514 of CM073571.1, forward strand.
TTAACTTGATCTCAAACTTCTCTAGCTTGTAAGAAGTCTTTAATGGTGGACGTTCAATCCCCACCTCATGGCCACTTAAGCCTTGAACCTGCCTCATTTTTTGGGGTCATATATTAAAATGATCTGAAAAAATTGTTGAACAGCGTGGATGTAAAACACTTACATAACGTTGAGCCCCACAAAGCCCTGCCCGGACGGATTACCGTCCAGGAGGTAGGACACACTCCGGGTTGACGCTCCTCCAACTCCAAGTTGTACTTTTAAAAGAGATCAAAGTTACATGGCCCACACTGATGTATTTATTATATCTACACTGTTCATCTATTTTTAGATATCATTTTAGAGCCTGGTTCAAAAAATGAATCATATCCAAAGACCATCTGGACCACACCACAAATAGCAGTGGAGATAATAATTTTCACCGTTGAAAATTTTGTAGGGTCTACCATAACGTTTATTTTCTATCCAATCTGTTTATAAGGTCAACAGGACCTGAATGAAGAGGGAAAAAATTTTCATACTGATTCAAAACATTTGTGACCCAAAAAAAGTTTTAATGGTAGACGTTCAATCTCACATTGCTTTTTGCAATGTGGTCCAATTGATAGTTAGATCTGTCTTATTTTTTGTCCAAAGCCCTAAAACGAGCTCACCAAATGGATGGACGGTTTGGATATATATAACACATACCTCATGATTAGATAAAAAAAAGCTTGCTAATGTCAATACATGGTGCGGCATTGAAGCTAGTCGGCTACTTTGGCAGAGTTGAGTAGCCGAGTCGGCTATGAAGCTACGTCACCAAGTTTTGTGAGCCCCACTATACCGTTCATATATTTTGAAATATCATTTTAGGGCATGAGTCAAAGAATGAGGTAGATAAAAATCTGTAGTGAACCCACCACATAAAACAGTGGGGAGAGTGATTCCCACCATTGAAACTATCCCAAGGCCCACCATAATGTTATTTGATTTGAAATCCAACCTGTTCAAAAGTTAAAAAAGACATGAAATAAGAGAAAACACAAATATCAGCTTGATCTAAAACTTTCGTTGCCTTTAGAAGTTTTCAATGGTAAGCCTCACTATCCCCACTGTTTTCTATGTTGGGTCCACTGGAGCTTTGGATTTAACTCATTCTTTGCATATTGCCCTAAAATGATCTCGACATATAGATGAAAGGTGTGGATATAAAAAATACATTATGGTGGGGCTCACAGACACTATAATAACTTTTTTGGCTATTTTACTATGTAATCAGCATAATATTTCTTTAATTTTTTATAAAATCTCCCGGTTGTTTAAAGCTTTCACCATCTGACCAATAATGAGCCGCTAGCACTCAACCTTATGAAAGATATAACACGGTCAAACATATAGTACCTTTTCCCTATATATATATAAAGCCTCGTGCATGGCACTTTAATTCCTCAACCATGAAATGTCTTAAAGGCGGGTGTGAACATATGTCCCTCCGAGTACCGGTCCATTTTCTCATGCATTGCAGAGGGCCGCCTAATGACATGGTTGTTCTGAATTGATAAGCGGTTGAGATCTTTGCCACGTGGGCCAAGTTTTTTAAAAAAAGGTTGCTGACAGGAGCCGGATTTTCCTTTCTAATGTCTCTCTTTTCTTTCCCACGTGAAGGCACGTGCCTTTCACTGGTGGGTAGCCACAGGGAGACCGTGCAACACAAAGCTCACTGGGCCTGCCCTGATCTCTATAATCCACTTCGTCCATTATTTGTGCCTGCTTATATTAGGATGTGAGTCCAATAATCAGGTCCATCCAAAATTCTAATGGACCACACCACAAGAAAAACTAAGCATGAGATGCCCATCACTAAAACCTTCTTGCGGCCTACCGAGATGTTTATAAATAATCCAACCTGTTCACCAGGCGCGTCAGGCCAGGATGAAGGGCCAAAAAATAAAAAACAAATATCCGTTGGATCTTAAACTTTGGTGGCCCAAAGAAGATTCTAAAGCTAGGAATGTGAACCTGCTCATTTTTTTCCTTGGGGTATGACCTACTTGAGTTTTTGATTGGGCTATTTTTTAGCCGCATGTGCTCAACTGGGCCAAGTGATGGATGGAGCGGATTTCAGTAGGCCCTACAGAAGCTTTTGTTGCACGGGGCACCTGAAATTCCCGTGCTTATTATAAAGCCCGAGTTAGTCCATTGTCATGATGTAGTTAGCTTATCACCGAAATCCGCTCCATCCATCACGCTGTTGGACTTTCACCACCTATGGGTACTCGAACCCTTGACCGGAGTTAAAACTCCTGGGAGTACCACCCGCGCAAGAGTAAGGACCCGTTTATCACCGACTTATGTTTAGGTCCACGTGCTACGGATCTCTAGTTTACTGGATGTGACAACTGGGACGGACGAGGAATCCTGCGGGCCGTTTCTTTTTCTTTTTTCTTTTTTTGTAGATTCATGCAGCCCTTTTTTACCCAGCGTGTATAATAAAGCTTTGTGGGCTACGCCATCATACTGTCTGTGTAACATCCACTCCGTTCATCACGTGCTCTCCGCAATTCTAATTTCTACGGCAAAAAATCAGCCAGATAAACAACTCAGGCAGGCCATGTAACCGGGAACAGTAGGGTTGGGAAGCTAGCCTGGTGAACCCAAGGGGTCATTTGGCAGCATGGGTTCGGAGGATTTGAGGGGATTAAAGTTGTTTGGCACCTTTACCTAGCAACGGGTTTCAAATCCTTTAAAAGGCGGTGTTTGAAATTCACAGTGAGAGCTCGGATAACATCTAAAATCCAGCACATGGCCTACTAATGATATCCCGAAATAATTAAAATACCGATTACATCATGATAATTACTTTAATATGAACATCAGCACCGTTCAAACATTGCCTATATAAATCAATGATTAAAAATTATTTGTTAGTCACTTAGATATGTTTTTATGCTTGTGGGGCAAATCATATATTTCAGTGGGCTTATTACAACAATTATGTCAAACATCATGTACGTCACTAATTAGAGGTATTAAAATTAATTTAGTTATTAAATTCAAACCCCTATAAACATAACATGTATAGCTACTTTTTGGCTAATTTTGTTTTTGTTAAAGTTGATTCCCAATTAAAGTGCTAAACACAGTAGTAGGATTTCAAATCCATGGGATTCTAAATCCATGGTTCCAAACCGGCCCTAAGTGACCTTTATCTCACCTGAAGACAGAGTGGATTTCACATATAAAGAATGGTGGGCCCCCAGCACTCGGGTGTTTCACTCACAACTTATAGCAGTGTTGCAGACGATTCCGGTCGGTTTGGGAACGTCTTGGTTGAGCTGTAGACGGTCAACGGGTCACGTTCAAGCCGCCGAAGGGGTAAGCCCCGAAAGGACCAGTGGATGAAAAGATCAGTCTAAACCGTTAATCACGTGGGCCACAGTGTATAAACCCATAGAAAACGTGGCAATTGGATTGTCCCAATGTATGTGTGGTCAACCTGATGAATAGAGGACGCGGATTGTTTCCCATCCCCTCTCGCAGGAAGTTCTTACGGTCGTGAGGCCACCGTGATGTTTGTGAGAAATCCATCGGTCCATTTTTGCCAACTCATGTTAAGACAAGAGCCAGAGATGAGGCAGATCCAAAACTTAAGTGGGCCAACAGGAAAAAGTGTGTAGGGAAATGCCTACCGTCCAAACCCCCCTGGTCCACCATCATGTTTATATGCCATCCAAACCTTTCATAAGGTTATTCTACTAGGATGAACTGAAAACACAAAAATATTAGTCTCATCCAAAGCTTCTGTATCTACACCAATGTTTCAACCGTGGACGCTCAATCTGCACTGTTTCCTGTCATGCGGCCAATTGAGTTTTGCATCCGTCTCATTTTTGGACTCATGTCCTAACATGATTTGAAAAAAACGAATGGACAGGTGGATTTCTCTCACATATCAAGATGGGCCCAATTTAGTTTCGGACCACAGGATCTTCCTGCCATAGGGTGTCGCAGGCAATCTGCGTCCACGAACAGATCACACTTACTTTTGTATCCGTTGATCTTCAAAGTGAAACCAACCCTTTCGACGGCCCAGATATCGTTTAAACTTGCCATGTTAGCCGTGTGAAACTCAATGGACAGTGGCCACCGTCCATTTTGATGGGATCCGAAATTCTATCCAGTCCTTTCCTCACTATATGTGTGGCAAGCAAGTACGTAGATCGAAATCTCTGATGAGTGGACCACCACTTTGATGAACCATAGTGCAAATGCCTTGGACCACACTTAACCGTCTACTTGTGGTAAGATATTCCTGATGAACGTACAACGTTCATTTGTTTTGAGTTAATGCTTCCTTTATGCCCCTCTGGCATTCCATGCAGATTAGGTGCGGCCCCGGACTCACCCAAGATAGTGCGGCCTTTACCATGGGCCCACCTTGATGTATGCATTTTGCATCACCCTTTTACAATACCATTTTAGGATACGAGCCCAATAATGAGTCACATTTAGATTTCAGGTGAACTATACTATAGAAAATAATGGTAGTTGAATGCCTCGCCTCATCATTAAAACTTCTCAGGACCACCGTAATGTTTCCTTAATGATTATTTGCCATCCAACTTTTGTGTTTTATTATAAATTGTTAATCGTCAATCACATTTCTTATGGTATGTTTCACTTACGACCTAAATTTTATTTATTTTTTGGTCCATGTCCTAAAACAATCTATCAAACCATATGGACCATGTATATAAATAATACATGCATCAAGGTGGGCTCACATTAAGGGCCTCATCGTCTTTAGTGAGGCCTGGTTCACCTAACCATCCTCTGAAAGGATGATTTTATCAAAACAACCTCCAAATTAGTGTTTGACTACACTTTTCATTCTCTCTCTCTCTCTGCCCTATGATAGGTTTTGGACAAAAACGTCTTATGTTCCAAGTTTAGTATTTGTAAGAGGTGAGAACTTAAGAAGTGAAGAGAAATCTATGCAAAAGTGTGGAGTGGGTTTCATTAAATCATGATAAAGCTCACTCCATGAGAAATTTGACCCGCTTATTTCATTTGGTCAATTTTGAACTCCCATAATGCATTAATTTCATCCTAATTAAATTACTCTCTAGCTCACAAATAGCGTTAAGGTTGGGTGTTCATTTACAATTATTTTCTCTGTTGTGGTTCACATGTGATTTAATTTTTCCTTATTCCTAAGTGCATGCCCTAAAATTAAAACTCCAACTGAATGGATGGCATGGATTTCACTCATGATGACCCATGGACCCCACAAAAGATGTAAATATAACCTTTTGTGGGGTTAAGACGTACTTGGGGACTCATTTCTACAAAAATGGTTTTTTTTTTTTTTTCTTTTTTGAGGGGGATTCCCACCTATTCCAGCTATTGACCGTGGCACCACCTCACTCTCTGGCAACCATTCAGTGTTGTCTATGCTTTGTGCCGCATTATTTTTATTTATTTTTGTGAGATATTAGTTGAAGATAATTATGCAAGTTTATACTAATAGATTGATTGGAGTTTAGGTGTTTGATGGGTACCATTTACACTTTGATAAGAGTTTAATATTGGTAATTATTTTTCACCAAGTGTTTTTTCTTTTGTACAATTTCAGTGGAATCACCAATGTGAATGTGTCATTTTTACTAGGCCTTCCCCTTCAAACTTAAAAGAAAACAAACTCCATGAAGAAATAATCGTCAATATCAAACTCTCATCAAATTACAAATGGTAACATATTAAACACATGATCTTTATTTTTTCCTCTCAGCATTAAACTTACATCACCATCTCCAGTTGATATCCCGCAAAAAAAGAAAGGAAAAAAAAAAAAAAAAAACAAGCAGAGTAAGTGAAGACAGTGTCGAATGATCTCTAAAGGTTGATTGGAGATTGAGCTCGCTTGACGTTCAATAGATCAAAAGGTCAGAATAGATGGTGATTGTCCTCTGGAAAAAAAAAAGTCAATTTTTATTTTTATTATTTTTTATTTTTGTGAAAATGAGTCCCTCACAATGTCTTGGTACCACAAAAGGCTAAATGGACAACGTTTTTCAGGTCCATAGGTTGTCATTAGTGAAATTGGTGACGTCCATTCATTTGCCATTTTAATTTCAAGGCATATAGCCAAGAATGAGTAAACACTACATTGTAAGTGGTCCACAATAGTAAAAATAACTGTGAATGAACACCCAACCTTAATGCAATTTGTGGGCCACGAAGGGATTTGATCAAGCTAAAATCAAAGCCTAGTGTAGGTCCAATACTAAATGAAATGAGCGGACCTAATCTCCCACAGTGGGTTCAAACATGATTTAATAGGATATATTCTACACATTTGGAAAAAGCCGTTATAACTTCTCGAATATTCAAAAGTACTATAAATACCAAACTTGCACTATAGGCATTTTCGTCCCTGCAATATTTCAAAACCTGTCAAACGACCAAAAATATAAAAAATGAAACGTGATGCCTAATATTAATATCAATCAACCCTTCGGGCCATTTTGATAAAATCCCAAGTGAGATAATTAGATAATACTTGCAGATCTTATTGTGGGACCCACCTTGATGCAGTTGTTCTATATTCATGCCATCTATCCATTTTGCTGGATCATTTTATGGAATTAGAGCAAAAATTGAAAAAGATCCAAATCTAAAGCGGATTACACTGTATGAAACAGTGGTGAGTAAATCCTTGTAAGGGCAGGGTTGAATTTCATGAGAACTCATTTATAGTAATATGAGCCCAAAATCTAAACCATCCACATGCTATCTAGTGATAAGTAGCACCCATGAAACTACAAGACCTTAACTTTTACCTTAATTCGAAACTCAGTAGGCCAAGACGAAAGAAAGGAAAATCATTGGAGGAAACTAATTTCTTTTTCCACGGCCTACTAAAGTTTTTGGACCAAGGTAAAAGTTGACCCCTAAGTGTTTCATAAAGTGCTATTAGTGCATGTTCAGATTTTGGACTCATATCATTGAGAATGAGTTCTAAAAAGTTCCAAGCATTCTATACATTGCATTCAACTGGACTACTAAAGAAATGCATTGATGACAGAGACTTTTTAGCCAATTGTTTTGAAAACGTGACTTTATCCTCAAAGGGACGCAACCACATTTGGATCACCTAATTTCTTTTGAATGGCCAAACTAAATAGCAGGTGAGGCTAAATAACGTACGGTTAAAATGGAGCAAATCATTTGGTAATCGAGTTAGATTTCACTTAAACATCACCGTGACGCCCACTTCAGCCGGCCATACATCAAGACAGTTGATAATGCGTGCAGACTGGTTCGCAGAAGACCAGTACTCTCTCTCTCTCTCTCTCTCTCTCTCTCTCTCTCTCTCTATATATATATATATATATATATATATATATCCCTTAAAATAGTCGGTGAAAACTTTTTGTAGTCCTTTCTTAAAATAATATCTAAAAATGGATGGGCAGTGGGGATGTCGACTACATAAATCAAAGTGGGCCGCACCTAATCCTATCTCCTAAAAAGGGGAGTTATTTAATTCGATGGTAAAGCATGATGCTTGGTATTTATGCATCCCACAAAAAATTGTCCAGTGGCATACGTTAACTAAAAAGTCTCAAATAAACCAACTAGATTGTAGAGCCCACTGTCGCCGAGCCACAATCACCAAATCAGATTGGTTGAATAATCCTTTCCTCTTTATTCGTTTTGACGCCTGTTTATGTAACTATGACCATCGGTTTTTCATTTTTGACCGTCCAATGAATGTCTAACAATCCCATGATACGACAGTTAAACAATTTTATTTTAGTTTATTTTATTTTTATTTTATTTTTTAAAGTTTATGATAGATCTAAATAGGATCATATTTTCGAAAGTTTAATCCGAATTGCTTGCATTTCGCATTTAAGTGTCCGTGTATCAACCACCAGTCTCGGCTAGAGCATTAAGGTCTTTCTCATAATAAAGGCATCAAAGCACTCATGAACAGAGTGCCGCTGCACAGTCAAGGTGCAACATGTTTTCAATGCCAAAAGCAGGTCGATTCACTCATCAGCTGGGCCACATGTATAGCCCGCTTGGGAGCGTGGATGTGGAATCCATGGATTTGAAAATCAACTCTAATTCAGAAGTAGCCATGAATGGTGTACTTACAGGGGTTAATTTAATTATTAAATGAACTTTAATGTCTATAATCAATGAACTTATATAATGTTTGACAAAGTGGTTATAATAAGCTTGCTGAAATATGTACTTTGCTTGAAAATAATAAAATTTCAAATCTCAGGTGCGCCAGGAGTACAAGATCACATCCAAATGACTAATCAACAGATTTTTATCTGGATTCACATGAACAATGTTTAGATAATGTAGATCTTTATATTAAAGTAATTATAGTGATACAATTGATAATCTAATTATTTTGGGATATCATTAGTGAACCATGTGTCTAATAAATTAACAGTACAATGACACACATGTTGCACATACAACTCTTGAAAAGACTTTTGATGTAATCCAATCTTTCACAGTAGATTTCAAATCCCTGATTAAGGTGAAACCCCCAGTTAGTTGTGCCAAATGAAAAAGAAGATTTGAAATCCTCTCAAATTGACAGTGCCGAACGACCCCTAAAAAATGGACGGTTTAAGAAAGTTGACCGACTATATAAATTCAACATACATCCTTACCGGCCCGACTTTTGACTTATGTGCATACAAAGTGGACCCACAATGCAAGCAGCTTGGATCTCTCATATGCCACGTGTCAGTAAGATACAGATGGACAATGTGGTCCCCACACTACAGCAATCACTCTCAAGTCAGAATAAGCCAGCTCTCTCCTCGTGCATGACGTGCTAACCAGCCAAAATAAAATAATTCAGTGCAACTCGAGGCATGTGAGCTACTTTGCCTCCATGTCATGTCGGTACACATGTCATATATGAACTAGATCTAAGCCGTTCATTTAATAATTCAAATAATTAATGGTCATTCTAATGAATTCGGTTTCGGCAATCGTGTACCTTTGATTATTGGCATACACATGGACAGTAAAATCCACAAATGCAATGGATCCCATCCAATGAGAAAAGGTGTATATATTTGATGGTTAGGATAGTCCAATCATTCTATTTTTTATGGAAGGTAAACTGATGACTGAGCTCATAGGATGTCTGGTTCAGATCCTGACACGATTGTGCCACGTGTACGGTACACAATATGAAAGCACTAAATGGCGAGCATCAAACATAGACATAGGATCAAGTCCCATAAAGAAAAAATGACACAACGTGCTCGACCATACCTCAGAATCATACCAACAATCCAACTACCGAAAGTTTATTGAAGACGGCCGCTCATCATTTATTCTGGGCCGTCCATTTTATGTCCATCAATGGTCGATTATCGATTCCCCATCGGCATAAAAACCACACAGTTTTCATATCCATTGCAATAAACCACTAGATGGGCGGTTCGGATTATAAATTCATGCATTTACTTTAAATCGATCATCCATAGCCCATGCAATTAAACTTAAGCCCGGTCATTGATATCGGTATTATAGACGCGGATTTCCTGCAATAACCTTTTAAAATGAAGTGTTTCGAGCATGGGATTAGATAGGTTTAAGTGAGATGGAATTATCAAAATGTAATGGTTATAGGGGATTATCCTTTAATCTCATGGTTTAGAGGCAATCCGACTTTATATTTGGGAAACGGATCGTGATTACTGGATCCATCGTATTTGAATTTTATCTTCCCAGGAGGCCGATTTAGTCCTACCTCTACACGTCTCTGACCATGAACGGGTATTTCTGTGGGAAGTCCGTTATATTTCCCATTCCTTATCTTATATTCATATCATTTTAAAGTATATGCGCCACATGTCTCGAATATTTAATGTTTTGTGTATTTAATATAAAATAAATTTATTATTTAGTGTGGTCTACTTAAGTATTGGATTTACTTTATTTTTGTGCACATAACTTAAAATGACCTGAGAGAATGGATGAATGGTGTGGATAAATAAATACATCAATGTGGCCCACCCACGGAACTGTCCGTCTGTGGCTAGAGATAACCAGGGTAAGACGGAATCCGCGTTCCTAAGCGATACTCCATCCGATGAATCTGTCAGCATTCGTATCTTTGACTAAAAAGATCAGCATCTTACTTCGCTACCTATCTAAAACTCTTTACTCCTACTTTCCCCGTCCTCTTTAATATATTTTTTATTTTTTATATGTCCACTTCTTGACACCGCATATGAATAACAATATCAGCATTTTCAATTTCATGTCTTAACAGGTGGGGGCAAAATGGACAAGCGGAAGGAAGCTCTAAGATGCTAGGTGGGGCCACATGATATTTGTGAGAAATCCATTCCAGTCATCCGTTCTGCCTTATCATTTTAAGACATTAAACCAAAAATAGTTGGATACAAAACTCAAGGTTATCAGGGGAAAATAGGGAAAATAGTCGTCTATTGTTGAAATTGGGCTTAATTTTAGTATTGATATGCCATCCAAACCGTTTATACTCTTGATCTGGTGGTAGACTCTCAGTAGCTTCAACAGCTTGTCAAGGGTACGAGTATCCGTAGGTGGTGACATCCCACTAGGGCGTGAGTGTGTGGGGTGAGTGTGCGTGTAAAAAATAAAATAAAAAGAAGAAGAAGAAAACAAAGAAAAAAAAAAAAGGAGCATGACATGGATCTTGTGGCCATACAAATGTTTCAACGGTTATCATTGAATACCTGTTGTTTCCCAGGTGTGGCCGCAGGAAAAGGGCTCCACCTGGCATTCGGCCAGGCTTCATGGAGCACACCGTGATGTATGTGATTCATCTACGCCGTTTATCGAGTTTTTCATATTATTTTATTAAAAATGAAAAGAATAAAAAATAAGCATATCCAAGGATCAGGTGGACCACACCATATGTTTTGCGGCGCGGACAATGATTACCACCGTTGAAACGGCCCACCGTCATGTTTATTTTTCATCCATAATGCATCCACGTGTGCTCCTCCTCGAAGAGGACTTATAACCGGCGAGTTTATTGCATGGTATGCGCGAGTTTTGGTAAGTGGGGCCCATTTCCTGATAATCGGGAAAATCAGTCCGTTGCCTTTGGACCATGCCTCAAAACTTCCCGTTAAAAATTCTGAAAATTTTAATATATAGACTAAAGATAGATTGTGAAGACAAGAAATACAAAAGAACGGTCCATATTCAAGTGATATAGATCATAATCTTAATCGAAAAATTCTTTAACTCTAGAATATATTTTTCCCATTCTCCATCCAAGGAAGGGCTCAACATATCAGTAGTCTGAATTTCCAAAAAAGGTGGTCCCACATGTATAACTTAAAGCTCGCGTATGATGTGCGAAGAGTGCAGCCAGGTTTAACATAATTCCTCATCTCTAAAAGCTGGCTGTTGCAATGTAATTTGGACCGTATGATCGTGGAATGCATTGTATTTGCATGGCTAACTGAGACGGACCTATAGTATCACTATACAGCGAAGGAGGAAAGAAGCAGGAAAGTCGATGTTTTGGCAAACAGAGGATCCGGACTTTGCCAACTGCACGCCGATACATAATTATCGTGCATACACCATTCACATATCATACGCGTACGACAATCTGGATCGTCCAAATCACGGGACCAATTGTGTAGGAACCGTAGCCGGAAATCTCACTTGCTAAAAGATTTTATAGGTATGATTTCTGTTGATGTATTTTTATGGGACGGCTTCTCCAAGACGGATCTTCTTCCACCTACACAATCGACAATGTCAAGGGGACCCTGGCAAGAGCCGGGGAGCCTCCGATGCTTAAGTCAGTCGTCTGATCGATAGCAAAGGATTTTTTGAGTTCTGTATTGCATACCTCTCTCTGTCAAAAGCTTAGATATTTATAAATCTTGGGAATCATCACCATAAGAGGATATTTTTCCTGATTATCCGGAGATTTACTCCTCTTCGCTGATTGCTCTCGATCCCGAGAATCTCGGGATCGAATACCCATATTCCTTAATTTTCGGAACAGTATTTGTATTCATTCCGCCTTCTCTTGTCTCGGCTCGGTCGTTACCGACTCTAGGAGAGTCGACCGACTCAGGATGATAAGTTCTCTGCCTTCTCACGAAGGGAATAGTCTCGGCATTTGTCCGTCATCCTTCCTTACTCCGTGATCGATAGAACCAACTCGTTAAGTCGGTTTTCTTCTATCGGTTGGGCGGCTTAGAACAGGCTCGGCCTTCTGTAGGCTTATGCAGACGAAGTTATCACTCCGACAGAGCAACTTTAATCGTCTTTTGCTTATGCCCCTTGGTCTATCTTTTATTCTCTCGGCTTTGACCCTTGTCTCGGACTCTTCGGGCAGTGCCAACAGAGTCGACCTACTTAGAGTCCGAATCTCCGGACTTAACGTATTTTTTCTCAACAGTAAGCCCCCTTTACTCCTTGTGTCGTTCACGGCATCAAGGGGTAACGAATTTTTAGGTCGGTTCGTATTTGAGTTCGAGGTAATGATGAGGCGTTTAATGCTCTTTGTGTCGTCCATGACGTGTGACGATGCGTCTCCTGAGGCCGCACGTGCGGCCAGCCGTCAGGTCGTTTTGTTCGCGTATGAGATTTGGACGCGTGGCAACGACATTACAGCTGTCAGTTAGAGTGCGCCACGTGTCGAGCGAGGGAGTCGAGACGAGCAACGTTTTTCTTTTTGATTAAATGCCCTGCCACGTGGCACGACTATAAAAAGGCCGGGCAGGAGGAACGTGCGAATTTTATTTTCGCGTTCCTTCCTCCCACCCATATCCTCTTCCAAGTTTTCTTTCTTCTTTCTTCCTTCCCCCCTCTGTCATTTCCTCATCCGTCAACTTCTTTTGCATTCGCTGTAATCTTCCCCGGTGAGTTCTTTCCCTCCACTCCTATAATAGTTAATGGCTGCACGTGGCTTCCAAAGCCCCCGGGAGGGGATGTCTGGAGATGAGGGTATCTCCCAACGTCTTTGGAACGTTGCGGAACTACCCTCCCTTCTGACGGAGTTTGCCGTCGGCGCTGATGCCGCATTCCGACTTGTAAGGGGAGCCGACGACTCATCGGTTGAGCGCCCCGCTTAAGCCGGTTCGTCCAGTGGTGGAGTATCTCTGGTGACCCGTCCAGGGAGACTTAATCTCGGGATGGACCAGTTGGAGGAGGAAGAGGGAGAAGACGAAATAGTTATAGGCGAAGGGGTGACTGTTCCAAACCCTGTGAACCAAACCGTGGAAGCCTCTGAATCCTCTTCGAAGGGGGAAGAAGGCGAAGACGAGCCGAGTGGTCTTGTCGCCTCAATTTTAACTGAATCCGACCTAAACCGAATTAGGGCTGGATATCATGTCCCTGACTCGGGAGATTTGCCCGACCATCCTCCTGCGGGGATGGTCGCAATTTTCTAAGTCGTGATGCAATGTGGCTTGCACTTGTCACTTCAGCCCATTGCTCGTGATTTCTTATCTCGAGTCAAACTAGCTCCCGGTCAAATTGTTCCAAACGCGTGGAGGAATTTGTTTGGGTGTGCCGTATTGTGGGCTGAGTTAGAGCAGCCTTCGCTAACAGTCGACGAGTTCCTCTACCTTTACCAAGTCAGACCAAATCGAAACTTTCCTGACCGTACTTCTTGAGTGCATGGAGAGGCAAAGGTGGGTCTCTGATAACCGACCCACCTACTTCTAATAAATACTGGAAGGAAAGATGGTTTTGGGCGTGCGAACAATGGGAGTCGGCCGATACGTGGCCGTACGAGCCTCGAGTCTCTTCACATTCCGGAAAGCAGGTGACTCGGTGACTCGGCCCGATAATCTTTTTTTTTTTCATTATCTTGTGTTAATCCTGGCCTCATAATGCTTTACAGATATCTTAAAGAAAATGGGGAAGCTCGGGTCCGGCGCTCTAACTCGGATCAGAGAGCTAAGGAAGCTGAGCGCAGGGGACCGGTCTTGAAAGTTACTGCTGCAGCTCGAGCGCCTTCATCTCGCGAGTCTAGACTCATTCGTCTCAGATAACTCGTCCCGCTCGGTTTCATTCTCTCGGTTCCCCGTTTAACCCATCTTCATTCATCTTTTCAGACCTTCCCGAGGCTCGCCCTTATCTCAGGTCGGCTTCTGATAGCATGGCCGAATCTCGCCCATCCTTGAAGCCAATATCCAAAGTGAAGGCCCCTCCGAGGTTGGCATTGTTGTCGGGGTCTCGGCCCTCGAAGCAGCAGAAGACAGCTGCAAAGGCCAAGGAGCCGGCTGCACCGTCTACTCCCGTCCCAGCTGCCCCACAGGTCGTCGTACTTTCCGACCCTGATGAGAAGGTGGAAGAAGCGGAGTCGAGTCTCTCGATCTCTCAGTCGGCTTCCGAGCCAGGACCCGTAGCAGAAGAGGTCCCGAGGCCAAGAGAGGTCATAAGTGGAGAATCCTCGAGAGGAAAGATGACTCAACAGGAATCTCCCTTCTCCAAGGTTATCTCGGAGATGATCCCTTGGGCCATCGCTCACGGGAGTGAGAGAGATTTTGTAAGCTTATACAACACGCCGACTCTGCAGATCCTAGGGCATACGGCGAGGCTCCTTTTCGAGGTAAAGCTCTTCCTTTTCTCTTTTCTGTTACTCCCGACTGAATCCTTGCTTACAGATTGTTATCTTTCGTTCGCAGTTGACCCCCTACGTCGTTAAGGCCTGCTCAGAGCTGTCTGCTGCTCAAAAACTCGCGGCCAAGACAGAGACAGCGAAGAGAATCGCGGCCGAGGCGGAGGGTCGCAGGGAGATCGCCGAGGGTCGTATCGGCATTATGAGTGACGATCTATCAATTGTCAGGAAGTCGGCCGAGGACGCAAGGATGGTTCTTGAAGGAGCCAAAGCCGACAATACCCATTTGACTTCACTCCTAAAGGAGGTTGAGGAAAGGCATCAGCATCTTCTTCAAGTCCATAGCGCATGTGAGAGCATTCTCGCTTTAGTGAAGGCCGACGCTGCAGCCCTTATCCAAGAAGCTCAAGAGGAGGCCCGCCGAGCCAAGGAGGCTGAAGAACGAGGCGTGGATGCCTCCTTTGAATCCTCAGAGTTCGAGGAGAAAAGGGACCACCTTTATCAAGGTGGTTACAGGGCTTGTGTCTTGGAGATGAAGGTCGCCTTCCCCGACCTTGATCTCTCCGCATTCAAAGCCGATAGTCCGGGGGCTGAGGCTGCTAGTGTCGATGTTGCTGACGGAGAAGCTCCTGCCGCGGAGGCCGCTGCGGACAAGGCTGGTCCTTCGGGCACCCTATAAGGGGTAGTTCCCGACTGAGAGGGGCATCTACTCTGTCGAAGATTGTGTCATTTTTTTTTTTTTGTAATTTTCACATTGGATGTAACCCAACGTTAAGTACTTAGAAAAAATGGAACTTTAGTTTTATTGAGTAGACTTCAATTACATCTCTCTTCCATTGTTCTTCAGCATTTTCTATTCTGTCTTACGGGTAATAGGTCTTGAGATGTTCTGCATTCCAAGGGTGAGGCAACAGTTGCACGTTGAGGTCTTTCAGCCGATACGTTCCTGGGCAGATGGTGCTCGAGACGACATAGGGGCCTTCCTAATTGGGTCCCAATGTGCCCGCCCCAACTCTTTTGTGTTTGGAAACGTCTTTCGGAGGACCATATCCCCGACTCGAAATCGTCTGACTTTGACTCTGCGGTTATAGAATCGAGATACTTGCCTCTGTCGAGTCATCATTCTCAATCGAGCTTGTTCTGTTTTCTCTTCCAACAAATCGAGCCCGAGCGAAAGGAGTTCGCTATTCTCTTATTCGTTGAACGTGTTGACTCGGGCCGAGCTAATACCGATCTCAACTGGGGCAACTGCTTCCGAGCCATAACAAAGGGAGAAAGGAGTTTCTCTCATGGCAGTTCGTGCCGTAGTGCGATAAGCCCACAATATATTTGGAAGTTCCTCGACCCATGCTCCCTTTGCTTCATCGAGCCTCATTCGGAGATGCTGCTTTATAATTTTATTAACGGCCTCGACCTGTCCATTCGTCTGAGGATGATGAGGTGAGGCGTACACATTTCGGATCTCGAGATTGCTGCACATCTCGCAGAATTTTTTATTATCGAACTGATTTCTATTATCGGTAATGATAGTCCGAGGTATTCCGAACCGTCAGACGATATTTTTCCAAACAAAGCTTGTGATTCTTTGCTCGGCAATTTTCACCAATGACTCGGCTTCGGCCCACTTCGTGAAATAATCTACTGCAACCACAAAGAATTTGGTCTGACCCTTTCCCAGAGGAAAGGGCCCGATGATGTCGATCCCCCACTGTGCAAAGGGCCACGGTCCAGGCATCGGGGTCAGTTCCTCGGAGGGTTATCTCGGGATAACTGCAAATCGTTGGCACTTATCACACCTTTGGACGAACTTCTTAGAATCATGTTGTATAGTCCGGTAGTAATACCCTTGTCGTAACACTTTGTTTGCGAGCAAACGTCCTCCTGAGTAGTTCCCGCATATTCCTTCGTGTATCTCCCACAAGACATAGTCGGCTTCATGGGAGTCGACACATCTTAGTAAGGGAGCATAAAAACTTTTTTTGTATAGTATCTCATTCAAGATGGTGTAGCGCGACGCTCGAACCTTTAGCCGCCACGCCTCGGTGTGGTCTTCCGGCAGTTCCCCATCGTTGAGATAACGGACGATTAGATCGAACCAAGTAAGTTCCGAGTCAATAGGGAGTATAGTCGAGTTTGTTGGCTCATTTATACTCGGTTTAGCCACATTCGATAGGAACTGACCGAGGTATGTCGTCTTCGTTGGCTGAGGCAAGCTTTGCTAGCAAGTTAGCTTTGGCATTGTCGGTCCTGGGTATTCGAATTATTTCACACTTCTGAAATCCACTGATTAATTCTTTAGCCTTTTCGAGGTACGCCTTCAGTTGCTCTTTTCGAGTTTGATAAACACCAGAAACTTGGTTAACGACCAGTTGCGAGTTACTGAAAATATTGAGATGTGTTGCGCCTAAACTTGCGACCAGTCGAAGGCCGAGTAACAAGGTCTCGTATTCTGCTGTATTGTTCGACGCTTGGAATCCAAGTTGTAAGGCATTCTGCATGAAAGTTTGATCGGGAGTTTCTAATACCACCCCGGCCCTGCTTGCCTTGGAGTTGGATGAACCGTCGACGAATAGCTTCTAAGGATCCGGGTCGGGCAATGGGCCGAGAGAGGAAGAAGCCACCGATTCAGTAACTTTCTTAGAATCAGGTACCGCGTTGTAATTGGAGGCCACTTTAACAAGGAAATCGACGACAGCTTGCCCTTTTATGGCTATCCTGGGCCTGTACTGTATATCGAATTCACTCAACTCGGCTGCCCACTTTGTAAGTCGGCCTGAAGCTTCTGGCTTTTAAAGAATCTGGTACAGTGGTAAGTCAGTTATAACGATAATCGTGTGAGCTTGAAAATATGACCGAAGTCGTCGCGAAGATACTACCAGAGTTAAGGCTACTTTTTCAAGCTGAGGATACCTTTTCTCTGCCGGTAGTAAGGCTTTGCTGACATAGTACACTGGTAATTGCCTACCTTCTCTCTCTCGTATTAAGGCCGAGCTGACTACTGCGTCGGATACAGCCAGATATAACAACAGTGCTTCTCCCGGCTCGGGTTTAGATAGCAGTGGCGGAGACCCGAGGTAAGTCTTCAGTTCTTGAAACATTTTTTCACACTCTTCCGCCATTCCATCATCTGTTGTCCCTTCAATTGTTTGAAAAATGGAAGACATTTATCTATGGTTCGGGACAGGAAGCGGTTAAGCGTGGCTACTCTCCCTGTCAGCTTTTGAATGTCTTTAATTGTTTTCGGAGACTCCATATCAAGCAAAGCTTTGATTTTCTCAGGATTCGCTTTGATTCCGCGCTGACTGACGAGAAAGCCGAAGAATTGTTCCGAACTTACACCAAAAGCACACTTGCTAGGATTCAACTTCATTTTATACTTACATAAAGTTAGGAACATTTCTTCTAAGTCCATCACATGGTCGGCTGCTTGTACACTTTTGACGAGTATATCATCGATATATACTTCCATCGTTCGGCCAATCTGCAGAGTGAACATTTTGTTCACTAACCTTTGATACGTTGTTCCGGCGTTCTTGAGACCAAATGACATCACTCGGTAACAGTAAAGGCCTTTGTCGGTGACAAAGGTTGTTTTTGATTTATCAGTTTTATGCATTATAACTTGATTATAACCTGAATAGGCATCCATAAAACTAAGTAATTCATGACCTGCAGTACTGTCTACCAACTGATCAATGCGGGGAAGAGAGAAGCTGTTCTTGGGGCAGGCTTTGTTCAAATCCGTATAATCTATACAGACACGCCACTTCCCATTTGCATTTCTCACGAGCAAGACATTGGTTATCCACTCTGGATAGTATATCTCCTCGACGAATTTGGCTTTAAGGAGCTTGCCGACTTCCTCTTCAATGACATCGTACCTTTTTGGGCCGAGAGGGCGACGCTTCTGTCGGATGGGCCTGTAGGTCGGGTCGATGTTGAGTCGGTGCGTTATGACCGAGGGATCGATCCCGAGCATATCTTCGTGGCTCCAAGCGAATATATCGACATACCGTCGGAGCAAGCCGATCAGTTTCTCTTTAAGAGGTGAACTCAGGGACGAGCCAATTTACACTACTTTGGACTCGTCTGTCTCGGTTAGGGGTTCCGAGATGAGTTCTTCCATTGGTTGCCCCTATTCATGAGATCCGATGCGAGGGTCCAACGATTCAATCATCGATACTTCTATCGGTGATTTGATCGCGGTCGCGTAGCATCTCCGGGAGTCTTGTTGATCTCCTTTTACAATTTGTACTCCCGACTCAGTCAAAAATTTCATGGAGAGGTGGTAGGTAGATACCACGGCTTGAAGGAGGCTAAGGGATGGTCGACCAAGTATAGCGTTGTACACTGATGGTTAATCCATAACCAGGAAGTCGATCATCGCGGTTGTCTGGTGTGGCGTAGTTCCAGTAGTGAGTGGTAGTGAAACGACTCCCTCGGAAAGCACCTGTCCACCCGAGAATCCTATGAGTGGAGTTCGAACCGGTCGTAAGGTCGACCGTCCTATGCCCATCTTGTCGAATGCTTGGGTGAATAACACATCTGCCGATGACCCTATGTCCACTAATATTCGGAACACTTTCCTATTAACGATAGTGAGGGCGATTACGAGCGCATCGTCATGAGAATGGTGGATGCCTCGAGCGTCTTCTTCAGTGAACGAGATACAATATTTCTCTCTTTTCTTTTCCTTGGGAGGCTGGGACAACAGAAGAATCTCGGACTCTAGATGATTGATGCTTCTGGGATGATTTTTTCATGTATTATTGGAGTCTCTACCGCCCTGATGCCCTCCAATAATTGTCTGAATTTCTTCTGGGGGCCGATCTTCGCTTGGTCCTGCCGGAGCGCCAGACTCTTCCATATGTTCTCTGAGTCGGCCTTCTTTAATTAGGCGCTCGATCTCATCCTTCAACTGGTAACAATCACTCATGTTGTGACCGTGATCGCGAAGATAGTGACAGTACTTATTCTTATTCCGTCGATTCGGGTTTCCTCGGAGCTTTCCGGGCTAGTTGAAGAAACCTTCGTTCTTAATTTCCATCAACACCTGTTTCTGAGATTTGTTTAGAGGGTTGTATGTGGAAAATCTTCTGTCGGGTCGTTTGTTCAACCTGCCTTCGTCTCGTGACTGGTCATCTTTTCGCTTCTTCCCTCCGGCTGAGTTGGCTTCTTTCTTGGCCAGCTCTTTAGCCGAGAGTTTTGCATTCTGGACCTTCTCCCATATGAGTCGGATCTCCTCAGCGTCAGCGTATTTGTCCGAACGAACCATGAATTTGCCCAAAGTCTCGGACAGATTCTTGTCCGGTGACGCCAAAAAGGGTTTATCTCTCACCCCTTGCGTGAGAGCATTAAGAGTTGTCTCCTCAGAATACTTTCGAATTTGCAAAGATTCAAAGTTGAAGCGCTTAATGTAGTCTTTCAACAGCTCTCCTTCCTTCTGAACTATGTTGTTCAGATGTGCAGGCAGCTTTAGCTTCTTCTTTCCACCGATAAAATTGTTGAGGAAGGTATCACTGAGTTCGGCGAACAACTTAATTGACTTCGGTTTTAATTGCTTAAACCAAAGTCATGTCACATCAGTCAGGATAAGAGAGAAGACTCGACACATAACGGCATCCGAAGCATCGTGCAACTCCATATATGTTCTGAAGCATTCAAGATGCTCTGTTGGATCGATTTTTTCGGAGAAGGGAGTTATCTGAGGTAAGCGGAACCTCTCCGGCAACCGTGCCTGCATTACTTCATCCAAAAATGGAGAAGCTTTTTCCTCGAATTTGGTCAGGTTCGAGTTCCGACCGTTCTTCATGTCTACCATTTCCCTTTCCATCTTTTCCTGGACCTTATTTTTGAAGTCTTGCATATCGGCTTTCTAAGGTTCCGCACTCTCCGCCGTTTCTTGTACAGGGAGCCGACTTCGCCTCCTCTGATCTATTCTATATCGCAGATCAGAGGGAGGCAAAACGGCCGTTGCAGAGCGAGTCGGCTCTGGCTGACTCGGTCCTTGATGCTGACTCCTTCCTTGATGCTGAGTCGGCTCTCTAGGCGACTGTGTAGCAGCAGGCTGTGCTGCTGATGCTGGCAGGAGAACCTGCGCCGACTCATGACGCTATTGCATCTATTGATTACACAGTTGTTCTAGCATGTGTTTCATAACAGCCATCTCGGAACGCATCTCTTGGACTTCTCGATCCAAGTGCGCATTCCCTCGGTTAGGCTGACTGGTAGTCGCAGGCGGTGTTGTTGGGAGAGCTCCCTGAGCTATGCTGGCAGCGGCCTCCCCCGCTTCATCTGGATCCGTCTTCCTAGTTCTTGTCATTCAACAAAGTGTAGAAAACGGCTTTTTGTCCGTTTCCCACAGACGGCGCCAAACTGTTGATGTATTTTTATGGGACGGCTTCTCTGAGACGGATCTTCTTCTACCTGCACAATCGACAATGTCAAGGGGACCCTGGCTAGAGCCGGGGAGCCTCCGATGCTTAAGTCAGTCGTCTGATCGATGCCAAAGGGTTTTTTGAGTTTTGTATTGCGTACCTCTCTCTGTCAAAAGCTTGGATATTTATAAATCTTGGAAATCCTCACCATAAGAGGATTCTTCTCCTGATTATCCGGAGATTTACTCCTCTTCGCTGATTGCTCTTGATCCCGAGAATCTCGGGATCGGATACCCGTATTCCTGAATTTTCGGAGCAGTATTTGTATTCATTCCGCCTTCTCTTTACTCCGATCGGTTGTTACCGACTCTAGGAGAGTCGACCGACTCAAGAGGATAAGTTCTCTGCCTTCTCACGGAGGGAATAGTCTCGGTGTTTGTCCGTCATCCTTCCTTACTCTGTGACCGACAGAACCAACTCGTTAAGTCGGTTTTCTTCCATCGGTTGGGCGGCTTAGAACAGGCTTGGCCTTTTGTAAGCTTATGCAGACGAGATTATCACTCTGACAGACCAACTTTAATCGTCTTTTACTTATGCCCCTTGTCCTATCCTTTATTCTCTCGGCTTTGACTCTTGTCTCGGACTCTTCGGGCAGTGCCAACAGAGCCGACCTACTTAGAGTCCGAATCTCCGGACTTAACATATTTTTCCCCAGCAATTTCTAACACGTGATTTGGCTATTCAATATTTTCATTCTCGCCGTCCATTTGATAGCACCAATTGGATGGTCGGAAAATTCAAGCGCAGTTATTTCAGTTCATGACCCATTTACGGTGGCCCCGAGCATGCAGAATCTAAGGGTCTCGTCGGAATCTGGATTCACATGTACTGTTTAAAATGGTGGTCGACTAACACCATAGTCCCAAAAAAAAAAATCATCTTCTCTTATGCGTTGTTGAAAAAAAAACCCAAGTAACGTAAACAAACGCGATGTTTGATAGAATACAAGATCAAACATCGGGACTTTAGCCGTTGAATCTGGTTCCTTTTCATTGATAGGGCTTTTAAAAAAATCTAGCGTTTGAATTATTAATTTTAACCCTTTGATTATCCAAATGTAATGCAAACCGTCCATGTTCATTGATAAACGGGTTAATTTTTTTTTTTAACGTAACGGTTTCAGGTGAGTCCCATCATATGAACGGTTTAGATAGTCAAGATATGACCCCAGATCTAAAGACTAAAGTGCTAATAGATCCCGTAGCAATACGTCGTCTAACAAACCTCAACAAACGGCCCCAACACCACAACCTTTTACGAGTCTTGCTCGCACTCGCACACACGCAAATCTTCACACGCACCACACAATCCAACCATCCAGGACATTTGACCGGAATAAAAAGTGGGCCCCACTGCAAAGAAGATAACTACACGCAGAAATTAACCACTCCACTATTACATTATGCCCTGTTTGATTTACCATGATTCACGGTAAATAAGTAATTATTACTTTTTTTTTTTTTTTTTTTTTTTTTACCTTCTTTGAAAATATATAAGTAATACCATCTTAAAAATTGAAATAAAAATGTTGACTTAAACATGTGAATCCTACCTTAATGTATATGGTATATCCCCATCATTTACCTATTTTATTAGAACATTTTGAAACATGAACCAAAAAACAGAGACAAATTCAACACGCAGATTGTTTACATAAAAGTAAACAGTTGTCTTAATTCATCCACTATTAAAAGTTAATTTCATTGTTAGGCTTACATTGAAATTTTTTCATCATTTAGCCCATTTATGGGGTCACAAGGCATGGATGAGGGAAAACACAAATTTCAACTTGAATTAAAACGTTTAAAAGCTCCAAAAAGTTTTTAATGATAGGTGTTTAATTCCCGCTGTTTCATGTGGTGTGATCCTTTTAACCTTTAAAATTGCCTCAATTTTTTGACTCATGCTATAAATTCGACTGACATAACAAATGAGAGGTTTGAATAAGTAATGGACCCACATTGGTGTTGTAAATGTTTTAATTTATTGGTGTTGTAAATGTTTTAATTCAAGTGTTGAAAAAGTAAATTGTGGCACCAAGGGAAAAGATGTAATAATTAACTAGGTAAAAATTACTACCCATTTAAATGTAATTACATTTGAGCTGGAAAATCAAACAGCCCCAGGGACAAAGCTACACGAACTTACAGACGGTTTATTAAAAAAGTCTACCAGAAATCGGTATCCATAGACACATGTAGCACTCCCATTCCTATCTTTCTCATCCTACGGTAGTACCCACCTCATGAACGACTCAGATGTCCCGCCACCATCTGAATCTGTGCGTGTACAGCTGCGAGTACAACACCATCCCAAACTGTAAACCACATCCAAATTCACACCCACCAAAAAGACCAAAGTACCCCTCAAACCTCGCCTCCAGCTTCTCCTCCCTCCTCCCCCTCCTCCCACTCTTCCACCTTGCTAAACTCAAAACACCCCTTTTTCTTACACCACCTCATGAAAATACCCCAAAATACCCCCAACTGTCAGCCCACCACTGATCAAAAACACCATCTTCCCAGCAATAACCATAACAAACACCAAAAACCCCGTTGGGACCAAGCACATACACACAACTCCCGGTATACCAACGGGCACCTTGTACGGCCTCTTTAATGCTGGATACTTCTTCCTCAGCCAAATAAAGGATGCGAATTCCAAAGGCATCCCCATACTATACAAGAAATTCGCCGAAGCTATGATATCTCCAAAGCTCATATACGATACTCCCAGTGTAATTCCGCTGGTCAGCACTATACCGAGCCACGGTGTAT
Organism: Magnolia kwangsiensis; assembly: GCA_037074715.1. Taxonomy (NCBI): domain Eukaryota; kingdom Viridiplantae; phylum Streptophyta; class Magnoliopsida; order Magnoliales; family Magnoliaceae; genus Magnolia; species Magnolia kwangsiensis. The sequence goes on from CM073571.1 coordinate 12,681,345, forward strand.
CAAACCATTTCGACCTCGCCCCGGTGAATCGCGGCAAGAATCCAAGATCGGCCATTCCGACCACCTGGTACGCGCAACTACTCAATTGAGCTTCGAAGAGTCCGATCGCCGATAGTACGGATCCCACCTCGACCCAAAATTTCAGCCAATTGCCGGCGATCATGCCGGCCGCGTCCGCCAGGAATCCGTCCGTCCACTTATCCTGCGACACGCCGAGCGCACCGGTCCCGGCGAGGAGTGGAACGAGGTAGCCTAAGCAGGTGAGGATTCCTGCAGAGAAAAGCGCCTTCGGGAACGTCCTCTGCGGGCGATCCACCTCGCCGGCGAGCGTACTGGCGTTATCCCAGAAATTCAGGTTCCAGAACAGAGTGTTGAAGAACAGTCTCCAATCCTTCTTGTTATCTCCGAGGCTAATCCAACGGTGAGGATGGATTTTGGGGATTGAGAATCCGGCCATTAGAACGAATGGGAGAAGGGAGACGATGCCAAGTGTGACGGCGGTGTAACCGACGACGGTCAGACCGGTGTAATTCAGGAAGGAGAGGATGATGGTGAAGAATGCGATGGAAAGATCGCGAGGCAGGCCGGAGGAGAAGACGGGGAAGACTCGTTTGAGGTAGTCGGCGCAGAGGACTGGGTAAGCGGCGTTGTTGATAGCGCCGCTGAGGAATTTCCAGGATCCCATCATCGATCCCCAAAAGGGACCGAATGCACGGGTGGCCCAGATGACATATCCACCGTTGCCTGGGTAAGCCGTAGCCAATTCAGCGGTGACGAGTGCTTCTGGAATGCTCCAGATGAAGGGGAAGATGAGAAAACCGAGGATAGCGAGGAGCGGGCCCGCTGCTGCTACAGCTGGTTCTTCGCCGAATGGGCCGCCTGAGACTTCGAAGTAGATAAGGAAGATGAGAGGGATTAAGGTGAGCTTATTCGCCTTTTTCTCAGGCACTGTAGTTGGGTCGGTGTTGGGTTCTTCTTCTTGTAAATGGTATGGTGGATTGAGAGAAGAGGTGGAAGTGCCCATGGATTTCTCACCTTGATGGGCTGTTGTTTGTGGATTCTGCGCTTTTGGTTTCATGGATATATAGAATTGGGAAGGAGAAGTACAGATGTAACGCGATACAGACTACAGAGAGAGTTACTTTATAAGGAGACGAGCAGATTAGGTGAGCACCCCGGCATCACCCAAGAGGGTGTGGCATTCACCGTAGGGCCCACCTTTTATGTACGTATCGGATCGTTTCAGGATATGATATAAAAAGTGAAGAAGATTCAAGATTCAGGTGGGCCATACTTTAGGAAACAGTGGTGATTGGATGCCTTACCATTAAAATTTTCTTAGGGTGCATCTTAATCTTTTCTTAGTGCTCATTTGCCATCTGGTCTGTTGATAAGGTCACGGAAGCGTAGACAGAGGGAAAAAATAAATATCAGATTCATCCAAAACTTTTGTGACTCATTAACAGTCGATTACTACTATTTCCCATGTTATGGTCCACCTGATAATTGAGTAGGCTTTTATCTTTTTTATATGATACCCTAAAATGATACGGAAAAACGGATGGACGGCATAGATACAGAATATATACGTTAAGGTGGTGCCCATGCTAAGGGCCACATGTACTGGGTATCACCTCATCCCCTTCCATAGAAGGAATCCTTTTTTAGGTTTTCAGTCGGATTAGCCACAGCTATTCCAAAATAGCCCCCCCGCTCCCCCCCCCCCCCCCCCCCCCCCCACCAAAAAAAAAAAAAAACACCTTGTTCAAAATAAGTTTATGTTGGCCCTGATAACTGTTTAGGTTTTTTAAAACCATTTCTCCCTTCACCCCGTGTGGTGGTGGGGACGGGGATTTCCTCCGAAAGCCTTCCGCGGGGAGTTCCTGCACACTGAGATGCTAGGTGGGGGCCACCTTGATGTTTGTCATAAATCCACTCTGTTCATCTGTTTTCTGAGATAATTTTAGGAAATTATACAGAAAACTAGATGGATACAAAGCTCAAGTCGGCTGCACGAGAGGAAACAGTTGTTATACAGTCACCACCATTGAAACATGTTTAAGGCCACAAAAGCTTCTTATGATAAATTTTTAGCGTTTTCACTTCATCCCAGGGCAATGACCTTATAAACCGTTTGGATGGCATAATTTTTAGTGTTTTCACTTCTTCCCAGTGGGAATGACCTTATAAACCGTTTGGATGGCATATAAAAATCAAGGTGGAGCCCAGGATGGTTTCAACGGTAGAAAACTATTTCCCTAGTTTTCCCTCTCGTATGGCCTACTTGAGTTTTGAATCCACATCATTTTTCGGGCGTATGTCGTAAAATGATCTCAAAAAACGGATGGACTGGATGGATTTATCACACACATCACGGTGGACCCACCTAACATCCCAAGCGCAGAAACTTCCAGTGAGAGGCTTTTGCAGGAAATCCGCGTCCGTGAGTTTGTTGAGTTATTGGAAACAGCAATGGATCCCCTCAACTGTGACAGGACCCACTCCATGAAAATTTGGATTCATTGACTGCAATCGGACAGCCTTGAAACCTCAAGAGAGTGGTCACTACGTTACCAACCAACCTCTCCATGGCTCATAAGACTCTTTAAGTTTACATTTATTAAAAGATTTTTTTCCCCCTCCATTGTGGTCCACATGTGATGCATTTTTCTCTCAACCTTGGTTTGCCCCCACGAAATTAAAACTCCTTCCATATGAATGAGATAGATCGCCCTCATGCGAAGGCAGTGAGCCTCAAACAATGCACCCGAAATCAATAAAGGGTCTGCGCCACTTGGGCTCCAAACCCTATATTTTATTTTTATGTTTGTTGTCTTTTGCAAGGAGGGGACCACCAGTGTTGTAAGCTTTGACCATTGGTTGCAACCGTACGAAATAACCGCAATATCTTGCAGAAGACCACTTTGGCTACTCTTCGGCATCTTTCTGACCACACTGCGGCAGTGAAAGGTGGGTTTACTTGTCATTTTTTTTTTTTTTTTTCTTAATTTATTTAGATAATGGAGATAATGAACTGTGTGAAGATGAAGTTTATAGAGCCGAGGTTGTGTAATGGAGTTCGTGAAGATGTACACATGGCCCACACCTTTGACCTTGTATGACTCATTGATGTACATAAGGCCCGCACCTAAGACCTTCTCTGGCTCTCCGATGTACACATGGCTCGCCGATGTATGCATAACTTGCCGATGTGCACAGGGCCCACAACTGGGACCTTCTCTAGATTGTCGATGTACACATGGCTTGCACCTGCGATACATGACTCGTTGATGTACACATGGCGAGCCCTATGTCCATGTGCATGCCATGTGTACCAGGTGCGACCTATGTTGACATCAACGAGCCAATGAAGGTCTCAGGTGCAAGCCGTACGTATATCGGCAAGACATACAAGGTCCCGAGTACAGGCCATGTGTACATTGATGAGCCACAGTGGGGTCTCCATCATGGGTACCTCAGTGAGCCATATGGGTCTCAACTGTGGGCCATGTATACATCAACGAGTCATGTGTACACCCAATTGCGAGCCATGTATACACTCAATTGCGAGCCATGCTTAAATTAGTGAGATACATGTCCATCATTAAATATTTGAAATATTTAATTATTCATACAAAAATTTGCTAATACCATTTCTTTTCATATACTACAGATTTATTTTACAAATCTAGATAATTTGGTTCTTACTTGGACTATGTTAACATGAAGGTCTCCCCAAGGTACTCCGTGGTTTGTGAAAGAATATTTCTTCAACTATAAAATAAGGAGAAAACTATTCAGTAACACTTATTTTGGATATCTTCTGGCATTTGATGATGTAAAATGGAAAGCTCAAGCACCTTTGCTCCATTTCCTTAGGTAAAGGCACCTTGGAAAGCTATGATCTTTAACTATTTTTGTACATATGAAGAAAATTTTGAACTATTGATACATGAAATATAATAGGAAACTCATACCAAAAATCTATCCTAAATTTTCATTAAGACACCTACTACGGCTCACACCTAGGGGCCATGTGGCTCCTACTTTCCCTATGGCTCACATGTGGGGAACGTAGCTCGCACTTGGGCAATGTGGCTCGTGCCTAGCTGCACTTGGGGCCTTGTGGCACCCACCAGGCCACGTGCTTGGACCTAGGCCACATGGCTCGCACATGGGCCACATGGCTCACAATTGGATGGTTTGCAGCTGAGTGACATCTCCCTAGTTGTGGGTACTATACCCCAAGTGTGACTCGTATTGATCACTTCTGAGCCATATTTTCCTCGTATGGGTTGACGTTGTAAGATGTACAACACCTTTCTAAAATAATGAAATAGTAAGATGTAAATATGAATAACCCATCCTTATATTGAAAAATACATTAATTGTAGAGTCGTTGGAGAATATGGTACTGTCTATATAATTACATCTAGCTGTTATCGAAAGCAGTCCTTCTTTGCACCAGAAAATGAAACGAAATGATGTAGAAGAAATGACTGATGACTTATTTATTACTAATTGTCTCCATAAGGAGATCTAAGGTGTGTTATTTTGGGTCTATCGGCTGGAAAGGAGTTTCTAATTTCGTAGGGTTGGACCAAGTTTGAGGAAAAAATGCATCACAGGTAAATCATGTCGCAGAAAATAATCTTTGATTAAATGTAAATTTCTAACGGGCTCATAGGCTACTAAGAGGTTGACCAATTACGAAGAGACCACTCTCCTGCAGTTTCATATCTATCTAATTATAATCAACTAATCAAATTTTTCATAGAAACGTTAAAAGGACCCACTTCCACTTTGTAGAAAAGAAGGCCCATACGCGTCGAGTAACTCAATGCTTATAAAGGATGAAGGGTAAAATAAATTATTATTTAAAAAAAAAAAAAAGGAAGTAAGAAGGTTGTCAGGGGCCACACATATCGTTGAGGTATTTTTAGGCTATTTTAAAATGGTTAGGGATACTTCAACATAGAACACGCAGTAAGTACGTAGTCCGCTTCTCTCGAGTCCAATCAGTTGGACCACCAATTATAGTTCACCTAGATGATAACTTACAATATTTTAAGTGAATGTGAAATCCAACCCTTACAATAGGTTGGCCCCACAATGAAGGTTTTGTAAAACGAAAAACTAGTCCATATAATCATCAAGTGGGCCACAACATTAAAAAAAATTCAGTCATTGATAAATAAAAAAATAAGGATGGTCCAGTCAATTAGTGATTTTTTTTCTGAAATGTGATCCTCATGATGGGGACAGCCTATTGGACGGGCTGGATTTCATATATCGATGAAAGGTTGAAATTTATCCATTGGCTGGACCATAACTTATAGTCCAACTAGTTGTACTTGAGACCTTCTCATTTGAGAAAGACGAATGGGAAAAGAGATTTTTATTTTATTATTTATTTTTTAATAGGGAAGTATCTCTTTCACATGAGAAATATCAGCTTGGACAGCTAACGTCATAAATGAAATAAAATATCATATCCGGTCATGGAAGAAATTTCTGCTGTATTTTGCTTTCTTTAACTGATGCATGCTCCATGATTAGAGGAAGAGGTGTTTCTTAAGGTATGCAGTTAATTTCAACTGAATCTTTTTGGAAATTTTTTATATCTTTTTTTTTTTTTTTGGAATCTCTTTGGGCTTGTTTGGACACCACAGAAATTCATTTTCTACTTGGATTTCGCATAACAGGGCGGAATTTATAGAATTTGTGTCTGTATGACTAGAATTTCATTGAACCCAAAAGCAGGAAGATTGAATTTCACTTATCTGTGATGATTGGTGATGATTGAGTTTCAGTTGGAAATTTAATTTTGGTTTTTCATTTTTTTTTCCTCGGTTGGGATCTTTTTGGGTTGCCTCGTTGCCTCTGAAATCGTTGTTTTCTGTTTGAATTTTGGCGCTACGGGGCAAAATTTCATGTTGGTTTGATTAGAATTTCGTTGAAAATGAAAGGAGGATGACTGAATGTCCTCTATGTAAATGGATTATCTATGGTGAAGACTGGAATTTAGTTGGAGATATCATTTGGGAATCCCTTTTTCGCAATTCCGGCGGCAGTATTAGTCTGTGTTTGGTTGCACCAGATTTCATGAAGTATCATGAAAATTTGCACCTATTAGTCTGATTAATCATGAAATTTGGTGAACCAAACGCATCTATAGAAACCATATTGTTTTTGGAATTCTGGTAGAAGGGTTAGAAACTCAGTTGTCACGAGATCGGGTTAACGATGAGTAGGTATTGCCCAATCTGGGAAGTTTTCATGAAAACCGTCAGATGATTCACAACAGATTCATCTCAAATAACAATTCTACTCATTTCAATTACAAAAAAGCGGAATTTCGATTACCCGAAGGGTGTTATGTTGCAGATGAAATTAAATCCAAGCTTTATCATTTGGTTTTCAGTAATAGTCTGTTTTAGCTTGCCCTGTGCACATTCATTTTAGGATATTCTCATTCTGTTACTCTTTTCCAGCACAACAATGATAGTTCATTGTGCTTGCAGTAGCTCTTTCATGAAGAAAATCTTTCCCCATACACACTGTCAAAAGAATGAAATGCCTGAAATAAAAGTCAGTCAAGAACAGAAAAAATATGTTTGAAATATCCATCTTCAGTCTCACGATTGAAATGAATTTGAGAAACCATCTCGTCTTTAAGGAGACTGGGGCATGAGTTGATTGATGTCTGTTACAACTTGTCTGCATTTCTTTCTGCAATGGATTTGCTACAGAAGCAGAAATACAATAGTGTTTCGTTAATTTCTGTCAAGATAAGGTGTTTTAATTCAGTCCACAACTTGGGACGTGTTTGGATGTGCTATAGAATTGAATTGAATTGTTAGTGAAGTGATTCACATGAAAGATTAAAGAGATGAAGCACGGCCCAAATAACGGCATTCTGCATGTCTGAGATCTGTGATGCACCAGGTGAGAGTCGAGAACATATCCTGTCCCGAAGGCCAGGTTGGTCCACTCAATGGACGAGAGCGACCTCTATGTTGCTGTCTGGTGATTCCATCTCTGGCCGATGATTTTCTCATACATGTCTAGTCCACCTAATTAGTGGGCCGGCCTGATCTATTGGTGTGGGCGGGTTAATGGCCTGGATATTATACATGTGCAATGTTGGCAGACTTCTCTTCAATCTAACCCCCCATGAATTGCCAGAGCAGTCTCAAGTGGATAGATGCAAATTCCAGTTGCCTTCTTTAGCATTCACATTAGCATTTTTGAGTCCTTCCAAATTGGACTTGAAGAAATCTCACTGTGATTTGAGTGCTACTTCCTCATTTTGAATACTAACAAACATCATTAATTTTTGTTAAACTGAATATTTTTGCAATTTCACTACTGCATCCAAAGATGAGCCACCTCAGTGATCTCCTTTGATCTGGGGCCAATTCAAAGAAGAAGAAAACTGCAGTTGTATGCATAAGGAAATGTGTTACATTTGTTCATCTATCATAAACTATTTCCTTTTTCTAACTGTTATTGTAAAATCGCAGGCATGGATACACTTTCTTTAAAGCATCTAATCTCTTCAGTTTGTGGTAGCTTTCCAAGAAGATGGTGCCTAACCAGCAGCTCAATGCATAGGATTCGACAGGTCCCATTACAGACAAGGAGAGCTGGAATGCAAAATGGCCGCTCCCGAGTCACTCGTTGGGCAAAAGAATTTGAATTGCGAGGTAGATTTTCATTTGCACTTTCAGTTCTGATAATGTTCTTCTCTTTGCAGAATGCTTGAATGTACCATTATATTAATATATATTGATTGTAATTAACCTATTTAATAAACTATTAGTTAACACTTGATTGTAATCAATCGATGTTGATCTATTACATTGCGCCTGTAGGAGTTTTATGCTCTCGCCGGAATAAAGGAGGGTTGCGTCAGGTTGGCAGCCGGTATCAAACTTATGCCCAAACTTTCAACAGAATCCAAACAATATGGCATTCCAAACTTGTGCTAGGGTGTTTCCTGTAAGCAACACGATCGGAACTCCGGTGCAATGAGAAATGGGGAAGGGTCGGCTAGGGCATCCCATGGAAGCGACATGCCGCTACAACACCCAGTTGTTGTGAAAAGTAGGCAAAGGTTCCGGAGCCGCTCTAAATGCATGCAAATGAAGAAGCTAGTCCGGGAGAATAGGATTCACCCTACCACATAGAATATATAAACATTGACAAATAAAACTATGGAATTACTAGTCACAATGAAATGAAGGAGAGTTAACATAACTTTTGTTCACATAGCTTGTGTTCAGGAAACCAAGTGAGAAGGGACCACAACTAGGAAAATTGATGAACAAAAGCTTTGGTATATAGGAAATGATAATAATAGAAATGGGGTAGGGATAGTGGTAGATAAATATTTAGAAGGACAATGATAATGATGATGATGATATGGAAAATGTTCCCATAAGGTCCACCTTATTGTTTAGTTATGGTGAGAACGAGCTCTGTGGGGCCCACCATTATGCGTGTTAGACATTCACCTGATCTATCATGTGTCCCCCTATTTTAGAACTAGAGCCCAAAATCCATACCAATCCATGACCTAGGTCAGGGACACGACAGGAAACAGTTGAGATAGGGAACCCGCCCATTAGAACCTTCTCGATTGCTTGTGGGGCTGACCATCCATCCATATTGTATGCCCTCCGGGATGAGGGGTCCCACTAAATTTCAGGCCATTACAAAACTCAAGTGGGTCTCTTGAAATTATTTTAGATGTTTTAGGTATGAGTTTGCACACTCAAGTGGGCCCCATGTAATTATTTTAGATGTTTTGGGCATGAGTTTGCAACACTCAAGTGGGCCCCAAGAAATTATTTTAGATGTTTTAGGCATGAGTTTGCACTGTTTCAGATGGTGTGACCCACCTGAGTTTGGCCTTTCTAATAAGAACTTATTCTCAGAAACACTAGCTTCTTTCAGAAACAAGAATAACAAGGATTTCCTGTCTCAGACTTTCAGGGCTTTGCAAGACCATTTCGTCTTTTGCCCACCAGAGAAGTGAATATCGGCAAAGAAACTTCACTGGATGAAATACTCACTTCTTCCAGAGCAGACAAATCATGCTCACTATACGTGGTGCAATTACGGACAAGTGTTGACTACAGATCGAGCCTAAGCAACCCGAATGCTGCAGTATTAATTTGCTTGATAGATGTAAATGGCGACGCGATACTACAACGAATACCTTCAACTACACGAGAACACCCGGGATATCTGAAGGAGATGGATGTTTCAAGCCTGCTACGCTTCCAAAGAGGTTGCATTGATATTATTGCTTTTAAGGGGCCAAAACTGGGGGAAATCGAAGCTTTTTGGATTGGCGTCGAATCGGGTAAGTGTCATATACAAAGTAGATTTTAGTTTTGTTGCAGATACATGCACATTGGCATGCAATGGCTTCCCTCATGCGTACATATGCACACAAATGGATATTGATTTTCTTATCTCATGGCCAGGTTCCTGGAGGTTAGGAGGGGTGAGCTTGAAAGTCATCGACTCACATCAGTCCTCAATTGGCTCAAATGAAGATGGGAAACAGAACCAGTATGATGGACTGCAGTACAGTTTTGAGGCCAGCAATATCTTGGTAGGCGATGGTGGAGATGTTTCGATGGTCGAACTGAGACCAGCTCTCCTGATGGAGTTGGAAGACGACATTTCAACCCTGCTGGACGTGGGTTTATCTCAATCAACTCCACTCTCAGACCAGAAAATATCACCTGAAGAAAGCATGAGGGAATACACTGATCTGAAGTTATCCTTGCTACTCTATGATGCCTTGCTCATCTTTGCCGGGACACTAATAGCAGTCTCCGCTGCCAATGAAAAGGCTGCCCAGGGCTTCTTGGTTGGTGGGGCCGGTGGATTCCTGTACCTTTTGCTGTTGCAGAAGTCGGTCGACGGATTATCCACTCCTGCATTGTCTACAGTGAAAAGAGAGAATCTCAAGCAAGTGTTTGGAGGATTTAAGGGCCCATTAACAAGCCTGGCATTGGTGTTTGCATTAGCCATAGTTATAGTAAAATATGGCTTAGGAAATGTATCCATAGTTCTAACACCACAGGAACTCTTGGCTGGAGCAGCAGGGTTTCTTACATGTAAGGTTGCTGTCATCTTGGCTGCATTTAAACCCATGCAGACCAGTTTGAAGGAGAACAAGTGATGTATTTTTCAACTATTTTTCTACACAAGTTCATACTCCAAGGGAAGAATTTCATATTATAATTTCACTGGTGATATGGGTTTGAACCCATGACCTCAAAACGGTTAAAGGCGTAGCTTGTAGTGAAACCAGTGGCTCAACACAGAACATTGGGTTTCTTCCTCGTATCAAAGTGCGTGGAGCAGTAAACACATCTTTGTGCTTCATTGAAACGGCGAGACGTGGCCTGCTAATGATGGGCCCACCTGAATGTTTTGTGCATGACAGGTGGGCCACCATCGGTAGCTAGGTAGACCAACTGAATTGGCAGAGGTAGACTACCGAATAAGACATCAGGGTTTATCCAAAGGATGCCTGAAAGCTAGTTTCATCAAAAGAGAGAATCAGGCCACCCAGCAAATAACTTCCAACTCACGTCCGAGCAAATCCAATCCATCCAATGATTTGGCCACATCGTGAGGATCACCTTGTGCAAAAATCAGCCACATCCACTCATCCATCATCATCATCGTTATCCAAGCCTTACCTCCACCCTCGTCCTTTTGGGCCTTTCAATGCCCTTTTCTCCATTACATACCACCAAACCATCTAAGCCTACTTTCACTTGCCCTATTACCTACTGGTACTACTACATTCGTTCGGATGCATGGTCTTGCCACTTATCCATCTCAGCATCTTCATCCTCATTTCAGCTATGCTCATCCCATGAGCATGTTGTTCTTTAACTGTCCCACATGCTGTAATATAGAGCATAGCTGGTCTTATAGTTATTTCGACATCAGTACTTGTACTTTTCTATGAACCAATGGCTAGATATAATTTTCTATGGTGCCACCCATCTGATGAGTAGATGGAACTGATTTTTGCACTGGACAATTCTCATGGTGGGCCAACCTATTGAGAGGTTTGGATCCTGCATCTCGCAGGCACTTAATAAAGTCTGAAGTTATATGCTGGGTGGACTGCAACTTGTGGCACACCCCGTTCGACATGAGACCTGTTGATCGCAATGAATGAAAAAGCAGTGCATGTTCTACAATATTCTAGAAAGATCTCTAACTGAAAAAATGAAAATAAAAATTCAGAAACAGAAAATACAAGAAATGAGACATGTGAGTTGTAATACCTGTCTATATAAATGATACAGATGTTCCAAGAATAAAATGGTTTACCCAAATACTGTTTTTTCACCTTCAAAAGAAACATATCTTGATGATGCCTGATACCTAGTCTAATCAAATAAGTGAAAGGATGAAACACAAAAGCAGGATGTGTTCTACAATTCCAATGAGATTTCAGACCAGAAAAACAAAAATCAGAAACAAAAATGCAAGAAATAAGATTTGTATGCTGTGGTACCTCTCTAAATAGATAATACAAATGTATTAGTAATAAAATCAAATGCCAAATGAAGCGAAGGCACCCATCCATACATGGAAAGGGTATGTGTGGTAAAGATGTTACAGATCTGCCCGCCCCGGGTATCTGGGAAAAGGAATCACATCTCTGATATTGTCAATGCCGGTTGCAAAAAGAACCATGCGCTCGAAGCCCAACCCAAATCCACTGTGCTTGACGGTCCCATAACGGCGCAGGTCAAGGTACCACTCATATGGCTCGAGAGGCAGCCCCATCTCCAATATCCTGCAGTTACAAGTGGACCCATGTAGATCAGAGAAACAACATGCCAACTGAAAATGTATTTGTCAAACTGGAAATACGAGGAACCAAACAAGGCGAGTAGTGCAATATAGCCCAAGATAATATGGCTGTAGTATGAATAAATGCATTTTGCCAAATAGCAACATTATAAAAACAAGTGTCGAAGGAATGGTTCTATGAATGGAAATTCCCCCCACCCCCTGCAGATGAATCTCAAACATCTATAACTCTAAAACTTGTGGAGTCGAATTCAAACTCAGCTGAGAAACTTAAAAACCTAGTTCACATGTACTCTTTTAACCCACAAAGGGTGATCTCAAACATCCATAAAAGACTTGTGGGGTCAAATTCAAACTCAGCTGAGGAACTTAAAGACCTAGTTCAACTACGCCTCCCATACTACACAACTCTGCTATATTAAATCACAAAGAGTGACCCTCTATCCTTTTTCTTCTTCTTCATATTCCTCTTCGTCTGCTGCTTCTTCTCTGGAACTATGTTACCTATTTTGCCAAAGCCCTACATTTTATATTCGAAATCCCGAGATCCAGATTATGGGTCACTTACGACCTGGATCACTATTTTTACCTATCTGAAATTATGGTTATTTACTCCTAATATAGATTAATTTGTAATGCCAATCTATATTCAACACTTAGAGATTCATACTCTCATGTATGCAACAACCTCATGTATGCAACAACATGCATGTACATATAATATGCACAAGGCGCCTATAATAATAATTATAATATTTATCATTTTTGTGAACTACAATATGAATCATATATCAAAATATAATGTATATAACCAGTGGATGTACTGGAGCAACCCACTTGATCCCACCCCAAGCAGACCATACATTGGAGGAAGTAGAATACTGCATACCCATTCCTGTACCATGTGCCTGGCCGACCTGCAATCCAGGTAACCATGCCCTAGAAGGTATATGGATGAAATGCCTTTTACATGAATTTTCAGTCATATTTTGTTAGTGACCGTTCGAAAATCAAACCAATGCTGATAAAACTAGCTCAGAAGCCAATGTGATCAACCATGGTACAATGTACGAAGCATTTCTCGGCATAACCATGATGTTTGACAATTTCCCATTCCTTAGATGAGAAACATATGATTTCTAGTCCGAAATATACACTTTCTATCTTTTCTTTTCCTTTTTTAATATACATTTTTCCTCAAAAAATATAGCTACCTCAAGCAGTGGGCATTTGAGCGCCACACTCAAATTGGAATGTTCATCATGTGGGTCCTGCCACAAATCATTAGGAGCAAAATCACACTGATAGGAAAATCTTAACCATCCAATCTGTGATCCAGAAATGGATGGTAGAAAACACTATTGGCGACAGTCAATGTGGATGGAAAAGGGTATGCTGATTGAATGGGTAGGATTTTCCTATTTGTGCTATTTGCAGAGAGTTGCCAATCCATGGTAGCCCTACCAGAAGAACTGTATGGGGCACTGCAGTTAGGCTTGAGAGGAATTATAGGATCCTGATACACCGCAACATGAAAGATGTCCTAATATGCCTGATTCGTACAAGTGGGCCAATGTATTAGAGATCTAGACCACTGCGATGACAGGCTCCACTATGCCTGCACAGAATGCCCCAAAATCTCCAAAGGTCAAACTGGTTTATCAATGCATTATTTCGCAATTATGCACTGACCTATTAATTCATTATCTACTTGATGTACAACAGAATTTTGCAAATATGTACCAAAAATCCAAACTAAGCTTGACTCATGAATATGCTGATGGACACGACAGCTAATCCGGATGGACCAGTGTGGGATAACAATCTTAGCAAGAAGCAGTGATCAATGTGCTTCTTTGCAACTCGACCACTGACATTACATGCGAGCCATGTCAAAGCAAGAGAAAGAAGAAGAAAAACAAAAAGAGAAAGTGATCAATCTGCTTCTTTGCAACTCTACGACTGACATCACATGTGAGCCACGTCAAAGCAAGAGAAGATACTTGGCTTGTAATGAAAGAGAAGAGAGTGGTGGCATTATTTATTTTTGCTCGTGTGTGTACATATTTGATAGAGTTGAGATGCAAGAAACAGATGCTGTTACTTCTAAGGGAGGGTGGGTGATAGACTATTAGACTGTCACAACCAACTGCTAGTCGGCTAACAGTGGTTGCTGTTTGCATGTGTGCTATGAGAGAGAGAGAGAGAGAGAGAGAGAGAGAGAGAGAGAGAGAGAGAGAGAAGCAATTGGTGTATTCATGAGTGCTATGAGAGAGAAGCAATTGGTGTATGCATGTTGGTGCATCTAAGTCAAGGGTGAAAATGTCAATATACTAAAACACAGCATGCGTTTAGTAGTGTTATCTGTGTTTTGCTTGTTGTTGCATCTAAATCCATAAGTGAAGAAGTTGATTTCATAAAAGTAATGAAAGAAACAACTTAGATGTTAATACCTTTTTTCAATGACCTCATATCTTTCCTCCCTTTGGCTACCCCCGATCAACTCCCCAACCTGGAAAAAAAAAATGCGAGGAAATTAGCATCTTAATTAAATAGAAAATTTTCCAAAAAGGATTTCTCAGATCTCTGAAATGCTGAATGATTCTAAACTGTTGGTAATCCATAGGTAACTAACTGCAGATTCAGATAAATGACTGATCAATAAGGCATGTAAGATGTCTGTGTGTTATTGGTTCAAATCAAAAGACAAATCAACATACCTTGGGTACAAGCACATCCATAGCAGCCACTGTTTTCAAGTCGTCATTGACCTTCATATAAAATGCTTTGATTGTTTTTGGATAATTATATACGATGACAGGCTTTTTGAATATCACCTCTGTCAAGTATCTGCATTATTGACCAAAACATCTCTTTAGTGTAAACAAGCCAAGAAGGACGAGTTGCGTTCATGAGATAAGTTCCAAATACCTTTCATGTTCAGATGCTAGATCTATACCCCATTCCACATTATTCTCAAACTTCTTATCTTTCACATTCTTGAGAAGTTCAACAGCTTCCGTATATTGAATGCGCTTGAAGGGACTTGACGACACAAGCTTTAGACGATCGATGGCCGTTTTATCAAAATTTTTAACCATGAATTCCATATCATCAAGGCAATTGTCAAGCAACCACTGACAGAGGAATTTTACAAATGCCTCTGCGCAGTTCATATCATCCTGTAAAATACAGGCAAACTTTGAATAACTCCAACTTTGATTTTTTTGTAGAGGATTAGCCATTGATCATATCATAGAAAAATGTAATGGCTACTTGTCAGAGTATGTTTTCGAATCCCCGTCCCCATTGGTAACATAGGCATGTGTGCAGGATTCAGACCCTTCATCCTGCGAGTCCATTAAGCATGTCCCACAACCCAAAAATCAGGCTGGTCTGATTATCAGTTGGAGCATGTGTATGAATAAAATGGACAGTTTATCAAAATGATTAACAATTCATATTCAGTTTAGATATGCAGCATAACTGATTACCAGAGTGGCTTGATTTTCAGACCAGGTACATTCCTGTGCGCACATGCATGAGCATGAAAAGAGGGGAGGGATTACCCAAAGCAAGGCGCACATCATAATAAACCAAACTTAAAAGAAGGGGGAAAAAAGGAACAATCATAAATTTTACAGAAAGAAAAAGAAAGAAAAAAAAAGGAATTGCAATCATACTTCCAAATTAGCATACTACCAGAGAGTAACACTAAAGAGGTCTCTATGATCACAGTGAATTGGTGACCCATATTATGACAGAGGCTAGAATGGCCCCACCAACAATAGAATGCCGAATGGGGGCAATCGCTACTATTACCGAAAGTGTATAGACTTCAGATATCAAGTACCTCTAAATCCGCAAATGCTATCTCAGGCTCTACCATCCAAAATTCCGCCAGATGCCTTGACGTGTGAGAATGCTCAGCTCGAAATGTTGGTCCAAAAGTATAAACACTACTTAGGCCACAAGCATAGGTCTCAACCTGAAGCTGGCCAGATACAGTCAGAAATGCCTGACGTGCAAAGAAATCACAGGAATAATCGACTTTCCCATCCTTTTGAGGGATACCAGCTTTAAGCTTAGATCTCTCTTCCAGCCTTGAGAGATTTTCCTTGGCTTTTGTAAGTTCAGAAACAGAAGCATTGATCTCTTCTTTGCTCGCTTTTGCAGATTTTAGATCCGAGACTGCACCTCCTTTCTCCTTCACAAGGAGTTTAGCAGCTTCTATTTCAGCTTCTGATGGAGGAGGGTTTTGTTTCAGTTCCTTTTCCACCTTTTCTGCATCACTAAACAAAGTCGTAACTTGAAACATTTCACCAGCACCCTCACAATCACTAGTAGTGATTATGGGAGTTTGAACATAGAGAAATCCATTCTTCTGGAAAAAGGTGTGGGTTGCATAAGCCAGTGCATTTCTGATTCGAGCAACGGCAGATATCTGAAAACATAACCAAAAGGAAAAAATAAAAAATTAAAGCTGACATAATTGCAGCTGATGTGGGAACAAAAGCAAGCCAGACCATGGAATGAATTCCCATTCAAGGAAATAAATTGATCTGTGGATGGTTGTCCAAACCCATAGTTACCCAGTTCATTGGCATGCTCAATATAGGAATAGGTCCACTGCTCCTGGTTGTGGAATGAAGGACAATCTACACCTGTTTGGATGTTTGCTATATAAGGACAGGAGGGTGCACCCACCACTATAAATGATGATGAGATCACCACATTCTCATTCAAAGGTGGTTTTCATGGATGTGCTTGTTTAGTGTATACCACCATCAGCATTTTGCAGGGTGCCTCAATCGGCTCAGCTTCCACAAAGTACGAATGGGCTGAGTCATATTCCATTCCATTTCATTCCGGGACACATCAACACGGACATTTATTCTGTTCAGATAAAAAAGATTTACTTGACAATGATAGTAAGCTCTGAGTTAATTGAATTGCTCATCCATTGTAGAACAAGCTGCTTTTACGGAGTTATTCTAGATAAATAATAATAATTTAATTGAAAACAAGTAATTTAGGGGACAAATTTTTAAGTGAATTTAGAAAGGCATTACCATGGGTTACCCATTTCCATCCTATCAACATTTATGCTCAGCCAGTCAGATTGCTCACTCAAGCTAATGGCATAGTTTAGCTATGCCCAATTTGGCAGATCTCTATTCATTGATTTGTATTACTAGCATTTTTTTTAAGACACATACTATTTATTGCATCTCTGACATCATGGTTGCATGGTTGGTGAATCACTGAATCCATATCATCCATCGACTGGACCCTATCATAGATGGTAAATGTTAGGAAAGCAAACACCAATCAACAATCCTAAATGTCTGATCTAAGGCCTTCTAATAGATGGTAAAAATCAATAATAGTTTATGGTCCACATTCAGCCATGATGGGTTTTTTCTTTTCTTTTTTTTTTACCTTACTGTGACCATCCACATCACACTTTAGTGCCCATGCCATGCAGATGATCTGGGCTCATTGGATATATGATATAGCCACAGCTACAGTAATAGGCAGCGCAACGAATCACAACTGATCCATCGAACTAGGAGGCTCCTCCTTTTCCAACTACAGCAGGCACCCTAATATCTAATTCTCACGGTCAAATGGGAAATTATAAGTTTTATAAAATATAAGTTTTTTCTACTTTTTTTTTTTAAAAAAAATTAAATACATGCAAAACTTCTCAATGTTTACATTTTTTTTTTTTCCAAAGGGTAGCTCCTATACAATTATTATATAATGTGCACTAAGCAGGATTGATGAGAAAAAGATGACTAATATTTTGGTGATGGATGACCAAAAGAGAAGCTATAGAGTCCTATGCATCAGGATATGAATATTTTCCTATTCCCAGTGTATGCAAGTAAGGACCATGGTTCAGTAATCCAGACAATTGATCTGATAGACTCCACTGTGGATGGGAATGCCCAAAGAGCTCCCAGATTTAAATATCCTACCCCTCAAGCAATGGACTGCAAATAGATAGCATAAACCTAACATCATGGTTTGGAGAAAAAGGCAAAAGATTGAAGGTCAAGGTTCTTCCAATCCGAAAGACGCTTTAGGCTTCCGATATCCATCATGGATTCCATCCATTCAACAATCCGGATGATGAAACTTAGATTCTATTTGAACAGATTGAGCATACTAGGACACTTCCATTGTCCATCACGGTTCCTTCAGAACAACAATAAGGATAACAAATCATGGATTCTATTTGAACTGATTGAGATTACTAGGAAACTTGCATCATGAACATCTAATGTCTCTAATCCAATGCCCTTAGCTTAACAAATGAGAACACTAGTGTTACTTGTGTGGGTATGGGGGTCTTAGTGTGACTTCTTTTTTTTTGTGAAAGGTAACGGAAATTTTATTAAACGAGTGCCAAAAAAGGCAACAGAGAATACAGCAATAGCACAAGCATTAGGCCCCATCATTACCACACTGATATCAGCACATCAGTGCTATACTTAAGAGGATAACTCACTACCATTTTTAACAGTACAAAACTAACTAGGAGCCTAGCCTTTCCATCAAGTCATTTCCCGCATGTGGCACTTCCTCACCACCATTTATTAACAGTGTAAAACTAACTGGAAGTCTAGGCCCTTCTCCATCTTGTCATTCCCTGCATGTGGCTCCCTCACTGAAAGTCACACCCTCTATATACCAGCGCAGGGTATGATACTCTGGTCCTTTAACAAACCATTTGCCACTTATCCTATAGCTTTTTCTTGGATTATATATTCTCCTTGTTGTTTTCTTTTATACATACACATAATTCTGTAAATTACAATCCACTATTTAAATAAACATTTTTTTTAAAGACTACAATCCACTATTTAATACTACACTGTATTATTATCCAAAGATATTATTATTTAGTTGGTATTACTTATAATCCATAGATCTAATGTGGTTACACAAAAATGTATTTTATACCTGTCGAGCTAATGTGGTTACTCAAAATTTTATGTCATACCCATGGTTCTAATGTGCTTACTTGAAAATTTATTTTATACTTGAGGTTATTAGCTTTAAGAAGATTAGTTATGAGATGACCAGCTATGCGGTTCTCAGATCCTTCCATTTTCCTACTCTGGCAGGCCTTCCGACCAACATTTTATAAGGTGGTGCCTCATCCAATATATGTGAATCATGCACGTACACAAATCCATATGAACAAATTGTGGGCTCTATCGCGGATGAAGCATGGCCTGGAAATTGTACTGATCATAAAACCATAAACATCTGATTGTGCCACCAAACTTGATTTTTAACAGTCCACTTGGAGGGCACCAATTGGAAACTCAGAATCACTATATCATTCTGATTTCAGGGTGGCTCTATCCGCAATAAGCCCAATGATCTAACTGGTCTGGATCAACAAACAAGTATGCAATGAGTCACTCACTGCCATTTAATGTGGCGTGACAGATCTAGCTTTAGACGAAAATAAACAAAAAAAGCTACCGTATTGGTTCTCGGACGGAGGTGGACGACATCTCTGAGGAATTCGAGAGTGAGCCTGGTTTTGGGGAGCGGATACTTGGCGGGGTCGGCAGGCCCCACGTCGACGATCCGTTCGACCCTGAGCTCAACGTTCTGCTTGGTGCCAGCAGGGGGCTTCTTGAGCTCGCCCTCGACGAAGACGCAGGTACCGGTGTGGACCAGCTGGGCCAGTGGGCCCACCGAGGCGTCGACCAGGACCTGAAGGTTGGCCGGGCAGGAACCATCATTGACCTCGAGGAAGGCGAACGACCCCTTGCCCTGCTCCCGGCCGGTCTTGACCCACCCTCCGACGGCGACCTTGTGGCCGGCGAGGCCGACGCCGCCATCGGGGCGGCCGACGATGTTGCGGATGAGGACGCGGCGGGAGAAGGCTTCCACAGGTGGGGCCGGGTCAGCCAGGGTCGTGGATTGGAGCTCGAGGACGGGAGGATCGGAGTTCTCAGCCATTGGTTTTGGTGGGATGGTGTGAATGGACGGGATCGGAGGTCAGGGATGGAGGAGGAGATACGGGAGAAGGAGAGGATGAGAGAATGTTTGAAATAACGGAAATGCCACTGGAAAGGGGTTGGGTTTAAACCCTAGGGAGATGATACGGTAGATTGGTAGAAGGGGATTATGGTAGAGTCACATTTTCAGAGTATAGGTGGAACAGTAATGAACCAATCAGATCCGTCCATCTAGTTTCCCCTAATTATGATGGATGGATTTCCAAATTCGCATTTATTCTATTATCGTAATCATCTGAAAGGTGCCCTTATAATCGACGGTACGAGATGAAAATAATGGCCGCCAACCATTGGTAAATGAAAATGGAATAAATTCGACGGACTGGATTGTCTATTTGGAGTAATTTTTGAAAAATGAGTGGGCAATGATAGATCCTACCAGATTGACGGTTCCGATCAATCAAGCTCCTTGCCACGTGACTGTGGAGAGATGTCTCTACCATAGGCCGGTCCTTCCTGACCCTACGTTTTCTAGCGGTTTCGGTCGGGTCGGGTAAAACCGAGTTCGGTCAGGCCGTGACCGTGGGCCCCATCTGAATATATTTCTTGTACATCCACCACGTCCATCCGTTTTTAAAGATAATTTTAATGTAGCGGCCCAGAACTAAAGAAGAAAAAAAGTCATAGGTACACCACACCACGTGAAAGAGTGAAGATTGAACATTAAAAACTACTTAAGGGCCACAAAAGTTTTGGATCAACCTGATAATTCCTCCATTCATCCAGGTCTGAGTTATCTTATCAACATGTTGGATGTAAAATAAACATTAGGTCCTGTTGGGAAAAAATGTGTCAAGCTTGGGTCAAGCTCGGAGACTCGGATAAGAGTAGGTCGGTTGATAAGAGTAGGTCGGTTTTGCTGACACTGCCTGAAGAATCCGAGACAATTCCGACATGACAGAGGATAGGCCGGGAGGCGTAAGCAAGGACGATTAAAGTCGCTCTGTCAGAATGATTACCTCGCCTGCATAAACCCACTAAAGGCCAAGCGTGTTAAAGCCACTCAGCCGATAGAATAAGACCCACTCAAGGAGTTGATTCTGTCGGTCACGGAGTAAGGAATGACCGGTAGAAACCGAGATTATTCCGTCCGTGGAAAGGCCGGGAACCCGTCCTCCTGCGTCGGCCGAGACTCCCCCAGGGTCGGTCACGACCTGGCCGAGACTCCCCCAGAGTCGGTCGAGATCCAGCCAAGACAAAGAGTGGCGGAACGAGGACAGATGCTGCTCTACGGAAATTCAGGGATACGGGTAGTGGATCCCGAGATTCTCGAGATCCTGAACAATCCGAGGAGAAGAATCCTCTGAGAATAAGGGTTGGCAAACTGTATAAATCTCTAAGCTTGGGACAGAAGAAGGTATGCAATTCTAACCGAGACAAGCTCTTGGCTATTGACCAGATAACTGACTTAAGCATCGGAGGTTCCCCGGCTCTAGCCAGGGTTCCCTTGACATTGTTGTCCGTGCAGGTGAAGGAGGGCCTGCCTTGAGAAAGTCATCCCATAAAAACATTGCAACAGTTTGGCGCCGTCTGTGGGAATCGGACAAAAAGCCGTTTTCTCCAACTATTCGAATGGGAAGAACAAGAAGGACGGACCCATATGAAGCTGGGGAGGCCGCTGCTAGCATAGCTCAGGGAGCTCCCCCGGCAGCACCGCCTGCGACTACAAGCCAGCCCAATCAAGGGAACGCACACCTGGATCGTAAGGTTCAAGAAATGCGTTCCGAGATGGCTGCCATGAAACACATGCTAGAACAACTGTGCAACCAACAGATGCAGCGCCAGGAGTCGGCACAAGTTCATCCGCCAGCGTCTGTAGCGCAGCCTGCCACGCCACAGTCGCTCAGACGACCGAGTCAACCTCGAGAACCGAGTCACCCAGCGCCTGCCCGTTCAGCAACAGCCATTTTGCCTCCCTCTGATCTGAGACATATAATAGATCAGAGGAGGCGAAGTCGGCTACCTGCGGACGCTGAAGAAACGGCAGAGAGCGCCGAACCCTAGAAGGCTGATATAAAGGACTTTAAGAACGAGGTCCGAGAGAAGATGGAAAAGGAAATGGCGGATATAAAGCACGGTCGGAACTCAGATCCGACCAAACACGAAGAAAAAGCTTCTCCGTTTGTGGACGAGGTAATGCGAGCTCGGTTGCCGGAAAGGTTCCGCTTACCCCAAATAACTCCTTTTTCCGAAAAAACTGATCCAACAAAGCATCTTAAATGCTTCCGGACTTACATGGAATTGCACGACGCCTCGAACGCTGTTATGTGCCGAGCGTTTTCTCTGACCTTGACTGACGTAGCCCGACTTTGATTTAAGCAATTGAAACCCAGGTCGATAAAGTCGTTCGCCGAACTCAGTGACGCCTTCCTCAGTAATTTCATCGGTGGAAAAAAGAAACTGAAGCCTCCCGCGCATCTGAACAACATAGTTCAGAGGGAAGGAGAACTACTAAAAGACTACATTAAACGCTTCAATTTCGAGTCCCTGCAAGTTTGAAAGCATTCTGAGAAGACAGCTCTCAACGTTCTCAGTCAGGGGGTCAGGGACAAGCCTTTTTTGGCGTCACTGGACAAAAACCCGCCCGATACTCTGGGCGAGTTTATGGTTCGGTCGGACAAATATGCCGATGCGGAAGAGACGCGACTCCTAAGAGAGAAGATCCAGAACACGAAACCATCGGCGAAAGAGTCGGCCAAAAAAGAAGCCGACTCGGCCGGAGGGAAAAAGCGAAAAGAAGATCGAGGGCGAGACGACAGCAGGTCAGGAAAGCGACCAGACAGAAGATTCTCTACATACACTCCCCTAAACAAATCTCCTAAACAAGTACTAATGGAGATCAAGACCGAGGGCTTTGTCAACTGGCCTCGGAAAATGCGGGGGAATCCGGATCGTCGGAACAAGAACAAATATTGCCACTACCATCGGGACCATGGTCACAACACGAGTGACTATTATCACTTGAAGGACGAGATTGAGCGACTGATTAAAAAGGGCCGGCTAAGAGAACATACAATAGGGACCGGCGTCGCAGCAGGACCGAGTGAAAAGCGGCCCCAAGAAGAAATCCGAACGATCGTCGGGGGTCATCAAGGCGGCGGGGACTCAAATAACGCCCGAAGAAACCATGCTAGAAGCATCAATCACCCCGAGTCTGAAGTTCTCCTGCTATCTCGGCCTCCAAAGGAGAAGAAACGAGAGAAATATTGTATCTCGTTCACTGAAGAAGATACTCGAGGCATTCATCA
This sequence comes from Magnolia kwangsiensis, assembly GCA_037074715.1. Classification (NCBI taxonomy): domain Eukaryota; kingdom Viridiplantae; phylum Streptophyta; class Magnoliopsida; order Magnoliales; family Magnoliaceae; genus Magnolia; species Magnolia kwangsiensis. The sequence goes on from CM073571.1 coordinate 12,704,506, forward strand.
TCCTCACGATGATGCGCTCATAGTCACCCTCACCATCGCGAATAGAAAAATATTCCGGATACTAGTGGATACAGGGTCATCAGCTTACGTCCTGTTCGCCCAAGCATTCGACAAAATGGGCATAGGTCGGTCGGTACTACGGCCTGTACGAACCCCGCTCATCGGATTCTCGGGTGGACAGGTACTTCCAGAGGGAATCGTCTCGCTGCCGCTCACTACCGGAACTTCGCCCCATCAAAGGACCGTGATGGTCGACTTCCTGGTCGTGGACCAACCGTCTGTGTATAACGCCATACTCAGCCGACCATCTCTAAGCCTCCTTTAAACCGTGGTGTCTACCTGCCACCTTTCCATGAAATTTTCGACCGAGTCGGGAGTAGGGATAGTGAAAGGAGATCAGCAAGATTCTCGGAAGTGCTATGCCTCCGCAGTAAAGGCCCCGACTGAGGTTTCGACGATTGAATCGCTGGACCCCCGTATCGGATCTCACGAGCGGGGGGAACCGATGGAAGAACTCGTCTCAGTGCCATTAACCAAGACGAACGTTTCAAGAATAGTCCAAATCGGCTCATCTTTGAGCCCGCCTCTTAAAGAACGGATGATCACCTTGCTACGACAGTATACCGATATCTTCGCCTGGAGTCATGAAGACATGCCTGGGATCGATTCCTCGGTCATAACACACCGACTCAACATCGACCCAACCTACAGACCCATCCGACAGAAGCGTCGTCCTCTCGGCCCGGAAAGGTACGCTATCATTGGAGAGGAAGTCGGCAAGCTTCTTAAAGCCAAATTCATCGAAGAGGTATATTATCCAGAATGGATAGTCAATGTCGTACTCGTAAAGAAAGCCAATGGGAAGTGGCGAGTCTGTATAGACTATACGGATCTAAACAAAGCCTGCCCCAAAGATAGCTTCCCTCTTCCTCGGATTGATCAGCTGGTTGATAGTACCGCGGGTCATGAACTGTTAAGTTTTATGGATGCTTATTCAGGCTATAATCAAATTGTAATGCACGAGAATGATAAATCAAAAACCGCCTTTGTCACCGACAAAGGCCTTTACTGTTACCGAGTGATGCCATTTGGATTAAAGAATGCCGGAGCAACGTATCAGCAGTTAGTGAACAAAATGTTCGCTCGGCAAATAGGCCGGACGATGGAAGTTTATATTGACGATATGCTCGTCAAAAGTAAACGGGCAAACGACCATGAGAAGGACTTGGAAGAAATGTTCTTGACTCTGCGTAAATATAAAATGAAGCTGAATCCGAGCAAGTGCGCGTTTGGCGTAAGCTCGGGAAAATTCCTCGGTTTCCTCGTTAGTCAACGAGGAATCGAAGCGAATCCCGAGAAAATCAAAGCCTTATTTGAAATGGAATCTCCTAAAACAATCAAAGATGTTCAAAGGTTGACAGGAAGAGTGGTCGCGCTCAATCGTTTCCTTTCCCGAGCCACAGACAAGTGTCTCCCGTTCTTCAAGCAATTGAAGGGATGACAGACGATGGAGTGGACGGACGAATTTGAGAAAGCATTTCAAGATCTGAAAGTTTACCTCGGATCACCACCGCTGCTATCTAAGCCCGAGCCTGGTGAAGCGTTGTTGTTATATTTGGCCGTGTCTGAGGCCGCGGTAAGCTTGGCTTTAATACGAGAGAGTCAAGGGAAGCAGTTGCCGGTCTACTACGTCAACAAAGCCTTGCTACCAGCAGAAACGAGGTATCCTCAGCTCGAGAAAGTAGCCTTCACTCTTGTGATTTCATCACGACGCCTTCGGTCATACTTCCAGGCCCATACCATTGTTGTTATGACCGACTTACCACTCCGCCAAGTTCTCCAAAAGCCGGAAGCTTCCGGCCGACTTATAAAGTGGGCAGTCGAATTAAGCGAATTTGACATACATTACAGGCCCAGGGCAGCCTTAAAAGGACAGGCCGTTGCCGACTTCCTTGTCGAAGTGGTTCCTAATCCCGACAATATGCCTGAATCAGAGGGCATTAATGTACCTGAGGCTTCTTCCTCTCTCGGGCCGACACTCTGGAAGCTATTTGTCTACGAATCATCCAACTCGAAGGCAAGCGGGGCAAGGGTAGTGTTAGAAACTCCCGACCATACTTGTATGCAATATGCCTTGCGACTCGACTTTCAAGCGTCCAACAATACATCAGAATACGAAGCCTTATTGTTAGGCCTCAGACTCGCCGCGAGTCTGGGCGTGACCCATTTGAACGTTTTCAGCGACTCACAATTGGTTGTTAACCAAGTTTTCGGTGTTTATCAAACTCGGAAAGAGCAGCTAAAGGCGTACACGGAAAAGGCTAAAGAATTGATCGGCGGATTCCAGAAATGTGAGGTAATTCAAATACCCAGAACCGACAACGCCAAAGCCGACCTGTTAGCAAAACTTGCCTCAGCGGATGATAAAGACATACCTCGGTCAGTTCCGATTGAATATGTCCCTAAACCAAGCATAAATGAGCCGACTGTCTTAGCCCTATTTCCAATCAATCCAGCGACTGCTTGGTTTAACTCACTCGTCCGCTACCTCAACGATGGTGAACTGCCAGAAGACCGCGCCGAGGCACGGCGGTTAAAAGTTCGGGCCTCGCGCTACACCATCTTGAATGGGATTCTGTATAAAAAAGGCTTTCATGCTCCTCTATTAAGGTGCATCGACTCCCAAGAAGCCGACTATATCTTACGGGAGATACACGAAGGGATATGTGGAAACCATTCAGGAGGACGCTCGCTCGCCAATAAAGTGTTGCGGCAGGGATATTACTGGCCGACCATACAGCATGACTCCAAACGATTCGTCCAGAGATGCGACAAGTGTCAGCGATTCGCAGTAATCCTGAGACAACCCCCCGAGGAGCTGACTCCGATGTCGGGACCATGGCCCTTTGCGCAGTGGGGAATCAACATAATCGGGCCCTTTCCATTGGGGAAGGGTCAGACTAAATTTGTCGTGGTTGCGGTGGACTACTTCACGAAGTGGGTCGAAGCAAAACCATTGGTAAAAATTACCGAGCAAAGGATCACGAGTTTCGTTTGAAAGAATATCATATGTCGGTTCGGGATACCTCGGACAATAGTTACCGACAATGGAAGGCAGTTCGACAACAAACAATTCCGGGAGATGTGTAGTAACCTCGGGATCCGAAACATGTACGCCTCGCCTCATCACCCTCAGACGAATGGACAGGTCGAGGCGGTCAACAAAATCATAAAACAACATCTCCAAACGAGACTCGACGAAGCAAAGGGAGCGTGGGCCGAAGAACTTCCGAATATACTGTGGGCCTATCGGACCACAGCACGGACTGTCACGGGAGAAACCCCCTTTTCTCTATGTTACGGTGCGGAAGTAGTCGCACCGGTTGAGATCGGTATTGGTTCAGCCCGAGTCAACTTATATAGTGGACGAGAGAATGGTGAACTCCTCTCGTTCGCACTTGATTCGTTGGAAGAAAGAAGAGAAAGTGCTCGATTGAGGATGATGGCCCGACAGAGACAGGTGTCTCGGTTTTACAATCGCCGAGTTAAAGTCCGACGATTTCGAGCCGGGGATATGGTCCTCCGAAAGACCTTCCCAAATACTAAGGAAATTGGGTCGGGTACACTACGGCCAAATTGAGAAGGCCCCTACGTCGTCTCAGACACCATCTGACCGGGAACCTACCAGCTGGAAGACTTAAAGGGGCAGCTGTTGCCTCATCCTTGGAACACCGAGCATCTCAAGACTTATTATCTATAAGATAGAATAAAAAGAGTTGTAATTGAAGTCGACTCAATAAAAGTTCTATTTCGTACAAGTACCCAATGTCGGGTCAGTAACAAAAAAAAAATCACAAAAAGAAAAGTACATTATCCGACTGTCCCGTTCAGTCGGGATTTAACTCCTATGCGGCACCCGAAGGACCGGCCTCGTCAGCGGCAGCATCTCCTTCAGTGGCTTCGCCCTCAGCAGCCTCGGCAGTAGGACTGTCGACTTCGAAGGCGGAGAGATCGAGGTCAGGGAAGGCCGCCCTCATCTCCAAGACGCACGCCTTGTAACCACCTTAATAAAGATGGTCCCTCTCCTCTTCAAACTCGGTAGATTCGAGGAAGGCGTCCACGGCTCGATCTCGCTCCTCTTTGGCTCGGCGCGTTTCTTCTTGAGCTTCCTAAACAAGGCCGGCGGCCTCGGCCTTCGCGCGAGTAAGAGCACCCTCGCACTCGCCGTGAACTTGGAGAAGGCGTCTCTCCCTCTCCTCGGCCTCCTAAAGGAGCGAAGTCAGACGAGCATTGTCGGCCTTGACTCCTTCGAGCGCTGCAAGGGCGTCCGCGGCCAACTTCCGAACGATAGAGAGATCGCCGGTCATGATACCAATCCGGCTCTCAGCGATCTCTCTACGGCCCTCAGCCTCGGCCGTGACCCTCCTCGCAGTCTCAGCCTCGGATGCGAGCTTTTGGGAGGCGGTCAGCTCCGAGCTTGCTTTGACGAGGCAAGGAGCCAGCTGCAATAAATAGACAGTGAGCTGTGCTGTAAAACTTAGCCAGGGGAGACACAAGATTGGAGAAAAGTTTACCTCAAAAAGCAACCTCGCCGCGTGCCAGAGGGTCTCGGCCGTCGGAGCGTTGTAATAACTGGCGAAGTCTCTCTCGCTCCCGTGGGCAAGCGCCCAAGGAATCATCCCCGCAACGATCTTCGTGAAGGGGGACTCCTGTTAAGTCATCTCCCTTCTCGGGGATTCTTCGCGCGGGGCCTCCCTCGGCCCTGAGACCTCATCAGCAACAGGTCCCGACTCGGGTGTCACCTGAGCCACTGGAGGAGTTGGCTCCGCTTCCTCGGCCCTCTCATCAGAGTCGGAAAGGATGACCACTTGGGGAGCAGCAGGTGCAGCAGCAGGTGGAGCGACCGTTCCCTTCCCCTTGCCCGTGGTCTTCTGCTACTTCGAGGGCCGAGACCCGGACAACTGAGCCGATCTCGGGGGGGCCTTCACTTTGGAAAGTGGTTTCAGGGCGGGGCGAGGCTCGGCCATGCTCTCAAGCGTGGGCCTCATAATAGGGCGAGCTTCGGGGAGGTCTGCAAGGACGAGTAAAATGAGTGAGGGAGCAAACAGGAAACCAAAAGGACAAAGATAAGGAAGACGAACTACCTGATACGAACGAGTTTAAGCCTAGGTGGAGGCGCTCAGGCTGAAGAAGCAACTTCCAAGATCGTTCTGCCGCGCTTAGCTTCCTCAGCTCTCTTATCCGAGTCAGAGTCCCGGACTCGAGCTTCCCTTTCCTCTTCAAAATATCTGCAAAACATTGTGGAGTCGGGATCAGCGGAAGAGGATATAAAAACGAAGAGTAAGAAAAGGAAAGACCATTGAGCCTAGGCGCCGAGTCACTTGCTCTACGGAACGTGCGGGGTACTTGAGGCTCGTACGGCCACGTGTCGGCCGACTCCCACCGACCGCACGTCCAGAACCACCTCTCCTTCTAGAACTTGTTCGAAGTAGGTGGGTCAGTTATTAGAGACCCCCTTTTGCCTCTCCACGCGCTCAGAAAGTAGAGGCCAGGGAAGTTAGGGTTTGGTCGGACTTGGTACAGATAGAGGAACTCGTCGACCGTGAGGGAAGGTTGCTCTAACTCGGACCAGAGCACGACACACCTGAACAAATTCCTCCACGCATTCGGAACAATTTGACCGGGAGCTATTTTGACTCGAGAGAAAAAGTCACGGGAAATGGGTTGGAGTGGCAAACGCAAGCCACACTGCATCGCGACTTGAAAAATTGCAACCATCCCTGCAGGGGGATGGTCGGGAAAATCACCCGGACGAGGGAGATGAAGGACGACCGAGTCAGGGACATGGTATCCGGCCCTGATCCGGTTTAAGTCGGATTCATTTAGAATAGAGGCGACGAGACCGCTGGGCTCGTCTTCTTCCCCTTTAGAAGACGACTCAGAAGCTTCCGCAGTTCGATTCACAGGGTATGGAATGGCCGTTCCTTCGCCCGTGATTAGGTCATCCTCTCCATCCTCGTCCTCCATCTGATCCACCTAAGGGTTAGGCCTCCCTGGACGAGTCACCAGAGACGTCCCACCGCTGGATGGACCGGTCTGGGCAGGACGCCCAGCTGATGAGTCGCCGGATTCTCTGACAAGCCGGAATGCGGCGTCAGCACCGACGGCAAACTCCGTCAACAGTGAAGGTGGTTCCGTAACGTCCCAAAGGTGTTGGGACACACCCTCATCTACGGACATTTCCTCTCGAGGGCTTTGAGAGCCGTGTGCGGCCATTAAAGCTGATAAAAGAAGGAGGAAAGGACTCACCAAAGAAATCGACGACGATTGCAAGGAAAGATTGACGGAGAAAGAGGCGACAGCGGAGGAGGAGAAGAAGAAAAAGCGAAAACGCACTCGGGATCAGACACAGGCGGGAGGAAGAACGGCGAAAACAAAGTTCGCACCATCCTCCCGCCCGGGCCTTTTATAGCCGCGCCACGTGGCAGAGCAATTATGGTAAAAGCAAATCGACGTTCGCCTCGGATCCCCCGTTCGACGAGTGGCAACCGCTGACTGACTGCGGCGAAATCGTGGCCACGCGTCCGCTTTTTATACGCGGACGGAACGAATTGACGGCTGGTCGCACGTGCGACCTTGGAAGGCGCAACGTCGCGCGCTAGAGACGACTCAAAGAGCATTAAATGCCTCATCATTATCTTGGATGCTAATACGAATCGACCGAGAAAATCGTACTCCTTGATGCCATAGACGACACAAGGAGTAAGGGGGGCTCACTGTTGGGGAAAAATGTGTCAAGCTCGGGTCAAGCTCAGAGACTTGGATACGAGTAGGTCGGTTGATAAGAGTAGGTCGGTTTTTCTGACACTGCCTGAAGAATCCGAGACAACTCCGACAGGACAGAGGATAGGCCGGGAGGCGTAAGCAAGGACGATTAAAGTCGCTCTGTCAGAGTGATTACCTCGCCTGCATAAACCCACTAAAGGCCGAGCGTGTTAAAGCTACTCAGCCGATAGAATAAGACTCACTCAAGGAGTTGATTCTGTCGGTCACGGAGTAAGGAATGACCGGTAGAAACCGAGATTATTCCTCCCGTGGAAAGGCCGGGAATCCGTCCTCCTGCGTCGGCCGAGACTCCCCCAGGGTCGGTCACACTTGGCCGACACTTTCCCAGAGTCGGTCGAGGTCCAGCCAAGACAGAGAGTGGCGGAATGAGGATAGATACTGCTCTACGAAAATATAGGGATACGGGTAGCAGATGCCGAGATTCTCGGGATCGTGAACAATCCCAGAAGAATAATCCTCTGAGAATAAGGGTTGACAAACTGTATAAATCTCTAAGCTTGGGACAGAAGAAGGTACGCAATTCTAACCGAGACAAGCTCTTAGCTATTGACCAGATAACTGACTTAAGCATCGGAGGTTCTCCGGCTCTAGCGAGGGTTCCCTTGATATTGTTGTCCGTGCAGGTGAAGGAGGGCCCGCCTTGAGAAAGCCATCCCATATAAACACTGCAATAGGCCCCATAAAATTTTAGTTGTGGGTGTTTAATTACCACAGTTTCCTATTGTGTGGTCCACCTGAAATTTTTATCTGCTATAATTTTTATCTCATGTTCTAAAATGATCCATAATAATGGATGGACGGTTTGGAAATACAACGTATGCATTAAGTTGGCCCCCACTGTCACGGCCTGACCGAAGTTGTTGTGTAACCCGACCTGACCGAATCTGCTCCGACGTTGTTGGAGGAATTTATTTTATGCTTTGCGGCATGATACTACTCACACGCATCCAACGTACACGTGGCATGCATGCATGCCATCCTGGCCATCCAAGAAGTGGGCCTTTCTGCAAATGGAATATAACCCAGGAATGGAGCTGCTCATATGATTTAAGCGTTTCCTTTTTCCCAATGAATTTAGGCCGATGGGACTTTTACTTTTAACCGTCCATTTAATGGTCTCAAAAGTAGGACAGTTTTGATCTCCTCACGATTGTGATTCTTGAAATATGATTCATCCAGAACTGTGTCCAGGATCTGGACGGTAAAGATCGGCTTCAGTAATTGCCAGGTGTACCGTGGAGGTCCAGCACCTTCATATAATTCCTCATACTGTCCTTCCACCCTAATCTGATCAGTGTCCCACGGTTAGGTGATCCATGCCGTTAATCTAATCGAACCTGGATTAACCTCAATGATATTCCAGGCTCGAAGATCCTAACCTCGCCCCTCTTTTGGTCCAATGTGAACAGTTGATTATTATTTTCGAGACCATTCATTTGCAAGCTTGCTCCGAAGGATATATTTTTGGGGGCAAGGCCATTTTACGGTGTTGTCATCCCTTCAAAGGGTATGAGCCCATGATTCAGTGATCTCGACCGTTCATCTATGCAATGGACCATTTCTCGTAGACCCCTTGGATGGGGTAGTACTAGTGCATCTGTGGCACTGCTAATAGGCAGTTAAGATAAATTACGGAAACTTTTCAAATTCCATCGATGATGGCATCCCGGTAGAGAGCTCGGGGAGCCCGTTATATCAACGGTCTAGATCTCTAAACCATGGACCATTTCCTGGGAATAGGGTGCTATAGTACAGTATTACGTCCACATCCGCAGGACTAGATGATTTAAAGTTGTGAATCGAATATTAAAGAGAAAAAAAGAGAAAAACATTGATACTCTGTCAGTGTGTATGGATGATACTCAAGGACTTAGAAATTGCACAGGCGGTGTACAATTAAGTCAAATTAAGCGGTCCAAATTATTAGTCCTAGTTTAGATGTATAATGAACTAAAATTTATGCTTATATAAATGTCAGATTGGTGGATATGTATTGGACGGTTAAAAATGAAAATGTTTCTAACGGTGCTATTTCAACAAACAAGTGTCCACGAATCAGAGATTAGAAGTAATTAACCAATCTGATTTTGGGTCGTGACTTAGAGACCGTGGAGTTAGTCTATGCACGTGTAGAATTCCTGAGTGATTGCGTATCAAGCGCCATACGCTGCCTGAGTATCATATAACTCTTAGAATCAATTCTGACAAGTTGATCCCATTCTTATGTAATCTAGACCACTGATTTTCTTGTACGGGCGTGGGTAAAAATGACCCAAAAAATATAATTGATATCGCACTAATAGCATTTTGATCTGCGGCCTAGGTTAATAAGAGAGATAAATCAATGGTCCACATTCAACTGAAAAAAACCCCTAATTTAGTGGCGTGATTTTCACGTTTGGGAGAATTTTTAAGGAAGGACCATCTACGGTGTTACGCAGCAAATCAACGTTCCCACTTGCCATAATTGAAAATGTTTGTATACCGTGGAATTCCACATGGAATATAATCATCACTGGTGGTGAATCACATTCCATGGTGTGTCCATTCAGATCATTTCTCCTTATTATCCGGCACTCTATAACTGTGCATGTGGCGCGGGCATGTATGAGATCATGACTGTCAGTTAGACAGTCATGTTCACATTGGTTCAACGATTCGACTTGCAATTGGTAATGACCTTCCCATCGGTGACTAGGATCTTCGAACAGGTATAGCTTTTGGGATGTGGGCCGTTAATCGTAGAGGCCTGAGATGAACTGTGAGAGAGACAATGACCCGAGCCATGCGTGGTGGACACCCTAAGGATCATGGGCCGAGTCCATACGCAACTCGGCCAGGCCTTGGAGAGATCTCATGGTGGGGTAGACAGAGAGATCTATTTGACGTGTTGTATCATCCACTTGAAAATGGAGTACCAGCAGCGCAATTACGGAGAGAACGAAGAGAGAGAAGGAAATCTTGCCTCAGTAGGTACCCATTGGGTTTGCCTTGTCTAACGTGGAGAAATGATTTAGGGTGCATGAAATCCACTGCATCCATCACTTACACTACCCTCGGTTGGCCTTGATTTCAAATATGAGGTTGATTTAATACTCCAATGAGCCATTCCATAAAATTATACCTAAACCCTCTTGCATGGCCACTAAAGTTTTAGAATACCATAATTTTTAATTATAATTTTCATCTTGACGTGTCATGCTAAATGAATAAATTAGATGAAATATATATTCAAGCTACAAATAAGCTACTTTATTAATAAAAGTTAGTTTGTGTTGCTATTCAAAACGAACATGCTGCCGCATTATATATTAAAAATTGCTTTATTTTGATTATGCACACAGGAGTATATAAGTGTTGGGTGGGTGTTGTTATTTAATTCGGCCACACAGCGACATATGTAACAAATGACCCAATTTTAATTAAATGTATGTAAATATGTTAAGTATCTAATGTGCTACAAAACAGTGTTATTGTTCAATCTTGACAAACGGCAACACAAGTAACAAATGACCCAATTTCAATTAAACATGTGTGGATAGATTAAGTGTCAGGCAAGCCAGAATCTTAATTAACTTGAATTAAGCTAAACACCTTATAACCCTAAGAGTTGAATTTGGACAAGATTTGTTAAGATTAACTTGGCTATTTAGGCAACTATGATTAAAGTGATTAGGCGATTTACAAAGGGGATGACTAGTACTTTTAATAGATTATATTTTTCCTTGAAAATAAAGATTTTTCTTATAGCAGTGATAACTTTAATCATATTTCTCAACAGAATCAATAGAGATAAAAAATTTAAAAATGGTTTAATTGTCGATTTTATTAATCTGGGTATGAATGCAGTATAATCAACACCGCTAATGGCCTCTACTGGTGAAATCGTCATGATCTTTGACAATACTTTGCACCTTGAAGATCATGAGATGATCATGCAAAATACCAAAAGGTCATGAGACAGTCGTGACGTGTGGTCAACAGAATATAGCCAGAGGATTGCTAAGTAAAAACTCAGTAATATGGGGATTTGATGACAAGGTCGTAGATATTTATGCTCACCTACCGATGTACTACAATAGTGTGTTGGATAGTAGTGAAAGCTAAGCTAAGAATCTAAACTAAACATTTTATACTTATGGCAACACGGCCTTGGATAGAAGTGGATGAAACTAAAATTAGAACTAATTTGAATAGATGTCAATAAGGGATGAAAAAAATATAAGCAACAACATAAAATTGAAAAGTTTGTGTGTTATTGTGTGGACGCAAGGCCTAAGCTCTTTTTCAAATGCTTCTTTTATAAGTTTAGAGAGGTGATAGCCTTGCATAAGATTCCGTAGTTTCTACGGTTAGGCAGCGACCTTTTTTTGATAATGTATTCTATTTGAATTTAGTCCTTCAAGCACTATGCTACCGTGAACAATGATCTTTCTATCTTCCAACGGCTTCCATCTCATCATAGCTTTTAGAAGGTTCTTGGATGCTCTATGAAGATAGCTCTCTTCAAATTAGAGTCCCGGAGCAATTATGTTGTGAAGTAATTGGTTAAACATTTTGGCAATGATAGGCCTTTGGTGAAACTTTCTTTATATTTTAGAGGTTGAACATGCCTTATAGTTGTTGGTCACGTGTCATGAGATAAACAACTGCCTTTTGGATTTTGGTTCCACGTGCATCTCTAAGCCCCCAGCCTTCCTTACAGGATATACATTCTTAACACACACACACACACACACACACACACACACACACACACACACACACACACACACACACACACGGGGTCTTTTTCTATTGCAAATATATTTCTTTTTTTGCTTTTATACAGGATTGCAGACACGTGGTGACTTCTCATTTATTGAATTGGGTTATATTGGCACAGGTGTAAAAACTAAATGTATTAAACTCTTATTTAACTTAAATTGAACCAAACACTTTATGTGCCCAAGTGTCAAGATAAAGTAATTAAGACCCAATCTATGAAGAATGACTACCTATTCTACTATTGATTGACATGATGATTACACGGTTCATGATGGGAAAGGTTAATCCTTCAAATGAATTATTCTTGCCTTGAAAATAATGACTTTTTCTATGAAGTTAATGGTTTGATCATGTTCATTAACAAAAGCAAAATAAAGATAAAAAATGAGAAAAAATGTTAGGTGCCAATTTTATTAATCTAAATATGAATATAGTACTATTGACAAATAAAATAAAGAAGACAAAAAATTACCGATGATAATCCAAGCTGGCAAAACGGCCATAACATTGACAGTCTTTCAAACCTGGATGGTCATGAGATAATCATAGTGTTTGATTAGCAAGTCATAATTGAGGAATTACTAAAGACTAATGAATTTGGGAGACCAAACGACAAAGTTGTAGATATTTAATCTAAATTAAACCACCTTGTCGTACTAATATGCAAGACAAAAGCAAAATTAGACTAAAATTGATTTAAACAATTCAAACGTACGTGTTGCATTGTGGAGTTAGTGGAGAGGTTTTAACTAAGCTAATTAAGATAGATATTGACGAGGGTCGGAATTGCATTAATTGAATTAACGTGAGGCCTGAAGCTTCTGCAGATGTTCTTCTGATTGGTTAGTGGTCTTATCGTGATATGCTTCTGTTGGTATTCAAATCCTTATCGTGATATGCTTCCATTGGTATTCAGAAACCTCATCTATGAGTTACATGTTGTAGGTCACAACATTTAGAGTGTTCACATGTGAGCTGTGGTGGTATTACTTCTCTAACTAGAATTTGGGATAGGAATGATCTGGACCGTAGATCTGCGCGGTTGGTGATCTTCGGTTGATTGGTAATGTGTCCATGTAATTTTTTTCGGAGCTGGGCACGATGATTTTTCCACAAGGTGATCGTTATGATGGGGACAAAGTACTGGACGGGTTAGATGTCGCCCGCACATGAAAGCTTGGAAACTATCTGCCGGGTGATAGTAATTTTTTGTATTCTCGAAAAAACAAAATATAAAAAAGCACTGATAATATTGATGTAGACCACTTGCTATTTTACTTGCAACCTTCCATCTGACAGCCATCAGTTGATGGTTGTGATTTCTTGATCAGTGTGATTTAGAGACATGGATGAATGTCCCTCAATTTGGATTGTCGAGATGGCTCTACACGAGTGACACGTGGGGAGGATGAATCACTACCATTTTCAAAATGGTGGTGGACTCTCCCTGGAATCTAGTGCTTCATTCATATTCATCCTCCCTACGTGTGGGATCGAGTGGGAGGAGAAATATGTAAAGATGAATTGCTGGTGGAGTTAGGTGTCCTCCAGGGGAGGGATGTACACGTGTATACAGTTTGTATTTGAAATGACTGACATAAATATGCGGTCCCTATCATCATGTATACATATCCGTGTCGTTCATCCATTTCACCGAAACATTTTAACCCATGAGCCGGGGAGTCAAATCTAACATTCAAGTGTCCCACACCAAAGTAAACAGTGGGCCCAAGAAGTTTTTAACGGTGAGTATTCGAATTCATTTTTACTATGGTGTGGTCCACTTGAACTTTGAATCTACCTCATTTTTTGGCTCATGTCCTAAATTCATTAGGCACAATGGATGAACGGTGTTGATAATCTACGCTACATCACAGTGGGCCCCACATATATATGGCAGGATCCCAAATTTAGGATAAAAAAAGTAAGTCAAATCAACCACAGGAACAGTGCCCTAATTACAAGGGTAAATAATTATTATCAATTTTCCATGTATTTACCTTTACTCTAAAAAAATCAAATATATCTTTAGTGTATTTTAAATTTTTAAAAAAAAAAAAATTAAAAAAAATGCTTTGACTTACCTATAAGTCACACTGCAAGTGTAAGCTTGTTTACAACTTAAAAAATTATAAGCATTGAAATGAACCTTAAAGGACTGATTAAAAGCTTTACCATGATGTTCTAAACCAAATAGCATATATTTCTATTTGATATCAAGCCATTTTATACAATGTGAAATTATGATAAAGTTTATCACTCCAAGCTTTATATGGTGTAAAAATATTCACTTCCTACTAATAACTTCTATAAGTAACCAAATATATAAAACAATTAACTCATGAATACTTTATCACTTAAAATCAAAATGGCATAATCTAAACAGTTTACTTGTGAATCTCTTTTCAATGGTAATTGTGAATCTCTTTGTAAGGGTAAGATGTTTACAACTTGCAATTTTACAAGCATTCAGTTTGACTGCACCTGATATCCTACATGGCTGGCTGGGCCTGGCAGCCCAAGCCCAGTTCCGTTATCAAATTGGCTTACGCCGGGCACTAGCCCTTGGGCCTTATATAATTCCAGCCCGAAGCAGGCTAGCACGTTCCATTGACAGCCCTAACAATAACCGAAAAACTCCCAGCGAAGAGGATTCCTGCCATAAATACTGGGCCTCTTTCATTTAAATGTGGACCCTTGTATCTCTCCTGATCAACCATACATCTTTCAGGCTACAAAATGAAAGGGCTAGGAGCTTGATCCATCATTAGTTAAGCGGTCCAAAACAACAAACCAATGGTCCAGATCACTGAACCATGGCCCAAGCTCCAAAATGAAGTGATCCAAAACAACCAATAAAAAGACTGCGTCTGCCGGGAGTCGAACCCGGGTCTATTGCTTGGAAGGCAATTATCCTAACCGTTGGACTACAGACGCTGAATTGTTAAAGTTTCGAACATATAAAATAATAAAGAATATACATACGTAATTCCCACCACTAGATCTTACACGTGTCGCAGATACGAACCATTCATTAGTAGTGTGCACGGCGAACATGTCTTATACCAGAGATCGGTGCAGCTATACAATGATCTACACGTGTGCGTGAAATTTGGACCATTGAATCATTTTTATAACGCTGCGATTTTTCTACAATGCATGTTCAAGTGTACACTAGCTTTGAATGGCCCAGATCGCAGATATGCATGCCCATTAAAGGTGGCAACCAAGGTTAAAATCAGTGGTTTTGAAAAAACATGAGAAAAATGAAAATTCAAAATTTTCAAAATTTCCAAATTTTCCCGTCAAAATACTTTTTGAATTTTTTGAATTAAAAAATGCGATGTGTGTGTTTTGTCCCACATCGGAAATGCAAAAGATAGTTTTGCAGTTTATATGAAATGTTGAGAAGGATATTCTTACTTGGAGCTTTTTGGAAGAAATGAAACTCGGGTTGCGTGTTCCAGTAGCACTGGAACACACGCACGCGCGCTCAGGCTCGGGCGCTGGCACGAGTGTGGGCAGTGTGGCAATGTGGCAGTAGTGGCGCTAGATGGCACACTTTGCACTTCACGGTCAGGCGGCTAGAAACATTTTTCAAACGTTCTGGACCACAGATAGCGTCTGGCAACGGTCCACTACAGGATGCCTATATAAACTGGACCATTCCAGTCCGATTTCATCATCTCAACACAACCATCTCTCCCATCATCAGATACGATCCATAGCTCCATCATAAAATACTTAGAACATCTCCACCGTCAGTGTTTGCCAGAAGAAATCCTCTGCGTTAAAATTGTTCCACAGTTGACCCATCGTGCTTACTGCACGCTGGATCCAGAAGGCTTGTCTTTTCCTAGAAGCAATTCGCCTGTAACCCATCAGCAGTAGATAAGGGGGCAAATCACACTTTAAGGACAACGTATTTAATACGTGATTCAGCCTAGTGAATTTTTAATTAATTTATTTTTATTTTCAGTGTATCCAAAATCATATTTTCAACAATTTTAAAGCGTGATTAGATGGACACTGAAAGTGTTGCATCAATCAAATTGATGACCAGGATCTGATCCGATTGGACCGATTCGATGGTTCAAATTTCAGTAGATGGTAAGACAAGCTAAAATTCCTGTTGACCGCTCTGAAGATCTTTTACATCATATACCTAACTTTCCAGCCTCTGCCTGAAGCAAAGGACACTGATACTCCTGAACAAGTTGCTGTTAGGATCAAGCGACAAGAAGATGAACTGCTGTGTTGTGGCCACATCCTCAATACGCTCTCTGATCGGTTGTACGATTTGTACACAGGGACCACATCGGCTAAAGAAATTTGGAGCGCGCTGGAATACAAATACAAGGCTGAAGAGGAAGGTACACAGAAATTTTTAATTGTCAGGTATTTTGACTTCACGATGGTAGACAATCTACCGCTGCTTGCCCAAATCCAAGAACTGTAGCTTATTGTAAATAAAATAAAAGCCATAAAAATTGATCTTCCTGAATCCTTTCAAGTCGGAGTTATAATCGTAAAATTACCTCCGAGCTGGAAAGATTATAGAAAGAAACTACTGCATAAATCCGAAGAGTTCACCCTAGAACAAATTCAGAAGCATCTTCGTATTGAAGAAGAATCTCGTAACTGAGACAAAAAGGATGACGCTAATGGTACATCTTCATCCAAGGTAAACGCAGGAGAACGACCATCCCAAAATAATTAGAAAGCTGATTCCCTTAAACCTAATAAAGATCAATGAAAATTCAAGAAAACTCAAAAGAAGAAAAACGGCAAACCTAAGAGAGCTTGCTATGTTTGCGGCAAGACCGGGCATTTCGCTCGAGTCTGTAGGGACCGGAAAAAGCCTAAGAAAAAGGCTATTGCAGTAGACGATAAAATCGTAGCCATGGTCACAGAAGTGAACCTAATTCAAGAGAAAATTCCTGGTTGGTGGTATGATACAGGTGCCACAGTCCATGTATGCAATGATCGATCTACCTTCAAAAACTATGAAGACGAGACCAATGGTCAGGAGGTTCAAATGGAAAATGAAGGACGATCGAAAGTTGTAGGCAAAGGAACCATGAAATTACTCTTTACCTCTGGAAAGAAGGTAATTCTGACCAACTTACTGCATGTCTGTGACGCCCCATCACTGTGGCCACATGTGGGCGGGCACACGTGGGCGGGCGCACATGTGGGTGGGCCCCAAGGAAGGCTGACAGCTGGCAGGCTACTGCGCGCATAGTGAAGGCGGAACCTTATCCCACCTCGGAAGAGTTGTCTAGAGTTGTGGTGGTTATATGTTGGGTTCCTCCTTTAACAGACATGACGCGTTTTAAAGCTATGAGCCCACCGGGCAAAGCAGACAATATCATGTGCTGTGGGCGTGGGCCTTACAAATGGTATCAGAGCCGAGGACAGCTCTGCCCTCGGTGGGGGATAATGTGATGACCCGGTCACTGCTTCATGTGGGCGGGCCTCAAAGCTGGCTGGCAGGCTACTGTGTGGCTGACAGGCTACTGTGTTGGGCGAGCTACTGTTGCAGTTGACTGTACCGTAACTTGTCCCACATCGGAAGAGTTGTCTGAAGTAATGGTGGTTATGTGTGGAGTGTCACCCTATACTAAATGAAGCCTTTTGGGGACAATCCCGAGAACAAAACCGTGCGGGCTGTGCCCAGAGCGGACAATATCATACAGTGTGGGTGTGGGCTGTTACAAATGGTATCAGAGCCAAGTACGGCTCTGCCCTCGGTGGGGAATATTGTGACGCCCCGTCACTGTGGCCACATGTGGGCGGGCACACATGGGCGGGCGCACATGTGGGCGGGCCCCAAGGAAGACTGACAGGCTACTGTGTGGCTGGCAGGCTACTGTGCTGGCAGGCTACTGTGTGCATAGTGAAGGTGGAACCTTATCCCACATCGGAAGAGTTGTCCAGAGTTGTGGTGGTTATATTTTGGGTTCCTCCTTTAACAGACATGACGCGTTTTAAAGCCGTGAGCCCACCAGGTAAAGCGGACAATATCATATGCTGTGAGGGTGGGCCTTACAATGTCTCAGACATAAGGAGGAATCTTGTCTCAGGGGATCTCTTAAGCAAGCCTGGGATTAGGGTTGTGTTTGAATCAGGCAAGCTGATCTTGTCTAAGAATGAGAACTTTGTGGGTAAGGGATATGCTTGTAATGGGATGATCAAATTATCTTTGAATGAAAAGAATTCTTCTGCTTACTTGATTGAGTCTGTAACACTATGGCATGGTAGACTAGCCATATTGGCTACAGTACCATAAAACTCATGGTTAAGAATGACCTAATATCATACAATGATAGTGACAAAGATGAATGTGAAGTATGCATATGGTCTAAAATAATCAAGAAACCATTCCCTAGTGTTGAGAGATCATCTCAAATATTAGACATAATGCATACTGACATATGTGAGCTAAATGGCGTTCTTACCCGTGGAGGTAAAAGATACTTTATAACATTTATAGATGATTGTTTAAGATATATATATGTATATCTGTTAAAATCGAAAGATGAAGCATTTAATACATTCAAGATCTATAAATTTGAAGTACAAAATCAGTTAGATAAAAATATTAAAATCCTTCGTAGTGACAGAGGAGGAGAATATTTCTCTAATGACTTTTCTAACTATTGTGAAGAATAAGGCATAATACATCAATGTACAACACCTTATACACTACAACATAATGGTGTAGCAGAGAGAAAAAATAGGACATTAGTAGAAATGGTCAACTCAATGCTAATACAAGCACAATTGCCATTAAACCTATGGGGAGAAGCACTGTTAGCTGCATGCCATGTTTTAAATCGAATTCCATCTAAGAAAACTAAGACCTCTCCATACGAAATATGAAAAGGAAGAAAACCAAACATAAGGTATCTTAGAGTGTGGGGGTGTCTTGCATACTGCAGAACACCAGATATTAAAAGAACTAAATTAGAACCAAGCGCTATAAAGTGTGTCCTTGTAGGATATGCACAACATAGTAAGGCCTATAGACTTCTACACTTAGACTCTAATGTAATCATAGAGTCTAGAGATGTAGAGTTCTTTGAGAATTCTATATTCACGGAGAAAAAGAATGCTGAGATTCAATCTCCTAATGAAACTATAAAAAAAGCTCATATAGAAGAGAATACACCAAGTGAACATCGTATGAGTCAAAGAACAAGATTAGAAAAGAGTCTTGATCCTAATCAAATAGACTCTCAGCGACTCTTCTTTCATCTGGTTGAAGGTGATAGAGAGAAGGTGATTAGGAAAATACCTATGATTTTAACTATAGAAGATGAACCTAAAACCTTTAGTGAAGCTATCTTCAAGAGACTCCGCTTTCTGGAAAGAAGTCATTAATGATGAAATGGATTCCATAATGTCTAACCAAACATGGGAATTAGTAGATCTACCTACAGGTTCTAAACCAATAAGATGTAAGTGGGTATTTAAGAAAAAATATCACACAGATGGTACAATTCAAACCTTTAAGGCAAGATTAGTTGGTAAAGGTTTTCGACAGAAGGAAGGAATCGATTATTTTGACACTTATTCACCAGTAGCTCGAATAACATCGATTAGGATCTTATTCGCTCTGGCATCCATACATCATCTTCATATCCATCAAATGGAAGTGAAGACAGCATTCCTGAATGGTGATCTCGATGAGGAGGTCTACATGGAACAACCAGAAGGGTTTGTTCTACTAGAAAATGAAAGAAAAGTGTGTAGACTTGTTAAGTCTTTATATGGATTAAAACAAGCACCAAAATAGTGGCATGATAAATTTAATTCTAAAGTTCTGTCTTATGGTTTTGAACATAATATTGCTGATAAATGCACATATTCAAAAGTATGTAATGATTATATTGTAATCATATGCTTGTATGTAGATGATATGTTGATAATCAGTAACAAAATGAAAGGTGTAACTGAAATAAAAAAGTTTCTCTCTTCATTTTTCAAAATGAAGGATCTTGGACAAGTAGATACCATATTAGGTATCAAAGTTAAAAATATATTGAGAGTTTTGCATTATGTCAGTCTCATTATATTGAAAAAGTAATAAACAAGTTTAATCACTTGAAAATTAAAGAGGCAAAAATCCCGTTTGATTCAAGTATCAAGTTAAAAGAAAACAGTGTCAGACCAGTTGCACAACTAGAGTATGCTGGTATTATAGGCAGTCTTATGTATGCAATGCAATGCACAAGACCAGATATAGTATACGCTGTGAGTAAACTAAGCAGGTTTACGAGTAATCTAAGTGTTGAACACTGGAAAGCAATAAGTAGAGTTTTAGGTTATCTTAAAGAAACCAAAGAACTAGGGCTATTTTATTTAGAATTTCCAACAGTGTTGGAAAGATATACCGATGCAAGTTGGATATCGAGTGCAAGGGACAATAAGTCCACTACAAGGTGGATATTCACCCTAAGAGGTGCAGCTGTATCTTGGGGATCCAAGAAACAAACTTACATAACGCACTCAACTATGAAATCTGAGTTCATAGCTCTAGTTGCTACAGGCAAAGAAGCAGAGTGGTTAAGGGATCTTCTATTAGAAATCTCATTCTATGCGAAGTCTATACCAGCTGTTTCACTTTTTTGTGATAATGAAGCCACTCTAGCGAGAGCCTATAGCGGTACCTATAATGAAAAGTCCAAACACATAAGTTTGAGACATGACTATGTAAGGTAATTGATTCAAGATAGAATCATTACAATCTCATATGTAAAGTCGAGTAATAACTTGGTCGATCCTTTTACTAAACCTCTGACGAGAGAGGTAGTAAAGACAACATCTAGAGGGATGGGGTTGAAACTCTTTACTCAAAGTTTCACCAGTGAAAGAAACTCAATCCAAAATTAAAAAATCTCTAAATATTGGGTTAATGGGTAATAACAATTCACTGATATGTGAAAAGTTTCAGCACTAAATAAATTAATAACTTCATTTATGATGATAGTGCTGGTCGTTATAAAGGAGGGATAAGTATTAAACTCTTAATGAAATCTAGTCAAACAGGACAAGTGTTTTAAACGAAAACACTGGAAGAATTTCAACTATGTGAACGTAGAAGTGATGTCGCTTCTCATGAGAGCTAGAATTATCTCGGGATCGTTCATGAAACAAGATAAGCACATATCCATTAAAAGTACTAAGCAAGATTATGAAGGAACACCTAAAGCAGGAGCTATTATGTGTGTAGTATTTTTGGTTATATCATAGAGGAATAACTAGTTCAATGCTGCGGCAACCAGAAATTTCGAAATAACTTTAAAATACTTACACTAAGGAAAGATTTAAATCACAAGATATCTTTCTTTATGCATAATAACTGTTATTCTAGCAAATTTTTTCATTATTTTAAAAACCAGTGGGGGATTGTTAAAATTAGTGGTTTTGAAAAAAATGAGAAAAATGAAAATTCAAAATTTTTAAAATTTCGAGATTTTCTCGCCAAAATACTTTTTGAATTTTTTTGAATTAAAAAGTGCGGTGTGTGTATTTTGTCCCATATCGAAAATGCAAAAGATAATTTTATGATTTATATGAGATGTTGAGAAGGGTACTCTTACTTGGAGCTTTTTGGAGGCGATGAAACTCGAGTTACGTGTTCCAGTGCGTAGCATTAGAACACACGCACGCACGCGCACACGCTCGGGCTCGGGCTCGGGCTCGGGCTCGGGCACGGGCACAGGCACGGGCAGTGAGGCAGTGTGGCTGTAGTGGCTCTAGATGGCGCACTTTGCACTTCGCACGTGTCGCAGAGTGGTCGCTCCTTCGCGACCTTGCGCGAGACGGTGCGATCACGGTGCAATGGGTCTAGTCAATGCCTTAGGGCGGTGCGAATCTGAAATGAGCTTGGGTTTTATAGGTGACTGAGAACGGTCGGATCTTAAATTCGAAAAGTTCAGCAGTTTCTAAAAATGGCTCTATGCCTTGAAAGTCAAACGGTCCGAAAACGGACGGGTCATGATGATCCAACGGTCAGATCCTTTGATCCGACGACCAGAAACGCCTGAGATTAATGGAAAACGGCCAGAAATATTTTTCAAACGTTCTGGACCATTGATAGCATCTGGCAACGGTCCACTACAGGATGCCTATATAAACTGAACCATTCCAGTCCGATTTCATCATCTCAACACAACCATCTCTCCCATCATCAGATACGATCCATAGCTCCATCATAAAATACTTAGAACATCTCCACCGTCAGTGTCTGCCAGAAGATATTCTTTGCATTAAAATTGTTCCACAGTGGACCTATCGTGATTGCTGCACGCTGGATCCAGAAGGCTTATCTTATCCTGGAAGCAATTCGCCTGTAACCCATCAGCAGTAGATAAGCAGGCGAATCACGCTTTAAGGACAACGTATTTAATACGTGATTCAGCCTAGTGAATTTCGAATTAATTTATTTTTATTTTCAGTATATCGAAAATCATATTTACAACAACCACGGCCCCCAAATGAACAGGGGGAGCCCACCAAGGACGGTAAGAATATTTAAAAAAATCTCTTAAGCCAAAATAACTAATTGCAAATGTCCATACTGCATTTGTGACAATGCCAACAGGCAGACTACAGGTAGAAAAATCCAAGAATAGCTTAATCCATCCATTTCTACGAGTTGACGAGTAGAATCTTCACAAACATTATTAATTGGTATGTGGGAGCATTTTTATTTTTTTAATCTTTTGGTAATCGAGGCAGGATCGACTGCGGAGCTTTTTAGGCCAAGCTCGACCTACACCTCGACATGTAAGGCCCACCAAGATGTGTGCATGGCATCTAGTCCATCCATCATGTTCGCCCCTCATGTTCTACTTTTGTGCCCAAAAATCAGGTTTATCTAGAACTCAACTTGGATGGACGAAAGGGTAAGGCTGGGATAGCCATACTCACCTTTAAAACCTTCATGATTGTGTATACGGCCCATCATACTCCATCTGTTGTCCAAGCCAGCACCATTTGATTTTAGAGATTTTAATATGATTTTAGAAGTTTTAGGCATGATTTTATACTTGAGTTTTAGGTCGGCCTGATTTTTGGGAGCCCAGTAGAACATGATGGACCGATTAGAAGTCATGAAAACATCTTAGAGGCGGTGTAGGCCAAGCCTAACCTCCTCAGCCTGTCGGTGGATCCGGTCTCTTTTATTTTCCACATTCACTCGTCTTTCTTAGATAGAGTTAAAAGCCTATCGAGGTTGGATCCAATCATCTGTTGGAGTGGACCATTTAGCAAATAATATTAAGCATAGGACATACATATTACTATACATATATTCACTTACATACTATACATAGCTATATGGATGAATTTTCGTGCATACATGAAATCCGTAATGGGTCACCTTTATTTAATGTGTATTCATCTTGCTTCTCAATGCAATAAACTTAATAAAGTTTTCCAAAATGTAGTGTTTAGTGCATAACATAGTATTAGTCTAATCTATGCTTTTCATCTTCATCATTCATCCACCTGCTTTCTGATATCTAAGCCTCTTTCATTGCTGCAAGTGTCCTATTTCCATCATCTCTTTCAACGAACAAGAAATTCACCACAGCACACCAACCCTCCAATTATTAATCATCACACAACCATCAATCATTGAAGAAATCATTTGCATATAAATATAAGCTCCATCTATGTTTTCTGAGTAGAATTTTGATGCACCCATTTTTTGCCCTCTAGCCTCTATTACATTGGTTGCTCTAGTCTTTAATTTGTCAGCCATCACCATTTTTGCTGCCATCACCTTCATTTTATAATGTTTCTGAGATAATGTTCGAATTTTCTTTTCCGTTCATCATTTTTCTTATTAGACATTTGTTACCGCTTGTGGGCATTATTTACTTACATGTTATGTAGTACGGTACATTGTTGGAATATATTTAGTTGAATCAAATAAACTATTAATAAAAAAATCAAAAATAAAATAAAAGAAATGAGATAAAAGTTTTATAGAGTTAAGGCGTGATGTGAGTACACCCACACTCATTGCCTGTCGCACACGCTGACACGAACTTAGAGTCAACGTGGTTCGGCTTGGTGCGCGCTCATGTGCAGTCAATAACAAATATTAGAACTATTAAAATATTCCTGATGGGACTAAATTTGCATGCCCCCTTAATGGGGCTCAAGCCCCAAGGCAAAATATATATTTTACATACAAGAAAACTTTATTGGACAACTTCAATATGAGACTAGACCCACAACTCAAAAATAATAAAAAATTTAATTTAAAGAGAAATCAAAATATTTGAAATCTCCTCTACACGATTTTGAAACAAAATACAACAGGCATATGCCCTCCAATGTTGCAAGGAGTACTGTAATTTTCTTCTTAATTATTATGTGCAATTCAATTATCTGTTGTGCAACATTGTTTAGGTGCTTTCTAGAAAAATTTACATGTACATGATCTTTGGAAGGCTAAATGATTATTAAGTTTGGATACCCTATTATTTAAAGAAAATATTCAACGTCAAACAATGAAATGCTGTTAATAAGCAATACTTGAAGATCTATTTGGAACATGATGCGTGTTGATACTCAAAGTGTGGCCCACTAATTCAAAGGTTCAGATCCATTTGGAACACGATGAGCGTTGATACTCAACTAAATCCAGCACAAAGATCCAAACAAATGAAAGGAGCTTTATATTAGTTGGAAAAAATATATATATTAAATCCTCTTGATGTGAGGTTGCTATGCCTATGAGTTTACGGCATAGTATACACATAAATATTTGGAGGGATTAGTCATCAGTGACAAATGACAATGAGTGGTGGAAATACAAATGGGAGATCGGTTCCTCTACAAGTCCTTGAAGAATAATGTTATTCTACAAGGGCTGTCCGTGGTCCCACCATGGCGTGTGTATGCCATCCAACCAGTCCATCAGTGTCTCCTGTTTATGAAAGTTGAACTGCCCAGAAATCAAGCCGATCGAGATCAAAATATCCTTTGGGAAGGACGTGAATTTAGAGGTTTTTGGGTGGTTTTCCATTGCTTTTCATGGTGTGGCCCACCTAATGTTGGAATAGAAATATATTTTTGGGCACCCCATTATCATAGTGGGACTTTATTAATTAGTGGTTTGGATGGCATACACACAACACGGTGGGCCATACATAGGCAGTAGGGAATGGCGAATAACTTGTTGAAAAGGGTTGGAGAGGTATCAACGGCGTGCAGATTCTCGTGCATACAAAACAGGAAGCAGAGGCAACAAAAGGAGCGACATACGTTAGGAGACAAACCAGCATCTTTCTAACATCTCCTCTTTCATCGATGTAATCAACGCGGAAAAATGAGAGAGAGGGGGAGAGAAAGAGAGAGAGATTGATCCTCTATATATAGAGTATGAAAGAGAAGCTCTTTGAGATTCTCTGTTCAATAAGAGAGAGAGAGAGAGAGAGAGAGAGAGAGAGTCCTTGATCTCTCTCCTTAGCCTATTTTTCACGAATGAGAATGCATTCTAAACCAGCGATATCTTCCAAGTCATCCCTGGGAGCCAGCAATCAAATACCACTGGCTCGTCTTCATACAATCGCATGCAGAACCCAAATTCCCGTCGCCCCTAAAATCGTTCAATTCCGCGGATTATCAAAGCATGGAATTCCTCACACCGACCTCCGAGTAAGCGAGATCGTGAAAAGACAATCTCAAGCATACTCAACAACAGAGAGGCGAAACAGAAAGCCCCAATTCAGCTCTACATTCCTTGAAGATGCCTATGAACGATGCCGCCATGTGTGCGCCGAATATGCAAAGACCTTCTATCTTGGTACCATCTCAAACAAAACAAAACAAAGAAAAAAAATCCTAAAAACAAATGATCTTTCTTTTACTTCTTTCATCTGACATTTTTTTTCTCTCTGTTATGATCTTAGGAACCTTGTTAATGACTGAGGAACGCCAGAAGGCGATATGGGCCATTTATGGTGAGTATCATAGAAAATTTTGAAGATTATTTTTAGAATTGAAGAGGGAAAGAAGATTGATGAACTGGTTTTGTGCAGTGTGGTGTAGGAGAACGGACGAGCTCGTGGATGGACCGAATGCAACGCATATGTGTGCCGCCGTCCTCGACAGATGGGAAGAACGGCTTGAAGACATCTTCGCTGGACGACCTTATGATATGCTTGATGCTACTCTTACTGATACCATCTACAAATTCCCCATAGACATTAAGGTGTGAATAATTGTTAAGAAGAATATTCAGGTGCATACATCATTTTAATGGTTCATACACAATCCACCATTATTGTCATATGATAATCATGTAGTGAGCCACATACCATCATGCCAGATATCATGATCTGACGGTGATCATCAAACATTTGATTGGTGTTAGAGCTGGGCATAGGACGACTCAACTGGGCAATCTCGACTTGTCCAACTCATTCAGACCCGACTCAATCTGAACCGAGTGGTTGAGTCGATCCAAACTGAATACACTTCGTCCAATCCAAACTCAAACTGAGTCAAGTTCGGGTTGCCAGTAACTCGACTCAACTCGACCTGAAATCCAACTCAGTACTGTCCCGACTCCATCCAAAGCTAGACTCGTGTGTATGCTGATGTGGCACACATGTCTTAGGCACAGAATTTGAATGGTCCATGTGATGCAGCACCCCTTAAAACCTCACAGACCCAACTTTCAACCTGATACAAATCTATGGTGGGCCATGGTAAAAGGAAGCTATTTCCTGTTTGATTTGCATCTCTTTTCTAATCTAAGATGTCATGTTAATGATGGAGAGGCTGCAATTCTGGCAAGTTCACCTAGGATTTGAGTTGTGATTTCAGCCTATGGATACCCACTGCACTCGTCCTGACTTGCTGCCAACTCGACCCGACTCAGTACTTGTTACCTGGTCAGACTCAGTATAGATTAGTCCAGGCCAAACCCAGACTCGGACCAGGTCAGTCAGACTCAGTATAGATTAGTCCAGGCCAAACCCAGACTCGGACCAGGTCAGGCATGCTGGACTTAGTACCGCGTCGGGTCAGGTTTATTTCAAAACCGGATCAAATCGGGTCAGCCCTAACTCGGTCCGACTCAATTCATGCCCAGCTCTAATTTGGTGCATACACTCTGTATCGAATTATCCCATCTGCGATCAAGATTTTTTAATTTTTTTAAATAATGAGAAAATCAATACCATCTTACAGCCCTTTAGGGACATGATTGAGGGAATGCGTATGGACACGAAGAAATGCAGATACCAAAACTTCGAAGAGCTCTATCTTTATTGCTACTATGTGGCCGGAACAGTGGGCCTCATGAGCGTCCCGGTTATGGGAATCGCTCCCAACTCCGCTGCATTGACCGTCAACATCTATAACGCAGCCCTCTACTTGGGCATTGGCAATCAGCTTACAAATATCCTTCGAGACGTTGGTGAAGAGTAGGTTAACCAAAATCTCCTCCTCATGTTTTTTCCTTCATGTGATATTCAAGCTATCAATGGGCCAGGCCATCCAGGAGGCCTACTTAGCTTGGCCCATATGAGTTGAACTTAAGCACTACTTCAAGCTTGATGGCTTGTACCTCAAAATATAAGCAGCACGAGTTTGGATTTAAGTTCAACAATTTCTACTGAGCCCAGTCGAGCCAAAGGCAAGACCCATTTCATGAGCCAGGTTCGGGCTCAGGAAAATCCTATAAATAAATGGGCCATCCCAAGCTCACCACATGCCATTGCTTTGTTGGTTACAGTGCTCGAAGAGGGAGAGTTTATCTTCCTCAAGATGAACTAGCCCAGTTTGGGCTATCTGACGATGACGTGTTTTCAAGAGAGGTCTCTGACCGGTGGAGGGGGTTCATGAAGGAGCAAATCACAAGAGCCAGATTCTACTTCAACCAAGCTGAAGAGGGTGCCTCACATCTTGATGAGGCTAGCCGTTGGCCAGTATGTTAGCCATGGCTTCTTATATAATGCACGTTATGATCATCATGCAGTAACTGTAACACAAATGGAGTTTGATTTTTAATGGAAACATGTTTCTAATTTAGCATTTTTTTGCTTCGTCATTTCACAGGTATGGTCTTCGTTGATGTTGTATCGAAAGATCTTGGATGCGATCGAGGAGAACGGTTACGATAATCTGACCAAGCGGGCCTATGTTGGGAGGACGAAGAAGCTGCTTATGTTGCCACTGGCGTACACTAGAGCTAGGACCATGCCTAGCTTGGTGTTGTAATGAGATGACATTTGCCATTGTTCTTTGGCGTGTACATGATTGGTTTTATACATGAACGGTCATGATTTACAAATGCTTGTGGCTCTTAAGTGTTTCTGTTCTTGTATCGAATCTGTAGGACGCGAACTAACATTGTACAGTTCTTGTTCTGGCTTGTCCACGTTTAGAGAGGCCATTGATCAGATGACCATTTGCAAAGACTGTCCTTCCTGGCACAAAGCCAGTCCTCTCATATGAGATGACCATTTAATCAAACATATGTATATTTAATAATTTACATGGTCATGGATATGGCAATGAGTTCTATAGAATATATAACTCTTACATGACTACCAAGCTGTTATGTCCAATTTCCAGTGTCCAATATCATCACATCATATGGCGATACCTCTAAAACCTACGCAAACATGATCCATATAAGTTAATTATGAATCATGAAATGTATCATATCAATTAATTGAGGTTTAACATCATTGATTTTTCAACACAACCCCAACACGGATGCAAGTTCGAAACTTTCACAATGCTTAGAATCGGCTCCATTGTTCCCTTCTTATTAATCAATGGCTAAAAGGGAAATTTTAATTTTAAGAGAAGATTTTAGGTTTCATATATCAAGGTTTTTTTAGATTCGAGACGGGTGCCCTCTTATCCTTTAAGGGTCAAACTCTTTATATGGACATCAGACTTGCTTTTCCAAATGTTGTAAGACTCCTATCAGGTGGGCCACACATGATCATAAGATCTGATCATTGAATTATTCTGATTGAGCGATTCAGTGGGCCCCACTATAGTTGTGATCATTGTAAATAGGTTTGGGGCCGGCGGGACGCTTGAACCATATTCTCTAAACTCGGTTATTAAGACAAATATGGAAACCGACGGTGTGGAGACCCTAAAGGGAGAAGTGTGATGGGTAAGCTTCTAACTCTCTTTCTTATATATAAACATCTTGGTACCCACACCAACACAAGCGAGAAACCCTAGTTCCATTAAAAGTTCTCCTAAAGGTGTAAGGTGCGGAAGATCAAGATTCTTGTCGGCAGAATGTTTTCCTAACCAGGTACACTTTCAGTTATGGTTTTTAATCTCCATTGATTGATGCATAGTCAATCCGTCGATTCCGTAATACAGGTATAATATTTAGTATCAGAGCTACATATGCATTAATTTTGGTAGATTTCTTTTGGCATTGTCACGATCACCTAGAATTCAAATTTCCTTGGGACCCATCCAAGATCGTCTGCCCGGATGAATCTGAAAACCGTTTTTTAGGCCTATGATATTAGGGCTACTCTAGCCATGATCAGATCTAGGTTTTGATAATGCCCAGATCTGTGGCTGGCAGCGACGCTGCTGCCTTGTTTGAGCGATCTGTGACACGTTCTACATCAGACCCCTCCACTTAAAAAAACTCGCCCTCGAGTTACGCAAGAGACTTGACACATGAGTCTGAGATAACTTCTGATGCTGATGTTCGTTAGCTCTTTATTTTGTACTTGGTATTAAGCTCTTGAGCTGACACAATACATGTACTCATGTTTTCCTTGACTTGACTAATATTGATCAATTCCTTCACATGTCTTCAAAATCTCATATTTTTTCTGATAATGTGGACAATTAGGCGGACTTACACCTGAGACGGGATCAACATGATTTTGTATATCTCGTATAGGAGACAATTTATTGAGGGGTTCATCGAGCACAATCTCCTTGAACTCCTGCAAAATTGGCTTCAAATTTTCTGGGATATTCACAGGCTCCATATATTCTTTTTTTTCAACTACTGGATATATATCTCTTATTTCCTCAGATTGTTTAACAAAAGCCTGTTCAATTGTGAGAGACTGTTCCTCAACTTTAGAAGTCTTGAGTTGGTTCTCCCTTCTCATAGGGGCGAGGATAATCTTTTTACCATCCTTAATAAAGATAAATAGATTATCCCGATCCTTATGTGTAGCATTAATATTATTTTGTCAGGGTTGATCAAGTAACATGTGGCAAGCTTCCATGTTAACCACGTCACACATTACTTCATCCGTATAATATTTACCAATAGAAAAAGATATACGACATCGTTCAGATACCTCTGTTTTGTTGACCTCCTTGATCCATCCAATCGTGTATGGAGATGGGTGTCTTTCTGTTTTCAGTTGCAGCTTTTCCACAATTATTTTTGACACGAAATTCTCATCGCTCCTGACATTGATGATCACATTGCAGACTTTTTTGTATGCAGTGCGCCTTATTCGAAAGATATTGTCTCGCTGTAATTCTATTTCTACCTTTGGCATGTATAACGGTTTCCTCATAATCGAAGTGGTGACCTGTGATTTATCATCATCTGATGGTGCTTTGTAGAAATTGGGGTTGTGTCGTACAGCGGTCACAGGCGGTTGAGCATCACTTTAAGCTTGGGGCGGAATTAGCGCATCCGCAATACGGTTGAGGGTTGCCTACAGCCCTTGCATGGTCAACTGACTCTCTCGATGGAAAGCTTCCATTCTTTCCAAAAGATGACGAATCCCTTAATCACCGTCCAAAGGATTTTGATTTATACCTTCATTATTTGTCATCGGCCCTAGAAAAATTCTCGCTTTGATACCAATTGACGCAGGGATGAACGTAATGAGGTCGATCACCGTCTTCCTCAAGGATAACTACTCCGAATCCACGGAGCTTCTCTGAACTCCTCATAGAGACTTCTCGAATCCAAGAGGTAAGAAAGCAAGAGAATAGAAATAAATTCTAATAAAATTCGAAATTGATTAATGAATCATTGATAATTGTCTAATGCGTCTCCTTATGCATTAATAAAGAAAAAATAAACTAAAATTCGTAATTACCAAAAATAGCAAAATTCTAACTCTAATAAAAATCTTAATTCTAATAAAACTCTTCTAAGGCCTAATTTCTAAAAATAAAAATTATAAATAAACTTTCTTTAGAAGAGTCCTAGTAGAATTAAAAGTTATTTCTAAAAGGAAAGAAAATCTAAAATTCTAAAAATATTTAAAATATTAAAAAATTGGAATTACTAAAAATAGTAAAAACTCTCTAAAAATTTGTTTTTAAGCTGAAAGCGCACGTTTTCTGACGAAACGGGCAGATGCAACCCACTTTCAGTAATTCCGAGGCCCATTTGTGAGTCAACCATGCTGGGAATATCTCTGATGACCCATTTCAGTAAAGATTGATAGGTTATACGCCCCATAACAATACCCGGATCAAAAGTTATAGTCAATTCACGGTCCATCTTCTTTTGGCTCAACCATGCTAAGAACGGATCTGTGACACGTTCTACATCATAACCCAAGCGCAAGACCAACCTCACATGAACTTGGGTTTAACCCTAACGCATTTTTAGATTCAGTCTGGTTGAGTTGTAATCTCATGTCATATTATTAGTAATTTATCATCTTGTACCGTGTATCTATTAAATGGACTCGACCTGCATAGCATAGACACCGCACCCATGTGGGCAGTGTGTTAATGTGGCAAAGTTATGTGGGCCCCATTATAATGTATGTGTTATCTCCACACCATCCATCTAATTTTTCAGATCATTTTAGGGCATCATCCCAAAAACGAGGCAGACCCAATGCTCAAGTGAACCACACTAAGGAGAGCAACGGAGACAATGATACCCACCGTTGAAACCTTCCTGAGGCCCATTATCATGTTTATTTTCCTTCTAACTTGTTCATGAGGTCACACAGGCTTGGATAGATGAAGGGAAAACACAAATATCAACATGATCCAAAACTTCCCTAGCCGTGGGAAATTTTCTATGGTAGCATCCAATCCCCACTTTAAATTTTTATTTTAAAAAAAAAAGTGGTGTGGTGCACTTGAGCTTTGGATCTCCCTCACTTTTTTCCTTATAACTTAAAATGATCTATAAAAAATGAAGGGAGAATGTGGATATAACGTATACGTCACATTAGGGCCATGGAACTTTGCCACGTCAGCACACTAAGTACCAGACGCGGATTAGCAACTGACGGGATGAGTAGCTAGACTAGCTACTGAAGTGACGTCACCTGATTCTGTGGGGCCGACCATGATGTATGTGTTGTATCCACACTGTCCATCCATTAGGAGAGATCATTTTGGGGCATTATAGAGAGGATGAGGCAGATCCAAATTTGTAGTGGACCCCACCACAGAAACCAGTGGGGAGAGTGACACATACCCTTGGAAACTTCCTAAGGTCCACCGCGATGTTTATTTGAGATCCAACCTGTTCATATGTTAACACAGATATTAAAGAAGGGAAAACACAATACCAGCTTGATCAAAAACTTTTGTGGCCATTAGAAGTTTTAAATGGTGGCGTAACTCTCTCCACTGTTTTATGTGGTGGGGTCCGCTATAGTTTTGGATCTGATTCAGTATTTGGATCATCCTCTAAAATTATCTCTCCAAATGGATGAACGGTGTGGATACAAACAATACATCATGGTGGACCCACATAATTAGGTGACGTCATCAGTTGCGAGTCTGGCTACTCAAACGTCCGTAGCGAATCCGCATGTCCTACATTACGCCAACGAGTCCCCACTAAATATATATTTATTATCCTGTAGTATGTGTCAATTCAATAAAAACAATTTATAATATAGTATATAAGTCTAGTTTAAGATGGGTTGTCCAAGGGCTCAACCCTAGCCAACCTAACCAAGGATAGGGCTGAGGATTTTCAGCTTAGAGTTTAACCTCACCCCACCCCAACCCAACGGGACCAAAATTGGGCTGACTATGTTCCAAGTTGACCCGACCCAAGTTGCACCCGTGCAACATATGCATGGTAGGGCCACACACTCAATGCTTTAACTACACCATCGGATCACCCGGACAGTATTATATGGGAGAGTTCAATAAAAATTAAAGAAAATAGTGGATGAACATATTGCGCCTTGAGCTCACATGGACAGACTCGATAGGAGAGGGGCTTTGTAGGGCGCACCATGATGTATGTATTTGATCCATGATGTTGGTTCATTTCTCTGTATCATTTTAGGGTGCGAGTCAAAAAAAAAAAAAAAAGACTCAATCAAAAGCTCAAGCGTACCACACCTTGAGAAACCGTGTAAAAATGATACCCATCGTTGAAGCCTTCTTAAGGCCCACATTACTACCACGACCCTTACCATGTTATACGGAGTCGTGGTTGTAATATGGTAAGGGTTGTGGTTATCATGTTATATGGGTCGTGGTAGTCATGGGTCGTGGTTATTATGTTATATGGGTCATGGTTGTCATGGGTTGTGGTTGTTATGTTATATGGGTCATGGTTATCATGTTATATGAGTCGTGATTGTAACATAACATGTGGTGTCCATAAGAGTCGAGGTTGTCATGTGACATGGACCCTACCTTGATGTATATGTTTAATTCACGCTGTACACCACCTTCTTCATATTTTTTTAGGCTATGAGCAAACAATGAGACAAATCTGAGTCCCGAGTGGACCGCATGGAGGGAAACAAAGTCTCACTATTGGAACTTTCTGAGGCTTACTGTTGTGTGTGTATGTGATGGAACCTACCCAACATTGGACTCTTTTGGTCCACAGAGAGTTGGCCGACATAATAGACAGAAAGGATTGTCCACTCATGGACCCCACATAGCAAAAAATAAAAACAAATAAAGGAAGATAGAAAAATAAAAAGAAAAGAAAGTGTCACTAGGGTGCCAGTGACATGAGGGCGGAAGCCTCCTTGGGTTGGCCCCGCTCGTGGACCCCGCAATAACGTATGTGTTTAATCCAAACTGTCCACCATCTCCTCCAAATAATTTTAGGCCATGGGCTAAATTTTGAGGCAGATCTAAGTCTCCAGTGGGTCGTACTAAGGGGGATAGTGTCCATCTGTTGAAACTTTTTTAAGGCCCTCTTTCGAGTCTCTGGTCATCCAAATCAGCCTAAACCAGAGTATATTGGACCCCACTCAAATTGACCAAGACAGTGGACAAATTAGATCAACCACTTGGGGACCACCTTAATAGTGTATGCAAAACATAAAATAAATATAATAAAAATAATAAAAAGTTTAATGAATTTCATGCACGTGGGCGATAACCCATTCCTGGCCAAATTTGGATATCACAAGTGGGACCATCTTGATGTATATATTTGATCTGAATCATCCGCCAACTTCTCTAGATCATTTTAGTCCATGGGATGAAATATGAGGCGGATTCGAGATTGGAGTGTACCATGTTCACAACCCCAAGTATAGGGTCGCGATATAGTAATAATCTCAATAAGACCGAGGTCGAATCTATAGAAACTAATCTTGTGTGTATTCTGAAAATAACTAGGAGTAGAACTATAAGAAGATCTAATTAGAAATCTGGAATAAAAGGAATAATTACGAATATTGTTTAAACTATCAATTAAAAGTAGAAACTAGGGTGTCAGGGATCCACTTGTAATAATTGAGATGCTACCTTGCCTAATTCAGGAATCCCAACTGGAATTAAAGTCTTATCCTATCTAGTTGGAGAAAGAGATAGTCAAATCTCTGAACTGCCTATTGATCTAATTATCAATAGAGGATAATTGTGAAGGTTTGGAAGGGATTTCATCACTAAACCATGCCCAGGATACGATGACAAACAACAGAATTTATCACTTTCATAATCTCAAATAGAAAAGAAGATATTCAAAGCTATCGCAGATCTATTGTAATTTGAGTCACAACAAACCATTAAAATATAAAAATATTCCTTAAAATCAAACTAGAATTTAATGAAGTTCAATAAAACATGAATTAAAACAAAGCAAACATCTCAATCACGCTATAAGCTTTACCTCTTAGCTCTAGCTAAGAGATTTACCCAACCATAGACATGATTGGATCTAAAACCCTAGAGGAAAGCATTAAAAACAAACTAGGAAAGAAGAAAAACTCTTGAGAGGTTCCTCCACCCTTTGGTTCTGCTTTTGGAAACCCTAGATATCTCAAAAATCCTTAGGAAACTCCTATTTATAGCCTTATTCGGTCGGATTCACAAAATCGCCTCAAATTTATGCAGTCCGCGTAACTCTGCGTAACGCATTCAATGACATCAAACAACCTTCGATGTCATCGAGGGTAAGTTGAATTCTAGGAGTTACGTCTTTACGCAATGCGTAAGTTCTTGTGTCATTGAACCTTCCTTCGATGTCATTGAGCATACCTTCGATGCCATCGGGGGGTCGTCGATCTATTGAGAATGTGTCCAGAACAGTCAAGCGAGTTTCTTCAAAATTCCTCATAATTCACGATGCCATCGAACAATCTTCGATGCCATTAATCAACTATTCGATGTAATCGAACATGTCTTCGAGTAATTGAGAATTGTATCTAATATGTCCAACAACCAAACTTGATTTTTCTGTAATTTTTTGTTGTTATCGAATTGTGGTCGATGTCATCGAACGTTAGCCTCGATGTCATTGACCGGTGGTCGATGACACAAATAGTTCTGATTGTGTGAATTTTCGTACTTTGTAGTGCTGGCCTCCTTCCTTCTCCACTTGATTTTCTTAGATATTAAGGTCTTGAAATCTTCAATCTTGGTTTCCAAAGATTCATTTTTTGCCTTGGTGATTCTTGAGCACTAAATCAATGCTTTTAGCATTCTTTTCAATCCAAGCTCTCAAACTCACCTTGTAACGTAAACATGCATAATGTATACCATTAAGCAATATCATGTTCATAAAATCAAGATATAAATGAGGAAAAATATGCAATATTTAACACTCAACAGGCCACACGGAGGGAAATGATTTTTGTATGTTAAAACATTCTTGGGCCCAAAATGGGGTCCCTGTTCATCCAAACTAGCCCAAGTCAAACCCTATTGGCTAATTCTCGAGGGGATCTATGCGGTGAACAAAATAAATTATGTAAGTGGGGCCCTCTTTAACATGACAACTACAACCCCTGTAACATCACAACTACAACCCATATAACATCACAACCATGATCCTTACTGCATTACAATCATGACCCACTGTCTACCATCTCCTCCAAATAATTTTATGCCATAGGCCAAAACTTGAGGCAAATCTGAGTCTCGACTGGGCCGTATTAAGGGGGATAGTGTCCATCTGTTAAAACCTTCTTAAGGCCCTCTGTCGAGTCCTTGGTCATCCAAATCAACCCAAAACAGAGTCTATTAGACCCCACTAGAGCTGATTAAGATGATGGATGGATTAGATCATTCACTTGGGGACCACCTTAATAGTGTAATGCAATAAGGTTCATGGTTATGATGTTATATAGGTCGTGGTTGTAATGTTATATAGGTCATGGTCGTCATGTTAAAGAGAGCCCTGCTTACACGCGTATAGCAGCTCGAGAAGGGGCAAATTGGCTTTGATTGAGACTAGTTTGGATGAACATGGACCCCATTGTGGGCCTAGGAATGTTTTAACATACAAAAATTGTTTCCCTCATGCGGTTCACTCCAATCTCGAATCTGCCTCATATTTTATCCTATGGACTGAAACGATATAGAGATGTTGGTCGATGGCTCAGACTAAATATATAAATCAAGATGGTCCCACTTATGAGACCCAAATTTCACCTGGAATGGGTTATTCCACGTGCATGGCATTCATTAAATTTATTATTATTATTATGTTTGTTTTATGTTTTGCATAAACTATTGAGGTGGTCCCCAAGTGGATGATCTAATCCTTCTACCGTCTTGGCTAACTCGAGTGGGGTCCAATAGACTCTGGTTTGGATTGATTTAGATAACAAGAGACTCGAAAGAGGGCTTTAAAAAGGTTTCAACGGATAGGCACTATCCCCCTTAGTATGGCCCACTCGAGACTCAGATTTGCCTCAAATTTTGGTCCATGGCATAAAATTATCTGGAGGAGATGGTGGATGGTGGGTCGTGATTGTAATGCAATAAGGATCATGGTTGTAATGTTATATGGGTAGTGGTTGTAATGTTACATGGGTTGTGGTTTTGGTGTTATATGGGTCATAGTTGTTATATTAAAGAGGGCCCCACATACATAATCTACTCTCTTCACTGCATAGACTAGCTCGGGAAGGGGTCAATAGGCTTTAACTGGGCCTGGTTTGGATGAACAGGGACACCATTGTGGGACTTGGAATGTTTTAACATACAAAAATCGTTCCTCTCCGTGTGGTCCACTCCAATCTCGAATCCGCCTCATATTTTATCCTATGAACAAAAATAATTTGGAGAAGTTGTCGGATGGCTCAGATCAAATATATTCATCAAGATGGTCCCACTTGTGAGATCCAAATTTTGCCATGAATGAGTTACCGCCCCATGCATGGCATTTATTAAATTTCTTTTATTATTATACTTATTTTATGTTTTGCATATATTATTAAGGTGGTTCACATGTGGATGATCTAATCCGTCCACCATCTTGGTCAGCTCGAGTGGGGTCCAATAAACTCTATTCAGGCTGATTTGGATGACCAAGGACTCGAAAAAGGGCATTAAGAAGGTTTTAACAAATGGGCATTATCCCCTTTAGTACAACCCACTCTTCTTCTTTTTTTTTTTTACACACGCACACACACCCCACACACTCACACCACACGCACACACACCCCACACACGCACACCGTGGGATTTCACCACCATGGGTACTCGAACCCTTGACCCGGTGTTGAAACTCCAAGGAGTCTACCGAACCTTAGTACAACCCACTCGAGACTCAAATCTGCCTCAAATTTTGGCCCATGGCCTAAAATTATCTGGAGGAAATGGTGAACAGCTTGGATTTAATACATACGTCATTTCCCCTAGGTCCTCAGTTTGATGTTACACCTGGCTCTAATGCCAACTTGTCACGCTCCCCACATGCAGGTACTCGGATAGGGTATTTTGGACCCGTATCCCAAGTTCGTGAATTTTAATATATTGATATTTATTACAATTTACATAATTTTATCAAATTTAATAGATATTCAAACTCATGTAAAAGGAAAATACTACTGAAACGTTTATTAAATTCAAGTCTCTTGATAGTTTTCTTTTTCTACATCAAAATTTGGAATTTAAACTAAACTTAAATAATAAAAACTGAATTGAATGAAATTTAAACTAAACCTAATTTTCTAGAAAAATAAAAACTAATAGTAGATGCTCGCCTGCTCATAGCATTTCAACTCTGGACCGGTGCATTTTTGTAGTAGGGTGAGCATAACAGCTCAGTAGGATCATTTCTTACTCAAAATTTAAAATGTTACGATTACATCAAATTTTTATAAATAAGAGAAAAAAAATATAACATGGATAATAAGAAAACATAAATTTAAGCAATAGAATTGTAAAAATGTTACGCATGTGATACTTTTTATGAATTCTCATAAACAATATATGTCATCTCTTACAACATCGTACCTGAGTGGATAGCCACGTTGCATTAACACTCACGTACAGGTACCTTGTGGCGAAGGACCCATTTATACGTTAGTTGGTTAGACTACTGCTCCAGTTGTACCTCTGATGTATGTTCACGCACACAATTGTACTCATACGCCATACATAAAGGATACTCCAAAGAATCTAATGAATTATAAGGTCTTTCACTCAAAAGAAACAATCACCCTACTTGCTGACTTTGTGATCTTTCACCCAATGAACACGATCGCCTTACTTGCTTACGTTACATGTAACATATTAATATTAATGCTCAGAATACTAAGCATGCATGCAAGATGAAACATTATTTTACAATCGCAAATATCAACATAAAACTATCATGGATTTATTCACGTGTTTTTGCTACTTTAAAAATTATTATAATAATCAGTAATTATTGAATTATCAAAATATCAACAATATAAATTTTTATTTTTAATATAATTCTAAATATAATTTCGTCGAAACTTTAATAATTAAAATAGTTAAATCATATATATATATATATATATATATATATATATATATATATATATATATATATATATATATATATATATATATATATATATATATATCTTTTTACTATTCTTAAATTTAAGAATTAACGAGATATAATAATGTATAAGAAATTTTATTTTAAATTCTAACTTTAATTAAATTATTTTTTTATTATATTAAATTTAATAAATCATATTAGCATAAAACAAATTATTTTTATTTTTATTCACTAAATTTTAAATTTTAAATTTTATTTTAATTTTAACATAAACTTTGCAATTAATTTTTTTATTATTCTAATATTAAATTAAAATTTAATAAATTTATATAAATCAAATATTTTTACATAAAAAAATAAGATTTATATTTAAATTTAATGTTAAATGAAATTGATTTAAATCAATCAAATTATAATCTAATTTATTAAATAAATTCCAAAGCTAATGAATTTGATTGTTTTAATAACAAAAATTATTTAAATTATTAATTTCTAAAAGTTTAGAATTACAATTAGATTTTATTACTATTTTTTCAAAAAATCAAATTATACTTCAATAATTTATTAATTAATCTACGCTAATTAAGATTCATTTTTATATATAATTTGAATATTAAATTAAAATTTAACTATTAATCAAACCAATTTAATTCAACAATTGTTTCAAGGTACATTTCAAAATATCAACAATTAAGTTAAATAATTAAATAAATTTTAAATAAAAAAATCAATCACATAAATAATTAATTTAATATTACTATTAAATTTTGAAATAAGATAACATAACAATAGGCTGAAAATTTTAAACTTCAAGTTAAGATTACTTACCCGATTTTTTTGTGGTGGACCAAACCTTATGCAAAATAAACCCAACGTATACACTCAATATGCACAATGTATAAAATCGAGTCTTGAGTTAGTCATACATATGCACCATGCACACACTGACTATTGTTATGATTCTAAGGGTGGGCCCACACTTAAACTCTACTGGACCCACAGTCCTGCTGTAACTAATGGATAGACCCCTATTTATAGGGCCTATGCCATAAATATCTATACACGTGGTTCATATGTGAAGTAAAATACGTGTCTTAGTGTTTCATGGATGAAAATTAAATATTTTTAAAACTCTTATATCAAATACCATTTCATTATTATATTTAATACTAATACTAAAATGTTTCAACCTACGTTGTCACCTCCCATGCTAATACCTCTACATTTATCTAAAATAATATGTACATAAGCAAAATCTGATATTAGAATACCGTTCATTAGATGTATGCTTAGATTGTTTGGATAATGAATGGTTTAGATTTATAGATAGGCACTCCACATGGCAAATTCAAATTCAACAGTCCGGATGATATGGTTTGCCACTGGATGGTTTTGATTAAATAAATCATCTTTTGGGAACTAGGTCAGAAATTGAACTCTTTTGATGGTTTAGATTGATGTGAGGATACGTTGACTAATTGATAGAGGCGAGTACAATGAGATTTAAATGATCCAGATAGGTGGAGTGTATGAAATTCTAACATTATTTACGTTTTTTAAAAATAAAAAAATATATTAATTTATTATGTTCATTTATTTCTTATCTTTTTCGCATGTGTGTCATATGTGTATAACATGTGAAGGTGTATGATGTGCGTGGTTTGGTTTAATATATGCATGCATGCAGGAATTGGTTAACTTTTATTCGGGTCATTACAAAGGGTCGTGGTTGTCAGGTTAATGTAATTAATAACTTGATTATTTTTAAATAATATGAGTCGAGACCCACGATGGGGTGATCCGTTCCGTTCACCTTATCAGTCAGCTCGCCGTGGGGGCAAAAAGTCTTAACTTAGGCAGTGTCTGCTTCCAACAAACATCACAGTGAGCCTATAAAAAGTTTCAAGAATTGGTACCATTGTCACCATTATTTTCTATTATGTGGCCCATCGAGCATTAGGCCCTAACCCTAAAATGACATGGCAAAAAGAATGGATAGCATGGATTATACACGTACATCAATGTAGGCCCCATGAATTACGCCCTGCCCACGTCCAGAAAATGTTTCTATCCACATCACTTTCTCACTATTGAACCAAGGATAAGGGCATTTTGATCGAAGTAATTTTTGAAAGCTGGCCACCATTGGAATATTTGTGACGTGGAATCCCTTTGGGGAATTCGACCATATATAAAGGCCAGTACGGTCAAATTACCAAAGAAATGCTTTTGTGAACTTCCGAAACAATATTGTTTCGGTAATCCGATGAACTAGTTAAGGAATTGTGTTCTACAGATATGTGAAAACGTGACGAAGTGATAGACGTGAAGGAATGATGAGCACATTATGGCTTATCTGGACCACACATCATTTTAAGAGTGGGTGAAACCAATGGATGGCCCAAGATCAGGTAGAAAATGTATCCTTCGCCCAACATTAACGGATACCACCATCTTTCATCTTCAAAGTAAGCATAGCCAACATCTACAATCATGATTGTGGCTCAAGAAAGATAGATGTATGACCTACCTATTGAACGGCTAGGATATTGTGCAAAGATTCCAAAATCATCTCGTATGGATCGCATGTGCACTTGTGGAAACGTGATTACCAGGTTCGTTGTTCAAGGAGTCCCCGCCATCTTTTAACCGTTGCAGAGAAAGTAAGAAGGGGGTGGCAAAAAGAGAGCCGTTTGAAAACCCCATCAGAAACATTCAAATACCCCCTCCCAACACCTCTTCTCCTATCCTCCCTCAAACCTCTCTCTCTCTCTCTCTCTCTCTCTCTCTCTCTCTCTCTCTCTCTCTCTCTCTCTCTCTCTCTCTCTCTCTTGTTTGTTTACTTGCTTCTTATTCCCTTCTTTCCTTTCTTTTCTGTTTAGGAAGAGACTAGTTGCATTTCATCAACCGTTAGTTTTGGACCTCTTTTTCTCCTTCACCCACATTAGCAATGATGACATCTTTAGCCCTGAATTTGATCCCAATAGCTGTGATAAAACCCAATTCGTGTTTCAGAGGGCCACGCAGCAGGGGATTAACGGATGGATCCTTCCCAAGGAAGAAGAAGATGAACATGGTTTGGTGCCAGAGTAATGCTGGAAATGTGGCAGCTTCTAATGGGCTATCTTCATCATTGTCTGAGAGATCGACATCGGGGCTGACAGCAACTGACAATGATAAGGCCCTGATAGAGGATGGAAGTTTGATCTTGTCGCGGAATGGAAAGGCACATGAAGGGATTGGATTGAAGGAGTTGGTGCCTTTCGGTGGAACAGCTAACACATTGACAGAGACTCATCAAGGGATTGGGATTGTTAGATTCCTAAAGGGAAAAGGATTTCTCATTACAGGTGCAACTGGGTTTGTAGCAAAAGGTAGGATTATTTTAATCTTGATGCCTCACAACCTGAATCATGTCCTGATGCACCTCCACAGGTGGGACCCATGCTTTCTTCATCCAGACAGTTGTCTTATGGGATTTTCCACAGTTGGGGGATGGCTCAAATGCATTCCAGATTGAAAGATCCTGGCCATCAAATTTTCGATGTAATACTCTCTCAGCAGCTTATTCATAGGCCACTAATGGAAGGGCTACGAAATGAAGAAGATTTTTGGGAATCACCTTCTGTAGTAGGGGCCGTCATATCATCAATCAGGATCACCAGGACATGGGCTCCATTTGTATAGAAGGGTCCATCACATTCTGATGCATCAGGAACCAATTGTTCCTCATTTTCTGATATTGTGTTTTTTTTATACAGTGTGAAGAATGAAGGGTCCTGATCTGCCTGATCCACGCTGATTGGGCCTATGTTTCAGATATCTAGATGGCTGATTGATGAGGCACAACATGGATGGATGATGCCCAAAAATTTTCTTTATCAGATTATGCTATCCAACCGATCATTTGCAATTTCCTCAGACCATCGTGGTATTATTTTTCTAGTAACTATCGATTTGTAGGCCACTTGCACAATGGTTAGGATAATCCAGTCTAGAAGATTTTCAAGGTGTTTCCCATCCAAGGTGGGACCCATCAGATCAATAGTCTGGATCTTGTAACAGACTAGGTGAATCATGACACTATATGACAATGAGACAGGGCCCTAGCTTGCATATGTTGTGATTGATGTTTTAGATTTCTAGATGATTAATAAGGTTTGATCATGACACAGGTGCGTTTCTTTCTTTTTTTCTTTTTCTTTTTTTTTCCTCGCAGTTCTCATTGAGAAGATTTTAAGGACTATGCCTGATGTGAATAAGATTTTTCTACTGATCAAGGCCAAAAGCCAGGAAGCTGCAATGGAGAGGTTGAAGAATGAAGTATGCATTCTTGGGAATTCCTGTTTCTGTTCCCAATATTCTTTGCACACATGAATTTTCTTAAACGTGATAAACGTAATTCTGCTTTAGCATTTGGCAGTTCTCAATTTGAGTCGGATCAACATAATTCCTCCATTTATCAGGATAAAAATCATTCCTTTTTTGTCACAGTAAAATTTCCATCGTGATAATGCCAAGATTGCATTATCCAATGGCCCGCCAAACACACCCAAATTCAAAATTTCCACTCATTGCACACTGGCACTCTGTCTTGATTATAACTGTACTTTTGATGTTCAGATCATAAACACCGAGCTTTTCAAATGCCTCCAAGAAACCCATGGGAAATCCTACCAGGCTTTCATGTTGACCAAACTGGTTCCTGTTGTGGGGAATGTGACAGAAGCAAATCTCGGGATCAAAGCAGACCTAGCTGATGAGATTGCAAGGGAAGTTGATATTATCATTAATTCAGCAGCAAACACAACCTTCGACGAAAGGTTTTTTTTTATATATAAATATTTTGATCCCCCTCCTCCTTGCTACTATTATTTTAAAATGTTTAGCTCACTTTGATTCTATTCGAATGATTGAAATTGCAGGTATGATGTTGCTCTTGACATAAATACCAAAGGACCTTGCAGGCTAATGAGTTTCATGAAAAGATGCAAGAAACTAAAGCTCTTCTTGCACGTATCAACCGGTAAAACACAATCAACACTGTTGGCCCTCTTTGTTTGTGTTCCAAAGAGGCATGCCAAGGATATTCATGGCAAGAGGATTGATCTTTTTCGAAGCACTGGCATGATACCCATACCATCAGGTGGGCCACATTTGTTCTGTATGACTAGATGCTTAAACTAAATTGTACATGTGACCCACCAGATGGAAAAACCAGCCTGACATTCAGGCTAGGGTACATCCAGCATGGGGCCACCTGATGAATGACTAGTATCTCTCATATCTGTGCATGAATATCCTTCACATTTTTCTTATAGGAAACTAATGTGATGATGGTAATTTTCTTTTGGTTTACATATCATTTGCAGCATATGTAAATGGGCAAAGGCAAGGGAGAATCTTGGAGAAGCCCTTCTGCCTAGGAGAATGCATAGCTAGGGAGAGAATGGCATCAGAATCATCATCGAGTACCTTTCCACGATTGGATGTTGAAGCAGAATTTAAGATG
Source organism: Magnolia kwangsiensis (assembly GCA_037074715.1). NCBI lineage: Eukaryota > Viridiplantae > Streptophyta > Magnoliopsida > Magnoliales > Magnoliaceae > Magnolia > Magnolia kwangsiensis. The sequence continues at coordinate 12,748,797 of CM073571.1, forward strand.
GCTTGGGATTCTAAGGAGGCTTCTCAAGAAAACGCAGTGGCTCAAAAGATGAAAGAAATGGGTCTAGAGAGGTGATACTTGTAATTTTATCATACTAGCAACAAAGATGGTGAAATTCTCTTTCTAGTATGATTTTCTCTAGTTTTTTTAGGGGTATGTTTGGATGCCCAAATTATCACCAGTAGCATCAGCATCATTGTCATTATCTAATCCTTATACCAATTAATTGGTGTCAGCTACATGAATCATTTTCCTCCACTCTATTCTATCAAGGGTAATAACTTCAATTAGACGATTGGTCATCAAGACTTTTCTTACTACCTCCACCCACGTCGTTTTGTTGGGCCTCTCCCTTGCCTTTTGGAGCCTTCAACCTGTACCAACTCGTTCTTAGTCTCTATTGCACATGACTAAACCATCTAAGTTTACTTTCCGAAACCTTACTACCTACTGGTGCTACTACTAAATTCTATCGATGAATTCATTTCTAATTCTATCCTTCTTTTTCTTACTACTCATCAATATCAACATCCTCATTTCAGTTGCACACATCCTATGAACATATTGTTCCTGAACTGCCTGACATTTTGTCCCATAAAGCATGGCTAGTCTTATAGCAATCCTATAAAATTTCCCTTTCAGATTTTTACATGACTATTACATAAAATTCAAAAAGCACATCTCCATTTCTCCACGCCACTTGAATTCTATGGGAAACATCTATTTCAAACTCTACGCTCTGATAAATTATCAACCATCCATTTCAAACTCTACGCTCTCATAAATTATCAACTCAAGAATTGAAAGTAGTCATTTTGGAATTGTCTTGGCCAACACGCTTAACTAATTCCTCGTTCCCGCTCCCATTGTTACTAAAATTGCACTGCTTATACTCTGTTTTAGTATGACAAATTTTAAATCCTTTATATTCTAAAACACCTGTCCATAAATCTAGTTTTGTTTTATGTTGTCCTCATCTTGTCAATGAAAACTATGTCATATTCAAACACCATATGCCATGGGATCTCTCTGATAAATGTCTTCTTATTTCATCCAAAATCAATGCAAAAAAAGTACAGACTCAATGCCAACCCCCCGTGCAAGCCTGTAATAATTAGAAACTCGTTTCTCCCTCGACTAGTTGTCGTCACAATTTTTGTTGCTTCCTCATACATATCCTTAATCATGTTAATATATCTTCTTGAAACTCTTTTCTTTCCCAACACCCACCAGATTAACTCTCTAGGGACCCTATCAGAAGCTTTCTCTAAGTCAATTAAGACCATGTGGAGATCCTTCCTCTTCCTATATTTTTCCATCAATTGTCTAATTAGGAAGATAGCTTCAATGGCAGACTTCCCTCGCATGAAACCAAATTGATGTCCTGATACATTCTTCTGTGCCTTGGACTTGCTCAATTACTCTTTTCAAAAGTTTCATAGTGCTGCTCTATGTTTAATCCCACAATAGTTAGCACAGCTCTGGATTCCCAAATGAGCTATAATTTCAATTATCCAATTCAATATAGAAGAAATGACCAAAATGGGCAACACCAATTCAATTCATGATTGCAATTTCTATGTTTCAAGTTGGACCTGTTTATCATAATTCAAATTTGGGACCACACTTTGGTGATTTCAACTTTAATGAACTCATGAAATTCAATCTGATTGAGCATCCAACTGCAGTCTAAAATGTCATGCATTGGGGCCAGTATGGACATCTTACAGCTTCTCTTTCACTTCTGTCAATTGGGAATCAAAAGAAATTCAGACTGAAATGGTGGCGGTGGTGATGAAAACTTTCACTGAACAGGGCAAGGACCTACGGGTGGCAAGACACTTACGTGTTTACAAAGGCTATGGGAGAAATGCTGATAGACAATGGAAGGGGAGAAATACCGGTGGTCATAGTCCGTCCCAGCATCATTGAGAGCACATTCAAAGAACCATTCCCCGGATGGATTGAAGGAAACAGGTATTTGATATTGCAATCAATCTCTCCCTTCATGGATAGATAAAATAAGCTTTATGGTGTCTTAACATCTATACTTCCCCCTCTCTTCCTTTGATAGACTGGTTTTTTTTTTTCTTGAGAGACTTCAGGATGATGGACCCAGTGGTTCTATATTATGGAAAGGGGCTCCTAACAGGCTTTGTAGCAGACCCAAAAGGAGTACTCGATGTGGTAAGTAGTATCTGCTTGATTGAGGCAGCATTTGGATGAACCATTGAATTGAACTGTATTAATTTAGTTCACCAAAGAGGAAATAGCCAAATTGGAATTAACACTCCTTCATTTTAAGTTGGACTTGAAAGGAACTTAACTGCAATCTGACACGTACTTCAGCATTCTTAATACTAGGAAAAGCCATTAGGATTTGCTCATTTCCTCTTTATTGAACTGAAACAATTCAATTCAATAGTGGATCAAAACACAGCCTGGCATACGTTGCACTCATGGACATGATCTGTTGTAGGTGCCAGCTGACATGGTTGTAAATGCAACATTGGCTGCCATGGCAAAGCACGGTTCGGCAGGGAAACCAGGGATGAACATCTACCACATTGCTTCATCTGTTGCAAACCCACTAGAGATTCATGGTCTTTGTAGGCTTTTATTTGAACACTTTAAGTCCTCCCCTTACATGGACTCCAACGGGAGGCCGATTGATGTCCCACAAATGAAGTTCTTCCGCTCCATGGAAGACTTCTCCGCCCATGTTTGGAAGGATGCCATTCAGAAGACCTGGCGAGCAGCCGCTTCCCATGGAAAGCTATCTCAAGGCTCTCAGCGGCTTGAGAACATGTGCAAGAAATCATTGGAGCAAGTTAAGTACTTGGCCAGCATCTATGAGCCATACACTTTCTATAGAGGAAGGTAGGAAGTTTATCTTTTTAAGTTGAAAGAGAGCTTATTTCAGCATCTTTTTGAGGAGATATACAATGTACAATCAGCAGGTAGGGTCCACCTTTTGGTAATCTGAATCGTTCAAGCCCCCACCATCGTGAACCCTAATACTCCATGAATGTCCCTATCTAATGATCCCACCATCTGATCAAGCTGCATTGATGCGGACCATTGGCTGTAATGTCCATTTTCAAGCCACGCATAAGATGGTTAGGACTTTCATCTAATAGGGCAGATATTGGGGTCCATTTGATGAACGGAGTAGATTACCAATACGAGCCCCCACCTGTAAACCATTAATGGGAAAAAAATAAAAAACACACCTATTACCACCCTTTTTTTATTTCAATCAAGCATCATAAAATAATTTGGGATGGTCACTGACTTAGGATCCTGAAATAAAATACCAGGTTTGACAACACAAACAGTCAGAAGCTGATGGAAGGCATGTCTGAAGAAGAGAATAGGACGTTTGGGTTTGATGTGGGAAGCATTGATTGGAACGAGTACATCTCCAACATTCACATTCCTGGCCTAAGGAGGCATGTCATGAAGGGGAGAGGGATGTCTCCCAAGTCCACAGCTGTGGCTAATAACATATAAACTATATGTTATAAATATGACTAAGGGAAGTCCTTTTAAATGCAAGTGTAGCAGTAACTTAGATTGTCTATTTTCTTCTTCTTTTTTTGAAAATACTATTTTATATTATTTGTAATAAATTACAACAAAGGCCGTGTAGGACTTCCTCATGCGCGGGTCTTCTTGCTCTCATTAACTGATTTCTATGAAATCATGTTGAACTACCATAGAGATAAACAGAAGCCAGTACTGCTGTCGATGGCATTGTCGACCATTATTTCTTAAGACGGGGTCATGTGAACGGAACTAATCCTGCAGGACTGCCTGCCGCGAAGAGTTAAGTCCTTCCATATTTATGCCGAACTTAGCATCAAATAGAAATTCTGATTGTTTCATTTCCAACCTAAAATGCATGGAAGTGCAGTTGTGGGTGGGAGTCCTCCAATATATTAATTAAATTACTATTAAATAAATAAATAAATAACTCCTACCTTAATTTTCATCATTTACTCTAATATTGTATTTAATTGTTGCTATTGAATCCAACATAGCAACGAAACAGTGTGAATGTGCCTTTTCCTTCCCCTTTGTCACCATGAATTTCAAAGACTGATCGCATGCCACTACTGCCTGCCACTATGTTTCATCCTCTAGCCACACTTCCATTGGTAGATCCATCAGCCATTCAAGTTGTAAGGCCATGATCAAGGATTTGATAACTACCACCTCCAGAGACTAAATGGAGGGAACCTCTACTCTCTACAGGCTCTTTTTATAATAGTACTTCATTCAATCGGAAACCATACTCTAAAAGGCTTTTTTATAGTAACTTAATTCCATCCATAAATGAATTGAACACCAACAGTAGAGTTCAGGTGCTAATAATGAAACTTATTGCTGTCCAAACAGTATTGGCAACCCAAGTGAGTCCCACTATATTCCAGCCCCTCCTGAAATGTAAAAGTGGGTGAGGGTGTCACCACCAACCACAGCCTCATCCTGATCACCAGCAAAAAGATTTAGTAACCCACAGCATAGCGGACTTCCGTGATAGGTTTGATGACTTTCATTTTCCACTTAAATGGGGCCTGAAACTGTACTAGCATGCGGGGCGTTGCACTTGAAACCAAAGCAGGGCTTACTTCCAACGAAACTCTGACCTGACAGAAACAGCATTCTGCAGTAGCTCTTCACTTATAGGCATTTCATATCAGATCATAACCACAAGAACATCTACCACGACACTAGGGTCCTTAGTCTTGCCTTAGTGATAGACTCACAAGAGTTTCAACACGAGGTTATGGGTTTGAGTACCCATTGAGGTGTAAATCCATTGTGGTGTGTGTGTGTAAGTGTGGGGGGGGGGGGTGTGCGGGCGTACGAGAGAGAGAGAGAGAGAGAGAGAGAGAGAGAGAGAGAGAGAGGTGTGTACTACTACTAGTAATAAAAAATATAAATAAATAAGTCCCTACAAGTCGCCGTGCGAAGAGAGCAAGATAATATATGGATGTCCCTAAGAACACATTGAAACATGGCACGATGCATGTACCTTGCTGCAAAAATCAGTACAATCCAATAAGGTGGGATGCACGCAAATGGACAGTTGTAACACTTGCAAAAGGGCGCTACCTCATCTCTCCCTGGATTCCTGAGGCCTTTTGAAGCAGCATAGACTACCATGACGGGGTAGAGGCACTAAAATTACAGTAATATGCAATCCAGGGGAGAAATTAGGAATAGGGTCTCTAACTAGAAGAATGAAATGAACTGGGAACAAATTTGAGAAGCTTTGGGATAAATATCCATACATGTATGAATCCTATCTCAAGTCGAACACATTGAAAAAAGTATGACCAAAGCTCATTTTGGGGGAAAGACAGCAGCAGCAGCTATCAAAACACCAATCTAATGGATCAGCTAAAATGAAAACTTAGCAGATGACAAGGCAGCCTCTGGAAATAGAATCACTTCCCTCTACATGCCCAAAAAGAGGGGGGGAGGCGGGGGGAAAATCAAAGGAAAAAAAAAAAAAAAAAAAACCACAAGATTTCCTGGAAAATGTTACATGCTGCTGCGGTGTCGTCACCTGCTCCGCCTCCTTGCGAAGAATTCAGCACAGTTCTGAACAGAAACAAATAACGGGAGCCTTACCTGCTCATTTTACATGAATTTCCCCCCGCTAAGCATAGCAGCTTGAAATTATAAATGTTAATCCGATAATAGATTTCTCAACATTATCTGCAACCCCAACGTCAACCAGCAAGCATACATATGCCGCCAGAAAATCAGCAAGAACTGAGATAGCTGCATCATAGGAAGTAGTCGGGCGTTCTTCGGGTAACATCGGGCTCTCCTCTCCTTGGAGCAGGCTCAAACTGCAAGATAAACAACATGGTTTTCAAGTTTTACATCCTCAGACATGCATGTCCTGCCCAACAACTAGTGTATAATAAGCATGGCTACCGTAGACCAATGCAATCATTGGAGTAAGACAAGACTTTGGAAACGCATGATGGAAAAGGATCTTGCAAGAATTAGGAAAATACTTCAGACTATCCTTTAGAAAGAAAGCATGTGAAATGCTCAGGCTTCAGCCTCAAAAATACAACGCAAATGCACAATATGTACTAAATCTAAACAGCCAATTAACCAATTTGGCAGCCACTGAGACAAGATACTTGAGTTTCCACTGAGCAGTGCCAGTACATATGACCACAGGCTTAATCCACTGTTTAATGCATGCGCGCACCAAAAACCAAGAGGAAAAAGAAAAGAAAAGAAAAAAAAAAAAAAAACACTTCCTTTTTTCTCCTTCAAAGTATTAGTCACATTTCTGCTAACACAGTGAGGCATGTTCAACAAGTCCATACAGACTGGCACCGCTCAACAGATGTCTGAGACTGCAATATATCCTCCCAGCAAGCACCAAACTAAGCCTAATTCAGTAAATGCATTCATCAGGATATATTTATATGCATGCATACACACACATACTGCCACATCATGTCCATATAACAAAGCATTTCTATGAGAAACATTCTCATAACGAAGTTGTCAGGCTAAAGTTCAGGGAGGATTCAAGATGACTGCAGCATGAAAAGGGCCCCAGACAAGGTACTAAGCAAAGAATGTCGACGAGTTTCATTATCCAATTTTATTGGAGATGGGAAGGCAACAATTGGAACTTCAAAGTGGTGAACATGATAAGGATCAAATTGGTTAAATAGAACAATATCCAGCCTGCCTCTGGGCAATTAAATACATGAGCTCTACTTTGAATCCAGACTATTTTGGGAATCTGGCTCCATCCAGGTCGATGGCAATCTTGAAATTGATGAGGGACATAAAATGGTTGTTTTCCTCAGTCCAGTAGGCATCTGTTTGGATTGGTGGAATCCTCTTTTATGCCATTGAAAGAAATTGTTTTCCTCAGATGTGACGGCTTCCGCTGTTGCCTAAACAAAATCATCTGTGGAAAACCATTTCCATGTCCACAGTTTTCCTTGAAAAGGGGTGATTTCCATTTCTTAGAAAAAAACAAAAACAAAAACAAAAACAAAAAAAAAAAAAAAAAAAAAAAAAAAAAAAAAAAAAAAACCAGGAAATGGAGACGGTCACATTTTTTGAGAGAAACTATTGCTCTATCACCATTGACCATTCCACATTTCCATGGGAATCACATGCGCTAGAACAAACAGGTTTAGTTGGATTCTTTTCCATGGATTTCCTCAGATGTAACATTTTCCTTTCCAAATCTACCTTTTGGATCCCACCAATCCAAGCAAGCCCCAGATGACATGGAAGCTCAGGGGACCTAATGGAAGGCTAAATAATTATAAATCAAAAGAACGAGGGGGGAGATAATTGAGAGTTTTGAAACCATCTTCTCCATGCCTTAATTGTGGAAGGCAATTTGAAAAAATGCTGGCATCATCTCAAGATGTCAAACTAGGAGGCTATGCCCATCATAGTTCATGAATTTTGAAATTAGCAAAAATAACGAATGTCTGGTTTTGTGACGTAATGAGATAAGCTGACAAAAATGCTGATGTTGTAGCTAAATGAGTGCAGAGGTCATGACTCGAAGCCTTCATCTATTTGATTTACTATTATCATCTGAAATTTTAATTTAAGCTCAGTTAATTAACCCAAGCAAATAGAGAAAGGATCCAGTGCTATCACTTCTAAGATAATCATCAAGCACTTGTTATCTTCATACATGTGGTTACACACAAAAAGTGATAAAGGATCCAGACCATTCAGCTGCTGGGCTTGCTGTGGATGGGGCAAACCCCCAAAACCACAATGACTAGGTGATACTAGATATTGAACACATGACTTGTGAGGATCATAAATGGACAGTAACATGTGCATTTTTTGGCAGATGGGCCATCCATGGGATACCAATAGACGATCCTGATCTTGTACGTGTCTGCCACGGGTATGGACTTTTGAGTGTTTGATCATCATCATCTTCTTCTTCTTCAGAGCCTTGTCGCAGCCAACTCAAATATTAGTTCAGCGGCACCTCCTTTTCCAAAAAAATATGATATTCAAAACTCAAATAGCTGCATGGAGATGATCAGATGAAAGCTGCAATAAATGCACCCGTTGAAAATGGGAGTATATTACTACTCTTTACAGGTATGACCTTGCATGCGATGGACGGAAAGTGGTTTTCGGTACTTCATCACGGGATCTTAAAATTACAACTCTGCAGATGGAGAGAGAGAGAGAGAGAGAGAGAGACCTGGATGAACGTGTGGCCTTTGCAGTCATCAACTTCCAAGATCGATGCCATGTTCCCACACCGATAGCAATAATTAGGTGCACTAAATATGGTCACCACCTTTTGTTCCTGAGACAAACAGATCATGTTAAACCCACAGAAGTCTGAACTTCCTACGCCACAAGCAAAGGAATGCTCCAAATAATGATGAAAGAAAGATTACATGTCCCCAATTGAATCCATCCATGACCAACTGATGGGCCCTGGCTATAAGTTTTAGGTTGTTGGTATGGTTGAATTGCTCTGATATGTCCTGCAATAACCAATACTGTGAGTGAAGATGCCAGGCCATTTTCATGTATAAAACGATAAGGATGGTGAGTTACCTGGCCGAAGGTATATCCAGCTCCACGCGGAGAAATACCCCAACCACAGCGGTCATCTGGGTCAGACCATAAGAGGTCACACATGGGACCTTCATGCGGGACTTCTTGAACGCGATCAAAATTCCGTATGTTGTCAAGGGTCTCAATAGAAGGAGACAAGCCACCATGTAGACAAAAGATTTCTGATTCAACCTTCAAAGAGTTCAGAGAGCAAACGGTTAGAACTCAACAAGTCATGCCCCTAGATCATGTGCAGTACCAAGAGAGACCAAGCTGAACTAGGCATGGCCATCAATCAATAAGCGTAGCAGATACGACCGATTTAGTTTCATTGCCCAAAACAAGCCAGCCCAGCTTGATGAAGCATTCAAATTTTAAACAAACAGCTTTGAAACTTTTCATATTTAAAATAAATGTTTGCATACCTTCTGTGGTAAAGAAAGAAAAAAGGTAGCAAAAGGTTTCTTTATATAGAGTTCATCACAATTCTCAACCCCTTGCAATTCTTGCTGGTTAACACACAAAATCTGTATCTTCTACAGGTTTTCCTATATCTTTAAATAGTACATAGCATGCTTGGTTAAGCTAAAATTTGAATTAGCAATCCTCCTATTAAAGCATTACAGCTAAACCCTCTCCCTCTATAGATATAAACTAATAGATGTGCATAGCTGACCCTATCAGCACCTGATTATGCACCCGCATCGGGAGGGTTAAGGAAAAAAGGGCAGCAACATTGTTTTTTTATAGTATACTTGAGATTTTGCCACTTCTTTTAAACTGATACCACAAAATGAAGGACAACATAAAGTCAAAAATACCACCACGTCAAAAGCAAGATACGGTGACAATTAAGCAAAAAGATAACTGGAAAACTAAAACCAACAAATAGAACAGGAGGAACTAGATAATTCCAACTAACCAAAGCTGTCAATGGAAAGTAGTCGAAAAGGTCTGTAAAGATCTTCCATACGTTTGCATTACCATACCTGTAATCAAACAGTGAAAATAAAGTATCAATACAGATTTTATGACTCCAAAAAGAAAGGCAAAATTCCTGCCCAAAACTCAGGCAATGACAACAACAAACTCTATTGTCTATTCGGTACCAGAAACTTGTAGACAGTGGAATTTGGACACTATAGAACTCAAGGAAATGATTGGGCTTGCACCAACTACCAGGTTACTTTTTAGATAGAGCTCAAGACGAAACAAGGCAGAGTATTCACAAATTCTCAATTAAAAATGGAAGTAAACTTCCAGCAGCAACACCGGTGTCTATAATTTAAATATTTCAGAGCCCAGAAACATTAGCCTGAAGCCTCCTATTGCAGGCTAAAAAAGATTGATGCAGAGGAACCACACAAGAAAAAAATAAAGATAATAAGAACGCCTCTTAGTGGCTAGGGCTAACTGAATTTTGCAACACACTTTAGGTACCATACCAGATGGATGCCAATATCCCACATCAAATCATGTTGCTAGTATGAACAAAACTCCAATTACAGTCTCATCAGCAAAAAGAACACTTCTAGGTGATAACTGCAGTTGGTTATAAACTTCATTGGCCACATCAGATAGATGTTAATTGCCCACATTGAATCTCATGGCCAATCACTCTAGAGCCAACATAATTAACACCCAAAAGTGAGCCCTACGAAGACGAGACCAAGTGTGATTTCTGGAACCTGAAACTGTGATTTATTCATATGGATCTAAAGATGCTTTGATCAGTAGCAAGAATAGATGACCATCATCATCTAAGTAGCTACAATTGATCAATTTCCTAATTGCTACACAGATATCCATATGTGAATCCATGTCAGAAGCCAGAAGTGACTTGCGCTGGGAAATCAGATTCCATGATTAGTCTTCAAACCATCCTCGAATATAGCACCTCCAATAAGAAGTATGTGGCATTTGTATGGAAAGCAAATGCACACTGTTCACTAACATTAAACAGAAAAAGGTAGGATTTCATATTAATATATATTTACACCCATACTGGGTGCACAGGACACAAATTCTCATCTCCACATATCATTGGTGTTTGAGGAAGGTTTAGACTGTTATGTTGTAATGGTCGACATACAATTTGAAACTTGGGAAAACAAAAGGCAGATGAGGGTGTTCTCTATAATAGCTCATATATTATAGTAGGAAATGTTTTTGCATGTCTTCTGCACAATATGTTATCCAGCCTAGGAACAAATTTTTTACTAATTTGTAAAATATTGTGCACGCAGAGAGCGACAAGGGAGGGTTGTTCCCTATAATGGGAATGTTTCAAATGCTATCACATAAAGCATGTCATAACAAAGGCTGTAGTAGTTCTTCCCAGATGTTCTTTACCATGATTCTCTTTATTCACTTATTCATTTGATGGTAGAGAAAGTTATTTGCATATAATATATTGAGAAGAGAAAGTTAAGAGTCTATTTGCATATAATATTTACTCTCTACCAACAGCTGGCAAACCATATGCAAAACTAGCAGTATGTTGCTAATTTCAGTAGCAGACAGTTCTTTTCTTGTTGTCAAATGACCATTGCCCCTTCTGTAGGATATAAGTAAATGGTCACATACTAACGAATGTACAAGTGTTAGAAACAGTTACAAGGTGTAAGAATCACCATCGCTGTCGTCGTCCTCATCTAAGTCTTATCCCAATTAATTGGGATCACCTACATGAATCTCATTCCGCCATTCCTTTCTATCAAGAGCCAGACCTTCAATTAGACCATAGGTCATCAAGTCTTTTCTTACCATCTCCATTCACATTCTTTTGCGCCTTCCCCTTACCCTTTCAGAGACTTCGATTTGTACTAACTCACTCCTAACCAGTGCAGTTCTTGGTCTACGTTGCACATGACTAAACCATCTAAGTCTACTCTCCCTCAACTTATTACCTATTGGTGCTACTCCTAAGTTCCCTCAAATGCAATCATTTCTAATTCCATCCTTCCTCGCATTACCATTCATCCATCTCAACATCCTCATTTCAGCTACACTCATCCTATGATCATATTGTTCCTTAACTACCCAACATTTTGTACCATAAACCATTGCTGATCTTATAGCTATCTCATAAAAATTTACTTTCAGTTTTAGTGGTAGATGATGGCCACATAAAACTCTAGAGGCACATCTCTATTTTTTCCACCCAGCTTGAGTTCTACTGACAACATCCTTCTCAATCTCTCCATTCCCATGAATTATTGACCCAAGGTATTGAAAGTTGTCATTTTGAGAAATTTCTTTTTCAGCAATCTTAACTAATTCCTCGTTTTCAATCCTACTATTATTAAAATTGCACTCAATAAACTCTATTTTAGTCCAACCAATTTTAATTCCTTTAGATTCTAAAGTGTCCCTCCATAAATCTAGCTTGTTTACGCTCTCCCTCGTCTTGTCAATTAAACCTTTGTTAAATCTAGCTTGTTTATGCCCTCCCTTGTCTTGTCAATCAAACCTTTGTCATTTGCAAACAACATACACTATGGAATCTCTTCCTACAAATGCCCCCTTAATTGGCCATAACCAATGGAAAAAGTTACATCCTCAATGCCAATCCTCGGTGCAAGATTACAGTAATTGGGAACTCACATGTCTTTATAGTCCTCACATTTGTTACTGCTCCCTCATATGTATCCCTTATCACGTCAATATAACCTCTTGAAACTCCTCCCATTCCCAACACCCACCAAATTAACTCTCTAGGAACCCTATCATATGCTTTCTGTAAGTCAATAAAGACAATGTGGAAATCCTTCCTCATCTCCCTATATTTCTCCATCAATCGTCTAAGTAAGAAAATAGCTTCAGTGGTAGACCTCCCAAGCATGAATTTCCGGTACATTCATCTCATGCCTTAGTCTCACGGTGTGCCGTAATGGCCGTTACGGGGCCATAAAGGTCGTTGCGGTACATTCATCTCATGCCTTATTCTCACAGTGTGTCATAACAGCGGTTTTTTTTTTTTTTGAAGCAACGAAGAATTCATTAAAAGGAAAGAAAGAACAAGAGAAACAGCCCGCTGAGATAGCGAGCTAATCGCCCTCAAATAACAGAAAAATTACGGCCCAATAGAATGATCAGAAGAAAATGGAAGCCCACTGAGATTGACCACATTACAGGCCCATTCTAGGATGAACTGATGAACTCTCTTTAATACGCAGACCACTGGATTGGAGACATCTTTGAAGCATCTATTATTTCTCTCTTCCCAGATCGCCCACCAGGCAGCCAATAGGGACATTCTCCAAACCGTAGATCTTTCTTTACCCAGGGAGACACCATGCCAAGCTGAAAGAAGGCAGTTCATAGTAATAGGAAAGGTCCACGAGACAGCAAAAGGATGGACTGACCAAACGTGCTGGAAAAATGAACAATGAATGAAGAGATGATCCGTCGATTCTTCATTTGCCATGCAACAGAGACAGATATTAGTGATAATCATACCCCTTTTTCTCAGATTATTGACTGTAAGGACTTTCCTCTTGCCAACCAACCACCCGAAAACTGCGATCTTGGGGGGCACCTTGTATTTCCAGACTTTAGCTGTCATCACCTGCTCAGAATTCTCTTTATTCCGACCAATGCAGCGATAGAGAGATTTAAAAGAGAACAGGCCCTTTTTGTTGGGTCTCCAAACAATCCTATCTTGATGCTGAAACTCTGGATTACACTTACTAATGCGCTCGAGTAAGGCGACATATTCTCCGATTTCCCAGTCGTATAAGTTTCTTCTACAGGGTGAGTACCAGACGACTTCATTGCCTTGAATAGAGTAACAGTCAGCCATCGATATGAGGGGATTAGGAGCCAGATGATAAATTAAGGGGTATCCGTCTTTCAAAGCAGTGGAGCCCACCCAGATGTCCTCCCAAAAACGAGTTTTGTCACCTTTGCCTATAGCATACCCAATATGTCTTTGGACTTCCTTCTGAGAGGACAACACGCCTCGCCATAGAGCAGAGGCTCTATAGGAGGAAGAACTTTTGGTCCACCATCCCTCAGTCTATCACCCATATTTGCATTTGATCAGATTATTCCAGAGAGACCCAATATCTAATCCAAGTCTCCACCACCACTTGCCAAGGAGGGCCCGATTCATAATTTTAGGGTCTCTAACTCCTACACCCCCTTCTTGAAACTACTGACAAACCTCTTTCCAATCCACCAGATGGAATTTCTTCTTATCCTCCCTCCCATGCCATAGCAAATCACGTCTTAATCTTTCGAGGGTGGCTATGATCTTCACCGGACATTTGAATAGGGACATGAAACATAGGGGGAGATTTGAAAGCGCTGCCTTGATCAAAGTGAGCCAACCTCCAAAAGAAAGGTATGTACATTTCCACCTAGCTAGGTAAGATTCAAACCTATCAATAACTTTATCCCATAGGGCCTTCGAAGGTTTGCCCACATATAGAGGAAGCCCGACAAAAGTGGTAGGAAGAGAGCCCGACACACAGCCAATGAATTCAGCAAACTAACTGGATTTAGCAATGTCTGTATTTACACCAAACATCATCAATTTTTTCAAGTTAACTTTAAGGCCCGATACTGCTTCGAAGCAACAAATGGAAGTGCGGAGATTACTAACTTTGTTAAAATCTGCTTCACAAAAAAGAAGAGTATCATCTGCAAACTAGATGTGGGATATGGGAGATTCCATGCTCTTATAATGCCTTCAATCTGCCCTTTTCTCAGCATGCAAGAGAGGGCCTCCCCCACGATGAGGAATAAGAATGGGGATAACGGATCTCCCTGTAACAAACCCCTAGAACTCCGGAAGAATCCTTTGGGGGAACTATTGATAAGAATCGAAAAGAACACCGAACCGATGCACGCCTTAATCCAAGCTATCCATTTGATCCCAAATCCCATCCTCTTAAGCATGTATAGGAGAAAATTCCAATCTACGTGAAAACTCCAATCTACGTGATTATCAGCCTTCTGTAAATCAAGTTTGCATAAGAGGCCTTTAGAACCAGATTTATGACTTGAATCTAAACATTTGAATTCTATGAGGGCACTGTCAATAATTTGTCTTCCCAGGATGAGCGCGCTTTGGTTATGAGAAATTATCTTATCCAACACTCCCTGAAGCCGAGAAGCAAGGACTTTGGCCAGGATTTTGTAGGGCCCACCGAGGAGGCTGATCGGTCTGAAGTCATGCAATGTATCAGCTCCCTGGATTTTAGGGATAAGAACTATGAAGGACGCCCCAAGCAATTTGGACAAATGACCTCTTCCATGAAATTCCTTGACAAACTCCATAATATCTCCTTGAATTGTTTCTCAAAAGTGCTGAAAAAACAGAATTGGAAACCCATCAGGGCCAGGGGCCTTGTCACCTCCCAACGCCTAAACTGCGTCTTTCACCTCTTCTATCGAGAATACAGATTCAAGAGCAGAAGCTTCCAGATCAGAAATACGATCAAAAGAGAGGAGATCCAGGTTCGGTCTGCACTAATCGTCTTCCTTAAGGAGATTGATGAAAATGAGATGGCTTCTTCTGAAATAAGATGTTTTTCTTCGATGCGCGTCCCATTTATCAACAGACTGCTGATCTTGTTGATTCTCGCCCCAGCACTGGCAATGCTATGAAAATATTTAGTGTTTTTATCACCTTCCTAAATCCATTTGCTCCTAGCTTTTTGCCTCCAAGAGATTTCATCTTCGATCACCCTAGCTGAATAAGCTTGAACTAACTGAGCTCTTCTAGACCAAGTAGCACTGTTGATCAGAGAGTCTTCACCCGTTGTGTCAATTGACTAGATTTCGACCACGATTACCTCAGAATCTTCTTGCCTTTTACGAAGAACAGTCATCTTCCATTCTTTTATCTTCTCCTTAAGCATGCTCATGTTCTGACTTAATCTGTACCCCACATAACGGTATTACGAGGCCATAAAGGCCGTTACATAAAGGTAATGGTCAACCGTTACACGTTATGGGCATGTAACAGCCGTAACAGCGGTTACCCTTGTAACAGCCCGTCATGCCTTGTAGAAGCCGTAATGGCCCCATAATGGTCCATTACTGGGCCGATACAGGTTTTTCAGGATTTTTTCAATAGAAGAGAGAGAGAGAGAGAGAGAGAGAGAGAGAGAGACGGTAACGGCTGTTAAGGCCACCATTACCGATACAGAATACCTTGTTCAGTCTTTACTCAATCACACTCAGTGTTTAAATTATCGGCGACATTATCGAATTATCGCCGATAATTTCGGTATCGCTGGAGTTGCGACACCGAAACTCCCTTTTTCGTTTCTCTTCCTAATATTGCTGATTTTTCGGCGATTTTATCGATTTTTTGCAAAAAATCGAGTTGTCAGCGAGAAATCGGTGACAAACAACCTATTTTCAACGATAAAAGGACCGATAACATAGGAGCGTTGCGTAAATACGCAAAATATCCCAAAAAAGGGGAAAATGGGAAAACTTGCGGATTTTCGTACCTGTAGAAGAGGAGGGTCAATCTTAGAAGAAGATCGGTGAACGAAAATTGTGGTGGGCCAATTGATTGATCAGTGTGTCGTAGGTGCCATCTAATCTCTACTTTCCACTTTTTTTCTTCGAATACGTCAAAATTTTCAAACCTAAAGATGATTTCAGTAAAGAATCTGCTGAAGATTAGGGATTTTGAGAGATTTTGTTTCGGAAATTTAGGGTTTTGAGGGTTCCCTAAATTTTGAAAACGGACTTATGATGGCTGGGTTTTATGGACGCGGATTTCCTACGAAACCCTTTCGCGAAATGGGATTGCGTACTGAGTTACTCAGTGCACTTTTATCGTACTGAGTAAACTCAGTTGGGCCTACTATGAATATATGTGGGTTATCCACGTCGTCCATCTGTTATTAAAGATCATTTTAGTGGTTAATTCAAAAATATAAGTACGCCCAGAGCTCAAGTGGACCACACCAAAGGAAACAGTGGGAATAATGACTTCCACCGTTAAAACCTTGCTAGGGCCGAATGTGATGCTTATTTGTCATCCAACCTGTTCATAACATCACAAAGACATGGATGAAGGGAAAACACAAATATCAGCTTAATCCAAAACTTCTGTGGGCCCCAAGAAATTTTCAACGGTAGAATTTCAATTCACACTATTTCCCATGGTGAGGTCCACCTGAGATTTGGGTATATTTCATTTTTGGGATCTAGCGATCAAATTATCTATTAAAATGGATGGACAAAGTAGATAAAATATGCAAATCGCGGTGAACCCCACAGAGTTTACTAAGTACGCTTAACGTACTGAGTTACTCAGTACGCAATCCACTAAGTGGGCCCCACACATAAACAGTACGTTAAGTGGGCCACACGAGAGGAAACAGTGGATATTTAGTGACCACCGTTGAAACATTTATATGGCAATAAAAGTTCTGTAACAGTCTAATTTTTTTAGTGTTTTCACTTTATTTGAGTGAAAATGATCTTATAAACGGTTTAGATGGCATATAAACAACAAGGTGGAGCCTAGGAAGGTTTCAACGGTAGACATTCCCTTCCCCACTGTTTCATCTCCTATGGCCCACTTGAGTTTTGGATCCTCCTAATTTTTGGTAGCATGTGTTAAAATGGGGTCGAAAAATGGATGGACGAGTATGATTTCTAACAAGCATCTCAGTGGACCCCACCCAGAATCCTTGCGCAGGAACTTCCTGCGGAAGGGTTTCACAGGAAACCCGCGTCCGGTTTTTATGAGGAAATTGGACTGTCGTACTGAGTAACTCAGTACACTCCTTTGGTACTGAGTAAACTCTGTTAGGCCCACCATGAATGTATCTGGTCTATCCACGCCGTCCATCCGTTTTTCCATCTTATTTTAGGGGGTTGAGATCAAAATTTAAGCATACCCAAAGATTAAGTGGACCATACCATTGGAAACAGTTGGAAAATTAACTTCCACCGTTGAAACATTTCTTAGGCCCCCAGTGATGTTTATTTCTCATCCAACCTGTTCATAGGATCACACAGATATGGATCAAGGGAAAACACAAATACAAGCTTGATCCAAAACTTTTGTGGCCCCCAAAAAATTTTCAACGGTAGATTTTCCATTCACACTTTTCCCATTGTGTGTTCCATTTGTTTGTATCCGTGGATTGATGGGTCGATGTTCTGTGAGGGGCATCATAAGGGTAAATATTTTATCAATGTCATCCATTTATTTTAATAGATAATTTTAAGGCATGAGTCCGAAATGAGACAGATCTGCATCTCAGGTGGACCACATTAAGGGAAACAGTGGTGATTAAATTCCCACCATTAAAAAGTGTTATGGCCCACCACTAGATTTTTGGATCTGCCTGACTTTTAGAACATTGTCCTATTGTGGCGTTTCAAAACAGATGGTAGGAGTGGATTTGTGACGTACATCTCTATCATGCAAAAACCACACTGATTAAATAATCCAATCCATCCTTGATTTAGCATCTTTGAGTTCATTCACTTTTACATGTCTTAATTACTATATGACAGCTGCATTTGTAATATATAAACTCATTTTGGTTGCTATTAAAGTGATTTTTTATGGCATCGCATGCTTTTTGGGTCCCATTATGTAATGCATTCTTTTTGCAATTTTTTCATTCCTAAATATGTAAATATGTGTATTCATGCATGTCCTGAAGTTTCACTGAAAAATTTCACCATTTTCTCCATGTTTCCCCCTTTTTTCCTGCATTTCCGATTATCAGCGATATTATCGGCGATAACAATATTATATCTTTATCTCTGTCTAGCGAAACTTGTAGCGATACCGACAACTCAAACACTGATCACTCCCACAAAGTACCATGGTATGGCAAGTTTTAATCACATGATAGTTAGTTCATCTCTCTGTCTCCTTTGTTCTTATAAATAAGTATAACGGTACTTTTACTCCACTTGTCTGGCATTTTCTTCGGTCTTACAATCTTGTTGAACAACTTTGTTAACCAAAATAACCCAGTATCTCCCATACACTACTATACATCTATTGGAATACCATCTAGTCCGAGGGACTTTCCTATTTTCACTGTTCTCAAAGCTTGTTACACTTTGGATATCCTAATCCTACGAAAGTATCTATGCTCTACGACGTCATTTGAGATTCATGTTCCTTTGTATCCCTATGCTCCCAAAGTGATTGTCATTTAACAAGTTTTGAAAATAGCTTCTCAACCTTTCGTTGATAACATTGTCGTTTCCTAGTCCTCCGGTTACTCACTCATAATGCATCTAATATGATCTAGGTCCCTACCATTCCTCTCACATCTCAAATGATCTAAGTCTCTACCCTTTTACTAGTGCCACGTTGATTGTAATCAACCTATGTAATATACTATTGGATAGCACTTCATTGTAATCAACCTATGTAATAATCCATTACATTGCGCCTGTAGGAGTTTCGTGCTCTCATTGTCGGTCTCCAGCCTAGATAAAGGAGAAGGGTTGCGTTAAGTTGGCAACCGACATCAAACTTATAACACAACTTTCAACATGAATCCAAGCAATATGACAGTGTAAGAAGCAGCAATTAGGCAACCTAAAGCAGATAGACACAAATAATATGAGATACTAGAAATCATAAAAATAATAATAATAATAAATAATAAACAGGAGGATTGGTACACAACAATATATTATGTGTAAGCATATATCCAAAGATATACACGAAAGATAGAAACTCTGATAACTTGATACTTCTAAACTTTGTGTACCACTACCAACATGCTAACCAAACACATTAAAAAGAAGAAAGGAACAACACTACTAATGCATCACTCATGATAGCATAAGAAAACATGAAAAGATACTCCACAAAAGCATACATTGATAAGTTACACATAAAGAAAGAACTATATATATACATAAATAAATACATAGAGAGGGGGGGCATGCTCACCTGCGCACCTTTGCACACGTGTCATGGCCCGAAATTCGAACGTTCCATGTGATGCATCACCCCATGAAACCACCAGGGACCAATTTTCACCCTGATCCAAAACTCTGGTGGGCCATGGCAAAGAGAGATGCAAATTAACGGAGGAAACTGTTTTCTTTTGCCATGGCCCACCAAAGTTTTGGATTAGGGTAAAAGTTGGGCCCTGGAGGTTTCATGGGGTGTTGCATCACATGGATCGTTCAGATTTTGGGCTCACATCACGTGTGATGAGTTCTCAAAAAGTTCTCATGAGAACTCGTGAGAAACGGTTCACAGCTAAGCAAGAAATTCTACAAGCCTTTGCAGTTCAACAAAGCCTAACGAATAGCATCTTCATTTCAGTACAAATGTTCCAACAGAATAAGAACAAACTCACTTTCGTAGGCATTCATCATAAAATCCATAAACTTGGGTAATCTGCAAATCAGTAAGGTAACATTTAGTTCAAACATCAGAGTCACTAGAAAATACAAACCAAGCATTCAATCCATAACATTTCAAGCCAGAGAAAGCAACAAATTTAAGAACCATCCAAACCAGTAATTTTAAACCAGGTGGACCAGACAGTCGGACTGAACTAGTCGGAACCAGCTACCAAAATGGACCGGTTCACGGAAAACATGGGTGGATTAAGTGGAAAGTTGTTTCGATAAAAATGCAACTACACCATTTGAAGCTCAAACCTATGGCTTATACTTGACAATCAAATGCTCCAACCACTATGGTAACAGTAAATTACTTGTTAATTCCTCTTCCTTTTTTTCCTTTTTTCTTTTTTTAGTTTTAGACTAAGTAGATTTCCAGGCCAAAAGGGGGCTCACCAGCTGGAACAAGCCTACCAGGAAACAGGTTGAGGTCCAATCCGGGTTTTAAAACATTGATCCAACTATAATGTGTTATTGAATTTGGTTACTTGTACAATTGAACTGATAGTTTGATCCCTAACCTACAAAATGAAGTTGATTGCCCAGCAACATAAAGAAACATGTCAAGAGCAAAATCTGGAAGCATAACAATATACCTGGCGACTTTCATGATTTCCTCTAAGAATAGTAATTCTTTGGGAATACTGCACCTTTAGCGCCACCAGAAGCTGAATAAATGAACCAATCAGTATCATCAAATGGTTGTAACTTCCATCAAATATTACAAACCGAACTTCCATCAAATACTACAAACCAAAACTTAATGTGCCAGTGCCTTAATTTCACACCCAAAAAAGTGAAAATGAAAGAGGATGCTCTAGCTGTAACAAAACAGAAGCCTATATTCAAAAGGAGAAAAAAAAAAAAAAAAACCAAGTCAACACATTAGATGTTTTCCACAGCCCAGAATCCATGCAAACTCCAAGAGCCGGCGTATAGAATTAGAATTTAGGGACTCAGATTGAGACATGAAACAATCAACTCAACTAAGCCATCAGGCAGGTCTTGAGCCAACCTCATGTCTAGACCTGGCCAAGGCAGGTCTTGAGCCAACCTCATGTCTAGACCTGGCCAAGACCCAACAAATGGCACGCCAACCATTATCCAAATACATTGGGGGCAGCAGCTCAAGAAGATCAACTTACCATGTGGTCTATTGCTTGAGTTAAACCTTCTGCATGAGGGGTTAATGTGGTGCAAAAAAATTTATGTCGCAAATATCTTGGTTGAAAGTGATCCTAATTCCTACACTAGTGGTGTATAAAATTCTGAGTAAGAGCAGCTCCACGGTCGATTTGATATTTGTGGATGGATGTTTTAATTTGATGCCTATCTTGCATGGTCCAACTAGACACATGTTCCACAAAAGCAATCAGGTGGCTGATGCTCTCATGGGTCATGAGTTATGTATGACTATGGTAAATATTCAGAATCATGCTTTTTCTACAGCAGATAGTCTTCCTTCTCAAAGAGCTATTTGTTCAGAAAGGTTGGTTCAGCCTTATATCAGATATTCAGATCAAAATAGTGGTTTCTTTGAGAGGTTTTGGTTTGGTCCCCCTCTCTTTGTATATCTTTTTTCTTTCTTTTTCTTTCTTTTCTTTAATTTTTGCGATAAATTTCAGGTGGTACATCAACCTTCAACCAAAAAAATTGCCCGTGTTGATTAGCCAACTGTATATGCAAGCTGCTTCCAGGTTGTTCTTCAGTGGCTCAAACTTCTATAGTATTTTTAGTGCCACCTCCCGGAAAAACCGTTTTTAAGGCCAAAAACCCAAAACATAAAGGCAAGAAGTGTTCTAAAACAAACAAACTGCTGCAACTCCAAGAATTATAATTTTATTTCCTGGCTTCAATTAATATCACCAGCACCCAAATCCATGGAAAAGAACCTTGATATTTTGGGAAAAAAGTTACTCTTGGTTTTTTAAATTGTCAACATGCCAAAAACAACAAATAACCTGCTTGTAAGAATTCTTCCAATTATTTACATTTGTAAAAACAACATATCCATCATCAAACTAGCAACAATCATTACCATTGGTTAAATGCCGTCAGTTTCAACAATAATAGGGGGAAACTACTCTTGAGGATCTTCCACCAGCATTCTATTTTATTTTCTTTTCTTTTTTCCTTTTTTTAAAGATAACCACAACTTTATTGAGGAACGATGCAAAAAAACCACATAACGAGGAGCCACCAAAAGGAAACATAAGCAACCCCCTTGCCACTTCACACAGCCATCCTGAGGAGAAACCCCATGGACAAAAAAAGTAGAGAGGGAAAACAGGGGAAAAAATAGTCCAGACAAGCCAAAGAGAGCTAAACCCCGCAGCTCCATCTTCCGTACACTTCTAATGCCTTCAAATTCCAATCTCAATGAGGCCAAATCTCCATTGAAGAGGTTATTCCTTCTAGGACAAAGGGTTGCTACATACCCCACATGACGGCATAAGGAAGCAGCTTCCATAAAATATTCCCTTAATCGAGAAAGCAACCCCCATTCCACCCAAGAATGACGTTCTTGAATGACTCATTCACAACCACATCAATTCCGAACAAATGACAGCAAACTTCCCTTGAAATCAGATAATGCAAAAACAGAAAGGAGAAAGTAAAACTACAAAGGGTAAAGAAGAACAAAAAAAAGGACTTCCATTGTCACTTCAAAAAGCCGCCTCAAGGAGCAACCAGCACCACTGGATAAAAAATACAGAGCAAAGGGACAAACAGGGTGGACAGCCACGAAAGGCCAAAAGAGAGCTAGACCCCACAACTCTTCCATCTACCACTCTTCTCCACCCGCTGACAATTCCTGCACTCGTAATGGTCTGAAATTCCAATCTAAAGGCCCGATCTCCATGGAAGAGGCTAATGTTTCCAGAATAAATGGATCTATCGGAAACCCTCCTATTGCTTTCTTTCCCCGCACCCCACATACTGGCGTAGGAAAGAATATGTCATACAATATTCCCCTTAATCGAGGAAACAAAACCCATTCCACCCAAAAATGAAGTTTCCCATGGCTCATTCATAACCCAATCGATTCTGCATTGAAGGAATGACGCCAAACTTCCCTTGCAAATGCATAACACAAACCAGATGAAAGAAAAAAAGAAAACACACACACACACACACACACACACACACACACAAAAGGGAAAAACTACCAAGGGGAAAAAAAGAATAACTTCCCTTGTCAGTTGCATAGCCACCTTGAGGATCAACCTGGGACAAAAAAACTACAAGGGGGAAAAAGAAAGAAGAAAAGGAGGAGACTAGGCAGACCAAAAGAGAGCTAAAACTCCACAACTCCTTCCTACCACTTTATCCACTTGCGAACAATCCTTGTACTCATAAAAACTTGAAATTCCAATCCTACTGAGGCCCAATCTCCATGAAATAGGCTATTCTTTCCAGGACGAAGGATGGCTGATGAAAATCCTCACATACTTTTCCTTCCACAAACCCCCTAATGAAGAATGAGGTTTCCCACAACTCATCCACAGCCAGTTTGTGAAGGGGTCTGGGATGGAGATCTCTTTACTTTCAAGGTTTCTTGGGTCATATCTTTCTAAAGAAGGTTTCTTGGGTCATGCCTAAGACTCGTGTTGATTCTCTCCTGGCACGAAGGTGTTTCTTGTGCCAAAGATAGGTCCAAATGGAGGCTTGTTCTGCTCGCGGTCCTCTGGTCGATATGGCTGGAGAGGAATAGTAGGGCTTCTGTTCATATTGTTGTAAGAAAGGTGTTCGCTCTCATCAAGGATTGGGATCCTTGATCTCTTTTGGGAGGGTTCTTTTGCTGTTTAGGGGCCCCTTTCAGGGTTGGTTGGCTTTTTCTTTTTCTGTTGTTTTTGCCTTTGGACATGGTCTAATAAAATCATAATCTTTATATATAAAAAAATGACCAGAAGTAGACGACGATAGGAAACCGAAGCAACTGTACATGACTACGTGATGGGTTTACAAACTGAGCTATTTGGTACAGTGGCAGTGTGATGGATAATACACAGGCACTTGCACTTGTGGACTTTGCATAACTGTAACTGAAATTAAACTGCCTAAATCATTCGACTCATTGTAGACATTATAATTCTAAAATAATATCAATTGGATTATTTAAGTCCCTAAATTATGCAAATTTGTTTGTTGAATCCAAGCCGGTGTGTATTTTATTGGTAACCATCCCTTGGATATCAAGTAATCAACCATTTAAGGCACCATCTCAGTATAATCATTGTTTTATAAACCATCTATAGTGAGACCCATTATCTGTACGGTTTATTTGATATGCATATATGCCCTGTGTACAATTTTTTAGTGCCTGGGTATGAATCCATCACTCTGCCAAAGAGTTGATTTTTTCCTTATGAATTAGATAGTAAACATCTGGTTCACCCTTGGAATTTAGACCACTCACAATTTTACTTTTAACCATCCATTTGGTAGCCATCAATTGGACAGTTGGGATTCCTTAGTGTGTTTACATAGATGATCCATCAACAATGTGCTCCACAATTTGGTTGATCTGAATAGCTAGCTGTACATGAGTGCCACATGTGAGGAGGATGACTCACCCCTCAATTTCCAAAATGATGTTGAATTATTACAGGAGTCTAGCCACAGAATTAGAAAATGACTACGTTTTCGTTTTGGTGCTTTAATCAAGGTTTGCTAAGCCCACACCTATATAGCCTTTGCCATTGACACACCACCATATGTTCCAATATGGAAAACTTGTGCAAAATCCGAGCCTCCATCTATTGGTTTCTAAGTTATGGCCCACCTGATGAATGCATCGGCCTGATTTTTATGCACAATGATCTTCAATAAGTAGTTTGGATGTTGCACCATGAATGCACATGATATCGCAAATGTTACACCATTCTGGCCACATGTGCTGAGTGGAGTCTATCAACTCAAAATCACAGCTACTAACTGAATAGTGGACCTTCTGTGGACGGCTGAAGTGAAAAGGAGCCAACTGTCCGAATTCAGCAAGCAAGTGTTTATTACTGTGGAAGAATCTGAGGTAAGAATTTTTCAAACAATCCAATTTCAAGATGGATGATCACCTATCTACATTGGGTCCCACAATTTGTACCAATTAATTTGAGTTTATGTATGCCACATGTACAGCTTCTAAATGTCCAGATGACAACCATCATACTCCACCGGAGAATAAAAGAACCACCCTTTATCAATTTATGATTAATATGTATAAATACAAATGTACAAATAATCAGTGTTCGCGTAGTTGGATCGCTACAAGTTTCGCTGATGGGAGGTAAGGATATAATATCATTATCACCGATAATATCACCGATAACCGGACATGTAGAGAAAAAGGGCGATACATGGGGGAAATGATGGAATTTTTCAGTGAAACTTCAGGGCATGCCTAAATACACATATTTGCATATTTAGGAATATATATATATATATATATATATATATATATATATATATATATATATATATATATATATATATAAAATTACAAAAGAATGCATTAAATAATAAGTTTTCATTTAATGGGGTCCAAAAAGCATGTGTTGCCATAAGAAATCACTCCAATTGTAACCAAAATGAGTTTATATAATACAAATGCAACTAGCATATAATAATTAAGACATGTAAAAGTTAATGAACTAAAAAAGTACACCTTTCTTGGGACATGGAATCTATATAGGGGTATACTTGGTAATGGATGGCTTGGATATGGCACTTGTCTGACATACAAGCACATTCATGCAGTTTTCCAGATCATTTTATGGTATAAGCCCAAAAAATAGGAAGATCCAAATCTCAAGTGGACCACATCACAGGAAACAGTGTTGATTGAACGCCCACCGTTAAAAAACTTCTTAGGGGCCACAAGTTTTGGATCAAACTGGTCTGTATGACCTAATCAACAGGTTGGATGTCAAATAAACATTACGATGGACCCTAGGAGGTTTTTAATGGTGGAAATTCAATCACTATTGTTTCCTGTGGTGTGGCCCACCTAAGATTTATATCTACCTAATGTTTTGGATCAAGACCTAAAATGATATGAAAAAATTGGATGGACAGTGTGGATCAAATAAATACATCACGATTGGGCACACATAACACCAACCACTAGCCAAACCACGTCCTAGTGTAAGGACTTTGTGGTACCCACTGTAATGCATGTGTTTTATCATGTTGCCAATAATGAGGTGGCTACTGGACAGTGTTCCATGGGCCCACCATGATATATGCGAGAAAACCACCCCATTCATCTGTTTCACCATATCATTTTAGTACATGGTCCCAAAAAATGAGGTAGATCCAAATCTCAAGTGGACCACACCAAAGGAAACAGTAGTAATTGAATCCCACCATTAAAAACCTCTTATGGGTCGCAAAAAGTTTTCGATAAAGTTGATAATTATGTTTCCGCTTCATCCAAGTCCGTGTGACCTAATCAAGAGGCTAGATGGCAAAAAATATTACAATGGCCCTAAGAAGTTTTTAATGGTGGGTGTTTAATCACCACTGCTTTCTTTGGTGTGGTCCACTTGAGATGTAGATCTGCCTCATTTTTGGGCCCATGCCCTAAAATTATTTGGCAAAATAAATGGACGATATTGATAAAATATATCACATCACGATGGATCCCACAGAGCACCGAGCCACCGATCCTTGAGACCCAAACAAGTTGCACGCGGGAAGTCGATTGCGCACCAAGTAAATTAGTATGCTAAGTGGACCAAGTCAACTCCGTGGGGCCCACCCTGATTGACATGCTTTTATGCACTCTATTCATTCATTTTACAAGAAAATTTTAGGGCTTGATCCCGAAGACAAACATATCCAATGATCAAGTGGACCACACCACAAGAAATAGTGTGAATTGAACGTCTATCATTGAAAATTTCTTAGGGGCCATAGAAGTTTTAGATCCATGTAAGTTTTGTGTTTTACCTTCATCAATGACTGTGTGATTTTATGAACAGCTTGGATGACAAATAAACATCACCGATGGCCCTAGGAAGTTTTCAATGGTAGGAATCATTGTCCCCACTGCTTTCTGTGGTGTGGTCCACTCAAGCTTTGGATTTGTCAAATTTTTGGGCTCATGACCTAAAATGATCTCGCCAAATGGATGGAACATGGATATAACACATACATGATGGTGGGGTCAACGAAACTTAGTGACGTCCACACGCCATTGAGGTCGACACGCACCACTCCATCACACGCAACACCTAATTTGCTTCCACTCCCCGTAAAAGGGTTTCAAAGCCCTTAACTCCCGAAAAACCAGTTGCCAGAGAAAGCCCGGCAGAAGAGGGTTCCAGAAGGGAACCCTTCTGGAACCCTCAAAACCCTAAAATCCCGAAAAATCTCTCCAAAATTCCTAAGATTTCGCATATTCTTCACCAAAATCATCATTTAATTTGAAATTTGTGATCCATTTGAAGAAAAACAAAATGCAAATTAGATATTTTTAGACACTTAGTTAGGAACGGCGCACTAATTGATCAATTGACCCGCTGTTACTTCCGATCAACGATCCTATTCTACGGGTACACACTTCCGAAAGTTTCTTCTTCTTTTTTCCTTTTTTCCGATTTTTTTGTATTTACGTAACACCCAATATTAGTTCCTTTTATCGTCAAAAAGTGGTTGTTAGCTACAGTTATCCCATGACAGGGCAGCAATTTCTAGTTGAGAACTACATTTTATGTGAAAAATCAGTAAAAACGCCGAACATTCACTGATAATAGGAAGAGAAACGAAAAAAGTGAGTTTCGGTGTCGCAACTCCGGCAACACTGATAATATTAGCGATATTATCGATTTTTTGCCGATAATATGAACACTGCATATAATCTTACAGTAACTTGATAATAGACCATACCCAATCCAATTTGACCTGATTAAAGTTAGCTAGGTACCAGAGAGCCAACCTAACTGGACCTACTTTGTAAACAATTCTATCACAGTGGACACAAACCTGACCAGATTTCCAACGGGTATGGGGAAAAGGACCCGGAATAATCTAAAATTCAGTCAGTACCCATCACAGCACTATGTTCCACATCCCCACTCCCCTGATACTCTCTCACAATTCCTTAACCAAAAACCCCTTTCAAATACGAGTAGAGCATGGAGAATTGCAAGGCAACAAATTCCTCCCCCACAGACTTACCCTCCCATAACTGAAGTATATCCCAATCCCAACCAAAAGTTCCTTCCTACCCACCAGCATCATTTTCTTTCTTTTCTTTTTCTTTTTTCCTTTTTTTAAAATTTTTGGCACTCCTTACAGGGTATTCCTACAAATTGTTAAAAAAGACAAGGTAGAAGTTACCACCCAGAAAAAATGAGACACTAATATCCCATTGTCAATAAAACCCAGTCATACCATTCAAAAAATAAATTAAAAAAATAAAATAAAAATAAAGCCTGGAGTTACGGTAGCAAAAGAGTAGCTGTGTTCATGAAACGAGTATGTCCTACAATGCCAAACATGCACAAATGCTCCTGTAATAACGCTGCATCTTTTTCCTTATGGACCATGTATCCAAAATATGTGAATATACTTTTGCTACTAGGTCCTTTAATTCCAATGCAAAAGTGGACCGTGTCAGCAATCTGATAAGTCTGTTACTTACCGTTACTGTTTCAACTGAATAATATCCACGATCCACATAGTCTCCCATAAACAAGTAATTAGTATCTGGACACTGCAATCAAAAAGAAAGAAAAAGAGGCAACCATAAGATTTCAAAAGAAAGATGCTTACATGATGAACTGAAGCAGAAGAAGCCAGTTCAAAAGAATGTGAGAAGAGGAAAAGGAAAATTACTGATACTACACCTGTCAGGTATGGAAGTATGCAGTAAAACTAAAGGTACCAGAAGCAGCTTAATCTACTAACCAACTGTATCCATTCATTAAA
Organism: Magnolia kwangsiensis; assembly: GCA_037074715.1. NCBI lineage: Eukaryota > Viridiplantae > Streptophyta > Magnoliopsida > Magnoliales > Magnoliaceae > Magnolia > Magnolia kwangsiensis. The sequence goes on from CM073571.1 coordinate 12,777,711, forward strand.
CAAAAACCAAAACAAGAATCAACTATAGTGTGCTCAAAATGACAGTGACAGAGGTATGGGAGCAAAAGGATCAAGCAGAGGGAGTTAAATAATACAGATCCAACCAGTTTAATCATTAGATCAGAATTTATTAACATATGATTTGGGTCTGGGTCATGTCGAAGTAAAAATAAGTTGTGATGAGTAGACTGAGAAGATCCAAACTGACCATTCATATAGGGGTCAGGTTTCTTCAGCCCCGAAAGGGGTCTGCCTAGACTCTAATTCCCTTTTTAATATAAACTCCAGATAAAGCACACCCGACCACATGTTTTCTTCAGGTAGGTTTTCGGGTTCAAAACTAAGAGGTTCGGCCACTTGAGACAATTTCTACTATTTATTTAGTGTGAGTACATAAACAATAAGAGGGCATTTAGAGGGACAGATCCAAGACAGGTTCAGGACAGGTCTGAATCAGGTTCATTTTTGGATAATCCAAACCCAACCCATTAAAATACAAGGTTGGGGTGGATTAGGTGGTCGACGTTCAGAGATTCCATACCTACCCATCTGATAATCAGGGCAGCATTTTGGACATAAATCCAGCCCTACTTGTCCAAATTCAGAACCATAATTCTTTATTATCATGCCAGGTCCAGTGACTCATCAGATGGAACCATACCATTTGTACCCCAAGGTTGAGGCATATAAATTGCAGATTTTGGAACTATCTAACATGGAGATACTTACAGCCACCAATGGAATTAGTAAATAGACCCTTGTTCCCTGTAGCTGGGTGTACATAGGAGCATCATATCTTTCTACAAAGAGTATTTGAGAAAACAAGAGGCCCACAATAACATATGGGGCTTCCCAGAAAAAGAACATTGATTCGTGAGTGGCACTTTCAAGCCAGCCAGGATAATGCCTCTTGCCATGATTCAACGTTATGCTAAGAAAACCAGGATGACACCGCTTGTCATGATTCAACATTATGCTAAGACAACCAGGACGATGCGTCTTTTCATGATTCAACATTATGCTAAGACCCGAAAGAAAAACTCCGGCCAGATCATTGATGTGCCACAAGAAGCTCATTCAACATGGACACCATCATATTTCCAATGAGACACAAGTAAAAATTTTCAACCCAACGAAGTAAGCAGAAGGAATGCAATACTTGGCATTCCCACTTCCATGAGTAAATATATTTTATTTTATTTTATTTTTGAAAGATAAGGAATATTATTAAAAATAACAAGGCTGAGAGGGAATTCCTCTAAAAGACAAAGAGAAAGACAACAAGGATGAGGAGGAGAAAAACAAAAACAGGGAAAGAGAAGGGAAGAAGAAGACAGAAAACAAACTAAAGGGAGGAAAAAACACAAAAACAGGCCCACGCCCAGAAAGAAACAACCCTCAAGACATGCATTATGGAGCCCAATCCCTAAAGAGAGCTAGCACCATGGAAAAGACCCCTGCTGAGGCCACGCTCTTGTTCCTAAAACATCTATTGTTTCTTTCCGCCCAAATAGCCCAACAAACTACCAGAAGAAGAGTCCTCCATTTTCTTTTTCCCACATATCCTCCTGAGTCTTCATGCCACATGCTGAAGAGGGTGTCAACTAAGCATGACCCACGAGATATCGGCCAATCTTAGAACACCCCACCAATCTTAGAACACCCCGCCAAACATCTCAAGTGTACTGGCAGTGGATGAAAAGATGATTCACATACTCCTCATTCCTAAGGCAGAGCAGGCAAATGTTGGGGAGAAGCATTCCTCTTTTCTTCAGGTTATCAACCGTTAGAATTCGGTTTCTCCCAAGCAACCAGCCAAAAGCCGCGACTTTTGGTGGCGCCCCATATTTCCATATTGGACCAACATGGCCAAAGCGCCTTGGACCTTCTAAAGATGCTAGAGAGCGATAGAGAGATTTAACCGAGAATTGTCCAGTGGTAGATAAGGTCCAAAAGAGTGAATCTTCGACTAGGGGATTGGGAGACAGATCCTGCAATCGAGACAAAAGACCAATAAGCTCCTCTTATCTCATTATCCAAGAGGTATCTTCTAAAATAGGGCGGCCACATCCCTCCATTACTATTGAAAGAAAAACAGCTCTCAACAGAGGAATTGGAGTCTACAGAGATAGAAAAGAGGGAAGGAAAAGTATCTACTAGAATAGGGGAACCACACCAATTGTCCAACCAAAATCTGACTTTGCAACCATTCCCTAGGACAAAAGAAATCTTATCAAAAACCACTATCCCCGTCTTAGCAATACTCTTCCAAACATAAGGGGCTCTATAAGAGGAAGAGTCTTTGGTTCACCATCCTTGAGCGGTAGTACCATACTTGGCAGCCACAACTTGTCTCCATAAACTATCAAATTCTATACTAAACCTCCAAATCCATTTACCAAGCAGAGCCTTGTTTACCAGATCGAGATTTCTGATATCTTCCCCTCCCTCATCAAAAGAGGTACAACCTCCTTCCAATTGAGAAGGTGAAATTTCAAGGAGTCACTATTTCCTTGCCACAGGAAGTTTCTACGTAACTCGTCAATATTGGCTTGAATGGATTTTGGGCATTGGAATAGTGACGGTAGTAAATGTAAAACCAGGTTCTAAGTGTTCTCCATAAAATAATGCAAAGACACCAGCATTGATATGTTATTCTTCACCAAGGATTCGGTTTCGTGACCGCCCACACAAAGGCCATCACCCTCATTTGGAGATCCAAATCTCAAACAAAGGAAGCATGGCTCATATTGTTCGAATGGGAGTTCAGAGAATATCCAGCCATGAAATTTCCAAAAGCTTCTAGGGTCCAAATTGCAATGCAAACCTTCTCGCGGAATAAATAAACCATCCAAAGTATTATATTTCCTCAAGCCCCAACTTGACATGCTATTTTCACAAATAAAAAGCAAAAGCAAGCTAATGTTGCGTAACGGTAGTATGGACAAAAGGGGAGGAAAAGATCATTGTCTTCTTCCTTTGTGATAAGCCTTAAATTCACAATCTAAAAGAAATCTTTAAAAATTATAATAGAAATGATAATGAATAAATGATTCCCACACAATGCAATTGATAAAGCTTATAAGCCCAAGCCCTAGACTCCTAAACTTACTCGAAATAGTAAACTTCCTGAAATAGTAAACTTTCTAAAAATAATAAAGATTGGAAAATTACTCAAACTTTTTTGATGACTCAATAATTGGACTGTTAAAATCCTAAAACAACTAAAAATTAACGAATTATAACTTACTAAAAATAGTAAATTTTGACCTCAAATTGAAATTTGACCCTTAAAACGACCATATTTTGTGAAATCGTCCGATGTCCAATTAACCTTGGTCATTGGCTAAAATGTAGGCTTCATCAATAGCTTTCCAACAATATCTTATACGCGTGATTCCAATAACTGGTCGCAAAGTTACAACCGTCAAAAGTTATAGTGCGCCTAGGCCCCTCTTGACCTGAAATCATCAACGATATGTCCTATGTCAGTCCTCTTCAAAGAACTCATCGTCAAGTTTATTAAAGGTTATACATGCTCCCTTAGTGCATGATACTCGAACAAGTGAGGAACGTTCTCCATATAACCATTTCCTCGAGAAGCTCAACAACGAATGTGTTGTCATCAATCTTTATGAGAATTTGGTATAGTCTTATCTTCTTGTTCTTTAGCTTGTTGTGCATCCCCACTAGAAAACGCTCTTTCTTTGGGTGACCCATCACTAGGTCACCTTCCTTGAACACTTTGAAATGCCTACACCTATCAAGTGGCAATCTATGTGTTGGTTTGTCTAATGTATTCTCCTCTAACTCCCTCTACAACGGCATTAATTTTCCAAGACCCACTACAGGCTCCACGTCATCCCCTATTACGAAATCATTCACAAGTAGTAAAATCTACCCCTTCACTTAAGAAGCTTTGGGTTCTCCCTCCCTGTAGAGGCAAGGACAGTCTCCCTCCCATATCTGATGAACAAATAATTATTGTCCTTGCCTCTATGAGTACAGTTAACATCATATTGTCATGGTCTATCAAGTAACATGTGACGAGATTCCATATCAACTATATCACATAGAACCACATCATTATAATATTTGTCAATCAAAAATGAAATTCAACATCTTTCAGTTACCTTGGTTTTGATAACCTCTTTTATCCAGCCAATGGGAACTTTTTTCTTTAACTGCAGCTTGTCTACCATGGCCTTAGACATAATGTTCTCGCCACTCTATCTATGATTACATCTCAAATCTTCTGGTTGCCCGTGCAGGTCCACTCTTCGACACCTTCATCTTGGAGATTTTCATCTCTTCTCCAAGATTTGGTTAACCATCATCAGCCTCCCCTAAGTTAACGGTTAGGTTAACCATCCGCCTCTAGTACATTGATTGCATCGAGATGCCCAAGCTATCCCCATTAGTAAGACTTGATTGGTTGGGTAGAAGCACAAGGGCTATTGGATGTGTCTTTGGTATCAGTTGCTCCTCCTGATTGCTTGGGTTCTCCACTCATCGAATCTCAGTTCAAGATAGCAGGTGTTCCAAAATGTCCCCTAAGAGGACTTCTATCTCGAGCCTGCATCGTGACCTATGAGGGTCTGGCAATGCTAATCCTCCCTAACACTCAACTTATCGCAACAATCAATCTTGTTGTGTCCCCACTCCTGGTCGCCAACTTGACAACATTGTTAAGGGTCCACACAGGTTGCATCAAAACCTAATCTTGTATAGCCCTACGTGGTCCGCCCATGAACCTTCCTCGCTACAATTCGGTCTCTATCAAGTCATTGCGAGAGGATTAGTAAAATTCCTCCACATGGTCCTCCATGCAGCTTCCTCTGCGACAATTATGGTGCTCCTAAAATAATACATAATCACAGTCGATTGGAAAAAAGATGTGCTTGCATCAACTGCTTCATCATCTACCAAGTCCATAGCACTGCCTTTGAATGTTGTCTCCATGATAGTTGGAGTTGTCCCTACCATGTTGAAGCTCCACCTTAATGCTTGTACTTTACTAGTGGTACATTCTTTTCCTCAGAAATCCCAATGTAATTGAACAACCACTCTATCTTAGTGAGCCACATTCCAAGAAGTCCTCGATGTGAAGCTGGACATTGAAGGCAAGGATATCTACCTTAAGTCCGTAATTCCAATCTTACCGTGCACCTCCTTATCATAAAGGTTAAAGGATGCTCACAAGTCACATCCACCTCCTCATCATTACACTTGCCTCCATAGAGTTGTAGTATGTGATTTGGTATAGATGATGAACAAACCAGCTAACGGCAAGCCCCTTCAACAATCATGACCCGTTCATTGCCATGAATCATACTGTGCTCCAGGACTCGGTCAATCGAGCAATCGTCATTTACATCTCCTACATGGATAAGTAATTGCCTATTTAGGCCTCAAACACCACCATATTTATTGATTGGCTCCATAGAGCACCGTCGATAAGGTTATTACCGCCGAATTCATTGTTGGAAACCATCAACCCAAGGAGAAACCTTGTTCTGATACCAACTGATATAGCGAGTGCATGGATAAAAGGAGAGAAAAAGATCATCTTCTTCCTCATTATAAAGTCTAACTTGTTGTTGCATTTGTTCTAGCAACATAAATGTGCTTAGTGAAGCTGCTTTTTTAGTTTCTTAAACATTTAAAAGATAGGTTTTGTAAGGACACATAATATTTGATTCTAATGACATTCTAATATAGGATACGTTGGAATTGTTCATGGAGAGGAGCAAAAGAAATTTAGCTAGTAGCCAATGCACACTAGTTTCCGTCGGCTATAACTTTGCGACTAGTTACCGGAATCAAGCATATAAGATATCTTCGAAAAAGTATTGACAATTCCTACAACCTGATCGATGACCAAGGCCAATTGGTCATTGAACAATTTTATAAATAAAGCCGTTTAGGGGTCGAATTTCAATTTGAAGTCGAATTTTACTATTTTTTAGTAAGTTACAATTTTACTATTATTTAGTTGTTTTAGAATTTTAAGAGTCCAATTATAACCTAAAATCTTTGTTTGAGTTAGTTTAGACATCTTTACTATTTTTAGTAAGTTTGCTATTTCAAGAAAGTTCACTATTCCAAGTAAGTTTACTATTTTATGTAGGAGTCTAGGCTTATATATAAGTCATATCAATTGCATGGTAAAAAGGAACAATTCATTTATTATCAACTATATTCTTCTTTCTAGATTATTATTTTTTACATTGTGGATTCAAGGCTAACACATTTCTCCAATGAAAATTTTCCACCCCATCCAACTTTCAACAAATCGACTTCCACGTGCACTTGCCAAGGCAAACCTCTTTATTACATATGGCTCTCATAATCACAAATCATTATTATGAACCCAATGCAATTCTTCACCATCAATGCCACCGTTTTCCTTACAAAACAACTTCCAATCAATTAATTGCACTTTTTTCTCGCAAAAAATTCACCACAAAACAAGTAACCACCACTAGAATCAAATACTTAAGTGACCTTACAAATTCAACCCATTTCTAAACATGTTCAACAGACTCAAGAAAGCAACTTCACTAAGCACACGAAGGTAGCTAGATTAGTCATCAAAGATATGAGATAATTGTTTGCTTCCGATGAGGTGTTAGTGAGGTTTTCCTAGTCATGTTTTTGCTTGTTTTTAGCCATGTTGGCTTCCCAGCTGTATTCTTTTCATTCCTTCACCTCCTCATTTCAAAAAGTTTTCGAATTATCCAAAAGTTGAACTTGAAAATGTGACTCGTATCTTCAGTGACAAATTTCCACCCAATCCCAATTTCAACCCAATGGCTTCCACATGCCCTTACAAAGAAATAACCTATTTGTTACATCTGACACTCATGATGACCAAGCATTATTCTAAGTCAATTGCAAGTCTTAACCATCATTTCCACCATTTTCCCTACAAAACATTTTTCAATTAATTGAATGCACCGTTTCTAAAAATAAATAATAAATAATAAATAAAAGAGGATTTCTTAGGCTTCTAAGCTATGACTCCTAAAAATGGACTTGTAATATAAAAGAAATTTAGAGAGGATTGGCTTCATCTAGTCATCCAGCTGATAGCAACAACTAAAACCACTACAGGCTTCTAAACAAGCTTCAAATTTCGAAACCAACAGATCCAAATTATGCTGCATCTCATCCAACCATCTAACTATTTACGTCACAAGCCACAACCCCCGCTCTACCACAATAGACTAATTAGCGATTGACCTGCTTTTTCTTAATGGAAAATAGTGATTGACCTGCTGAATTCCCCCCAAAACAATCCGCTGTTGTAGCAATCTCATAGACAAATTATACAGCAGTGCCATAAATGGCACACATGAGGCAAGGCACAGGCCTTGAGGTATGAGGTGTAAACCTGTTGACACGCCTTGTTTCTTACTTTCTTAAATGAAAATAACTGAAAATTCAAGGAAAATAGAGAAAAATAACCGAAAAAGTAAAAGATACCTTTTCATTTTGAAGATTAAGAAAGATGAGAGAAAAAAATAAAAGGGAGAGTCTTCATATTTCTAAGAGAGAGAGAGAGAGAAGAAAGAATCTTCCTGTAGATCAATGATACTTAATTTCAAATATTTAAAAAATATATGATACAAAAAATGACTAGAAATTACCTACCAATGCAGCAAGGAACCAAAATGGATTCAATCGAAATAAAACATATCAGTTTATACTAACAAAATGGGCAAATTTCAACCTAATTGCATTCCATCCTTCTATATTACCTTACATTAGCATTCCTCAATCTAGGGTAACTACGGTTCATCTAGCCATTCCCAAGCTCAAATACAAGAGATAAATAGTAAGATGTCATGGGGAGAATTAATACCTTTCCTCCAATTCGAAAAAGTTCTGCAAGATCATGAAATTGCCCATGAATATCGCCACATATTGTTACAGGACTTTTCACAGGCTGCCACACAAGGTAACAAAAGTCTATTAAAACATCGTTTTGGCTTGTCTAGGGATTATACATATCAATGCATCTAGTGGCCAAGGAAATTCATTGTGTGATTGAATGCCAATAAGAGACTAAAGGCCAAAATATATAGCAAATTTTGCAACCAAAATGCAATAAAACAGAAGACATAAGTTTTTCCCTGTTTTTATTGGTTACTAAGTTTTTCCATTTAGTACATCTACATACAAAAGGATCTACTAAGCAAAACATGGCCACCCTTCCCCAAAATATTTTACCTCAAAAGCATTTTGCAGGACTGAGTAGTCAAATAATATATGTACCCAAGCATGAGTGTGCGTATGGGTACCGTTGCAGTAGGATCAGGCATGGGAATCCATTAAATACCCCAATTCTCAAAATATAAGGCAAGGGTCAGTTGCTAGTCTGAAATAACAGGTTTGAGCATGTTCGAATATTCCAGAATGATGTTAACGAGTTGTGCACGTAGTCCAGCTGTCATCGTTTACTACAGATTCAAATTTTCAAATAACTATAGCAGTCTGGGGTTCACAACCCTATAATTTGAGCTTCATGAAGGATGATCTCTTTTCTTTGTCCCCAAGCATCTAATCAAGCATTCCAGCTTTTTTAAGAGATCCATGTTGCAACTTTTGCAGAAATTTTAACTTAATGATTATTCACAAATCACAACCTATTTATGAACAATGAGTGCAGTAACCTGTGGTTTTCAAGAAGATTGTTATGTTTTTCAGTGTATTGTCTTTTAACTCTTGGAGAGACAAGGAGGGTGTAAACACAAAGCTAGATTTATGTAGGGATTCCAACCTAAAGGATTTTTTTTTTTCCGAAAATGAAGAACTTTATTAGGCCGAAGCCAAAAGAAAAAAGAAAACAGAACAAACCCAATACAAGCAGCCCCACGGCTGAAATAACCCAAACCCCAGAGATCTCAGGTAGACCACTCCTTTACATACTGAAATATAATACAAAGAACCCCCAGAGACGATCCATGCTCATCACAGAAACAGCGATTGTTTCTTTCAGACCAGATAGCCAAAAGGCAACGAGCAAAGCGAGCCTCCATCTCCTCTTTCTAACCTTTCCCCCACCCCCAATAAGCCAAGACCTAAAGGATTTAAAATTAATTGGACTAAAACAGAGTATATAGAGTGCAATTTTAGTAATAATAAGAATGAAAACAAGGAATTACTAATTAGTTAATTACTGACCAAGAGGTTTCCCAAAATGACTACTTTTGATGCCTTGAGTCAATAATTCATGAGGGTAGAAATTGAAAAGGATGTTGCCCATAGAATTAAAGGTAGGTGGAAGAAATGGAGGTGTCCCTTTGGAATTTTATGTGATCATTGTGTACCAGTCAAACATAAAAAGGGAAATTTTATTGGATAGCTATAAGATCTGCCATGCTGGACAGAATGTTGGGACAGAAGACGCAGCTATGGAGAATGGCAATTATCGCGATTTGGTGGTCAGTCTGGGAAGAAAGAAACGATAGATGCTTCAGGGATACTTCTAGCTCGGAAGCTGTTATAGCCAGTAAGGTTAAGTGCCTCATGATCGAATGGGCAGTTTACGTTGTGGGTCTTAAGGATTGTGATCTTGTTTTTCTTCGAGTTTAGTTGTGATTGCTTCCTCGGCGATTTCTCTTCTCTCCCCTGTTTTGTTTCCCTCTTTTCCTTTCTTTTATATATAAAGTGACTTTTCCAAAAAAAAAAACATATTCACTAGGATGAGCGTATTAGCTGAAATGAGGATGTTCAGATGGATGAGTGGCAAGACGAGAAAAGATAGAATTAGAAATGAATGTATTCGAGGGAACTTAGGACTAACACCAATAGGTAACAAGATAAAGTAGACTTGGATGGTTTGGTCATGTGCAATGGAGACCAAGAACCGCACCGGTTAGGAGTGAGTTGGTACAAGTTGAAGGCTCTAAAAGGGCAAGGGGTAGAGCCAAAAAGACATGGATGGAGGTATTAAAAAAGATCTGTTGACCCATGGTCTAACTGAAGGTCTAGCCCTTGATAAAGTGGAATGGCAGAACAGGATTCATGGCCAACCACAATTAGTTTGGATAAGGCTTTAGATGATAATGATGATTTTTTAACTCTTTTTATACATTAGTGTTCTTCTTTTTTCTTTTCTTTTTTTGAAATGCCTTTTACACATTAGTCGTTCCTGCATAATCATCAAAGTTTTATCATCATCACCATCATTGTGATTGTCATCATCTTATAGTATATTTTAAGTAACATGGGTCCAATAAAATTTAGAAGCGAAGGGGCCAGTGAAAGGCAATATATTGCTGACGAAACCTTGTCCTCAAAGTGTCAACTTGTGTGTCAGACAAGATTTATATCTAATACGACCTAGGGCAGGCAATAGGCTGGGTCGACTTACAGGCATCCACCAGACCCACTTAGAAGACATGCTCTGGTTTTTATTGGGTTTTGGATCAAGCTCAGGTCAAAAAAGATGCAACAGTTCAAACTCAAGTTGGCCTTGGCCCAACATGGCCCAGACACTGTGTTTGTATGATAAATAAATAACAAGCATTTGGCAACTGTGGGCTTGCACTGGTGGTCAAAATGCGTGAAACCTTGCAAAAAGCTCTATTTTTAAACCATCTCAATGCAAATTTTTAACAAGAGAACAAATCAGCCAAGCTTTGGGCTTGGGAATCTGGCACCATGGGTTGGACCTGGTCCACCTGATCATTGCATCTCAAATCATGGGTTGGGCTCAGGCCTGGAATTTGGTCCTGCTCTTGGCTGACATTGACCCAACCCATTCCCACCCCTAAATATGACAGAGATCACCCCTGCAAATAAACATATTAGCACCTAAATGCTAAGTAACAGACAGTTTATATGCCAGTATTAGAAGGTTTAAAATAGTATATAACAGCATTCCAATCCTCAGATTTTACACCTAAAACCAGTGGTATGTGCCAACAAGTAGGTTCAATAAAGTAAACTACTGATGAGATACTAACGAGTAGGTTCAATAAAGTGAATAGATACTGATGAGATACTAACTCGTGACTACAGAGTTTAATACTAGTGTTCAACAGTGAACCACTTCACTTGATGAATAAACATAATTCAGGACTGAGAAAACTATGCCCAACTGGGAAAAAAACAATATGATATTAATGGGCTGTAGGAGCAAAAAATGAAGCAGAACTGGATGCACATACCAAATAGGCAAATACTCTAAGGGACCTATAAGCATGGTTCAAAATATGGCCCAATACAACTTCATTCAGCTTCGCCTGAGTCATATTGGTTTCGGTTGGACCGGATGGAGTCACCATATGGAAAGGACCAAAACAACCAAAACGGAACAAGTTGGGTGAGTCATACCAGTTTTGTTCTTCAGGCAAGTCCCACTCCAGAACTGATATTTAAAACCATGCCAACAGGCCTAACGAATAGAATTCTTTTTTGTTTTCCAGTAATAACAAATAGAATGAACAACAAGCGACAGCAGTAGGATAAAATGCACAACAAATGTCCTCACCTGTACATTGCTTTCTTCCATCAGTATTTCCTTGGCCTTCTCACACAACGCTCTAACCTGCATCAAGAAGTAATGCTTAGAAGGTTGCAGTTCCTTCTTAAGGACCAACAAATCCTCTATTTCCCATGGTTCTACACTGAATGGTTGAGAAATTGATGTCAGCTTGCCATTTTAGATAAATTGGCTAATTTTACTGCAAGGAACACTGTGACTTACATTGGCTATTGGGAAAGAAGTAAAAAACACAGCAAACCAGAGAATTTAGGACTCACTGCAGAAACTACATCAGCCTTCTTATCATTGAACACGAAAGGATGGAAATAGTAGAAGAGAAAAGCATGCACCATAGCAGAAATTAAAAAGTCCTATGAAAAGATGCCATTCAAATATACAGCCATGTCACCTTTATTTTTACTTTGTTGGTTTTCCACTTCTAACCACAACTAAAAATGATTTCTAGCAGAATGTAAAGAGCCAATATCTAAAGAAATATCTAAAGAAGTTGCCAAATAATTGATATTAAGAAGAGGAGGAGACTCGAAAGCTTTTGATTTCACAAGATTTTAAAAGAACAAAAGAAATTTTAAAAAATAAAAAAAGAAAAAGAAAAATCAAATAAAAGCAGCAGACTGTCAAAATATGAATAACAAAGGAAAAAAAATGATTATTTCAATAAAATTAGCCAAGTCCTTTTCATCTTGAAACCATCATTATATTGTTTTTTTCTTAATTTTTTTATTACAGAAAAAGAAAAGAAAAATACAATTGAGAGTCTCCTTCAAAACACACACACACACACACACGCACACACACACACACACAGAGAGATAGAGACAGAGACAGAAGTCAGACAGACATACACACACATTTTAGATAGGCGTAAGTTTTACAATGGGCTGGCCCACACACACACATATTAGATAGGCATAAGTTTTACAATAGACTGGCCACCAGACATTAATCTCCCTCCTTCATCCAAGCTTTAGAACCAGCTACTGCAGAGGCTCTGATCAACGAAGCTCACATGCCAACAAGGTCCTAAGTCCTAACCAGCGCTAACCCCGGCCCAATACGCACGACCAAAAAGGCAAGCAAGCAAGCAAAGGCGGATCATGGAGGGGCAGTTGCTACCAAGCACAGCACACACATGGATTTATTTTTAAAAAATAAAATGGGGAAGGAATAGCTAGAGCATCCCTTGGGGGCGATATGCCTAAACAGTGCCAATTGCGGTGAGCAGTAGGCATGGTTCCTGCATCATTTTGAACAAGTCTGGGTAAAAAAAGCTAGTCAAAGAGAATAGGAATCATCTTGCAACATAAAATGGAGGAACGTTGACAGGTAAGACAATGGATTTAGGAGAAACAGTGAGAGAAAGAAGAGCAAACAAAGCTTGTGTACAGGAGAACGTGGAAAGGGGCAAAAGCTAGAGAAATTGATGGACATAAATTTTGGTATATATGTATTGTTGCACAAAGCATGAAGCGAAGCCGCAACAAATTCGGGTGCAAGAGCAATGAAGTGTCTCTTTCAAAATGTAAATGAGTATAAATAGGTAGGAAGCAGAAGCAAGAGCAAGAGTCTGAAGTAGGGATTCGAATATGCACCCAGTTAGGAGGATCCTGCAACTAAGATACAGCGACAACAAACTTCAGTACATGGGGAAAAAGATATGGGATGACTGTAGCTGCAATGAGGATGCAGAGATAGATAAGTAGCAAGATGAGTAAGGATAGAATCAGAAATGAATAAGTTTGAGGGAACTCAGGAATAGCACCAATTGGTAATAAGATGAGGGAAAGTACACCTACGGGTTGTTTGGCACCATGGATTTGGGGTTTTCAGGGGATTTCAAATTCCTTGGTATGTTTGGCACCATAAAGTAACTGGGGGTTTCAAATCCCCTGAAATACAGGGTTTGAAATACAAGGTGAAAGCTTGGATTACATCTAAAATCCTTCCAAGAGTTGCATGTGTAACATGTGTCACTAGGCTATTAATCTATTGGTCACATGGCCCACTAATGATATCCCAAAACAATCAGATCATCAATCGCATCACCATAATTACTTTAATACAATGATCTGTGCCGTCCAAACATTGTCCATGTAAATCAATGGTTAAAAATTGTTGGTTAGTCACTCAGGATGTGATCTTGTGCTTGTGACCCATACGAGACTTGGACTTTAATTATTTTCAGGCAAAGTATTTATTTCAACGGGCTTATTACAACCATTGTGTCAAACATTACATACTTACACTAATTAGAGATGTTAAAGTTGATTTAGTAATTAAATTCAAACCCCTATAAATATACCATGCATAGCTACTTTTGGATTACATGGGATTCTGAATCCAGTGTGCCAAACACAACAGGAGGATTTCAAATCCAGGGGGCTCCAAATCCACACTCCCAAACAAGCCCTTAGATGGTTTGGCCATGTGGAACAGAGATCAAGAACTGCACGAGTTAGAAAAGAGTGAGTTGGTTCAAGATAAAGGCTCTAAGAGAGCAAGGAGTCCCAAAACGACATGGTCAAGATTATAAGAAAATATTTGATGAACCATGGTTTAACTGAGTAAATTGTCAATGATAGTGGAATGGCAAAACAATATTCATGAAAAGACCTCAATTAGTTGGGAAGGTGTAGATGATGATGATTTTTTTTATACACATCGAATTTCCTTGTATGAGGTAATCAAACAAGCACCTAAGTTGGCATTGAAGCACACAAATGGGCTACCACCAAACCAAAAGTAGAAAGTGCACATTCAAGTAATTTGTTGCAAAGAATGCAGGGACCAGCCAACAAATGTTTATCAAATGCCATCAATGGACCCCCATTGCTCGTTGCAGCCAACTCTTTGAGCATGTCTTTTCCACTTTTGGTCCAATGATAGCACGTGTGTGTCTCAATGACAATTTGAGTGTTTGTCTTTATTACCTCATACAAGGGAATTCCATGTGCATGTGATACCAGAATGCAGTATTGCAATCAAAAGGAACACATAATATCAAAATGATTTTAAAAAATTTCACGCTCTTCAAAATATAACATCCCAATTCCTAACCATAAGCGGAAACATTGGCCGTGTTTTCCATTATACCACGACTCAAGCATCAATGAGCTGTAGAAAAAAAAATGTTCATGGGTGATCAAGGTAACAGAAAATTAAAAACAGGTCTCCGATGTCCAAATAGCTGCAGGCTTAGACCTTCTTGAGCACAAGGCGAACTCCCAGTTAACAATGCATTAACTACTCAACTAGCATTAACTACTCAACTATCAGTCTCTTAAATATCATATAAAAATAAACCATCATAATCCATGTTTCTTACAACATAACATAAATCAAGAGTCTGCATAGTATTAATTCATAGGTGACTGCTCAGGAAAAGATTAGTCTTCTTTTGTTGTAACCTAGACATATAAAAGCAGTGGTGATCAACAAGGATATCTGCATTGGATTGAGCGTCGCGGCTATGGGAGGCAATCTACAAGGGAGAAGACTCTCTTACGAGAACTTCCATTGAGATAGGGGACGATACTCGCATAAAGTGTTGGAAGGATGACTAGCTTTGGGAGGCTAAGATACTGCAAAGTTAAAAGATGGTGGGAGAGAGGTGGACAAGGATGCACGGTTTTGGGAGACTAAGATACTGCGAAGTCACAAGAATTTCAAAGATCCAGAGATCACTAACTTCGTGCACCTACAGAGCCTCCTGCTTGAGAAATTTGTTATATCAAGCTAGATTGATAAGTGGAGATGGCGGCAGGTACCCTGCAGAAGTTTCATGGTGAGATCGTTCTACACATTGTAAGCAGCGAGTCCAAGTACCTGCGAACTGCCCCGTAGATAGAATATGGTTGCACCAAGGTCCCCCATAGTATGGCATTTTGGATGGGAAATATAAGATTCTTACTATTGACCACGTGAGGCATAGGGAGTTGTCTGTCGTCAATGGTTGCTGCTGTTCTTAACGAATGAGCAAACAGTGAATCATGTATTGTGCATTATAGCCACAGGTATACAAGTGTGAAGGATATCTGGAGAAGTGTTCGAAGTATCAATGTCACATTTTGTAGCGAACCCTTGGGATACAGAAATATCATGTGAAACATTGGGAAGTAATGCATGTAAGGCAGTCTAAGGAAACCATTTGGAAACGTCAAGAAAATGGTGGAATTTTCAATGGAACTTCAGAACATGTTAAAAAAACATTATTGCACACTTAGAATTCAGAAATTTACAAAAAATAAATAAAAGCTTAATCGTTTTCCATTATTGAGATGACAAAAATGTGTTGTCGGTCACAAGTGATGCAAGTATATACAAAACGAGTTCATATCGTTCAAATGTCATATCATAGAAATAATAAAACACAAGTAATCACCATATTTTTTCACTCTCATTGCAATTTTAAATGGTGAAAACAGAAGAAATTCGGATTTCCCCAATTTCCTCCATTTTTCACCTTCGAAATCAAAATTTCTTATTTGAAATCCATGTTGATGCATGAAATCCACTCATACATGTGGATCACTAATTGTTTTCTTACTAATTTGTTGAAAAAATAAACTCAAAAAAGCTTTTCTCACCTTTAAGGCTTGGCCCGAATTTGCCCTCGGATCACAATTTCTCCACCAAATTCGTGTTTTGTATAGAAAAAAGCTTGAGTGGAGTTCTTAAAACATACAAAAAGCACAATCCTCAAAAATTTTGGGCAAAAAATCCTTTTTTAATTCTTCTGGATTTTTTATTTTCATCGAATTCACAGATATCATTGTTGTGTTGCTCGATGCTTGGTACTAGCATTTTTTTTAAAGGCCTCAATTCTAGCATTTATAACACATAATTCCCGCCAATATATCGCAATAATATTGATAGCAAAGGTATGTTGGCATGTATGGATGATATTATCATTGATACAATGTAATATTTTTTATACCCTCTTGTTTCGTTTCGGTGACCTGCAATGCCGATTGTATTGACCATGGGGGGTGCCTCAACTTGTTTCAAGTGTCCTTGCTTACATCGGGCTAGATTGCTAAGGTTTTTTAAAGCTTGGTCGAGGACGGAGGGGATCAAACAGAAGGCCCAATGGAGGGGTTGTGTGTCGTTAATGGCAGCCACTTGTGCTTAAGGAATAAGGAAAAGGTCAAGCATCTCTTTATGCATTGCACATTTACAAGTGCGACAGGTGTCTAGAGAGGATTCCTCAACTTGTTTAAGGTTCTTGGGCTACGGCAAGCTCAATCCTTGAGCTTTTTTGGGCTTTAGGATCATGGATTGGAGGATATCAAACCAGAAGGCCTAACGGAGATTTGCCCTCCTCACTGGTTTATGGTCAATTTGGAAATAGAGAAACAACAGAGCATTTAACAATTGATCAGTATCGTCAGAAGCAGTCTACCAAAAAGCAAAAGGGAGTATTATAGCTTGGGAAAGTCATTATAAAAATTTAAATAAATAAAATAAAAAGTCAAGGAAGAATGTTTGCATGTATGTGTGAGGATGGGGTGTTGGGGTGGGGTTTGGGGGAGTAGTTTCTTGTTGTTGGGGAGTCGTCTGTTGTTTTGTCATTTTCTTCGGGTTTGGGCAATCCCTCAGCTCCAGCCATCTTGTTTGTTTTGGGCTTCCTTTTTGTCGTGTTTTGGCACGGTGTTTTCCTGTCTTTTAATTTACCTTTTCTTGAAAAAAAAATATATATAAATATAAAAGCTTGAACAAATAGCCTAGATGATGGGTTTAGGACCAGTGACCTAGGCAACCAGCTGGATCCCTAGGCAAATCACACTGACAACAACATGGGTGAGCTTTCATTGAGCATCGTTATTACACCAGAAGCATTAAAACTTTACCAGTGATTACCAAAACCTGTACCATAAGAGGCAACATCCATTGCGGGTTGCCTAGGTTGTCAATGGGGCGAGCTGGCATGTCGGGCTTTTGGGCTAAGCTTGAGAAGGGGCAGGCCTGTTCCTAAAATTTAAGCCCGTTTAATAACTGAGCCAGGCTCAGGCTTCATTTAAAAGTCCCTCAGCCCAGACCGAGCCCGTTTAGAATTTCAAGAGCATTTTGTCATATATCATGCACGATGGTGCAAACTTAATGAACAACCTAAATGTTGCACAAAAGTTGGTGGCCGGGCTCAAGCTCGGGCTCAACTCAAGCTTGGGCCATGGCATAATCATCACAGGCCCAGGCTGGGCTCAGGACTATGTTTTAATCCACAGGCCTGGCTTGTGCAGGCCTTAACCCAGCCCGCTAATAGCCGTACACAATATAGACACCATGAAGCTGATATGGGGCAAAAAGGAAAAGGCCAGCCAATGAACAGATTCAGTCTTTGGATAGTTGTGAAGGGTAGCTGATGGAATCCCACACATGCTGGATTTCTTGGAAAGCTTGGCCATGCAAGGAAGAGCTGCTGGATTTTCCACCGTCCAATCTCTATTACCTCAGTACCTCTATATGGATGGCCAGTCGCTTATGAATAAGGAAGAATGACCGGCTTCTCATGCAGATGGACAGCAAGACAAGTCCATTGATTAAGGAATAGTAGCAGCTCTCTCAATCATGCAGGCAACAGCACAGCTCACACAGTGATAGCAATCGAATTTCTCTATTGACGGCCCATAGAGATGGGTTCTTTAAATTGGAGCAGCAACTGAAGTTCTGATGATGCTGCAACAGGACCGAACATGGAAGTGTAATTGGAGCTCTGATAGAACTTGAATCTATACTCGAGTAATGCTTGAAATAGAGCTTTGATGAAGCTACAATCTGCTAAATTTGCATCTACAACGTAGTTAGGACCAGATCCACATCGTTAAAATCTAGATTTGTACTGCCAAAATTCATATCTGGTTTGTTGTGATTCAACTGCTAACTTCATATCTGAGCTTATGGAGTCTCAAATCTGAGATGAGGGAGAAAGGAGGGAGAAAAGAGAACGACGAGAGATGAGAGAGGGAAAGATCGATGGAGGGAAGTAGCTGCTGGCCGTTGATCTGAAATTGTTGGCCATCGATCTAAGGTTGTTGGATGCTAACCCACAGTGGTTGGACCTAGATGAAGGTCACAGACCTACTCAGATATTAGAAAGGGAAGAAATGAGAAAGAGACACATGAGAAGAGGATGGAGGGAAATGACTTAAGGGCCTGTTTGATTTTTGATTTCCACCATAAATCCGCAGTAGATGAGATATGATGAGTATTTACGGCTGTTTGATTTTCAACGATTTACGGCCATTCATTCCCATTTGATTGATGTAGGAAATGACGGTGGCTTCCTTGGGAAGTAAAGAAATCTTCCGCCGTCTAAAAGAGGAAGTAGTTGGAAATGGTTTCATTACGCCTGACGACCGATAGACATGTGAAAATGTTTTGATAGTTCGAGGGACTACCATTTCATATACGCCTATCCATCATTTATTTATATAAGAGGGATTTCTAAATACAGATGACCACCACCCCGGCTTCTCCACCGTCTCCGGCCTCACATAACAAGTAATGGACGGCAGGAAAAAACGAATATCAGCTTCATCGAGAACTTCTCTAGCCCCCAATAAGTTCTGAATGGTTTACATTCAATCCCCATTGATTTCATGGCCCATTTTCTGGCTATCGCGAGCAAATAAACTGGAGAAGTAGATGGGCAGCGTGGATCAATTGCATACATCGTTGTGGGGGCCACAGCTCCGCCAATACCGACCTAACGAGTAGGATCGTTGGCACACAATCCGCGTCCCATGGTGGGACCGCTAAATCACCGTGCGGAATCCATCTTCCATTCGTCTGAAATGGGTGCAAAAACAAACGACAAGAAACACAAATGATGATATATTTCCTAAAATTTGAAAACTTTTCAAACACCTGAAAATGAAAATGTTGAAAAATGACATTTCACTTCATTTACATTGGTAAGTAATAAATGCTATTTACATTACATTTATGGTGGAAATCGAAAATCAAACAGGCCCTAAAGGGAGAGAGATTTAATTTTGGGAGAGTTGTTATAAAATGAAACTTCTCGAGGAAGAGCGAGAGAGTTGCACATGGCGCTCTCTAATAGGTCCACATAAACATTTGCTGGCAGCTAAGTGACAGTTGTATCCAACTAAGCAACACTTGTCACGTGGCACGCATGTAATTCAATTTACTTTTGGCATATCATGTTTTCCAAATAGGGGCAATATTGTACTTGTTGGAAAGTTAACTCAAAGGGCTATGATCCAAGCTTGGAATTAAGTCGATCAGACATCATTTGGTTTATCAAATGGGGCCCACAATACAACTAAAGCGTCCTTAATTTCAGCTACCTGGTCAGCAGCGTACATCTTCATTGTTTAGGGTAAATCTCCCTCGTTATAACTCGGACTGCAGTAAAATGAATTTTGTGTTAAAATAGACTCGATGACTTTTTTTTATGGCTCAGAAATCATCTCAATCAGACACCATTTACCCATATGTTCATTGTCTCCAATGCAGGCCACACGCATTGTCCAATTTTCAGCAAGTTAAAAAGATGTGACTTTTCACACCTCAACAGATGCCCCCCCACCTAGGCTCAGTAGGCAATTATAGTAATCTTCTATCATGGTAAAGGATGTTGCCATCACTGTTCTATAAGCCAGTTGGATCGAGGTGTAATCCATTAAAACCCAAATGTGCACAATCGTAAAAAGTGAAGAAACTGATGTGTATGCCCCTTGTATCTCATTTGAAACTCGTTGCCAAACAAGATTGTCTAAAGTGGACTCGTGAATTTATAGCAAATTAAGTATCATTGATCCCACTATGCCAAAACTAATGCTCTAAAAGTCTGAAGCAATCATACCAAAATCTCTTGACTTGAAGTTCAAAAATGGTCATACCATTGCTGAACTGGAAAATCCAAACAACTAGATTGAATGCCATCCAATGTCGAATCATCTGTATTTGACGAAAATGTGATGGCAACATCAATTGTAGAAATTCTTGTAGAACTCAAAGATTTGGCTCATCTTAAGTGATAATAATCGTGACAATTTGTCTCCAGGCAGTCCTGTTTAATGTGATCAATACTTTGTATGGTGATGAAAATACGATTGAGCATTGCCCCCACATAGATAGTCTCCTTGATAATTTCTCTTCAACTAATGTCTGTATAAAGAAGTTGTGGTTCTAACCAAAGATTAAATCCAAGTTATAGTGAGGAGATCCGTCCTAAGCAATGAAAACGTGTTGTTGATCAAACTATTGAAAGTGAGGACGTCTCAATTGTGTTGTGGGCCCCGTTTGGTAGACCAAACGACGTCCGATCAACTTGATTCCAAGCCTAGATCGTAATCATTTAAGTTGACTTTCCAACGAGTACAAGATCATCTTGGTCCGACCGTTAACAAGGAAGATATGGTCGTTTTCCAAAGACTGCTCGGTCCAGAGAAAAATAACGTATGTTGGTTAAGTAAATTAGATGACGTGGAGTGACATGTGATAAGTATTGCTTAGTTGAATACAGTTGTTACCCAACTGCCAATAAATGCAAATGTGGACCTATCAAAGTGCGTCATGTGGCATCTCCCTTCCTCCTTGCCTATAAATAGAGGAAGCTCCTTCGTTTCACAACAAGACTCCAAAAATCTTTTTTTAGAAATAACGATACTTTTAAAAATGGCGAAGCGAAAAGAATACAAGCCCAAAGACATAAAGCACTCAGAAAGGAATGGTAGCTAAAGCCGCCTTTACAAACATCGCCCATTCGTCCACTAGCCTTTTAATCATAAGAATCAATTCGTGTTCCCCTTCAATGATATTGCGCAAACATTGACCATTCCTGGAGCCCCAAATTACCCAAAGAATTGCCATGACAAGAAGTCACCAAATGGCTTTCCTCGCCTTTCCCCCACCACCGCCATGCCAGGCACACAGAAGTTCTTTCACTGACTTAGGCATAACCCAATCCATATCCAAACATGAAAGGAAGAAGTCCCAAATTGCAGTGGCAAAGGGACAATGGCTAAAGAGATGGTTAATCGATTCCTCATTACCCGTACACAAGGCAAATATTAGGCAAAATGAGCACTCTTCTCTGAAGAATGTCAATAGTTAAGATTCCCTTCCGGCCTACCAACTGAACAAGGGCAATGACTTTAGGGGAAGCCACGTAAAACCAATATCCACCGAATTAAAAAGCTTCAACAACGCTTCAAGCTTGTCAATCTCAGCATCAGACATGTTCCTATGACAAGGAGGACACGAAACAATGTTCCATTCAACCCTTGAGTAGCAATTCACAACACGAACTAGCCTATCTGGAGCGAGCCTAGCAAGTCTTGCAAACATGCCCTAAAGGGCCTGCATACCACACCAACTATCCACCCATAATCTAATGTGAGACACCCTTACAACTTTATAGAAAATGCCCGGACTCACCAAATTTTGCATACCCATAATTGTTTTCCAAGCGCCTGAAGCTCTGTAAGATGAAGAGGCTTTAACAAGCCATCCGCCCTCCTGAACTCCATACTTGGCCGCAATCAGCTTTCTCCATAAGCTCGCCTCCTCACCACTACACTCTCCCTTCGTAGTCCTTGTGACAAAGAAAGTCCCTCCTCAACTTCTGAAGCTTGTCCAAAAATGATTTTGGGTATTTAAATAGAGAAAAGAAGTAAAATGGCATGTTGGAGAAAGCCGATTTAATCAACATGAGGTGGGCCCCCAAAGACATATATCTCCTCCACGTTGAAAGCTTCCACTCGATTCTTTCAATCACCGATCCTTCGCCGGTTTCCCCAAAAAAGAGGCAACCCCAAATATACAGTTGGGAAGGATCCGGTTTGACACCCGAAAGCAACAGCCATCCGAGACAAATTGCCAGGCTCAACATGCACTCCTCGCATTTCCAACTTTGCTGCATTTATCTTCAAACCCAGTGCTGCCTCAAAGCAAACAAGAATCTTTCTCAAATTCTGAACAAATTCCACACTCGCCTCGCATAATAAAAGCATGTCGTCAGCATATTGGAGGTGACTTCTTGGCATATTCAACATCTAGAAACCCGTGAATAGACCATTTTCCTCTTCCTTTTTAAGCATCATGCTAAGAGCTTCAACTACAACCACAGAGATACGGCAATACAGGATCACCCTAGTGAAGGCCACAAGAACCTTTGAAGTATCCTTTGGGCGACCCGTTCACCAAGATGGAGAAAGACTCCAAAAATCAAACTCTCTCCCTCCAAATTCCTCCTCTCTCCTTTTCTCCTTTTACATACCTTTACATTCTCAGATCTAGAGAGATCTGAGATTAAAATGACAAATTCCTCCTCTCTCTCTCCTTTTAAATCGAATGGGACAGCAATCAAGATCACTGGCCAAGCAATCTATGATCGTCGACTAATAGCAATCGGCCATCCATCATGATCGCCAACTAATAGCAATCGGCCATCCATCGTGATCGTCGGCTTCCATAGATATCTTATTCCTTGAACAGCAGCAGATCTACAGCTTCTGAATTTTCCAGCAGCCATGAACGATTCACATCAAGCTGTCCTAGCCGCCCATCAGGTGGACCGTATTCAGAGTCCAGATCATACAGATTTGAAACTCCAGATCGTGACCAGAGCTCAGCCCCAGTTTCACATCCACTCCTGATCCAGTTACAAGCTCCGTCAGATGGCCCTTCTAAGCTCTGCCTGATACAGCAGTTCTCAACCCATTAAATGATCAGATCTACTGTTTGTAGATCTCAACCGTCCGCTAGTGATCAGCGTCCAGACCATCTCCGTTGTTCATCCTTGTCAACGTCCAGACCATCTCCGTTGTTCATCCTCGTCAACGTCCAGACCATCTCCAGAAGTTGTTCATCCCAACACTCGCAAGAATCAGATGTAACTTGCTTGCACAGTAACTTTTCTTAAAGCCAAGAAGAATTGGAAGAGTAATCAATAGTACACTGTGCACTGAACCAAAAAACCAAAAAACAAAAAATAAAAATAAAAATAAAAATAAAGATCATCTGCATCGGTTACTAAAAAACAAGGAATGATCAAAGCATGATGACCTCACACTATAATATACAGCACGAGAAGCTGGGGCCTTTAAATAGGGTGGACTCAGCATTAAATAAGGTGGAACTTTGGACATGCGGACCCACCATAGGTTCACCATCCTACCTGCTGCCTCTTGCTGCTGCCCCTATCATCCTCACTTGAGGATTCTTGCCATCCACAAAATTTGGTCCAACGACTCCAACCTCCATCTGCAAGCTCTCGATGGACAGCTAGGATCACCTGATTGCAGTATCTAGAAGGGCTCTGCATCCATGGTGATAGCCCCAGTCCACAATGGAAGTATCCCAAGAATTTCACAATCTCGGCATTAACATATCATGTTTTTATCGCAATATTAACACAGTATTAACTCAAAAACTAGAAATAACCCTAAATTTTTTACCATATAAATATTTATTTAAGTTTTAAATTGATTTATTAATGCAAAATACATATTTTAAAATATTTTTAATTTTGGCGATGTTTTCCCAACATCCCAAGAAAAACCTTGAATTTTGAAAATCCCCCAGAAATTTTTGGGCCGAGAAATTGTCAAGAATGAGATTTGTCACTATGGTCCACGGCCCACCAGCTTCAGAGGTGTCGTGCAGAGGACTCCCCAGTCAACCCCCTGTCCCCGCCCTTATTATCTTCACCGGAGGATCCTCCAACCAGCCATTTTGCAGGCTTTCAATGGGCAGCTACGATCGCCTGATTGAAGTACGGTGATGCCCCAGTGGCCCACTGTATTCGGAGATGTCGTGCAGGACTCCTCATTGTAGTCACTGCACCAGATCATCCGTCTTCCCACAGTCAAATAACACTCGAGCTGGAAAAATATACAAGCACTGTCCAGATTAAATGAGATTCGAATCACAAGGAGCTAAAAAACTCTTCACTATGATGTTTTCAGCATGTTTCCATTGCAAGTGATTCCCCCTTTTTGAGTATTTCAGCCCAGTCCCTAGCGAACCACCACTTTTGGAGATATCAACCTCATTCACAAGCAATTGCCAAAAAAAAAAAAAAAGACTCACTTAATAAGCCATAATCACTGCCCCAAATCGAACTCCAATATCTGAACTCCAGCAAATCAAACCATAGAGAAGATCCAACGAATCTAGGCCCCAATTCCTCGACCTCCCAAAATCACCTTTCCCAGATTGCAATCTCAAACCCCAAAACAGATCACAGGCAATCAATGGAATAGAAGGGTAAATTCTATAACACCAATTCGCATAAAATCATACAATTCGGACAGCTCACAAGCAAATCAAGATGGCTAATATGATCATTAAAAGAAAAAGAAAGAGACAGAGAGATTTTCAAACATGATCAATCGATCGAGAGAGAGAGCGACCTCTTGCTCGGAGAGGGGCTTGCACTGCATAAGCTGAGAAATCTGCTCATCGAGCTGGCCATGGGAGTTCGAAGAAGGGACCGGATCCGCACTCATCTTCTTCTTCTTCCTCTTCTCTTGAAAATCTAACCTTCTCTCCTCTCTCTCTCCTCTTCGAGAAGAAGGGGAAAAAGCCCTAACCCTCGTTCTACTCTCTCTACTCTCTCTCTCTCTCTCTCTCTCTCTCTGTGAAATGAAATGAAACAAGAAGCGAAGAGAGGGAGCAGTGGTGGTGTAACCAATGAGAGAAATACCCTCGCACTTCTTCTTCGATCGCTTTGTTTTTTTTTTTTTTTTCTTTTCGTTATTTTTTTGAATTATTTCTTTCCGAGAGACGAGAAATTGCCATTACGTTATATTAGACCACGCGCGTGTGCAAGAAAGTTCCTGTTTACGGCACGTATGTGCCAGAATGGATGAATAGGTCCAAGAGCCAACCCATTCATCGGAACAAAGCCACTGTATTGATATTGTAGACAAAGAATCGGTTTGTTCTACTGGCCAGGTGAGTTATAGTTTTCAAAATAATTCTACGCCTCTAAAACTGTCTCGGAGTCTAATACTGCATACGGGCAAGGCATGCACATGTGATTCGCGCGACAAGAGACTGAAGAGGTGAACCGTGAGAGCAATGCTAGCGTGGCATACGCTAGGCATATCTAGTCACTCCGCACGCAATCCACTTCCAACCGTGAGAGGAATGCCAGCCTGGCATACGTTTGCGGTATCCGAGCCATTCGTGAGGTGAGTTATCTGTAAATAAAGACAGTCCAATCATCAGGTGAGCCACATCTTATTAGGAAAATGGGGTGTGGATTAGGGCTAGCTAGAGACGGACAGGGCTCCTTGGTAACAATGTAATGTAAATGTTTTATTCACCCAGTCCATCTATTTTCACGTCCAAGGCTTCAACTAAAAAGGAAGCGGATTGAAGTCCGATGTGGACCATGGTGCAGGAAAAGGCGGGGATTGAAAGCTTACCATTGAAATTTTCTTAGCAGCACATAAGTTTTGGATCAAGCTAGTATTCATATTTTTCTTTCATACATGTTTATGGGACCTTATGAATAAATTAGATAACAAACAAACATTACATCATGACCTATAAAGCTTTCAACATAGGAGTTCAATTCACATGCTTTATGTGGTGTGGCCCACTTAAGCCTTCAATTTACTTTTTTTTTGCGCTCATGCCTTCAAATGATATGTGAAAATAGATAGACAGCGGATGATGTATATACCCTGGTGGGCTTCAAAAAACTCTGACATGACCGTCCATCTCTAGGTCGGTCCTGCTGAGGATATTTACTCAATCCGTGCCCAAGAAAATGGATGGTTGAAGACAAAAAACCTCCAACGGCTGCTGGTCAAGGAACTTGTGTCGCTCGCCCGTTCAGTGAGCCAACATGGTTTTTGAAACAGGCCATGTTCAGCTCGCTTGTATGCTGGATCTCGCACACGTGTGCCACTTTGGGAAGCGTTCTACGATTCACCTATTGAATCTGTGGTCCCGAGAGTATTTCCCTTGTCGAAGTGACAGGGGGACTGGCGAGTCTGGACACGGTACCTGACCCGCACGTACCGAGTTGGAAGGCAGATGGTGAATCCAGGCCGTTGAAAGGGGCCCATTGGATATTTGCATTATCTCGAGAATGTGCCCATCTGCTGCAAATCATGTTGGACACGTGCCAACAAGTTGGCAATGGTCCATATTCGATGTACATGCCTGGCACACCTGATGAGTGGACTGAACTGATCCGGATCAGTGATACAAACGATGCAACGCATCTCTGAAAGACAGCTTTGATCTAAGCCTCAGTCATCGGCGGCTGTTCTTTCTTAGCCCGTGCATGGCCGGTCGTGGAGTCAATCCTTAAGCCACATCAAACATAGCTCTTGAAGTTGTACATGCGAAAGTGAGTTATCTCTTATACATGTTGTTGGTGCATAAATCTGATACACATTTTTCTTCATCACCACCTACATAAGAAAGATGTAAAAGTGATCTTCAGTAGAGTTGAGGAACCTTCGATGCTTAAGTCAGTAGTTATATAGGAAAGAAAAACTTTTTGATGTATTTTCTACGTACCTTTGATCCTCGAGACGTCCTTCTTTTATATGAGTGAGAGGTCACGATGTGCAGAGATTCTACTCCCAATTCTTAGGAGATTTAATTTGTTTATGAATTTTGCCTGATCCCGAGATTTTAGAGATTGGATATCCTTACACTGGATTTTCGGGATAGAATTTAAGTTTACATCATCTCTTCCTTGTTCGGCTTGGCCTTAACCGACTCTAGTAACAAATGAGTCTCGGCTGGTTATAAGGATGGAGCTTTTTGCCTTCTGTCGGACGAAGCAATGTCGATTTATGGCTGATGTCCTTACTTAATCCGATAGCCGATACTGTAACCGGCCTAATATGGGTCAGTTTCATGGTCGGTCAAGTGACTTCTAGCATTCGGGCCTTGATCGGTCCCTTTAGATATTATTGTCTCCTTAGCCGAGTCAACTTTATGCATTTTATATATTTTGCATATGGTTCTTGACTTTTTAAGTCTCAGTCGGGATTCATTTCTTGCAATCTGAGCTAAGTCTCTCCTTTAAGTTTCGTCTTGTCTCAGTCCAACTTGTTGCCCCGGACCCTCGAGCAGCATTAGTAGAGTTAGTTCATTCCATAACTGGGTCTTCGGACTTGACATATTTTTCCTCAACACATGCGTATTTACAAAAAGGTACCTGATGTGCACGTTGGATCTTCCCACGCTTAAGTGCCAAAAAAGTGCATCTATCATCTCAAGCATACTAATTGAACTATGGTGG
This sequence comes from Magnolia kwangsiensis, assembly GCA_037074715.1. Classification (NCBI taxonomy): domain Eukaryota; kingdom Viridiplantae; phylum Streptophyta; class Magnoliopsida; order Magnoliales; family Magnoliaceae; genus Magnolia; species Magnolia kwangsiensis. The sequence goes on from CM073571.1 coordinate 12,805,475, forward strand.
GCTCATGTGAACTGGGTGTTATGCGTATGAGATCCTGCCAATTGCCATTTATGATGATTTTGAGGGCGGGGAAGTTTGGAATTGCACTTTTCTGGCACATACCTAAGTACGATACATTCCAAAGGATGACAATGGCCACGGTTAAACCGGTCGTGGGACTATTAGTTCAATGATCCATAAATGGTGTACGATTGTGATTATTTGTTTTTATGCTTTAGCCATCCTATTTTTTCCATGCGCATTATGTGGTGTGCAATTCTTTTAGGCTCAAGAACATGAACTATGTGTCTCATTTGATGAATGGCCTCAATGCCACGCATAAGTACCACATTGAAGCATGTGCTGATTGCTTCATGTCTATGGAGCTTGTACATTCATGAGAGGAAGTGCCATTATTCTTCCTTCTTCTTATTTTTCTTTTTTTTTGTGCGCTCATGGATGATTGGTTTTTTCCTTTAATACATGGCCTTCTAGTCTAATGAATTGTTTAGCTATGTTTTGCGGCTATTGTTGCACTCTAATTCAATTGAACATATGTGAAATGAAAGTGAATATTGTTGCGATCCAATTCAATCAAGCAAACCACTCATGTGATTGTTGGTCTAAATTAGATACACATACGTGTGAGTAGGATGTGTGTGCATGCCAGTGCCTACCTAACTCAAAGGCTCATTAAATTGCAGGTATCTCCTTCACTAAGATGGATAGATTGAAGACTATGATCGAAGATGCAAAGTCCTCTTGCGCACCAAAATTGTGTTTCATTCAGTCGATTAGTGAAAGAAAATGAGGTTAATCATTATGAATGTGCTCTTTTTGCCTTGTGACAGTAGACGTAAGTCCATAGCCTTAAGGACTTGTTCTTTACCAACACTTTAAGTTCATAACATTTTTCAAATGAATAAAAATACATAGTCAAAATAAATAATAGTTGAATGTTACTGATTTCATTGAGTATCATGGAATAAATGTTTATTACAAATGACGACTTGCTAAACAACCAAATGAGTGAACAAAAAAAAAGGATAAATTCCAAAATGCCTATTGGAACAAACAAATCGAGGTAGGTGCAACCAATTATATACAGAACTTTAAATCATCACGATATAAATTAACTATACTCATAAGGTACTATAGCAGGAGTCATTATACAATTGATAAACTAAGCCAATAAAATAAAAATATAAATAAAAGATAGACTGATGTGTTTGGCGTGGGACCTTGAACTCTTTTTCAATTGCTGGTTTTATATACTGTCGAGGCGGTTAAACCCTCGTTGAGAATTCTTGACTATTTCTAGATCCCCTACGCTCACGCCACTGGCTAAAGATATGGAAATCCCTCTTGATTACTCTAGTAATGGCGACTTGGATTGGGCAAGATGACTCCAACTAAATTGGACTTATTGGTTTCTTGAATCTTAATTCGTTGAAGGGTGTCCATGGTCAATCGAGGATCAGGACTAGATTTGTCGAAATCCCTTCAGTTAATTCGGGATTATATCCAAATCAATCTTGGCTACTCGTGTCTTCCAATGGCATATTGCTTAAATGAAATAAGCCAAATGACTCCGGGAGGCATCAGATAGTCTAGATCGAATCTCCTCTAGCACATCCTAACCCTCCCATGTTCTTAATCATTATGAGACTCAAGGGGCATTTATGTTCGGCTTTTCCTATCTCTAGATTGTTAGGTAGACCAAATCTTATATTCTCATCCATCTCTCCCCATTGCCCATGTTCCCACTAATGGATGGCTTTAAGCTACCCAATGGAAGTCTCTTCCCCAACACAAGCATGGAACTAAATCGAGTTGGCTTATATAAGGGTTCGATTTCCTAATGTTTGAAATCTTCCCAATTGCTATTGCTTCTCCAAATGTGTTTGAGAAAATCTTCCATTTTGGAAGGACTGCAAGAGGCAACCTTGCTAGAAAATTTATCGCCATGTTTGAGATAACACTTGATCTCTCAGCGGGTCTCTTATAAATGTGATCGATTCATTTCCCCGTAAATGGTCATGTTAATAGCGGTCACATGTTTTGTAGTGATTCGCCCTTCCAATGGCATGTACAAGGGTTTGTACCATCACATTAAAAGTGAAATATATAATGCTTTAGATAAATCAAATGAAAATCCCTATGGACGTGAGTACACTTATGATGCATGCCAAGCACATAAAAGGTACGGCGTAGCGCTTTCTCATCGGGCCAAGTCATGGTGTCAAAAAATAGTGTAAACAACTATAAATGACTTGATTGAGACATTTTCCATAATCTTTTATATAATTAGAGAATAAAGTATGACAACTTAGATGTGTAATGTATTGCGAGGTTTAATTTGTGTAGTATTCATTTATCTAAATAGTTGTCATGGTTAGCAGTAGGGGTGCAAATGGAACCAGTAAATTAGACCAAAACTAGAGGTGGGCATCGAGCCGAGTCGAGTCAAGGTGGGCCAAGCTCGGCTTGGCTTGTTCATGATGTACTCGAATTCGAGCTTGAGCTCAACATTGAAGCTTGGCTTGTTTGCCAGAGCTATCGAGTCGAGCTAGTGGTTTAAGTCGAGCTCGAGCTCGAGCTTGTTGGGTGAGAGAGTAATGGATTATGTTCTTAATCCTCTTCTGTTGATGAAAAATTCAAAAATCTAAAGAGAATCAAAGCAAAACCTAATGAAAAAACCAAACAAAGCTTTGAATTGGATGAGGAAACCTATAAGAACCGATCTATTCTTGATCTTCTTCCACCAGCAGAAATCCAAGTATTAGAAAAGAAACAGAGCATAACACATATCAGAAATCCAAGTATTAGAAAAGAAACAGAGCATAACACATATCAGAAATCCAAGTATTAGAAAAGAAACAAAGCATAACACATATCAGAAATCCAAGTATTAGAAAAGAAACAGAGCATAACACATATCAGAAATCCAAGTGAAGAGCTCTAGCCAATCAGATCATTGGATTTCATTGAAGCTCTAACAAATTTGAGAAGAACCCATCTCGAATTTCTTGGGTTTCTCACCCACGAAGTAGATCTCAAGAGATTGAAATCATACTATTGTGGAGCTAAAATGAAAACTAGTGGTGGTGGTCCGAGCTGGCGTGCGGCTGGCAGTGGGTAGAGAAAGAGAAGAAAGGGAAAGAGAGAGGGGGTGCACGCGGTCGGGTAGAGACTCTAAAGGTTTTTTTTTTTTTTTAAGTTTAAACTTAAAACTTTTATACATACATATATATAATATTTAATATATTTATTAATTGAGCTGAGTCGAGCTCGAGTTCGAGCTTCGAGTCGAGTTGAAATGCCCCCTGGTCGAACTTGGCTTGAACTCAACTCGAGCTTCAAATAATTAGCCTGGCTCGACTCGAATCGGCCATTTAAGCCGAGTCAATCCAAGCTGACTCGAGTCGAGTCGAGTGAGTTTTTCAAGCTAACTTAACTCATGAACAGCCCTAACTAAAACTGACCAAACTGCATGGTTTGGTCCACTTTTGAAGTGCACCGGTTTCGGTTTTGAAAATCAAAGAACCGATTAGTTCGGTTTTGTAACGCCTTGAATCTCGGAGACCGAGTGAATACTCGACTCCCGATATTCCGGTGCTACTCATGCTCTATGGAAGCGGGTTATATGATTCGTTTTTACCTGGCATGCGAGCATTTGAATAATTAAAATGGATCATGCAATGTTCATGGGAATGAATGCAATTATGACTTATGGTACGACTGATAAGAAGATGTATACATCCAGTGTATGAGATCATATCCCAATAAAATATATATGGTTCCCAACACGCTGAATATCTTAGCTCAAAAATTCATCGATGCCCCTAAAGCAACCTACAGTGGCTTGCCCAGCAGCTGGCAGCATGAGAGCTCCTCCAGTGCGTCGAACTCCATGGTACATGCATCTATGATCGAGTCTGTTTGGTGTTTTAAAATACCATCCCATAGTGGGAGTGAGTGATCGACTCAGTGATTCAATTAACATTAAGTTACACATGTTATCAATTTTACGAGCATAGTTAATGATAAGGCAACTTAAACATTAAGTTCATAAATATTCTTATTAATGCATGTGCTGTTGGGGATTTTGACCTACGGAATCACATAGATCTAGATCTAGGATAACAATCCAATGGCACCAAGCACACAAGAGAACACAAATAACACCCAAATTTAACGTGAAAAATCCTTGCTGAAAAAAATCACGGCACAAAGCAACAGATCTCCACTATGAAAACATAAATTACAAAGAGAGAGGACTTACTCGATTCGAACAACCTTAAATCTCACCCTTGTTACACCCTTTAATTTCCCTAGAACCCCTTTTAGAAAGCCTTAAAATTATTTTTCATGCAATAGAAAAGCCCTAGGAACACCTATTTATAGTTTAGGAAACTTCTCTTTCGCATCCCAGTTGCGAAAGGACCCGAAATGACTCAGATTTAAGACATCTCTCAACAATCTCCACCATGTCTTTAATCTTCAACCTCGTAGCTTCTTGACCTCTTCTTTTATTTATACATCATATCATAGCTTCTCTTACACACTCCATCTTCCTTTTAGGCCATCGTTAAGTTGCACATAACTTGAACTTCTCTGCAGAAACATTCTTTTTTATCATTTCTGTCGGATATAAATCAACATGCCTAACCACCTTTGCTTTTATCTTCTTAAAAGAAAAACATAGTCTTCTTACCATCTCACCGCTATCCAATATTGCTTGTCGGGGTACTTGCTCACAACATTGATAGCCTGTGAAATAACCGGTCTAATCCAGACCATGACATACACTGCCCAGCGTATTTAAATAAGGCTCATGAGATATCCTGCTTTTTCTCATCTGTTTTGGGACAAATCCAGAGGAAAACTTGAGGAGAGACGCATAGGGAACGCTCTCCGGCTTTACCTGACACATCACATCCTGGATCAATACCTACACACAAGGTATTCCTCCTGCGATTGCCAAAGCATACTCCTCCTTCAGTCTCAATGCCGAGAACCATCTTTACAGCCTCCGATCCTTTATCTATGAAGGAATCAAACCACTGCCTAGGCGACAAGCCGAAAAATGACCTTATGCAAAGTCTTTTCTCAGCCCCTTTAACTTCGAACCACCCTGGTTGCTTCATGTAGATCTGTTCTTCACTTTCCATTGCGGAAGTACAGACTCCACATCCTTCCTTCTAGCTCAAGATCACATTGGCCAACCAGCGCCAATTACTGATCTAATAAACACCTGTTATACCGTCGGCGCGAATATCTCTGAGAAGCTGATCCCTTCTCCCTGAGCATAACTCATTGCCACCAACCTCGCTCTGGATCCATATTGTATTCTCCTGAAGATTCACCCGCATCAAACCGCTTTTCGGCCCACTGGAAGCTCCACCCGCTCCCATATGTTGGTTTGGTACAACGAATCCATCACATCGCCCATAGTCACCTTTCACTTCTCAACACCAGGCTCACCTAGAGCCATCTGAATAGAAGATGAATCCTCCTGTGATATTGGAGTCGTCCATGTACCTCATCGATATCTTGCGATCATGTTGTGTGTTTCTTCTCACGGGTCGCTGCTTCACCTGCTCTATATCCCTGTCCGCGCGTCTCAGCATTCCTACCATGCCCGCTCATGTAGCCATGCTCAACATGCCACACACGTGCAGAGGTGGAATCCGCTACATCCACTGTAGCTCCACCTTTTGAAGTACTCCCATTCAACTTGTACAAGTTGCCGAGTCATTGCGCTTTCATGATTATTCGTGCCCCCTTGGGTACTTTAAGAGCACCATCAATACCTATGTACTTATATCCTTTTACCTCAAGCACACCAAGAGAAATCAGATTTTGCTTCAAATCAGGAACGTGCCTCACATCTGTCAAGGTACGCTCCACCCCATCAAACATCCTGATGCGCACAGAACCAACAGCCACAACATTACAGGCAATATCATTGCCCATAAATACCCGTCCACCATCGCACTCCCTGTAGCTAGTGAACCAACTCCGATGAGGAGTCACGTGAAAAGATGCCCCTGTGTCTAGCATTCACTCATCCTTACGATCATCGTATGACCGTTTGAGCGAAAACACAGATAAAACATCACCATCACATCCACTCGATCCATCTGACGTGACAACATTAGTCTCCCTGTATGAAGCCTCGGAATCTTCCCTCTTCGATTCGATTTAGGATTTTCACAATCTTTCTTCACATGTCCTTCCTTCCCACAATTTCAGCACTTTACCTTTACTTTGCCCTTGCCCTTAGATTTGGATATAGTACCAGAAGGACCTGTACCTTATCCAGAATTTCTACCCACTGTAAACAGTGCATCAGAAGATGTCCCCATGTCGCTGTTCAGTTGTCTCATAGCCTTCCCTTGAAGGACTGAGATAACTGTGTCGACACTCAGGGTTTTATTCATACTGCACATAGTGTCCTTGAATGCCTCATAAGACGCCGGGAGAGAATTCAGCAACATACATGCTTGTTCTTCATCTTTCATCACTTCTTCCATATCCAGCAATTTGCAAACCAATTTATTAAAGTTGCTGATGTGAGCCTCCAGATCTCCACCCTCTGCCATCTTGAAGTTATACCACTGCTGCTTCAAGTGTAGGCAATTTTTCGAGGATTTCTTCGCATAGACATCCTCTAACTTTGCCCATAACTTAGTTGCAGTTTTCACCCTCATGACATTGTAGAGAACTTCATCCGTAAGACATAAACGGATTGATGATAAAGCTTTCTTATCAAGAGCATTCCAATTAGCATAATTCATAGTAGACTTCCGCTCCTCGAGAGCACCATCCTCGCCTTGCTTGGTTAACAGGCTAATCATTTTAACCTTCCATAACTCAAAATTATTTTTCCCCAAGTACTTCTCAAACTCATACCTTGCACTCGCCATTATTACTAATCCCTCAAATTCAAATATGTGCCCCAACTTCGCTCTGATACCACTTGTTGTGGATTTTGACCTGCAGAATCACACGGATCTAGATCTAGGATAGCAATCCAATGGCACCAAGCACACAAGAGAACACAGAGAATACCCAAATTTAACGTGAAAAACCCTTGCGGAAAAAAACCACGGCACAAAGCGACAGATCTCCACTATGAAAATAGAAATTATAAAGAGATAAGATTTACCTGATTCGAACAACCTCGATTCTCATCATTGCTACACCCTTTAATTTTCCTATAACCCATTTTAGAAAGCCTTAGAATTATTTTTCATACAATAGAAAAGCCCTAGGAATACCTATTTATAGTTTAGAAAACTTCCCTTTCGCATCCCAGTTGCGAAAGGACGCGAAAGGACCTTTTTGCATCCCAGTTGCGAAAGGACCCTTTCGCATCTCGGTTGCTAAAGGACTCAGATTTAAGACATCTTACAACATGTGCATGTTGTTATGAGCTGATGCATGTCATCACAATCCAACACTTCATTCTAACGACTTTAATGCCTCATTCGTAAATGCCAACACTCTCTCGTCACGCAACTACAATACCCAATCGCCACAACTTATACTAATGCAATGCGATGAGTGATCATTTTATGAGAGTATTTAATTAAATATATTCATCCAGCAGTATTGGGGAAGTTGAAACACCACTGCTTAATCAATGACCCTAACTTGATCACTCGGCCCAGGGTGGCTATAGCGGCCCCATACTTGCGATTCTTAGTCCGTTTGGGTTCATCACTCATAGCTGAACTCATACAAGCTAATGAATCAAATTGCTCGCGGTCACTACAGGGAGGCTCGTCACCCCAACATAGGCTAATAGCGTGGACAGTGTCCCATGCCACCATGCTCAACTCTCAAAACTATTAGTGGGCCCCTTTGAGGTGTGGGGTGCTTCAAATTCAGGCGAGTGTGATCATACACGGTGGACACATATGGTTGGTCAACTATTAGACTAATTCAGTTGACTTGGGCAAACTTTGGCGCAACCGGCATTGGGTGCAAACATTCCATGTAGTCCGACTATTGTCGATTGTCCGCATTCGGCCTTGGTCGGTCGGACTAGCCCGAGGCAGCTGACGCAATTAAGCCTTTTATATATGACCACCTACACTGGTATACACCGACATGTACAATGATTCAAGTTGACCATTATATGTTTATGGATATGTAAATGTTATCTCCTAGAGATTAATACTACTGTGATTATTTATAACAAAGTACAGTAAGACCGAACGTTTCTCCTAACAAGTGAAATTGCATGGTTCCTGCAAATTGGACGGTAAATAGTTTGTTGAGTTTCTTCACACAGGATACATATAAATGACTTCTGTTTTAATGATTTGAACTATCAATCTGATTTGTTACACTGCAATGCCTCACACTACTATACCAATATATGCCAACAAGTACAATTATTCAAATCGACTGTTATATAGGTTTAATTGTGTTGATATTCCCTCTTAAAAGATAATATAACCATGATTATTCATGATTGACTGCATTAAGATCAAGTATTTCTCCTGACATGTGAGATTGCATGGTTCTTGTGAGTTGGACCATAAATAGTCTCTTGAATCGCTTCATACATATGTACAAATGGTCTCAATGCTTTAATGATTTAAATCATTGATTTGACTCACTAGATTGTGTTATTTTATATTAAAATATTTTAGACCTACAATATTTAAAAATCCATATGACCATTGTTTTTTTTTTTTTTAAGGTCATGAATGGTTATATAAGAGAAATGAAAACTTCCATTCAATGTTTGCCATGAAAAATCCTATTTGACCGGATAGGGAGGAGGGGGCAATTATATGGAGAAAGCATGGGTAATAAATGTGGGCCCATAACATTTATAGCTAATTAGTTGCACAAGTATTGCATCATACATCACATGTAATTCATGGGCTTGTTTGGAACGCGGGGCTAAATGGTATCGAACTGCATTCGGTGGAGTTGATATCATTATTGCAGAGTGATTATTATATGATAATACTGCAGTATTTTAACTTTTCAATTCCTTATTTGCGATCAAAGTTTTTATTTGGAGAAAAAATATTGTATTGAGTAAAACCTGCGTTTCATGTACTGTGAAATTGTAATAAATGGACTAAAATTTACAGATGATGATGATCACTCGTATACATATACAGCTCAATTACCACATACAAAGGGTGCATATGAATGGATGATGTGGAAAAAAAAAACACATATAATGAATTCCAAAATTTAGCCAAAATTTCACCGTATCTTGTGTATAGATCCAAAATCTTTCTATCATTTCTAATTACTGGATATAATTTACATTGGACCAAATACTATTCCATACCAAATCCTGTGTTCAAAACAAGCCAATCTCCTTTGAGCTTATTAGGCCTATGTAATTTGCATTATACATGTCGTGAATGATTCTTTAGGTTTCCCAAGCTATATTAAGATTTTGTAATTTCCTTTATGTATATATTTGCATAAGAACTATGGCTCATATAATTATAAATTTCATTTGTGTTATATTGACAAATTATGTTCACAAATATGCATTTAATGTAGGGATTATGATCCATCAAGAGATGCAACACATTAAATAATTTTGAGTGGGCGGCATACTAACAAGAGATATGGGTTATCCACCATGTAGGCTGCACTGTAAATATGCCACGGACACATAATGACAATGGTGTATTGATTTAATAGGTCAAACTTGTGTGAGAAATGCATAGAAAAAATTAAATAATTCAACATTCCAAGTTTAATGTACATATGTGGCTTATGTGGTGAACATGCTACCATAGTTTTTTCTACATAGCATCTTCATATTATGACATACTCAATTAATGCCCGATATCTTCAACGTGCATGGTGTATGCAGGGGTCCCTGGCATGCATTTCACCTCTTCCACGAAGGTTTGCTTAGGAATGATGGTTGAAATGGAGCGTAAGGGTCATAATAAGTCAATGGTGAACTCAACCTGACTCTGGACTATGATTGGACGTATTAGCTCAGTCCATATCAAGCTTGGGAGCCTTACATGTACTGGCTAATAAGATCTTGGGCCGTGCTTCAACTTAAGTCATTTTACTGTGACCTAGCTTAACCTAACTTTGCCATTATATATAATTTCAAGTTAAGCAAAACGTGTATCCTGTGTTTAGATGGCTTGATTCTTTTTCCTGGATGTTTATTTCTCTATGTGCGATCCACTCAACTAATGAACCAATTATGAACATTTATATGTTAAAATAAGATTTTTAGGGGTGACAATAAGCGTAACTATCCTTTTCATGCTTATTCTTGGCAATTATATAGTTATGTTGAGCTAGCCAGATACCAACCAATTGTCACCTCTACAAATGACCGCTAAAATATATATCTAAAACGAGAGTGCTTAGGTGGAACCCATGGCAAAATTGTATTTTTCATAATATGACATTTTATGTTGTTTGTATTGCAAATAAGATAGTACGTTGTACAAAGTAATCACCATGCTTATTTATTACAGTTAGAATTTTAATACAAGACATGAGAGGACCATTTTTCAATGAATCTCTGAAATAGACTGTAGAAGGTAGTTATTTTTCAGTTTTCAAATGAGATAATAGGTTGTACAAAGTACTCACCGTCTTTATTTTTTACAATTGAAATTTTAATGCAATATATGAGTAGCCCATTTTCTAAAGAAACTATAATTATATATTGAAGCATTCAAAATGATTTGTGCATGTGTTAGCAAAAAAAAACATTAAATAGTAATTAATAATTTTTAGGCTCATACAACATGACAAAACATCTTGTGTATTGTCATTTAATAAACAATTAATGCAGTAAGAAAAAAGAAAACGTGTTTAGTATAAATTGATGTGGCCACGATACCTCGATGCATGCTAGTTTTGCAAGTGGATATGACTATAACTCATTAATGCAAGTTAGTTTGGGTGAGGGAGACCATTTTTCAATGAATCCATGAAATAGGTTGTAGAAGGTAGTTATTTTTCAATTTTCAAATGAGATAATAGGTTGTACAAAGTACTCACCGTCTTTATTTATTACAATTTGAATTTTAATGCAAAATAGCCCATTTTTCAAATAAGCTATGATTCCATATCGAAGCATTCGAAATGATTTTTGCATGTGTTAGCAAAAAAATTTAAAATAATAATAATTAATAATTTTTAAGCTCATACAACATGACAAGACAATATCTTATATATTGTCATTCAATAAACAATCAATGTAGTAAGAAAAAAGAAAACGTGTTTAGTATAAATTGACATGACCACGATATCTCAATGCATGCTAGTTTTGCAAGTGGATATGGCTACGACTCATTAGTGCAAGTTAGTCTGGGCAAGGATTTATTCATGGGGTAGACTCGCTGCATCAATGTTTATTGAATATATACATTTTTTATGAGCCCCACCTGTATAAACAACATACACAATGCGTATGTATGAGCTGACAGTGTAGAGTATGGATGTCAACAAGTTAGCTTGGGCCATTAGTCATGAAATGTTTTGATAATTGGTTCAATATTTGACTACTATTAAACTAACATAGTTTAGTTAGCAATAAAGGTGAGAGGTCTCATGCCTTATGCACGAAAAGATATGCATTCTCGAGGAGTCTGTGCATCCGTGGCCCAAACCAATGATTTATTTGCACGTGGGTAGAATATGATGATTTCAACCCGTTGACACGAGACCTGCAAATAGAAGAAGAGGGCACCAACAGTCCACATTTTATGAAATGATAGTGCTTTTCCATATTTACGAGTCCAAAAATATGTTGAACAAGAAAAATTTAGATACCATCACAAAATTATTTGTGGTACCCTTGAAAATTATATCTATCTTATATCCATTACTCAAAAGTCATGGCTCCCATTTCATAAGACAAATGGTGAGTCTATTTTAAATGTTACGGTAATCTCTCAACTAGTTGAAATTTGCTAGATGGTTAAACTGAAAGCCAACCATTAGCCTGGATTTAATCCGTGTCCATTAATCTAATTTCATTGTTACATCCCACATCAATGGGTCCATGCATCATTTAGATTGCATTTTATTTTTGGTATATGTACGCTGTAGATACCATTTTAATTGTATGAGTATGGACCACCAAACAATGAGGAGTATCGAATGATTTGACCAATTGTGCCCGAAGGTGCCACACATTCAATGTATACAACTCTTCACGTTATTAAGGAAAAAGCTACATGACATGTGGTCGCATTCTAGTAAGGTGTACGTGATTTTCAACTTTAATTATATTATTTTTTAAAAATAATTATCATTGATATGTTGTCTTTCAGTTAGCAATCATATATGATAAAACACTATTTATTGTTGAATTCGTAGACAAAAAATAAAATAGGTCATTGATAAAGAAATATAAGAGTAATCCACATTAAGTTAAAAACACACATGCCATTTTCCTTTATTTTTTATATTAAAAGGTCAATTGACTATTATATAAAAAATTATAAATTTATTTTAAATATAAAATTTAAAACTATTTTTAAAGCCACATAAGCTTGGAATGATCTAAAATTTGGGTAAAGGTTGTCCAACACGGAGCTTCAATTGCTTCACATATATGTATATATACACACACACTGTTTAAAATATTTTAAAGCATTTATTTCATTACAATCATTACTTTATGAATGCACTTTGAATGAAAAAAAATGAAGAAATCAAAAAGTTAAAATTTACATATTTTTTAACATCCATAAATTTAAAATTCAATTAAAAATTACAAATCCAATATTTTAATTTCATACTTCCAAGTGAGCCTAGGTGAGACCCGGCATGCTTATGGTCTAGGCAAGGATGTATTTTGTATCTACCCTGTTTATTTGTTTTTCTAGATTATTTGAAGGCATTATTCCAAAAAGGAAATAGACCTAATTATCAAGTGGACTACATTATGGGTAACAGTGGTGATTGACTATTAATAAGCGATAAAAGTAATAGATTAAGCTGATATATATATTTTTTACCTTCATCCACTCTCATGTGAGATTTTTATCAGATTGGATGTCAAATAAACACAACGGAAACACTGAGCTTTTATTAATCGGGCAATCAATCACCACTATTTCCCAGAATATGACCTACCTTAGATATGGATGTTCTTTATTTTTGACATGATGTGCTAAAATGATATGGAAAAACGGATGAACGGTATGGATATAAAATACACAGATGAAGGTGGGCCCCAAGGTAAGGACCGCACCCTCTTGCGTGAGGTGTCTCAGTCTCACCTAATCTGCTTCCTTGGGTTACCTAACCATGTAGCTCGCTTGTTAAAACTGGAACCGGTGTACATTGTCCCACGTGGCCATGTATGGTACAATCTCTCCACCAGTGAGACGGTATCCTGTGCCGACAGAGAACAGTTACCGTACTACGGGGACTGGAAATCTGTACTAGGTCCATGGCCCAGTGATATGGACGGTTGATTTGGTGGGACCCAAAATAAATGGGCCATGGCCCTAGATACTCTGAACAGACAATGCCAACACCTTGACGTGTGGCTTGCAACTTGCAAGTGGAATTTTGAGAGGGATCGGAATCAATTCCCCTTTGGTTAGATAAGGCCAAAGATAGGACGGCTAGGATCTATTGGGGACACGGTCTGTCTACGGTGGGGCTATTAGATCAATGGTGTACATCGCCAATTCACGGGGGGATCCAATACACGCCTGTCATCAGGCTCAAGATCATTCCTCATGGGAATCACACACTGCTCATGCATCTACCGAGTCACGACAGTGGGCCCCAAGTCGTTATAAGTGGGTCCCATTGACACATTCCAAACCGTTCATCTCTGGGCCGTCTTTGGAAGGGGCTGTCACTAAAGTTTCCAGACTGCGATATCCTAGCCGTCTAATCCTGGCCCATCTGAACTGCTCCGTAGATCAGAAGGGCGATGTTTTTCGACAGCATCCCCATCCGTGAGCGGGCCCATCAATGTGCGGTGTGGATCACTGAATCAGAACCCCACATCTGATATACGATCGCCGTTCGAATTCGTCACGGCGCTTAATCCCGCTGCCCGACGCAACGATCGACTTACACTTTAACAAAAGAGAAAAAGGTGGCGTGTGTACCAAAAGCAGCGGGGGTGTAAATATCATTTCCCACGCATAAATTCCTCTCATTGTTGTGGAAGCAAAAGGGTAGGAAAGATATCATCCGTCCGTTCACACGCGAGAGTTACAGTAGCAACGGGACTCGTCCCTGTAACGATTCTAGGGTTTCGATTTTCATCTCCTACGATTATAGGCTTTCTGATTTCTTTCTCCATAACAGGTCCTCTCTCTCTCTCTCTCTCTCTCTCTCTCTCTCTCTCTTCCGGGAAAAAAAAACTATTTTTTTTCTCGATCTATTTGCTCACAAATCTCACATAAAGTCCTTTAAAATTTTTTTTTTTTTTTAAAATTCTGCCTTATTTAGATTCTACTGTTTGAAAGCTCTCTCTCTCTCACACTCTTCACTCGTCGATGATTTGGTGTCTTACTTCCTGAGATCGACTGTTTTCACGTTTCTTTCCTTGCTAGGGTTTTGATTATAGATAATTTCAACAGGAAATTCACATCGGCTTTGATAGTGGAGAGGTTTGGGAATTTCGGAGATTTTGTTCTTGTTAAAAATCTTGCTTTGTTTGTTTGGGAGCATACAACATACAAATTAGGGTTAGCTGGTAACCAGTGATTCCGATTATGCGAACTTCGTGGGCGGATTCTGTTGCGAATTCGGCAGCTGAAAACGCAGCTGCCCCTAATGACGGGGTTTCTGGCAGCAGCACTGCTACTCGCCCAACCCGATCCTCGTACGTGCCCCCCCATCTCCGTAACCGGCCCCCCTCCGCAGATCCCCCTGCTCCAGTCTCCACTGACGTTTACAACAATCGTCCCAACTACAGTGGCCCACCTAGTGGTTCCCGCTGGGGCGGACCTGGTCGTGAAATTGGTCGCCCGGGATTTGGCGGTGGTCGTGGCGGTGGGGGAGGGGGCGGCTGGAACAGCAGAAGTGGCGGGTGGGACCGTGGGAGGGAGCGGGAGGTCAACCCTTTTGAGAATGACGACAACACAGAGCCCGAGTTTGGTGAACAGGAGAACACTGTCATCAACTTTGATGCCTACGAGGACATTCCAGTTGAAACGAGTGGTGACAATGTGCCGGCACCTGTGAACACCTTCGCAGAAATTGACTTGGGGGACGCACTGAATGAGAACATACGGAGGTGCAAGTATGTCAAGCCGACACCTGTGCAGCGCCACGCCATCACAATCTCCCTCGCAGGGCGGGACTTGATGGCATGTGCCCAGACTGGGTCTGGGAAGACGGCCGCTTTCTGTTTCCCTATCATAAGTGGGATTATGAAGGGGCAGTTTAATCAGCGACCGCGGGGTGCACGGACAGTGTATCCGCTCGCTCTTATTCTATCGCCTACCAGGGAGCTCTCATGTCAGGTAAGTTGCCATGTATGGAGTTTTTCAATTCCACAGCTCAGAGGTGATTTACTGTTTCAGCTAGATTTTAATCTTTTAATGAGATTGCTTTCTTAGATACACGAGGAAGCTAGAAAGTTTGCATATCAAACTGGTGTCAAGGTGGTTGTTGCTTATGGAGGAGCGCCAATTAATCAACAGGTATCCGTGGTTTATTGGCTTTCGATTTCATTTTTCTTTGATAGTGACTGCATGCTCATCTGACCTAAATTTTCAAACGTTTCTATTGATCAAATTACTTAAATCGAGGTTTTTTATTTTTATTTTTATTTTTAATCTCAATGACTTGAAGCATTCCCCTATGTGAGGTTCTCGTAGGATTCCTTGTTTACCTCACCTGTGGCCCAAGCAATGAAGAATCAACTAAGCTAACAATGACTTCTTCCGTATTGCTGGTTTGACTGTATGAGTAAATTCATTACACCTTATTTCATTTTATGCATAACTGTAACCTCCCCTGGACCTCCTCCTTTTTGTGTGTGTGTGTGTGTTAATCCAAGTAGGAACAAAACCATTGTATGCTTTTACTTGTATATTCTCACCTGTATGCCTGTCTCTAACTTTTGTGATGGCCTAAGAGCTTTGCATGCTGTTAATGGTTCAGACTTCAGAGTGATTCCTTCGAACTATCAATCGAGCATTGTTTTAGAAACATGCCTGTTGATTTATAGTGTGCATTTTTATGCATACATTGTCTTGGTTGGTCTTGGTATTTCGTCCAACATGGATATACTCTTGTATTTCATGCATTTTCTTCTAGTATTGTGGATCTCTCTACTTCCATCAGAGATTTTTTTTGAAAGGCGAACACTTGCACAAAATGAGAAAAGAATGCAGGAAAAAACAGGAGAAAAGGCTCTGTATACCCAATCCCATGTTTTTAAGACTTGGAGGAGTCCAGGACAATTCTTCTGAGTTGACGTGGAGTTACTCAGACATGATACCGGTTCGATATCACGAGTTACTCCTGACTTGGCCGAGTTAGGCGGATTCAACTCCGACTCGGGTGAGTCTTGACTTATCTTGTCAAGACTGGACGAGTCAGTCTGAATCACCAAGTCTTTTAAGCATGCTCAATCCTGATTGTTTTATTTCCTTTAAAAAAAAGTCCCCGTATCAATTTCCCGTGCGCAATTTCTTCATTAGCACATCGGGTAGTCTGTCCCGCTGCTTGCTAGATCAATTATCAGTTTCTTTAAGCATATTAAACTACACTTCCTCATCTCTTGTCAACTGGCAACACTGTTTTGCTAGCATATTGGCCCATGATTAGTCATAAGTGATATAAAAACCATTCAGAAAAAAAGAAGAATAGTAAGCAATATGAACCAAAACTATGCTTCTACATTGTTGCCTTTCCTTTGTTCAGTTGTATCATATACCCAACCCAGCTCTCGGTCCTCCCTCTAGTGGAGCTCCCCATGGCATTTGTTCCACCATTTGGTTCCCTGTTCACCCATGGGGATCCCGACATTCCTGGTTCCCAGCAAACTGCAGCTGTTATCTTTTTTGTTGCATTGATGGGGATGGGGTGGTCCTTGGTTGAAGAAAGACTATCATGGTAGGCAAAACCAAAATAGAATATTCATAATGCTTATCCACGCAGAAATAAGCTTCTTTCCGGATTATTTACGGGTTTCTTAGGTCACTAATGTACACAATTGGTTCTGGGAGTGATGACCTGGGATAAGGATTACTTGATTTTAGCATTCTACATGATGCTGATGTCAATTGTTGAAGGATTGGAATGATTTTACTTTTCCACGCATTCTTGTGTTCGTTGGATCTTATGAATATCGCCATTTGGATTCTGCAATTCTAACCACCGAATTCTAATTATTTCAGATCTATTTGGTCAGGGGAATTTGGTGGATAGATCACAGTTGGGTTCCTTTGGGCGGATGCCATGGTGTTTATAGTTGATTTGCTGTAGTTTGTTTATGCATATGCGTGCACTCTGATTTTGGTTGGGCACATGCCTGATTAGATAGATAATTGAAAAACCAGGAATGCAGGATATGGTTTATAAGACTGTCATATTACATTTAAAAAACTATCCTTTTAATCTGCACGCTATTTCTTAAGAAAGCGGTTCATGAAAGAACTATCACTGCCCTTTTTTTTTTGCTCATTAAATCTTGGGTTAATGGGATGATCTACTATCCTTTGCTTGGCATATGGATGGCTCAAGGGAATTTGTTGCAACATTTTGTTTCCTAATGGCTTGCTTGGATAGGTGGAATCCATTGGAGAATAAAACATTCTCTTATTTGAAGTTTTTTGCTCTTTAGATTGTAAAGAAAACCATGAATTCCACAAAATAATCATTAGCCCTATACATAATAGGTTTTCTTTTGCGGAAGATATGAGTTGACCATTGTCGAATGAATCTGGGATTTCTGCTCGTGAAACAAACATGGCCCTTAAAAATAGAATCTATAGGTGTACAATGCTGTAAAAAGTAATCATTATATTTATTTATGTCCTCACATTGGATCCCTTGTATCCAAACAAAGTATTGAAACTGTTTGTTAGTTTCAACGTTTTAATTGATGCTAAATTCTATTACACTTGACATTTTATGAAAAGTAGAGAGTGCTCATTCTATTACACTTGCAGCCTCCCATTATGATGGTTGTTATGGTCAAGGAAGATAGGAAAGGCCAAGGACTAGATGCATACCAATAGATGTTTCAAAATACATGAGAGAGAATTAGTTTATTTTGCTTCTCAAAATTGTTCAATAAGATTGTAAGATAGAAGAAAATGCCCAGTTGAATTGAGGAAAAGTACCGTGGTACCTATGTACAATAATAAAGGAGAAATAGCACTAACTATTATGGGCAAGGTATTCAATAACAGTAATAGTTGCTGTAATGGCGAGCCGTTACGATAAAATTAATGGCTATTATGGGCCAACAACCGTCAAATTTTTTTTTTTTTTTTTTTGAGGAAAGAAAATGTATTTGCCAAGGGGAGATTTTCTCCCTATCGTTTTGACGATCTTGTCCCAAATAAACAATGGAGGTTTCCTCACATAGGGAGTCCAAGGTAAGATGTAGGGGGAGATCCGACTTGACGACAACCAAATGATTCCACCAACCATAGAATCATTAGCTTCGCTAAATAACAGTGCCATTAACAAATTGAAGATGATAGGTGCGCTGAGGGAAGTTATCTACCAAAAACCCTTTGAAAAACCTAGCTTCCTTACCTCTAGATAATATTTTGTTCAAAGCATTCAAAACCAAAACAAAAAGAAAAGCGGACAGGGGATCTCCTTGGTGAAGGCCTTAAGAGGCTTCAAAGAATTCAAACGGGGATCTGTTAAGGAGCACTGAGAATCTAGTTAAGGAGACACATGATCGGATCTAGGTTCTCCTCTTAGCCCCAAAACCCATGCGATCAAGCATATAGTCTAAGAACCAGCTCACGTGGTTGTAAGTTTTCTCAAGATCAAGCTTAAAGAGAATTCCCGATCTTTTGGCCGTGTGATAGGAGACAAGATATTCATTAGCGATCAATATGCTCTCAAGAATTTGCCTTCCGAAGATGAGCACTTTAGAAGGGGGAAATGATATTTGGGAGGACCAAATGCGGCTTTTGGCTCAAGAACTTCACAATGATTTTGTAAGGACTACTAATTAAGCTTATGGGTCTGAAATCTTTTAAACATTTTGCTCCCTCCAACTTAGGAATCAGAGCAAGGAACGTACATCCCATTCCAATGAAATCTAAAAGGTTTATCCGAACTATTTCCTAGAAAGACTAGAAGAAGGCTAGAGGGAACCCATTAGTTCTTGACAATTAATCCCTTGGTAAATTCAAGACAATTGCCTTAATCTCATCCTGAAGGATTGGTTTCTCTAGAGAATCCGCATCTCCTGAGAAATGCGATCAAAGTCTAGGTTAATCATAGGAAGTCCCTTGCCCTTCGAAAGGAGGAGAGAGTAGAAACTAATGATAGAATCACAAATGTGATTGTAAAAAACCCCAACTTCATCCACCAGATGCGAAGAGATGCAATTAGCTCGTGCCCTGAGATTGGCTATCCCGTGAAAGAACTTTGTGTTTTTGTCTCCCTCAAGGCATATTGCTTGGGAATGTTGATGCCATTTTATCTCATTCTCCTTAAGGCAAGAGGATTATTCAGAAACTTCTCTCAAGGATAGGTAGAGGTGTACACGAATCGAGCTAGCTTGGTTAGCTCGCTCGACTCAACTCGAAAAAGCTCGATTTGACTCGGTTCGAAGCTGAGTTTCAGCCGAGTCGAGCTGATTTTTTGAGTTCGAGCTGAGTTCAAGCTGGCCCCAACTCGACTTGACTCGGATCGAACCCAACTCGAATCGAATCAGTTCGGTGACTCGGTTACTTTGATAGTGATGTTGCTCACCAAGTGTTTGATGAAATGACTCAAAGAAGTGTGGCTGGTGGCAAGGAAGGTATGTGTATGAAACCAACACCCTTTTTTTTTCTTGATTTTTATGTTGCTTAGATGGCGTTTGATAAAATACCTTTAAAACCATTGCTGCTGTCTCAAATATAGTGAGATTTTGTAGGTGCAGTCCAGGTCTCTGTGAAAATGCTGCAATGGCAAACTCGGTTCGATCTTGGCTCGAACTCGGTTTGAATTGGCCTGAGCTACTAACCGAACCGAGCCGAGTTGGCGAGTAAGGCTCGAGGACCGAGCTGAGCCGAGTTCAAGCCGAGGTTAGCTAGTGTCCGAGCCGAGTCGATCCGAGGCCAGCTCGACTCGGTTCGACTCGATGTACACCCCTAAGGATAGGTCTTCCTTCGAAAGCTGGCCTCCTTCCTTGATACCTAGAGATTGAATCTTGCGGAGAAGAGACGTTGTCTCTTACTCCCTCTGGTTGAAAACATTGAGGTGCCAAGCTTTGAGTTTAAACTTTAACATTTGCTATTTTTTGAAAATAACAATGCTAGGACAATCCTCGATTGAGAAGGAGGCCCACAATTAACAATCAGAGAGTGGAAACCCTCCACTTCTAGCCAAGCAAGCTCAAATTTAAAGAGTTTCGTGCCCTAATCAATTTTTTCAACTTCCAATAGGACATGGCATGGTTAGAGGTTGGTTTCAAGAGGCCTCTCTAATAAGTGTGGGGAAACTGGGAAATCCAACCAGGGAAAACTAAAAACATGTCCAACAAGGTTATGGAGAGGGGCGTCTGGCCATTGTACCAAGTAAACTTCACATCCCCCATCGGGAGATCCACCAGCTCATGTTTCCCAACCCAATTTGAGAAGTTACACATGTTGGAGGACATCCGCTTCTCGGAGGACTTCTTGAAAGCGAAATGGGCGACATTGAAATTGCCTCTAACGCACCAAGGAAGATGACTTTTCTCCCTCATTGCAAAGATCTCATTCCAAAAAGCATTATGCAGAGACGAGTGTCTTGGGCCATAAACTCCAGAAAAAAGCCAAGTTAACCTAGAAGATATTTCCTTGAAAACCAGGTACACTGAGAACATACTCGACCAACAATCCTCCTTGTGCCACGAGGTAGAATCCCACGTAACTAGGGTCCTGCTCGCAGAATTGATAGCTTTAAGAGACTCCCCTTTATCCCTTTACGCCCCCAAACTGAACAGGCCAAGCTCCTATAAATATTTTAGAGCTCGGTCTCTTGAATAACAATCAAACGAGCTCTCGATCTAGAGGAAATATCCTTGAGCAAGGACTACTTTTGAGGGCAACCCAACCCTCTATAATTCCATGATAAGATCTTCATTGGGGAACTTGACTGACCCCTTTTCCACTCTCGTAGACTCACATTGAGGAAAATAACATTGACCCGCCCACTAGATCCATGCCTAAGTTGATTAGATGTACAATTTTTGGGCACCTTGGGGAATCTTTGAGAGACCGAAGAAGGGATCCGAAAGCACCTTACCACCACTAATTGGAACAAAACTATGTAATCCTCCTCATCCCTATTCCTGAACACCACCCCCAAAAACCTACCACACGGCCAATGACATCCTTAACCCACTTTTTCTTTTAACCTTTTCCACTAAAAATTCCACCTGCCCCTGCAAAAGAGCAGAGGGGGGACAAATACCCTGGGTATCAAGGTCATCCAAACAAAAAGAGGCTCTAATAGGAGAGACGTCCAAAACATTCGCCAGGATTCCCTTTTCCACTAGCCATGCGACCTAATCCTCAACCTAGAGATATCCGGGAAAGACCACGGAGGAGAACCCTCTACGGAGAAGGTAACCATGGCTCGGGGCCGAACGACCTCGAAGGCCTGGACACACAAGGATTCAATTGAATTGACTCGGGACTTCAAAACAACTACAGATGAGGGAGGGGTTTGGAAATAACCCAAAGGGAGGGGAGGGGAGATGGAGGGTCTAAGACTAAGAGAGCAGGGAGAGCTTCCTTAGGGGAAAGGGGGATGCTAACCCAAGGAGAGGGAACAACAAAGAGATCTAACTCAGGAGAGAGAGAGAGAGAGAGAGAGAGAGAGAGAGAGATCACTTGATAACTCTCTGTCAGTGCAAAGATTTAAAGAACTTGCCCATCAAAAGTTAAGAATACATGTCGTAGTGCGGGGAAGGACATCTGTCTCACTAAAAAACTGGAGGAGATGCAGCGTTAGACTATTAAAGAGGAGATGACCCCCGTCTCCCTCAAGCCACCCAAAACAGGAGAAGGGGCTCAACTTGGCAGCCTCTCGGTATCCCTTGCAAAAGAGGGTGGACAACTGTCCTCAGAATAGGGGTGTCAATGGGCCGGGCTTGGGCTTGAAAAATTAGAATTTTGAATAGGGATGGCCCGATAGCTTGGCCCGAAACAGTTCAAAATCCGGGCCAAGTCCTACCCTAGGCCCGACCCATTGACAGCCCTACTTCGAATTTATGATGGTTGGCTCTTCGATATCACTGTAGTTTGCAGGAGATCGAGATGAGGCTTGAGGTCGGCAACGCTATTAAATGGATGAGCAACATGCGCTGTCTAGGCATTGCTTGTATCGGTGATAGAGGGCATTGAGGGACCACACGAAGTAGGGTAGGACAATCCTCTTAGTCTAGCCTTGACCTAACTTATTTGGACTTGGACCATATTGGACGCGATTGGAATATTAGTGGATCAAGTCTAGAACTCCCCTTGACTTGATCCCATATGTCGCTCATTATTAAATTACTTAATTAAAACAATAATGACATCTAATAATAAATCTAATTATATTTATAATATTTTTACGGTATAATATTAATATTTGATCCCTTTTAAATAATATTAGTCAATAATGGGCACAACAGTTGATGGCTTGTCCTTTCATGACTAATGATGGCAAATTGAGGGCCGATGTTGCTTAGCCCACCTTTATAGGCTAGTCTCTAGTGAAGTTATTTCTTTGGCAGATGTTTTGGCTAAAGGAGTTTGCAAGCCATCTCCTGAAATCAAAGACCGTTATCCATCACCTTAATAGATTCGTGCTCCTCATTTTTTTGCTTGAATATATATTTTTCGGTTGTTGACAACAAATACTATTATATATTTAGAAAAAAATTAAAATGGCGGACAAATAGAGTATGGAGTGCAATTTTAGCAACAATAGGAATGGGAATGAGGAATTAGTAAAGATTGCTAACGAAGAGTTTCCCAAAATGACTACTTTCAATATCTTGGGTCGACAATTCATGAGATTGGATAGATTGAGAGGATGTTACCCATAGAATTCAAGTAGGGTGGAAGAAATGGAGATATGCCTCTGGAGTTTTATGTGATTGTTGCGTACCATTCAAACTGAAAGGAAAAATTTATAGGATGGCTATAAAACCAGCCATACCTTACGGGACATAATATTGGGCAGTTAAGGAACATCATATCCAAAGGATGTGTAGCTGAAATGAGGAAGTTGAGATGGATGAGTGGCAAGACAAGGTCGAATAAAATTAGAGGTGAATACATTCGAGGGAATTTAGGAGTAACACTAATAGGTTACAAGGTGAGGGAAAGTAGACTTAGACGGTTTGATCTTGTGCAGCGGAGACCAAGCTGATTAGAAGGAGTGAGTTTGTACACGTTGAAGGCTCTAAAAGGGCAAGGAGAAGGCCCAAAAGGATGTGGGTGGAGGTACTAAGAAAAGATTTGATGACCTATGGTCTAACTGAAGTTTGGCCCTTGATAGAGTGGAATGGTGGAAAGGGATTCTCGTACCCAACCCTAGTTAGTTGGGATAAGGCTTAGATGATAATGAATCAACTAAGTGTAATATTTTCTTGTTATATATCTATGTTGAAGGCTCTAAAAGGGCAAGGGGAAGGCCCAGAAGGATGTTGATGGTGGTAGTAAGAAAAGACTTGATGACCTATGGTTTGGGATGTTGGTGGTGGTAAGAAAAGACTGACCTATAGTCTAACTTGAGGCATGGTTCTTTATAGAATGGAATGACAAAATGCGATTCATGTAGTTGACCTCAAGTAATTGGGATAATGCTTAGATGATGATGACGATGATAATTTGAAAAATACGGTTATTGCTATATTGGTCATAAAGGTTCATGACCAAGGTATTTTGTAATGGTAAGAGTGGCCGTAACTACAATCACCATTACCTTTACGATAATGGTCTCTCTCTCTCTCTCAATTGTTGAAAATAATTCGAAAAACCTATATTAGCCTTGTAATGAACGGCCCCGTAACGTGTAACAGTTGTCATCGATACCTTTACGTAATGACCTTTATGGCCGTCACAGCACACCGTGCTCATGATGGATTCAACCCTTGGCGCTTATGACTTGTTAGTACCTGAAACCTTAGGGCCTGTTTGGATACGAGGAATCCAAGGTGGGGACGCGGATAATTGTAGTGATTATTTCTTCCATCACTCTACACATGTAGATTCCATTTATAGGGGTCCTATTTGTTTCTCAAGTGGAAATCCCAGTTTCCGTAGACAACGGTCACCTTGTATATCCATTAGAGAATGCTCACCATGTAGAAGCCTAATGATTAGACTTCGAAATCCATAGTTGCAATCTAAACAACATAAGACGTTAAATGGAGAGGAAAAAAAAACGTTTTCTTTTCCTATGGATTCCACTTATCCAAACAAGCCTAGTGTCACGTCAATGAGAATGTTGAGATGGATGTGTGGGAAGATAAGGATATAACTAAGAATGAGTTAATCTATACTAGTATGGGAGACTGGGAGTAGAGTAGTCCTAATAAGAGATAAAATGACGGAGAGAGCAGATCAAGATGGTTCATCCATGTGCAAAAAGGATATCTTTGATAAGTAGGGAATAGAAACCTTGGTTAGGCTTTATGGGCCTCAAAAGAGGATGGGATGAAGACCAGGGGTGGAGTTGGGATCGAGGTGGTGAGAACAGGACAGGAAGGTGTTCCCTACCTACTATCGGGCCTTTGTTAGACATGATTGTCAAAGTAGGATACATAAAGATGAACCCAGATAATTAGGACTAGGAGATGATGATTATGATAAAAGTTGATCCCTAATAGATAGGACAATACTTCTTTGGTTTCTCTCTATCAATTTCATTTCTCACTTCCTTCTTCGTGACTTGGAGCTTTCAAGTTTAGTGATGAACACAACCACTAGTTTAGCAATAAAAAAAGGAATGATGGACAACCATAGTCATATCGATCAAATAAGAACAATGAAACCATAAGCTCAACTCGTCTGAGAGGTAGGATATGTTTCATGAAGCACCTGTTTGGTTACTTGGATCTAGCACGTAGGGCTGTCAATGGTCAACTGCAAAGTCGGTTACCTGCGATTCCTAATTTGTGTCAGGTTGGGTTAGGATCCAACTTCCGGACTCATTTTGGTTGGGTGCTTGATTAATGTTTAATATCAACCAAACCATATGCATAATATTAACAACATGGAGACATTGTCTGGTCAATCTCTCTCCCCCCACCCCCCACCCGCGAAGTGTGAGGTGTCATTTAAACTACATGCTACTCGAGATTTTTAATTAATATACTATGAAAAATAGGGAAATAGTAAAATTAATGAAAAATTACCCAAAAAACGAAGCTATGCAACATGTAGCATGGGCTATATAGTGTTTAGCATATGCTACGTGGCATGCAGTACTATGAAAAATGGGGAAATAGTAAAATTAATGAAAAAATTACCCAAAAAACGAAGCTATGCAACACGTAGCATAGGCTATATAGTGTTTAGCGTATACTACGTAGCATGCAGTGCTTGTGACTTGTGCTAACGACGTCATGTCATTGATGATTCCTTCAAAGATCAACTACCTTCTTAATCTTTGAGCGGAGTGGACAAGGAATCCTTACTATTTTTTGCAGCCAAATGTCAAGAGAACAGAAAATATTGAAAAAAAGGGAGGCCATTCAACTGTGTTGGGTCTTGTTTTATAGTAGAACAGATCACCTAAGGCAACAACACCACTACTTGTGGTGAGTTTGGCTGCATCAATTCTCGTCTTAAAGTAGAATTGGCCACATACAAGCAACGACACCGCAATTTGTGGTGAGTTCAATTGTATTGGATATTGTTTAAAAGTAGAATTGGATGTGGGCTATTCATCATTAGGGAACAACCTTTGATGTGGACTGTCCATTGTGGGACCCACCTTCATGTGGGTCATCCATCATGCGGGGCCACACTTTAATGAGGGCCATCCATCATGCGGGGCCACACTTTAATTTGTGCTATCCATCATGTGGGGCCTACTTTTGATTTCTACTATCCATTATGCGGGGTGTGCCTTCTATGTGGATCCTCCATCATGTTGGGCCACTTTGGTTATGGGCCGTCGATCATGTGAGACCTTGGATGTGGACCATCCATCAGGTGTGGTCCACTTGATGGGGTCCGTCCATCACATGGGGCTACACTTTGATGTGGTGCCGTCGATCATGCGAGACCTTGGATGTGGACCATCCATCAGGTGGGGTCCACTTGATGTGGTCCGTCCATCACATGGGGCTACACTTTGATGTGGCCATCCATCATGTGAAGCCCACTCCGTCCATTATGTGGGCCCACCTTGATATGGACCATTCATCACGTGGGGCCCTACCTTCAATATGGGTCGTTCATCATGTGGCCCACTTTGATGTCAACCGTCCATCACATGGGCCCAACATCTATGATGTGGCTTCCACCTTTGATGTGGACTATCCATCAGGTGGGGTCCACTTGATGTGGATAGCCCATAATGCGGTGCCACACTTTGATGTGGGCCATACATCATGTGGGGGCCATCTCTGATGTCAACCATGCATTATGTTGGCCCACCTTGATGTCGACCATTCATCATGTGGGGCCCCACCTTCAATACGGGTTGTTCATCATGTGGGCCCACCTTGGATGTCAACCGTCCATGGACTATCCATCATGTAGGGCCCACTTGATGTGGATTGTCCATCATGTGGGGCCACACTTTGATGTGGGCCATCCATCATGCGGGGCCCACCTTCAATGTGAACTGTGCATTATGTGGGTCCAGCTTGATGTGGACCATTTATCATGTGGGGCCCCACCTTCAATATGGGTTGTTAATCATGTGTGTCCACTTGAGAGAGATTGTAAAGAGGAGAAGATGGCAAGATAAGAATTACTTAAAAAGTTTATGGACAAAGGGACAAACTTGTCTCATCAAAAAAATGTCAACCTGCTTTAACAAATTTTCTTCTTCTTATTTATTTATATTTATTTTTAAAGTAAACTTTCCTTAGCGAAGGAGTTGAGACTTGAGAGGTAAATCTCTTATTTCTAAATTTTGTAGATGTAAAATTGGATCATTACCAAACAAGCCATTTTCAGAAAAATCGGCTTTTTACAAATAAGGAAATAAGCTCTTATTAGTAAAGATGCCAAATGTCCCGTAGGAAATCAATACCATGAAAACAGTAGGACCCAGTGTGAAGATCGCCTAGTGCAAAATCAGGCCAGGTTGCTCTTAAAATGGCACACAGGTGGTCTGACTCAACATGCAGATGTGGTCTGCCTGTGAGTGGATCGGCCTGATTCTTGAGAAGGGTGATATTTATGGAGGGTCCTACCATTTTCATGATATGGATGTTCTACACAAGTGGCATGTCAGTGTCAAAGATGGTTCGTCACTGATTTACTGCAATTTGTGATGCTGTGGCCTGTAGTTGATCAGTTCCTGTTTCTAAGAGGGTTATGAACTGCTCTATCAGGCAGCAATAGGGAGGTAGATTGTGGAGACTTATATTTAATGGAAAGAAATCCTATTGTATCCAACATCATGCTGATTCTTGAATGGTTACTTCTATGTAGGTTTATAAATTTTTTTTCTTTGTCAATCATCTCCCCATCTTTAGATCTTGAAACTCACAATAAGAAGGGAAAAAATTGATAGAACAATTTGGGGATTTGGTTAGTTTACTACAGATGATAGGCTCAATTAGAACTTTGGAATATACAAAACTGATGACAATGAGAGATCTGATGTAGGACATACAAAACCCTCATCAGATACACTAGTTGAAGTGCCATCGGCTAGGGTAACAGATGAAATGGATGAAGACTGGACTAACTTGGACAACGAATTACACTCACTGGCCATATTATCAGAAGCAACAGAATCAATAATCAATGAAGCACACTTAGAAAATGTAAAGACAAGATGTACCTGACTAAAAAAGGGGACCAATCAATGTTATCAAAATCGTACGATTCACGATATGAATCGTTCGATATCGTATCGAATCCTACAATAATCGTATCGAATCTTACGAATTGTAAGATAATCATGGACTGCCTAAATGGGCCCAAAAAACTTTAAAAATAAAATTATTATTATTTTTCGTTCAATTTTTTCTGTTTGTTTGTACCATTTTGCTCATAAAATATGAAAAAGGATAAACCCTATTAAAAATATCCTCAAATTTTTTTTTTTTTTCGAGTGAGGAGATTTGGGGATTTTGATATTCAAAAACCCAAAACAAAGAAATCAAGATATCTTTTTATTCGCAATGGAATCGATTGCCATTTTTCTTACATTATTTTTCACAAGAAAGGTACAAAAGAATAAATTTTTTAAAGGAATCTTGTCTTTTAATGTAATTTTTTCAAAAGACAGCAAAAGAAAACAAAGGAAAAAGACAAGGATCCTTTATCATCATGATATGTATACCATATACATTATCTCAATTGATAATATCATGATATGTATTACTTTTTTGGTACATGTTGATGGTAAATGGATGATTGATGAGTTTTTAATCTTTTTTGATATAATTGTATCTTTTCATGTGGTATATATATGTAAATCAGAAAAAATCTTACGATTTATGATATGATTTGCGATTCGATATGAATCAACTCTTATTACGATTCATAGCTAAATGGGCATCCCTTAGGGAAGGGAACAATGTAGATCTTTCTTTTCTTTTGGGCTTGCCTCCTTAGCAGTTCCCTTCTTTTGTGCATTTTTTTTAATCTTTCCTTTCAATACAAGTTATCTTTCTAAAAAAAAAAAAAAACTCTTATTACGATTTACGATATGATAACGATTTTGACAACACTGGTAGCTGTGGAAGAAAACACATAAGTGGAATGATTTTTCAGGAGCTTGGTGTGATCTTCCTTGAACATAGCTTCTGTGTCATTTGAAGTACTTGGCTCAACAGGAGTGGCAAGAGTGGATACATAACCTTCTGAACTATCCTCTAGAGAGTTGATTAGCCTAGGCAGGCTTTCCATGGAGATCCAAACATGAATCAATATTATGATTGTTGAGGCCACAATGGGTGCAATGACGATCACTACGACCACGACCAAATCCAAATCTACTGCCTCGACCACGACCACCTCGAAATCCCCCCATCTCCTCTGCTCGTAGAAATAATAGTCGAACGATATGAAAGTGGAACTTTGAGTAGACATGCCAACCACCGTTTATACTCTGGCGAACGCTTCTGTCACCGAAGGAATTTCACTGCCTCTAAGAATCTGGGACTTCACGGGCTCGAACTCAGGTTGAAGGCCAGAGAGAAATTTAACAACACGAAATTCCTCCCTTTGCCTAAGCATAACTTTAAAATCTGTTGATAACGGTTGATAAACATTTAACTCTTCCCACATGCCGCATATGGCAAAATAATACTCCCCCACACTTTTATCTCCCTGTTGAAATGCAAATATATTCTGTAGGAGTTCATAAATACGAATGAAGTTTTCTATCCAAAATACATCTCCTTCAAGGTGTCTTAGTCTTTGGTGGTCTTGAGAAAGATAACATTGGCACTGGTATGTGATTCCATGCTATTCCACAACAATGCCCTAATTTGGGCATCCTTTGCCACCCAATCATCATAATCTGTCGTAGTGGTATTAGCCTTGGGGGATGTCAAATATTTAACTTTCCTCTTTCTAGTTTGAAAATGTAGCCCACTATAGATAGTTTGTGCCATTCAATTTCATTGATGTTATTTGGAGTGACACTAAATCTGATGAGGATAAAATACTGCTTTTGTGAACATTTTTGGAATCCATTTGAATAATAACAGCAAATTTCCTTCAACACAAATTCTCCAACAAACTGATGTACTAAATCAATACCTGATTATGACCTTCAACTTGTCTCGATCAACACAATAAAGGAGGGTCTTCACGAACATTTGAATTTTCAGCCCCCAAATTTGATTTATGCTTCAAGAAACTTAATGTAGACTGCACACTGGATGAACGATGG
Source organism: Magnolia kwangsiensis (assembly GCA_037074715.1). Classification (NCBI taxonomy): domain Eukaryota; kingdom Viridiplantae; phylum Streptophyta; class Magnoliopsida; order Magnoliales; family Magnoliaceae; genus Magnolia; species Magnolia kwangsiensis. Next base: position 12,835,667 of record CM073571.1, read on the forward strand.
CTCACTTTGTCCCATCACGTGGGTATAATGCAAAAGCGGGCCTTAAACATACTCGTTAAACACGATTTCACCACCCATCACGTGGGGGTACTACACCTAGAAGAGAATAGGTTAGATTAGCCCCAAACACTTTACAGTTTCCCACTAGAGAGAGTGAAAAAGAAAAAGAACAAGAAGAGAGGAAATAAGGTAAAGAAGAGAGATCAAGAATCCAAACCCGGATCAAAGTCGCTCTGATACCATCGTCTTGATCTAGAAGAAAGAATGTAAGAAGAAGAGAGAGAAAACGTGTGAGAGAGAGTGGAGAGCTCTAATGCTCACACGCCCTCACCCCTCTTGTTTTATTAGTAGGGCTTCACCTAAAAGGGAAAATTACAGAAATACCCTTACACCAAGAAACATAAATAAGCACACTACCATAGACTCAAAAGCTCATGTATGCTCAACCCGTGCACAAAGACTGGACCCAAACATGATGGTCACATGTGTGGACACATCACATGTGATCACATCACACGTGTGACGATTTTAAGAGTTTCTTCTTGACACTGGCAGAAATTACTATCCTGCTTCTCTAGTTCCTGTAGAGGAGTGTTTCCCTACAATAACACCCTTCAAATATCTAAGGTTATCATGTTGTGTATGATATGATATGGGTATGCGATCTGCGTTGGATATGACTCATTGATACTCTAATTGTTCATGGAATTTTTTTTTTTTGAAAGATGCTTCATGGAAATTTAAAAACTAAAATAAATTTAATCGTGATAAATAATAAAGTATTAAATATCATGTCCAAATACTTGAGGTTTGGAGGTCAAGCAAGTAAAACACAGACCTATACCTGAGTAACCTAGGCCTTCCCCACGCATAAAATGTGGATGTAGAAACTGCAGTTACTTTTTCCCAGTGACTAAGGTATGGATCCAAATGTTGCTCCATATTGTTTTGCAGAATGAGAAAGTGATCTTTGAAAACCAATTATCTATAAACATTCAACACAGCATCCGGTTTCTGTTCAAAATGGCAGTAATTAAACATTCTATTGTATTCCATTCAGAATTTGATCAAATGTTCTATTGGAGTATGGGATACTGATTTTGTGCATATACGGAAATGCAGCTGAAAACATCGCATAGTGGTTAGAACACTTCAAAGAAAAGTATTAATATAAAAAAGAGTAATAGTTCAAACATAACTTTGTTTTATTGTTGGAAATTAATTGTGTTTTTCTTTGCTGTTTACTTGGGATTATGCTCATTCTTTGTCAGTATCTGAACGTTCTTTAAGTAGCAACCAAGGATGCTTTTTTCTTTTTTTCCTCCTTTTTGATATTAATACTTAATAATACTCATTTGGAACGGGTTCCTCCATGTGCATTATGTCATATCTGTATGATTCTGTTCATTCTGGTCATTGCTGTTGATTAAATTGCATAATATTTTTGGCAGCTACGGGAGCTGGAGAGGGGTGTTGATATACTTGTGGCAACTCCTGGGCGTTTGGTAGATCTTCTAGAGAGGGCTAGAGTTTCACTACAGATGGTCCGGTATTTGGCTCTAGACGAGGCTGATCGAATGCTGGATATGGGCTTTGAGCCACAAATTCGAAAGATTGTTGAACAAATGGACATGCCTCCACGAGGTGTAAGGCAGACAATGCTGTTTAGTGCTACTTTTCCAAAAGAGATACAGGTTGGTTTAACTGTTTAAGAAGACCCATCTTGCTAAAGTTGTTGGGAATTCTGTGGGCAGGAGTAAAGAATGCTTACGAATCTTGCGGGTTGTGGTGTTAGAAAGCTTGTTAAAAGATTATGAAAAAATAATGCTTGTTAATGATCTCTCTCAAAAAAAGAAAAGAAAAAGAAAAAAAAAAAGAAAAAAAAATGCTTGTTAATGATTCTGAAGCCGCTCACAGGCTTTCAGCATATATTGATAAAAATATGATCCAGAATACCTCAACTACATCAAAGCTTCTTTGTTAGGTATTGACACTTGATTTGTATGCGGGATGTCAATCTGCGTTGGATATGAACTGTACCCTGTTATATCGCTAATATGCCCCATGACCTGGTCCATCCAAAATAGTCATGTTGCTCTAAAAGAACCGTTAGGACTGGAAATTGGCTGGGTAGATCCCTTGGGTACTTGGGTTTTGGGTTGTGGTCTGTTACTGTTTGGGCTCGGGCCTGTAGTATAGGCCTGACTAATGAACTGATTGGCGTGAGACCTGATTCTGACTGTTGATTAATAAAAGGGTCTGGCCATGACCTATGTTTGGCAAAATTTTCTGTTAAGGCATGGCCCAAGCCACAATCGGGCTTTTTATGATCTTAATGAGCAAGCTTCTGCTTGAAAATGGAGGCTGGATTGCTAAGTGGGCTGGACTTGCACTTGATATTTAAGCCTGCTTGAAAATTGGGCCATTGAAATATGGGAGCATTGCCTCCATTAAATAGTAAAAACTATTATATTTATTGCATATTTACATATAATTTTTTTCTGTGCAACTTGGATGCAGATGTGGAATGTTAGATATGGTGGCTTTGAAAAGTCAGATTTGCTTCCATATCTTTAAACTATGTACAGATGTTTAAAATAATAAACTTTTTGTCTGTAATAATACAACTAGTTGTTATATGTTATATTATGTAAAATAGTTTCAGAAAGGAAGTAATTATTATACGTAAAAAATTCCCAAAATAAGCAGCACCAACAAGTCACTTCAAAATAATTATTTATAGGTATCCAAATGGCAACAATTGAACATGAAAAGTTATTTTTTATACGATTCTGTCTAGGAGTGTTGGACGTGTGAACATGGACATGCGAGATGGCACACTTTCAGACACTGTTTCCCTTTTTGTTACGAACATCTGAAACTTCTTTGATTTTGTTTTGTTTTGTTTGTTTGTTTGTTTTTTTAAATCATCTCTATCACGTTTTTCTGTTTACGTATGTTTACTAGTGCCTGTGCTAGAACTGTATTATGCACTGGCAAGGAGACCCGGGTACCGTCTGTATTTGTGGGGGAATACTTGTCTGAAATCTGGTTACTGTACGTGTTTGATGTTAATATTGGCATCTTCTGGATGTGAATATTGTTCTAGTGTGTATGCTATTGGCAGTCTTTCTGTAAGATAACAGCTATTCTGAAATGCATCACAACTGTGGATGATTGTGTCTGCAGAGATTGGCCTCTGATTTTCTTTCGAACTACATCTTTCTTGCTGTTGGAAGGGTTGGCTCAAGTACTGATTTGATTGTTCAAAGAGTGGAATTCGTTCATGAATCTGACAAGAGAAGCCACCTCATGGACCTTCTTCATGCCCAAAGAGCAAATGGAACGCACGGCAAGGTAATACCTGGGAGAAACACTTGTGTTATTTTATGACTTTGGTGCATGGTGTGCCATAAAGGCTGTTAGAGGGCTGTAAGGCAATTACATAATGTTAATGGTGGCAGCCAGTACACGTTACTGGGTTGTAGAGGCCATAATGGACGTTACAGGAAAAATGACCCATAAAGGCTGTTACAGCCCCCGTAATGGCCCATTACGCCGCCGGTAAAGGCTGTAATGGCCCTGTACTGGTCCATTATGTGGCTGATGCAGGTTTTTCAGGTTTTTTTTTTTCCACTTAAAAAAAAAGAGACTATAATGGCCGTTACGGCTCCTGTAACGGTTGTTACACCTTGTATCCTAATGGTAACAGTGGTGGCCGTTACAGTCACCGTTACCATTACGGAATACCTTGCTTTGGTGTTTCCAATAGATGGGTTCCTCATATTTACAGCAGTAGATGCTCATTGATGGTTTTATTTCATTTGCAAACTTCATAGACTTGTACTATTGAATTGCACAACTTCTTGTTTTTATGGTCCAGACAATCTCTACTTGTGTGATAACCTTTGCTCTTGTTCTTGAGTTTGCAGCAAGCTCTGACTTTAGTTTTCGTGGAGACTAAGAAAGGGGCAGATTCATTAGAGCACTGGTTGTGTATTAATAACTTTCCTGCTACAACTATTCATGGCGATAGATCACAGCAGGTATGTTGGGTGGTGCTACATTTGTTTGAAGAACAGCTTGCTGTTTGCTTTATATTGCCAGTCCTATCCAAGTGCACCTCCTTTTACTAGTTTGTTTTTATGTTTTCTCTGTGGGAATCTTCTATTTCTGTACATAGTGTTAGGGTTTCTGGGGCATCTTCTATTTCGTTTCTATTACTGGTTATTATTGTTTGCTTTGTCTCGAAATAATGGGACGGTGGTCTTGCTTGGTTATCTGCATTCCCATTTTATTTAATATTTATTATCTATTGTTTGCTGGTATTATTTTTTTAATCACTAGGATGGAAGTCATTGCCAATTCCAAACTGATTATGATAATGTAAGGTAAATTACACCATTGAAGAAGTAGCAAATGATAATCACAACTCGTTGCATCATGTGCTTTAGTAATGAAAAAACCACAGATCACTTGTTTATTCATTAGGCATCTGCATTGGAGATTTGGGAGGATTTTGGATGACTTGGGTGATGCCAAGGTCAATAGCAGTGATATCCAGCTTGGAACTGGGTTACTGTTGGCCAAAGAAGGCGGGTCTTATGGGGACTTGCTTTACTTGTGGCGATTTGGTCGATTTGGAAGGACCGTAGCAATAGGAGCGAGGGTCGGGTGACTGATTGGGTGTTGGGTCTCAAGGCTTGTGTTGGAACTTGTAGAGAGGTCGTTGACTTTTGAGGTGGTCTCTGGGGCTTTGGGGTTGGATGATTTCTCATCATCACCTCCTTGTTTCGCCTTAGGTGTATGTATTTCCTCATTTCATTCAAATAATATATTAGCTATGTTTGGTTTCTAAGAAAATTATTGTTGCTCTTAAAAAGGAAGACCTGGGTGGTATGAAGAAGACTCATTTAGAGTTGAGTGGACTTTGACATCAGGTCAAAACCAATGCAGTCAACTGGATTTCTTCAAGCTATTAGTGCTATGATTAGGAGAAGATCAAAAGACGGCCACTGGTTCCCATACAAGTGGTTCCTCTTGAGGTTGATAAAAGGTAGGTAGAAACAGAGAATGCATGACAATGGGGGAGCTCACCCTAATCTAGCTATCGAGGACAAAAAGAAGGCTCTCATTGTTTTCCAACAAGATAAAATGGCATGTTGATATTATTTGGTTTGCTTCATTTGCAATTTGTTGGGTGGTAAACATGTTTGGTTGATGAACCTGTTGAACTGCACTGCATATGGTATCTGTATAATGTAGACTTCCTAGTCACTTCTTACACAAGCATGCTTTAGTGGATAACTGTTTCAGAGGTGGTAGTATGCTGGTTCCCATGTAGCTGGGAATATTATTTTCTTTGTGGTTCCATCAGATAATTTGGGAGGTTTGTGGTTGGCTTTCTCGAAGCAGTGAAGAATATTCTGCTCATGTCCCAGCAGATGGACTGAGGATGTAATATGTTATGGAGAAACCACAACATATGCAATTGAGTCTCTCTCTCTCTCTCTCTCTCAGTTTTCAACAGTCACCAGAATTCATGGGCTTAGATGGTGATAGTGCGATGGAACACTGAAAGGAGTGGCGACTTTGCACCTCGGGAGTTTGGTCCATCCATCTCTTCCTTCAGTGCAAGTTCTGGGGATATTTGGCGACAGTCTTTTGGCCTTTCTGGTATATTAACTGGTCTCTGTGGAAACTTACTCTTCTGGTGTTATTATGATGACACGGAAGGAGTGAAACTATAGAACCTTCTGTGATTTAGCAGAAACGAAAGAGGTCACCTTCCAAAGGGCCAGGGGCAGAGCCGTAATTTGGGTGATGTGGCTCAAAATTTTCAGGGCCATAGAAGGTGGCAGGTAGAAGAGTGGTGGGGGCGGCTTAGGCTTTGTATGTTTAGATGATTCGTCATCATCTCTATTGGTTCTATTGGGTCTTGCAGCTCTCTTTGTTCTTCCCTTTCTAATAAAAGTTGGGTTGACATTCAAAAAATTATTGCTGTCGACAACTGGAGAAACAATAATATACATCAGGATATGGTTCCAGAACACTATCTGATTACGTGTCTCTTGAATTTGTTAGTCAACCAGCTGATGAGTTACTTTCCAGATGTTTGTGAGAAATCTGAGTGATCTTGAAGTCGGCAAGGTGTTCATTTTTTCTAAAACAAGAAACCACAAAAGTTGAGGGGATTCCTTCAGCCAACCAATTGTGAGAAGGTAACCTCTCCTTCTATATAGAACTTGGTAGGGGATAATTTGGGTAAGATTTTGATGCTATGCCATAATGCCAGCAGTCCTGCCTTTATTTGCTTGAGTCCATCCAGCTATACCACTTTACTGCAGCGTAGCAGAGCGAAGCCTGGGGGTCCCTACTCTTACCCGGGTGGTAGACTCCCAGGAGTTTCGACACCTGGTCAAGGGTTCGAGTACCCACCAGTGGTGAAATTCCACGGCCTGCGTGTGTGGGGTAGGGTGTGTGCGCGCGCGTGTGTGCGTGTAAAAAAAAAAAAAGGCAGAGCGAAGCCCGGATCATCTGATGCTCTACTATGCCATATCTTTCACAATGCACCTCCCCTTCCTGATGCTTTCCCCTTTTGTCTTGGCTCTCTGGGTCAAATAGTGTCAAATACATTGCTCTTTGAATGGTTAGAAGCTTCATGTCTTCTGTAAATAATAATGCATTCTTTATTCTCTTCCTGCTGGTTTTTAAGCCTTGGTTGCGTGTATAATGCTGTTCTTTAGGTTATCTGTATATGGTTGCTTAACATGATGAAAACATTTGTCTACAGGAAAGAGAACAAGCGCTGAGATCTTTCAAGAGCGGCGTGACACCAATTTTGGTGGCTACAGATGTGGCTGCACGAGGGCTTGATATCCCCCACGTTGCGCATGTTGTTAACTTCGATCTCCCCAATGACATTGATGATTACGTACACCGGATAGGGCGGACAGGGCGAGCAGGCAAGACGGGCTTAGCCACGGCCTTCTTCAATGAGAACAATTCCTCGTTGGCAAGGGCACTGGGTGAACTGATGCAGGAATCCAACCAGGAGGTGCCTGCTTGGCTCTCCCGGTTCGCCGCCCGGTCATCATATGGAGGGGGGAGGAACCGCCGGTCCGGCGGGGGCCGCTTTGGAGGCCGTGACTTCCGAAGGGATAATTTTAGTAGGGGCGGCGGTGGCGGCGACTACTACAGTGGAGGCAACAGCAGTGGCGGGTACGGGGCTTCCTCTGGGCATGGGGGCAGTGGATATGGTCCCGGCGTAGCCAGTGCGTGGGACTAACGACCCTATTTTCTACAGTACTTGTTTTTCTTTCTAAATATAATTTTGACAGGGACACACCATTTGCTTTTGAAGGTTATACGGGAAATCATTCCCTATTTTGCTTGTTTTATGCTTCCTTTGGTTCTCCTGATAGTTCGGTTTGTTTGGGGGGAGGGCCGTAGGTGAGGAGGGGCTGTTTTGTAATGGTAGTGGTGAATGAACTAACAGATTAGGGTCTTTTTTTTTTTTTTTTCTCTAATTACAAGTAATTTTGGTGGTGGGCTGTAGAATTTGGAGAGAGAGAGAGAGAGAGAGAGAGAGAGAGAGAGAGAGAGAGAGCTTTTCATCTCAGGATATTCTTTTGGGCCTGCTTGATGGTGGTGGGGTCTTATTGCTTGGCTGTGGTCAGTTCCCCCCGTTTTTTCTTTGCTTGTAAAATACTGATGATTGGTTATAGGAATAAATGCTCAGCACTTTAGATACTGAAAGGGTTTTATACTCCTTTTTGTATTGGACTGAAAGTGTGCCGTGCTATTTTACCAAAAGGCCATGCATGCATGCAATACAGGGAAATCTAGACCAAATGGCCTCATCCTGGATGGATTTTGGCCTTTGAACTGTTGGCCACTTTATTTTGTTCCCATTAGGGGGCCTGTTGTGCATTGTCCCGCCACACAGGTCGCATTGGATCATCGTTCTGGGCCACCCGGCTATGCGGCCCACTTATATGAGCTGAGGGCACGTTTGACTCAGATCACGCAATTCCCGTTAATAGACGACCATGATCTTTCTTGTATTATTTCTGCTGCCTTTTTTGTGGGTAGTGAGGCATTGGATTGGCATCCTTTCGGCCGTTAGGCTTGTGTTTGTGTAAGAGACCGGTCATATTGCACAACCGAACTAAAGTATTGCTGGAACCTCTTCCATCTAATGACCCTAACAATTCTATCTGTACAAATTCACATTTATATCTTAAAAACGATGGGGCCCATCTATAAAAGAACGAGTCTGGTGGCTCCAGGATCAGCACATATTGTCTAAGGGTGCGTTTGGTTGTGCCCCACATCATGCAATTTCATGATTAGATAGTCTACCATCCGAGGGTAAAATAACACCCGTCTGGTGGGGCCTCTTGTGCGTTGATTGTGGATGGCTTGTTATCAATCATTAATTCTAGCTGTCCATTTTGCCCTTACATGAAATGGCCCACGTGATAAGTGGATCTTTCATGTTCTTTTGGCTAATGAAAAATTATCATGGGACGGGCATGTGCAATGGCCTTGATCTCCCACACGACTGACGGATGGGACATGGCCTTAAAAAAGGGATGGGTCGGGCCTAGCTAGACAGGCCGACAAAGCGTCATCTAAATCTAATCACGCCTAACATAGTGATGGAAGCGGATTGGCTGTAGCTGATGTGGGTACGTGTCGTGCGAAGACGATGAGGCTCCGAGTTGTACTAACGGAGATTAAAGTTACATGGGCCCCGAAATGATGTATTTAATACATCCACACCGTTCATCCATTTGTGGAGATCATTTTAGAGCATGAGCCAAAAAAATGAATCATATCCAAAGCTCAACTGGATAACACCACAAATAGCAGCGGAGGTAAGGGCCCACCATGACGTTTATTTTCCATTCAATCTGTTCATAAGGTCACAAATACCTTAATGAAGAGGAAAAATAAATATCATGTTGATTCAAAACTTCCGTGATCCCAAAAGGGTTTCAATGGTAGACGTTCAATCCCCCCACTGCCTTTTGCAGTCTGGTCAACGTGATCTTTAGATCTATCTTATTTTTCGGCTCAAGCCTTACCACATAGCTCGCCAAATGGATGAACGGTTTGGATATAACACAAACCTCATGATGGGACCCACAGAACTTGGTGACGTCAACAAATCAGCTCACCAGCCAATCCGCTTCCCTACAGTTCTTTGTGGGGCGCGCAGATTGGGTGGGCCAGGCCCATGAGAGGGGTGCCTGAAAACCTTCCTCACCGGATGATCCTAGCCACGCAAGAATGATCTATTGGAATCAGTGGGGTTAAGAGCCTTACGTTGTGGGAGCTTTTGGGCCTATCAGATGAACGGACTAGAATTTAGCCCGGTGCGTTAGGACACACTATTCTTGTCTCGACGCGGAGGCCGCTAATCTGCCTAAAAAACCTCTGCCCGGCAATGATTGGTGCGCACTCTTCCAAAGAGAGAAAAGTGGGTGTGTGTATAAAAAACGAGGGGTTGCAAATATCAGCTTTATTTGCATCGTTGCAGAAGGATACCGAGAGAAAGCAGATTTATATTTCATCACGTTTCTGGATTCTCTTCTCCTACGTTTCTGGGGTTTTTGATCTCTTCCATCTATAACAGGTTTCTCTCTCCCTCCTTCCCTCCGTTCACTCACGGATCTTCCGAAAATGTTTTATTTGGTTCCTTTTGATTCTATTTCTGGAAGCTGCTTTTCCCCCCCTTTTTTTTCTATACTGATTCGGTTTCTTACGTTCTGAAATCGATGCTTGCATTTTTCTTGCCTTGTTAGGATTTGTGATCTTAGAGGATTTTTGGTGGAAAATTCACACTGGATTTGACAGTGGAGAGGTTTGGGAATTTCGGAAGTTTAGTTTTCAGCGAGAATTTTGTCTTGGCTGTTTGGGATTTTCCCTCTTTTGGTGGATTTGGCATACGAATTAGTGCTAGCAAGTAACCGGTGGTTCCAACTATGAGAACATCATGGGCGGATTCTGTCGCGAATTCGACAGCTGAAAATGCAGTGGTCGCCAGCGAAGTTTCAGGCAGCAGCAACAACGCCGGTTCTCGCCGGGCCCGATCTTCTTATGTCCCTCCACATCTTCGTAACCGCCCTTCTTCAGATCCATCCATTCCTGCCTCTAATGACGCTCACAACAATGGGCCCGGATATGGTGGACCCACAAGTGGCCCCCAGTGGGGCGGACCCAGTCGGGATTTGGGTCGCGCAGGTTTTGGTGGCGGGCGTGGCGGCGGGGGTGGCTGGAATAGCAGGAGCGGGTGGGACCGTGGGAAGGAGCGTGAGGCCAACCCTTTTGAGAATGAGGACAATGCTGAGCCTGCGTTTAGTGAGCAGGAGAACACCGCCATCAACTTTGATGCTTATGAGGACATTCCGGTTGAGACAAGTGGGGACAGTGTGCCACCGCCTGTGAACACGTTTGCAGACATAGACTTGGGGGATGCTCTTAATCAGAACATTAGGAGGTGCAAGTATGTGAAACCAACTCCTGTGCAGCGCCACACCATCCCTATCTCCCTTGCTGGGCGGGACTTGATGGCATGTGCGCAGACAGGGTCTGGAAAGACGGCTGCGTTCTGTTTCCCTATCATAAGTGGGATTATGAAGGGTCAGTTTTCTCAGCGGCCGCGGGGCTCACGGACAGTGTACCCTCTTGCCCTAGTTCTATCACCTACAAGGGAGCTCTCATGTCAGGTAATTTTTCACATATTTGAGTTGCTCAATCATCTGCATATGCAGCATGAGATTTTGTTTGAGCCAGTTTCTCTAATCTTGTATTGTGATTGCTTTCTAGATACATGAGGAGGCTAGAAAGTTTGCTTATCAAACTGGTGTCAAGGTGGTTGTTGCTTATGGAGGAGCGCCGATTAATCAACAGGTGTGCATCATCTTCTGTGTTTCCATATTTTTCAATGGTACTGACTACATGCTAACACACACACACAATATTTTCTCATTATTGAATGGCTTGAGTCTGAGGCTTTTGTGTGAATGCCTTAAGACGAGGCTCTGAAAGAAATCCTTGCCGCACCTTGCTCATGCCACGGCATTAGTTGCACAATCCGTCTAACTAGGTGCTGCTCCTGTTTCAATTAGCTCTCTGGACTCGCGTTGCTGCCTGTTGTGCAAGTGCAACTATAGCCACACCCACAACTGAAGAACCAACATAGCTACCAGTGCCTTTATTCTATTGTTGATTTCTATGGTTGCATAATTCCTTCTGGTTTCTCTTGTAGGGATTGGGATCCCTGAGGGGTTTTTTGGGCCCTTGGAGGGGTTTGGTTGTATAGCTTCTTCTCCTTTTAGTTCCTTAAGTTCTTTCCTTCTTTTCTTTTTTCTGTTATTCTTTCTTTGTTTCCATCTTCTTTTTTCTTTTTTGGCCTTTGCTCTTGATAATATTCATCATCTTTCAAAAATTCCGTCTTGTTTCTCTCTCTCTCTCTCTCTTGTTTTGTTTTGTTTTGTTTTGTTTTGTTTTGTTTTTTTTTTTGTCATGCTTTCAACATTTCATTTTACTGGCATTTTCTAGTTAATGAGTGGCTTAAATCTCGAGGCTTTGCTCTAGTGCCTCAAGGAAAGCCTTGAGACGATGCTCTAAAAAAATGCGTTGACTTGCCTACCACCATGGAAAACATTTGTGTGCATATATTATGGCATTCCCTCACCAGTCACTAGGACCAGGAGTAAACATATTACAAGCTTTTACCTATATTACTCAAGAGTAAACCTGTTACAGGTGTTCATCTTTTATATGTTCTCTACATGTTTTAATGTTCGCCATGGCCTAAAATGTTTGTATGTGATTAGTGGTTTAGCGGGACTTTTGTAAAAATACCAATCGAATGTTTTCACAATCATCATCATCGCCTTGTCCCATCTATTAGTGTTTGGCTTTATGATTCTTGTTTCTCTAGTTCTATCTAGGACCTTATCTTCGGCAAATAAACAAGCCTTCATGTTCCTTCTCACCACCTTGATATAAGCCCTTTTAGGTATGGCTTGGTATATTCGTATCGTGTTGGCTGATATGGCTATATTGAGTCTGTTTGAGCTTGTGATGCAGGCCTACGGCTCACTTAGGCCAATCTAGGTCCATTGTAGGGTCCATCCCACTTAAGCCCATCTAGGCCCATTGTAGGGCCTAGTAAGACAGTCCCATAGCCCACCGTAGAGCCCAACATGTGCTGCTTTTTAGGCTGATTATTTATATATTTAGGAGCCTAAATCAAGGAGTATAATTTACTATTTTCGGGAGCTATGGGGGCTTATTTGAAGATATGATTGATATGATTGAAGATATGGGCTGGTTTTAGACATATAATTACTTTCCATGTTTTCTTTTTATTAGATTTTTACCATATTAAGGAAGATTAGATTGGTTTGTAATAAATTATGATGGATTTGAAATCAATCTCTTAGTTGGGGTATTTTAATTAAAGATTCATTTAGGATCTATAAAAATGGTGATAGTGTAGGAGTTAGTGATTCGAATATTTTTCCAAGTGTGAGTTTTTTTTTTATAAAGTTTTTGTAAGAGAATGTTGATATCAATAAAGTTGTCTCCCTCTCTACTCTATTATTCTTGTGGGTGTACTTAAAAAAAATTAAAAAAATTCTTTGCAAATTGGATATCGAGATCTCATTGATTCGATAACCAAGTTGTTGGTAAACCATCATTTTTTCTTCATGTTTTCATCTTCTTTTTGTTGCATTTCAACATCATGGGCGTTAATTAGAAAGTAAACTTCGATTTATGTCCACTTAGAGCCCATTTGGTTGACTTTTAAGAGGTCAAGTCGACAAACAACATTCTTATTAAAGAATAGTCTCATGCACCATTATATGCATATCCACAAAAAGAAAAAAGAAAAAAAAGAGACTCTTGAATTTCTCTTTCCCCCCTATTTTTTCTGACGCTTGTTTTTTGACTTCAAAATACATGCTAATCCGGATAAGATACAACTTTCTTGAATCGATTATTGGCCAAGCCGATATGTCCTTTGATAGTGATATTAGAACCATGCTTTTAGGTTGTCCTCACATCCTCTTTTCAAGCCCTTTAACTATGGTCATGTTCACCTCCTTATGGGAGCCATCTTCGGTCTTTGTTGCTGGCGTCTGAACTATCTTAATATGATCTCTATCAATTAACCACACACCCATATACTAGAACATTTTCCATATATAACCAAACGTGTGTGTGGAAAATGTTCCTATAAGGCCGACCTTCATAAGTTATGGTAAGGTCAAGCTTTGTTGCCCCACCATGTTGTGTTTTTTACATTCACTCTGTCCATAAAATGCTTTCCTCCCATTTGGTCTAGAGTCCAAAATCCAGCCCTAATGCAGGTTGAATTGGGACCACGATCCATGGGCTAGGCCTAGGCCCATTAAGCCCAAGCCCTATAGTCGGCCCATCAATAAGGAAGCCCATGCCTCCTATTTATGTAGCTAGCTAGCATAATCAATTAGTTAGCAATTCAATAATCAATTAGTCAAACTTTTTAATTGCATTCCTACCCCTTAGGTATCTCTAATTACTTTTTCATTTTTGTAATAAGCTATTGGTTGTCAATGACATTATGGATCTTTCATATATGTACATATCAAAGCTTATATGAGGGCTTGACATGAGTCGTATCATGGCACCTTTGATTTGAATAAAATTTCTGGATTGTCTCTTTCTACCTTGTGTGTGATTCCTTTGCTTAAGCTTGGAGCTGTATATGTTTGGGTGGATCCTTCCCATCAGCCGGCTGCGCAAGTTTGGTATCAAAGCAGGTCCAAATGGCTGGGTTGAAGCCTTGAATTAACAACAATCTCCATATTTTGTTTCCAAGTTCTTTAATAATAAAAATTTACATCTTTTCCTACATTTTCTTCATTGCATCCATTCCTCGAACTCGCCATTCATTTTTTTTTTTTTTTTTCTTTTACATAACCCAAAAGTCCACTTAACAAGGGGAGATTTTGCCGAAATTTTGGTAGTCATCTACCCTCCATAATCCAGCCCAAAAAAATATGTACCCTATTTTAGTTAAAGCTAGCCCATATTACAGCCCATTAGAACCTCCAAAAATCAGCCATATTCTAGTCCCATTAAAATCCCCAAAAATCAACCCCATTTCAGCCCATTAGAACTCCCAAAATCAGCCATATACCACAACCCATTAAAACCCTAAAATCAGCCCCATTCTAGCCCCATTAAAACTCTAAAAAATCAGCCCTATTCCAGCCCATTGGAAGTCCAAAAAGAAAAATAACCATATTCCAGTCCAAATCCAGCTCCTATTACAACCTATTAGAAGTCCAAAAATCCCAAACCAATAATAGTCCCAATCCAGCCTTATTCCAATCCATTTGAGCCTAGAATCTCAGCCTATTAACAATCTTCTATTCTAAACCAGAGACTGCCATATAATTTGTCCATTACTTTCCGACATCCTCCCTAATACATTGTTTACCCATATTAGTAACATATATCGAGTGAGGCTTACCGTTGAGCAACGAGATAATTGCATCATTGAACTATTTGCAAGGTAGCTGTCCTGGAAACCATTATTGACCAACTACGTGGAGAAGAGCATGAAGAGTAGCATGATCCCATCGGAGATTCTGATGGTGGCCCAAATCCACAATAAGGGTTTTAACCAGAACATTCGGTGAATCCAAATAATGCGAGTCCTCGAGAATCTGTTTACGACTTCATGCAATGACTCTTTGCATAGGGAGCTCATGGCGCAACAATAGAGATACCCAAGAAAGATGATATCACCAAGAAAGTATGAATTGAAGTTCTAGACTTCACAGGTTGTCTTGATGCAAATGCTTTTGTTGACTAGATTACAATGCGTGATGAACATTTTACATGGTACGACATGGACGATGTCCAACGAGTGGCCTTTGTCAAGGTCATGTTGAAGGGCCGTAACAAGAATATGGTGGCGAAGCATTGACAACAACAATCTCATCATGGGTTGTCCTGCTATCACTTGGTGGGCTAACATAAAAGAGAAGTTGGAAAGTAAGTATTTGCCTTTAGATTATATGGATACTATTTCTTTAGGAGCTCATTGTGTTCAAATAAGGAACTTTATCTGTGGATGACTACACCGAGAAGTTTAATGAGCTTTTGCTCCGTTGTAAGCTTGAAGAGACGGACCATGTAATAATTGCCCGCTATCATGTAGGGTTATGCTAAGAAATCCAGTGCGAGATGGTCGTGTATGATTTCGAATTAATTGATGATGTCCATCGGAAGGCTTAATGAGTTGAGTAGTATTTGCGGTAGCATACTCTCCGTTGCTTTGGTTCTTCAGCCGGGAAACCTTCTGTGAGAAAGGGTCCGGATTCACATCTTAACTGGACTCCACCATAGGGCTACTGACCACCTCCCTACCCCTTTCACCCACGTCCACAAATGCAAACTTCGCTTGTAAGGCGACTACAACCTTTGCAACGCCCTCCATCACATAATTTAGGCCAAAGGAAATTAACGTTTTAGGGATATAACACCAGATAACAAGGTCTTAATCCTAATCCTCCCCTCAAACGAGAATGGTGGAGTGTTAACGGTTATCATCTTGAACAAATAAGACACTAAGACAATTTTCTAATGAGTGTTTGCAAGCCAGGAATCTCCTTTACTACGGTAATGAGGAGGGCCCCTACTACCTAGACGACCTTGAATATTACGATGAGCACATTGAGTTGGAACAACCCCTCCTCCGGTTGAAATTGTGGTCAAAGCTGAGGTTGAACGCTTGTCTTACTCTTATCATATGCAACCTCCTTACCACCACCGAGGAGGAAGATGAAGACTGCGACGGATCACTATTTTCCATACACGGGTAAAATGGCAAGGTAGGTTGTATAACATGATCATCACCAATGGTAGTACAATGAAGATCGTCTCTCAGGATATAATTGATAAACTCAAGTTGCCAACTAAAACGCAATTAAAACCATATAAGGTTGCGTGGGTCAATGACACTTTCATCCCTATGACTGGAAGGTGTTTAATGTCCTTTATAATTGGCATATATGAGGATGCTATTTGGTGTGACATAATTCCGATGAAAGTCACCCACATTTTTCTCAGTCGACCTTAGTTTTTTAATCAGAAGGTACAAAGAGATGGTGAGGCCAACACACACGCATACGTTCCTATGACAAGGTTATCAGATCCATCTTCTCCCATTGCAGCCTATGTCACCTCCATCTACACCCTCATCGTCAACATCGGCTGCTTCCCGTAACTCGTGTTCTCACAATGATGATTTGACCTTATCCTTTCATTCTTGATTGTCCATTTTCCATTCTATTGATTGGATGCTTATGGTCATTAGATTGGCGTGATTTTTACACCACAGTTTTCCCTAACTTGTATGAAGGAATGGACAGTTCAACTTGATAATTGGGTGTCCCATGTGTAATTCAAAAGGTTTGGGGACATTGCGTATGTCCCTGTGAAGGGGGGGACGTCAACAAAACCCTTATGTGTGTAGCACCATCTAGAATACTAGAACAGTGCGAAATCAAAACATTTAAAATCACTTTATAGGGCCCACCTGAGTATTGGAATAACCTTCAATTTAGTGGGACAAACAATGGATGGGTCGGATGTCTGAACCACATCTTGGTGGGCCCCACAAACAATTAGGAAGCTTTTAATAGGTGAGCATCCTTCCTCAACTGTTTCCCATTGTGTCACCCACCTAAGTCATCGATCGGGCTTGGCACAACCGACTAATGGAAAGGATCCGCCCAAACGTAGGCACCTCCAAGCTTAAGCACAAGAATCACACACAAAGTAAGAAGAAACAATTCAGAAATTTTATTCAAATCAAAGGTGCCTTGATACTACTCATGCCAGGCCCTTATATAAGCTTTGAGGCATACATATGATGAAGATTCATAATGTCATTGACAACTAATGACTTATTACAAAAATGAAAAAGTAATAAAGAGATGCCCAAAAGATAAGAATACAATTAAGAAGTTTGACGAATTGATTATTGCATAGTTAGCTAATTATTTTGTTAGCTAGCTACCTAAATAGGAGGTAGAGTTGTAAATGGGTTGACGGACCTGATGGGGTACCCAGACTCGACCCGTTTGTTAAATGGTACGGGTCTGGGTCCAAGAATAGACTCGGTAGCTAAATGGGTCTAGATCTGGTTTCCTTTATATCAGGCTTGACCTGACTCGACTTGACCCAGACTCATTTAGTAAATGGGCGGATCTAGTCTATGTCGCAAGGGACCCATCCAGACCCGGTTTTAAACTCGGTAAAAATGCTTGCATACCTTGACAAGTAGCATGGGAAAATGAGAAATCCACCCCATGCTTGGCTGAGAATATGGGACACCACGGAATCTGAATCGAAGTGTCGAAGACGGTGGGATTAGTGAATTAGGATGTACGTGGATTGCATGTGAAAGGCTTTTGCAGGATGTTCTTGTGGTGGGATGCTAAGTGGGGCCGATCTTGATGTTTGTGAGAAATCCGCCCCGTCCATCCATTTTGCCAGCTCAGTTTAGGACATGAAACAAAAAATGAGGCAGGTAAAAGCCTCAAGTGGGCCACGCGAGAGGAAACAATGGGCACTGAACGACCACTGTTGAAACATTCGTATGGCCACAAAAGTTTTATATTAGGCCCAAGTTTTTTGTGTTTTCTATTCATCCCAGTGGACACGACCTTATAAACGATTTCGATGGCATTTAAACATCAAGGTGGACCCAGGAAGGTTTCAATAGTAAGCATTTCTTTCCAAGCTTTTCCCTCTCGTGTGGCCCACTTGAGTTCTCGATCTGCCTCAGTTTTTGTCTCATGCCCTAAACTGAGCTGGCAAAATGGTTGGACGGGGCAAATTTGTCACAAACATCACGGTGGGCTCTACTCAGCATCCTAGTGCAAGAACTTCCTACAAAAGCTTTTCACATGTAGTCCGCGTACATTCTAATTCACTAATCCCACCATGGCAAAAGTGGAGCAACTGACTAAGTAAAGATAATCATCTCTATCATTCCGATATTTACATGCTATTATTTACAATTTTGTTATTATGAGTAGTTGCTAAATTTAATTTTTATTATTAATTGACATTGATTAATTTTGATATAACATCAAGGTGACCCAGACCCATTAGACCTCACTAGACCCGTTTATAAGTGGGTCCAGACCAGTTAGACCTGACCCATTTATAAATGGGTCTGGGTGGATCTCCCTCTATCGGACCCATACCCATTTATGAATGGGTCTGATGGGGTTGACTTAGACCTAACCCAAACCCGCCCATTTAGTAAAAGGGTTTGGGTCTAAAATTTGGACCTAGATCCATTTAGTAAATGGCGGGTCTGGTTTTGGCCAAACCCACTCCAAACCCAACCATTTACAACCCTAATGGGAGGTTTGGGCATCCTTATTGATGGGCCAACTGTGGGGTGATGCAGTACATATGATTTAATGCTAGCATGCAACGTGGAGATTATGAAAAAGTCATAAAGTAATTCAGTTAACAAAAGATGCTAACCCACTAAGTAATTAGGAGTTAACAATAGGAAATAAAATCCGATTTAACCTAAATCACATGCCCGCATGCTAAAAAATCACATAAATTAATTAAAACTAGGCTCGATAGAAGGATATAACTTTCAATTTAGCATAGTCATGTTCCACACTCAAGGGACAGATTTGTAGGTTTTATGGTTAGGGTTGGTAAGGGAAAAATCTGGAATTTGAAAAATTAGGGTTCATGGAAATTGGGGATTTTGGAATTATGATTTTTAGAAATTAGGGAAAATAGGAAATTGGAGATATAGGGTTTAGGGTAGGGTTATGGATGGAGAATCAATGGGTTTTGATGGGGGGAGTAAGGAGAAATTAAAGGATTGAGCGGTTGTCCATACGGTCAGCTTAGGGGCTTGCATGTGTGGGTCGTTGGCTAGGGTTTTTGGGTCCTCAGTGATTGATTTCGGTTGGGGTTGAAGTTGGATGATGAAAAGTTGAAGAAAAAGATGATTTGTATAGTCTTGGATAGGAAGGGAAGAAACGAGATGGAAGTTTTTGGAAAAATACCTCTTTTGGATATAAAGGGTGAGAGATGAAGATGATAGATGGAAGCCTTGCATCTCTGTTGAATGGAGAATGGAATCACACCATGCCCAAGCTCCAAATCACATGGAGTATTTTTCAAATCACAGGAAGAAGAGAAAACACAGCTTCTTCTTCTTTTTCTTCTTCTTTTTTAAATAATGCTATTAGGGCTTCACATAGCCATCTTTCTCTTTTATAGTCCCAAAAAAGATCTTTTACAAAAAGACGCTCTCAGATAAGATTCTTAACATAAAGACGCTTAATAAATTAAAAGTTGTTCCTAACTCCCTAATGTCATCACAATCATAAAGTATACTAAAAATAACGAAGCATGAAAATAATTTAAACAACTAAACTATTTTGTGACTCATGTGGGTTCGCGATCAAGATGTCCGATGATGATGATCCAATGGTCCGATCATCGTGTCCATCAAGATTCTATATGCAGTGCACGTGCATCTTTCCAGTGTGGGGTCTTCAAAGATGCACGAACATGCACGTGGGGTCTTCAACGTGGCTAAGAATGTGAATTCGGCCAAGGGGGCCCCATGTAATGGTCGTCTAGCTATAAGGAGACTGGCTCAATCCTCCTCCTCTGGTATGGTGCTCAGATGTCCTCATCATGGGGCCTGGGCCTGGGCTAAATGTGCTTGGCTTTGGCCCATGGATTCGACTTGCATCAATGAATCATATGTTAGCTTGATTTTTTGGCCTAGGCCTAACGTGGGATGGGACATGTAATGGTCGTAGTGGATTTCATGTACCCATCATGGTGGGCCCTGTAAAAATATCAAGGGTGGGTGTTTTCCTCCCAATTATTTCCCTTGGTATGGCTCACCTAAATCCCAGATGGGGCTGGTTTTTAAGCCCTAGGCCTAAAATTGGGTCAAGCACATAGTGCTCGGAGTGGATTTCGGAAACATGTCACGGTGGGGCCCACTCAAGCCAACTGAACCCTTTGCTCGTAGGAGACCGATTCTCTGTGTGTGCATAGCTCTCGCACGAATTAGGCCTTGCACACTCTTGGCTTTCTTTTCGTGTTGAACGTAATTGGGGTGGAGTGTTGACTCGGATAAGACAATGCAAACAATTTGGAGTTGCCACTAGCTAATGAAAACTTAGAATCTACTGCAAGTTAGAAACTGTAGAATTGCTTAACGGCCTGTTTGTTTTCTCAAGGAAATGGTAAATACACGGTAAACGGTAATCCCCCCTATTTCACGTGTTTGAAAATTCATAGGAATTCATGTCTTTGAAATTGGTTCAAAAGAAGTAAATTTAATTTTTAAACCGCATGATAATGCATATGATATATCCATTCTGTCCACCTGTTTTACTACAATATTTTGAAGCATGAGACAAAAAACAAAGTAAAGCCAATACTCAAGTGGCCCACGCCAAAAGAAACAGTGGCCTCACAAAGTTTTTAACGGTCAGTATTCAATTTCCTTTTTCGTATGACGTGGTCCACTTTAGTTTTGGATATGCCTCATTTTTTTACTCATGCTATAAATTCAACTTAAATAATGGATGAATGGTGTGGATAAGCAAAATGCATCACAATGGGACCCACGGATATTTTGCGATATTCTTGGTTTTTGTGTCAAAAGTAAGCAGTCAAATCAGCTAGGATATAAATGCACAGGGAAATAATAATTATTTTTTTACACGGTATTTACCATTTCACCCGAAATCAAACACGCCCCAAGGATTAGGGAATCTTGCATTTAAGTGACTCTTGCGATTAGTCTACGACTAGAGATTCTAAGGGCCTTGGTGATAGAAAAGGAAGGGACTAGGCACCCTTTTCCTATCGCACAACGCGTGGTCTCTATTGTATAGGATTTTGTGGGAATTTAATGACTAAAAAAGAGCTACATCCAGGTCAACCTGTGAAGATGATGTGCTCAACTTTAGGCTTCCTCACTGGAATAAGAAAGTATAAAAAGAAAGGAAAGCAGTACTAGTAGAGATGCTAGATGGAATGTGTGGACCGAAATGCAAGTTCGGTTGAGATGTGAGAAGGGGAAGGGCAAACGGGATACTCTTTTATCAAAGAGATGATTGGGTTTCCCTGACTACAACCCTACTTACAGACTTCAATAGACTTCTTTTTTGGAAAATCTCTCTTTATGGGGCCCATTGTGCTTCTTTCGGTTGGTTGGTTTGCAAGAAAAAGGTTTTGACAGTGGACAACTTGAGGAAAAGGGGAATGTACATTACAAATATTTGTTTGTGTTGCATGGAACATGAAGAAACAGTGGACCATCTCTTATAAGTAAATAAGTAATATTTTTTTTTCCGAAGGCGATGGCGGAGGTGGAGAGTGAAGACCCAAGCGATGCGATGGCGGCATTCTAGGAGCACACCCAGACAGTGACACTCAGCCTCGCAGAGCAAAGGAAGGGGAATGGGTCCGGGCTTGTTCTCGGAAAGGATAAGTGCCCCATGAAGAGAGAAGAAGGCAGGATATCACGTCTCTCCCGACGTTGTTCGTCAGAGGCTACCCCATGGGCTGGCTCCCCATCAACTTGTCCCGCGTTTTCGGCAGGGCAGGAGCAGTCATGGATGTTGTAATGCCACGAGACCGAACCAGTGGCTGCTACAGAGGCTTCGCCCTTATGAGGATGAGCTCCGAGGAGGAATTAGCCAGGGCGGGCGAGATGCTGCATGGAGAGAGCTTTGGAGGGATGAAAATGCTTGTCCAAAGGGCGAGATTTGGACCGGAGCACAGACACAAAATATCTAATTCGGCGGGGTCCTCTTTGGCCACCGTTATCTGTCCTCCTCAGAAAAAGGGCCAGCCTTTTAAGGAGGCTCTTCTCAATCTCGGGGGACCACCTAAGAGATGGATCCCTCATCAGGGCCCTTCACCCACTCGTAATAGCAGCAACTATATGATCCGGGATATAGTAAGGGTCGACGACCAGAGGAGCCTAAGAAAGATGACATTATCCGAGTTCAGCAAGTTCTGCTGGACCGGTCTCGGAGAAACCTGTAAGACTCGCTGGTCGTGTCAACCAGAGAAGGAACATCTATTCCTCGAGTCCGATAGTGGATTCTTGAATGCTGCGGTATTAGCCCTGCGAAGTATAGCATCAAACCCATTGGGTATAACAACCTGTGGATCAAGATGACTCCGGGCCTCCTACCAGATTTGCTGCTTATAGCGGGTGTCCTGCACGTTGATGGACCTGTCCTCAAAGTCCTGAAGTGGGAGGAGTTCTCCATCTTCGGTAAGGAGAACGTCTAGGTTCTCATCTGGGGAATCCCTCTTGATCTGTGGTTTGACGAATTCTTCATCGACGCCACATCTGTGCTCGGCTCGCTCTTAGAGTTGGACACCAAGACGAAGATTGGCGAAGAGTTGGGGGTGATTAGGGCGCGGGTGAGAAGAAGCAAAGGTGACCCCCTTCCCTCCCAGATCATCGTCTCCATTGACAACAGACTGATGTCCCTCCCAGTCCTCCAGGAGCCAGCCGACGACCCATACCCCAGATGGGGTGACTACTGGAGAACTAAGGACTCTCGCTTTGCGACTCTAGAGTCGTCCTCTCCTCAGATTGGGAACGAAGGAGTTCCTCCATGCTCTTGTGGAGCATCGATAATCCTCTCGCGTTAGTTAGCTGCCCATAATCATGGTGATGTCAGCACCCTGATGCCAAAAGAGACGTGTCTCGACGTCCTCGCTCCCCCGCCACCCTCTCTCGCAACTCCTGACAGCCGAGGTCTCCTTGACCAGGCGTGTCTCGAGGAGAGAGAGCCACGTCACCGTCCCACGCTATCCAGGGAGATGCGTGTCGAGGATCCCATTCTTTCGCCTGTCGATCTCGATCATCGTGACAGTCGAGGACGCCTCGACCAAGCGTGTCTAGTCAAAGATAGGCCACGTCAGCAGCTTCTTAAGCTAGATGCCATCCATCCTGTGAAAAATGATCGTAGTCCATTGCAGCAACTAGG
Organism: Magnolia kwangsiensis; assembly: GCA_037074715.1. Taxonomy (NCBI): domain Eukaryota; kingdom Viridiplantae; phylum Streptophyta; class Magnoliopsida; order Magnoliales; family Magnoliaceae; genus Magnolia; species Magnolia kwangsiensis. Next base: position 12,858,769 of record CM073571.1, read on the forward strand.
TGGCAGCCTTGAGTCAGATATTAGTGGTTCGACGGAGTCAGGATCAGGCCTCGTACAATCCATTGTTGGCTCGGAGGCGCCTGATCTCATCCCTTCTGGCAACACGTATGCAGGATCGGTCAATTCGGGCTCCAGACCGTCCACGCGGCCTCCTTTTCCAGCCTCGGTTCCAACAGTCTCCATTTCCATATCTCGATCTCCTTTCCTTCCCCTCTCTACCCCTAATCTCGTGAAGGAGCGGGAACTGAGGGATCTCCAACGAACTCTCAGCCTCCTGTTCCCTCATTCGGTTACCAAAGCCATGGACCTAGATCAGTCATGGACTTATGAGAACCCGCCTACCCCCCTCTCTTCTACTTATTCCCTTCTCTCTAACCAGGAATGGCCAGACATGGCGTTGGTCTCTCTCTTTCAGGATGACTTAGGTGGAGGGGTCATCGAAGCAAAGCCGCTGCAGATGCGAATAGGCCAACCCTCGAACCAGGAGGAAGTCATCGCAATCAAGACGGAAGAGGAGCGGAAGCGATCAAAGTTAATCGATTCAATTCACAAGAAAAAGTGGATATGAGATGCCCTCGGGCATGTAGGCAGAACGGTCGGCCTCTCCTTCGGTAACAGCTCTGAAGATTTCATCGCTCTGTTCCAATGCGTCGAATCCCGCGGCCACCCACTCATGGCTTCGAAATCCCCCATCAACCGTCTGGTCAGATCAGTAAGCAACAGAGAGCTCCAATGTAACGAATGGCCCCCCATGTCAATACAAGAATCTTCTCTAAAGGTCTTCCACCAGGGTAGACGGGGCAGGTTGGTTTCCCGTTGAAGGTTCTCTCCTGGAATGTTAGGGGAGTGGGGTCAAAGCAGAAGAGGAGGCTTTTCAAATTCTCTAGTAGTTCCAAGAATCCAGATGTCCTTTGCTTGCAGGAAACTAAAGTTCGTCTCTTCTCACTCCCTAATGGGCTCTCTGTGGCAGGTTAGAAACGCAAAATGGGTAGCACTCGAGTCCAGCGGTAGTGCCGGAGGAGTCCTCGTGACTTAGAATTCAGCTAAATGGTCCTTAGTAGATAGCTGGGTAGGGTCTTTCTCGCTTTTTGTCATCGTGCAGGAAGCCTCTTCCGACCTTCAGTGCCTCATCACGTTGGTCTATGGCCCTAACATTGAAGGCAAAAGAAAAGACTTCCTAGCAGAGCTTTGTTCGATTTGGCAGCGGTTCTCGAGGCCTTCCTGTTTGGCAGGCGACTTCAACATGATCAAATCCGCGGAGGAAAAATCCCATGAAAACAAGTTACTCGCATCAATGAGGGCGTTCTACTCCTGGATCGATGATTAAGATCTTGTTGATCTCCCGCTGTTGGGTTCCCGTTTCACCTGGACCAACGGGAGGGCCTCTTCTTGTATGTACAGATTGGACAGGTTCCTCCTATCCTCGGAGTGGCTTGAAGCCTTCCTGTCCGCGTCTCAGGCAGCGCTGACTCGCATGACTTTAGACCATTGTCCCATCCTTCTGTTCGCAGAGCAGTCCAATTGGGGCCCGAAACCGTTCCGGTTTGATCTATCCCTGCTCAAATCGATGGCTTCCACTCCCAGGTTGCTGAATGGTGGGAAAGTTTCAAAAGTGGAGGGTTTTGCTGGATTCAGTCTTTGCTCCAAGCTCAGAAAGTTAAAAGAAAAGCTAAGCAGTGGAAGACAGTGGAGCTTGCCAAAAGGCAAATTGATCTCGATCAGATAGTGGCTGGGATCTTTGCCATCGATGTGGGTATTGAAGAGGGGGAGGTCTCCCTGGATATCCTCTCCAAGAGAATCCAGCTGATCCAATCTCTGTCTTCTAGGGTCCTAGAGGATGAGATCTCTTGGAAACAAAAATCACGGGCCAAATGGGTAAGGGAGGGAGATAAGAATACCAAATTCTTCCACAATATCGCAAGCATGCACGACATAGCTAATAAGGTAAGCAACGTCATTGTCAAGGGAGTTCGGGTCGAAGACAGAGAAATGATAGCGGCTGCAGCAGTCGACCATTTCAGTTCGCTCCTCCAGTCTGATGGTTGGCTTAGACCTCGGCTAGATAACCTCCATTTCGATTTAATCTCAGAGGAAGAGGCCCTATTGCTAGTGTCCCCCTTCTCTGAGGAGGAAGTAAAAGTGGCAGTGGTCAGCTTAGGTGGAGATAAAGCCCTGGGTATGGACGGCTTCCCGATCCTGTTCTTCCAGGAATTTTGGGAGCTCTTGAAAGAGGATGTGATGACATTCTGTCATGAATTCCATGTCAGGGGAAGGCTTTCATCGGGTCTCGGTGCTTCTTTCCTTGCGCTCATCCCTAAATTCCCAGGAGTTGCGGCCTTCAAGAATTTTAGACCGATTAGTCTCCTCGGGGGCCCCTAAAAAATCCTCGCCAAGCTCTTGGCTGCTCAACTTCAAAAGGTGATCGGCAAGCTCATCTCAACGAATCAGTGCGCCTTCATCCCAGGGAGACAGATTACCAATTGTACTCTAATCGCAAACGAATTGCACTCTAGCCATCTGTTAGGGTCTAAAACTCCTTTGCAAACTCGACGTCGAAAAAGCGTACAACCACGTTGACTGGGGTTTCCTGCAGTACCTGCTGGATCGTATGGGCTTCCATGTCAAATGGCATCAATGGATAGGCGAATGCATCGGCTCTGCTCGCCTGTTTGCCCTTGGCACGCCGAGAGGTTTTTTCCCTACCTCTAGAGGGCTCAGGCAAGGGGATCTGCTGTCTCCTTTCCTGTTTCTATTTGTCAGAAAGGCCCTCTCCAGAATGCTCCATCAAGGTCAGAACGCAGGCATCCTCAAAGGAATCGACATCAAAGGTCTCCACACTCCAATCTCCTACATTCAGTTTGCTGACGACACCTTGATATTCAGCCAAGCCTCTCATGTGTTTGTCGATAATCTTCGTACAACCCTGCGATGCTTCGAGGCAGTGTCTGGCCAGTCGATAAATCTGTCTAAATCCAAGCTTATTGGGGTCAACATGGACCAAGAAGAAACTGAGCACTAGGCCTCTTCTCTTCATTGTGCAGCGACCTCCCTCCCTTCTTCTTTCGTCGGTCTCCCCTTGTACATAGGAGCTCCCCCGAAGTCAGCGTGGGACAAGGTTTTGAACAGGTTAGGCTCCTATCTGGCCAAGTGGAAATGCCGGTTCCTCTCTCTGGGAGGCCGCCTCACCTTGATCAAGGCCTCCCTCTCCAATCTCCCCCTTTACTTCATGTCTATTTATCGCTGCCCCATCTTAGTTATCAAATCCATTGATAAGCTGAGACGGGATTTTCTATGGCATGGAAAGTCGGAGAAATCAAAGTTTCATCTCATTGACTGGAAAACTCTCTGCAGTCAGATCAAATCTGGTGGAGCGGGGGTAAAAAATTTGAAGCTCATGAATTAGGCATTGCTAGGGAAGTGGATTTGGAGACTAGGGACTGATGGCAGGAGCCTTTGGAATTCAGTTATCAAGTGCAAATACGGAAAAGTGGGGTGCGGCTGGTGGACAAAAGATTCCTCTACTTATCGGTCCTCGGCCCTATGGAAAGGGATTCTCTTCATGAAGGAAAAGATCCTAGCTGCAACCAGTTTTGAGCTTGGTAAAGGGGATAGAATTCGGTTCCGGGATGACAGATGGTTGGACGATGCCCCCCTCAAAGAAAAATTCCCCAACATCTACCGTCTGGCCCCTAACAAAGCAGCTCTAGTTGCCGATTGCTACTCTTTCACAAACGGCCAGTTTGCTTGGCATGTGGAATGTCAGCGAAACCTTCAAGATTGGGAATCCTAGGAATTTGTGGACCTCCTTGCTTGTATCTACAGAGCAGTGCCTTCTCCTTCAGCCGTGGACTCTCTCCTCCGAACCTTGGATAAATCAAAAGTGTTCACGGTCAATCTCTCTACAGGGAGCTGGAGAGGCTCTCTATTGTGCATCGGCCCCAGTTCATCCACGTATGGAAGTACTTGGACCGACCCCCCCCCACCCGATTAGCATCTTCGGCTGGCTGGTAGGCAAAAAGAAGATTTTGACGTTGGATAATTTGAGGAAAAGAGGGATGGCCCTGACTAACATATGCGTGTGTTGCATGAGGAATGAAGAATCTATAGATCACCTCCTGATCCACTGTCCGTTCTCCTATCCAATCTAGAATGAGTTCTGCTCCCACTTCAACGTCAGTTGGTGTTTTCCAGGGTCGGTAGACCTGCTCCTCTAGGCTTGGCATGGAGTTTGGCTCAACAAATTGAGATCTAGGCTGTGGCGTATGGTGGTTCTCGCTGTCTGGTGGTCTGTCTAGGAGGAGAGGAGTAACAGATGCTTCTGGAATACTGCTTCCCTCCCCTCTGTTGTAGCCTCAAAGGCTAAGCGCCTCATTATTGAATGGGCAGCCCAGTCACAAGTTTTGAAGGCATATGACCTTCTCTTTCTAGGTGTCTAGCTTGGTTGCTGTCTTGGCAGCCTCTCTAGCCCCTCTTTTGTATCTTTCTTGATTAATATAATCGTTACTTTTCAAAAAAAAAAAAAAAAAAAAAAAACAGTGGACCATCTCTTTATCCACTGCCCCTTCACATATGGGATATAGACTGATATTCTGCGTCGTTTCAACATTCAATGGTCCTTTCCTCAATCTGTTTGTAATTTGCAGCAGGCTTGGCATGGTATTTGTTTTGGAAATTACAGGTCAAAGCTGTGGTAAATGTCGCTTTTGGCAGTTTGGTGTGCTGTGTGGGAAGAAAGAAATGGGAGATGCTTTAATAACACGTCAAAATCTTTAGAGGGCACTGTGAATAGGGTGATCTACTTCATAGTTGAGTGGGCTTGTGCTGTTGACAAATTAAAAAACTGTAATTTTCTTTTCCTAGGGAAGTAGCGGAGGGGTATCTCCACTCCTCAACTATCCTTTCTTTGTATGTTTTTGTTTCTCCTTTTTATATTTAAATCTGTTACTTGTCCAAAAAAAAAACCCATCACATCTGGCTGAAATGAAGGATTAGGCAAAAAACGGACAGTTTTACAGCTCAGGTGGTCTCTCGTGCAACTCAAGGGTGCATGTTCCCTTCCAACTGTTTTCCTCTGTTGTGGCCAACTTGATTCACGGATTGGCCTCATTTTTGGGTGATGGGCCGAACATGATGAGATGCATTTGATGGTTGGCTTGGATATCATGCACTCATCATGGTGGGGCCCACAAAACTTGATTGGAGTTAATAAGTTATAAATAGCAAAAATTCAAAATAGGTTGTTTGAGGATGGGAAGCAGAGGAATTAGGAGGATGAGGAGCAAGAATTATAGTAAAAGGAGTAGCTATAATAGAAGATTCAATAGAAACGAGGAGCAAGCCGGCACTCTAGGTACCATTGAAGGCCCTTGAACAGTCTCTCTTAAGGCTCTGATACCAATGAAGGTGAGTGAGAACCCTAAGAGGCAGATAAGCACTCTCAAAGAGAATGGATGCTCAAGCATGCATATCAATGGGGCACACATCTTCTTTCTTGATATCTAAATTGGCCTATATCTGTTTTTCTTTTTCTTTTGGTTCCTTTTCTTCTCCCAAAAAGAGTTCTTAACCTTCCTTTCTCTATGCTTGGAATGAAAAAAATACATGGAAGTTGTGAGAAAAAGTGAAAAAAAGGGCTTCTTATAGTTGTATTGGCTGCTCTCTCTCTCTCTCTCAAAATAACAATAAAAAATAAAAAGAAAGAAAAAATTTGTATTGGCTGTTTCATAGTACATACGACCCATATTGGCCGACATGTAGTTGTTAGGGAGTTAGCTTACTCCACATGGTGTTTTTTTCCTTCATCAGCAAAGCATTTCATGTGGTGTTGCACATTAATTGTTGAAGTATTGGTTACCTGTGATTTCTTACATGGTCTTGACTTTTTTTTAGGGATATGGAATGTTTCCATCATATTTTTCACAAATATGTTTAACCACTGAAAGTTTAACGATTTACATACTAATGTGTCTAGACATACGTGTACCTCTGCATGTCATGCGTAGTTGATTTGACGTAGTTTATTTATGTATCATGTGCTCCACTTTTGGTTGGGCTCATGCATGTGTTGACAGTAAACTTCTTGTGTCATAGATATTAAGTCATTAGTATTTTGTTTGGGAGTTTGATGTTCTTCGATCCTGAGGGTAGTCAATGTGGTGGTTGATAGGCTTGCCAAAGGAGTGGCGAGAGGCCGGGAGGTTCACTTGTGCTTCTCGATACATCTTTTGTAGTGTTTTCTTTCAATTCTGTTTAAAAGATCCTCATCAGATTAAACAAGAAAAAAGAGACATACTAAAAAGGCAGGCATGCAAGGTATGGTTTGTAAGAGTATCCTCTTACATCAGAAAACTATTTTGTTAAATTTATTGTTTTTATATGTACAATGTATTGTTTCTTAATAATACCAACTTATAACCTCGTCGCTGAATTTTCCCCCCCTGCTGCTGAATTTGCACAAAATCACCCCCCTTGTCTTTCCTGATTATTACTAAGAGTCATTGGTTCACAGGAGGATAACCATTTCTTGGTGTTATTTTAACCTATGCTTGAAAACCGAAAAAACCTCGGCACAACGTGGCTGAGTTGACTTGATCAGATATTGTCAAGATTCGAGAGAGAACTCAATTTGGTCATGACAGAGTCGGTCAAGACTTGTCCAAGACTTGGTTGCCTTAGTTGACTTGACTCTACTGAGATTTGAGGCCTAATCTGCTTTTCCATTCAAAATTTGAAGTAGGTATTCATCCTAATTATTGGTCAAATTTCAGTTACTGAGGCACTAATTGGCCTATTGTGGAACAGTAACATGATGTTTACAAATGGGTGTGTCATGTGCCTTAAGGATGTAGGACGGTGGCCCATTGGATCACCTTTTCATCCAATGCAAGTTTACCACATACATTTGGAGCAGTTTTCTAGCCTTATTTGAGATGGTTTGGGTAATGCCAGGCTTAATGGAAAAAAAAAAAAAGATAAAAAAAGAGAAGAAAGAAAGGAAAAAAAGAAAAGAAAAGCTTAATTCCCACTCTATTCAAGCTTGGAATTGGGGTGCCAAGGCCAAAAGAAAGAGTATTATGAGGTTTATCTCTTGTAGCGATAATTTGGGCCATATGGAAAGAACATATTAATAGTATCTTCAATAATTCGTACAATATACATGTTACTGTATCACATCACTGTAGCACATGAAAGAAAAGAGGAAAAAGAGAAGAGGAGGGAAGAGAGAGGGATTATATTGGATTCTCCTCCCCACCTCTATTTATATTAATAAAGTGTTGAGAAGACAAATACCCTCATTAACAATGGCAAAAATTCCACCTATATACTAAACATGAATTCTAATCAAACACAAGTAATAAATCAATTTAAAACCCTAATTTGACTTTAATAAAGAAATAAAAGAAGGCTAGGCCCATTTCCACTATCTAGGTGGGCCATAGAGCTGTATGGGCCACATCCACACATCCCTAGATGGGCCGTACAGCTCTGTGGCCCATGTTATTATTTTGTATATGAACACTCATGAATTGGAGTCAGTTCTCCATAGGAGATCGAGGCAGGGTGATAACTTGGGCATTTGGGTTTCCCCTTTTTTGTGGATTGTAAAAGAGAAAATCTATTGCACTCTTGGGGCATTGTATATAGACAAAGGGATGATCATCCCTCAACATCCCTTCCTTTTTGTTTCAAATTTCCTGTGCTTTTGTTTGGTAGTTGAGAAAATTTCTGCAGTTACCATTAAAAGATATAGATGAAAAATAGAACTTATACCTCTAACACGATATGTCAAATTCGTAATTTCCAACCATTTTAGTTTTTTTATTGGTTAGCTTGTTAGTACACACCCCCATTGTTACACACCACACTGTTAGCAACCCCCATTAGGGAATCGATACCAAGACCTCAGTGTTGAAATAAGATTATCTTCACTCAGTCTACCACTTGAGTTGGGAATCTTATTCTTATGGTTCATCATCATCTGATTGGTTTTTTCACCTGCCGTCCATTAGATATTATTACTTGATCGTACAATGATTGCCAGCACGAGCTTTCCCCATTCAGTGTGATTTACTTCACCAGCTGCATTATTTTTTCTATATGATTCTGTGCTTGCTGGTCTTTGCTACCAATTAAATCACATTGTGTTTTTGGCAGCTGCGGGAGCTTGAGAGGGGTGTTGATATACTTGTGGCAACTCCTGGACGTTTGGTAGATCTTCTGGAGAGGGCTAGAGTTTCGCTACAGATGATTCAGTATTTGGCTCTAGACGAGGCTGATCGAATGCTGGATATGGGTTTTGAGCCACAAATTCGAAAGATTGTTGAACAAATGGACATGCCTCCACGAGGTGTAAGGCAGACAATGCTGTTTAGCGCCACCTTTCCGAAAGAGATACAGGTTCATTTAACTGTCTTTTTCACCTTTTGTGTTTATGTATGTTACACATTTCTTGTGCTAGCATTTTCCTTTCGAATATCAACTATACCCCGTATACTGGTTAGGAGATCAGGACACACGCCCTTGTTGAGGTTTCTGGAAAATTTAAGTCATCCGTTGCATCTATTGATTTCTGCTTCCATGTCATACAATTATGAGGGATTCTTATCTCTTATGAAATCTGGTTTTGTGCTTGTTTGCCATCAGTTTTAGCATCTATTGCATGTGGATATTTTTCCGCTCTTGCAGTGCTTGGCAGTCTTTTTGTATGATGCATCTTCTCTGACTTGGATCTCAACCTGTGGCTGATTGTGTATGCAGCGGCTGGCCTCTGATTTTCTTTCAAATTACATATTTCTTGCTGTCGGAAGGGTTGGTTCGAGTACTGATTTGATTGTTCAAAGGGTTGAATTTGTTCACGAGTCGGACAAGAGAAGCCACCTCATGGACCTTCTTCATGCTCAAAGAGAAAATGGAGCTCATGGCAGGGTAATACCGGGACAGATTGTGATATTTTATAACTATGGCCTTGCGGGGGATGAGTCTCATATTTGAAATAGTAGAAACTTCTGGATGGTTTTCTGTTCACATGTGACTTAGCACTTGTACTGTCAAGTTATACAGCTTCTTGCTTTTGATTTTAATTTTTTGATGGTCTAGGGTATCTATAACCTTGGCTCTTTTTCTTGAGTTTGCAGCAAGCTCTGACTTTAGTTTTCGTGGAGACAAAGAAAGGGGCAGATTCATTGGAACACTGGTTGTGCATGAATGGGTTTCCTGCAACTACTATCCATGGGGATAGAACGCAACAGGTAAGTTGAATGTGTTGTTGGTCAGTGCTATGTTTGTGTAGACAAACTCGCTGCTCTGTTCTTTATTTCTAGACCTATCTATCTTCTGGTGTTTGTACTAGTTTGTTATTTGTTTTCTCTCTTGGAATGTATTGGTTAAGTAGCTGTCGGATGTTCTGTTCCCTTCTCACCACTGCTTTTTCTTGTGTTCTTAGTTTGGGAAATTCTGTGGGATGGTGGGTTCTTATGCATTGTACTGAATTCCCATTTTCTTCTATATTTATATCCATTCTTTATATGTTGATCTCCCTATTTTAATGGTGGGATGAGAAATCTTTTCCATTGTCCCAAATTAACAATTAAGTTACAACTGATTATGTAATATAAGGTAAATTACCTTTTGCTTCTAGGATCTTGGTGATATGAAGACGACTTGATACTGCAAAAGGGAGAGGGATGTCCCATCTTGGTGATATGAAGAAGACTTGATACTGCAAAAGGGAGAGGGAAGCCAGGGACATCGAGGGAGAAAACGATGCATAATCAGTTGGACCTTTTCAAGTGATTTGTGCTATGATTAAGACATATTGAAGGACAATCCCTAGATCTTGCCTAAATGTTCCAGATTGAGGTTGACAAAAGCGAGGTAGAAACAGGGAATGTACGGCAATGTAGTTCATGATATTCTGGCTAGGAAGGAGAAAATGTGAGGCCTTTTTTTTTTGTGTGGAAGAAAGAACAAGTCATATTGATACTTTTTAGTTCGCTTTATTCTTATGTCGTTGGGTTATTGACCTGAGTGAAGCAGCACAATTGGTGTCTGTGTGCTCCAATGTAGGGTCATCTAATCATTTGTTACATGAGAATTAATGCAGGGACATTTTCACACTGGGCTCGAGTGGGGTCGCCCGTGGGATGTAGGGGCACACTTGGGGTGGGCGGGGCCCATGGGGAGGTCTCGTGTTCGAGACTCATCACCGGGGGGTGATTAATGCGCATTTCACACCGGGCTTGAGTGGGGTAGCCCGTGGAATGCGAGGACACTCGGGGTGGGCAGCCCGTGTGAGGCGGTACCCATGTGATTTGGAGCCCACGAGGGGGGTTCGGCCGAGGTCCTAACCCATGAGATGTGGGGCCTGGCTATGAGATAAAGGGATTAATTCACCCTACTCTAACAGTTCAAGCTTTAAGAGCAAGTGGTTAATTGTCCTGTATCAATAATGCCTTGCATAAGCTGTTCCAGAAGTGGGAGTAGGAGTATCTCCAGTTCCCATGTAGCTGGCAATAGTTATTGGTCATATCAGATGATTTGGGAGAGGTGGTTGGGTTGCTTGAATAGAGAGGGAGGGAGGGAGGGAGGGAGGAAGTCTTGTTTCCTTCTAGTTCGGACGCTTTTAGGGTATTTTGGGGTTGCCACAAGGGCGCATGTCTCTTTTAGAGGGAGCAATAAGCACTCATTTGTTGCTGCTTTAAGGGCCTCTCTAATTCACTGATTCTCCTATTCTTTTTTTCTTCGCATTTTTCATTCTGTATTACTAAATTGGTGGTTGCTTTTCAAGAAAAAAAAAATGAAATATATTTCTAGAATACTCTCCATTATAAATCACCACCACTACCACCATCATCTAAACCTTATCCCAAGCACCCAACTAATTGTGGTTGGCTACGGAATCCTGTTCCGTCATTCCACTCTATCAAGGACCATATGCTTCAGGTAAACCATAAATTATTAAGACTTTTCTTGCTAATGTCCTTTTGGGCCTTCCCCTTGCCCTTTTGGAGCCTTTGCCATGAACCAACTCCTAACTGGTGTAGTTCTTGGTCTCCATTTACAAGGCCTAACTATCTGTGTCCACTATCCATTATAATTAATTCTTTAAAGTTACCAATCACAGCTTAAGAGTGCTTGGATAAGGTAAAATTATGATGATGATGAAGACGACGACTCATCCTAGAGAGTTGTGATGGGGACATCTCGTGCACATGCACGCCCCCCCCCCCCCGCACGTACGCAAGGAGGATGAGGGCCCCACTATCAATCTGGATTGATGACGACGTCCAGGGGTGACTCCCTAGTTAGAGGTCTGTGTTTTGGTTCCTTGGAGTGGACCCGATCATCATGTGAATGCCACAATGGGTTCTCATGATTGTGGCCCATTATTCCAAACGATCTAGTACTTTGAGTTTTTGTTATTATTGTTATTAGGAACATCATGGACGATTTAAATTATTTTGATTAGTTGTTAATTGTGGTTACTTCATTTCCAAGTAATAGGTTGCGCACATGGCGCGAGTTTTGAGGTATAAGATTTTATTATAAATAGGCACCCCTTGTAGTTTTTTTCCTCATTGAATATTGAATAGAATTCCTACGTTTTTCCTGCTCTTTGAGTTGTGAAAATCCAATTGGGTGCGAAACCCTCCCTTTTTCAAAGAGCTAGCTACCGTGGTGCGAAGCCACACCCATCCTGATTCGCCTCTACCTTCTACCATCCATATTCCTCTTACAATCATTCCACCTGCAAATCTATCGTTATTTTGCAGCCAGTCCTTCCCTATAACGAATTTTTAGAATCTGGCCGTGCAGGAGGGATGAAACTTCGGCGGAGCACCGTGTTCAAACCGATCATCTGTTTGACCTAAAATTTGGAGAGAAGGTGGCCCATCCCAGATTCGTGGGCTCCACACATGTGCAGGCCACCATCCACGCATGTGTGTCAAGTTGGTTTGCTGTTGACTCGTGCGGGCCGATCACAGGTGCTCTCTACTCTCTCACCCGATTTCCCTAACCCTAACCCTAACCTTAGATTGTCCTATATCCCAATTTCTGTCTTTTTTTTAACCCTAGGTTTTCCTGAATTGAAACTCGAATCCCTTGGATTGGGGAAATAATCCTTTGTATGTGTGGATGAATCTACTCGCCTTTGATCATTGTTTGGTCTATACTTTTAATTGATCCAGCCCTAGCGTGTATAGGCCTGGACCCGCATAGATTCCCCTTGTTGAATGCTTGACTTTTTTGTGAGATGTGGAATTTTGTGTGATTGTTTCTGAACCAGTATGATCTAAAGCCTGGACATATCTAAATTTTCATGTCCTACATCAAATTAGGTATTAGAGCTTAGGGTTCTTATAGGGGAATGCATTGCATGTTTAGGGTTTAGTCTACTCGCGTTTATTTTGCATTAAATTTCATCATATAGGTTTGTTTAGGACCCCTCATTCACAACATAGACTGTTGAATTTTCTATTGTCAGAAATTCGCCAATTTTCATTACTGAATTTTTTGTTAACTGTTTGGACAGTTATGTTGCTAGAATTTTAAGAGCATTGCGTAGTTTCCCTCATATGGAGTCCTATAGGATCATTTAGTCCCATTTAGACACATAGTCGTGTAGAGGGTCTTTAAGTTGAGTTAGTAGTTGTATGCCCACATGTACAGGTCGTTGTTTTGGCTTGCACCCTATACTAAACATGGAGCAATTGCAAGAGTCAATGAATAAAATGACCCAACAGTTTAATTCTTTGGGTAAGTGCTTGGAACAACGTTTCAACCAACGCTTTGAATAGCTTGATGTGCGCATTACCCAACTAGAGACCTCCGCTAGGGCAAACCCCACCATTGGGAAAGATGTCAAATCTCAGGTAGGTGGTATGAGGGTACACCAAGGAATGGAGGTGGCCAAGGAATCGGTTATGGGCGTGCACTCGTGCACCCACCCGGTGAGGGACATTAAGACCACTATGACCCCGATGCGCAACTTTTCAAAGGCGTTAGAGTAGATGCCCCCATGTTTGATGGCCACTTGGACCCTAGAGCTTTTCTAAATTGGTTGACAAACATGGACCATCATTTTGAGTAGTACGACATGTACGACCTTATGGCTAGAGAGAGTGCACCAGAGGCTAGTGTAGAGTTACCCACTGAGGCCATTCTGGTAGTGGATGAGTTTCGTGATGTCTTTCCTGTGATCTACCGGATGAGTTTCCCCCTATGAGGGATATACAACACACTGGGACGCGGAACACCGTACTACCTATAGCTGAGTTTGTGTTTAATTGTTCTGTCGATATGTCCACAGGTCTTAAGTCCTTTTAAAGTCCTTTTTTTTTTTTATGTGTGTAAAAGCAACGAAGATAAAATTCATTAAAAGGGGAAACAACTACAAAAGCAAGAAAAGAGAAATAAAAGGAGGACTGCTGAGATTACAGACGACTCCTAACTAACTTTAAAAGAAAGATCAGCCCTATTCAAATCCTTTACATTAACAGCCCATTCTAAAACCATCGATTTAGCCCCAACACCCACCCCCTTCACAGAAATCGATCGATCATTGAAACATCTTTCGTTTCTTTCCTCCTAAACAGCCCACCAAATGGAAAGAATGGCCATGCGCCAGATAATTGATTTGATTTTACCAAGCTTGGACCCATTCCACGCAATCAACAGTTTAGCAGCCGATTCCGGAGCACACCAGGATACTGAGAACAACTGACAGAACTCCATCAAAATGGGCGAGATAAAGGAGCAGTGAACCAGCAAATGGTTCACGGACTCCGCCTGATGCATACAACAAAGGCAAATGTTGACAATCTGCATGCCTCCCTTGACCAGATTATCAATATTAAGAATTCTATTACGAGCCGCAAGCCACTCAAAGCATTTGATCTTTGGCGGAACTTGATATTTCCAAATAGGAGTCGCATCAAATTGAGGCTGGGCCGCAGGATAAATAGCTGCATAGAGCCTCTATGCAGATAGAGGGACCTGACTGAGAAGACCGCGAAATTTTCCAGTAACCACTCAATGTTGTCAGGTTGAGAGGGAATGAGCTGAGATTTGGAGATGCGGGAAGAGACGTATATTCATCAGCCTCGTTGTCATTGAGATTTCTGGAGCATTTGATGTCCCACATGAACTGATCGGAAGTGAAATAACCACATCTCTGTCAGGGGAGAGCCAATAGATTTTCGGGAATACAAATTTGAGAGGCTTTTCTCCAACCCATAAATCTTTCCAAAACGAGTCGCTGAACCATTGCCCAACACATACTTGTTGTTAGCTATAATAGGGTTTTTGGCTTTGAGAATTCCTTTCCAGATGTGAGAAGCCTTGTAGTATGACTTATCTTTAGGCCACCAGTTACCAAGGGAAACACCATACTTTCCTCTAGCAATCGAAGACCAAAGGGTATCTTGATCCGAAGCAAATCGCCAAGCCCATTTCCCCAGCAATGCCGAATTCATTATCTTCAGAATCTTAACATTCCCACCTCCCTCTCTGAAAACCTTGCACACTTGATTCCATTCTAGAAGATGAATCTTCCTCTGATTTTCCTTACCTTCGAATTTTCTCTATGCTCTTAAGAACCGACCCCGGGCATGTATACAACGACATGAAATAAAGGGTAAGACTAGAAAGGGCAGCTTTGATTAGAGTCAATCGACCACCCAGAGACAGAAATCTACATTTCCATGATGCCAGATATCTCTGAAATTTTCTGGTAACCCTATCCCACATGCTCTTCGGCAGGGAACCCACAGAAAGGGGCAAGCCAACAAAATATGTTGGGAAGGAATCAATGCGACAGCCGAGTATGGACGCAAACTTTTGGAGAGATATCTGTGGAACATTGACACCAAGGATCTTCAATTTATTCAGATTGATCCTTAATCCCGATGTCGCTTCAAAACAGCGAAGAACAATGAGGAGGTGCTCGATTTTCTCATCCGAAGCTTTGGAGAATATAAGAGTATCATCCGCAAACTGAATATGAGTTAGGGGAGCTGACAGACCTGGCATCTCAATACCATGAAGAAGACCTTGTTCCTGACCTCTCTTTAGCATTTGGGACAGCGCCTCTCCCACAATAAGAAATAAGAGCGGGGAGAGACGGTCCCCCTGTCTCAAACCTCTCAAACTTCTAAAAAAGCCTCTAGGTGAGCCATTTAGAATAATGGAGAAGTGGGCCAATCTAATGCAAGCAGCGATCCATCTTTTTCACTTGTTTCTAAAGCCCATCTGCGAGAGCATATATAACAAAAAATCCCAATCCACATGGTCATAGGCCTTGGCAACATCTAGCTTACAGAAGACTCCTTTGTACCTGGATTTATGACAGGTATGCAGAACTTCATTGGCAATAAGCGCACCATTGATGATTTGTCTGCCTCTTACGAAGGCATTCTGATTGCTGGAGATGAGACTCCCGATGACTTTCGACAGCCGAACGGATAGAACTTTCGCCAGGATTTTGTAGGGACTCCCTATCAGGCTAATCGGCCTAAATTCAGCAAATGAGGACACACCCGCCACCTTGGGGATTAGAGAAATAAAAGTGGCTCCAAGGCCTTTCGACAATCTTCCTCGAGTATAGAATTCCTGAAGAAACTGAAGGACATCCTGACGCACTAAATCCCAGAAGATTTGGTAAAAGGCAATAGGATATCCATCTGGGCCTGGAGACTTATCCCCTCCCAAAGCATCGACGACAGCCTTGACCTCAGCTTCCGTAAATTGGGATTCCAGAGAATTTGCTTCATCTGCCTGAAGCCTGTTAAAGGAGATCGAATCAAGAGTCGGTCTGGACCAGTTCTCGGATGACAGAAGCTCTTGAAAGTGGGAAATCACGAGATCTTCTATCTCCTTTCTATCCTCGATTCTGTTGCCTTTGTAGTAGATGCTGAGAATAGCCTTAGCCCGAGAATGCATATTGGCCATTTGATGAAAGAACTTAGTGTTTTTATCCCCTTCTGCGATCCATTTGGCTCTGGATTTAATCTTCCACGACGCTTCTTCTTCTAGAGCTTTGTTTGAGAGGTCTTGAATGATGGATATACGCCTGACTAAGTCCTCTTTTGACATCGGAACTTCTTCATAGTCGCGATCAATTCTATGTACCTTGGACAGAAGAGCTTCAATCTCTGCCTCACATTTCTGAACTTCCTCCCTGTGCCACTCCTTCAGCTTCTCCTTGAGAAGTTTGAGCTTACAGAGCAATTTATGACCAAAAAATCCTTTCACCTAGAAGGATTTCCACCATTCAATGATTTTCTGATGGAGACCCTCCGAATTGAGCCAAGAAGAATTGAACCTGAAAGGTTTTGGGCCCCTATTTTCATCTTTCACACTGAGAAGAATCGAGCAGTGATCGGAAGTGGTACGAGGCATGGCGATTTGCTTAACAGTCAAGAAGGCCTCAAGCCATTCTGGTGAGACAAGGAATCTATCCAGGCGAGATTGGATAGGAGAAGCCCGACCATTGGTCCATGTGAATCTCGCTCCAAAGAGAGGCAAGTCCATAAGCTCCTCTTGCTGGATCCAATCGGAAAAGCAAACCATGGCAGCAGAGGGTCTTCTGTGTCTGGAATGATCCTCCGGAAAGCGCGTGACATTAAAATCACCAACCACACACCACGGTCCAGAGAATGACCGTCTAACCTGCGAAAGCTCATCCCAAAAAATAGCCCTGAGAGACTGACTGGTAGGCCCATAAGTAACTGAAAGAAGATATTGAGTGGAGGAAGACTTATCTTGAAGAGTCACTGACACCGAGAATGTGCCTAAAGGAGGAAACAAGGTCCCATTTAGAAGATTTCCAGGCGATGAGAATCCCACCCGAGTTTCCTACCACATCAACAGTTAACCATTTTGCATCATTAGCTTTCCACAGAAGCCAAGAGGGTGTCTTTGAAATGAGGGACCTTAGTCTCCCGCAGACAGAGAACGTCAGGATTTTTTCTGCTGATGGTTGCCTTAATGAGACTCCTTTTATGCTTGGAGCCTACCCCCCTAACATTCCAGGAGATCATCTTCATGGGATCACTACACTTCCCCGTTTGCCTTGACGTCTAGAATTAGAAACAGAAGATGAGATGAACCCTGAGCTGGTTTCAAGACGTAGCAGCTCACGGGAGCTTGAGATCTTGACCAAGTGTTTTGCATGAGTAGATTTCTTCTCAATGGGTCTGCCTCTATTTTCAATACATTGAAATAAGGCAATGTAATCTTCCACCCTATCCCCAAAGGACAAACTGAGGGATCTTCCCACTTTACCAATTGCATCTCGTATCCACCGCTTCTTCTGGATCTTGGCCAACAGATCAGATCTGTCCGTTTCCGATGTTGAAGGATCGATTTGAGGATCAGCTATCATCTGTAGCGGCTCCGCCATAAGACACTCAGTAGACATATTATCTTGAAAAAGAGTGATCGACCCCAAGTCCAAAGCGTTAGTAGACGGGAGGGAGGAATCTGAAGGAGAATAGGGAGAAGACTCCAAAGAGTGGGTCTTAGACGTACTACGGTCGGACATAAATCGAGGATCGGAAGGGTCATCCAAGGCAGAAAGAAGACTTAAATTGTAAGGGGGCAAAGGACTGCGGCACGTAGAGGAAGTAATGGCTAATGAGAGAGGCAATGGAGGTATGATGGCTGATTGGGTGGAAACGGAGGTCGGGTCCGGATCCAAAGAAGACCTGCTCGATAAACAAACCGAAAGAGGAAAGGCCTGGGCGTCTACCATGTGTCCTAGGATG